>JAWHQI010000181.1:0-1242500 GCA_033032865.1 Dactylorhiza incarnata | reverse complement strand
TGTGTGTTATGTATATATATATATATATATGTGTGTGTGTGTGTGTATATGAATGTGTGTGTGTGTGCTGTGTATATATATCGGTGTGTGTGTGCTGTGTATGTATATGTATGTGTGTGTGTGTGCTGTATATATATGAATGTGTGTGTGTGTTTGTGCCGTGTATACATATATATATATATGTATGTGTGTGTGTGTGTTGTGTATATATGTATGTGTGTGTGTGTGTGATGTATATATATATATATATATATATATATATATATATATGTGTGAATGTGTGTGTGTGTGCTGCTTGTATATATGTGTAGGTGTGTGTGTGTGTGTGTGTGTGTGTGTGTGTGTGTGTGTGTGTGTGTGTGTGTGTGTGTGTGTGTGTGTGTGTGTGAGTGTATATATATGTATGTGTGTGTATGTGTGTTGTGTATATATATGTATTTGTGTGTGTGTGAGAGAGTGTATATATGTGTGTGTGTGTGTGAGTGTATATATATATATATGTGTGTGTGTATGTGTGTGTAGGTATGTGTGTGTGTGTGTGTGTGTGAGTGTATATATATATGTGTGTGTATATGAATGTGTGTATATGAATGTGTGTGTATGTGCTGTGTATATATATATATGTGTGTGTGTGTGATGTGTATATATATAGGTGTGTGTGTGTGCTGTGTATGTATATGTATGTGTGTGTGTGCTGTATATATATGAATGTGTGTGTGTGTGTGCTGTGTGTATATATATATATATATATATGCGTGTGTGTGTGTGTGTGTGTGTGTGTGTGTTGTGTATATATGTATGTGTGTGTGTGTGTTGTGTATATATGTATGTGTGTGTGTGTGATGTATATATATATATATGTGTGTCTGTGTCTCAGGGAGGAGATCAGGGTGAGATGGCTGCACACACGCTATGGAAAAGGGTCTGAGTAGAAGATGCTGTGTCTTGATATGCTTAAACAATGTTTAATTTGCTATTAGATGCTATGTTTAATCTATGTAATCTTGTCACATTGCTATTAGATGTTATCTTTAATTTGCTTTTACATCTTGCTATGTTTAATTTTTTTGTTCAGATTTTAATTCTGTTTGTGCTTTTCTTTATTTTTGTGAATCAGAGAATGTCCAGTGAGGACTCAGATTCTTCTAGTGATGAGTATGAAAGGGTTAGAAGGCATCATGTTGCTGCATATCATCAAGTTCTAACTTCGACGATTTATGTGTTAGCTGTACACACCAGTTTATTCAATTCGAGCACCACATGCATGACATCAAAACAAACTGGTGATAAATGGTTGGGTGAATTAGTTGGTGGGCATCCGGGAAGATTTCATAATGCTTTCAGAATGCCAAAACAAATATTTTTTGATCTACTTCAAACGTTAGAACAAAACTACGGATTGCAAGGTTCGCGAAGGACCGCAAGTAGAGAGGTACTTGCAATTACATTGTATGTTTTATCACATAACGAGACCATCAGAAAAGCAAGTGAGCGGTTTCAACATTCAACCGAGACTGCCAGCAGATATTTTAGCGAAGGTCTGCGTGCACTACTGCGCCTTGCAGAAGATGTTATAGTGCCCCAAGACAGAGATTTTGTTAATACTCCACAAGAAATTATGGGAGATGCGCGTTATATGCCGTTTTTTAAAGACTGTATTAGTGCAATAGACGGAACACATGTTGATGCAAGTATTCCAGTTAAAAAACAAGTACCGTACATTGGCCGTCATGGAACTACTACACAAAATGTTATGGCGGTTTGCGACTTCAACATGTGTTTTACTTTCGCCATGGCAGGTTGGGAGGGATCCGCGCATGATAGTCTGATTTTTAATTTTGCTATAAGCAATCCCAAATATAACTTCCCGCACCCCCTAGAGGTAATGATGTTATAAATGTAGTTCATACATTACTTCTTCCATATTTTTTTCATTAAAACATATTTTTTAATCAAGCAGGAAAGTATTATTTGGTAGACGCTGGATATCCACTGCAAAGAGGGTATATAAAACCATATCCAGATACACGGTACCATCTTCCCGATTTTGCTCATGGTAATCGTCCGGTGGAGGGAGTTCGAGAGATTTTCAATCAAGCACACTCTTCTCTTAGGAGTGTGATTGAGCGCACTTTTGGCGTATGGAAGAAAAAATGGGCAATACTCCGTGATATGCCTACCTATTGTTTTGAAAAAAAACACATATCGTCCTAGCTACAATGGCTTTGCATAATTTTATACGGAGACATCCATCACGTATGGATCCTGATTTTAGAGAAAGTGAGAGCCAGCGTACAAGAGGCGGAGTGGGCTCACAGAGACAACAAGATACATGCACTGATACATTAAGTGATGTAGACGAGATGTTAACACTGCGTGAGTCTATAGCGCAACAACTCTATGATGCAAGAAGGTAAGATTCATTACTCATATTTTAAATTTTAAATTAATATAAGAATCTAATATAAAATATTTTCAATTATGTAGGTGATACACAGAAATACTTGCATGCAGCTGATGGATATGTGCGTCGAGAGTTAAAAATGTTTTTTGTTATATTGTTTTGTAATATCTGAAAAACATTGATATTTTATTTGGTATGTAGTGTGACGTTGATTTTAAATGTTGAAAATGATTTCAGGTATTAAACATAGAATTTAAATTAATTACAAAAAATTAACCTACAAAAACTCTATTTCTGCCAAACAGTTTGTACAAAACAGCTTATCAAAAGCTCTGCAAACTCCATTTCACACAAACAGTTTTTTAACAAAACTCTGTTTTCCAGAAACAGCACTTTTCCTATCAGCAACAACTCATCAGCAGCTTTCCATCAGCAACAGCTCACCCAAACTGGCTCTAAGGGTCTGTTTGGGAGAGCTCTGGCGGATTGAGAAGTGATTTTTCAACCGCCAGAGCTGTTATTTAGGTGTTTGGAAGAGCTCTCCGAAAATGCTCTTTGGGAAGCACTTATTTTAAATAGCCATTTTTAGGGCGGATTGAAAATCAGGCTCCATGCTACTTCTGCGGTTCAGGAATCGCTCCCCACAGAACAGCTTCTCCTTCCCGATCCCGCCTGTCTCCTCCCGTTCCCGTCCCGATTCCGCGCGACAATCGGCTTCGAGCTCCATTCCAGACGCGAGACGCGCGGCTTCTTCTCCTTCCCGTGATGCGATTCCGATAACCCTAGCAGAACAGCTTCTCCTTCCCGTGATGCGATCGTCTCTGCTGCTCCCGACGATCCCGCTCGTCTCTGCTGCTCCCGATGATCCAGTTCGACGACGAAGAAGATCCAGTTCGCGAGCTTCTCTTCTCCTGTTCGCAAGTCCTCCATCTTCTCGACTTCCAGATCTCCCGCACTACCTCCCGGCGACACACTCCTCATCCAGATCTCCGGCAAAGTACTCCGGATCTCTCTTCCTCCGGATCTCCCTTTCCTCTCCAGTGGCTTCGAACTATTCCCGATTTTTTCTTCCTTGTACAGTGACATTCTTCGGTTATGGGCAGCAATGGCAGAACTTGAATCCCCATCCTGTATTCTCTCCTTTCAAATTTCTGCTCTAGTGTTTTTTTAGGGGGATGTTTTGGATTTTAGGTTAAATTTGTTTGGATTTTTGGGTAGTTGTTAGTGTTTTTTCAGATTATTATGTGTTTGGATGTGTGTGTATATACATATGGATGTGTTGTGTGTATATGTGTGTGTGTGTGTGTGTATGGATGTGTTGTGTGTATGTTTGTATAAATATATGTATATGTATGTGTGTGTATATATTTATATGTATGTGTGTGTGCATGTGTGGTGTGGTGTGTGTGTGTGTGTGTATATGTATGTGTATGTTTGAATGAGTGTGTATGTTTGTTTGTGTGTGTTTATTATGAGTGTGTATGTTTGTGTGTGGATGTGTGTGTGTGTGGATGTGTGTTTGTGTTTGTTTGAATGGATGTGTGTGTGTGTGTGTGTTTATGAGTGTGTATGTTTGTGTGTGGATGTGTGTGTTTATTATGAGTGTGTATGTTTGTGTGGATGTGTGTGTGTGTGGATGTGTGTGTGTGTGTGTGTGTGTGTGAATGTGTGTGTTTATTATGAGTGTGTATGTTTGTGTGGATGTATGTTTGCGTGTGGATGTGTATGTGTGTGGATGTGTGTGTTTATTAATGAGTGTATGTTTTGATTTGGATGTGTTTGAGAAAAATATATATTAATATTTTCGTTTAAAAAAACAGCTCTCAAAAAGCTGTTTTACCAAACAGTCTTATTTGAAAAAGCTTTGTTCAATCAGGGCTTATACAAAGACCATCCAAACAGACTGCAACTTTTCAAAACAGCTCCTCAAAGAGCTCTGTCTAAAGAGCTCTGTTCAATCAGCAGCTTTTCAATCCGCAACAGCTCTCCCAAACAGACCCTAAGTCCACGAAGCTTTAGCGGGGAGTGTTCTAGGGCGCGTTCTTTCAAGTCTTTTTTCTTGTCTGTTGATGCGTCTACTTGAGCGTTGAGAGCGAGCAGATGACTTGCTCGAGCACTTTTCCTCGGTTTGACTCGAGAGGCCTTTAGTGGGAACCCCATAATATGCCCCTTAATTTTTTAGAGTTGCGAATTGCCAAAGAACGAACTCAAATTTTTTACCAGTGCTTGTGATCATAACTCTGCACCGTGATACCTGATTATGTCAGCGGACGTGCATTATGAACTATCTATCGCTGGCGACGTTAGATCTTTTTGTTTGTTGAGCCCGGAGGCACATGTTGATTTCGTGGCGCTTTCTGGGGTTTACCCTGCACGACGGTGACCCTATGTTTGTTGCAGGGCAGGGATATTGGCGGTCGTTTTACTTGGGCATTGCTTTTCCAACCTTGTGGTTGTAGGCGTGACTCGGAAGCGCCTGGCTTTGCGCATTCTCCCTACTCGGGTGCCCGTGCGCGATGCCTGACTTTATCTTCAGCGATCGTCGTCCGTCATTATGACTGAGAGTTGGACCTTGACAGTGGCGCGGAGGAGCGTTTGCCCCCTTCTCTTGGTGAGGGGGGGGGGGGGGGGGGGGGGGGGACTCGGGGCCCGTTCCTTCAAGAGGTATAGAAGAACCATTGTTTGTTTTTGCCTTGACAGTAGAACTGTAGAAGGACGCGAACTCCGTTCTTTTTAGGAGGCATATAAGGACATTTGTCCGTTCTTGCCTTGATGGTAGAAAGACTCGGGTCCGTTCTTTCAGAAGGTGCAGAAGGACCTTTGTCCGTTCTCGCCTTGACGTTAGAAGGACTCGGGGTCCGTTCTGATGTAGATCTACATTTTTTCCCAGTGATTTTGAATGTTACAAAAATTAAGATTTCCTCAAACAAGAATATGATCAACACCTTTGCATCAAAATAACATTGCTATCAGCAATATGACCTTTTGTAATATGAAAACTTGCAAGAGAATGATCCGTTTCAAAATGTAAGATTCAGATCTAGTAACATGAATTACCCAAACAAGAAGAGAACCGAAAGAGTCAAATTGTCTTTTAAAATCCGTAAAAATAAAGAGGACAATCACATATAGGAATTGCAAGCGATCAATTCAAGAATTTTCGTAGGCAACGCCAAACTTTTAATTCCACCAAATTTACTGGCAAGAAGAAGATGTAAAAAAAATTTACCCAATAAACCTCACAGAGGAGTTGCACAGATTCCGTTTTTGAAATTTGAAAAGAGAGAGGAGTGCAATCTGAAGACTCTCGAAATAAATGGTGGGTGTGTAAGTAAATATAAAAGCATAAAAAGTACATTTACTACAACACACTACAACAGTATTGTTAGGCTAACTTTGGATACCAAACAGTGTGTTCCTCCTGGAACATAATTTTATATTATTATTAAATGTCCAGCCCCGGACCATATATATAACTATATAAAATATATATATTATTATATTATAAAATAAGCTAACTTTTCAAACTATATATATATATGCCCTCTAACTAACGGCTCTATTGATCAATCCATGGATAACCGGGCAAAGCCTGCAGTCCTACTTTCCCTAATAATATTCCTGTTCCACAGCCTTCTTCCCTCCTCTTCTACTAATCTGGGCCACCAGCTCCTCCCCATCGTCTTCTCCAATAACCACACTCAGCTCTTCGTCGTCCACGTTCAACATCCAAAAACCTCTCCCCACCTCCTCGCCGCTGAAGAGCTCGATCAATGGTACCTCTCTTACTTGCCCAACACCACCCTCGACTCCGGCGAGCCCCGGATGGTGTACAAGTACGCTTATGTAATCTCAGGCTTCGCCAGGGCGGATCCCCGGGGGCGGGGGCCCGGGCCCCCCCAAGAATTTTGCAAAAATATTAGAAGATTTGGATTCCTCTCGTCGAGCCAATTAATTTTGACTACTTACAAGCCAAAAACGGTGTCCGAATGAGGGAGAAATGTCTCCGAGAAGATAGAGATTTCCATTTTTTTGACGAGAGAAAAACGATGTTTGACCCCCTTTCTACGAAGCCGCTGCCATTTTGATCCGCCCTGCTTCGATTCCCGCAAGCGTGCAGCGGCCTCTACGCCAGTAGACGAGCACAAAAATATTTGCGTCGTCTACAACAAGAACGCCGACGCCTCCCAGCATGGCCGGCGTGTCCGTTTCCCGCATCTGCCATCTCCTGCGCCTCCACGATCCCTATCGTCGTCGACGAAAACATCCATTTGGTAAACGACACATTTGTCAAGGGAAAGCAACAACGCTCGTCATTCTGTTTTCATCCTGTAGTGGTCCTGTCGTCCCCAGCCACAGCTGAAGCCTCCATCAATCTCCCCTTTCGGCGCCCAGCGACTCCTGCTCGCAACTCGTGAGATCCTTGCTGATCGAATCCGCTCAATCACTCGCATGCATCGTTCTAGCTAACCGCACAGGGAAGAGCTGTCGTTTCTTCATGAGCCGCCCGTTGTCGTTCCATTGAGCTTAACCCCTTTTGGGAAACCGTGTCAACCCATCAGTCGGCCCACAGTTTTCTATCACGGACGCACTACCACCGCGACCCATTATAGCTCCACCGACACATATTCTGCCGGCCTCGTAGAACTACTTGTTACAAGCATAATCAGGTATAGTAGGAAATTTAATAAAGCTCAGGTCATCCGCTCCGTTGCAGCCTTGTAGGATCCTCAGAAATCCGGCTCCTTTACTACTTCACCTCGGGTAAAAACTCACTTCTATGCTCAGTTTTTTTATTGCAACAAATTCATTATTGTTTGATTAATTTTTCATTGTAATTGTAATTTGTATATTGAAATAACACATATATGATTGTTTGTCTCGTTTTTGTTTATTAAAAATAGAGGGTTTTTTTTATCATAAATGTATTTTTATATTTAATACATTACAAACAACAACAACAACACTCAAGCCTTTATCCCACTATAGTGGGGTCGGCTATATGGATCCTTTGTCGAACTTCTACCATCTTAGTCGAGCTTCTCGCATCTTCTTTGCAATTGGTGCTACTCATGTCTTATCCCTGATACATTCATTCCTAATTTTAACCAGTCTCGTGTGTCCACACATACTCCTAAGCATTCTCATCTCTGCAACTCCCATTTTTTGCTCATGTACACAATTCGCTGCCCAACACTCAGAACCATAGAGCATCGCTGGTCTAATTGCAGTACGGTAAAACTTCCCTTAAAGTTTTAATGATACTTTACGATCACATAAGATCCCTGACGCGCCCCTCCACTTCAGCCAACCCGCTTTGATTTTATATTTATTACACTATATTAAAAAAAATTTGCTTAGCTTCACCTTTTGATTGGGCCCCCCCAGTCAAAATTCCTGGATCCGCCCCTGCCCAGATCGAATTCACCCTCTCCATACTACCTACACCTACGAGATGATGGGACTCAACCGACTCAACGGGCCCTGGGAGCATTCAAACCAAGGGGAGGGTGTCATCATAGGCGTCATTGACTCCGGAATTAGCCCCAACCATCCCTCATTCGCAGACACGCACAAACTGCCGCCGCCCCCGCTCAAGTGGCGCGGAAGGTGTGACCTTCCTCAGGGTGAGATCGCTTATATAGGCGTGTCATTCCTAAGTTTTCCAATTATTTTTCTGTATGCTTCGATCAATGCTCCTAGAATTCATTAGATTTAGTCGTCTTAGTGAAAAATACACTAACTAGCAATATTAATTGTCAGGGTACACAACATTTTTAGAGAGGATGAGAGATCACGGCTCGTATTTCAATGTTAGCAAAGAGTCTTCCCATTGTTGTGTGTTAAAATTTTCAATTGCAAGATAGTAACGACATGCTGAAGAAAAAACAACATTTATTTCTGAACAAAATAACCAAGACAAACACAAGGAACAATAACAACCAATCGCTAGACACTTTAGCGTGGTATTGAACAAAACAACAGAGATCAACAACGTAGCTAAATAACAGATCGACTTCTTGACTTTCAAGTCGCCTAACTGATAGAAACCTATCCTAACATTTCTGTGCAGGAAAAATGGGAAGAGAAAGACAGAGGAGAAAGGAGAGCTACGGTGATAACATTTCATTGAACGTGTTTCAGCCATCTAATACATTGTTCTTTTATAGTGCAGGAATACAAAAAGATGCAGTTATGACTGCAACAATTCCAAAACAGAACACTTAGAAAACTGAAACATTTAATGGGAGAAATAAAGAGGACTACTGGAAACAAAAAAACGCCACATCAGGTCCCAAAGCATCTCCACGAGCTGACCGAGGTTCATGTTTCCTTCACCCCTTCTTGAACCAGGGCGGCGATCCCAAGCTTCTTCCGCAGCTCCGCAAACCTAGCTCTTCCCAGCGGTTTGGTAAACACATCTGCGATCTGCATTTCAGTGCCACAAAACTCAACCTGAATTTCCTTACTCTCTACCTTTTCTCTGATGAAATGATGTTTAATCTCTATGTGTTTGCTCTTGCTATGGAACACGGGATTCTTAGGGAGGGCTATGGCTGACATATTGTCGCACATCAGTTGTATGCTGGAATGACTACTACTAATCAGTTCTTCTATCATCCTTCTTAACCATAATCCTTCACGGGTAGCTGAACACAAGGCCATGTACTCGGCTTCTGTTGTTGACAGTGCCACCGTAGGCTGCTTCCGTGAGCTCCAAGCTATCGGATTTGATCCGTAAAAGAAAATGTGACCGCTGGTACTCTTCCTGTCGTCCAACGAGCCTCCCCAGTCGGAATCACTGTAACCAGTGAGCCTTGGGTTGAGATCTTGGCAGAAGTGGAGTCCAAGTTGCTTTGTTCCTTGGAGGTATCTGAGAATCCTTTTGGCTGCATTAAGATGAGGCTTGCTTGGCTGACTTACGAACCTTGAGATGAGATTCACGGCCTGCTCAATGTCAGGTCTAGTGTGGGTCAGATAGATCAGGGACCCGACTAGGCTTCTATACTCTTCTTCATTTACCTTCTCATCCCCTTCTTGCGTCTTGCTCAATTTCTCTCCAGTTGGCATGGGTGTCAGGCATGGGTTGCAATCCAGCATATTATATTTCTTTAGCAACTCTTTTATGTATAATTCTTGTGACACAAACAAGTGTCCTGGTTGTTGTGATATCTGTAGTCCAAGGAAAAACTTCAACGGCCCCAAATCAGTCATCTCGTACCTTTGTTGCATTTTTCTCTTGAAGGAAGAAATGGATGCTTCAGAGCTTCCCGTGATGAGCAAGTCATCAACATATAGGCAGATAATAAGTTCAAGCTGGTTTTCACTTCTTTTGTAATACAGGGAGGGCTCATATTTGCTTGCTGTGAGGCCCTCTTCAAGGAAGAAGGTTGAGATATTAGAGTGCCAAGCCCTCGGGGCTTGTTTAAGCCCGTAGAGGGCTTTGTGCAGTCTGTACACATATTCTTCTTTCCCTCTCTTTATGAATCCTTCTGGTTGCTCCACGTATGTTTCTTCATTCAAGGTCCCATTCAGAAAGGCGGATTTGACATCCAGATGGTAGATAGGGAAGGAATGATTTGCAGCAATTGAGAGGATGAGGCGCACTGTCTCCATCCTTACAACAGGGGCGAAGGTTTCGTCGTAATCTCTTCCAAAATGTTGGCTGTAGCCCTTAGCTACGAGCCTGGCTTTATGTTTCACCGCCTGTCCGGCTTCATTATGCTTCAATTTGTAGACCCATTTCAGTCCAATGATGTTTTTCTGCTTGGGTCTGGGTACAAGACTCCAAGTTTTGTTTTTTTCAATAACTTCTATCTCCTCCCCCATAGCTTTCTTCCATTCTTTGCTGTTAACTGCATCAACAAAAGTAATTGGACTGGAATGAAATAAGACTGGATTAGTATTTTCATATATATCACTAATATTTCTCATCTTTTTGGGCGATGATGACTCAGAATCAGAGTCTCCATGATCTGAAAGAGGCATGTCTTCAGCGGCTGCAGCTGGTTGAACATCTTCCTCCAGGTGATCTTCAGGTGGTTCCAGGATGGTGTCCAAGACAGACACAACCGGCCCATCAGGAGAGGTGATCTTGCCTTCATTGTCTGATGCCCAATGCCACTCTTCATCTTCATGGAAAATCACATCTCTAGATATTATTAATTGTTGTGTGACAGGATCAAATAATCTATATGCCTTTTTGTTTTCACTGTATCCAGTGAATATGCATTTTATGCTTGTGGTATCTAACTTGTCTCTCTTTTCCTTGAGGATGTGGGCAAAGGCAATACATCCAAAAGACCTTAAGTGTCCTAACTTTGGCCTTTTTTGGAACAATACTTCATAGGGAGTTATTTTCTTCAGAGCTTTGGTTGGACACCTATTTAGTATATAGACTGCAGTGCTTGCAGCCTCGGCCCAGAAGTTTTTTGGTAGGCTGTGTTGCAGCTTGAGTGCTCTGGCCATCTCTAGAATGGTCCTATTCCTCCTTTCTACGACCCCATTCTGTTGAGGTGAGCCAGGGACAGTGAACTCCCTTTTTATCCCATGCATTTTGCAAAAATGATTGAATACATGTGATGTGAACTCACCCCCATTATCACATCTTAAAGTTTTTATGCTCTTTTCTAACTTCTTCTCTATCTCTCTTTTAAAGTCAACAAAGAATGTGAAGGCTTCAGATTTTTGTTGTAGGAAATAGATCCATGCATACCTTGAGTAGTCATCCACCAATAAGAAAAAATACCTCTTTCCACTGTGAGATTCTGTTGATGTTGGCCCCCAAAGGTCACAATGCACCAGTTCAAGGGGCTGTGAGCTTCTCTGATCAGTGGTTGGAAAAGGCTGCCTGTGAGATTTCCCAAGAGCACATGTTGTACACATGTGGTGTGGAGCTTTGAGATGTAGATTAGGCAAATCTCCAGCCAGATTTTCTTCGAACAGCTGCTTCATGGAGTTGTAGTTGAGGTGTCCTAACCTCTGATGCCAGAGAATAGCAGGATCTTGAGTGCTGCTTATAAGGGAGTGATTTGGGTGATTTGCTGCTTCTAATTCAATTGGGAAAATGTGGTTTTTTGACATCTAGGCAGTGCCAATGCTCCTTTGTAGAGGATCAAAAATAGAACAAGCATTAGACTTGAATACAAAGCTGTATCCATCATCCATCATTTGACCTACACTAAGCAGGTTCTGAGCCAGTGAAGGGACGAACTGAACTCTTTGCAGAATTTGTTTTTCTCCACCTTGGTTCCTTATGGTAATGTCTCCTCTTCCTTCTACAAGTTTGCTATTTCCATCACCAAGTATGACATTGGACTTGTATGATTTGTCCAAGTGGTCAAACAAGGTGATGTCATAAGTCATGTGGCTTGAGCATCCTGAATCAACGTACCAGTTTGATGATTTTTGCTTTTCAGCTCCCTCCAAGCAAGTTGCAATCAACATCTTCTCTTCTTGGTTCCTTTTTTCTTCAACAAAATTGGCTTCTCCCTTTTCTTTATTTTTAAACCAACAATCCTTATCAAAGTGAGTTGGCTTGCGGCATCGTTTGCACTTGTAGTAGCACTTCAAGGTGTCGTGAGTACTCTTTTTACAAAGAGTACAGAACACACTGTTTTCTGAACTTTGTTCTCCTCCAGGCTTTGAACTCTTGTTGTGGGGGTGATTGCTCCCCGTATTCCAGGTGCCCCCCTGTTGAAAATTCTTTTGGAACTTGTTCTTTTTGTCCTGATGCTTCTTGCCGAGAGACATCTTGACTTGAAGTGCATGATCAAGGGGATTTGAGGAGTACCTTTTCATTCTCTCTTCATGGGATTGAATTTTGCTCACAAGAATTGTTATGGGAAGTTCTTCCACATCATTGCTTTCTTCGATAGAGGCTGCAACATGCTCATAGGATTGAGGCAGACTCCTTAGGATTTTGAGGACGATTTCAGATTCAGGTATGGGAGCACCAAGGTTGCTGAGTTGGTTTGTTAGATTAGTCACCTTTGGTAAATAATCAAAGATCTTTTCTTCATTCTTCATGGTTAGCTCATCAAATTGTCGCCGCAGATTTTGTCGCCGGATTGAGATCACCCTCTTGTCGCCTTGGTAACATTCTTTAAGGGTGTCCCAGGCTTGCTTGGCTGTCTTTGCTCCCATAATGCGAGGAAAGATTAGGCTTGTGACAGCATTCTGGATGATGTGCAGTGCCAAAGAATTCTTTTTCTTTTCTTCTTTGGGTATTACTGCTTCATCACCTTCAGCTGTCTTAGCCTTTGGATCCGGTTTAGGACCCTTTTCAACTGTCTCCCATAGGTCCTGGGAATCAAAGTATGTTTCCATCTTGATTGCCCAGTGCTCATACATTTCCCCATTGAAGATGGGGGCAGACCCGTGAGAGGAAATCTGTGAGGTAGATGATGAAGCCATAGATTCCAAGGCAACAGGTATGCAGGATACAATGGCTCTGATACCACTGATAGAAACCTATCCTAACATTTCTGTGCAGGAAAAATGGGAAGAGAAAGACAGAGGAGAAAGGAGAGCTACGGTGATAACATTTCATTGAACGTGTTTCAGCCATCTAATACATTGTTCTTTTATAGTGCAGGAATACAAAAAGATGCAGTTATGACTGCAACAATTCCAAAACAGAACACTTAGAAAACTGAAACATTTAATGGGAGAAATAAAGAGGACTACTGGAAACAAAAAACGCCACATCAGGTCCCAAAGCATCTCCACGAGCTGCCCGAGGTTCATGTTTCCTTCACTAACACCTTGACGCTACAACTAACTTCCCCTTCTGCTAACAGACCGCCCGAGCTCCTAATTTTGACCGCCAGCTGCAGCTCTCCTGTAAGTTCAGACCACCTCAACTTCAGACCGCAAGAACTTGTCTGCTGCCTCCTGTACCAAGCTCCAGGATTTGCCTAAGCTCAGTTCGCCTCTCACCAATAGAGACCGCACGAGCAAGGCTTAGCTCTCTTTCACCCAGAGACCGCACGATCAAGGCTCAGATCGCACGAGTACGACACCTCTGCATGGAAACCTGTTGGAAGCGCGACGTGGACACGCGACTTCACTTCCTCGCCACCACCTTTGCGAGCACCTCACTTCCTTGACGAAACACCACTCCACTTCAGCGAGCACTCTCACGCGAGCACTCTCACGCGAACACCACCACTCTCGCGAACACGATCCACGCGAGCTCCACCTCCCGGCGAGATGACAGCGGCGAGATCGTCCCTTCAATCACCCCGGCGAGCTCCAATCCACCACACCTCGGCGAGCTTCCTATACAACCACTCGGGCGAGACGCAACACCTCACACACTCCGGCGAGCCCTGCCACCTGCGAGTGCTAGCTGGCTGCTCCCCTTTCTCCTCCACGTGAGCGAGACAACTTCAGGCGAGAGCGAGCTTGCGGGCTGTTCCTTCTCCCCCACCTCAAACGGCGAGTGCGGCGGGCTGCACCGGCGGACACACCAGGCGAGTGTGTTCTACTCCTTCATGCGAGACTTCCAGCGGGGAGTGGATGGCGAGAGAGATTGGCGACTCCAAGTAGGCGAGACTGGAGAGGAGCTTGCGAGAAGAAATAATGGCGAGAGCTTATTATTCCTGCGGGAATAAATTAAAGCCCTCTCTCTCTACTTTCCTTCTCTCACTCTCTCTCTCTAACTTCCTGTACGCAGGAAAAAGGAGAAAAAAAAAACTCTCCAGATTTTCTATACCATCCTATTTCAATTTACAAAGGGGGGGCCTATTTATAGGCTAAAGTAAAGCACCTATCCTCTCTCTCCTCATTAAATGCTATTCTCTCTCCTCAAAAACAATAATAAAATACAACATAAAATAGCATATAAAAGATGTTGACCTGGTCAACACAGCTCAAACTAACAAACTCCCCCTCAAGCTTGGCAGTACATGCCGAG
This sequence comes from Dactylorhiza incarnata, assembly GCA_033032865.1. Classification (NCBI taxonomy): domain Eukaryota; kingdom Viridiplantae; phylum Streptophyta; class Magnoliopsida; order Asparagales; family Orchidaceae; genus Dactylorhiza; species Dactylorhiza incarnata. Next base: position 1,228,176 of record JAWHQI010000181.1, on the reverse strand, counting down.
CTTGCCTTTGAGCCTCGCGAATGTCTCCACCTTCAAAGCCTTAGTAAAAATATCCGCGACCTGCTCTCCGGTAGGGCAATACACGACCTCCACGGTCTTCTGCTCCACTTGCTTACGAAGGAAGTGATACCTCGTCTCAATGTGCTTGCTCCTCCCATGCAGCACAGGGTTCTTCGCGAGCTGGATGGCCGACATGTTATCCACTAACACTATCGTTGGCCCTTCCTGTCCATAATGCAATTCATCCAATAGGTTCCTCAGCCAGATGGCTTGGCAAGTACATGCCGCAGCTGCAATGTACTCCGCATCACATGATGATAAGGCTATCGTAGCCTGCTTCTTCGAACTCCATGAGAACGCCGCGGTCCCCATATGGAACACATATCCGGAAGTGCTTTTCCGATCGTTCACGTCACCACCATAGTCGCTATCCGAGTAGCCGACCAGCTTCAACTCCTCTCCAGTGGAGTACATCAGACCATGACCTCTCGTCCCGTTCACATATCTTAGGATCCTCTTCGCAGCCGTGAAGTGATCCTGCTTTGGCTCCTCCATGTACCTGCTCACTACTCCAACAGCATACATAATGTCTGGTCGAGTAAAGGTCAGGTACCTTAAACTCCCAACCAGACTCTTGAACATGGTTGGGTCAACTCCTTCCTCCTTCGAGTCCTTCCTCAACTTTGTTCCGGGATCAGCGGGAGTGGAGATAGCCTTGCTATTCTCCATCCTGAACTTCTTCAAGATCTCCTCCGCGTACTTCTTCTGCGAGATGAAAATGCCATCTTCATCCTGCTTCACCTCGACACCCAAAAAGTAGGTCAGCTCTCCCAGATCGGTCATCTCAAACTCCCTCTTCATCATCCTCTTGAATTCTTCATACATAGCCGGGTTGTTCCCGGTGAATATCATATCGTCTACGTACAGACATACGATCATGATATCACCGTTTTCTTCCACCTTGGTGTAAAAAGCATACTCGTAAGGACACTTCCTGTAGCCGTGCTTATGGAGGTATGCATCTATCCTTCCATTCCATGCACGAGCCCCTTGCTTCAAACCATATAGTGCCTTGTTCAACTTGCACACCTTCCTCTCCTGGCCCCTCACTTCATATTCAGGAGGCTGCTCGATGTACACATCTTCCTCCAAGTAGCCATTGAGGTAGGCCGACACCACATCCATCTGCGAGACCTTCCACCCGTGGTGAGCTGCCAGTGCGATGATCAACCTAATGGTGTCAATCCTCGCCACTGGGGCATAGACCTCGTCGTAGTCCACTCCTTGGACTTGCCTGTAGCCCTTCACGACGAGTCTCGCCTTGTGCTTCTCCACAGCTCCTTCCTTGTTCTTCTTCACCTTATAGACCCACTTCACCCCGAGGGGTTTGTGGCCTGCGGGTGGCTCTACCAGCTTCCAAGTGTCATTCTTCTTTATGGAAGCTATCTCAGCATCCATCGCCATCCTCCAAGATTTCTCCTGGGCCGCTTCGTCATAGGATCGTGGCTCGCAATCTGCCAACAAACAATACAAAGAAAAATTATTAAGTGTTGGTGCCGTCTCCTCGTAGATCTCCTCCATCCTTCTCATCCTAGGTTGAGGACGATCATCCTTGCTTCCACTAGTGCTTGCTCCACTAGTACTTCCTCCACTTGAGTTGGGAGTGCAAGCTCCCCCTGAATGTCCACAAGGTGGTGATGGTGGCTCAGCCCCACCATCCTCAGCTCCTGCTTCTTGACCACCTTCCTCCTCATCTTAAAAGAACATCCCATTCTTGATTCTTGTCTCCTCATCCCATCTCCAGCAGCAGTCTTCTTCAAACACCACGTCCCTCGAGACTATGGCCTTCTCCGTCACCGGGTTGTATAACTTGTAAGCTTTGCTCTCTGGAGCGTAGCCCACAAAGATGCACTTCTCGCTCCTGTCATCGAGTTTCTTCCTCCTCTGGTCCGGGACGTGAGCATGAGCTACACACCCAAAGACCCTCAAGTGCTTCACACTTGGCTTCCAGCCACTCCAAGCCTCGAACGGTGTCATGAACTTCACACTCTTCGTGGGGCATCTGTTCAGTAGATACACCGCACACTGCACTGCTTCTGCCCAGAACATCTTTGGCAACCCCTTGCCCTTCACCATACTCCTCGCCATGTTCATGATGGTGAGATTCTTCCTCTCCGCGACTCCGTTCTGCTGTGGTGAGTACGCTGCTGTCAACTGGTGAGAAATCCCATTCTCCTTGCAGAACTCATCAAACAATCTAGAGGTGTACTCCCCACCTTTATCGGTCCTCAGCACCTTCAGTGGCTGACCACTCTCATTCTCCGCCATCACCTGGAACTCCTTGAACTTGTCAAGGGCCTCAGATTTTTCTTTCAGAAAATACACCCAACACTTCTGACTGAAGTCATCCGTGAAGGTGATGTAGTATTTGCTTCTGCCCACTGAGGTGGTTTCAAACGGACCCGCAATGTCCGAGTGAACCAGTTCAAGTAGTCTCTTTGCTCTCCGAGACTTCCCTCCTTCAAACGTCAGCCTCTTCTGCTTGCCCTTTGTGCACGCCTCGCAGACTTTCTCCGGAGGTGAGATCATAGGTAGATCCTGCACCATCCTGGAGTGGGATAACAGCTTCAAGCCTGTGAACCCCAAGTGACCCATCCAATGGTGCCACAGCCATGCTTCCTCTTCTTCCTCTGTCCTTGCGAGACATGCCGTCTCCTGCGTATCCATCTTCAATGTAAAGAGACGGTTCGCCGTCATCTTCACCTTCACTACTTCTTTCCCTTGGTGGTTCTTCATCGCCAAAGACCCATCCTTCAACTAGACGCAGTAGCCTCTCTCCACCAACTGGCCAAGGCTCAAGATGTTAGTCTTCAAGCCTGGCACAAAGTACACATCATTCAGATGCACCTTCTCTCCATTCAGTTTCGCAACCACCAAGCCTTTTCCTTCTAGCGAGATCTTCGAAGCATCCCCGAAGCTAACCTCACACCCACTGGGTTCCAGGTTAGTGAACATTTCTCTATCTCCACACATGTGGTTGCTCGCCCCTGTGTCCAGGTACCACACTTCACTTCTTCCTTCTTCCGCACCTCGGTAGGTTAGGAACATCAGCGGGTTTCCTCCTCCAGCATTGTCCCCATTGTTCCTAGCCTCCGCATAATGGTTAGCTTCTTCTCTCTTCCTCGGACTCCAGCAGTCGTAGCTCATATGCCCATACTTGTTACAGTTGTAACATTGTATCTGGGACATATCTCCTCGGCCTCTTCCACGGCCTCTTCCTCTTCCTCTTCCATCTTGCCAACCTCCTTTAGGTCGCTCCGCCTCCTTTTGAAAATTTTGGTTTCTACCTCCTCTTCTTCCTCTACCTCTGCCTTGATGACCTCGACCACGCTGGCCGCCTCCTCTTCCTGAACTTTCCCCAAAGTTCAACTGGGTCTGGAGTGCTTTTCCCAAGCCACTCGCTTCCTCGTCATCCTGCAGCATCCTGTACTCATGAGCTTGCAAAGAGCCTACAAGCTCGTCAACGACCATCACGCTGAGGTCCTTCGATTCTTCGATCGCCACCACTATATGGCGGAACTTCTTGGCCATAGATCTCAGCAACTTCTCCATGAAGCTCACATCTTCGATCGCCTCCCCATTTCTCTTCATCTCGTTTGTGAGCGTCCGCAGACGGGTCACATAGTCACCGACCTTCTCGGTGCTCTGCATCTTCGTCACTTCATACTCCGCACGGAGTGACTGTAGCTTCACCTTCTTTGCCTTCTCAACCCCTTGCATGGAGCGTTGCAACACCTCCCATGCCTCCTTAGAGGTTCTCGCATCTGAGATCTTCTCGAAGGTCGCCTCGTCAACCCCTTGGTATAACAAGAACAAAGCCTTCTTGTCCGCCTTCCTTGCTTCTCTCAATGCCGTCTTCTGGGCATTAGTCAACGTCGCCTCTACCGCAGCAGTGCGCTCCTCATACCTATTCTCCACTACATCCCACAACTCCTTGGAGGCAAGTAGCACTTTTATCTGGATGCTCCAGTTCCCATAGTTGGTCTTCGTCAGCTTGGGGACTTGCCCCCGGCATAGCTCCGCTCGTCTCCATCACTTCTACTCCTCAAACCTTCCGAGTCACCGGCAAAGGTTTGCAACCTCCCTCTGATACCACTTATTGGAAGCGCGACGTGGACACGCGACTTCACTTCCTCGCCACCACCTTTGCGAGCACCTCACTTCCTTGACGAAACACCACTCCACTTCAGCGAGCACTCTCACGCGAGCACTCTCACGCGAACACCACCACTCTCGCGAACACGATCCACGCGAGCTCCACCTCCCGGCGAGATGACAGCGGCGAGATCGTCCCTTCAATCACCCCGGCGAGCTCCAATCCACCACACCTCGGCGAGCTTCCTATACAACCACTCGGGCGAGACGCAACACCTCACACACTCCGGCGAGCCCTGCCACCTGCGAGTGCTAGCTGGCTGCTCCCCTTTCTCCTCCACGTGGGCGAGACAACTTCAGGCGAGAGCGAGCTTGCGGGTTGTTCCTTCTCCCCCACCTCAAACGGCGAGTGCGGCGGGCTGCACCGGCGGACGCACCAGGCGAGTGTGTTCTACTCCTTCAGGCGAGACTTCCAGCGGGGAGTGGCTGGCGAGAGAGATTGGCGACTCCAAGTAGGCGAGACTGGAGAGGAGCTTGCGAGAAGAAATAATGGCGAGAGCTTATTATTCCTGCGGGAATAAATTAAAGCCCTCTCTCTACTTTCCTTCTCTCACTCTCTCTCTAACTTCCTGTACGCAGGAAAAAGGAGAAAAAAAAACTCTCCAGATTTTCTATACCATCCTATTTCAATTTACAAAGGGGGGCCTATTTATAGGCTAAAGTAAAGCACCTATCCTCTCTCTCCTCATTAAATGCTATTCTCTCTCCTCAAAAATAATAATAAAATACAACATAAAATAGCATATAAAAGATGTTGACCTGGTCAACACAGCTCAAACTAACAAAACCGCCACCTCTTAGACCGCTGTATGAGACCGCCCAGAACTTCTCATATAGAGCCACTACACTCCAAGGAGGAGAACTACCCCTTTTATAAGGTCGGGCTGCAAAACACCAAGCACCCATCTGTGCAGCGGATCCGCCCAGAACACCCACCAGCAAATCCGACCAATCAAAAAACCGTCACTCTCACTTCGCAAAAAAACTCAACACTCCCCCTTGAAGTGATCCCCGGAGACAACTCCAAGAAGGGATCGAATACGCTCAAGCGATCCTTTTGCAAGAGCCTTTGTGAATATGTCAGCAACGTTGTCCTGGCTCTGCACATATTTCACTTTCAGCTTTCCATCCAACACCTTCTCCCGAACGAAGTGGTGTTCAATCTCAATGTGCTTTGTTCGTGCATGACATACTGGATTGGTTACCAGTTTCAAGGCACTCGAGTTGTCACCGCGGAGCAAGGTAGGCTTGCTCACCTCCTCGTGAATGTCTCCTACCAATCTTCGTAGTCAAACACCCTCTTGGGCCGCTAAGGATGACGCCTTGTACTCGGCCTCGGTAGTTGATATTGAAACTGAGTTCTGCTTTTTGCTGCACCAAGAGATGGCAGCCGATCCGCACATGAAGACATAGCCGGATGTCGATCTACGACCATTCATATCTCCTCCGTAGTCAGCATATGTGAATCCATGCAACATAAATTCAACGCCCGTTTTGTAAAACAGCCGAAACTCCAAGGTTGACTTCACGTATTTCAGAATACTTTTTGCCGCCTCCAGATGAGGCATTCACGGCTCTTGCATGTACCGACTTACAAGGCTCACGGAGAAGGCGATGTCTGGCCGAGTGATATTCAAGTAGATTAAGCTCCCTATCAGGGCTCGGAACACTTCCGGGTCTGGAAGGATTCTCCCCTCATCCTTTCCTAACTTCAGCCCGACCTCAAGCGGAGTAGAGCAGTTCTTCCCTTCCTTCATGTCGAAGCGCTCCACGATCTGCTTCGCATAAGCCTTTTGGGATACGAGCACTCCGCTCTCCTTTCTCTCTACCTCCAAACCAAGGAAATGGTGCAACTCACCAAGATCCTTCATCTCAAACCGGATTGATAGCTCCGCCCGAAGCTTTGCCACCTCCCCGTCATTGTTGTCAATTACGATAATGTCATCAACGTATAACTAGACCAACACATGCAGCTCCCCCTTCTTCTTCACGAAAAGGCTCGAGTTAGAGTTACATGCAAAGTAGCCACATAATTGTAGGTATTCCGCGATCTTACCGTAGCAGGCTCGAGGTGTCTGCTTTAGCCCATACTGTACAACCCGTATTCGGCGAGTAGAGCCGAAGGCACCCGGAGAGTAGGCCGATGCCTCTCTCAGCGAGTAGAGCCGAAGGTATCTGACGAGTAGGCCGATGCCTCTCTCAGCGAGTAGAGCCGAAGGCACCTGGCGAGTAGGCCGATGCCTCTCTCAGCGAGTAAAGCCGAAGCCACCTGGCGAGTAGGATGATGCCTCTCTCTCAGCGAGTAGAGCCGAAGGTATCTGGCGAGTAGGCAGATGCCTCTCTTAGCGAGTAGAGCCGAAGATATCTGGCGAGTAGAGTCAGATTCCGGGGAATAGAATCGTCCGGGCACCCCTGGTGGTCTGCCTATAGCCCTTCAGGACAGCGGAGTCTGGCTACCTGCAGACCAATTTGGGGTGCGTTTAGCAAAATAGTAAGGCGGAGTTACGCTATCCGCAGGTCATCCGGACCATTCTACCCCTGAAAAGTCTTTCCCTATAAATAGGACCCATTATGTCTCAGAACAGCACAGATCCACCCCCCTTGTGAGAGCCTGTGCTTTCTTCCTTGTGCTGTCTGAGACAGGCTCAGCTCCTGGTTTTTTGGAGGGAAAATCAAGTGAGATTTTCGGGTTAGTGGCGGGACCTCCTCGCTGCAGCCAGTGGGTCATTCTTAGGGAGCTACCCACCAACCGGTGAGGGTCAGTTCTTAGCTCGGAATACTTAGTTTTAGGGATCCGACGAAGAGAGAAGTAACTCAAGCTACTCCCCAAGTCTCGAACAAGTTGGACCGGTATCCGGGTTCCAACACATACAACGCTTTCCTCAACTTGCATACGTGTCCAGGGTGCGACTTGGACACAAAACCTGGTGGTTGCAACATAAAGATGTCCTTATCAATCTCTCCATACAGAAAGGCATTCTTTACATCGAGTTGCCATATCTTCCATCTCTGGCATGCTGCCAGCGCAATTACTGTCCGGACGGAAGTCATCTTAGCAGCAGGACTGAAGGTTTCATCGTAGTCCTCTCCATAATGCTGTGAGAAGCCCTGAGCCACAAGGCGAGCCTTGTATCGCTCTACACTTCCGTCCGCCTTCTTCTTCACCTTGAAGACCCACTTGCATGTGACCGGAGTAATGCCATTGACTTTGGGCACAAGGTCCCAAGTCTCATTCTTCTTCAAGGCAGACATCTCCTCCTTCATGGCTTCTTCCCACTCCTTTACTCTAGTGGCCTCTTCGAAGCACGACGACTCTCGCTCGTTCAGAGGTCCTGCAAAGAAACATGAACAAGTGCTCACCAAGTTGCTCTCCCTATAACGAGCCGGTGGTATGATAGTATGTTTGGACTTCCTCAGCCCCGTACCGCTCTCGGCAGTAATAATGGTAACTTCTTCCTCTACTTCAGCTGGCCTTGGAGCAACGCTCCCCCTGTCTCTGGATTCCAAGGCACTTGAGCCTGATGGAGACGGAGCACCTGGGGAGAGAGGTAGCTCTATGAGAGAGTCATCAGCAACTCTCCTTTCTTCAACTCTTCCTTCCTCCCCGCTTTCCTGCATTGGAACAATAGAGACACCTCTGTATGACGCCAACTCGTCAAACACCACATCCCTTGAGACATGGAACAGACGAGTCTCAGGGTTCATGCACTTCCAACTCTTTTTTCGTTCATCATAACCAATGAAGACACACTTGAGAGCCTTTGCCTCTAGTTTGGTTCTTGTCGCATACGGAACGTGCACATAGCACGTAGATCCAAACACTCGAAGGTGACTTATGTTCGGCTTCTCTCCCCACATCATCTCAAAGGGCTCAGCGACATTCTGTTGATTACATAGGTAGCACATGTCATCCCTTCTGCCCATAGGGCTCTGGGAACTCCTTTGGCATGCAGCCAGCTGCAGCATGTCAAGATCAATATATTACTAATGTTATGTATTTTATTATTTTGACTAAAAAACAATGACAAATCTTGAGAGATGATTGATGAGAAACTCTATTCAATAAGATCTTATTTTTGTGACAAACAAGATATGTGGCTAGCTTGCGTTATTAACAAATATGATAATTTCGCAATTTGAAATATTCTTAAAAGTCATTGATATATAACAACAAGAGGTTAACTAGTTAGATGAGGTGAGTATGTAGTTGTGTTATTATATGACTAGCTTGCTCGAATCCTATTAACTCATATGATTGTTTTGACAAGAGAACTGTGTTAAGGCTTGAGAAGTTTTATCATAATGACTGTCCAAGTTTAGCATTATTAAATTTTGATTTTCAACTCGTCAGCTTAATTTATTGTTTATATGAAGAGTGATAAGAGATTTTTTGTTTTGAAGGATTTTGATCATCTCTCTATAAAACTTGTTGAAATTGAGAAACATGCTGCTTATCAACAAATCTATAAATTTTTAAAGCTTCTATTGATTCTTCTTGTGGTTATGACAATTGTGAAAAGAGTATTTTTCGGCCATAAATTAATGATGTCAAGAATTAGTTGCGAAATAGTATGAGTTTCAATTGTTGCTTTTACATTTACCGAGAGAGATGAACTTTTAGAAGTTGCGAAGATAATATGTTGATCGATATTCAAAAGGTGATTGTTATCCGCACTACAGTTTTGGCTATCCGCACTTTTTTGTATGAGTTATTACGCGCCTTTTAGAAATACGTCTTGTACATGCAGTTTTAGGAAAAATGTTCACACGAGATCTACAACTTTCGTGTTGAACACTTTTCTTAAAAATGCATGTACAAGGCGTATTTCCAAAAATTCGCTATAATTACGCCAATATTTCAATCAGGGCGGCAATACGTCTTGTGCGTGCATTTTTTGAAAAAATATTCAACACGAAAGTTGTAGATCTCGACGAGATCTACAACTTTCGTGTTGATCACTTTTCCTAAAAAAATATGTACAATGCGTATTTCCAAAAGGCGCGTAATAACTCATACAAAAAAAGTGCGGATATCCAAAACTGTAGTGCGGATGACAATCACCTTTCAAAAAAACGAAGATTCATTGAGAACAACTGACAATTAAATAATACAGGGTCGGGAAGCTGCAACAACAAGCTCATCGGCGCACAAGACTTCACTGCATCCACTCCCCCAGACACTCCCATCGATCATACGGCCCACGGAACGCACGTCGCCGGCACTGCCGCCGGTAGCCTGGTCAAAAATGCTAATCTCAATGGGCTCGCCAGCGGTACTGCCGCTGGCATGGCGCCAAGAGCTCACCTCGCCGTCTATAAAGTCTGCTCGGAAAAAAGCTGCCCTGGCAGCGCCAGCCTCAAAGCCATAGGACAAGCTATCCTGGACGGCGTCGACATCATTCAAATCTCCAACGGTGGAGCCCTTCCCTTCCACGAGAATGCCAATGCTAAGGCCTCATTCCGGGCATTGGAGAACGGAATTCTCACCGTTTGTGCAGTTGGGAACGAGGGGCACGGACCTAGCCTAGTCAGCAATGACGCCCCCTGGATCCTCACCGTCGGCGCATCCACCACCGGAAGGAGAAACACGGCTGTGTTGAAGCTTGGTAATGGGATGGAGTTCGCAGGCGCCTCCGGCCGTCAGCTGGATCCCTCCGGCGCCGTCCTCACCGCCCCGCTCTTCTATCCCGTTTATGATGAAGAGGAGAGTCTCTCTTGTGATCTGAATTCTTTCGATGGTGTCAACGTAACCGGAAAAATTGTGATTTGCTACTATGTAGATGAAAATCGACCGACAGGGCAATCGTCGGTGGTGAAGAAAGCTGGTGGCGCCGGAATTATCGTCATTAACCGGAGATGGCACGGCTATACCGTCGATTCGGCTCCATACGACATTCCGGGGATGCTCGTCTCCCACGAAGACGCGCTCAAGATCGTCAGGTACGCCAAGTACGCCAAGAGGGAGACCAGCCCCGTCGCAACGATGAGTACTGGCACTACGGTCACCGAGTTTGGAGTCCGCCCATCTCCAAGCGTTGCGTCGTTCTCGTCCAGAGGCCCAAGCATGCACAACGGTGGTATTCTGAAGCCCGACGTCGTCGCGCCCGGGGTAGACATCTTGGCGGCGTGGACCACAGATTTGACGGCCGACCCCGCCGCATTTGGCTTCAAATCGGGAAGCTCCATGGCAGCACCTCACGTCTCAGGCGTCGCGGCGCTGCTGAAGAAGGTGCACCCGGATTGGTCTCCGGCCATGATCAAATCAGCCATCATGACCACTGCATTCGAGGAGGATCGTGACAAGAATCTGATCACAGACGAAGGGTGGACCGGTCATCCGCCGGCAGACGCGTTCGCGGTTGGTGCAGGCCACGTGGACCCATCGGCCGCCGAAGATCCCGGGCTCGTTTATGACACCCGGGTCGACGATTACATCCCCTATCTCTGTGGTTTGAGTGGGATGACTGTGAGCAGACTCATCGCCATTACTGGAAGGCCGAATGTTTCATGCTCCGTGAAGATGGCGGCGGAGCAGCTGAATTACCCGTCGATTCAGGTGTCGATGGGACCGCGCGCGCCTCCGACTAGGACTATTTTTCGGACAGCAATGAACGTTGGGAAAGAGGCCTCAGTCGTCTATAAAGCGGTCATCGTCCACCCCGAGGGAGTGACGCTGGATGTAAAGCCCCGAACGCTGCAGTTTTCTAGCGCCGGCGAGGAGCAGAGGTTTGCGGTTGAGATAATTCTGACGGGGAGTCCTCCGGAAGGAGCGGATTATGCGACGAAAGGAAGGCTGACGTGGGAATCAGGTATATACCGGGTCCGCACTGCTGTTGTCATCACTGAATAGTTACTCCACCGATCCTGGCAAATAAACTTGCGACGGCGGCTGTCCGAATAAGCACCTACTTCAAACCATCAAAATAATAATCATAATAATGGATAGTTAATTATATATCTTCCATGCTTCAGCGATAATGAAGATATTTCCTCTGCTTCAGCGATAATAACAAACAATTGTTGGCAACTTATCAGCTTTAATATGTGATTTATTGGCAAGGTTCAGGCCAGCTATAATAATAAGATTTTTTCCATGCTTTAATCCTTTAGCAAGAATTAATGAAGATATTTCCTCTGCTCGACATTGACCAATACATTTTACTGCTATGTCTTGTTGTGGGTCGCATAGTGCTCTTACTGATTGGTAGGGTTATTTTTGTCTCGGCTTGAGAGTAAATTAATTAACGCGTAAACAGTCACATCAAATGAGCTGACAGTGGACAGCATAATTTGTATGTGGAAAACCCGGAAATGAAAAAAACCAGGGACCTTTCTCAAAGGCAAAGATTAGTGCAGAAATACATTGCGTGTAATTGCTCCCCTTTAATATTTGACAAGTGAATAGGATCCTTCCGTTTGGACCACACAGATCATCATTTTTAGGATAATGACAATGATGCCCTGTGTTGCCCCCTGCTGATCGGGTTACCAAAGCGGGTCGGGATCCTTAGATTGGACGAACATCGCCTGTGATCGTGCAAGTCCACGACCACAGTTGCTCGGGGATGCGCGTCCGTGGGGTTGCGACCGCACGGGCGACACAGCGAGAGCGATAGCCTGCTCGCGCGGCCGGGGGTCGCACAGCCCGAGCAGAGCGTGCGGCCAGCCAGTCGTGTCGGGCGTGCGGCCTGGGCATGCAACCTAGGCATGTGGTTGCGCGCGGGGCAGACGGCCTAGACGCGCGCTCGCCCGCAGCCTGCCCGCACGGCTGCGCGCTGCATGGGCATTCGCCGGGGTGCGGCCCGGCCGCGCACAGGGCAAGTGGCCTGGGCACACACCCGCACACGAAGAAGCACACAAACTTTTACTTGATGGAGCAAACGAAAAATGAGAGCAAGAATCGCAAGAGAAAGATCGTGCGAGAATGAAAAGGTTCATAAAACGTTTCAGAAAAGCCTTTTATATATATAGGAGTTTCTAAAATCTTAAGTAATAATCACGTAATTAATTTTCAACGGTTATATTAAGTAATTTTGTTGTGTATAGAAACATATATTTCTAGCGTAAAGATTTAATGCGGCAAAACGCGTACAAAAAACGTACAAATCGGGCGTGGAAGATCAGAGAAATCGACGTAGGGAAATCAACGCAAGTCAATTTCTAAACGGCACATAGTAATCGACGAAATCGTCATACGACAAAAACATCAGAAATCGATGTAAGTTGATTTGTCCAGCGAGAAAAATCGACATAAGTCAATTTCTATTTCGACTTAAGCTGAAATGAATTGACAGTAAAATAATTTGGGAATTTTCAAATGGGCAAAACTACTTTGTACACAAAAAATATACACTTCAATTATTCTCTCAAATCACGAATCCCAATTATCAAATCACAAATTCCAATCCGATCTAATTGATGTATGCGAGAGTGCATGCACATGTGGTTTGAACGCACATAAAGAAGTGGAGTTTGGTAATTTGTGACTAAAGATTTATCTTTTTTTTTCATGAAAAGATTTCCTTTCAAATTAGTTTTGAGTTTTCTTACATCAATTGATGCGGAGCCCAAACATCATAAAATCTCCATTAAATACTAATGCAATAAATATTTATTTAATAAATTTCTAACATTATATATGACATGCACATGAGAGAGGGGGTAATATTCTAAAGAAAGAAATACAATATGTACAACACGTATTCGACAAGGTGGGCTCAAGCTTGAACATAGGCCCCAGGGTCTAAGAAGGCAGACCACAGGCCCAGAAGCGTTCATCCTCAAAGACAACTAGAGCTCATCCAGAGCTCGCCCATGTTGTTGATCATCTCGTCCTCGAGCTCATAAGGTTGAGACTCAGCTCGCCAGGTTAGCACTCACCTCGACTCTACACTAAGTCACTCGCAGAATCTACTAGCAAGCCACTTCAGGGCTTGTCGCTGACCTCACCTCGTTGGAGCTCATCTGACCAGCGAGCTCGCCAAATGAAGACCAGACATAGGCGACCTAGCCTAAGGTGACCCGGACCAACTCACCTCGTCTAGAGGCCCCCCAGAGAATAGGCCGCCCATGTGTCAGGTACCCGATATCTAAAAAATGTGAGGACATCTATTCACAGACCATGTACCCTTCTCCTAGATTGCCTATAAATAGGATCTCAATGCATAATTTGAAGGCACGCTGCCCCCCCCCCCCCCCCCCCCCCCCCCGCCCGCCCCAAGGTTCTCTCAGACAAATATGTACCTTCCTTGCGCCGAGCTCAACCTTGGTTTGGGAGGGAAAGTTCATATAAACTTCTGGGTACATGACGGGACCTCCTCGCTACAGCACTAATTGGGTCCGGTTTATAGGTTGTTGAGGATCAACTCTAGCTCTCCACCTTCTTCTAATTGTAATTTGTCCGGGTCGACCGCTAGACACGTAGCATTTGGTCACCCCTTCAATTCGAACATTTGTGAACTTAATTTCTTGGTTTCAACACTTTGGTGCGGTGAGCGTGCATGAACCATAATCGAAGAAAGAACCTCTAGTGCGAGGTCCAGTGGCAAATGGCGATGAGACGAAGTCGGAGATCGACAACCAGCGATATCCAAGTGAGTTTGTCACAAAAACCGACCTCGCGGAGTTCATGCAAAGGGTGATGGAGACACTGCGAGTTCTCTATCATCTGGAATGGATAGTTCAAAAAAATAGAGGTGAAGATAAAGATGTGATACATAGAATCCAAGCAAGTTGCTTGAAGTGGAGGGGCGCGTCTGGAATCTTATGTGATTGTAAAATACCATTAAATTTTAATGACATGTTTTATCGTACTGTAATTAGACCAACGATGCTCTACGGTTTTGAGTCTTGGGTAATGAATCATGTGAGACCATTAGAGGCACTAGTTAGGCATTGTGAGAGTTTAGCTACTAGTGTAAGACCCCATTTTTTTTCTTTTCAAACACCCGGGTCTTAGGCCCAGAACCGCCGCTTTGCGGTGACACCTTCACTCGGAAAGGTCGCCACTACAAAACGTCGATCCTGCCGGCCAAATCGATCACAAAGAAAAGTGTACTAAAGAAGACAAGTCCACAGAATCAACATGAATATAAATGTCCACATGATATAACTGAATAAAAGATAACAAGGGTTATAATAATAAAGAGAAGGAAGGGCTCATGCCCAGTACATCGTATCCTCACTACAAGATCACTCGCGAAAGCTAACTACTAATCACTCACAGATCCTGAATCCTGTGCTCCTGTACTAGACTGGCCCGCCTCCGTCTGCTCCGGCCTCTGGTGCTGCTGCGTCTCCTCGATCTCCTAAAATGATATGGTCCACCGACCGTTAGTCAAAAAGACTAAGCCTTATGTTCCCCACCCCACCCCCAATGGTTCCTAGGCACCGTGCGGGAGGATGAAGCGGAGGACAGCAAGGGGTATAACAAAGAACAGGTGACAGTGGTACAGGAAATGTTTCTACACTACACATGTGTATATATATAACAGAAGCAGTAAAGGGGCATAGTAAGAGCAGGTAAAGAATAAGTAAAGTGCAGTAAGTAAAGACAATAGTAATAGAAAAGTAACCATTGATTTATAGGAATGCCCATACAAACCTATAGACCAAGGGGTCGTTTAGCAAGGCCTATCGTATAAGAAGTCTCATAACCGACTTATACGATATGGGTAGGGGTTGAAATGCAATGTTTATGCTATGACAGGCAAGGTATGCAGTTATGCTATGTTCATACAAGTGCAACTCACCCACTTCGACTTTATGCGCACAGACCTTTAGTTCCCCCTTTTTGGAGCTTGCAAGACTCCCAGGATACTCCCGTAGTGGCAAACGGAAGCGGTGGGTTGGGCCTCGCTCACCTCTAGGTTGGTATATGCACTACCTAACCTAGACCTATCGTACGCCTCAACGCAAAACCGCGGAGCATCTGCGTACTCTAACTGGCTGGACCACCAGACTTTTATGGCTAAGTGCAAATTCCACACTTGCCGAGCCCGAGTATCAATGTCGGCGCAACGACCGCCAACACTAAGGACCCACCACCTTGTGTACATGCAACATGTTCTACTATTTATCTACGAACTCTAACATAAACCACCTGGGCTTAACTTGCCCAACCAAGGACCAAACTGAGTCACAAACTCCCGGATCAACAATCCGCACCAACCCCCACCGAGCCTACAACTCGGGGTACCAAACCATCCAAACTCCTGTGACCACGGAGTGTGAGTGAATGTGTTATTTGTTAGTCTTGAGCATCTTCTATACTCCTACGACTTATGGTTAATCTTGGACTCCCTGAGGGTTACCCTGTAAGGGGCTCGCTACGGTACTAGGAACTGTAATGGGTTGACACCCCAAAGTTCCCTTTCTCAAGATACTTACTGTTATTGGTATCTACCCTTAAGAATTCTCTTCTACCGTTTCACTTGAGTTAGACTTAAGTGCTTAAGACACACTAGGGGAAAGACAATCTTTCGCCAATCCCCAGGACAACCTTACTCATAACCACCAAGTACATTTTCCTCACATACACTTCCTTGGGTGGACTCACAACTGTCTAATCAACCCATGTGCACCACCTGCACCCCATTTCCACCTAGTATGTCACTGAAATCCTAAGTTTCACAGTTTTACTATACGCAGACCAAACTGACTATATGAAGCTTACAACTAGAGGTACTCTAAATATTCATCCAACTGACCCAAGCTATTTATTGGAGGTCTATCATGATATTATAAGGCAAATTCCAGAGAATCACATTTTTCCCAATATTATTAATATTTAAAACAATTTTTCCAAAATACAACTTCCTAAGGTTTGAACTACAAGTGCACTTTTCTGACTTCCAATGCATACTAAATTTTTTACATAAATTAAGGGTACCTAGTAATCAATAAATATGAATTTTTAGGAATTTCCAGCAAGGTTTATAATTATTAAAAATTCCTAAACCCATTAATTTTCAATTATTTCCAAAGGAGGTACCCTCATATGAACTCCAAACCTTATGCAAATTTTTACAGAGGTGAATCATACTAAAATATCCAGTCCTACAATATTTTACCATATTCCATAGAGATTACATTTGTAATTTCCACAAAGATCATATTTGCAATTAATTCCAATTGGAACTAGAAGTACCAAAAATAATAACTTAAAAATTATAAGAAAATTACCAAGGAATCATAATGGTATAAAATGACATCCAGAAAAGTTTCATGAATTTAAATAAAACCAACACCCTAAAATTGATCATCCCAAAAATTGCTAACAATAAGAATATTTATAATTTGGACCTCTGAAAGTCTTCTAATGGTTCTAACAGAATCTCCAGGGATTAATAACATCAAGACTAAGTTGGTGACAGAAGTTGGTTAATACCTAAGTATTAATCCTTCCTAAATCCCAAAAACCTAAATATTTACAAATCTACCCAAAGATTTATTCACTAAGGTTTACAACCTCAAACCTCTTCAATTTCACAGGGGAGGCTTCTCTGGTCACCATGACCAACTCCCCAAAATTTTAGGTCAAACCATAAAGGTTTGACCCCTCTTCCTTCATTGACCTCTATATGCACCCCTTAGGGTTTACCCTAGGATTAGAGTCCATACTTCCCTAAATCCACCCAAACTTCTTGTGAGAGTGTTATATCACTCATAGAACTCAGAGGAGTCTATTACACTCCTCTCCAAGGACAAACACCCTCATGTCTTTCATAACCCCAAATTCCACTCCATAGGGATCAACCCTATGACCTTGGGCAAATCAACCCCAATGCTCACCAATTTCCTCATGGGGTCTAAAAATGATCCCACTGACCTCCCCAAGAAGACTCAAGTCTCTATGGGCCCATTTGGCCAATGGATCTCTACTTGGCTAAATGCACACCAAGGGGCTCCTACTCTATGTCCTAGGGCAATCCGACTCCCCATGACCCCAAAACTCACCTGGAGGTGATTTGGGTGGTGTTAGGGCAGTGGCCAAAATTCCACTCCAATTGAAGGTGGTTTGACCACTCAATTTCAACTTAGCCCCTTTAGCCTAATTCCTTCCTTAAAGACCAAAACTTGGGCCAATCAATTGCCTGGTCGAATCAACCCCAAATGGGTTGAAATTTTGACCAAGGACTTATCATGACCCTAATAACACCCCACCAAAATTTGGTGGAGTTTGGAGGTCATTTGACCCTCCAAATAAATTATACAAGGATTATTAAATTTTTACACAAACTTTAGGAAAAAGTTTTCCAAAAATTCTCATTTTTGGATATGTTGTAGTCATAAACATGACTCACTCCTAGTCCAAATTTCAGGACATTTGGACTAGTGGTCTGGTGTGCGCACCCATTCAAAGTTCAGTCAGACTTTGCACTAAAATGGGTGCTGAGGTCAAACCTGACCTCCTAATGTGATGAAATCAATTTTGAAATAAACTTTAGGCTAATACCTACAATTTTCATTTAGAACATTTTCTCTGAAATTACCTCTAACTAATTTCTAGAATTAAAACTAATAATCAGCACATAATTACCTTTATAAATATATATGTATATATATATATATATTTATACATTAATCTATAACAGGCCGATCCGACGGCTCAGGGATCGTCTTCTTCCCTGAGCCGACGGTCAGCGACAGCCCGCGCTGGGCGGACTTGCGGCCCTGTTTCCGGTCACCGGAGGCCATCTCCGGCCAAACCCCCAAGCCACCACCATCGTAGGAGTCAGGACTGCCGTTTGCCGGTAACGGGGCGGCCGGAGGTGGCCGGGATCGGCCCCCCGTAACTTCCGTTTTTTCGGCTTGATCAAGAAGGAAAAACGATTGGAAAACCTCCAATCTTCATTGATTTTGAAATAGGAAGAGATTAGATCTATCCCCTAGGGTTAGGGAGGAGAACCAGACCTGTTTTGGGGCTTGACTCCTTGTCGTTTGGGTGAATCTCCATGGCCGACCACCATGATTGGGAGCTCTGCATCCTCCACACCGAGTTGCCCGAACCCTTCATGTAAATGGGGGAAACTGATGCTCTGGGTCTAGGGGTGCTTTTAAAAGCTTCAATTGAGGGAGGGGAGGAGTCAAAGCTTCAATGCCATTAATGGCCATGAAGAGTGGAAATCGGCCATGGTGAAATCCCAAGGGATTCACCTCTAGAGGCCGGGAAACGGCTGGAAACTTCTCCCCTTCCCTTGGGGAGTTGAATCTAGCCATTAATGGAGAGGATTGAGGAAGTTTCACCTTCCTCCATTGATGGCCCCATCTTTCTCTCTCTTCTAACTTGAATTTTCTCTCTCCTACTCATCAAGGCCGATTTTCCTCTCTCACCTAGGTTAATTACCAGTCAATTATGCTGGTCAATTGATCAATTTAGGCCTAGCCCAAAGGGATTGGGCTAGGTCCAAGTGATTTGCCCTAATTTGGGTAGTTTGACTTTTGGTCAAATTAGGCCCTAGGGTTGACCCAGTTGTACAACCCCTATTCGGCAGACAAGAGCCAAGGGTGCCTGGCGAGTAGGCTGGCATCCCCTGGCGAGTAGAGTCAAGGGTGTCCGACGAGTAGGCTGGCACCCCCTGGCGAGTAGAGCCATAGGTGTCCGGCGAGTAGGCTGGCACCCCCTGGCGAGTAGATCCGAGGGCGTCCGGCGAGTAGGTCGACACCTCCAGGCGAGTGGACCCGTTTTCAGGCGAGACCAGGTCGGGAGAATTCGCCCAGGAAGATCTTTTGAGATAAAGTCCCCTGGATGCCCTTGGTGGTCTGCCCATAGCTCCTCAGAACAGCGAAGCCCGGCTATCAGCAGACCAACTTGGGGTGCGTTTAGCGGAAACGTAAAGCAGAACTACGCTATCCGCAGGCCATCCGGACCATTTTACCCTCATAAGAGTTTGCCTATAAATAGGACCCATTATGTCTCAGATCAGCACTGATCCACCCCCCTTGAGAGAGCCTGTGCTTTCTTCCTTGTGCTGTCTGAGACAGGCTCAGCTTCTGGTTTTCGGGAGGGGAAATCAAGTTAGATTTCCGGGTTAGTGGCGGGACCTCCTCGCTGCAGCCAGTGGGTCATTCTTAGGGAGCTACCTACCAACCGGTGAGGGTCAGTTCTTAGCTCGGAACACTTAGTTCTAGGTATCCGACGAAGAGAGAAGTAACTCAAGCTACTCCCCAAGTCTCGAACAAGTTGGACCGGTATCCGGGTTCCAACACCAGTCATAGGGCTTTTTGGTCTACTGGGCCTCCTATGATGTTTTAGGCCTAGAAGTGAAGTCAAGTCCACATGGTGATGGTCAGTTAGGTCAATTAATGGGGAAATGACCCTTTTGACCTAATTATGGTTAAGGTTGACTTTGGTCAACTTGACCTGTTTGACTTGCCCCAATGGATTCTGAATGTCCCCCTGGGCTCCTAAATGGTCTAGGGATGTTGTGGTGGGGTCACTGGGTCAAGTTAAGGCCCCTAGGTCAAACCCTAGGTAGGGTATCTGCAATTTACTATTTGCAGATCAATGCGCTTTCGACCCTAATTTTGTCTAAGCTAAAGGGATTTCTACACTACCAGGGCTTTGTCATGACCTTGTCACGACAAATTCACCTGAGGGGTCTAGCTGTTTGAGGGATGTTACAACTAGACATGTTAAACATGGGAGGGGTAGACCAAAAAAGACTTGTAATGAAACAATAAGGAAAGACATGATGTACTTATACAGTAGTGAGATATGACTAAAGATAGGGCGCAATGACGATAAATGATCCATATAGCCGACTCAACTATGGTGAGATAAAGTCTTGAGTGTTGTTGTAGTGTTTTGTTATAAAAATGTTAGATTGTATGCGCTGCTAGACATCTATTTATGAAATACAAAAGGTTATGAATATATGTTAACCCAAAATTTTATCTCTTTCCTATTTTCCCTTTCTGCATGAAAAAACTTTTCATAGAAGGTCGTTGAAAAAGTAAAAATAAATTTGATTTTGGTATGTTAATATCGTATCAGTGTGAAAATATAATTATTTGGGCTGTGAATATAATTTGAATGTGAATAGTCATTATCGACGTGCTTACAAAATCACTCGAAATTAATTATTGTGCCTATATTTTATATTAAGAAAATGCATATATTTGGCCAACCTTTTTCTTTTCTGTTTTAATCTTTTTATTTTCATTAATTTACACAAATTTATTATTTTTACTCTCCCTAAACCCTAATTATATTTTTAAAATTATTTTTATGCAATACATCAACAATATTATCCCCCCAAATTTGTTACAACAGCTGATGGATTTTCCCTTCCTAAGATGCTGTCAAGATGATACGCATGATGATAAAACATATAAGTAATATTATATGTATTATATTTAACTATTTAAGCATTGCATATTATAATATAGCACTGAGTATTGAGGGTCCTACTCTGTGGCACGTGCCCCCACCACAATAATACTTCGGCGCCATGTTACGATCTCATCACTTTTGAGGTTAACAAATGAGAAGATTCTAGAGAAATCTGGAGTCTCTACATAGGAAGGCGGTGGAACAATCTAGAGAGTCCATGACTCTTGTATATACTGGAATTGTATAGAATACTCTAGAATAGTAGGGATCTAGAATATTCTTTGATTTGGAGGGAAACCTCTTCGGGGCTTATAAAAGGGGAAGACCCCCTCATTTGTAACCATCCAAGTTCGGATAAAGCTTTTGAGTTCTCTTGCTTACTTCTTCCATTGTGCACTTGTGCTCTTGTGTTCTTGTTCTCATTCTCATTTCCACCACAGTTCTCTTAGAGTAAGGCTGACTTAGCTAGCCGCGAGGGGTGGCAAGAGGAGCTAAGGCCGCGCGTGACGTAGTCAAGGGGACTAGTTCGTGACAGTTGGTATCAAAGCAATGTTTGGTTTAGTTCGTGTGGTGCTGCTATGGCGAATGAGGCAAACAACTCAAGCATTGTTGACGAGCGCGGCAGGGAGGTCGTAGATCAACAAGGCAGGAAGAAGAGGGATCATAACAAGACACGTGAAGGAACTTATTTGGATCAGGCCGTCATGATGCTGGCCGATCGAGTTGAGAAGGTGGAAGGTAACTTCGAAACTCTTGAGGCTCATGTTCTAGAGGAATTCGAGTCCATCAAGGAGCCTACCCAGACTTGCCTTGATGCTCACCCGACGTTGGAGGAACGCCTTGCTAGGTTGGAAGATACCATTCAAGCGATACAGATCGGCTTTGATGATATGAAGGAGGAAATCACCTTATGTCGCCGAGCCGTGGCTAATGTTGGAGGCAACATGGCAATGGGCAATCCAAGGATGGAGGTTCCTAAGCCCAAGCCATTTTTGGGCAAGCGAGATGCAAAGGAGGTAGAGAACTTCATTTGGCAGATGGAGCAATTCTTCGAGGGGTGTAACCTCGTCGACGAAGTTGCTAAGGAACGACAAACATCTTATTACTTATCGGATGTAACTTCTCTTTGGTGGCGAAGAAAGCAGACCGACATCGAGAAAGGCTTGTATCGTATTGATACATGCATGAGAGGAGTTCCTGCGTGAACTCAAACGACATTTCTATCCAGAAAATGTTATTTATGAAGCAAAGAAGAAGCTTAGGGAGTTGAAGCACAAGGGGAGCATTGCGGAGTATGTCAAAGAATTTACCACCTTGATGCTGCAAATTCCTAACATGTCGGATGAAGACTTGTTGTTCTTCTTCGTGGATGGTCTTCAACATTGGGCTAAGCAGGAATTACAAAGACGAGATGTCAAGACGTTGGATGAAGCTATTGCCACAGCTGAGTCCCTTATTGAGTACCAACGACACTCAGATGCAGCAAAGCCAAATAAAGACAAGGATTATAGGAAATGTGGGGGAGAGAAGCGGGATGGCAAGAAGCCCATCTTCCAGCGACATGATACTCGAAAGGAATATGAAGAGAAGAAGAAAGCCTTCATTCCGAAAGGGGGATGTTTTTATGCAATGAACAGTTGTCCAAAGATGGGATCACTTTCTGCAATCATGGAAGGCAACGATGCGGCGAATTCAGGAGAAGGTACTTCTGCTCAAATGAGATCATTACAATTACTTAATGCTTTGAATGTTATACCTGCTCCAGCCGCATCACCAAAAGGATTGATGTTTGTGGAGGAGTATGCAAACGGGAAGGCCACCAAGCCCTTGCTTGACGCAGGAGCAACGCATAACTTCATGACCGAGGAGGAAGCCAAGAGACTTGCTCTTCATGTCTCTAAGGGTGAAGGTTGGTTGAAGACGGTGAATGGAAAGGCGAGACCGCTGCAAGGAGTTTCACGCGGAGTGGAGTTACAGTTGGGAACTTGGAAGGGCCAAGTGGACTTCTCCATTGCACCGATGGATGATTTTCAAGCTGTACTTGGGATGGATTTCTTCGAGAAGGTACGCGCTATCACTATGTCTTTTTGTAGATCCATGTGCATTATGGAGAAAGGGTCTCCATGCATGATCCCAGCGGTGGAAGGGCCACCAACAAAGGGAAAGCAGCTATCGTCTATGCAAATAACCAAAGGCGTCAAGAAGGGAGAGGTGACTTACTTAGCCACCTTGAAGGAAGAAGTTGCGGCCAAGGATGAGGAGGTACATCCTTTCATTAAGCAAGTCTTGGAGGAGAATCAAGACGTTATGCCAACCAAGCTTCCGAACAGGCTACCGCCTCGGAGGGAGGTGGACCATGAGATTGAGCTGGAACAAGGGGCGAAACCACCTACGATGGCGGCATATCGCATGGCTCCGCCCGAATTGGAGGAATTCCGCAAGCAGCTAAAAGAGCTACTTGACACGGGGAAAATTCGTCCATCGAAGGCACCATATGGCGCACCAGTTCTCTTTCAGAAGAAAAAAGATGGATCTTTGTGGATGTGTGTAGACTACCGTGCACTCAACAAGGTAACGGTCAAGAATAAGTATCATATTCCTTTGATCGCTGACTTGTTCGATAGGATGGGGAAAGCCAAGGTCTACACCAAGATGGACTTGCAGAAGGGCTATTATCAAGTCTGAATTGCTGAAGGAGATGAGCCGAAGACGACGTGCATCACTCGTTATGGGTCTTACGCGTGGTTGGTCATGCCATTTGGCTTGACTAATGCACCAACCGCATTTTGCACTTTGATGAACAGGATATTTCATCCCTACCTGGATTAATTTGTGGTGGTTTATTTGGATGACACCGTGATCTACAGCAGCTCAATGGAGGAACATGCGGAATATCTTCGCACTATCTTTCAAGTCTTGCGGGAGAACGAGTTATATGTGAAGAAGTCAAAGTGTACGTTTGGCACGGAGGAGGTCTCATTTCTCGGACATGTCATTGGACATGGCCAGCTGAATATGGATGCAGCCAAGATCCAAGCGATCATAAATTGAGAGCAACCTACTAAGGTAACCGAGCTAAGATCTTTTCTTGGACTTGCAAATTATTATCGGCGATTTATCCAGGGCTATTCAAGGAGAATAGACCCATTGACGGATTTGCTGAAGAAGGATAGACCGTGGGCTTGGGATGAGGGATGTCAACAAGCCTTCGAAGATCTAAAGCAAGCAGTGAGCACCGAGCCAGTGATATCATTGCCGGACTTTAGAAAGGAGTTCGAAGTCCAGATGGATGCTTCCGATTTTGCCATTGGTGGAGTCTTGATGCAGTATGGGCATCCTATCGCCTATGAAAGTCGAAAGTTGAACGAGACAGAGCAGCGATACACCGTCCAGGAGAAGGAAATGACT
Organism: Dactylorhiza incarnata; assembly: GCA_033032865.1. Classification (NCBI taxonomy): domain Eukaryota; kingdom Viridiplantae; phylum Streptophyta; class Magnoliopsida; order Asparagales; family Orchidaceae; genus Dactylorhiza; species Dactylorhiza incarnata. The sequence goes on along the minus strand of JAWHQI010000181.1, from coordinate 1,204,217 downwards.
GTTATCATACATTGCTTATGGGTGTGGAGGCACTACTTGCTCGGGGCGAAATTTGTGGTCAAAACGGACAATGTGGCCACGAGTTACTTCCAAACGCAAAATAAGTTGTCTTCCAAGCAAGCGAGGTGACAAGATTTTCTGGCAGAGTTCGACTATTCTATGGAATACAAGCCCGGGAAAGCAAATGTCATTGCGGATGCCTTGAGCCGCAAAGCTGAACTTGCCGCGATGGCTACAGTGAAAGGGGAGTTGCTAAGCGGGATAAAGGAAGGGTTGCAACAAGATCCGTTGGCGATTGAGCTAATGAAGGCGGCAAGGGAGGGAAGAGCCAAACAATTTTGGGTAGAGGATGAACTCCTCTACACCAAGGGGAAGAGACTATACATCCCGAAGTGGGACAGCCTACAGAGGGAATTGATCAAGGAGTGTCATGACACTCAATGGAAAGGACATCCTGGCCAAAACAGGACCATGGCGCTAGTGGAGATCTTGTACTATTGGCCGAAGATGAAGGAAAGCGTGAACGTGTATGTGAAGACATGTCTTGTGTGCCAACAAGACAAAATAGAGAATCGGCAACCAACGGGATTGTTAGAGCCTCTTCCAGTTCCAGATCATCCATGACACATCGTGACGTTGGACTTCATCAGGGCTCTCCCCAAATCAGAAGGATTTGGATCGATCATGGTGGTTGTAGACAGATTCTCAAAGTATGGGACATTCATCCCATGCACAAAGAACTGCACAGCGGAGGAAGCGGCCCAAGCATTCTTCAAGAAAGTGGTAAAGCATTGGGGGCTTCCACAAAATATTGTGAGCGATCCGGATCCTCGCTTCATGGGGAAACTCTGGACGGAGTTGTTCAGAATGATGGGATCACAACTAAACTTCTCCACAAGTTTCCACCCGCAGTCCGATGGGCAGACTGAGAGGGTAAATGGCTTATTGGAGTGCTACTTGCGGCACTTTGTGAGTGCTAACCAGCGGGACTGGGCAAAGATCTTGGATGTTGCTCAATTTTCCTACAACTTGCAGAGGAGCGAGTCTACGGGAAGGAGTCCCTTTGAGCTGGCGACCGGACATCAACCGCTCACACCGCATGCACTAGCCATCAACCCAGGAGAAGGAAAGTGCCCAGGAGCACTTCAGTTGGCAAAGTCTTTGGAGGAGCAAAATGACTTGGCCAAAGTCTGCCTAGAGAAAGCAAGGAAGCGCATGAAGAAATGGGCGGACGTGAAGAGTAGGCCGCAAGAGTTTGGCCTAGGAGATAAGGTGACGGTGAAGCTCCTATCCCTACAATTCAAAGTGTTGCAGAACATGCACAAGGGGTTGATAAGGAGGTATGAAGGGCTGTTCGAGGATCGGCAAGGTAGGAAAGGTGTCATATCGCCTTGATCTACCCAACTCGTTGAAGATTCATCAGGTCTTCCATGTAAGTATGTTGAAGCCTTATCATGAAGACCAGGAAGACCCAAGGCGAGGAGAATCACATAGAGCACCTCCGATCATGACCAAATCATTTGAGAAGGAGATTGATCGTGTGTTATCTCAATGGGTGGTACGGCGACGCGGAGTCCCGCCAAGTACTAAATACTTCGTCAGGTGGAAGGGATTGCCAGAGTCTGAGGCTACTTGAGAGACATTAGAAGACTTATGGCAGTTCAAGGACTTCATTCAGCAGTATGAGGCGACGAGGACGACGCCAAGATAGGTGGGGGAGAATGTTACGATCTCCTCACTTTTGAGGTTAACCGATGAGAAGATTCTAGAGAAATTTGGAGTCTGTACATAGGAAGGCGGTAGAACAATCTAGAGAGTTCATGACTCTTGTATATACTGAAATTGTATAGAATACTCTAGAATAGTAGGGATCTAGAATATTCTTTGATTTGATGGAAAACCTCTTTGGGGCCTATAAAAGGGGAAGGCCCCCTCATTTGTAATCATCCAAGTTCGGATAAAGCTTTTGAGTTCTCTTGCTTACTTCTTCCATTGTGCACTTGTGCTCTTGTGTTCTTGTTCTCATTCTAATTTCCACCACAGTTCTCTTAGAGTAAGGCTGACTTAGCTAGCCGCGAGGGGTGGCAAGAGGAGCTAAGGCTGCACGTGACGTTGTCAAGGGGACTAGTCCGTGGCAGCCAGCTGGGTAAAGCATTTGGATGGGTGACGTGTCTTTTGAAAAATAGGAGCAGGTTGCACCTAATTTGTAAAAAGGAGGTTGTGTTCGTTTGGAGGGGTTTCGGGTAAAGAATTAGTTTTAAGTATTTCAATTTCATTGGTAGTTGTTCGTTTAGCAATTTATTGGAGGGAATTAATTTTCCTCCAAAGCCTATCGGGTCAGACCCGTTAACAAAATAGGCAAAGTGAAAACCTACCTATTTTCATAGGTTTTCTGCGCTATCCCGCAGATCGCTCCCGCAAGCCTCAATTCGTGATTCGCCTCTCCCTTCTCCTCCTCCCGCGTGCGGGCATTTTTTTCGGCGAAACCTCTTCTCCGGCGAGGCAAGGAGGCGGAGTTGAGAAAGCATCATCTCTTATTCCGGCGGCACAAGGAGGCAACACAACGACATTGTTCCTGCTCCGACGGCGCAAGGAAGCTATTGCATGCGGCGTCTCTTCATTGTCCGACGACCTAGCACCTCCTCTCGTCTTCTTTCCGACCAAGGAGAATCTCATCTCTTCTCCTCCTTCCTATTGCAACATCAACCTTCGAATAGGTATTCTTAAACCCTAAATCTGAAAAAAAATTTACCATGTTAGGCCTTTCAATCAATGTTGGCTTATGTTAGCAATGTAGGTTATTTTAGTAGTTGCAATGTATGTGTGTGTTATTCCAAGATTGTATTCAAATGTTGTGCAAGATTGTGTGCTGTCTCTATTTGGCTTGTGTGTGTTGTGTATGCGTGTACATGTTGTATGTGTGTGTGCGTGTGTGTGCGTGTGTGTGCATTGTGTATGTGTGTGTGATAATTAGTTTGTGTATTTATCATGTGTTAGGATGAGAGATTATGCCAGAGCTTCTGCGAATGAGTTGGTTATACGGTAATTAGATCGTTAGCTGTATGTTTTATTTGTTTATTTTATGGATGATGGACATATGATATTGTCAAATTTGATTAATGAAATCTTATCATGTTTTTGTTTCATCTTACATGTCTGTTTTTAAAATTTCGTGAGATTTTGTTGTTTAAATTTCAATTCCTGCGTTTGAATTATATCATGTAGCTGAACAGCAGAATTGACAGATTCAATTCTTGGCACTGAAAATTATCCTGCAAACGAAAAACAGAATTGAGTTTTGGACAAAAACCAAAACCTATGAGTTTTACTTTTAGACCAAAACCAATTCCTTTCAATCAAAACCTACCAAACGAACTCAACCGAAGGATTTTTTTAGTTTATCTTTTCTTTCGGTACAAGTACGGAAAAACTGAAGCCGGAAAAAGTGGTTTTTTGTTCCCTCTCCTTGGGCGGTACAGGAAGGCGGTGACCAAAAACCCCTACTCAAACTGCTTTTATGTCGTCTGATAGCATTAATGTTGCGCGCCATAAATTTGCTGCATTAATGATGATTGCTGGCCAGCAAATTCATTATTCATGGTAGAAAGCATTTAGACGGCAAATATTAAGGCGGTTGTTATTAGCACCGCATTTTTCAATATCCGCAACTATTTGATAACTGCAAACCATTATTTTCCAAAAAGGATATCCGCAAACAAAATTATTATCCGCAAATAAATTTTTTGAACGCAAAAAACAAGTTCATTTGCAATAACATTAATTAAAAACGGAAACAAAAATCACAAATGCAAATTTTGATGGCAAAACACTGAAAGAAATTCACTCTCATAGTCTCACCGCAGGAAAACCACCAGCAATATCATCCACCTCTAATGACATCAAAATCTCATCAACAATATACTAAAAAATTTACAGGCAAACAAAAACATATAGAGCTTCCCCTAACTAAGGCTCCGTTTGGTATAGTGGTGGCGGTCATGAACTCGATGGCAAAATCGTCATTCATGAACGCCCATCTAAGAAACTTGATTCACTTGAATATAAAAATGGATGAAATTCTTTAGGTACCCATTCACAAATGACGATTTTACCACCGTGTTCACGACCGCCACCGTCATGCCAAACGGAGCCTAAAAGGGAGAGTTGTTTGCGATAATGGGAGGAGATAATGGAAAGAACTCCGTTTATCAACTACGCAAATTAAAACAAAAATTGCTCTATCCTAATAGGATGAACTCTCTGTTTTTGGCTTGCCAAAGTACGGGAGAGGTGAGTTGCCGGAAGAGGTGATTTGCAGGGAAAAAGAGATTTTCGAGAGAAAATGGTGAAAATGGGAGGCAAACATGTCCTGCGGTCGTCCTTCGTAGGTGGTAGACCGCCGGCATGCTCTCCAGCCAATTTACAGGGTTCCGGTGGGGCGAGTGAGAGGGAGGCGGAAATGGGAGAGGCGCGACAACAAAATTACACGGGATCGAAACAGGCGGCTGCAGAGAAGGCTAGTGCGGTTAGTGTTTTTGAAAAGTCCTAAAAAATACCTAAAAGTGAGTGCAGATAGCCAAATCTGTAGTGCTAATAACAATCACCAATATTAATTACTTTTTATAGTGAATATGAGTTATTTAGGAAACTCTGAGTAACGACATTAATGTTGGGCAACAAATTCATGGCAGAAAACATTTAGGCGGGATTTTATGCGGGCCCAGCCCTGGGCCCGGGCCGTGCACTAGGCCGGGCTCTGGCTAAATTAGGGGATCTGGTGAGCCCCCTTTGGCCTGGCCTAGGCCTAGCTCGGGCCTAATCGGGCCCGGGTCAAATTTGCATTAGGTAACATTTTTATTTATTTTGATTTCTCTTTATTAAAAAAAAATGTTTGAAGATTATTAAGAAAAGGGGAAGTTTGCTTGTTTGTTTGTTCTTGTTTCCCGTGCTTTTGTTGTTGTTTCTATTATTGGAATCAATCGAAAAAATGGGAGACTGCGGTGTGGCTTCTTCATCTTGAAGGGCGGTAGAATCAACGATCCATCATACGAGTTTGCATCCGGTGAAAATTGATGTTACCAAATTCGACGGAAAGGGTAGCTTTGTCATGTGGCGATGCGAGGTGATGGATGCACTTTGCTCTCTAAATCTGTAGGACGTTCTTGATGGTGATGAATGTCCTGATGGGATAACAGAAAAAGTTTGGTTGAAGATGAATCGAAGTGCATGCGGATTGATCAAAAATTGCCTGACTCAGGAAATCAAATACTGGGTTATGTTGGAGACGTCTGCGGGAAATCTTTGGAGGACGCTGGAGAACAAGTATCTTACGAAGAGCGTGGAGAATCATCTCCACATGAAGCGTCGATTGTACCAATTTTAGATGATACGTCGAGTCTCGATTGATGAGCATTTGAATGAGTTTACGAAACTGTTGGCAGATCTGTTGAATTTGGATGAGGATGTTGACGATGAAGGCAAGACACTCCTTCTATTTAATTCGCTTCCATATGAGTATGAGAACTTCACTATGTCTCTCATTCATGGGATGGAGGTCTTAAAGCACAGTGAAGTGTCTATGACATTGTTGAATCACGAGGTCCGTTGAAGGGATAAAGAGTCATCGAAGGCGGAGTCGGTCGAAGCACTTGTGTCTTATCAGGCCAGATCTGAGAAAAAGAAGAATTGACACAAGAAGAGTAGTAACGATATTCAAAAGCGTGACAAGTCACATGGTCGCAGTCTTGGGCACAATCAGGGCGCATTCTGTTTGGAGACGGGTCACTAGAAGAAGGATTTCCCCAAGTGAAAAGAGAAAAACAAGGGAGGTTCCTCAGAAGTGAAGGCCCATATTACTCAGGAGATCACTAGTGATGGTGAGTCTGATGTTTCTCTTTATGTCACTCCTTAGTGCCTATTTACTGATGATTCATGTTGGATTTTGGACATGGGTGTTATCTATCACATTTGTCCCAATCAGGAGTGGTTCTGTACTTACAACTTTTTGGATACTGGTGTTGTTACTATGAACAATGACCAGACTTGTCGTACGATTGGTGTGGGCAGTATTATGGTTCATATGCATGATGGTGCAGTGAGAGAGTTGACCGAGTTCAGACATGTTTTGCATATCATGATGAATTTGTTGTCTATTGGGGCTTTAGAAGCCAAATGCTACAAGGTAGTGATCGAGGTAGGAGTTCTGAAGATTAGTCGCAGAGCTTTGTTTTCATGAGAGGAGTTCGACACTAAAATCTCTATTATCTCCAGGGGAGTACAGTTACATGGACTGTGACTGTTGTTGATGATTGTTGAAATTGTTGAAGTGGAAGTTTGGAGACTTTTGGACCTGGGCGGTCTGGGAGGAGGTCGGGCGGTCTGGCGTGACCGCACGACTTGGCGGTCTGCCTCTGCGGTCTGGCTTGTCTTAGCCTAGCTGCGGTCTCCTGGCTTGATCGCTGGTATCTGGTCCAAGGAGGCTGAAGGTGGAGGCCACGCGGTCTGTCTCTGACCGCGTGGCGGGTTGTTCGTCTTCAGGTGTGCGCGGTCTGTGCGTGACCGCGTGGCGGGCTGTCTTCTTCAAGGCTGTGGCGGTCTGGTGTAACCGCACAGCTTGTTCCAGGTTTCTCCAGAATGCGGTCTGGTGGTTGACCGGGCTTTCTGGTGGTGTTCGCGGACTAAGGGTCTTAGTCGCGCGATCTCAGTTCGCGGTCTCAGGAGGAGACTGGTATGCGAGCTGGTCGCTGTTCGCAGTCTCAGGAGGAGACTGGCATGCTGGCAGGAGTTCGCGGGTTGTTGGCGAACTGGCTGTGTTCGCGGTCTCTGACGAACACAGGGGGTGAACAGCTTCGGGCAGTCTGGCGATCTCTCTTGGAGTCGCGATCTGCTGTGAGAGTGGCGGTCTCTCATAGTTGATGTTGAAGCTGGCGAGTTCACCAAAATGAAGCAGGAGTACTGTTGCTGACCGCGCGGTGTGACCGGTAAGGTCGCGCGGTCTGGAGGGTGGTGATCCTATCTCATAGGGTGGTGACTGGATCAGGTCTCACGCCTATAAATAGGACCCATCGGCAGCAATAATTAAGACACACCAAGTGTAAGCCGAGTTCTCTTCTTTCCTGCGGTCTCTATTTGTCTGACCGGGCGGTCTGCTGATTGAACTCTTCTTGTGCAGCTTCTGCGGATAGTGTGGGCAGCAGCGATCACCTCTTCCTCTGAAAGTGTTCGGGCGGTCTGCGGCTTGGAGTTGTGGTGCTGGAGTTCGGGAGAATCAGGAGTTCGGAAGAAGGAGTGCGGTTTGGTGGTGTTCTGTGATCGGCAGGTCGCTGCGGTCTGGCAGCTTGCTCAAGTCACAGGGAGGTCGCGCGGTCTGAGCGGTCTCAAGTTATCTTCAACTTTGTAATTTTCTCTTTGGTGTTTGTGTTGGCGAAATCATGTCTCGTCAAGCATGCCTTGCCTTGTAATTGAAGTACTGCTATCAATAAAGATTGCTTGTTTGCCTCCATTTGCTTCTGGTTGTTTTGGCTTGTGAGCTCTAAGTTGACAAACTCTTGCTCGCTTCATAAAGATTCGAAAAATTTTCACAATGATTGCCACAACTTTATGGTATATGAGACTAGTCATGCATGTTTAAAAAGCCTGATCGGGCTGGGCTGAGATCGGGCCCATCGGGCTCGGGTTTCTTGCATACCGGGCTTGGACTGGGCTCGACTTAAATCGGGCTTGGGCCCTCTCTCAAAGAGGGGGCCTGATAAGGCCCTCCAGGCAGGTCTGGGCCCGCCTGATTTCCCAATAGACGGGATTTTAAATCCACCTAGATAAGGCGGGATTTTAATCCCGCCTAAAGGAGGGATTAAAATCCCGCCTAAATCACGCCAGTGGAGATATTTCAATGGAAATTCCACCAGGAGGCAGGATTTAACGCCAGCCCGGCTTTGCCCGGGCCGGGCTCCTCGGGCCCGGTCTTTTTGAACACGACTATATGAGACTGGCTCATACTGGAGAGGCTTCCCTCCAGACATTATCAAGGCAGAGATTGATTAAGGGAACAAGAAGTTACAAATTGGATTTCTGTGAGCATTGCGTGTTTGGCAAAAAGACACGAGTATCTTTTGGAACTGCCATCCACAGTACGAAATGGTATTTTAGAGTATGATCATACATATGTTTGGGGCCCGATGAAGACATCTTTCAGCGGGCGATGATACTTTGTCTCATTCATTGATGATTATTCCAGATATATTTGTGTGTACACCATGAAGCATAAAAACGAAGTTCTGGAGATATTTGGCAAAAAGATTCAATGTGTTGAAACCAGTTTCCCGATTTCAGCGTTCGAAAGGGGGTTGCGACTAACCCTTACTTGACCTAAGCCTAGACCCGTGACCGATTGCTAGGAACTAAGAGACTCGGACTTGATGACAACTAGAGTCTAGGGGCAGACCCCTTAAGCTTCAGCGTGGAGGTCCCACCACACACCCGGAATCCCACTCGGAACTTTCCTTCCCAAGCCAATGCTGAGTCTGGGCACCTTGGAGGGCACTGAGAACCACCTCACTGTCAGCTGAAGGATGACAAGGGAGGGGGGGGGGTGCTTGCTCACAAGACACACGCAAGGGGGGGGGGGGGGGGGGGGGGTAGTGAACAACCCTTCCCAAGGTTCCCATGGGGGTCTATTTATAGACTTTCCCAAAAATGGACTGCGGATAGCCAAAATTGGACTGCGAATAGCCAAAATTCTGCTATCCGCAGTCCGACCATGACCATGAACAATCAACACATGAGGGGGGGCGAGTGGGGCTCGATATGCCCACTTCCCCCCTCATGGGAGGCCATACTGGCCTTCCCCCAACGTGCCGGGCGAGTGGGAGACTTCCTCCCACTCGCCCAAAGGGGGTGGCGAGTGGGAGGGCCCCTCCCACTCGCCCCCAAGGTGGCCGGCGAGTGGGAGTGCCCCTCCCACTCGCCCGGCGAGTGGGAGGGTCCCTCCCACTCGCCCAGGTGAGTAGCGAGTGGGAGGCTCCTCCCACTCGCCCGAAGGGAGTCGGGGGAGCGGGTGCTCCCTCTGCCTCCCCTGCGGCCTCTCTTTGCCTTGATAGGTCTCGACCGCTTATGCGCGGTCATTTTGCCTGTCTCGATCATCTTCACTGTCTATGTCTCATCCGGATCGGGTCACACCAACTCGGGAAATATGAGGGTTGTACACAATCCCCGCTCTTTGCGAGCTTGTCCCAAGCTCGGAAAGAAAGTCCAACCCACCTATTGGACGAGTAGGTGGGGCCCGGAGGGAATCTTTGGAGGGTTCCACCCGATGGCTATATAAAATCCCTTAGAGAGGGAGGCAAGAGGAGAACCATTCCTGAGAGCTCCTCCTACTTCCCCTCCTGAACCAGATGGATCCACCTCGAGACTTCAGGGCTCGCATCAAGGCTCTTGCAGGGAAGGGTCCGTCCGACCTGACGGAGCTTAAAGCTCTAATGCATGGCCCTTCGTCCTCCCCTACCCGGCCCGCGGTGCGATCACCTCGGAAGAAGCCCCGCCACGAGTTGGCGAAGGAGGTTGCGTCGTCATCCTCTCATGGGGTGACCGAATTCGTCCGAGGCCTGGATATGGATACGGTATCGGTCTCCCCTTATCTCTATTTCACACCTGCGATTATTCATGACTATGATGACGTGTTTCTTAATTGCCCACAGCTTCTCGCGGAGGACCTCGAGGGGGTCCGAAAAATGGTAGAGGGAGCGGGCGCAGACGCTCGGGTGAGCCCTGTCTCTCTCGCTCGGGAACCTGCTGTCCTCTCGACTGCTCACGATGACTCTTCTGCTAGAGGGAACCAGACCTCAACGGGTCAATCGAGCCGAAGGGAAGTCTCGGCGCCACCCCGCTCTCCTACTGTAGTCATGGAGCCCGTCGAGGACCGATCCGACGTCTTCGAGCGTCTGAGCCGCTTGGAGACCCTTACCCAGGAGCTGCGGGAGGGGAGGCTGTCTTCCAGACCCGACCCCCTCGCCCGTGTTTGCGTGCTGGAGCGTCGGGTCGAGAGGTTGGAGGCTGAACTCAACCTCCTACGGGGAGAGGCCCGGCTCGCATTCGGGGGCATGACGACACCGTTCGAGGATCACTTTCGCCGGGTGGAGGCCTCCGTGCGCACCGTGGGCGAGGAGCTCTACTCAGCCAAGGCATGCTTTGAATCCACGCGCGGGGGGGGGGGGGGGGGGGGGGGGGGGGGGGGGGGGGGGGGGGGGGGGGTCCCCTTCACCCAGGACCAGGGCTACTGGAAGTGGACGGCGCGCTAGTTACCCTTTTTTTCGGGGATCTACTATTTGTTATGTAATAATAAGGATCGGCTCGCCATAGCAGTTCGTCTGTTTCGCGACCGAACTGTTTATTTCGTTATGTCTCCCTGACGTTTGCTTTAATAACCCTGCTGATTTATGCCTCGCTTGGGTTGCTATCTTTTGGTTAATTAACATGTATGGTGATCGTAATGATGCTGAAACAGCTGACTAACGGGCAGGAGATAGAGGCCTCGAGAGGACGATCCAGGGACGAAGCGGTCGGGTGGTGTCAGGGGGAGGCGTAGGTGAAAGGGACCCCTCGGTCCGTATCCTTACACCAGGCGAGAGGACCGCAGGGCCCTCCCTCCTCTGCCGGGCGAGTGGACCATGAGGTCCACCCCCGTGCACCGGGCGAGTGGACCTCAAGGTCCACTCGCCTATGCTGGGGGCGAGTGGGCCTTGCGGTCCACTCGCCCAGGGCGAGTGGACCACCCGACCCGCTCCCCCTCCATGCCCTTGGGCGAATGGACCCACGGTCCACTCGCCTTCTCTTTTATCCCCCCTATAAATACACCCCCTTCTGCCTCTAGATCCTCACCTTCCTCTCTCCCCTGGCCTTGCCTTCCTCCCATAGCCAGCTTCTACCTTCTCCTTTCACTCCTGCAAGATGGCATCCAACCGCCCACCTGTCAAGAGGAATGGCCGGGAGCAGAACGCGGCCAACTTTTCAAGGTGTTCTTTCCCCGCGGGAAAGGTATCCAAGGAGGATCTCTCGGCCTTCCGAAGTTCCTATCTCCCCGAGGGGTGGTCATGTAGGCGCCCGTCATGGGGTGAGACCATCAAATCTTTTTACGACGATTGGCTTGCATTCCCCCTCCCTCACTTTGAGGCTGGGCTATGGCTGCCCTTGTGGCCTGAGGTGAAGGAGTTCCTGGACTACTTCGGCGTAGTCCCGGATCAATTCAACACGAATGCGATTTCGATGTTGACAGCTTACGCGTGCTACCTGCGGGAGGAGAGGGTAGTGTTCGACCTGAGCGTGTTCAGCAAGGTCTTCATCTTCCGAGCAACCGCCGATGGGGTTTGCTTCCTGACCGGCACACACGTGGACGTGCATGAGACCTCCAACAAGGTCCATCACTGGAACGACTCATTTGTGTTCGTTCGGGGTGACCTGGGCGGCATCCCTTTTTCCCTCACTCAGAGACCTGAGAAGGTCTGCAGACCCCCCTCGCTACGTGGGGAGGCTGCTGAGTTGCACCGCTTCCTTAAGGGCGCGAGCTTCGAGGTTGAGCACCTCCGGAGGAACATTAATCGGCTCACCTACGTGGAGTCGGGGACAGGTACTTGGACTTCACCAACTCGTCTCCTTTATGGTTCATTTCTTCCTATGGTTGCTTAACCTGTTCTAACTTGTGCAGGTGAACGGTCCCTTCCTCGACACCTTCCTTTTGCAGGGGGAAGTTCCTCCCTCGCCCATGGGCCGTCAGGGAGGTCGCAGCTGCCTCTGCCTCGGCTCCGAAGGTGTCCTGGTCGAGGCAGAGGAAGGATAAGGAACTGGTGGGAGAGGAGGGTGTGCCCTCCTCCCCTCCGAAGGGACCGAGGATGCGGCGAGGGAAAGTCGTCTGCCAGAGGGATTCCGGGGCACCGACTATGGAGAGGGGGGAACCGAGTGACCCCCATGCGTTGGCCAACCACCCCAACTTTGAGATGGGGGGGGGGGGGGAAGGCCACGAACATTCTCGGCGAGCCTGTCATCCATTGGGATGAAACGATGAACCGGGTCTCCTTCTCCTCCCAGCGACCTTCGTGGGTCGAGGGGGACGTCATCGACGACGCGGCACATAGCTTTATCTATGGCATCTACGGTTGGCAGGACGCTGCATCCTATAAGGAGATGTCCATGCGCGACCTTGCGTATGCGAGCTCCCAAGCCCAGCTCCGCGCGACCGAGCTCTCCCACATGGCCGCCCGCCGAGGTCTTAGTCTCTCGCTCAGGTCGATGCGGGCGGATGCGTCGAAGCTGGATGCAAAAGAGAAGGCCACCGACCTTGCGACTCGCTTGGCCACTGCTGAGAGACTCCTGGAGGAGTCATCCGGAGGCTTGGTTCGTGCCACCTTAATGAATTTTCCTTCTCTTTTTAATTCCTTCTTATTCGTAGGTTCTAATTCATTTGCCTTGCCGGCCTGCAGGGACCCGGTGCCGCCGATTCGCTCAAGAGACGATGTGAGGAGTCGGACCAGGAGGTGCAGGACCTGAGGGCTCAGCTTGCCGAAGCTCATAGGCAGTTAAAGGAAGGGAGAGGAGAAGGAAGTGCACCTTCGAGGGCGGCGATGCCGGTCCCACCTCGACCTGCTGAGGTCGAGCGCGGTCGGAGGAGAATCATGGCGTCAACGGCTCGAGCCATGGTGAGTCGCCTCCATGACGTGGATGCTCTTCGAGATAGCTGGAGGGGGGTCTCCGCCAGCGACATCCTACCTGAGTTCTTTCCTTCACCTGGGCGATCCGGCTCGCCCCATAGCAGCGGCGGCTACTCTCCACGGTCGTGAGGGTGTCCTGTGACTTCTTCTTTTCCCCCGTTCTTCATGGGATCTATGTACTTCTTGTGTTTGCTTTTTTTTTTCTTCAAGCCTGCGTGTACTAGTAAGAGTGAAGCAACAACTCATGTAACATATGTTATCAATGAATCAGTAGTCACTTAAACGAATTTTCTCAGCTTACTTTCTCCCTTTACTGCTTGAGGACTTGATACCTTACTCGAATCGATCGCCGAGTGGTTGACTGGCCCGATGAGTCTCCCGTCTGCCGACATGACTGAGTCTGGGGAGTGTCCCCTCCCTTTTTTTTAGTCTGGGATCCTACCGATTGGAGGTGGAAGTACCCACCTGCACCCTGAGTGCTTACCTTCACCCGGAGGCAGAGGAACTCAACGCCTTCCCAATCTGACTGGAGGTGGAAGTACCCACCCACGTCTTAGGTGCTTAGCTCACTTGGAGGCAGAGGAACTCAACGCCTTCCCAGCCTGACTGGAGGTGGAAGTACCCATCCACGTTCTAGGTGCTCAGCTCACCTGGAGACAGAGGAACTCAACGCCTTCCCAATCTCATTGGAGGCGGAAGTACCCATCCATGTCCTAGGGGCTTAGCTTGTCTGGAGGCAGAGGAACTCAACGCCTTCCCAGCCTGACTGGAGGTGGAAGTACCCATCCGCGTCCTTGATGCTTAGCGCACCTGGAGGTGGAGGAACTCAACGCCTTCCCAGCCCAATTACCGATTGGAGGTGGAAGTACCCATCCGCGTCCTAGGTGCTTACATTCACCTGGAGGCAGAGGAACTCAACGCCTTCCCAACCTGACTGGAGGTGGAAGTACCCATCCGCGTCCTTGATGCTTAGCGCACCTGGAGGTGGAGGAACTCAACGCCTTCCCAGCCCAATTACCGATTGGAGGTGGAAGTACCCATCCGCGTCCTAGGTGCTTACCTTCACCTGGAGGCAGAGGAACTCAACGCCTTCCCAATCTGACTGGAGGTGGAAGTACCCATCCGCGTCCTTGATGCTTAGTGCACCTGGAGGTGGAGGAACTCAACGCCTTCCCAGTCCAATTACCGATTGGAGGTGGAAGTACCCATCCGCGTCCTAGGTGCTTACCTTCACCTGGAGGCAGAGGAACTCAACGCCTTCCCAATCCAATTACCAAGCAGCGGGTTGTCCCGATGCGTCCCTCATCTATCAGCATGACTTAGCCCGACGGAGGGTCCCTAGCCAGGGATTTTGAACCTGGACATCTTTCCATAACCCCTTTCTCATTCATAGTTTTTACCTATTACAACTTGCCTACGCTACGCCCTCTTGGGCATCCTGTTACACCTCGCCCTTTTCTGGGCCCCTCTTTACATCTCGCCCCCATCCGGGCACTTCACTAAACTTCGCCCCTATCTGGGCACGCCGTTACACCTCGCCCCTCCCTGGGCACTTCCTTACACCCTGCCCATTCCGGCCTCACTCGGCTGTCTGCTCCTTGGTCATCTCTGCCATCGCTTCTTCCACTTCCTCAGCTGCTTGCATCCATCCGACCGTGTTTGTACAACCCCGATATTCGCCAGGAAGCAACCAAAGCTCGCGCTCAAGGAGGCGAGCCAAGAGGGGCGAACCCTGATCTCCGGCGAGGCAGGCCAAGGAAGAGCAAGAGACTGCGCAGGCGAGCGAGCCCAGCGAAGGGAGGGTAACCGGCTCTTCTGAAGCTCGGCGAGGGCAGTACATGCGAGCCCGACCAGCTGAGAAGGGAGCTCGCCAGGCGAGCCCGGAACCTTGGGGTGCAGTTAGCCACTCTTGGGGTACAGTTAGCCATTTTGGGGTGCCGATAGCCATCCTGGGGTTCGCCGACCCAGGGGTTCGCGAGCTCCGATCGCGAGGGCAGTCGGCTTGGCCAGGTCGCTATCAGCGAGCCCAACCGTCTGAGGAAGGAGTCCGCTAGGCGAGCCCGCCTAGAGTGAGTGCTGATAGTACCTCTGGGGTTCGCCGACCCCGAGGCTCGCGAGCTCCACTCGCGAGGGAGGTCGCGAAGCGGGCTGGCTCGCCCCGTAAAAGTCCAGGAAGGGATTTTTACCAAGGAGCCCCTGGTGGTCTGCGTTTAGCCTCTCCAAACAGCGGAGTTTGGCTGTTGACAGACCAATCCGGTGTGCGGATAGTGAGAATGGACAGCGGGATTTGGTTATCGACAGACCACCAAACTAAAATCTATAAATAGACCTCAAAGGGCACCTTGGAAGAAGACCGGTTCATTATCTTTGAGCTCTTCTCTCCCTAGGTCGCTTTGGTTTGTGCTCTCTAGCTCTCCAAGGTGCCCGAGTCTTAGCTTTGGCTTGGGAGGGGAAGCGCTCAACGATCTTCCGGGTTAGTGGAGGGACCTCCTCGCTGAGACTAGGGTCTTTGTTCTTTGCTCGAATCGTCGGTCTTACCTCTCCCGAGGGACCGGTAAGGGCTAGCCTAGAGATCGAGAAATCGGTTTCAACATTTTGGTGCGGTGAGCATGGAGCGCGGCTGGTTCAAGAAAGTCCCAAGGAAGAGTTATGGCTGGGGATGAAGAGCAGGGCGAGGAGTTCGGCGAGACCCCTCAGGAAGCAATGGCTAGGATGTTCGCGGATTTCAGGAAGGAGGTGCTCGACACCTTGGGGTTCACGGTCACGGCTCTGCGAAGTGAGTTCGCAACCCCGGCACCTCAGGCGACCACTCCCCCAACAGCAGTCGGCGAGAGGGCACCGGGAGGAAGGGCTGGAAAAGAAGTTGCCATTGAACCAGGACATGACAGGGAAGGGCGAGTGATGTTCGCCAGTCCGGCGAGCCCGGTGTTAGCGAGCTCCGCGCCGGCGAATTCGGTGCCGACGAGCTCTGCCCCAGCGAGCGCGGCACAGGCGAGCGCGCGCCAGGAAGATGCGACGACAGTCGGGGTGGTTCAGGCGAGCGTCGCCCTCGCGAGTGCGATCCCAAGCTTGGCGAGCGAGCTGGGTCCGCGAGCCGAGCGAGAGAAGATGGTAGGAGGGGGAAGCCCCTTCTGCGAATTAGTGTTGTCTGCACCCGTTCCAGCGGGATTCGGAGAATGGGATAGAGTGTACTACAATGGCAGAGATGACCCAGTTCAGCATCTGCAGTCTTTCGAGGACTCGGTCTCCATCAGGCCGATGTCCGATGCCTTCAAGTGTCGGCTCTTCGCCGTCACTCTCAAGGAGAAGGCCAGGGACTGGTTTCATTCACTTCCGGCAGGCTCCATCTACGCGTTCGAGGACCTGCGCCGAAGTTTCTTGTTGAGATTTTCAACTTCAAAGAGGAGGAAGAAGGACGCTGATTCCCTCTTCGCGGTGAAGCAGGAGTCCAGGGAGACGTTGGCTCAGTACGCGGATCGGTTCCAGGAGGAAGTGCAGCTCACTCAGGAGGTGCCCGGGTTTGCACTTCAACTCGCCTTCACGGTCGGGTTGAAGGAAAGTTTCTTCAAGATGGCATTGAAAAGGAAGGCCCCCGTCTCCTATGAGGAGCTGATGGAGAGGGTGGCGGAGGAAGTAGCAAGCGAAGAAGCCAACCCAGAGCTCACCAAGAGGCTGGCCAAGCTCAGTGAGCCGGAGGTGAGGCAGCAAGAGGTCAGAAGAAGAGAAGAGCCCCGGGCCCCGGAGGGGGGATGGAGGCCGCAGGGTGGAGGAGTGCAGGGGCAAGGAAGGGGTTATGGCCCAGGAAGGGGTAACCGTTTCGAGGGACAATGGAGACCCCCCCAGTTGGGGTGGAGGCAAGGCCCGATGCAGTTGCCTCCCCCCACCTCAACAGGCCATGGCAATTGGCCGGGGAAGAGGAAGGGGAAGAGGAGGAGAAGCGGAGGCGGCGGCCGCTAGGAGAAGAAGGAACAGGATAGCAGAGACCGGGGCAAGGGAAGCGGCGGTGCCCTATTGCATCTTCCACGATGTGGAAGGCCACTCCACGGACACCTGTCCGGAGTTCCTGGAGGTGAAGAGGGGCCGAGCACCCGCGCCACCACCGCAGCAGCCATTAAGGATCGTGGAGGTGGAACCTCGGGAGGAGGAGGAGGAAAGATGTGAGGATAGAGCAGATCTGGGGAATAGAGGAGGGATCGGAGTGATCCATGGGGGGGTAGGGGTGGAGGCGACCCGCAAGGCTAGTCTCCATACCATCTACCGCCGGAGCGTAGCGTCAACATCCACCGCTCCACCCCCGACCGAAAAAATTATTTTCACCCAAAAGGACATGCCGAGCTACGAAGACCCGTTCTGCGACGCGCTGGTCATCCAGACGGCGATCGAGAACTTCACCGTCTCCCGAATCCTAGTGGACAATGGGAGTTCGGTCAATGTCATCTTCAAGAAGGCATTCGACAAGATGGAGGTGGAGCCCAGAAGGGTGTTGGCCTCGGATGGCCCTCTGTTCGGATTTTCGGGAGAGAGGAAGGAAGTAGAAGGAGGGGTAGGGCTCCATGTGACCCTGGGTGGGCAGTCTCGGAACTGTCGCTTTGTCATAGTGGACGCCCCGAGCAGTTACAGCGCCATCTTCGGACGGCCACTCATCAGCGCGTTCCGTTGCGTCCCCTCCACTTTTCATCAGTGCCTCAAGTTCAACGACGGAGGGGTTCAGGTGCGGGTCAGGGGGGATCCCAAGGTAGCAAGACAGTGCTACGTGACGGCCGTCAACACCATCTCCTGGATGGGAGAAGCCGAGGAGTGGGATAAGGTGATGGAGGAGGTAACCGAAGCCGGAGGTCTGGGGGTGGATGAAGAGAAGAAGGGAGGTGAAGTTCATGCCCAGGAAGGGGTGGCTGAGATACCCCGGGCGGAGAGAAAGGAAGAAGAGGAGAAGGCCCAGGAGGAAAGGGCGGAAGAGCTGATGGTGTTAGGAGAGGGAGTCGAGGAAGAGATACCGGCTCCCGCTTGTGCCGAGGAAGAAAAGGCTGGGGGGGAGCAGTCCCGGTTGGAGGCCGTGGACGAGGTCGTGGAGCTCGAGGTCATCACCCGGCTGGGGGTGGTGGAAAAAGTCCGGGTCAGCGGAGGACTCAGCCCAGGAGATCAAGCGGAGATTCTGGCTTGCGTGCAGCAGAACGTGGACGTCTTCGCTTGGAGCGCCGCAGAAATGCCCGGGATCGACGCAGATGTGGCGTGCCATCGCCTCAACCTCGACCCCGGTGCCCGCCCCATCCGCCAGAAGAGGAGGGCCGTCGCAGACAAGCTAGAAGGGCCCATCCGCGAGGAGGTGGGCAAACTCCTGCAGGCCGGATTTGTATCGGAGATCCAGTATCCAGGCTGGGTCTCCAATGTCGTTATGGTGAAGAAGGGTGGAGGTAAGTGGCGTATGTGTATCGATTTTTCACTTCTTAATAAAGCATGCCCGAAAGATTGCTACCCCTTGCCCAGAATCGACGCGCTGGTTGACTCAGCCGTCGGTTTTACTGTAATGTCCTTCTTAGATGCTTTTTCAGGTTACCATCAAATCCGCATGCATCCCCCGGACATTAAGGACGTTTCCTTCATCACGGGGGATGGATGTTATTGCTATAAAATGATGCCCTTCGGGCTCAAGAACGCTGGGGCAACATACCAAAGGATGATGGATAGGGTCTTCCGCGAACAGAAAGGAAGAAATTTGGAGGTCTATGTCGATGACCTCATAGTTAAGAGCCGAGACCTCGGGACCCACCTCCGAGACCTCGAAGAGACATTTGGGACCCTGCGGCGGTACAAGATGAAGCTCAATCCCTTGAAGTGTGTCTTCGGGGCAAGCCGAGGGAAGTTCTTGGGCCATTTGCTCACCCCCACGGGAGTGGAGCCCAACCCGGACAAAGTTAAAGCGGTGATGGAATTAGAGTCGCCGAGGAGCCCGAAGGAGGTCCAGAGCCTCACAGGGAAATTGGCTGGGCTCAGTAGATTCCTCTCCAAGGCGGGAGAAAAATGTGCACCTTTTTTCAAAGTACTGCGGGGAAACAAGAAGTTCGAATGGACCCCGGAATGCGAGAGGGCCTTCCAAGCCCTGAAAGAACAGCTCACTCAAACCCCTCTGCTCCAGGGACCGAGACCAGGAGAGGACCTATCTCTATACCTAGGGGTAGGATCCGAGGCAGTAAGTTCCGTGCTAATCCGGGAGGAGGGGAAGAAACAGTTCCCAATCTACTATGTTAGCCGAGTGCTGAAGAGGGCGGAACTCCGATACCCAATCCTAGAAAAGTTAGCCTTCGCCTTGGTGGTATCGGCCCGTAGGCTCCGACCTTACTTTCAAGCCCATTCAATTAAAGTAGTGACCGACCATCCGCTCCACAAAATCATGGAAGGGGTGGAACACTCAGGAAGGTTGGCAAAGTGGTCCGTGGAGTTAAGCGAGTTCAATATCACCTTCGTACCCAGGACATCCATCAGGGCTCAAGCAGTGGCAGATTTCATGGCCGACTACGCGGCCGAAGTGGGGGAGCACGAGCCACCTCCCCCGGAAGCATGGAAGATGTTGGTGGACGGAGCGTCGGGAAAACACTCCTTCGGGGGGGGGGGGGGGGGAATAGTCCTGGTGAGTCCTCAGGGGACTCGGATTGAGCAATCCTTAAACATCCGTTTCCCGATCACCAACAACCAGGCGGAGTACGAAGCAGTAATAGCGGGCCTTCGGCTGGCCCGGGAACTGGGTGTGCGGGACATGGAGGTCTCCACAGACTCCATGGTGGTGGCATGCCAGATCAAAGGAGAGTTTGAGGCAAAGGACCCAACCCTCCTACTATACCTGGAGAAGGTTAAGGGAGTCATCGGGCAGTTCCGCACCTTCTCAATCAAACATGTGCCGAGGGAGGAGAGCACCCAGGCGGACCTCCTAGCCAAGTTCGGTCCTCGAGCAGGGGGAACGACTTCGGAACTCTTCCGGCCCTCCATCGAGGAGGGAGAGTCGATGGAAGTGGATCAGCAGGCCTCGTGGATGGATCCCTTCATCACCTTCCTATCCTCCGGACAGTTCCCTAGAGAGGATGTGGACAAGAAGCGCTTCAGGTATAAGTCCGCCTATTACTCTTTGCATGCAGGGGGGCTATATAGAAAGACTCTCTCAGGACTCCTGGCTCGTTGTGTCTCCGAGAAAGAGGTCTCGAGGGTGCTGGAAGAAATCCACTCCGGGGAGTGCGGCAGTCACTCCGAGAGTCGGACCCTGGAAGGGAGGGTGTTGAGACAAGGCTACTTCTGGCCCACTCTCAGCAAGGATGCAACAGAGTTCACAAGAAAGTGTCAGAAGTGCCAACTCTATGCTCCGCTCCAACTCCTCCCCGCTCAACGGCTCCGGACCATCACGGCCCCCTGGCCCTTCGCCATATGGGGGTTGGACCTGGTCGGCCCCTTTCCCCAAGCCAGCGGCCAGAGGAAGTTCCTGCTGGTCATGATCGACTACTTCTCCAAGTGGGTAGAGGTGAAGGCACTAGCCAAGGTAACCTCTCAGGTTGTAAGGAATTTTGTGTGGGGGGAAATAATCTGCAGACATGGACTCCCTCTAGCTATAGTAACGGACAATGGGCCACAGTTTGCGAGTGAAGAGTTTGTCGGCTTTTGCACTCAGCTCGGCATTGACCTCAGGTTTGCCTCAGTCCACCACCCGAGGAGCAATGGGCAAGTGGAGGCGGCAAACAAGATAATCGTCAACCTGCTAAAAAAGAAAGTGGAGAACCTACGAGGAAGTTGGGTGGAACAACTACCCTCCGTCCTCTGGGCCATGAGGACTACTCCGAACACCGCCACCGGGGAGACTCCATTCAAGCTCTCCCACGGGTCCGAGGCCGTTCTCCCCATAGAGTTCGAGGTAAAGACCCCCCGGGTGACCGCTGCATGCGAGGGGGATGAAGGGTGGCTAGAAGGTAACAATGTCGAGCAGAGGCTATCCTTGGACCTGGTGGAAGAACTCCGGGACCTGGCCACCATCAGGCAGGAAGAGGTCAAGAGGCGGATGGCTCGATATTTTGACAAACATATCCGGATCAAACACTTCCAGAAAGGGGACCTGGTCCTGAAAAAGGTCGATGCGGCCGGCAGGG
Organism: Dactylorhiza incarnata; assembly: GCA_033032865.1. Lineage (NCBI taxonomy): Eukaryota > Viridiplantae > Streptophyta > Magnoliopsida > Asparagales > Orchidaceae > Dactylorhiza > Dactylorhiza incarnata. Next base: position 1,183,399 of record JAWHQI010000181.1, on the reverse strand, counting down.
GGGCCACAGTGGGTAAGCTTAACCCCAACTGGGAAGGCCCGTATATTGTAAGCGAGGTGCTCAAGTCGGGGGGGTACCACCTCCAGGATGTGGAAGGGATGCCCCTTGACCGGGCTCGGAGCGGGGATGATTTGAAACGATTCTACCCTTGAAAACTTTATTTTGTTATCCAATCAACATCTCACTCTCATTCGTTATGCTTTCAACTGCTGCGGTACTAAGGTTGGAAATATTGGTGCTGGATTGCCCCAGATCGATTCCTCTCCCGGGCTCTCACCTAGACGGGGGGTTCTGGTTGATCTCTGGAGAGGCTGGCAAGGTTGGAAATATTGGTGCTGGATTGCCCCAGATCGATTCCGCTCCCGGGCTCTCACCTAGACGGGGGGTTCTGGTTGATCTCTGGAGAGGCTGGCAAGGTTGGAAATATTGGTGCTGGATTGCCCCAGATCGATTCCGCTCCCGGGCTCTCACCTAGACGGGGGGTTCTGGTTGATCTCTGGAGAGGCTGGCAAGGTTGGAAATATTGGTGCTGGATTGCCCCAGATCGATTCCGCTCCCGGGCTCTCACCTAGACGGGGGGTTCTGGTTGATCTCTGGAGAGGCTGGCAAGGTTGGAAATATTGGTGCTGGATTGCCCCAGATCGATTCCGCTCCCGGGCTCTCACCTAGACGGGGGGTTCTGGTTGATCTCTGGAGAGGCTGGCAAGGTTGGAGATATTGGTGCTGGATTGCCCCAGATCGATTCCGCTCCCGGGCTCTCACCTAGACGGGGGGTTCTGGTTGATCTCTGGAGAGGCTGGCAAGGTTGGAGATATTGATGCTGGATTGCCCAAGATCGATTCCGCTCCCGGGCTCTCACCTAGACGGGGGGTTCTGGTTGATCTCTGGAGAGGCTGGCAAGGTTGGAAATATTGATGCTGGATTGCCCCAGATCGATTCCGCTCCCGGGCTCTCACCTAGACGGGGGGTTCTGGTTGATCTCTGGAGAGGCTGGCAAGGTTGGAAATATTGGTGCTGGATTGCCCCAGATCAATTCCGCTCCCGGGCTCTCACCTAGACGGGGGGTTCTGGTTGATCTCTGGAGAGGCTGGCAAGGACAGGTCTTTGCAATGGCCAACTCCTTCTCGCTCGTTGGACCGGCTCGCTCGACTAAAAAAGGTCGCGTACAATACTATGTGATTGGCGAGGATCCATATCATGCGTCTGGTCCTCGGCAAAAAGGTCGCCGGCACTAGGTAAGGAGGGAGCCCTCGCCAAGGGGAAAAAATGCCTTGCGAAGCCTAGAGAAAATACGTGGGATTAAGCGGGTAATAATCCTAAGGCAACCAACGAAAGGCCAGAGTAGCCAAAGTACCCTACATCTATCTATTCGATAACGCGTGGAGCGAAAACAATCATGGCGAGAATGACCTCCGCGAAGACTGAGGATGAGATAAACAAGGGCGAGACATTCAATGCATGAAAATAACAAGACAGGAAAGGCGAGCAAGATGAGCAAAGCAAAATTTGCATTCAACACTTTATAGTTCGGTTACAATTTGTGGCGACCTCGCCAATCAAAAATTACAAACAAAAAAGGGGGATGTAGCAGCGAGATTCAGGAATCGTCCGCGGATCCTTCTTCGTCACTATCCTTCACTGGCGGAAGAGGGAGGAAGAGCTCCGGGACGATGTCTTCTAGAGTCATGTCGGCCGCATCATCCGCCAAAAGGCCGATTGCCTTCGCCACCGAGAAAATGTAGCGAGCCGACTCTATCGATCCCACACGGATTTCTTCGTCTCGCGCTCGCCGGTCTTCTTTCAAACGGCGAGGCGAGGGGGGAACAACGGCGCGGGTAAGGTCGCTGTTTAGGGTCTTCAACCCGGCCACCTCGCTCTCCAAATCCTTGATGCGAGCGCTGGCCCTCCCGGCGACCTCGACATCCTGCGAGCAAGTCCATTTAGAGAGATGAAAGGGCTAGGGGAAAAAGGAAGTGGGGACTGTAGATGACTCACCACCCTACCCTCCGCGGCGAGCAACGTCTCCTTCAGCTGCGTATTCTCGGCAAGAATTCCCTGGTAGGCCCTTGCGAGCTCCACATTCTGAAGCTCGAGTTGTAAGCAACGCCTCCCCGTCATATGGGCGAGCTCAGAAGAACGCAGTTGGGACCTCGCGCTCTCATAAGCGAGGGTCCTCGCGGTCTCATCCTTGTAAGATCCCGCATCTTCGCGACCATAGAGTGCGAACGAGAAGTCGAAGGCGTGGCCACTGACGGTCTCCTTCTCCACCCAGGAGGGGAGGATAGAAGAGATGTCCACCCTGTTGGTCTCCGGCTTCCAGGTGACGAGGGGCTCGCCAGTCTCGTCCCGACGCCTCTGGCCGAGCCCGAAGTTGTAATGATTCACCGGGATGGGCGGGACCGAGGTCCTGACCACCTCCTGGCCAGGCTCTTCGTCCTCGCCCGCCAAGAGACCGGTGAGGTCAAACTCGTCGAAGGAAGCCTCGCGAGGCTCCTTGCTTTTTGACGGAGCGAGCGAGGCCGCGCTTTTCTTGCTTCTCTTTTTTGGCGGAGACTTTGCGGGGGCACCGTGACCGCCGGAACCTCCCTGTCTCTTGCGAGAGGAGGGCTCGGCGGGGGCAACATCGCCTCGGCAGGCTTCCGCCCCCATGGTAGCGAGAGACATGGTCGCATCGGACTTACGGTTGCTCGCGTAAGGGGGATGGAGGGGAAGATCTCGCTCGCCTATAAACAGATGCGGATGAGTATGACAGGCTAGCGAATTGAGACAAAATGTTAGGCAGAGATCTTTACCTTCTCCGGCGAGGACCGGAAGCAACGAGTCCAGGTTGCGGCGGAGGTAGACGACCTCGAAGTTCTTCTTATTGAGGAACTGATGGAGGAGGGCTTCATGGCCGCCGAGGACGGTGGGCCGATATGTGGTCTCGCCATGTTGGATCGGCGAGAAGGGAATGTTGCCAAAGTTCCCCCTGACGATGATGAACTTTTGGGCCCAGAAGTGGGCCTTGTTGACGGTCTCAACCACTTTCGGGCCTGTACCCACGAAATAGGTTGTCCCATCCTTGTAGGCGCGGAAGGAGAATACTTTTCTGAAGACGGGGAGGCTGAACTCGATTCGCTCCTCGCGGAGGTAGCAAGCGAAAGCAGTGACCACCGCCATGGCGTTGGGTGTGAGCTGGCCGGGAACCACGCCGTAATGCTTGAGCACCTAATGGGCAGCGAGAACGGGATTAATCCACGCGGTAAGCGAGACTCGAATGGCAAAATAAATGGGAAGTAAGCGAGAACTGTGGTTACCTGGCGAACCTCCGGCCACAATGGAAGGCGCAAGCCAACCGCGAAGTGAGCGATGGGGATGGCCAACTCGTCCACCAACGGATCGTTGATCACGTCGTCCTCGCTAGGGCGGCGTGCCTCGAAGGGGGGGGGGGGGGTGACGTAATCAGCAACTGCGCTGAAGTACTCCTCATCGGTTAAGTTACAATTAAAAAAGCCATGCTCGGCGAAGGCCTTCGCAACCCTTCGCCGGCCCTCCGATTCCGCATCACCACCCATTTAGTAAACCTGCGAGAAGTAGAAGAAGGCGAGAACGAGAAACAGCGAGAGCTCTGCAACAGAAGAAGAAGAGGATCGAGAATAAATGCGGTGGTTGGCCCGATAAAGACCGCTTATTTATAGCCAAAATAAAAAAGGCGGGAAGAAGTCCAAGCGTCAGCGAGCGCGCGTATCAACAAAAAACATCACATCATGTCCGCAAGCGGGAAAAACCTGCGGGGTCAGTATAAACAACTTTCGAGAGATATATTTGGCGAGAACAGAAGGTCCGCACGCGAACAATATGATACGAAAACAAAGACTTGCTAGCGTCACGCGAGAAATAATAAAAAGCGGGATTGCCAGTAGAAATAAAGCCTATGAATGGCAAGTATGCGAGTTGCGAGCCATGTCGAGATTGTCTAAAAAAGCCACACCCGTTAATAATGATTCCACAACAAAACAGTTAGCGAGAATCGTGGGGGAGCCATTTCCACCGGCCGCCACCCCGCGACCCGGACCTCGGCGGTACCCTGGAATTATAGTATTCTTCCGCCAAACGACCCTCTCGATCCGTGAGAAAAGCGTAATCTCTCATCCTCGCTATGTGCACTTCCGGCGTCGTAGCGCTCTCATCTTGATCGCGCTGTCTCGCTTGCCGGAGTCTCGCACATTCCTCCATCAGGACTGCATGTCTATCCTCGGCAGCTTCCCTGTCCCGTCTCGCCTGCATGTTGAGGTCCATCAGCATTCGCCCATGCTTTCGCAAAAGCTCCGCGGCCCGCTGTTTCATCATCTCAGGATCTCGCGGATCCCCTAAGAAGTCCTCCACCTGATCAGGAAGGGGGGACATTTCATCGTCGCCCAATTCGGAATCGGTGTGCGGGTTCTCGGCAGTATCTGCGAGATCTCCCAAGGTCAGATAGTGAGCGAAAGATCACGTAAGTTGTCGGCGAGGTCATAACACTTACCCAGAGGGGGGCGAGAACCCGAAGGACGACCCTGAAACACGTTTCCATAATGGGGGTAGAGGGATTTGCCCAGTCCGGCAGGATAGGCTGCACTGTTGGTCGGGAGAATCTTTGGCGGTGCGGAGCCACCCGTCTCCTCGCTCGTGAGAAGCTGGAACCCGGGCTTCCCTATGATTTTATCTGGAGGAGGCGGAGATGGAGGTCGCAACGACGGGCGGATCGGGGACTTCAGTGGCGGGACTGCAAGAAAATAGTAAACAGAGATCATATGTTTAGACATAAATATTACGGCATGTGAGGTCCAGATCGTACCAGTGGTGTCTTTTCCAGCGAGATTCATGTCCACCTGCGGGCTTTTCCGAGACCCCTCAGCACGTTCCTCACAAATCTCGCTCGGCAAAGTATCCTGCGAGCGAAAATGAATAAAGAGCAATTTGTAGACGTGAATTCGAACAACTCATACCTTCTCGGGGCGGCGATCATCCGGGGAGGAGTCCAGCGTCACGGAGTTGTCCCCAGAGAGGCGAACCGCCTTCGCCTTCTTAGTTTTTGGCGACTGGGCGGGAGGCTGCCGGTTCATCCAGGCGGGTACCCTGGTCGTGGGAAGTAGCCCGCCGGCTCTCATCGCCCTCAGGCGAGCCTCTGCCACTTCGGAAATCGGCATCTCCCGGCAGCTAGAACGGGAAAGGAAGGAAAAGAAGCGACGCGCACCCATGGGGGTTCGGGATGATATTTATAGCCTGCATGGTGGGTCCCACAAAAGATTCCTGACAGGTCATCCAGGAGCGGTCGAATATCAGGGGTTGGACGATTCTTCGCGAAGACATTAGTCCTCGCGAAGAGCGGGGATTGTGTACAACCCCGATATTCGCTAGGAAGCAACCAAAGCTCGCGCTCAAGGAGGCGAGCCAAGAGGGGTGAACCCTGATCTCCGGCGAGGCAGGCCAAGGAAGAGCAAGAGACTGCGCAGGCGAGCGAGCCCAGCGAAGGGATGGTAACCGGCTCTTCTGAAGCTCGGCGAGGGCAGTACATGCGAGCCCGACCAGCTGAGAAGGGAGCTCGCCAGGCGAGCCCGGAACCTTGGGGTGCAGTTAGCCACTCTTGGGGTACAGTTAGCCATTTTGGGGTGCCGATAGCCATCCCGGGGTTCGCCGACCCAGGGGTTCGCGAGCTCCGATCGCGAGGGCAGTCGGCTTGGCCAGGTCGCTATCAGCGAGCCCAACCGTCCGAGGAAGGAGTCCGCTAGGCGAGCCCGCCTAGAGTGAGTGCTGATAGTACCTCTGGGGTTCGCCGACCCCGAGGCTCGCGAGCTCCACTCGCGAGGGAGGTCGCGAAGCGGGCTGGCTCGCCCCGTAAAAGTCCAGGAAGGGATTTTTACCGAGGAGCCCCTGGTGGTCTGCGTTTAGCCTCTCCAAACAGCGGAGTTTGGCTGTTGACAGACCAATCCGGTGTGCGGATAGTGAGAATGGACAGCGGGATTTGGTTATCGACAGACCACCAAACTAAAATCTATAAATAGACCTCAAAGGGCACCTTGGAAGAAGACCGGTTCATTATCTTTGAGCTCTTCTCTCCCTAGGTCGCTTTGGTTTGTGCTCTCTAGCTCTCCAAGGTGCCCGAGTCTTAGCTTTGGCTTGGGAGGGGAAGCGCTCAACGATCTTCCGGGTTAGTGGAGGGACCTCCTCGCTGAGACTAGGGTCTTTGTTCTTTGCTCGAATCGTCGGTCTTACCTCTCCCGAGGGACCGGTAAGGGCTAGCCGCCTCTCATTTCGGTGAGGGCCCCGAGCTCCACTAGAGATCGAGAAATCGGTTTCAACAGTGTTGACCGCAGTAACATAACACTGGCGCGCCTCTCGGGGATCCCCTCTGACTCTCACCTGGAGCTCTCCGGAGTTGTACTTCAAGCACTGATGGTAGGAGGAGGGCACGCACTTGTACGCGTTGATGAGGGGACGTCCAAATATGGCGTTGTAACTGCTCGGCGCATCCACGATGACGAACCGGCAGTTCTTTGAAGTTCCCCCTAGGGTGACGAGGAGTTCGACTCCTCCTTCCACCTCCTTCCTCTCCCCGGAGAATCTGAAGAGTGGTCCATCCGATGCCAGCACTCGCCTTGCTTCCACCTTCATCCCTTCAAATGCCTTTTTGAACACCACATTCACCGAGCTCCCGTTGTCGACTAGGATTCGGGAGACGGTGAAGTTCTCGATTGCCGCCTTGATGATTAGCGCGTCGCAGAAGGGGTCCTCATGGGTTGGCAGGTCTTGGGTTGAGAAGATAATCTTCTCGCTTGGAGGTGGGGATCGAGAGGTCGAAGCGATGCTCCGACGGTATATGGCGTGGAGGCTCCCCTTCCGGGTGGCCTCTTTGCCTGCTCCCTCGTGGATGACCCTGATCCCTCCCAGGGCCCCTACATCGACCCTCTCTTCACACAGATCATCCTCTTCCTTGTTCTTCCCCTTCTCCCCTGCCCGCGGTCCTTCCAGACACAACTGCTTCCCCCATGCTGGGGCTCTTCCTCCTCCCCTCATCTCGAGGAACTCTGGGCAAGCCGCGGTCGCGTGACCTTCTTGCTGATGGAAGTCACAGTATAGCAGCGCCGGCTCGCCCCCCCCCCCCCCCCAACACTCCCTCTTTCTTCCGCCTTTCTTCCGGCCGATGGCCATGGCTTGCAGGAGCTGGACTTGCAGCGGCCCCGAGTTCTGTTGCCACCCTGCCGGGTGGAACCGCCCATGCCTCCCCTGATAACCTGCTCCTCCTTGGAAGTGGCCCCTTCCTTGGCCCTGAGGGGGACCAACCTGTGACCTCCAAGCTGGTCGGGCGGGTGTCGGTTGTGACTTCCAGCCTTGCTCCTGCCCATCGGGAGGTCCCTGTTGTCCCTGACTCCTCACTTCCTCCTTCTTTCTTCCTCCACGCTCTCTCCTTTCCTCCTCTGCTACCTCGGCTAACCTAGCCACGAACTCCTGATTGGTAGCCTCACACTCGGTCTCACGATCAGCACGCTTCATCAGCTCTTCGAAAGACAGGGGAGGGTCCCGAGTCAGACTCATCCGAAACAGCCCAGGCTGCAGCCCAAGGGTGAAGGCTAGCTGCAGGGTGTGCCCGGGCACTTCGACGACAAGAAGGACCTCCACCTGGAACCTATCCATGTAACTAGCCAGCGTCTCCCCTAGCTTTTGCCTGGCCGCGAACAAGGCCTCCATGCTCTTCCTCCTCTTCTTCGAGGTAGAGAACCTTAACAAGAAACTTCGACGCATATCCTCGAAGCGGTAGATGGTTCCTGCCGGAAGCGAGTGGAACCAATCCCTCGCCTTTCCCTGGAATGTGACGGCGAAAAGCCTGCACATGAAGGCGTCCGACATTTGCCTGATCGTGGTCATGTCCTCGAACCACTGAAGATGCTGGAGGGGATCGTTATCCCCCTCGTAGTAGGACATGGCAGGATCGCGAAACCCATCCGGAACAGGGGATGACATGACCAGCTTGCAGAAAGGGCTTCTCCATTCTTCTTGGTTGGGGGGAGGCGCTCCCATCACTTCCCCGCCGGGGCAGCTGGTCCAGGGCGAATTGTTGAAAAGCACTCGCGCCTGGAGGCTCAAGCCCTCCTCCGAGGTTGGCCCCTTCTCTTGCTGACTGCTTCTCACTTCCACTAGGGGGAGTGAGGGGATCCTAGGTGCAGGTGGTGTTGAGCACTCGCCGCGAGTGGAGGATGCGGCCTGCATGAACTCCAGGATCCTCTTGCTGAATTCGTCGAAGTCGCTCTTCTTCACATACTCGCAAGGTGGAGGCGGGTCTCCCAACTCGTCGCTTCCAGCCATGAGACTTGGCTCAGAGTTTTCCGAACTAGTCGCTTCTACGCTCACCGCACCAGAATGTTGAAACCAGTTTCCCGGTTTCAGCGTTCGAAAGGGGGTTGCGACTAACCCTTACTTGACCTAAGCCTAGACCCGTGACCGGTTGCTAGAAACTAAGAGACTCGGACTTGATGACAACTAGAGTCTAGGGGCAGACCCCTTAAACTTCAGCGTGGAGGTCCCACCACACACTCAGAAGCCCACTCGGAACTTCCCCTCTCAAGCCAATGCTGAGCCTGGGCACCTTGGAGGGCACTGAGAACCACCTCACTGTCAGCTGAAGGATGACAAGGGAGGGGGGTGCTTGCTCACAAGACACACGCAAGGGGGGGGGGTAGTGACCAACCCTTCCCAAGGTGCCCATGGGGGTCTATTCATAGACTTTTCAAAAAATGGACTGCGGATAGCCAAAATTGGACTGCGAATAGCCAAAATTCTGCTATCCGCAGTCCGACCATGACCATGAATAATCAACACATGAGGGGGGGCGAGTAGGGCTCGAGATGCCCACTTCCCCCCTCATGGGAGGCCATACTGGCCTTCCCCCAACGTGTCGGGCGAGTGGGAGACTTCCTCCCACTCGCCCAAAGGGGGTGGCGAGTGGGAGGGCCCCTCCCACTCGCCCCCGAGGTGGCCGGCGAGTGGGAGTGCCCCTCCCACTCGCCCGGCGAGTGGGAGGGTCCCTCCCACTCGCCCAGGTGAGTGGCGAGTGGGAGGCTCTGTCACAACCCGCATTTTCCCAACATTTAAAATGCTATCAGAGTAGGGAAAGCTACGCATTGTGATGCCACATCACGTAGGGGACGCCTACTGACGTTAAGGCAATTCATCCTTCTTCGCAGTCAAGCAAATATTATTATTAACTCAAAGAGATTTAAATATAATTTATGCAAAAAGATTAACAAGCCACGTCCCTCGGCTAGGTGGATCAACTAGTCCACGCTTTTAAAAATATAGTTTTACGCGGCGGAAAAATACTTGATTTAATTACTTAATGGCCTAAGTGAACATGAAGACCTTGTGAGGTGCACCATGCAAGATCGAATGCGTGGATTTACTATGTATAAAAATAGATTTATCACGCGCGAAAAATAGTGAGATTAGCATTTCAAAACATGATATGCAATGCAACAATTACCTTAACATATCTAACAAGGGGCCATAAAGCCAACCAATGTCTAACCATTCCAGAACAAGTGCTCAAAAGTGAACCACAAGTAACAGCAGCAGTGAAACAAAAATCTAACTAAACGGCACCACGGGCGTCAACACCTGACACGAACCCATGGGCCGACAAGTCCACAGAATACTCTACCTCAAGAGAGTCAGGAGACAGCAACTAAAGCAGCTCTGCACTAACACCTGCTACTGTCCAGAACCTGAGGCATTCAAAGAAAGAACACCTCAGAAACAAGTACAAGTGGTGCAGAAAATAAGAAAGTAAGCAAACCTCCGCGAGACCGGAGTGAAACAGAAGCTGCAAGGGTCAGTCATGACAAAGCTAGCAGCAAGAAATCGACAGGAAATGAAACAGCAGGAGTATCTAATCATCAGCAAAAAGAAACAGCAGAACAACAAAAAAACCAGCAGAATATGCTCACCAAACAAAGGTGAGAACACAGGCGATGACAAAACTCGTCATAAGCAAAAGAAAAGATATCCGTTTTCAAATTATTCATCAAGTTACTCTTGTTCAGAATTATAGAGACTGATCAGCTCATCTAAAAGAAGAGCACCGCACCGGGGGCAAAAACCACACCGCGTACGGACTCTCAATCAAAATGCTTAAGAGGACACCGCACCGGGGGCAAAAACCACACCGCGTACAGCCTCCTAATCAAAAGCTTAAAAGAGCACCGCACCGGGGGCAAAAACCACACCGCGTACGACCTCCAACATAATTTATTAATTTAAAGAGCATCGCACCGGTGGCACCGCCAACATCGTGTACGACCTCCAACAGAATTCATATTTTCATGCAATTTCAAGGGAAAAAGGGGCGAGGCCCATCAGAACATAAGGCAACATTTTTGGTTAACGAGGTGAGCAAGATTATATGGAATAAAAGGGAGCAAAAATGAGGCAAATGATAAAGTTCAACATAAAACTAATTACTGGAAGCAAAGGCGAGAACAAAAATAAAGGGGTTTTAGCAAAGAGAAGGAACAAGATCACCACTTGCCTTCAAATCACCGGAATCGTTCTCCGAACAACTCCTCGTCGTAGATCGGCCCAAAAGGGGGCACGACGAGGCGAGATCTACAGAAAAATGACCAAAACGAAGGTTAGGGCCGAAAACCCTAACGAAAAAGTTTCACGAAACGGAAGGAAATTACCACGAGGACGAAGCTCTCGTCGAGAGCTTTCCGAATCTATGCTCGGCTCGCGATTCCGACCACCGGAGCTCCGTCGGCGGCGTCCGAAAGATTCGAGAAATCGCCGTCCCCGTCGCTCGATTCTACTCTCTGGTTCGGACAGAATGAGGAAGAAGCAGATTCGTTTTCTTTTTAGGCAACATTATATAATTTTAATAATAATAATAATAATCTCATTATTATTATTACTATTAATAAATGAAGAAAGGAGGTCGACGCATGCATGCAGAAAGGAGGAGAGAAGTCGACGCAGGAAGGGAGGAGTGAAGTCGACGCATGCTTTGAGAGGGGCTGGAAGGGTGTCGACGCATGCATTGAGAGAGCTTCCCTTCGACGCAAGCATTGAGAGAGGCTGGAAGGGATTCGACGCAAGGGGGGGGGGGGGGGGGGGGGGGGGGGGGGGTGGAATTCGACGCTGCATGTATATTTATATATACATTCGAAAAATTTTTTTTATAATAATAATAATATTATTATTATTATTTTATCAAAAAATAACGAACGCCGAATCCAACGAAAATCCCGCTTTAGGTGAACCGCGGCGCTACGAATCCAACGGCGAAGTTGGAATCAAAATCCGACCTGCCGTTTTCGAGATATGAATGACGGAAGTTACGGCGAGCCTTAAATATATACAAAACTTCTAAAATGCGTCGAGGCTCCAAAATGGCTCGGACCGCGACGAAACTTGATAGACAAGTCTAAAATTAAATAATCTAATTTCCTAACGTGAAATTTTCCAATTCCGTGTCGTCACAAAATTTGGTCGACTTGACCCGAACGGATGCGAAAACGCGCAAACGGCAACGCGCCGCTAACTCGACGTTAAAAGTAACGCCCCGACGTCATTAACACGTCATCACTGAATTAAATAAATACCGGAAAAATCAGGGGCGTTACAGGCTCCTCCCACTCGCCCGAAGGGAGTCGGGGGAGCGGGTGCTCCCCCTGCCTCCCCTGCGGCCTCTCTTTGCCTTGATAGGTCTCGACCGCTTATGCGCGGTTATTTTGCCTGTCTCGACCATCTTCACTGTCTATGTCTCATCCGGATCGGGTCACACCAACTCAGAAAATATGAGGGTTGTACACAATGTATCAGATCAGACATTAAGATAAATACACATCGAATGAGTTCTTCCAAGAGTGTCAGAGATTAGGTATATATCATCACTTCACTACCAGATAGACACTGCAGCAGAATGGGGTGGCAGAGCCCTTGAACCAGACTTTGGTGGAAAAGATTCGATGTATGCTGTCTAATGCTGGGTTAGACATGATTTTCTGGGTTGAAGCTCCTGAATATGCTTGTCATTTGGTGAACCATATGCCTTCTGCAACTATTGGAAAGAGGACACCAAAGGAGATGTGGTCGGGGCATCCTGCTAGAGATTATGTGCACGTGAAAGTGTTTGGATGTCCAGCTTATTATCATGTTAAGATTGATAAACTTGAACCACGAGCAATGAAGACGATCTTCATTGGCTTCAGGAGTGGAGTCAAAGGCTACAAACTATATGATCAAGCAGATAAGAAGATTGGCATGCACAGTGATGTTACTTTTGACGAGACGAGTTTGCTGAAGTCTCGGGACTTAGAGCAGGTGGAGAGTTCCAAGCCGATCACTGCTACTATTCAGAAGGATGTTACTTTTGACGAGACGAGTTTGCTGAAGTTTCTGCAACTATTTTTTTAACAGCTCTAATCATACCATTAGTTTCTCACAACCGTTTTTTCTGCTGGCATAACCGCCCCAAACAAGAGAGAAAATTAGGTAAGGGTAATACACAGTTCTCACATTGCGAGATAAAATACTGTCCTACGATCCGTGATCCTACAGTGGAGATTTAAATACAGGCGAAAATACAGGCGTAATACGTTCATATTAAAATACAAGTGTAATACGTTCGTATTAAAATACAAGCGTAATGCGTTCGTATTTAAATACATCCATATTTTCGATTAATGTCAGATCATAGAAATATAAGCACAAACCAATATTTTAATGACAGAGCAAGAGAAAAAAAAAATCAAAACTACCAAATATTATACAGATGTTGCAATATTTAGAACTTTCAAAATTGCACATACAAATTTAAAAAGTTACATATGATATAGTTAATACAAGGACAATAATTAATTAAAACTAGAAGCACCATATGAACAAGTTGCCTATGTCCTTATAAAATGATACCATAACGAGTATCTAAGCAAAAAATTCATATAACTCAATATATTTATCATTTGATTAAGGCTCCGTTTGGCTGGTTTTTTTTGCTCCGGTGACTTTAAATAAAAACACCACCATCATAGAATGTATGTTCGGCATGACGGCGGTTATGACCGCTACGAAGAAAAGAAAACTAGTTTTGAACATAAAAGTGAATGAAGTTCTTTAGGTGAGGTCGGGCGTTCACGCACGGCGGTTCATAACCATCGCGTTCACGACTTCCACCGCGGTGCCAAACTGAGCCATCAAGGCTGTTTTAATCTTCTGAAATGTAATTATTTCGTTATGCAACCAAATAACCCTCAAACCAATTGAAGACAAAATGTTACCATCAAAAACATTACTCGATAGTGTATTGTGCACATTATTTGCACAGAAACTTTCTCCTGTGGAGAATAGCATCAAGTTCATTTCGGAATCCGCATTAAGGTGGCGTTTGGTTTGGATTATTAGGTGCTGTGCGGTTGGGACGCACCGCAGTTTTTGCTAAAAGCTGTGTTTGGTTCGACTTATCTTCCAACCTCCGTTTGTTAAAATCCTCATTTTCCTCCTTCCGTCGATCCGCGTTTTTTTGTTGCTTCCAACCGCAGCCGCGCCGCTTTCTTTTCTCAACCCTACCTTCGCGAGCGATCTCCCGATCTCCCGATCCCCCCTCCCCCTTCCGCCATCCCCGTTCCCTCCTTCGTTGCCGACGACGGCGAGATCTCAACCTCACCTGGATCGCGAGCGGTTTACCGATCCCGTGGAGATCTCTGGTTCGCTAGCGCTCTTCCGATCTCCTTCGTTGCCGACGACTGATCTCCCTCATCTCCCGGCGTCTCCCTCATCTCCCGACGTCTCTCTCCCGTCGTCCTGCTCCCGGAGTCTTGTTCCCGATAGCAGAGGTATATTTCTTCCTCCCCCTACTTCATCCCGTTTCTACACAGAATTTTTCTCCCTTTTTTTTTTGTACAGATTTTTTTCTCCTCTAACAAAGGTTGTAGGTGTGTTTTGTGTATGTATGTATTTGTGTTGGTGTGTGATTGTGTATGTATTTGTGTTGGTTATGGTGTGTGCTGTGTGTGTTCATATACATGTATATGTGTGCTGTGTGTGTGTGTTCATATACATGTGTGTGTGTGTGTTCATATATGTATATGTGTGTGTGTGTTCATATACATGTGTGCTGTGTGTATATGTGTATGTGTGTGTGTATGTGTGTGTGTGTTGTATGTTGTTGTGTGTGTGTATGTGTTGTGTGTTGTATGTTGTTGTGGTGTATGTGTGTGTGTGTATATGTGTGTGTGTTGTATTTTGTTGTGTGTGTGTGTTGTGTGTGTATATGTGTGTGCTGTGTGTGTGTGTGTTCATATGTGTGTGTGCTTGGTGTTCATGTGTGTGTGTGTGTTCATGTGTGTGCTGTGTGCGTGTGTGTGTTCATATACATATGTTTGCTTGAGTTCTGTTGATATGAAAATGTGTGTGTGTTCATGTGTGTGCTGTGTGCTGTGTGTGTGTGTTCATATGTGTGTGTGTGTGCTTGGTGTTCATGTGTGTGTGTGTTCATGTGTGTGCTGTGTGTGTGTGTGTGTGTGTTCATATACATATGTTTGCTTGAGTTCTGTTGATATGAAAATGTATGTGTGCTGTGTGTATGTTGTTGTGGTGTAGGTGTGTTTGTATATGTGTGTGTGTTGTATGTTGTTGTGTGTGTGTATGTGTTGTGTGTGTGTATATGTGTGTGTTTGTATGTTGTTGTGGTGTATGTGTGTGTGTATATGTGTGTGTGTTGTATGTTGTTGTGTGTGTGTATGTGTTGTGTGTGTATGTGAGCTGTGTGTATATGTGTGTGAGCTGTATATATGTATGTGTTTGTATATGTGTGTATGTATATGTGTGTGTATGTGTGTGTGTTTTAATCTTAAAATGCTGTTTAGGTTAAATCTTGTTTAATTTTTTAAGGATGGGCAAAACCAAAGATGGTGGGGTGGTCGCTATGTGGGACAACAATGATGTGCTGTTATTCTGTGATATATGCATAAAAGAGATAGAGCTTGGGAATCGACCCACCACGCATTTTAATAAACAGGGGTGGATAAATGTTATGAACAAATTTGAAATGCAAACCGGGAAAAAATATGATAAAGTCCAACTTAAGAATAAATGGGATCATTTGAAGAAAGAGTGGAAATTATGGACAGAGTTGAAGCGTGGTGAGACCGGTTTGGGTTGGAATGCATCAAGAAAGACTATAGACGCCTCAGACGAGTGGTGGGACGAAAGATTGAAGGTATGTTTTACTTAAATTCATTTGGAAAGAAATTTCTTAACTTAAAATTCCTCAATGTCTAATTTTAAAATACTTTATTTTGTAGGTTGTCTCGACGGCAAAGAAATTTCGGTATGCCGGAATCCCCCCAGAGTTAGAGGATAAACTGAACTTGATGTTTAGTTCGGTTGTCGCTACAGGACATCATTCTTGCACCCCTCACACCGTAAATCTTGGTACGGAGTCTATTGATGAAAGAGAAATGTCAGCGGATGAACATGATGACATTGAGGTTATCGGAGCTCCTCAACCAGCTGAGACCGCAAATATATCTGAAACAAGCAAAATAAGGAGCAAAAGAAAGAAGAAAGCTAGCAGCTCGGTGTTAGAAGATTTGGCCGAGTCCTCGAAGATCATAAGTCGATGCATCCAGGAGCCACCCAAGATTACATCTTCTTCTTTCACTATTGCACATGCACTAGAAAAATTAGGCACGTACTCAAAAGTGCAGTCTGATGAAGACTTCTATGATTTTGCCATCACATACTTGATGGAAACAAAACATAGAGAGACTTTCATGTGCCTTCTAGAAGGCATGAACATCAAGTGGTTGAAAAACCGCTATACTCGTGGGACGTAGTAGAGAGACTATGCTTGTTGTTTTGTTTTATTATGTTTGTGAACATTATGGATATTCTATTATGTTGCTTAAATGTAGACATTATGAACATTATTAGAAATTTGCTTGAGTTCTGTGATAATGTTATAATTTTAGTTTACTTTCTGATAATGTTAATTTCTTTATTTTTCTAACAGAAAATGTCTAGCGATGAATCGGAGAATACCAGAGCAGAGGACGAGAAGCACACAATCTTTAGAAGAAATTGTGCTATCGCCCATCATCAAAATGTGGTGGCAGCAATATGTTATATCTCTGAACACACCTCGATGTTAAACCCTCCGGTTCCATCCATGACTTCAAAGCAAACAGGCGATAAATGGGTCGGAGAGCTGCTTCGTGGGACTCGAGTTAGATTTCATGACTCGTTCATGATGAGTCAAGAAATTTTTATAGATTTATTGCATGCTCTCGAAGAGAAGTGTGGTTTTCAGGGAACAAGAAGAACTGCAGCCAGAGAAGTCCTAGCATTGACCATATATATATTATCTCATAATGAATCAATGAGAAAAACACGCGAGCGGTTTCAGCACTCAACAGAGACAACTAGCAGATTTTTTGCTCGTGGTATTCGCGCTTTGTTGCAGTTGGCCGAGGAAGTCATACATCCATCAGATAGGTCTTTCGGCTGCACTCCGCCAGAGATTATGTATGACAGGCGTTATATGCCTTTTTTTAAAGATTGTGTTGGAGCAATAGATGGAACACATGTCGATGCGTGCATACCAGTAGGAAGTCAAGTTCCATATATTGGGAGAAAGGGCAGACCGACACAAAATGTCATGGCGGCCTGTGATTTCAACATGTGTTTCACTTTTGTTATGGCAGGTTGGGATGGATCGGCGCACGATAGTCGCATTTTCAATTATGCCATAACTGATCCTCGTTATACGTTCCCTCATCCGCCTCAAGGTAAGTAATTAAAAATAGCTCATCTAATTATTACTTTAAATATTTTCCGTTGTTAAACATTTTTTAATATGTTTCAGGAAAATATTACTTGGTTGATTCTGGTTATCCTCTACAGAAAGGATATTTAAAACCATATCAGGATACAAGATATCATCTGCCTGACTTTGCCCGGGGTGGACGTCGCGCAGAAGGACGTCGAGAGATATTCAATCATGCGCACTCGTCGCTTAGAAGTGTGATAGAACGATCATTCGGCGTTTGGAAGAAGAAGTGGGCCATACTACGGGACATGCCAAGCTATAGCTTCGACAAACATGCACATATTGTCATGGCCACGATGACTTTACATAATTTCATTCGTCGTCACCCTTCGCGCGTGGATTTTGATTTCAGTGAGTCCGAGCAGAGGGGTAGAGATGATGGACTGGTCACACAAGAGCGACAAGATACATGCCCTGACACTGCAGGTGGTGTGGAGGAGATGATCGCGCTACGTGATAGTATAGCAGATCAGTTGTATGAATCTAGATCATAGGAGATATCATGATATATGGTTAATGTGGACATTATTTTTGTATGTTTGGTAATATATGCTGGAAAAAATATATATATTTTTAATATTCGGTTAAAAAAAAAAATTCGCTCAAAACTCCGTTTTGTTTCCAAACAACTTTTTCAAAACTCCATTTCACCCAAACAGTTTTTTAACAAAACTCCGTTTTCCAGAATCAGCACTTTTCCTATCAGCAACAGCCCATCAGCAACAGCCCAACCAAACAGAGCCTAAATCGGGCGGAGCTGGCGAGCGGCAACGGCGAGCATCTGGGTGACCCACCTGTGCAATCGGCGAGAGAAATCGGCTGAAGAGGGGTTACGCCAAGAGAGTCGGGTGGAATTTTCAGGGGGGGCGTCGGTTTAGGGTTGGGCTGCTAATAGGTTAGATTTGAGTAAATTAACATGATTTTTTTATAAAATAAATTGTCTGTCAATATCTAAAGCGGCGCCATCAAGCGTCAAAGGCGAGACTTTTATCCCACACGGATAATGTGTGTCCCTGTTATGGTTAAAACTGTCATTAGCAGCGGAATTACTAAAATCCAGAGCTCGCCGCTTAATGGGATTTCGAGAGTTTCATCCGAGAAAAAGATGGCGGGGTATTAGGGCACGGGGCTCAAGGGAAAGCCATGTAAAGGAGGAAGATGAGGGGCTTCGCGCGGGCATTGTCCGATTACCTAGTCTCTGACTCCGACATGTACGCTCTTCTCGTCGATTCGCCGCCTGCGACGGGTGTCATCTTCTGTCGCTGTCCGCTCTTCTCCGGGAACCACCAGTGAGTTTGCCTTCCTCCAAGATTTGCTATAGTTGGGTCTGTTTTTGCCGCGCGTACTATTTGGATCCGATTGGTTCACTAACTTATTTCATGATAAATTTAGGAATGATAATTTTAGGAAGCATGCAATCTGTGTAAGGCATGATAAGATGAAACTGAAATAAATTGGACTACAAACTCCCTTGACAATTGTTGCGGGTCGCTTAGGGCTCTTGGTAGACCGGTTTACTTGAACCACCTTAGCTCGGGAGCGAACCAAGCGCGCAAACAGTCAATTTGAGATTCGTTGATTACACCTGGACTTTTTAGCGTGGAAAACCCGGAAATGGTAAAAAACCACGTGGCCGGAGCTGTGCCGACCAAACTTCCACTATCTTCTGGGGGGTTACAATTAGAGATTTAGATGTCGAGCGCGACAGGCCGCTGCTCGTTACAATATCAGAGAGAGAAAGAGAGAGAGAGAGAGAGAGAGAGAGAGAACGTTCCGAGGGCGACAGGCCACCTCTCGGAAAAAACTAAGTCTTTTCCTTTTGAGAACGGTAGAGAACGAAAGTGAGAATGCCTTGTCCGCTTTCGTGGAGACGAAAGTGAGAAAGCCTTGTCCTCTTCGTGGAGACGAAAGTGAGAAAGCCTTGTCCGCTTTCGTGGAGACGAAAGTGAGAAAGCCTTGTCCGCTTTCGTGGAGACGAAAATGAGAAAGCCTTGTCCGCTTTCGTGGAGACGAAAGTGAGAAAGCCTTGTCCGCTTTCGTGGAGACGAAAGTGAGAAAGCCTTGTCCGCTTTCGTGGAGACGAAAAACTTCAAGTCCGCGAAGGAGATCTTCAAGCGCCGAAGGAGAAATCCGTGAAAATCTTCAAGGAGCTCTCTCTGGGCATTCAGGCCGTCTCCCCTCAAATGAAGCCTAGGGGGTCCTTTTATAGCTTGGCCTGGGTAGCCCGGTAATTTTGTCGTTGTAACCACCGTAACCACCTGGGAGGACGAATCATATTTTCCGGTTCGGAGCCCACAGATCATCATTTTTCGTAAATGACCATGCTGCCCTTCGAGGAAAGACGACAAGCTGTTCCTGAAAAGTGAGAAACTGAAAAAACAAAAATTGAGCGAGCCGAGCCGGAAAAGTGAGCGAGTCGGAAATGTGAGCGTGCTAGAAAGACAAAAAGTGAGCGAGCCGAGTCGAAAAAGTGAGAACGCTCCGAGCGGAGCCCGGAGCCCGAAAAGCGGGTGGCGAGCCGGAAGAGGGGGGACTCACCCCAACCTATCCACGGAGGAGAGCGGTTCGACCGCCCCTAAAGGCGGGCGCGGCGCGGCCGCGCCCGAGGGAGGGGGGCGACTCCTCTTGGCCGCACCCCAAAGGGGGGTGCGGCTTGGCCGCACCCCTCATGGGGTGTGGCGTGGCCGCACCCTACATGGGGTGCGGCTTGGCCGCACACCAAAGGGGGGTGCGGCTTGGCCGCACCCCTCATGGGGTGCGGCTTGGCCGCACCCCAAAGGGGGGTGCGGTTTGGCCGCACCCCAAGGGAGCCGCACCCCAAGGGGGTGCGTTTTGGCCGCACCCCACATGGGGTGCGGTTTGGCCGCATCCCCCACTATGGGCGGTGCGGCTATTCGCACCCCGCTAGTGGGGTGCGGGCTAACCGCACCCCAGTAGCGGGGTTCGGTTACGGCGAGGCGTGACGCGCGCTTCGTGCGTGCTTGCGTGTTGGCGGTGAAAGTGGCGGGTTCGGCCCTCTCAACTCGGGCGACCATGCGTTGACCCTACCTTCCTTTAGTGGAATTTTCCCTAGACGCACCCCAAGGCATCTCGGGTATATAACATAAGCCCCCCAAACCTTCGGAGTCCGAATTTTGCCGCGGAGGAGTTCGGAGGTTTCGATTTTTCTGTGGCAGCTTTGAACGTTGTTCTCTTGTTCTGTTTAGGCGTTGATACCCGAACTGCTTGATAGCCTTTTACGAGATAACGGTGGAGTCTGCGCGGGTTCGGCCCTGCGAGTTTATAATAACAAGAAATTAGTTTGCGCGAGTCTGAGCTCGCGGCTTTTATATAATATAGGCTTGGCCGGTGAATAGCTGGTGTATTCAAACCGGGGGCGAACGTAAGGGGGGCAGGCCCCTACGGCGCCGGGACTCTACGGCGGAGGAGAAGGGCGAACCTTCAATCGACAGCGGTGCGAAGTCCCCAGGGCAAGGCCCCGAGATGGCCGGTGAATAACTGGTGTATTCAAACCGTGGGCGACGTAAGGGGGGCAAACCCCTACGACGCCGGGGCTCTACGGCGGAGGAGAAGGGCGAACCTTCAATCGTCGGCGGTGCGAAGTCCCCAGGGCAGAGCCCTGAAATGGCCGGTGAATAGCTGATGTATTCAAACCGGGGACGAACGTAAGGGGGGCAGGCCCCTACGACGCCGGGACTCTACGGCGGAGGAGAAGGGCGAACCTTCAATCGACGGCGGTGCGAAGTCCCCAGGGCAGGGCCCTGAAATAAAAGTCTTCTTAATTGAATATAGATGTTGAAGCATACATTTTTTATAGTCGAAATCGTTTTGCGCATAGTTTTTGAAATACAAGATAAGTTTGCACGAGTCTGAGCTCGTGGCTGTGCATACAATACATAATATAAGATAAGTTTGCACGAGTCTGAGCTCGCAGCTTTGCATACATAATATAAGATAGATTTGCACGAGTCTGAGCTCGCGGCTTTGCATACATAATATAGGATAGATTTGCACGAGTCTGAGCTCGCTGCTTTGCATACATAATATAGCATAGATTTGCACGAGTCTGAGCTCGCGGCTTTCTTCTTGATAGAAGACTTGATGTCACTGATAGAAGCGGCGCATGTTCTGGGCGTTCCAGGTGCGTGGTAGAGTCTTTCCTTCCGCTGTTATGAGCCTGTATGTCCCGGGTTTTACGATCGCAGTGACAACGTACGGACCTTCCCAGGTGGGTGAGAGTTTATCTCTTTGGGGGCCCTTTCCAGCCGCCTCGATGCTGCGTAGGACGAGATCTCCTATGTTGATTGGTCTGGGCTTCACCCTTCTGTCATAGAGTCGAGCTATGCGCCTTTGGTAAGACGCGACACGCTGGGCGGCGTCGTCCCGGACTTCGGGGATTAGGTCAAGGTTTTCCCGAAACAGTCCGTCATTCTTGCTGGGATCGAATGTTAGCACTCGAGTGCTCGGAATGCCGATGTCGATGGGGATGACCGCTTCAGTACCGTAACAGAGGTTATATGGCGTCTCTCCTGTGGGAGTCCTCTCTGTTGTTCGATATGCCCATAGTACGTTTGAGAGTGCGTCTACCCATTGTCCCCCGGCTTCTTCCAGGCTCGTCTTCAACCCTTTGAGGATGGTGCGGTTCGTAACTTCTACTTGTCCGTTGGTTTGCGGATGTGTTACGGCGGTATGACGGAGGTTGATCTTCACGTCCTCGCACATCTTAGTGAAGGACTTCCCGGTGAACTGAGTGCCGTTGTCGGCAATGATTGTCGCTGGGATACCGAAGCGGCAGACGATGTTTTTCCAGACAAATTGTTTAGCGTTCTCTTCTGTGATTTTGGCTAGGGGTTCCGCTTCTTTCCACTTGGTGAAGTAATCGATGGCTAGAATGATGAACTTCCTCTGTCCGGAAGCTAGAGGTAGGGGGCCGAGGAGGTCGATTCCCCATTGCGCGAACGGCCACGCACTTTGGAGTGTGGAGAGCGCGACCGGGGGCTGATGAGGCACGTTGGCATGCAGCTGCCAGCTCCTGCACTTTTGGACCAACTCAGCCGCGTCCTTCTTCATTGTTGGCCAATAGAAGCCTTGACGTAGAATCTTTTGTGCCAACGCCTTTCCGCCTAGATGTTCTCAGCAAACTCCCCCGTGCACTTCTCTGAGGGCGTAGTCTGACTCGCCCGCCGGTAGACACTTTAGATATGGTCCTGAGAATGCCCGCTTGTAGAGCTCCCCGTCCACGATAGTAAATGATGCCGCCCGCATCCGCAATCTGCGTGCTTCTAGGCGGTCTTCAGGGAGGTGTCCGTGCTCGAGGTAAGCTCGTAGGGGGGTCATCCAGGATGACTCTTCCTGGTGGATGGTTGCGACCTCCCACGGTCCTTGAATACTCGGAATCATTATCTCTTCTATTCGGCGTCTTCGAGACTGGTAGCTGGAGGGTGCAAGTGGCGAGCTTGGAAAGAGCATCAGCCCTGGAATTCTGCTCCCGGGGAATGTGCAGAATTTGATACGACGGGATCATCTGGAGAAGTAATTTCGCGAATGCGAGGTATTTCGCCATCTGGTCGCTCTTGGCCTCGTAGTTTCCTTCGACTTGTGAGACTACGAGTTGAGAGTCTGCGTAGATGGTTAGGTTCTCTACTTTGCAATTGATGGCGAGTCGAAGACCGGCGATCAGCGCCTCGTACTCGACAATGTTGTTTGTCGCGGGGAATCTCAATCGCAGTCCGTAATCCAAGGTGATCCCATCGTGACTTATGAGGAGCAGTCCCGCTCCGGCCCCTTCAGCTCCAGAGGCACCATCGACATAGAGAGTCCAACGGGGGCCAGTGGTGCCTTCGACAGGAGCTGCTTCTGGTGGGATGGTGTATTCTATGACAAAGTCGACGAGTACCTGTGACTTGATGTCTGGTCGTGGCAGGAATTGGATGTCAAACTCGCCGAGTTCCACGGCCCACTTCACTAGTCTTCCTGAGACTTCTGGTTTCTGGAGGATTGCTCGTAGTGGGAGTTGTGTCAACACTTTTACTGTATGAGCCTGGAAGTAAGGCCGAAGCTTCCTCGCCGGAGAGACAAGGGCCAAGGCTGTCTTGTTCGCTGCTGGATATCTGGTTTCGGTGTCGGAGAGGACTTTGCTGAGGTAGTAGATTGGTCGTTGCACACCTCCTTCATCTCTTACGAGCACCGAGCTAAGAGCCGTAGGCGACACAGCCAGGTACAAAAATAGAGTTTCTCCGGGGGTGGGCTTTGACAGAAGCGGTGGCGAAGCCAGGTATTGTTTGAGTAGTTCGAACGCTACCTGGCACTCGTCGGTCCACTGGAAGCCGGAGTGGCGCGCTCCCCGGAGGATTTTGAAGAAGGGGAGGTACTTGTCTCCCGTTCGTGACAAGAAACGGGATAGCGCAGCGATCCTCCCGTTCAGGCGCTGCACTTCTTTAATTGAGCGAGGTGGCGACATATCCTCCAACGCCTTGATCTTCTCGGGGTTGGCCTCGATTCCCCGATGGGTTACCATGAAACCTAAGAACTTTCCCGCCGTCACACCAAATGCACATTTGATAGGGTTGAGTCGCATCTGGAAGCGACGGAGAAGCTGAAAGCACTTTCCCAAGTCTCTCAAGTGGTCGCAACGGTGGACGCTTTTGACTAACATGTCGTCCACGTACACCTCCATTGTTTCTCCAATGAGGCTCTTGAAGATCTTGTTCATCAGTCTCTGATAGGTGGCTCCGGCGTTCTTAAGGCCGAACGACATCACTTTGTAGCAGTAGACTCTCATGTAGGTGCGGAAGGCGGTATGTTCCTCGTCCGCAGGATTCATCCTTATCTGGTTGTAGCCGAAATAAGCATCCATGAAGCTAAGTAGCTCGTGTCCGGCCGTCGCGTCGACAAGCTGGTTCAGATTGCTGTAGTCGACGCACATTCGCCATTTCCCGGAGGCCTTTTTCACCATGACCACGTTGGCAAGCCACGTGGGGTATTCTGCTTCGCGTATGAATCATGCTTCTAAGAGTTTGTCTACTTCCTCTTCGAATGCCTTCAACCGCTCGGGGGCAAAGTTCCTCTTCTTTTGGATTACAGGCCGGCAGGCGGGGTTGATATTTAGAGAGTGATAAATGACTTCGGGGTCTACCCCGGGCATGTCTTCTGGGCTCCAAGCGAAAATGTCTTTGTTCTCTTGCAGGAAGGTTGTGAACTCTTCCCGCTCTTCTTGTGACAAGAGCGACCCGACCTGAACAGTCCGGGTTGGGTCCCGCTGGGAGAGCGGTACTTCTACCAGTCCTTCGACGGGCGCTCCTCACTGCAGAGTAGCTTCGTCTCGCAGATCGAAGTTATTGATGTTGAGAGTGGTTGCCTTTGCTGGCTGAGCTTGCTTCAGATAACAGCTTCTGGCTGCCTCCTGGTTCCCTCTTACGACCCCTACGCCGGCGGCGGTCGGGAACTTCATGGCCAGATGCGGAATTGATGGGACTGCTCCAAAAATAGACTGGAGTGGTCTCCCGAAGATGGCATTATAGGCGGAAGTGGATTCCACCACCACGAACTGGATGCTGTATGTTGACTGTCTCGGAAACTCGCGCAATGTGACTGGGAGAGTGATCATGTCCTGAACAGGGACAGGTCGGTTGTCGAAGCCGTAGACGGGCCCGGCTGCAGGGCTGAGCTGGTCCTTTGTGAGCTTCATACTTTGCAAGGTAGAAAGGAACAGAACATCAACTGAGCTTCCGTTATCGACCAATATCCTCTTCACGTTAAAGCAGGGGTCCCCGATCCCTGCACTGATTACGAGGGGATCCTGGTGCGGTAGTCGTAATCCTTGCAGGTCTTCTTCTCCGAAGGCGATCGTAGTGTCCTGTTTGAGCTTCTTGTCTTCGTGGTCTTTCGGGGGTTTGACGATCGAGAGGATTTGCGCCGCTAGGACGGGAGGTCCAGCGATCGTTTCGATTTCTCCCACCATCGGTCTTCCTCCTTCCGTGCCCCGGGGAGCGGGAGGCTGCTCCCTTGCACCCCTAGGATACTGATGTTGATTGGGGACCTGGCCTTGTAGGAATCTCCCTAGGAGTCCCTGACGGACGAGACGTTCGATTTCATCTTTAAGTCTGGTACATTCTTCGGTGGTATGCCTGGTCCCCCGATGGAACTCGCAATACCTGAACTGATCGCCCCTTGGGTTCGGGGCTAACGCCCGAGGTGCGCGGAGCTCTGGGTTGTTCTGAATGGCATAGAGTACGTTTGTTCTGGTAGTATTCAACGGAGTGTAGACCCTGGGGGGCTGCGGACCCAGGTCTCTTCGGGGGTCGCGGCGACGTTCGTCGTTACGGCGTCCTTCGTCACACCGGTCTTCTCGTCCACGAGGGGCTCGATCTGACCCCCTCTTTCTTCCTTGGCTACCTTCGAATTGTCGACGGTGCGCTTCGATGGCCTCGTCAGCGGCTATCTGAGCTTCAACCCGATGAACGAGGTCAGGATAACTTGGTACGGTTTCTCTCATTAGGGCTGAGTAGAAACCACTTGGGCGGAGGCCTCCAAGGAAAACTCCTCGCAGGAGTTCGGGGTCGACTCCCGGAATCTGTCGAGCCTCAGAGGTGAAGCGTCGGAAAAAGTCCTTCAAAGTTTCTCCGTCGTTTTGGCGGATTCCCGAGAGATGGGAGGGATCTCGGACAATCCTACGATTGGCTATGAACTGGTCCACGAACTGCTGCGCCATTTCTGCGAAGTTGTTGATGGCCCCATCTCGCAGGGAGTGGAACCAAGTGCGTGTTTGTCCCTTCAAGGTTGCTGGGAACACTTGACAAAGGAGTTGATCGGGAGCACTGTAAATCCTCATGATGGTGGAGAAGCGATTGACATGTTCCAGGGGGTCGTCCGTTCCATCGAACGTTTCGATGTGGGGAAGTTTGAAACCGTTCGGAATTGGATGAGCCAGTACTTGAGGCGATAGGGGGGAGCCGCGGTGTGCGGGACGGCGGGCGAGAGTCGCGCGTCGTCCTGCTTGGGCGTACTCTTCTTCTATCATGTCGCGTATTTCCTCTCGCGTGGTCCTTTCCACTGCTCGGACGGGAGCAACTCTTCCTTGGCGGGGGTGATGAGGGTCAGCCTCCGGTCCTCTGACCGGCGGAGCAGGTTGTGCGGAGCTTGCAGCGTCAGAGAAATCTTCAGAGACTCCATCTTCCCGAACGGCTCCCTCGACCGGAGCATGATTCGGAACTGGGGGCGGCAGAGCGTTTGATGCTGGAGGCTGAATGGGTACTTGAGGTGCCCCTAGGTTTCTCACGAGAGTTAGCATCTCGGCTTGTTGCTCTTCCATTTGCCGAATGCGACCTTCCAGGACCGTCGCAGGCATAAGCACTGCCTCTTCTGCGAGAGGCGCATTGATGAGCGAGTGGGAGGGAGCTGGGTCGATGCGTCCTTCCGGCATTGATCCTTCAGTAGTGCGAGCACTCTTCCTTGCCATTGCAGTTGGCCTTCAAAGAGTTCTGAGAATGTTCCCACAGACGGCGCCAAACTGTTGCGGGTCGCTTAGGGCTCTTGGTAGACCGGTTTACTTGAACCACCTTAGCTCGGGAGCGAACCAAGCGCGCAAACAGTCAATTTGAGATTCGTTGATTACACCTGGACTTTTTAGCGTGGAAAACCCGGAAAGGGTAAAAAACCACGTGGCCGGAGCTGTGCCGACCAAACTTCCACTATCTTCTGGGGGGTTACAATTAGAGATTTAGAAGTCGAGCGCGACAGGCCGCTGCTCGTTACAATATCAGAGAGAGAGAGAGAGAGAGAGAGAGAACGTTCCGAGGGCGACAGGCTACCTCTCGGAAAAAACTAAGTCTTTTCTTTTTGAGAACGGTAGAGAACGAAAGTGAGAATGCCTTGTCCGCTTTCGTGGAGATGAAAGTGAGAAAGCCTTGTCCGCTTTCATGGAGACGAAAGTGAGAAAGCCTTGTCCGCTTTCGTGGAGACGAAAGTGAGAAAGCCTTGTCCGCTTTCGTGAAGACGGAAAACTTCAAGTCCGCGAAGGAGATCTTCAAGCGCCGAAGGAGAAATCCGTGGAAATCTTCAAGGAGCTCTCTCTGGGCATTCAGGCCGTCTCCCCTCAAATGAAGCCTAGGGGGTCCTTTTATAGCTTTGGCCGGGGTAGCCCGGTAATTTTGCCGTTGTAACCACCGTAACCACCTGGGAGGATGAATCATATTTTCCGGTTCGGAGCCCACGAATCATCATTTTTCGTAAATGACCATGCTGCCCTTCGAGGAAAGGCGACAAGCTGTTCCTGAAAAGTGAGAAACTGAAAAGACAAAAAGTGAGCGAGCCGAGCCGGAAAAGTGAGCGAGTCGGAAATGTGAGCGTGCTAGAAAGACAAAAAGTGAGCGAGCCGAGTCGGAAAAGTGAGAACGCTCAGAGCGGAGCCCGGAGCCCGAAAAGCGGGCGGCGAGCCGGAAGAGGGGGGACTCACCCCAACCTAGCCACGGAGGAGAGCGGTTCGACCGCCCCTAAAGGTGGGCGCGGCGCGGCCGCGCCCGAGGGTGGGGGGCGACTCCTCTTGGCCGCACCCCAAAAGGGGGGTGCGGCTTGGCCGCACCCCAAAGGGGGTGCGGCTTGGCCGCACCCAAAGGGGGGTGCGGTTTGGCCGCACCCCTAATAGGGTGCGGCTTGGCCGCACCCTAAGGGAGCCGCACCCCAAGGGGGTGCGGTTTGGCCGCACCCCACATGGGGTGCGGTTTGGCCGCATCCCCCACTATGGGGGGTGCGGCTATTCGCACCCCGCTAGTGGGGTGCGGGCTAACCGCACCCCAGTAGCTGGGTTCGGTTACGGCGAGGCGTGACGCGCGCTTCGTGCGTGCTTGCGTGTTGGCGGTGAAAGTGGCGGGTTCGGCCCTCTCAACTCGGCCGACCATGCGTTGACCCTACCTTCCTTTAGTGGAATTTTCCCTAGACGCACCCCAAGGCATCTACGGGTATATAACAACAATGAATATATTATGATGCCTCTTTTGATCCTTGACAACTAGTATTTGTACCAATTATTGCTCCGGCTACATCTTTATGGAAGAACCGATTACTTCAAATTGAAACAAATAATTAAACTTTGAGAAAATATACCTTACAATATGTAATCATTTGAGGATTGTTGAGGTAGGATTGGTCTAAGTCTAGTATAGGTCGACTCTAAGAATGTCAAAATGATTCAAAGGATTATCGGACATTCTAAGCTTGCAATAATATAAATTTATAAATCACACGCCATAATCACAAGTGAATATAACTTCAATTTAAGAGAACAAGCAGGGGTGTGTAAATATGAGAGTGCGAAACAACAAATGCAAGAGCGAACAATGCCCGAAAAATCACGAGAAGCCCGGGCGTAAATAATACTAGATAATATCCACACAAACTGTTATGTCGATACATCCGCCCGAGTACACCGCCTCGCAGGATTCATGGGAGCACATATGGAAGCCGTCATGATTGTTTCGTCTCTTCTAGAGTTCTAGGTTAAAGTCTTTCTGCATTCCTTAATTTTACTATATAATGATCATGCTAATTTTTCTAGATCCTTGATAAAAGGTCATGCACAATTATCGAGATCAAGAAACTGCTGGAGTTGTTTGGTAGTTTTGATTTGGGGGAAATCCAGTACCTTTTACAATTCTATATTATAATTTTTTTTTCTTATTTTAAAATTCCTCTCCTCTTCCATTTACTTAGAGCCTTCTCAGTACCTAGCTCCGATACCATTTTACGAGGGTTCTCTTTTTACTATTTGTTAGAACATAAAGATGAATGGGCGGTTAACATTGTTTTAACCGCATTTGGCAGTCAGTGCGGTTACAATTGTCTAGACCGCAAGTTCTGCAAAATGGGATATGTGCGGTTACCTATGTGTAACCGCACCTTATGGTGATAGCAGTGAAGATGGTTTGACCGCAAGTCTTCTGATGATGACCGACTGTTTCATCCTTGGTTCCTGCTCACGGATGATGTTTGTATTGCGCGGTTAACCTTGTGTAACTGCGCATTCCTGAGCAGTCAACTTCTGGGTGACCGCAGTGACCGCTCAGATCTCCCCTTGTAGATTCCAGAAGATTCTTGTATTTAGTCTCATGCTGCCTATTTGTAATCTCTTTCACCTCCTCTGTTATATATAAAGAGGTCATACTCATGTAATATTCATATTTTTTGGAAATAAAAAGTTCAATTATTTTCAATTTCATGTGTGTTATTGTTAATTTCAGTCAAGATATTTCCAAGTTCTCACATGTATCAGAGGTAACACCGATCCTTCGGTTGTGAACTCTGCTCTCACCCCTTTTCTGATCGTTGGCATTGTGCGAACTTCGGTTGCTAATTGCCCACTTCTTTCCTCTTCGTGTTCGCGGACTTCGATTTTCTAACTGCCCTCTCTCCCTCTCTTTGCCTATGTGCGGTCTTTGATTCTCTTAACCGTCTTGCTTTCGGTGCCTCGATGTGCGATCTGACCGCTTCAACTGTTTGACAACCTTCTGGTTTTTTCTAATCGCTCAAGAGGACGCTTCTTTGATCGAATGTCTTTCAGTTTTTTAATTGTCTGCTCTCCTTCCCTCCTTTCTACGATCTTGTCGCTGCGGTCAGTTCAGTCTCCTACTTCTCCATGGGTACTCCGGCTCCTGCTTCTCTGACCGCACCGACTACCTCTTTTAGTTCCAATCCCTCTGGCAATCTTGGAATTGCGTATAAGGTAACCGGGCTGAATTACCTGGATTGGAGTGTCTCCTTTACCTTCTTTTTGTGATTTCAACGCAAGCGCCATCATTTAACTGACGCCCCTCCGCCAAAGGATATGCCGCTTATGATGACTGAGATGCTAGTGATGCTCTTGTTCGAACTTGGTTTGCCAACAGTATCTCTGATGAGTATTTGCCTATCATCCGTCATGTCGAAATCGTCAAAGCTGCTTGGGATCACCTTGACACTTTTTACTCCAAAGGAGCTAAGACCTCTCACATCTACGACTTATATGCAGATCTCTTTGCCCGCCCCACCATGACTCCCACTGCAGCCTATCAGGAAGTGCAATCTTTTGGTGCATAACTTCTTCAACATCGACCCTTCTCTGCAGATCTTGCCGAGCAGACCAAACAATTCCAAGAACTTCTGGTACTGTGTTGCCTTCTCTGCCTCCCGGACTCCTATGATATGATCCGCCAACAAATCCTTGGCGAAGCCGACTCTCCAACTCTTGATGCCACGACTACTCACATCTCGGCTTTCACGACCCTTCTCCTCACACATCAACGCATATTGTCTTTCTTGCCACCTCTTCAGGTAGTGCACATGTCGTCACTTGGGGTAATTGGCTCATTGACTCCGGTGTAACCAATCATATGACCGCCAACCCTCTTCTCTTTTCTTCTTTGGACAAACATGACCGGTCACCACCGGTATTGATAGCGGATGACTCTCCATCTCCTATGTGCGGGATTGGTATGGTCCAGGTCATTCCATCTATCCGGCTTGCGGACACTCTCTATGTGCCCACCTTTCCATTCAATTTACTATCTGTTACAGCTCTCTCAAGACAACTACATTGTTCAGTCACGTTTACTTCTACTACTTGTTATTTTCAGGATCTTCTCTCCAAGGAGACGATTGCTACTGGGACTGAAAGCGACGATCTCTACTTTCTTGATAATGTATCTGCTCTCTCTGCTTCTACTACCTCCAACTCTCTCCTTCAGTGACATCTTCTCTACGCCATCCTCCTCGCCTCCTCTACTACTTGTTATTCTGGTTTCTTGTTTCTATCAGTTACCAACCTTTATATATCTTGTCATGTGCAACAAGCAAAATCACAATATGATCACCGCAATTGATATAATTATCATTGGCCTTATCACCACTTGGGTCCGTCTTTATGAATCATCTTATTCATTGGTTTTTTGTTGAGTACTTCAGGAGATGTGTTCTCTATGTACGCAAATTTTGCATGTTATTTTTGTTATAATCTCTTCACCTCGCCCATCAACATTAGTTTTGTTTCTTCACTGATTGGTGGATCTTTTACTTTATGTTATGCACGCCTAAATCATTCAACTCTTTTTCACAATTTTTTTTCCAGTCTGTGCCCAACAGAAGTCACGCCATCTCTTTCATATTATCATTTCTGAATCTAATTTTATCTTGTATTTTGGAGCACTGCTATATAAGGATGATTTATAAATAGACCAATTTCCAGTCACATTATTGACAAATGACCAATCATGACAATAGTAGTCAAATGATGAGGTTGAAGACTAATCATCGACTGCGGATTCACGCTGCAGTTGAAATATTTATTACCTGAAAACATTTTCCAGTGTAATCATTCTCTTGCCATTGTAAGAGAGGATGGTACACATCCTTATTTTCTCTAATGTGTGAAAAAATGTTCTTTTTGAAACCTCAATCATTCAACGTGGTCCCCAGTGGAAAAAATTTTACATGCTCCCCTTAAAAATTTTTCCTTGTTGAAGTACAATATCCAATTTGCTTTCTTTAATCTATGACTTCTATTTTTACTCCTGACTTTTATTTCTGCAGTGACTTCCTTTTCTTCTGTAGTGGACACAGTAAAAACTTGGGAGGAATAACGGAATTATTTTCCCTTTCTCTCGTCTCTCATCCGACAGTATGACAAGGAACTTGCCTTTATTTGTGTTCTATTATAATTTTTAGCCCATTAGATGTTATTGGAATGTTACTCATGAAATGCTAATAAGAATTAAAATGCATAATGAATACGCAGGGTAAATTATATAAAAAAAGAATTCATATACTGAACAATTTTAGGTGAGCTATCTGTTCACCTTTTCAATGGTCAGAACTTAGAATCCAGTACACCAAATCTGCTGTTGATCCGACAGTATGACAAGGAACTTGCCTTTATTTGTGTTCTATTATAATTTTTAGCCCATTAGATGTTATTGGAATGTTACTCATGAAATGCTAATAAGAATTAAAATGCATAATGAATACGCAGGGTAAATTATATAAAAAAAGAATTCATATACTGAACAATTTTAGGTGAGCTATCTGTTCACCTTTTCAATGGTCAGAACTTAGAATCCAGTACACCAAATCTGCTGTTGATAATGATAACCATTAGCGATTTTATAGTACTTTTTGATAAATTATCTAATTAGTCATCTTCGTGTTCTTGTCGTTGATTTCTTACAGGGAAAAGTTTATTTGCTTTGTAATTATCTGATGAGCCTTGTGTATCCTGTTTTGATGTATCTAACTTTGTGTGTTAAGGTTATGTTGTGTTTTTGAAGCTGTATAGTTGATCATCTGTCATTCAAGGTAGTGATCGATTTAGATGACCTATTTCCACAATGTTTCTATTTTTTTTACTGCAGGTAGAAGTTGGTCTATTAACTATTAGCCCCATATTGGCCCTTGGCTTTTGTGGTTCTTGTTGTACACTATACATACTTATGCCTTGTAGATAGATATATATGATAATGCAAAGAGTTTTACCTTTCTACATGATATTAGAGCGACCCTTACTCTCACTCTCTGACCCAACGTTATCTTGACGCCGTTCGGTTCTCGACAAACCGAAAGTCTTCTGATTGTTGCTCTTGTTCTTGACGCCGTCCGGTTCTTCCTCACTTTCGAGCCTTGCTCAATCTTGATCAACAATTGAACTCATCGAGCTCTCTCACTGCTCAGGTATCTCAGTGGTTTCCTATTCGTTTACGACAATTTGCGACCTCGGCGGAATCCAACATTTTGAAATGTCAACGAGTTCAAAGCTTGGCGAGATCTCCTTCAGCAATCCCGACAAGATCCTCTTCAGCGAGTTCGCCGAAATCTCCTTCAACAATGCTTGACAAGATCTACTTCTGCAAGCTCGATGAGCTCTCCAACAGCGATTAGCGATATGCTAGATCGACGACCTTCCGCTAGATCTTCTTTCGATGAAATTTGCTTTAGATGAGATCTGCGGCTTTCAATGAGATATGCAATTATAATAATGGTGATTTTACTCGTTCCCCTTCTTAGAGAACTACTCATACCAATGTTCCGCAGAGTGGATCATCACCTACTTCTCCATCAACCTACCAAGGCCTAAGACGTAAATATGCATATGATGACTAGCTTGTGACTATTAAGTTAGATGAGACCAACTATTTCTAGTCTCGCAATTTTCAAGTGTTTTTGGGAGGATATATTGATGCAACTGTTGCCGCTTCCGAGGACGTTTGATATCGTCACGTGCCAGTTATATTTTTATGATTTGTTATTTTATTTATTTCGTCAAATTTTCCACGCACCAACGTAATTTGAGTTTTGGCTCATCGTTTTCCATGCACCAACAAAATAGTATTGTCGAACACAAGAATTGTCACATTCTTGATGTTGCTCGCATTTTTATGTCTCAAATGATAGTTCCTCGATACATAGTGTAATGCGGTTCTTACTATCACCTACTTAATTAACCGTCTTCCTTAGCATCCCCTTTAAATATCTTTATCCTTCGAAGATCATGTTCCACCTCACTTCTAAGATATTTGGATGTGTTTCCTTTGCTCGCAACCTTCGTCATAATATTGATAAACTGTCTCCCCTTGCAACTAGGCGTATCTTTCTCTACTATTTTCGCCTTCAGAAGGGGTGTAGATGTTATGACCCGATCACTCGTCAATCTTTTGTCTATGCTTATGTCACTTTCTAAAGACGGTCCCTTTTATAGTTCTCAAAAGTTCCACTACCTCCTACTGATACATATATGCTCCTCTACCTATTCCCATTTCTGCCCACATTCCTTCCTTTCCAACTTTACTGTCAACACTAACACCACCATCTCCATTGCCCCCTTCAAAAAATTCGTTACCGACACCACCGCTTATGCAGGTTTATAGTAGTTGTACAACTCACTTCACCATCACTTCGGATAATACCTCGCTCCCTGATGGAAGTCCTATTTCCCCCTAATATGTGGTAGCCGTATCAAGAATGAGAACAAAGAACACGAACTTGCATTGCATAAAAGAAAACACAGATACAATCGGGAGAAAAGCTCTCTCCAAGCACCCGGAGGCTGGGTCCACTAAGTCACTCCCCTCTCCAAGAGAGCCAAATGACTAACATTTCAAAAGATACCTCACTCACAATCTAAGGGCTCCTTATATTTACGACAGGGAGACCACCCTCCTTCTGTTTACTACTTAGAGTTTACTCAACTCCACCAGGATTGGAGAATTGAGGTTTGTGAGGTCAATAGAAGTCTAGGTAATCTACTGCGATGTTTGGTTAGAGAGCACTTGACTAATTGAGATTCTGTCCTCCCTATTGTGGAGTTTGCATATAACAGTTCAGTCAATAAGTCTACAAGGTTGGGTCTATTTAAGATAGTTCTATGTTATGAACTCAGGAAATCTATTAACCTTATTCTCGTTCCCCTAGAATCCCGCCACGATGAGTTGGTTGAGTCTTTTGTGCATCATTTGCATGAGTTGCATGAGTCAATCCGATGGAAGATTGCATCCAGTAATGAGATTTATAAAACTTATGTAGAAAATAGCAGGCAGGAATAAGGATTTTCGAAAAGATGAGTAGGTAATGGTAAAAATCTGCGCAGAGAGAGCTCCTGAGGGAGCGTGCTAAGAAATTAAATGCAAAGTGAATATTTCATTATACAGTTGTGAAAATGATTTAGACAAATGCCCACGAGCTTAACATTCCTAAAAGTATGGGTATCCCTCCCATATTTAATATTGAGGACTAGACATTGTGCTACGAACCTCGTGAGTACGCTGATCCATATCTTGACCCACTCACTGAGCTACCCTCTGATCCTCTTACTGAGCCCTCCTCTGAGTTTCCTCCACCGCATCCCTTTGAGTCTCCCTTGCCTAGGAGTCTAACCCAGGTGGTTTCGCTGGCATCACCTAAGATCCTTCTGGGTCCACCTACACCTGAGTTGAGTGCTGAGAGTATTACAGAGATAGTGACACATGAGGGCACCACCATTCTCGACGTCCCTTCTTGCCACTACTTGGTGCATTGGAGGGGACGCCCCTTCATCGACGACACAAGGATAGCGTCCTTGGAGCTTGAACGACTCGCCCCTGAGCACCGACGACAGTATGACCGTCTTCATTCATCGAAGACGAAGACTTTTCAGTCGAGGAGAGTTGATGGGGATTACTCATCGCATGTGGGCCATCACTGTTATGGGTAAGACTCTCCCGTACCGGCGGGCAATACCAGCCGCTCAAATACCGCACC
Organism: Dactylorhiza incarnata; assembly: GCA_033032865.1. Classification (NCBI taxonomy): domain Eukaryota; kingdom Viridiplantae; phylum Streptophyta; class Magnoliopsida; order Asparagales; family Orchidaceae; genus Dactylorhiza; species Dactylorhiza incarnata. The sequence continues at coordinate 1,148,307 of JAWHQI010000181.1, read as the reverse complement.
ACGCGAAGAAATCCACGACAATGATCCATAGTGGCCCCCAATCCGTAGCCCCTAACAGGGCCGCGGCCCCCACACCCCAACCCGTCTCCTCAACCAGTTTAATTGAGGCGGGTTGTTGAGGCGGAGATTCGATCCCCCGCCCCCTTGATGAGAACCTTTCAACACACGCCTCAATTAAACTGGTTGAGGAGACGGGTTGGGGTGTGGGGGTCGCGGCCCTGTTAGGGGCTCCGGATTGGGGTCCACTATGGATCATTGTCGTGGACTGCTTCGCGTGGTGCGGTATTTGAGCAGCTGGTATTGCCCACCGGTACGGGTGAAGCCTTACCCCTAACATAAAAGTGCACCCTAACAGGGCCGCGACCCCCACACCCCAACCCGTCTCCCCTTTATATTCTCCAGGGCGGGTTGTTGGAGGAGCGTGAAGCCGCTAAGGTTTGAACCCTCGGCCTCCCTTGACAAGAAGGTCTTAACACACCCCTCATCACCAACTGAGCCGCGGCTCAGTTGGTGATGAGGCCTATGTTGAAAGGTTCTCATCAAGGGGGCGGGGGATCGAATCCCCGCCTCAACAACCCGCCTCAATTAAACTGGTTGAGGAGACGGGTTGGGGTGTGGGGGTCGCGGCCCTGTTAGGGGCTCCGGATTGGGGGCCACTATGGATCATTGCTGTGGACTGCTTCGCGTGGTGCGGTATTTGAGCAGCTGGTATTGCCCACCGGTACGGGTGAAGCCTTACCCCTAACATAAAAGTGCACTTTTATGTTAGGGGTAAGGCTTCACCCGTACCGGTGGGCAATACCAGCTGCTCAAATACCGCACCACGCGAAGCAGTCCACAGCAATGATCCATAGTGGCCCCCAATTCGGAGCCCCTAACAGGGCCGCGGCCCCCACACCCCAACCATTCTTGTCACGGCGTCAAGGCGAACCAAGGCGAGCGTCGGGCGCCTTGACACCTAGGCGATAAGGCGGACGCCAAGGCGACAACAAGGCGAGCTAGTCGTTACCTAACGACTTGTTTTTTTTTAAATTATCTGGGACTATACACTGCGGTTTTATCCAAAACCGCAGTGTATACCCAAAAACTAGACTATACACTGCGGTTTTGGATAAAACCGCAGTGTATAGTATGTATAGACTGCGGTTTTATCCAAAACCGCAGTCTATACCCCATTATGAAGACTATACACTGCGGTTTTTTGATAAAACCGCAGTGTATAGTCCCACACTGAACAATAGACAGCAGTTTTTAATATAAACCGCTGTCTATTCTGTTTTTTTTTTTTACATTTTAAAGTTAAGTCCCAGACACCCAGGCGGCCAGTAGTCCAGTACAGAATATGAGTATATAACAGGATACAAATCAGAGATATAACTCAACATTGGCATTGCAATTATAAGTTTTTAACATTATAACATGAAACATAATTAATTTTTAAAGTTTACCAACATCAAGAACATGAAACATCAATAAAGTGAACCAACATGAATAATAATATTAACAAAAAATTTTAATGTTTAAGCAATCATAAAATGTTCAAATAGAATCATCATCTAGTAAGTTATCATTGGCATTGCTTGTGCTCGGATGGTTTGAGGTACTTGTCATTTGCCCATAATTATCATCAATATCTTGATCGTCATTGGCAAATCCCAAATGATCTAAATCTTCATCCCCTTCAACTATTTGTTGAAGATTAGTTTCAGCTCCACTTCTTAAATTTCGAGCTCCAGTCCCAATAGCTCTTTCTACAGCTTCCCATGTGAGATCATCATTATCAAAAACTAGGCCATCACTTGGTTTGTTCATCATCCACTCATCACTCCAATCTAGCTCATCAAGCACTAAAGGGTTGTAATTCCTTCCCTTTTCACGTCTTTCTTGGAATCGTGCTTGTAGACGACGATTATATTGGATGTATACAAGATCATTGAGCCTTTGATGCTCCAATCTATTTCTTTTTTTCGTGTGAATCTGAATCAAGATAATTATTAACTTGTTAGTTGATATAAAAATATCAAATTTTATATTAAATATTTGTATACTTACAAACTCAAAAGTACTCCAGTTGCGCTCACAACCAGAAGAAGAACAACATAAGCCAAGTATGCGCAATGCTACCTTTGTAAGGTCAACATTCGCTCCTCCATGTGCACTCCACCAATCTATTTATTTAAGAGTTAAGACAAATATAAATTATTTAACATTTAAATAATTAAAGAAAAAAATTAAAACATAATCAATACTTACTTGGATTTAAGGTGGTTCGTTGCCTAATAGCCATAGGCTTTCCAAAACTATCTCGAGATGCTTTGTAGTTAGTACCTTGCTCTGCAACCTTGTCTTGCAATTGTTGATCGGGCACTAGTCTTGCAATAACATCATTGAAAGCATCTTGAAATTTCCAAGCATCATCAATATGTTTTTCCTCATATTCAAAATATTTGTTTGGATTTAAAAACAAAGCCGCCCTATATAATTTTTGCTCCATTTGATTTGTCCACCTTTTTTCAACAATTTCAATAATCTTTTTAAATAATCTTTCTTTATTATCAAAGTGTTCTTTGATCTTTTGTTTAGCTTCTTCCATTGCCACATATACTTCAGGCATAGCTGGCCTTTCATCTCCATCTACTAATCGCAAAATGGCAATCAGTGGTTTTCCTCCTTTTAGGCAATCTCTTACTCCATTCCAAAAAGTAGTTGAAAGTATTATTTCAACAATTTGTTTGCCGGCTTCAGTTTTTGCTATATTTGCAGCATTCCATGAAAGTGACACAAAGAATAATTTCAACTTCTCCTCATGCTTAAGCACACTTTGTAGAGTAAGGAATGATGTTGCAAATCTAGTCACTGAATGCCTCACTAGATCGCCACCTATAGTAGTCCTTACTGCATCAAGTAAACGAGTGTGCCTGTAGATGAAATTTGTAATCATCCTTGCCTTTTTTATCACCAATTTGTTTTGTGGTAGCTTGCCAATATCTTCTAGCATGAGATCAATACAATGAGCTGCACAAGGAGTCCAGGATAATGTGGGTTTTTTCTCCATTAAAATTCTACCAGCTGCCTTGTAATTGGAAGCATTATCAGTCACCACCTGCATACAACATAACATTGTATATATCTATAGTTGTAGTCTTGTATACCATTAAATGTGAAATATTAGAATTAGTATAACAAAAAAATTTACCTGAACAACGCACTCTGCTCCTATCTCTCTAATCTTACTATCAAGCAACTCTGATAGCATTGTAGCATCTTGAATATGACTGGATGCATCTACGGAACCCATAAAATAAGTTCCTTCCGGACAGTTGACTAGGAAATTGATCAAATGTCTCCCTCTCCTGTCTGTCCAACCATCTGACATAAGAGTGCAACCATATCTCCTCCAGTACGCATGATACTTTGTCTTCATCTCCTTAACTTTATCTTTTGTATTCAATAACAAAGGGACTCGTAAATCATGATAACTAGGGCCTTTATAACCAGGCCCATACTGTCCAACTGCTTCAAGCATTACTTCAAAACTTCGTGCCTTTGCAGCATTGAATGGAATTCCACATTCATAGAACCAATCAGCAACATAACTATCAACCCTCTTCTTCTCTTCAGGAGATCTAAAACACCTCTCAATAGTAGTTTGTGCAGCACCTTTAGCACGCCTATCATCAACTACATCTTCAGGAGCACGTCTCACATGAGCATCCATAGGGCCTCTCACTTGTGGTAAGTGGATTGCTTTTCTCTTTTTGGCACTTGTCCCAGAACTTGGGATAAATGAAGATTTAGCTGTAGATAATGCTGGGGATACATTCTGTGAACATGTTCGCTCTATTTCTTGTTCAATCTCATTATTATCATCAACAGTCAAATCCACCTTGTCCTTCTTTTTATCATTTAAAGCTGAATACATCTCAGCTGATATTTCAGAAGTGGTCTTAAAACACTTTGCTACATCTCCATACCCGCCACATAAGTGTTGCTTCAACCTTTTGATTCCACCTTTAATCAATCTATTACACAAATTACATTTAACTGTATTTTTATCTTTTATGTCGGGCCAATGTCCATACTTCCATCCAGGATCATTTGACCTTGCTTTTCTTTTAGGATCTGTTTTTGGATCAAGATCATTGCTATCAACGGATGGAGCAAGACTGTTATTGTTTTGGTCTTCCATCTTTCAAGAACAAGACCTATCAACAGATGGAGCAAGATAGTAAATAATTGTACACCGACATTAAATCATCACATGACAAAGTGATTAATGATTATACAAAAAGAAATCATCACAATTCACATGACAAAGTGATTATACACAAATAAATCATCACATGACAAAGTGATTAACTGATTATACACAAATAAATCATCACATGACAAAGTGAATATTCAAATGAACTACAATTATTCTACACAATAGACTTCTATTTGCATGTAGTGATTATATAATCACAAATCTTATTTCGAATATTATCAATTTTCTCCTGCGTAAATTTCGTCACTCCATCATAGATCTGCAATAAAAAAACTATATGTTAAAATCATTTCAACATAATTAATTATCTATATGCACTTATGCATTTAACTTACCAATGATGGCATTGTCGTAGTCCTAAGAGCATCAATAATGTCAATCATGTAGCACATGATATAATACCCACATTGAATATTATCTGGTTGTTTTGGGATCTACAAAAATAAACAATTAGTTAACATTTTAATTTCAAAACCCTAAACCCTAAAAAAACTACAACACATACACATATATTATAGGCTTATAGCTTACCGGCTTCCACCTTAAAACCTTTGTTTTTACAAACTTTATATCTTGAGCCTTTGCCAAATCTTTAAATGCACTTTATAAAATATAAATTATTTTAGTTTATAGTCAAATTTGAATTCCAAATAGGAAAAAAAAATAAATTAATAAACTCACCTTGTGATGACATTCTTAATATCATCACGAATGCCATGAGTTAAGGGATCTAGCCAATAAACTGTATTTTTATTGTATTCAATAATACACAACATCCAATGTTCTCTGTGAAACAAATGAAATAATTAATAATTTAATTAGAATAATAAATAGCAATAATCATTGATACTTACAATCTATGATAGGACATAAATAATAAAGAATCCGGGTGGAGTTGAGTAAGCCTGATCTTTAGATCTTCAGCTCGTGATTTTACATTTTCCCTGGCATACTTATCATCAAAAGAACAAATGGCTGTCGGATTATGAAAAGATACATTTCTTTTGTATGTAAATTTCTTTAGTTGTGAATCTATGTACCTGTAAAAAACATGAAAATTCATAATCAATTCATATATTAATAAAAATATTAAGTTTGTAATATTTGATACTCACCCAATACATGCAAATATGATGTTAACTCCAACTTTTTCCATATTAATAAAATCGTACAACTCTAAACTTTCAAAGAATGTACTTGTTGATTCAATTGTACCAAATACTAGTGGATCTAATTCCAGAGATATTATTTTATTCTCTTTCACCATCATAGTAATGAATCTGGGTAACATGATAATGGATTCATTTGTATTCTGTGGAAATAAAAAAAATTAGTATTTTGGAAATCAATATTGATTACATAAAAGTCAAAAATATTAATTATAATTTATAATACCGGAGAAGGTAAACGCTCATGTGATGATTCATGCGCTTCTTGTGGTGATGATGATGTATATAACTGTGTCGGCTGACAAACCAAAAATCCCCAAAAAAATTATTAATTACTTGCTTAACAGTCAAACATAAAGAGAGCATGACATTTCATAAAATTATAAATAATTAAACGTACTAATACCTGAGATATATCTTGTGCAAGTGCAACACTTGTGGACATAACGTTCCCAGTTCCACTTCCAGCACCAAACATGCGCATAAGTTGTTCAATTTGATTCTTCATAGTACTCATCTCTGTTTCATGCGCTTGTTGTTGTTGGTGAAATAGTTCTTGTTGTTCTTGGTGCCATAATTCTCGTTGATGGCTCAATCTTTCTTGGACTATAGCTTCCACATCTTCAATACGAGCTATTGATTTCCTCTCGCCCCGCCTATCATTTTTGAAAAAACTTTTAATGGTAGAAAACTTCCCACCAGCTCTAACCCTGCCCGGATGTTCTTGGCCTAAAACAGATGCAAGAATGTCATCTCTTCCCTTATACATATTTTCAGCACTCTGGGACTCTTGGCTCGACAACTCATCCTAAGCAAAAGCAATAAATATTTTTTAAACTGAAGAGATGCCAAATCAACAAAAGCAATAAATATTTTACACTTGCCATTTTAGATGCCAAATCAGCTGCATCTTTATTAATGTATTCACCGGACTTTCTTTTATGACCAGCTTTCCACAACTCCATACGTGAAATTGGTGCATTTGCACCTTGTTCAATCTTGACAAAATAATGAAAATAAATTAACATTTAAAATAAAGAGAAAACCACTTTTTAAAATAAAAAATACAAGAGAGAACTAATACCATCTTTTTTTCTAATCCAGAATAACCCATTCTGGAAGTAGTATGGAAAGTCTTTTGTGCTTTCGCTCTTTGTGTATTAATATTACTTGTCGCCTGCACAAATAAATATTTGTTAATGCTTAAATTGCTTATAAAGTTAATAAATGATATAAAATATTAAATTTAATAAGAACATAACCATATTCTGGAGTGGTGCGATGGTCGACAAATACTCTCCAATCTTCAGGAGTAATAAAGTTATACTTCACAGGTACATTGTATCGATGCTCCAAACCAACATTCCTTACATAAGTGACAAAAAGTTTGGATTTCCAAGTCCAACTTTCACCCATGTTTTTCATTAGATCATTGCGAAGACCATCAATATTATCAAAATAAAGCTGAAAATAATAGAAAATATTAATTAATAATTAACTAATGATAGTATGATACACAATTATGTAATAAGTAATAACTAATAAGTAATACTAATAACAAAGTTACGTACAGTTAATTCTTCCCATAGATGATCTTTAAGCTGTTTATCAACTTCCTTCCATTTAGCATATGTAATTGGCACATGAAATTTCACAAGAAAACCCATGAAACTCATCAATTTATTTGTGTTAGGCCCGGGAATAATGTCACCATCATCACTCACAGAAACAATAAGCTTCTTCCCTTCTAGCCTAAGCTTATTCAATTCAGACATTTTAGTGGTGCCTCTTGTTGATTTTGATGAAGATCCTTTATCGGCCATTTTCCTGTAAATCTGTTATAGAAAAACCCTACAAAAAACCTAAACCATACAAAAACCCCAAACAAGATTCATAAAAAGAATTTGGGTAACTTTTGTTATAATTGTAAAATGCACTAAGCACATAAATGAAAGAAGAATCATAATTCATAAGTCATAACCAATAGGTAATAAGTTGTAAGCACTAAGCACTAAACACATGATTAAAAACTAACTCATAAGCACATGAATGAGACTATGAGAGAAGGATCAAAAATTCATAACTAATAAGTCATATACCTAAATGAGAGAAGGATCGGCGAAATAGCTGATTTGAATAGCTGATTTGAGGAAGATGGTCGGCGAAATCACCAAATCGAAGGGAGAAGGCAGAAGGTTTCGTCAATCGGCCGAGGGTTTTCGCTTAGGAGCGGCGGCTGTAAAAAGTAAAGATAAAAAATGTAAGATTTCGGCTAGACGGGGGTAATAAAATAGGAATAGACTGCGGTTTTTGTATAAACCGCAGTCTATTCTAACCTAACAGAGGAATAGACTGCGGTTTATATGAAAACCGCAGTCTATTCTAACCCTAACAGAGGAATAGACTGCGGTTATACGAAAACCGCAGTCTATTCCCCCTATAGACTGCGGTTTTCATTAAAACCGCAGTCTATTCTTAGTTTTATGAATAAAAAAAAAGCGACAGTCGCCTTGGATCTAGTCTGGCGCCAGGACGCCTAGGCGTCGCCTAGGCGATGCCTAGGCGACGCCATGACAAGATTGACCCCAACCCGTCTCCTCAACCAGTTTAATTGAGGTGGGTTGTTGAGGCTGAGATTCGATCCCCAGACCTCCTTGATAAGGAGCCTTCAACACGGCTCTCATCACCAACTGAGCCGCTCAGTTGGTGATGAGAGCCGTGTTGAAGGCTCCTTATCAAGGAGGTCTGGGGATCGAATCCCAGCCTCAACAACCCGCCTCAATTAAACTGGTTGAGGAGACGGGTTGGGGTGTGAGGGTCGCGGCCCTGTTAGGGGCTCCGGATTGGGGGCCACTATGGATCATTGTTGTGGACTGCTTCGCGTGGTGCGGTATTTGAGCAGCTGGTATTGCCCACCGGTACGGGTGAAGCCTTACCCCTAACAATCACACAGTGGGGTCCACATGTGTCTACTCGCGTAAGAGGTCTTGATCAAATCGACGATCTAAACTCTCAGATGCGTCTGGAATGTTGTTTACGTATTTCTATATATTTGTTTTATTTTTTATGCATTATTTAGTGAGTTCGTGCATCATACGTGAGGGGTCAATCATAGCCGTCCACGCATGATTGCCCTAATCAGATTTATTATAAATAAGAGGGTAGGGGCATCCGTCATGATCATTGCAGAATTTTGGAGAGATCTTCCTAAAATCCAGCGATCGCTTGTGATGCCAACTCCACAAAACCTAGGTGACGACTCTTAGGCGAGTACCCCTTTTATTACCTTATTTTCCTTTGCTATCACCTACCTCCAGCCCTCCCCACAGCCCCTGCCGGCTGGTTTCAGCGATAGATCCCCAGTCCACCTCCATTCCCCTCGTCCAATCCTCTCATGGCCTGAACACCCCACACAGACCCCTCCCTACCACATGTCCCATCTCCAGTAACATCCAACAACCCCCCCTACACAGCCGCCGCAGACTCTCACTACCCTCTACAACCAGTCCAATCACCTCCCACTTGTACCTCCATCCCTACCAGTCCTCCATGCCTCAACCACCACCATCCCCCCATCCCATTTCGAGGCGGCACCACCACGTCCTGACCATCAGATCTCCACGTCCTGACCATCGGCTTCCCCCTCCCTCATGAGTACGCACTAGTTGTTTATTGTTATTGTACTTCATTATTGTACAGATTGAGACTTCATATGATTTTTCATGTGAGTTTGCTAGTGTATTTGTCTTGGGATTGGTTACTTATTGCATTACTTATTCACTTCATTTGCATCTAAACTTAAGGCCACCCACACGCAGGAAAGTCATGCCCGCTCGCCTTATAAATTAATTTGTTCTTTGCATTGTGATAACTGCGTGAGTTTAAACCTTTATTATTATTTTCAATCAGATGTCGGATCATATAAATATAAAAATATTGCATTCATATCATTCACCACACTTAAGATTTGCATTGTAAAGGTTCTCACCCCTCTCACACGCCTACCGCGTCAATAACAATATGATTTTCGTGCTGAAATTCTTATTACCACTTGTTGCCGGCTTTATGAATCCTTTTTCTTCATTGGTTTTTTTATTCAGCACTTCTGGAGAAGTGAGTTTTTTTTACATTTCTTTTGTCTCTTCTCTGGTAGTTTTGCATGCCTAAATCACTCAGCTCTATCTTCACTATTTTTTTTTTCAGTATGTGCCCCACAGAAATCATATCTTTCTTATTGTCATTATATCTGCATCCAATTTTATCTTAGATTTTGGAGCACTGTCGTATAAGGACGATTTATAGATAGGTTAATTTCCAGTCACATCATTGACAGATGGCATATCATGGCAACAGTACCCAAAACTAATCGAATGGTGATGTTGAAGGCTAATCATCAACCGCCCATTCACCTGCAGTTGAATTACTTCTTACATACCCGAATGCATTTTCCTGTGTAGTCATTTTACTGCCATTACAACACAGGATTTAGTATTTATATCCTTCGTTTTTCCTCTTGAGGTACAGTATCATTTTACTTTCTTTCATATGACTTTTATTCTGTACTTAGCATTATCTTTCCTTTCACTTTATCTCGCATGCGTCAAGAACCTGAAGTGTAAAGTACCAGAAGGGAAAAAAAGTCACATTCATGATTTATGTACTGGAACTGTGTTAGGTATCTGATCACTTATTCTATGGTAAAAAATTTGAAGGCAGTACATAAAATCTGCTGTGGATAATCATGACCTTAAACTTTTTTACAGTACCTGATAAAAACAATTTATCTAGTTCGCCATCTTCTTGTTCTTGCCATTGATTTGTTACATGTGAAAAGAGTACATGTGCGGCAGCTACAAATGATTATGGCAATGTAATTATTTGATTGGTCTCATATATCATTTTTTAAGTTGAGATGTGTTGCGGATCACTCGGGCGCTCTGGTAGATCGGTCGAATTGAACCGCCTTAGCTCGTAAGAGAACCGAGCGCGCAAACAGTCAATAAGTGAGTTAGTAAGTGACACGAAGGATTTTAACGTGAAAAACTCGGAAAGGGTAAAAAACCACGCGACCGGAGCTGTGCCGGCCAACTTCCACTATCTTCTGATGGGTTACAATTAGAGACTTAGAATTCGAACGCGACAGACCGCCGTCCGTTACAGTAATGGAGAGAAAGAGAGAACTCCGAGGGTGACAGATCACATCTCGGAAAGCTAAGTATTTCTTCTTCTGAGAACAACCGTAAGAACGAAAGTGAGAATGCTGGTGAGAACAAAAGTGAAAATGCCGAGTCGCCTTTTGGGGGAAAGGAAATCTCCAAGTCCACGAAGGAGATCTTCAAGCTCAGAAGAAAAGCTCAGAGGAAATCTTCGCAGAGCTCTCTCTGGTCCGAAAAGCAAGGTCCCCTGAAATGAAGGCTCTGGGCTCCTTTTATAGCTTTGGTCGGGAGTAGCCCGGTAATTTCGCTGTCGTAACCACTGTAACCACCTGACGGACGAATCACGCTGGTCGATTTGAAGCACACAGATCGCCATTTTTCGTAAATGACTGTCTCGCCCTTCGGGCAGCTCGGGCAGTTCGGGCAGCTTTGTTGAAGGTAAAACAGGCGATGAACGGTTCCTGCAATCTGAGAAATTAGGAAATATTAACTGCGCGTGCGTTCAGAATGTGGAAACGTTTTGAGCGCGTTCAGAACGTGGAAACGCGGGGAAGCATTCTGAGCGCGCGGGGGAGCGTTCTGAGCGCGCAACGAACGGGGAAGTGTTCTGAGCGCGCGATGAACACGAGAGAGCTCCGGGCGCGCAACGAACTTTGGCGGATGAGGAGTCGCGCCTCAAAGGAAAAACGGATTCCGGCCGCACTCAACGCGGGGGCGCGGCTTTGGCCGTATCCGCCGCAGGGCCCCCTCTGGGGAGGGGGGCTTGGTCGCACCTTGCTGCGGGGGGCGCGTCTTGGCCGCACCCCTTGGAGGTGCGGCTTGGCCGCACCCCTCATGGGGTACGGCTAGGCCGCACCCCTCATAGGGTTCTTGGGGTGCGGCTCGGCCGCACCCCTATTGGGGTGCGGTTAGGCCGCATCCCCCACTATGGGGGACGCGGCTATCCGCACCCCACTAGCGGGGTGCAGACTAACCGCTCCCCAATAGTGGGGTGCGGTTATGGCGGCGTGTGGAGCCCGGCGTAGTGCAGACTGGGCGGCGAAATTCTCCACTCCCATGATCATGGGTTGGACTTCTGACCCCACTCCCTCCACTTCTCCTTAGTGGAGCTTTTCCTAAGCGCACCCCATGACTTTTATAAATTCATGGATGAACATCCTTTTTGTGGATGCACATCAAGATGTGTTGAATCATTATTGATTTGAAGTCTGTTTAGTTGACCTCCTTCAGTTTATATCCTCTTTGGGGAATTATATATAAGACGCGGCACGCGGGGCTTGAGATATGCAAAGCTTACTGATGCCTATATTGTTTCTCTCTATAATTCTAATTCTTCACTGTGAACATTTGTTGTCGCATGGGTTGTATGATTCTGTGTTTCTTTTTGTTTGCTTAATTATCTCTGTAGCACCTGCTTCAATTTGACAAGAAACTTATTCTTGAGCTCTCTTAAAATTTTTCCTAATTATACTTGTGCAATATCTATACATAGGAAATTTTCATAAATATTTTTATGTAGTTATCAAATGCACGAAAAATACATTTGTATTTTGAAAAAAATTAAAAGTATATAACAGATTTTATGTATAATAATCCATAGTTTTTTTCTAAGTATTTCTTTCCACGTTTCATTCTGGTCTTCGAAAACTTTTTTTTTGGTTTAACAAACCATTATATTTATCTTGATTTAGATAATTTCATTTTTTTAATTTGAATTCTAAAATAAGATTTGTTAATACACAGCATATATCCTGCTCATTTAATACCGATATTTATTTTACTATGCGTTTAAGCATAATTTGAGCTCAAGCACTGCACAGAGGGAGTACCATTGGCTATGCACTTGGAAATTTATGTACAGGAAGTTCCTAATTTATTTTTGTGTTAAGAGTGATGTAGGGTAGGCTACGCGAATGCACGACTAAATACAATCCTAGCGTGGTGCAGGTAAGTCAGGGGCGGATCCAGGAATTTCCACAAGGGGGGGCCAGGAAAAAGTGGCGGAGAGATGGTATTGGTCGGCAAGGCCGGTAGAATAGGGATCGGTGGAGCTATAATGGGTCGCGGTGGTGGTGCGTCCGTGTGAGAAAATTGCGGGCCAACTGATGGGTTGACACGGTTTCCCAAAAGGGGTTGAGCTCGATAGAATGAGCCTCGGGCGGCTCATGAAGACACGACAGTCGTGCAGAGGGTAGATGACCCGGGGCTCGAAAAAGGCCGCTCTTCCCCGTGTGTTCAGCAATGACGGCACACACGAGTGATTGAGCGAATTCGATCAGCACGGATCTCGAGAGTAGCGAGCAGGAGTCGCTGGGCGCCGAAAGGAGAGATTGATTGAGGCTTCAGTTGTGGTTGGGGACAATAGGATGAAAACAGAATGACGAGCGTTCTTGCTTTCCCTTGACAAGTGCGTCGTTTACCAAATGGTTGTCTCGTCGACGACGATAATGATCGTGAATGCGCAGGAGACGGCAGATGTATGGAACAGACATGTCAGCCATGCTGGGAGGCGTCGGCGTGCTTGTTGTAGACGGCGCAAATGTTTTTGTGCTTGCCTACTGGCGTAGAGGCCGCTGCATGCTTGCGGGAAGCCGGGAACCGAAGCAGGGCGGATCAAAATGGCAGCGGCTTCGTAGAAGGGGGGCCAAGCATCGCCTTCATCTTGTAAAAAAATGTAAACCTCCATCTTCTCGGAGACATTTCTCCCTCATCCGGACACCGTTTTTGACGTGTAAGTAGTCAAAATTCATTGGCTCGACGAGAGGAATCCAAATCTACTAATATTTTTGCAAAATTCTTGGGGGGGCCCGGGCCCCCGCCGACCCCCCCTTAGATCCGCCCCTGAGGTAAGTTGCTCTCCTAATCTTGGGTACTATATGTAGCATGCAAACGGGATACAGCGGAGAGACTAAAAACAATAAAATATTAAATCACGCGCGTATAATTTTAGCAAAGCAAAATTATTTCTTTTAGGCAAACAACCACGAGCGTGTGGTGAATAGTTCTTGCAAATTGCAAAATAGTCTAAGAGCAAACAACCACGATACTATAGATCCAAACAAATATGAAGTCACATCATCATTTTTTAAATCTGTTTTTAATGTCCTCCGACATGACCGACATGTCATTTTTGAGGGTAAAATGACATTTTTATTCTAAAAATATAGATTGCCCTTTTGTAAAATACACGCCGATATATCCGATTTTTTCTGATATATCGGCCGACACTTCTTGTGAACATATCGTCCGCTATTTTATTTTATAATATTTTAACAGTCTAGCAGTATATGTTTAAAACATATATATATATTATGTATGTTTAAATTAATTAGACTTATTGTTTCGTTCTTTTAATGTGTTAGTTTTATAATCAATTTTGTATAATTATTTCAAACTATATTTTTCTTATTTCATATCACAAAAAATATGAAAAAGTTCAACACATGTATTAGTTGTTATTTATATGATTTTAACATAAATTTATTAAGCATGAAATGACTTATAATCAATCAAGGATATTCAACTTTTACAAATTTTTATTTGTTATAAAACTTAGTACTAAAAAAATAAATTCTTATATAATATTAAGTATATTTAACATTGTACCAATTTAAACTTGCTATAATATTTTATTTTGGATATTTTTTGAATTTATTTTGGATATTTTTTGAATTTATTTTGGATATACATGAATCATTGTTCGTTTACTTGTAATGTTCATAAAAATTGTTAAAATAGATAAAGCTCATGTATTTAGGCCCATAAGGCTTCTCTCCTCTAGCCCCTCTTTTAGTCCCATATTTTTAGTTTGTGTTTTGCTCTCTCTCCCTCTCTCTATAAATAGAGACCCATAGCACAATGTAAAGATTGATAATGAGAATATTTAAATGTTGGCTCATGTTATTCTATTGAGCCTTTGCTCTCGTTTTCGTCCCGCCCTTCGCTAGCTCTTCCCGTCAACGGACGATTCTGCTTATCCTGTCGGCGTCCATCCCACTCGCTGCCTCTATGGCCATCGTTGACTTCCCGTCAAAGTCCCTCCTTCGCTTTTACCATCTTGTCGCGCTCTTCTTCTTTGCCGAGCTCCCTGCTTTACTGAGCCCTTGACTTCCCGATCTCCTCTGGCAGTGTTGAGCTTCGTGTCTTGCCGCGCTCCTTGCTTTTTCGAGCCCCTTGACTTACCGAGCTCTCTCGTTTCTGCCAAGCTCTCTTTCGCAGTCGAGCTCCTTCTCCCAGTCGAGTTCTCTCTCCCAGCCACGCTTTCTCCCTGCCGAGCTCTTCTCTGGCGAGCTCCCCTCGTGCTGCGACCTCCTTGGCGAGCTCCTGTTGCTGAGCTCCCTCTCTTGCCGAGCTCCGGGTTGCCTTGCCGAGCTCCACCTTGCCTTGTCGAGCTCCTGCTTGCAGAGCTTCTCCTTGCCGAATTCCTCCTTGCTGAGGTCCTCCTTGTCGAGCTCCTCCTTATCTAGCTCCTCCTTGCCGAGCTACTATCTTCCCAGGTCCTCCCTGTCGAGCTCCTCCCTGCCAAGCTCGTCCCTGTCGAGTCCCTCTTGTCGAGCTCCTCCTTGCCGAGCTCCTCCTTACCGAGCTCCCTGTTGCCGAGCTCCATGTTGTCGAGCTCCCTGTAGCCGACCAGTCATGGAACCACCGACAACTTCTAGCCACTGTTCCCGCACTGAAATCGACATTTTACGGGACGAACTATGATACCTCTGGGCGTTGATTTCTCGCAACTCTGGCACCGTTGCCTCCTCCCCTGCCGGTCTCTCTACCTTTTTCCTTTGGCTCCTCCTGGATTGTCGACTCCGGAGCCACCAATCACGTCTCTATACACCAACCCTCTCGGTACTTGACTCTTCGTGCCCAAAGTTCATCACAGTGGCAAACAACGACACCACTCCCATTGTCGGCTCTGGCGATGTGTTGCTCACTCCTCTATCTCTCTGCTCCGTTTTTCATATTCCTGGATCTCAATTCAATTTACTTTCTGTCAGCCGCCTTACTCAAGATCATGATTGTATAATTACCTTCTCTTCCTCTTCCTTTGTTGTGCAGGATCAGCAGACGCGGAATTTCATTGGTCAGGGGCGGCTTTGCAATGGGCTCTGCACTCTGGATCTTCCTTCCTCTGCTCTCTCTTTCGTCAACTCTGTTGATTGGCAACGCTGTCTCAGTCATGCTCCTCTTCCCATTCTCCAGAAGGCTCTTTCTGATGTGTCTTTTTCTCCTTTTAATTGTGAATCTTGTATCTATGAGAAGCAACATCACTCTGTTTTCCCTCCTCATTGTACTCGGAGCGCTGCTCTTTTTGATTTGGTTCATTCTGATATCTGGCCTCCTTACAAAACCGCTAGTCTATTTGGTTATCGCTACTTTGCCACGTTTATTGATGATTATTCACGCATGAATTGGTTATTTATGATGCGTGATTGCTCCGAGCTTGTCCATTTTTCGCTCCTTTACTGCAGAAACTCACGCAGTTTGCTCGCGCTATCAAAACTCTACGTGCTAACAATGTGCGCAAATACATTGGACATGCTTTCCAGGAATTCTGCACCTCGTTGGGCATCATCCACCAAACCTCATGTGTGTATACGCCCTAACAGAATGGCGTTGCTGAGCGGAAGAACCGCCACCTTCTCGAAGTCGCTCGGTCTCTCTTATTCCAGATGCAGGTCCCCACGACCTATTCGAATTTCGTTGTCTCTACTGCTTGTTATCTCATCAACCGCATGCCCTCATCCGTCCTCCAATTTGTGACCCCCTTCTTTCTCTTATTTCCTGATCGCACTCTCTTCCCCCTGACCCCATGGGTCTTTGGCTGCGTCTGCTACGTTCACCATCTGGGTCCTCTCGTTGACAAGTTGGCCCCTCGTGCCACACGCTACATGTTTGTTGGATATTCGCGCACCCAAACAAGCTATGTCTGTTACTCGCCCTCCACTCGTAAGCTAATCACCTCTGTTGATGTCATTTTTCTTGAAAACCAGTTTTTCCATTAATCCATCACCACATCAATGTCACCTCCTGATCTCCCACGTCCTCTTGTTCCTACCGATTCTCCCTTAACGCCTTTACTACTGACACCACCGCCTGCCTCGTCTCCTCCTCTTCATGTCTACTCTCGTCGCTATCCTCGTTCCGGTTCCCCGCAATAGTGCCCCTCTTCTATTGATACTCCACCGACTGTTGATTCGACGACACCCTCCACCGCGCATCCTCACTCAAATTATGATCCCATGCATTGTCTATCCTCTGATTTGCGCAGGTTTGCGACCTCTCTATCTTCTACTTCCATCACATCTTCTGTGCAGGAAGCTCTTCAGCATCTGGAGTGACGGACGACAATTGATGAGGAAATGACTGCTCTATGGGTTAATCATACATGAGACCTTGTTCCCCTTTCTCTTGGTCATTCTCCGGTTGGTTGTAAATGAGTTTTTACCGTCAAGCATCATCCGGATGGGACTGTTGACCGCCTCAAGGCTTGTCTGGTTGCCAGAGGTTTCACTCAACAACATGACCTCGATTATGAAGAGACATTTTCTCTGGTTGCAAAACTCAGCACCGTTCGTGTCTTACTCTCCCTTGTTGTTCTTCGTCATTGGACGCTCCATCAACTTAACATTAAAAATGTCTTCTTTAATGGAGACCTTCTGAAAACTGTGTACATGCAACAACCTCATGGTTATACAACCACGGGGGAGTCCCTTGTCTGTCATTTGAAGAAATTTTTCTATGGCCTCAAACAATCTGCATAGGCATGGTTTGAGAAGTTTAGTCGAGTGGTTCGCGAGTTTGGTTTCACCCGAAGCTCGACAGACTTCTTATTTATTCGGCGACATTCGTCTGACATAGTGATTCTCCTAGTTCATGTTGATGACATCCTTGTTACTGGTGATGATCTTTCCGGCACTACCTAAATCAACAACATCTCGCCTCTCATTTTCAAACTAAGAATTCAAAAAGGAAGAGGAGTCCTCTTCCATGACTGATTTGGGGCAACTCTGCTACATCTTTGGGAATTGAGGTAGCATGACGACCTGGTGGTCTTGTCTTGTCTTAGTGGAAGTATTGTCTCGATCTACTTCACGATGCAAGCTACTATGGATGTAAGCATATGGATACTCCTATGGATGCAAATCATGAGCTCCGTGCTCATGGATCGGACTCTGATCAACTTCTATTTAATCCAGTGTATTATCGTCGTCTTGTTGGCAAGCTGATTTATTTTACTATCACACGACCCGACATTTCCTTTGCGGTCGGTGTGGTCGGTCGCTTTATGCATACCCCTCAAGCCTCTCATCTTCAGGCCCTTTAGCTTATTCTTCGATACTTGAAGAATGCTCTGGGACAAGGGCTGGTGTACAAGCTTTCTACCTCTTTGTCTCTCATTGCGTATTGATGAGTACGCCGGGTCCCTGGACGATCGTCGGTCCACGAGCGACTACTGCACATATTTTGGTGGGAGTTTAGTTACTTGGCAAAGCAAGAAACAGACTGTGGTTGTTTGGTCTTCAGTTGAAGTGGAGTATCGTTTCATGGTTGCCGCCGTCTCAAAACTTATATGGCTAGAAAGTCTTCTCACTGATTTAGGTGTCAAACTAATTCTATCACCAGTTTTTCTCTTCTGTGATAGTCAAGCTGCTATTCACATCGCCGAGTATCCTCTGTTTCATGAGCGTATAAAGCATATTGAAGTTGCTTGTCATTATGTCCGGGAAAAGGTTCAACTTCGGAAACTGATTCTACGACATGTGCGGGCTGCTGATCAAATCTCCAATATTCTCACAAAGGCATTGTCTCGCCCACAATATTAACAATTTCTCTCCAATCATGGTGCCTACTGTACAACCCTCATTCTCCGAGGGTGGGCCCTTCTAAAGGCCGCGTAGGCAGAAGTCAAAGTCAGTGGTCAAAACCAAAGATATCAGACAGCGCACCAGGATCAGGTAACCCTGGGGTGCGAGTAGGGACTTACTCGCCCCCAACTAGCGAGAAGGCATGCGCGCCCGGAGTCGACCAACCAGCCGAGCGAGAAGGTCAAAGGCCTGGACATGCTCGCCTATAGGCGAGACTTTCGTCAACCAACTCGCCAGCCTGTGCCGAGGTCCCCACCTACTCGCTCGCTTAAGCATTTGCTCAACCATCTCAAGAGGGGCCATGGATAGTCGCCTGCCTCCCCTCCCTCAGGATTTCTCTATAAATAGACCCACAGGGGTACCAGGATTGACACTTGTCAAAAACCAGAACTTCACCCTCCTTATAGGCGAGAATCCTCCCTAGCCAGTGCCTTCCTAGTACCAAGCTCGGTCGCTCGTTGGTTGTAGAGGAGAAGACTTCTTTGAGCTTCTGGGTACGTGGTGGGACCTCCCTGCCGCAGCACTTGGGGTTGTGTTTGTTATCCTTCTAGTTCTTTTGCTGTCGCCAATCAAGTCGTCTTGTCGGACCGCTGGGCAAGTAGCCTCCGGCTGCATTGATCCGAATTTTGGAGTCAGAATTTTCTTGGCTTCAACACCTACGACTTGTACGCTCCAGCTTGCGTGAAGTGTTAAAATAGATAAAGCTCATGTATTTAGGCCCATAAGGTCTCTCTCCTCTAGCTCCTCTTTTAGTCTCTCATCTTTATTTTGTATTTTGCTCTCTCTCTCTCTCTCTCTCTCTATATATATATATATAAATAGAAACGCATAGCACAATGTAAAGATTGATAATGGAATATTTAAATATTGACTCATGTTATTTGATATTTAACAAAATAATTTTTTTTATTTGTAAGATATGAAAATCCGATATTTTAAAATATCTCCGACTTGTCTCCGGCATCCAACATTTAAAAACTCAATCTGATATGTTCAACAAATAGCCCGACATTCAATGCAGGTCGAAGCATATGGTTACCTGGTTGGTTGAATGCTATTAATGAGAATAGTAATTCACTTTTCTTAACAATAGGTCCGGGAGATTTCTTGGTTCATCATGCTATTGCTCTGGGTTTACATACAACTACATTGATTTTAGTAAAAGGTGTTTTAGATGCGCGCTGTTCCAAGTTAATGTCAGATAAAAAGGATTTCAGTTATAGTTTTCCTTGTGATAGCCCCGGGCGCTTGGGACGCATTTTATTTGGCAGTTTTCTGGATGCTAAATATCATTGGATGGATTACTTTTTATTGGCATTGAAAACCTATCACATTATGGTATAACGTTTCACAATTTAATGAATCCTTCGCTTATTTGATGGGATATTTACAACCTTGTTTTTAATATTGAAAACAAAGATTCATACAACAATAAATACGCACTGAGTAGGGGGGAAGCCGTGGACGTGATAGGAGGCGTATGTATGCTGTCCCGGAGTGGCGGTGCCGACGGAACGGGGTTACGGCTTGTGGGAAGGGGGCTGTTTAGGGGAATGAGGCGGCAGGAGAGTGTTACTGGGTGGACCGGATTGGGGATATATTTTAGGGCAGCTGGACCCGGGTTTCCTGGAGGGGAATTAGGGGAGGAAATAATGAGGGAAGTGTTTCAGGGCAGCTGAACGGAGTTTCCTGGAGGGGAATTAGTTGATTCGGTGGGGGCTGTTTGGAGAAAATAATGAGGGAAGTGTCCAGGGCAGCTGGATGGGGTTTTCTGGAGGGGAATTAGGTGATTCGGTGGGTGACTCTTTGGAGGAAATAATGAGGGAAGTGTTTCAGGGCAGCTGGACGTTGTTTCCTGGAGGGGAATTAGGTGATTCGGTGGAGGCCTTTTGGAGGAAATAATGAGGGAAGCGTTTCTGGCGGGCTGCTTTGAAGAGAGTCCAGTGGAGGGGTTTCTACAGGGCTTACAGTGAGGAGTGTTTTAGGGGGACTGCTATGAAAGGCTTGGTGGAAGGATCTTGCACAGGAATATCGTGAGGAGGGAAAAAGAGTTGGTTGCTGGATTCAGAAAACTGTGTGAGGGTTCAGCTGGCTGGTACCTGGATTTCCAGGTGAAAACTGAAGGTATTTGTCCGTGATTTGAGAAGGAGATGGGGCGGTGGTGGAGAAGGATACAAGGGAATACAATAACAAACCTAAGAGTCGTCACCTAGGGCTTCGTGGAGTCGTCACCGTGAGATCGCCGTATTCCGGGAAGCTTTCTTTCTCCAAAATATAATATATGAAAATGCAAGTAAACGTAAATCCAGACGCATCTGCAAAGTCATATCATCGATCCAGAGACGTCAAATATGACAAGTAGTTAATCGGCCCCGAACGGGCCCAAAATTCATGCTCTGCGGGTCTGCGTCGCCGATCCCCATCAAAGAGTTGTGTGTGTTTGTCTATATATATTTATATATATTATCAACATTTTATTCATATTTTGGAGCAGACACTAATTATACATTAGCAACTTGAGATAAGCTTGAAATCTAATTCTAATCTAGAGTGTAGCTTGAAAAGACTTGAAAAATTCGAGTTCAAGCCTAGATAAATTCGAGCAATTTTCTTAATTTTGGTGATATTTAATGGCCCTACTATGTCTGTTTTCAGATTTTCAGAAATTTCTGTTTCAGATTTTGAAACATACTTTTCAAAAGTTCCTTAGCTATGATATAGTCCTGCCAACCATCTTTATGTTGATGGTAAACCCAACAATTCCATTATTTACTGCAAATGCTGCTTGGCTTAACTGTGAATGGCACCACATGCTTTCTTTATCAATATGTATTTTGGTGGCAGACTATTCAATTATGGTGTTTTTTCTTGTAAGCAAGAGACAAGCAAGGGGAAGCTGAAGTTGGAGCAGATAAATGAATGATCAAATTCATATTCAAATCAAAAGGCTCAAGTCAATGGATGAGCGCCCGCCATGTGGTATCTCCATGTCAATATATATTTCAGCTATTTATTGTGGGACTATATCATTCAGTCACATGGCTCAATAATCTCGCTCATGTGATGGCAGTCCACATCAACCATCATATCGCTCTTCAAAGAAAAGAAAAAAGTTATCGTGATGGTTAACCCGCTCTTGATTTTTGCTCAACATGATGAAAGAAGTTAGGAGTTATAAGAGAAACAAACTGCGAACGGCGGACTTTATCCCTAGCAGAATCGTGGCTCTTATACACTATTTCCGGTGGTCAAAACTAAAAAGCCGAGCATATACTATTTATACTTCACAGTCTATGCTTTGTGCATGCATGTTTTTCCAGTCTGTCCCTTTGCCAGCTCTTCGTGGGAATTCCAAACACAAGCTGTTCATTTATCTTTAAGAGAATATAGAATGCTCCTACTACACTACATAAAATATAAGTCTTGTACAGTTGACTGCCTGGATGCATAATTTAATTCCATTCCCCTGCCATTTCGATCTGGAAAATTAGAAAAAGAAAAAAAATGCCAACCTAGCTTCACACAGCAGCAATTAATTTCCAAGTAGTAAACAACATCCAAATCCATCCCCACTATATCGTTCAGTTGACTCTTGAAGGTGTTCTCCTTCCATTAAGTAGTCCGCTGAAACTTTCTCAAGGAACAATTTCTCCTTTACTATTGTGGGCTGCATGCAGTTTAGCAACGCTGTTTTAAGAGTACCGTTCAAAAAAAAAAAACTTATTGTTTATATAATGAAGAAGCAAGGCTATAAATATATATTTACCGGGGATCTGATACACCAAAAACTTGTGTGAGCAGCCTCATTAGATTGACCTGAGCCTGCAATGAGCTGACATAGTCAATGGTCTCCCCCAGGAGTGATAAATCATCCATGGATTCTCCTCCTGGCACCAGCCGTTTCAGTATTCTTGTTCTCTTCCTCAACATAGATTTGGCTATAACACTCGCAGTCGCACTGGACGCATTTGCTCCTCTTCTTATCAATGGATTCCTTCCAACTCTCCTTCTAATCATCATCGCCATCCTCCGTGCAGGAAAGTTCGAAGGCTTGGTTGCACACTCATACCTCTTCCGTCCCAGAAGACTCCTCACAAGAGCCCTGTTGCGGCCTTGCTGTGCATGGCGGGCGATCAGCGCGCGGCTCCAGTTCATGTCTTTACTGGCGGCGGCCATGGCTATGTTCGCCGAGAGCTTGATGGCTCTCTTCCTCTCCAGGCAGCTCATCTTCTCCGATGACACACCCAGTTTGATGCCCATGAGCATGGTCTTCAGAAAGGTTCCATTGAACGATTCTTGATCTGCAGCAGCCTGCATTATCACGAGGTGAGTTCTTTGTACACCTTTCTCTCTATGGCGAGGTATATGGATACTCTTTTTTATAGCCTCCGTTCCCGTTTTTATTGCAGTCCTTGAGAAAGAGAGAGAGAGAGGGGGAGCGAAGTTGAGAGAGAAGTAGAGCTTAGCAATGTATATATTTGTGAATGGGGAATGAATGAGTTGGCCCATCATAAGTAGAGACAGAGCACATGCGAGCACATGGTGGTGTAGGCCCGCCCTTGCAGACTAGCACTAAGTTTAAACTCCAAAGTTGAAACTAACGGTAGATTCCGGAATATATGATTGATTGAGAGAAAAAAAAAGAAAAGAGAGAGAGATAAATATTAGACAGGTGGTGGTGCAGGGGCAAATGGAACACTTGCAAATCTATCAATGATTCCATTTGCGGCTCATTTTCGTCCCACCTCTTCTTGCCGACGAAATGGATCTTATCAACCCCACCTCTTTAACTTGAAAAATCTCAGTAAATTTTCTCCGCTCCTAAAGGCTTGGCTTGTGACCAAACATAAACTTATTATGAAATCTCTCTCATCTCATCTCTCTCTTCCGCTGACCGATGCACACAGTTGAGAGTGAAAGATTGACTTAAAAGTGAGATCTTATAACCGTAATGACGCATATATATTATATGGAGCATGAGAAATCTTTATCCCCATGACACAAGCACATGGTGCTCTGGGCCCACCCTTTCTGACTTATACTAACTTTAAAGTTTAAACTCCTTGGCCAAAACTATCTCTAACATGCATATGATGATGATGATGATGATGATGAGTTCAGTCAAGTGTGTTAGGGGGCGAACAAAGTGTAATATACTTTTACGCGCGGATAAAACAATAGCGAGGGAGATCATCATCCGGAGATTGCACCTGGGACTCGGGACATCAAAAAAAATATTATTGCCTAAAACATGGCAGTCACGTGGAGCTCTTTAAGACACAGGCAGCTGCATGAACTCTGCACCTGCCCATTTTTACAACTCGGAGATTTCATTTTGTTCTTCAATAATTCGGCTTCCACATCGGACTCTCATCCAGGTCACGGTGGAGGCAGGAGAGAGAGAGAAAACATTATTCATTTGACTCCAGACCATCAAACTCCAGACCATCAAACTTCGAGTCGTCAACTCAAGCCTGCTGCTTTTAATATGTTTATACATATATATATATACATATGTATATATATATATATATATATTCATATGTATATATATACATATGTATATATATATATATGTATATATATAATGGCTAATTACCGGGGCCTCCCTAGGAGGTTGTATAATTATAGGTTGCACCCGTCTTTACCTCTCTTCTCAGTTTTCCCAATTTACAAAAAATGGTCCTTCCTTATAAATATGATGGAAAATGATAAAATCAGTCGAATTATTTTATAATATTTCAATTTTATATTTTTATAATGATTTTAAATTCATTATAAAGAGTAAAATCTAATGCACCTTTTCAACATAGAGTTATTATAAAAGATAAAATTGTAATATCATAAAATAACTTGTCATATTTGATGACTTTTCATCTATATTTCTAAAAAAAAAAAGATCTCACTTTTAAATGCAGAGTCATTGCTAAGCGTAAAATTGAACACCATAGAATAATTTTGCTGTTTTTATCATTTTCATCCATATTTTTAACTGAAGGGGCTTTTTTGTAAACATGGAAAACTTAGAGAAGAGGTAAATGTAATTTCGAATGATAGTGGTGCAACCTGTAATTATGCAAACTCCAATGGGAGTTCCCGGTAATTACCCCTATATTAAAGAAACCAGTATATATTTTTCCACAAGAAAGGCCTACAGGTTTTACCAAATCCTGGCCGTATTCTTTGGGTATTGGTTGCGGACGCCACGTGGCCGTACGTGACCAATCAGAGCAGGGCATGGGGGTGGAGTTAGCGCACTGCTTCTGATCACTAAGTGAGGCGTAGACCCCACCTCGCGCCTCGCTCTGATTGGTCATGGATGGCTGACCTCCTATTCTCGCTGAAATGTAAATTTTGCTATTAATGGGTGTTCAGATTTTGCGTGAAATCCAAAAATGTGACATTTTGGGTGTTGGAATGCTTTTTTTTTTCCTTTTGAGATTATATTCCCAATATACCCTTCACCTGTAAGGTTTTCACTTTTCAGGCAGTATAATTATAATTAAAGAGCAATGCTACGTGCATTATAATTATTTTTGGTTATGTGCGCACACAAAATTTAAGTAAATTTTCTATTTTATTCATTTCATCCCACCCTTTACGCGCATGCCCTAATTCCTTCCCCATCTCCAGACCACGCCACCATCTTCAGCCGCGAGTTCAGATATGTTTAGAGAGTACATCGGAGCAGAGTTCAAAGGCGTCAAGTTCTCGGACGTTCCCATCAACCCTGGCGTCGAGTTCCACTTCATCCTCTCCTTCGCCATCGGCTACACTGCCGATGGCAGTTCGTCCACCGTTGTACCGCCGATGGCAGCTCGTTCTGCTGGCATCAAAAATATTTTTCTCAAATCCATACTGCTCAAGCTAAGGGGTAAGAGAGTAATTGTTGAGTGGTCGGTTACTTTGAGTCCCAACTGAATGAGCGAGAAGGGGTGAAAAAGAGATTGCCGCAAGCAAGCGGCCGACACCAGACTTACCCGCCGCGGCGAATACCACTTGTGGCGGACAATTTATTGATATAAATCTTGTCTTACATCAGAGGGGTACATCAAGGTACATGTAAAAAACAGAAAATAAAGCATGCAGAGAGGAGCTCGCGGTCTCTGAAGAGAGGCCGACTAGGCTGACTGCGCAACCTCAAAAGTGACGACTGCATGTCCGCCTATAGAGCTTGTTCGGTCTCTTCAATCGAGCACTCAACTTTAGAGCAATGCTGTGTGCATACTGCCGTGATACGGCTCCTCTTTAATCATTGGAAAGCATTTATCCTGGACCCTTACTGTGCGCTTTTCCTGCTGCCATAAGCGTTTGTGACTGCGTTTTTGGTTACAATTAATTGTTTGACTAGCAGTTGAGAAATCGTTGGTGATAGGGGCTCATATCCAGGGATCGAATTTATAAGAAGCCTCGACGAAAATTATTTACAAAAGGCAACAAATATTTCCAAAGACGACGATTATTTCCAAAAGCGGAGTTGATTTCCAAAATCGCTCCTCCATCAATTTGGCGGGAAAAATAAACGAACGAAGCCGCGGCGAGCACAACGGCGGCTCCCCCTCCCGTCGCGGGAGCGATCCCCGCAACCGCGCCCCACAAAGGACACGGCCAAGCCGCGTCCCGCAAGGGGCGCGCCCGAGCCGCGCACCCCGGAGAGCAGCCGGGCCGCGCCCCCCTTCGGGGTGCGGCCCTCCGCACCCCCAAGGGGTGCAGCCATGGCCGCACCCCACGCAGGGTGCGGCCTCGGCCGCACCCCCTTGGGGGGCGGCCAAGCCGCACCCCATTGGGGTGCGGCTTGCGGGGTGCGGCCTTGGCCGCACCCCTTTGTGTCCGGCCTTGGCCGCACCCCCTTGGGGCGCGGTCGGGCCGCACCCCCTCGGGATACGGCCGCACCGCCCTCCCTTGAGGCGCGGCCGCCTACCCCTCTCTCTTTCTCAGCAGGGGGGCTTGCGAGAAGCCCCCCCGGGGCGTGCTTTTCATCAGAGGCATCATGCCCGGATTTCTCTTTAAGGGCGCAGCTTCCCACTCCGCCATCCGCCCAGAGCGCTTTGCAGCCCGACCAAGCCGCCACCACAATTCGTTACGCGCTCGGAAGCGCTTCAGCGCTAGCGCGCGCTCAAAACGCTTCTAAGCGCAGTCAGGGAGCATTCTCACTTTTTGTCTTTCCGACTGTCTCACTTTTTGTCTTTCCGACTGTCTCACTTTTTGTCTTTCCGACTGTCTCACTTTTTGTCTTTCCAGCTTCTCACTTCTCAGATTTCAGGAACAACCTGTCGTCTTTTTCGCCTCCAACAGAACTGCCCGAACTGCCCGAACTGCCCGAAGGGTAAGGTGGTCATTTATGAAAAATGGCGATCCGTGTGCCCCAAACCGAAAAATATGATTCGTCCATCGAGCATTTATGGAAGCTGTAAATGGCGAAATTACCGGACTGCCCTCGGCCAAAGCTATAAAAGGAGCCCCAGGGCTTCATTTGAAAGGACCTTGGCTTCTGGACCCGGGAGAGCTCCTTGCAGACTTTTGCGGAATTCTCTTTCGGCGCTTGAAGATCTCCTTCGCGGACTTGAAGATTTTCTTCCGTCTCGGAAAGGCGACTCAGCTTCTCACTTCCGTCCAGGAAAGGCGACTCAGCTTCTCGCTTTCGTCCCGGAAAGGCGACTCAGATTCTCCCTTTCGTTCCGGAAAGGCGACTCAGCTTCTCACTTTCGTTCCGGAAAGGCGACTCAGCTTCTCGCTTTCGTTCCGGAAAGGCGACTCAGCTTCTCGCTTTCGTCCCGGAAAGGCGACTCAGCTTCTCGCTTTGGTCCTCCAGAATTCTCAGAAGGGAAAAATACTTAGTTTTTCCGAGAGGTGGCCTGTCACCCTCAGAGCTCTCTCTCTCTCTTGTTGTAACGAGCAGCGGCCTGTCGCGCTCGAGTTCTACCTACCAAGTTGTAACCCCCAGAAGATAGTGAAGTTTGGCCGGCACAGCTCCGGTCGCGTGGTTTTTTACCCTTTTCGGGTTTTCCACGTTAAAAAGTCTCAGTGTACTCAGCAAATCTCGAATTAACTGTTTGCGCGCTTAGATCGCTCATGAGCTAAGGTGGTTCAATTGGACCGGTCTACCAAGAGCCCTAAGCGTTCCGCAACAGTTTGGCGCCGTCTGTGGGAATGGATTCCCAATTACCAAACAAAAGACCCCTGAACGCAGTGCCCGCTTCACCTGAGTTCACGGAACCAGCAAGGGGGGACACCTCCCCCGAACTGTCCGATGCATACAGTTCCTCAATTCCTGAAGGCCCGATGAAAAGAGCGCCTATCGCCGCATCAATCCATCCCCAGTGGGATGGACCGACTAGCAAGTCGGCCCCTCTCACGGCGGGGCAGGATCCGAATGATATCGCGCACCAGCAAGGGCGATCCCCCCTGTCATAGTCAATCCTGGCACACCCAGTCCCGTCATGGCTAAAGCTCCTGCACATCAAGGAGTTCCGCGGAGCATAAGACCCGTACGCGCACGTTAATCACTTCTTGATGACGGTGTGGACGTTCGGACTTCCCGACCAAATCAGCTGCAAAATCTTCACAAAGACACTGCGTGGGAGCGCCCTCCGCTGGTATCAATCCCTGCCAAGTGGAGCGGTTCACAAATTCACCGAGTTTTCTCAGCTATTCCTTGAATGGCACGAAGTGCGCACACCAAGGGTCCAAGAACAAGAGCGGGAGAAGCCCGGCGCGGACGAACCACCCCGCCTAAGGGAGGCGGAACGGAGCACGCAGCAACAAGAGATCCGCGCAAATTTCCACCAGGAGCGTCCCTGCGCATGGATGGACTTCGCCCTGGACGCAAGCATAGGCAGTCCACCCTGTGAGCTAAGGAGGGCGTTGGTGACTCACCGCATATCCTTCAACATCTTATTCCTGATTGCCGTAGTACGGCTCAAACTCCTAAGCGGGAATCTCAAGCTCAGGGCCAGCGACGCAGAATTCCCAGACGGAACTACGGTACCCACCGTAGGAACCATCACCCTCCCCGTCCAAGTGGGGACGCACGCAGAACCAGTTCAATACGACGTTCAGTTCGTCGTCGCCGAGGCAGACTCCCCCTACGACGCAATATTTGGGAGCCTCTTACTAGACGCCCTGGACCACGACGTTTCCATGTCCGGGCGCATGGCCAATAAAGGGAGTATCC
The DNA here is from genome assembly GCA_033032865.1 of Dactylorhiza incarnata. NCBI lineage: Eukaryota > Viridiplantae > Streptophyta > Magnoliopsida > Asparagales > Orchidaceae > Dactylorhiza > Dactylorhiza incarnata. The sequence goes on along the minus strand of JAWHQI010000181.1, from coordinate 1,119,679 downwards.
TCAGGAATGCGATTCACGGTTTCGACGTGCCCGGCTCCAAGCTCCCTTGGATCAACAACGACCCATCGCCGAAACCAAAGTCTGAGAAGCAAGGCGCGCGGAAGGACCGTGCAACCCCCACGTTGGCTGAAAAAGCCAAATTTCAGGCGTCAGCAAGTCCGCTGCAGTTCGACACATGTCGCAAGAGAAAGGGACAACAACAGCAGTTCGAGAAGGCTGAAATGCTCGCTCAGAACCGAGCAGGCCATTCCCAAGGGCCAGCAAATCAAGGCTCCCGGAGCTTCACCCCGCTGAATACCCCCCGTGAGCACATATTGTCTATAATCAGCAATAGCAAGATCATCAACTGGCCCAAACGACTCTCCCTGCACAAGGGAGATCAAGCCCAGTTTTGCCACTTCCACAAAGGTCGAGGGCACCGAACGGAGCACTGCGCAAGGCTGAAAGAAGAAATCGAACGCCTCGTCCAGTTGGGGCACCTGGAGGCTTTCCGCGAAGAGGCACAGAAGGATGCCACCAAAGATCGGTCACCAGGCCACCGCCGCCCACCAAGCTGAACGACCGAAGAGGCTCGTGCAAGCATAGCGCAAAGGGATCTCAAAGATTACCTTCTCCATAGACAAAACTTGTATCAGAAACTCTCCAACTCAGGAATCGCAAGACTGCACTTGCGCATGTATCAGCATTCATTTTCTAAATTGAATTCTACATGTTCTAAACTATTCTACTGCAGGAACCGCTTTGGGGCCCTGCCCTAGGGACTTTGCACCGCCATCGATTGAAGGTTTGCCCTTCTCCTCCGCCGTCAATTCCCGGTGTCGTGGGGGCCTGCCCCCCCTACGATCACCCCCGGTTTGAGTACACCCGCTATTCACCGGCCAAGCCGCGAGCACAGACTCGTGCACCAAAACCGCGAGCACAGACTCGTGCACCAAAGCCGCGAGCACAGACTCGTGCACCAAAGCCGCGAGCACAGACTCGTGCACCAAAGCCGCGAGCACAGACTCGTGCACCAAAGCCGCGAGCACCGACTCGTGCACCAAAGCCGCGAGCACAGACTCGTGCACCGAAGCCGCGAGCACAGACTCGTGCACCAAAGCCGCGAGCACAGACTCGTGCACCAAAGCCGCGAGCGCAGACTCATGCAAAAAGCCGCAAACACAGACTTGCGCAAGCTAATTTTTTATATATATATAATTTGAAAGCCGCGGGCTCAGTCCCACGCAAAACTCATCTTGAAAACAATCAAACCATGCAGGTACCAACAACCAAATTAACAGGATCGCGCAAAGAAATAAACACGGTAAACTCAATAAGGGAATACAACCATTCGGCTAAACGCTACACGCAAGTCAAACGATAATGCGAAAAACAGAAAGACAGAATACAATCAAACCAACCCAGTACGACACCCAAGCAAACGATGGTGCGGAAAGCGGGAAAACGAAAGATAGTCAACATCAGTCTTCGGCCACGTGCGAGCATTCATCCTCTGAAAGATCCCCGGCCCCGAGACCAGCGGTGTCACATCCAAACTTCTTCCCCATCATGCGAAGAGTCTTCTGAATACCGCGCTGGAAGGCGACTTCGCGCTCATCCTCTATCAGAGGTTCAACCTCCTTCGTCATGATCTCGGCACGAATCTCCTCCGCCATCTGAAACCGCTCCTCAACAAAGGCAAGGGAGTCTTTATACTCGGTCACTCCAGCCGCCTTGGCCTCCTCGAGGCTGCGCTCTATCGCTGACAATCGGTCCGCCTCACTCCTCAGAAAGCCCAGCTCCCCCTCCATGCGGAACATCTCCCCCTGGGCCTCCGACAGATGACGAAGCGCATCCTGGGCAAGCGCCTTGTCTCCACCGTACTCCTCCTGCAACTTCTCGACCTCAGATCGGGAAGAAGAAATATCGGCCTCCAGCTGCTTGATACGGGATAAATCGCGATCCCTCTTCCTCTGCAGAACAGACATATCGCACCTCGCCACGCGCAGCTCCTCCTGAAGAGAGATATAGCTATCTTTGAGGCCCACGTAGTAATCATTCCACGTAAGAGCAACATTAGTCAGAACATTTGCCTGCGAACGCAAAGGAAGCAGGCAAGGAGCATAAACAATGATAGCAAAGACGAGCCAACGCCCGGAAAGGAAAACCTCATATACCGCAGAAGTCATCGCCTGAAGAGAAGAAGAAACTCGCCTCGGCGGTGGGAATGGGGGAGGCGGCGGCAAATCTCCCTGTGTAACCCGATCGACAGTAGGAGATGCCAGAATCTCGACCTCTGGATCGGGCGAAATTGGCTCCCCCCGGCGGCGGCTCGGGCCAGCCTCATGATCGTGGCTCCTAGACCTCGGCGGAGCGACGCCCGAGCCAGAATCTCCGTTCTTAAGAACAACCTTTCTCTTCTTTCCGCGCTCTATAGGAACGGCGGCCTCTCGCTCGGCATCCCAGGAAAGCCCCACCGAGAGCAGACGACTCTCCTCCACGCAGTTGAAAATGCTGAACAAAGCCTTCGACAATCCTTCCCGGCCAGGAAAACCGGGAATAGGGAGGAACTCGTCTTCCCGTCCGGTCAGCCGGCGACAACGTCCAAGGAGCGCTCTCCAAAGCTCTGGAAGCTCCCAGCGATTCCGGACGTACCCATAGAGGGTGTTCCCGTGGCGATAGTCTGTTTTCTCGCCAAAACGAAACCAGCTCTTGTTGCTCCGAACCTCAATCCGACCACCCGAGTCAGTGGAGACTTCACACCAGTCCTTGAAGAGCTCGAGAGAAAAGCGCGCGCTATGCTCCCGAAAGAACACCACCAGCCCCATAATGTTTGACATCCCGGCAGGAGTAAACTGAGTAATCGGGACGCCACAGAACCGGAATATCTCAATAGCCTCCTCAGATGGAGGAATGCGAAACCCAGACTTCAGGCAGCTCTCAGAAAGCGTCACGAAGCCCGTGGGCGGATTCTGAACGGGCTCTTCCACCCCCGGGATTTTCACCTCGACATTCGAGGGCAACCCGAATCTTCTGCGCCATATCTCAATTCGTGCACCATCAAGTGAAGAACGCTGGCGCATCGGCCACGACTGGCCGCTTTTCCTCGGAGCCTGAAAGGGAAATAGGCACACGTGTGCACAGGCGTTAAAAATAATATTAAAAGACCAAAGTGGCGTAAATCAAAATACAAGCCACACTTCCAACCGAAAATGCGCGAGGACACGCGCCATTTTCCGCAAGCAATGGCGCACGAGCGCCGGACGCGCGCGGGCGCGGGACGCCCCGCGTTCACCAACGCCCTCGCCCAAAGCGCGCGCGGGCACCAGATGCCCGCACCACCGGTCCCGCCCGCGCACAAGCGCGCAAGGGCGCCGGGTGCCCGGCCGTGCGCGGATGGCGCACGCGCGCAGGACGCGCGAGCACGAGACCGCGCGCGAGCCCGCGGGCGCCGGCCGCGCACGGGGGCGCGCGGGCATCGACCGCCCGAACCCTCACCCGTTCCCGGTCGCGCGCTAGGCCCCGCGCGCGTCGGCCGCGCGTGGGGCGCGCGGACGCCGCCCCGCACGCGCCGGCCGTGCGCAGGGCGCGCGGTCGCCGGACCGCGCGCGGCCGTCGGACCGCGCGCGGGGGCGCGTGGGAGGCCACCGCGCGCAGCGGCGCGCGGGCGCCGGCCGCCCGCGCCCTCCGCCGCCCTTGGCCGCGCATGGCGACCCGCGCGCGCCGGCCACGCGCTCCTCCGCCAGTTCCGGCCGTGCGCAAGGGCGCACGGGCGCCGCCCGCACGCGTGGACGCCCGGACGCCGGCCGCCCGCTCTCCCGTCCGCCTCCAGTCATCTTCCCTCCACTTTGTTTTTTCAAAAATAAATGGCTTACCCCAGTCATCGTTCGGCGCGCCGTGTAGAGATGACGACCAGGTCCGCTGCCAACTGTTCAAAACCTTCACACTCCTTCGCGAGGTTCGGATGTTGAAACCGAAATCTTGAGGACAAGACTTGGTCTCTGTGGAGTTCGGGGTCCCTAAGAAGGGGTGGTCTCACACCTACTTCCCTCGAGCCAACTCTCTAGGCAAGAGCACTTAGATTTGGAAACAGACCAAGGGCTTAGTGGGGAGGTCCCGCCACATACCCGGAAGTCCCCTTGGAACTTCCCCTCCCAAGCCACTACTAAGCCTGGGCACCACTGGAGCCTCTCCTCACCCTCTCTAGAGAGACTTGCTGAGGAGGGAGAGAGAGGAGAGAGCTACCTAAGAATGAGATCCCTCCAAATGGTGCCCCCTTGGTCCTATTTATAGGATTTCTGATTTGGGCTGCGAATAACCAAAAACTGCCTGCGAAGTTACCAAAATGCCCCCGGATTTGGCCTGCAGATAGCCAAATCCCGCTGTTCTGGAACGCTAAACGCAGACCGACCCCTCCCCCCGGAACTGGGCGAGAGGGGGTACCTCGCGGGTCTCGGCGAGCACCCTGCTGGTCTCGGCGAGCCCCCTAACTTGGGTACCTCGCGGGTCTCGGCGAGCACCCTGCTGGTCTCGGCGAGCCCCCTAACTGGGGTACCTCGCGAGTCTCGGCGAGCACCCTGCTGGTCTCGGCGAGCCCCCTAACTGGGGTACCTCGCGGGTCTCGGCGAGCACCCTGCTGGTCTCGGCGAGCCCCCTAACTGGGGTACCTCGCGGGTCTCGGCGAGCACCCTAACTGGTCTCAGCGAGCCCCCTAACTGGGGTACCTCGCGGGTCTCGGCGAGCACCCTGCTGGTCTCGGCGAGCCCCCTAACTTGGGTACCTCGCGGGTCTCGGCGAGCACCCTGCTGGTCTCGGCGAGCCCCCTAACTGGGGTACCTCGCGAGTCTCGGCGAGCATCCTGCTGGTCTCGGCGAGCCCCCTAACTGGGGTACCTCGCGGGTCTCGGCGAGCACCCTAACTGGGATACCTCGCGGGTCTCGGCGAGCACCCTGCTGGTCTCGGCGAGCCCCCTAACTGGGGTACCTCGCGGGTCTCGGCGAGCACCATGCTGGTCTCGGCGAGCCCCCTAACTGGGGTACCTCGCGGGTCTCGGCGAGCACCCTGTTGGTCTCGGCGAGCCCCCTAACTGGGGTACCTCGCGAGTCTCGGCGAGCATCCTGCTGGTCTCGGCGAGCCCCCTAACTGGGTTGGGGCGAGACCAAGGGTCTTCCCCCTTACCAGGGTCGGGGGCGAGAGAGGGGGTCGGCCCCCCTCCTCCACTCGCCCCTGGCTGGGTGCGGGCGAGAGGGGGGGCACCCGCCCCTCCCCTCTCGCCCCTAGTTGGGCGAGGGCGAGAAGGGGGGGCACCCGCCCCTCCCCTCTCGCCCCTAGCTGGGTGCGGCGAGAGGGGGGCACCCGCCCCTCCCCTCTCGCCCCTAGCTGGGCGAGGGCGAGAGGGGGGGCACCCGCCCCTCCCCTCTCGCCCCTAGCTGGGTGCGGCGAGAGGGGGGCACCCGCCCCTCCCCTCTCGCCCCTAGCGGGGCGAGGGCGAGAGAGGGGGGCACCCGCCCCTCCTCCTCTCTCCCCCTCACTTACCTCTTACTCCAGCTGGGTGAGCAGGAGGTTTTTGCCTCTACCGCTCTCCCTCCTTTCTCCCTGTCCTGGATCATACTACAGACGCGGCCCCGATGCACTCCTGGGTCGTGGCAACCTACTCGATGGATATGGGGGTTGTACACAATCCCCGCTCTTTGCGAGGTTGGCACAACCTTGGAAAGAAAAGTCCAAGCCCAAATATCCATCGAGGGGGGCAGAACCTCGCCCCCGAGGCATGTTTGACTCATCCAGCTAGTGAGAGCCTAGAGTGAGGAGGACATCTCGGCGTTGAACTCACCCATCCGAGGATCATTCGACCCACCCAGCTAGTGAGAGCCTGGAATGAGGAGGACATCTTGATGGCAAGCTCTTCCTTCCGAGGATCATTCGACCCACCCAGCTAGTGAGAGCCTGGAGTGAGGAGGATATCTCGGCGTTGAACTCACCCATCCGAGGATCATTCGACCCACCCAGCTAGTGAGAGCCTGGAGTGAGGAGGACATCTCGATGGTGAGCCCTTCCTTCCGAGGATCATTCGACCCACCCTGCTAGTGAGAGTCTGGAGTGAGGAGGACATCTCGGCGTTGAACTCACCCATCCGAGGATCATTCGACCCACCCAGCTAGTGAGAGCCTGGAATGAGGAGGACATCTTGATGGCAAGCTCTTCCTTCCGAGGATCATTCGACCCACCCAGCTAGTGAGAGCCTGGAGTGAGGAGGATATCTCGGCGTTGAACTCACCCATCCGAGGATCATTCGACCCACCCAGCTAGTGAGAGCCTGGAGTGAGGAGGACATCTCGACGTTGAACTCACCCATCCGAGGATCATTCGACCCACCCAGCTAGTGAGAGCCTGGAGTGAGGAGGACATCTCAATGGTGAGCCCTTCCTTCCGAGGATCATTCGACCCACCCAGCTAGTGAGAGCCTGGAGTGAGGAGGACATCTCGGTGTTGAACTTACTAATCATATAAACAAAATAACTTCATCCATCTAATGGGGGGATTTCCCTTGTCAAAAACCTCCTGGCCCAACCAGTGAGGGGTAGAGCTTGTTACAAAGGAAAACCACAAAAAACAAAAAACAAACACATCATGCCCCCCCATGGTACTCGCCTCTCCGGCTGCTCGCGCGAGATGATCATTCCTCTGCTTCTCCTGCCACTCCCATCTGGCTCATGCTCTCCATGATCTTCTCCATCTCCTCCGCCCCCGCTTGCCAACAGATGCTGTTGACGGCTGTGACATAGCAGTGCCTCGCCATCCTGGGGTCTCCGCGGATCCTGACTTGGATTCCTCCAGCGTTGAGCTTGAGGCATTGGTGGAAGGATGATGGTACGCATCGGAAGGCGCTGATGAGGGGTCTTCCGAAGATGGCATTGTAACTGCTAGGAGCGTCAACTATGACGAACCGACAGTTCCTTGAGCCTCCCCCCATCGTCACTTGGAGTCCAACTCCACCCTCCACCTCTTTCCTTTCCCCGGAGAATCCAAACAAGGGCCCATCTGAGGCCAGCACCCTCCTTGGCTCCACCTTCAACTCGTCAAATGCCTTCTTGAAAATGACGTTGACAGAGCTCCCGTTGTCAACGAGGATCCGAGAGACAGTGTAACCTTCGATGGCTGTCTGAATGACTAGCGCATCACAGAATGGATCCTCGTTATCTGGCATGTCCTTGCTTGAGAAAGTGATTTTCTCCTCGGGAGGTGGGTCCTGTGACGTTGAAGCGACGCTGCGTCGATATACGGCGTGGAGGCTTGCCTTACGGGTGGCCTCGATCCCTACCCCCCCGTGGATCACCGCGACCCGTCCTTTGGCTCCTATGTCAGTTCGGTCCTCGCAGATGTCGTCGTCCACTACTGCTCCAGGTGGGACTTCTTCAATCCGCACCGGCGGCTGCTGTTGTGTCTGACCTCTCGCCTCTCTCACCTCCAAGAACTCTGGGCAGGTAGTTGTTGCATGCCCCTCTGCTTGGTGGTAGTCGCAGTATGGCACCGCTCTTCCCCCCCTTCTCCTACGGGCTGGGATGTCTCTTGCTTCCACTCCTCCTCCTCTTCGAATCGCCATAGCTTGAGCTGGTGGGGGTAGGAGCTGCCTAGGGGCCTGCCTCCAAGGAGGAGGGTTGGCGCGGGTCTCGGCGAGCACCCTGCTGGTCCACGCTCACCGCACCAAGATGTTGAAACCGAAATCTTGAGGACAAGACTTGGTCTCTGTGGAGTTCGGGGTCCCTAAGAATGGGTGGTCTCACACCTACTTCCCTCGAGCCAACTCTCTAGGAAAGAGCACTTAGATTTGGAAACAGACCAAGGGCTTAGTGGGGAGGTCCCGCCACATACCCGGAAGTCCCCTTGGAACTTCCCCTCCCAAGCCACTACTAAGCCTGGGCACCACTGGAGCCTCTCCTCACCCTCTCTAGAGAGACTTGCTGAGGAGGGAGAGAGAGGAGAGAGCTACCTAAGAATGAGATCCCTCCAAATGGTGCCCCCTTGGTCCTATTTATAGGATTTCTGATTTGGGCTGCGAATAACCAAAAACTGCCTGCGAAGTTACCAAAATGCCCCCGGATTTGGCCTGCAGATAGCCAAATCCCGCTGTTCTGGAACGCTAAACGCAGACCGACCCCTCCCCCCGGAACTGGGCGAGAGGGGGTACCTCGCGGGTCTCGGCGAGCACCCTGCTGGTCTCGGCGAGCCCCCTAACTTGGGTACCTCGCGGGTCTCGGCGAGCACCCTGCTGGTCTCGGCGAGCCCCCTAACTGGGGTACCTCGCGAGTCTCGGCGAGCACCCTGCTGGTCTCGGCGAGCCCCCTAACTGGGGTACCTCGCGGGTCTCGACGAGCACCCTGCTGGTCTCGGCGAGCCCCCTAACTGGGGTACCTCGCGGGTCTCGGCGAGCACCCTAACTGGTCTCGGCGAGCCCCCTAACTGGTCTCGGCGAGCCCCCTAACTGGGGTACCTCGCGGGTCTCGGCGAGCACCCTGCTGGTCTCGGCGAGCCCCCTAACTTGGGTACCTCGCGGGTCTCGGCGAGCACCCTGCTGGTCTCGGCGAGCCCCCTAACTGGGGTACCTCGCGAGTCTCGGCGAGCATCCTGCTGGTCTCGGCGAGCCCCCTAACTGGGGTACCTCGCGGGTCTCGGCGAGCACCCTAACTGGGATACCTCGCGGGTCTCGGCGAGCACCCTGCTGGTCTCGGCGAGCCCCCTAACTGGGGTACCTCGCGGGTCTCGGCGAGCACCCTGCTGGTCTCGGCGAGCCCCCTAACTGGGGTACCTCGCGGGTCTCGGCGAGCACCCTGTTGGTCTCGGCGAGCCCCCTAACTGGGGTACCTCGCGAGTCTCGGCGAGCATCCTGCTGGTCTCGGCGAGCCCCCTAACTGGGTTGGGGCGAGACCAAGGGTCTTCCCCCTTACCAGGGTCGGGGGCGAGAGAGGGGGTCGGCCCCCCTCCTCCACTCGCCCCTGGCTGGGTGCGGGCGAGAGGGGGGGCACCCGCCCCTCCCCTCTCGCCCCTAGTTGGGCGAGGGCGAGAAGGGGGGGCACCCGCCCCTCCCCTCTCGCCCCTAGCTGGGTGCGGCGAGAGGGGGGCACCCGCCCCTCCCCTCTCGCCCCTAGCTGGGCGAGGGCGAGAGGGGGGCACCCGCCCCTCCCCTCTCGCCCCTAGCTGGATGCGGCGAGAGGGGGGCACCCGCCCCTCCCCTCTCGCCCCTAGCGGGGCGAGGGCGAGAGAGGGGGGCACCCGCCCCTCCTCCTCTCTCCCCCTCACTTACCTCTTACTCCAGCTGGGTGAGCAGGAGGTTTTTGCCTCTACCGCTCTCCCTCCTTTCTCCCTGTCCTGGATCATACTACAGACGCGGCCCCGATGCACTCCTGGGTCGTGGCAACCTACTCGATGGATATGGGGGTTGTACATCGGACTCCGAAGGTTTGGGGGGCTTATGATAGGGGCTCATATCCAGGGATCGAATTTATAAGAAGCCTCGTCGAAAATTATTTACAAAAGGCAACAAATATTTCCAAAGACGACGATTATTTCCAAAAGCGGAGTTGATTTCCAAAATCGCTCCTCCATCAATTTGGCGGGAAAAATAAACGAACGAAGCCGCGACGAGCACAACGGCGGCTCCCCCTCCCGTCGCGGGAGCGATCCCCGCAACCGCGCCCCACAGAGGACATGGCCAAGCCGCGTCCCGCAAGGGGCGCGCCCGAGCCGCGCACCCCGGAGAGCAGCCGGGCCGCGCCCCCCTTCGGGGTGCGGCCCTCCGCACCCCCAAGGGGTGCGGCCATGGCCGCACCCCACGCAGGGTGCGGCCTCGGCCGCACCCCCTTGGGGTAGGGCTTGCGGGGTGCGGCCTTGGCCGCACCCCCTTTGGGTGCGGCCTTGGCCGCACCCCCTTTGTGTCCGGCCTTGGCCGCACCCCCTTGTGGCGCGGCCGGGCCGCACCCCCTCGGGATACGGCCGCGCCGCCCTCCCTTGAGGCGCGGCCGCCTACCCCTCTCTCTTTCTCAGCAGGGGGGCTTGCGAGAAGCCCCCCCGGGCGTGCTTTTCATCAGAGGCATCAGGCCCCGATTTCTCTTTAAGGGCGCAGCTTCCCACTCCGCCATCCGCCCAGAGCGCTTTGCAGCCCGACCAAGCCGCCACCACAATTCGTTACGCGCTCGGAAGCGCTTCAGCGCTAGCGCGCGCTCAGAACGCTTCTAAGCGCAGTCAGGGAGCATTCTCACTTTTTGTCTTTCCGACTGTCTCACTTTTTGTCTTTCCGACTGTCTCACTTTTTGTCTTTCCGACTGTCTCACTTTTTGTCTTTCCAGCTTCTCACTTCTCCGATTTCAGGAACAACCTGTCGCCTTTCTCGCCTCCAACAGAACTGCCCGAACTGCTCGAACTGCCCGAACTGCCCGAAGGGTAAGGTGGTCATTTATGAAAAATGGCGATCCGTGTGCCCCAAACCGGAAAATATGATTCGTCCACCGAGCATTTATGGAAACTGTAAATGGCGAAATTACCGGACTGCCCTCGGCCAAAGCTATAAAAGGAGCCCCAGGGCTTCATTTGAAAGGACCTTGGCTTCTGGACCCGGGAGAGCTCCTTGCAGACTTTTGCGGAATTCTCCTTCGGCGCTTGAAGATCTCCTTCGTGGACTTGAAGATTTTCTTCCGTCCCGGAAAGGCGACTCAGCTTCTCACTTCCGTCCAGGAAAGGCGACTCAGCTTATCGCTTTCGTCCCGGAAAGGCGACTCAGCTTCTCACTTTCGTTCCGGAAAGGCGACTCAGCTTCTCGCTTTCGTCCCGGAAAGGCGACTCAGCTTCTCACTTTCGTTCCGGAAAGGCGACTCAGCTTTTCGCTTTCGTTCCGGAAAGGCGACTCAGCTTCTCGCTTTCGTCCCGGAAAGGCGACTCAGCTTCTCGCTTTGATCCTCCAGAATTCTCAGAAGGAAAAAATATTTAGTTTTTCCGAGAGGTGGCCTGTCACCCTCAGAACTCTCTCTCTCTCTCTCTCTCTCTCTCTCTCTCTCTCTTGTTGTAACGAGCAGCGGCCTGTCGCGCTCGAGTTCTACCTACCAAGTTGTAACCCCCAGAAGATAGTGAAGTTTGGCCGGCACAGCTCCGGCCGCGTGGTTTTTACCCTTTCCGGGTTTTCCACGTTAAAAAGTCTCAGTGTGCTCAGCAAATCTCGAATTGACTGTTTGCGCGCTTAAATCGCTCACGAGCTAAGGTGGTTCAATTGGACCGGTCTACCAAGAGCCCTAAGCGTTCCGCAACTGTTGGTTATTCTGCAGATAGCTAAGCTAGTACTAACATGATCATCGACTTTACTCGCCAACATTGTTAATTTTGTTTATGCATCAAGAGTTTAATTGCCTGCGCATTCTCATGCAAACCACATTGAACAGCTAGTGATTTGCCAATTGAGATGTACGCAACATTATGTCAATATCACAACCTCACATTACTTTAGATATAAATATGGTTTCAAGACGCACATTTAGCTAACATAAGCTAACACAAGCTAACATGTGCGTGTGTGCTAGTCTATATATAAAAGAGGTAAACCCAAGAAGGGTAAAAAGAAAGCTCCATTTGTAACACCCCATCCGTCGCAAATAATATAACAAAAGTCTGATCGGAGCCCCACGCCATATTAAACAGACAGAAGAATGCATTACTAAATGAGATGCGATCATTCAGCTTTATCGACTAGCTAGGCTTCACTTCACCAGCCAGTTATATATATATATATATATATACATACATATATATATATATATATATATATATATACATACATATATATATATATATACATATATATATATATATATATATATACATACATATATATATATATATATATATATACATACATATATATATATGATTATTTTGAGCTCGTCGGTGGATGTAAATTAATCCCGGCATCAAATGATTGGAAACCTTCCAAAAATAAATAATGTGATGACGTGGCATATGCAGAGACTTTGATGTAGATGTATTATGACTGGGTACCATGCATGCACGAATCGTCATGATCTAGCTAGCTAGGCGATCATGTCTCTATCGCACGTGCATGGGAATCTATGCAATCTCGATCATGCACGTGAAATTGACAGCTTGCTCGATCGGACACCCCCTGCCTTCAATTCCTTCAATTCCTTCAATTCCTTCAATTCCTTCAATTCCTTCAATTCCTTCAATTCATTCAATTCCTTCCTTCCTTGATGATGAGTTGTTGGGATATATGCATGACCTTCTCCCTGCCGCTAGCTCCAGAAGCAAAAAAAAACACCCTAGCTAGTCTCACACGTGTGGATCCACAATATAGCTAGCTAGGCTTTACATTCACAGCCCCCCAAATATTTATTAACCCTAAGCTGCAGGTATATATAATTAGTGTAGTGCATATATATATTCAGCAGTACTTTGGCTCATTTATATATAATAATAATAATACTAATACATCAAGCCTATATAGTACGTTATCCTCTTCTTCTATCTTCTCTCACAAATATAGTTGAATCCATTAATTAAGCTGTTTCTTTCTCTACTCTCCAGCTCAATTCTCTTTTGGGTCGTCTCTTCATTTGAATCGAGTTGGAGCTCTTGATCAAATTAGAATACAATTTTTACTAAACCCATGCAAGTAGTCGAACAGAACAAATCCAGCCCCCCCAAGTTAATTAATTTTTCTTTAATTTAATTTAGCCTCTAGCTATATACCTGCCTGCGGATGGATTGAGTTCTAGCTCCATGAGCACGTCCTCTCTTATATAATTATCTCATCAGCATGTGCATCTTGCTGATTAAGAAGCTATTGATAGTTATTGTCAATAGTTCCTTAATAAATTATGCAACTGTATGTCGTCTATGACATTTTAGTCGATTATTAATTAGTTTAAACTTTAAGCTCTGATCAGATAATTAATTATTGATAGACGTTGTGATCATTGGATATTAATTATTAAAATGTGATGAGGTGTCGACGTCATGCATGTTGGATATTGATTTGTATGTATGACCAAATATTTTTGCCTTCAAAATTTTTTTGCCTCAAATATTTTTGCGTCGGCCGGCCGGTGTGAACGTCGTTATTGATTGGGTAGCTGTATAGCTAGCTGGTTGCATGCGTGATGTACATATGGATCGGACATGATAATTAAGGTTCATTTATGATTATCAACAACACAATAATCCTTCATTTTCAAATGAATATGAATCCACGTGCATCTCACTCTCCCACGTGGCCACCATTAAATCCCATGCACGTGGACTTGGACATTATTAAATTCTCCAGCTCATTCCATCCTTCCAGAGTACTCCAGTCAGTCAATAAGATCCCGGTAGAAGCAGATTAATTATTATTATTACGACTCTAATATCAATGTGTAACTTGCTGCAGGTGATGCAAGTACAAGTGTACAACAACATGTTTTAATGATTTCTTTCATTCCATTAAAAATATTGTAAGCTTAGTACTTATATTAATATATTTTTTACATACCTGGATCGAGAGTTATGGAAGTAGATCGACAACACTTTTACATGGACATACTTTTACACAAAGAACTTTACTATACGTTGACCGGCGCTCACGCTCACTTGTGAGCGCGGAGCGTGTAACGCCCTTTTCATCAACTCGGCGGGCCTGGCCAGGATTATGTTATCGGGCTGCAGCCCAAATACCTCAAAGTCTATCCGCGACTATTTCTCAGCAGCGGCGCATTGTTGAAGTCAGCTAAATTTGTGATGAGGAAAAACTCCTTATCAAGGGGGTTGCGGGTTCGAGACCCGGCCCCAACAATGCGCCGCTGCTGAGAAATAGGCGCGGAGAGGCTTTGGGGTGCTTGGGCTGCATCCCAGTAACGTGCTGGTTCGGAATTTCCTCTGGTTGAACCGGGGTAGGCCGACCTTGGGCATTACAGAGCGCCTATTCAGTGTATGTTGAGTTCAAGCCATGGCACTGCTTTTCGACGTGCAATAACTTAGACTCGGAGCATGCCTTTTTCGACACACCTCGTTTGGATGTATGTCGATTTCTCAAATCCACGGTTGCAGTTCATATTTTTGTTGCAACAATTTCCCGGCCCCATTATGTTGTGTACCCTAAGATACCTTAATTAACACCTACGTGGAGCTACGCACATTCTACGTCTCCATGAGAAAAATTCATTCTGTCTCCTTCATCCAATTTAGGAATGCATCAGATACATTCAGATGTGATGCAATTTTATGCATGTGGCTGGGATAGCAACACATGCATTATTGGGTGCAGAGCGATCGGGCTGCTCGGACACAATAACTTCGTCTTCTTAAGCCTATTTTTGGCATCTACTGTAAACTGAGAATGCAAACACTAAAATTGAATTTTTGTAGTCACTAAATATTGAATTGTGGTCACTAAAGACATTTAGTGACCACATTCAGTCCGTCACAAAGTGATCACAATAGCCCCGACACTAAATGAATTTAGTGACAAATATTTTGTCACTAAATGTGCATATTTAGTGGCCAAATTAATTCGGTCACTAAACCTTCTTTTAGGGGCTAAATAAATTTTGTTAACTAAAAGACATTTTAGTGACTAAATAAATTCGGTCACCAAAACTTATTTTAGTGATCAAATGAATTCGGCAACTAAAACTCTATGGTATCCAAATTAATCTGGTCACTAAATATTTGTGTTTTTAGTGATAAAATATCTGGTCACTAAAGATGTCACAATATTGAGAAATTGTCATTTTATTTGTTTAATTCTACAAAATATTAAAGAATTATTTCGTTTACTGTTCATTTTAATTCAATTGTGCGTAGACATTAAAACACAAGAATAAAAAAATGCTCAATAAAAAAAACTGTTTGTTTAATATGTAGAATATTTTATTAATAAAAATAGGATAAGAGATGACTCAAACCCCTCAATACAGACTAATAGTGCTTTCATCTCTAATTAAACTGAATATATACTCTTAAACATTTTTTATAGCCAACAAATGTCTTCTCTTCTCTTCTCTTTTTTAGATAGTATCACTGAATAATAATTATTTAGTGATGAAATATTATTTGGTCACTAAAAAAATATTTTTAATGACTAATTATTTATTTTAGTCACTAATTATGTGAAACTCATTATTTAGTGACCAACTTTTAATTTGGCGCAAAAGTACAGTACATCTTTAGTGACGAAATATATTGTCATTTTTTTCGTCATCAAAAGTCAATTTTTTGGTAATGAAAAGTACCTAGCTAGTTTGTTATGTTTATTTATCTATGAAATATATCACAGTCATTTGATAATTATAGATTGAGTAGCTCATTTTCTAGCTAGATTATTAAGTGTGTACTACTATTACATGAGTTTCAAGAAAATATTATTGATTCTAAGATATTTCCCTATATATGTTCATCATTGTTACTCTCTTTATGTGTAGTTGTATATATATATAATCTATAGAAATTGATCGAGCATAATATATGTTACACTGCACGCAGATGAAATAAGTCTATCAACAAAAAATTACATTAAAAATAATCCAGTAAAATATCTTAATAATTTGTCACGAAATTCATCGATGTTTATTATTGATCGATGCCGACATTTGATTGCATGATTGAGCTTAGAGAATAAACTATATTTCGGGTCATAGAGCTAAACATAAAATATTTGCCTAGAATTATTGTGTCTTTATTATATCTTAGTTTAATTTTATAGTTCATTTACGTATATCATTGATCTATATAGCTGTTCTCATCGTCATGCAGAAGGTTCTTATCTTAAATAAATATCTTCAAAAATTTATTCCCCAAAAAAAATTGGATGGATAAGAAATTAAGATGAATAGGGATCACATATTTTATGTAATTAAATAAATTTGGTGATGAATGATGTGTTTATGAACCATAGTTCGTGAATGCTCGACTTCAATGAAGGAATTGTATCCATTTTTATGTTCAAAACTAGTAATCTTTTCTTGGTGTGGTGGTCATAACCGTTGTCATGCCAAACATACATTCTATAACGGTGGCTTTTGTCTCCAAACTCACGAGAGCAAAAACACAGCGCCAAACGAAGCCTTAATCATTCAATTCTCATGTGCAATTAGTTGGTGCTCTCTGCAATGATTGTTCTTGAAATCACATGGAAGAGAAGATGAGTGTGATCTTATATATAGAGCTCTGGGATGACGATTCATTTTCTGTCTATTTTATTATAGGGTCTATTCGTACGAACAGAATGAGGCTCTGTAATTAGAATTTGAGGTCCATTTTCGTCAAAATTGGAGTGCATTATTTCTAACTCGTAAGTCTAGTTGAATGGTGGACTACCTCTATTTATATAAAAAAATCTTCTCATCTTTTCACATTTCTCATTATTTTTAGCCTGCTGTTTAATTATGATCACCTAGGCTCCGTTTGGTGCGGCGTTTCTGCTCCGATGAGTTTGGATAAAAACGTCATCATCATAGAATACATGTTTGATATGACAACGATTATGACCGCCAACATGAAAAGAAAAGTAATTTTGAACATAGAAGTACGTAGATGACAGTTTCTTAAGTGAAGTCAAGTGTTATTCACGAACGACGGTTCATAACCATCGCGTTCGTGACCGCCTCCGTCGTGCCAAATTGTGCCTAAGTAATCTTTACACCATAATTTATACCAAATAAATTCAGCTTACACAGACATGTCTCACAAGTATGTATAATCATTTTTCAGAAAAGCCACCGCAGCATCCACCATCCTCTAACTCTCCTTAATACCGGGGGCGTCCCGTGCCGCTTCGATAGCACGGGTGGAGGTACTGTCCTAGTCAGAGTACTATCGCAGTCGCACTGAAGTCCCCGTGCTTTGTCACCCGTGTGTGTCATACCGGAAGGAAGCATTTTATAGGAATATTTGGAACATATTAATATTAACTTGATATTTTGCAAGAAAACTTGTTCTCACCATTTTTTTCCTTATAGCGAATAATCATAATTCACATTTTTAGATTGGTTCATGTCCTGTCATAATTATTGATGCGTCCATTTGATTACATGATTGAGCTTAGAATAAATCAATTACTACAGTGAAGATCATTCATATAAATAGCTAATTAATTAGAATAAAAAAAATATTTTCATAGAATTGTTTTATTATTATTATTATTATTAATTTATTGCAATGCAAACATGCATATCTAACTGCACGTTCTCATCATCAGAAGATTCTTGTCTAAAATAATAAATATCTTTAAAAATTATGCAAAAAGAAAACTTTGGATGGATAAGAAGAATAGGAATCACATATTTCCTTACTGTTTTGCAAGTTGGCTACTATTTTTAATTTCCAATATATAATTCACTTATATATATATATATATATTCCTAGATGCATGTAACTTCATTTCATTATAAGGTGTCAAGTGAACTCAACTTGAGTTCCAAGTGAGCAAAAAGGCTGGTAATATATATATGGAGCGAATGGAGATCATGGTATGTGCGCGCGTGTGTGTATATGTACGTGTATATAAAGGAATCGGAGATACTGGCGGGCTAATCTTAGATGTTGGACTCATTTTGAGATCAACTATTTTTTAAAATCAGGGTTAACAAAGCTAGCATAGAAAGGGGCTGATCCAAGTGGTTACTCTGCACCGTCCGGGTACCTTCCTCTGATTTATGATGTTTCAGATGAATATTCCCCAAATATTTTGGAGAGAGACATCAATATTCTTCCTACATGTATTATGTCAACTTATCAATATGATGTTTTGTATCCTTCACATGCAAACTCCACATCAAATATTGTGTACTGAATCTAATAGTTATGATTTGCTCACTATATATATTGGTGTTTCTCAAATATTGTGTCCTAAATAAAAACAGATACTTGTATTGCTCACCATACTTGTAGCTATGTTTTCTTTGACTTTTCGTATGAATGCTGTGAGATGAATATTGATGTATCTCAAAAAAAAAAAAACTTTCAGGAGTATGGTTGATATACAAAAGCTTTATCCATTATAACATGCTATTTGAGCCAATCCTCCTTTTGAATAATGGTTTATGAGTATGTATTGTCTTTTTATCAGTTGAACTCCGTCTCATGGAATACACAGCAAAGACAAAGAAACTATAGCAGAGACGCAGTATCGAGCCATGACACATTCCACTTGCTACTCAACAACAGGTTGAGCTATGTAAAACAATCAACTAGCACATATATCTTCACAAAATCTCTAACAAAAACTCGAATAAAGTGCATCCATAACAAGATGAGTTCGTCCAATATCTTCGCTCGAACTTGAAAGAGTGTTAAATGCAGGCATGTATAAGGGTAATATTGTTAACACATAAATATTTAATTACCTAAACATGAGCGGCTGTTTAGGGTTTGACTGGGGAGCTTGCATCCAGTAATGTGCTAAGTTTCATTATAAGTTGAATTTGCTAATATCATAATACCAGCCTTCAATGATGATAAACTCACAAGCATATGAAACCACAATGACGCGAACAAAATTAAACAATGTAACATCCAATTCACAAGCAAAACCCGTGATACATAATCCTCCAATGAAGCTTATATCTGTCATAAAGAAGCACAAAAGCATTTACCCAATTCATAATCAACATCTTGTGACAGGGATTATGATGAAAATTAAGCAAAACAAACACACAAATGAAAGAATATGCCCCCACCCAATCACCCCGCAATCCTCCTTCGACGGCAGCGACAAAGATTTCTCAACTGTAATCGACTGAGAGGATTCTATCGGTTCTTTCCAGTAATTTATCTAGAAATGCCCAGGGATTCTTTATTGACTCGAGAATCGCTGTAAACCGACTTCGCTTCGGAACTCTCCGACTATCAATTCTAGTCGCTGCAAATGATCTAATTGGCAGCAAATATCCAAGGTCTTCGACCGTTATCCCTCTGGGAAGCAGATCTGGATAACTCCAATCTCGAACATCTTATGAGGCTCGGGCTAGTTTCTGAAGCTCCCATGCAGAGCGAAGAGCTCTGCCTCATCGACGGAAATCTCTGGCAGCTGAGAGATCTGAAGGAAGACGAACCCAAAGGCGGAAGCAGTGTGCAGCCGATGTCAGGCCTGCGAGGCTGAATCGGGCGATCATCGTCTGATTCTGATCCGACGGCATGGCACGTAGTGCATAGGGATAGTGATAGGCTGGCCCTTGAAGGCTCCCTGACAGGGCTCTCACACAAAAGGCTCGAAAATGAGATGATCGCATTCCGGCATAGAGGGCAGGGTATTGAGCCTGGAAGGCCGGTGATGCTGGCGGAGGTCGTATTCGTTGAGCACAGATAGAGCGCGCAATTTGTGCAAAACTCGTGGAAGCAACCTAAAAATCATAGAATCTCGTGTCAGTGGTTCGGAGTTTTTTTCACTTGAAAAGATGACTATCTAATTTATGAAATAACATTCAAGATACAAAAGCAAAAGATTAAGTTTCAATTTATTCTGGAAAAAATGAATTTGAACGTTTGGATTCTAAGAAAGAGTTATCCATAGGGAGAAGGGGTCGATTGATAGATGAAAGCAAAGACCACAAGTACTATGCAAATTTATATTCAATCGGCTGAAGTTCTAATTCGATCCTCAGAAGCATACCATCTTTGCAAGCATGTTGAGAAAACATATGAACTTGTTGCTTGTCCTTAGGGCTGATATTGAGTCAAGTTCGAGTGAGTTTAGCTTACGGAACTTAAAAAACTTTGAGTTTGGGTCAGCTCGACACAATTTCGAGCTGGTGCATGACGAGCCCACTTCAAATGTCTAGCTCACAGAATATGAGTCCTTTTATAATTGATTTCAGATGTAATAGTGTCTCGAAATAGCGATAAACTTCCATTTCGAGCTATAATATATTTGAAACAGCGCTAAACCCATATTTCAAGCTGTCTAGAATCAGTTTTTCAAGAGAGCCACCTGAAACTCAAACTCGACTCGGAAATGAATTTGAGCAGGGTGAGTTAATGAAAATTGGCTCGAATCAATTTGATACGATGTTAATTTAAATAAAAAACAGAGTGATCTCTGAGTTTCAGGTACTCTCATCAGCCCTACTCATCCTATGTGAAGAATCTGATCATGCAAAAAATAATTTGGAAAGAGAATTAAAAGCTTTAATCTGTTTGAATTCTTTCAATAAATGTGTACCTTCGGCTGATACACTGCATGTTCTCTCCAAACAAACAGCACAAGGATCAAAACTTGGAGGACACTGACTGGTACCTCTCCATCCATGTTCTCTACAAGAAGAAGAGAAGAAACAAATTTTAAATTCGTTGCTAAGGCAAGAATTTAACCCGATAATTAGTACTGGCACATTATCTAGAAAAAGTATTTAGAAAATACACGCACCTCGCGATCTTCATGATGCTCATCAAGGGGAGAGATAAAAATGGTGAAGGAAGAATGTGCGACGCACTCCCTTGTTCTCTGCTCAGAATATCCTCGAGCCAATTTCTATTCCATGACCGAGCGACTATCATCGGAGTCCATCTTCGACCACCGAAGCGTAAGACAGGTAGCACACTTTCATTATGCCAGATCAAAGTGCACGCATATGGATGGAATAAAGAGTTCAATATGCCAAAGACATGAAAGCTATTTGCATATGTTTCATAAACCGACCAATTCCAAGAATGGTTTGCTAGTGTCTTTATATGAGTAAGAAAAATGCAAAAAAAAATCCTCGTTTCCAGTTCTGATTTGCAATGCAATTCCGATAATTTATTTTAATGGTTAATTCACAGGACCTCATTTGGGACTTGCATAATTACAGGGACCTCCACTTCACTTTTTGAAAAATAACCCCTTTGAAATTTACAATGTTACAATTAGTTAACATGCATTACAAGTGCATCCCCATCAGATGAGAGGTTTATTGTACTAAAAATTAATAATGTAAACTCAAAGAAGATGTTTTTTGTAATTTCAAAAGTAGAGGAGAGTTCCCCCTAATTATGCAAAAATCCTGAAGAAGGTCTCAGTAATTAATTATAATTTCCAAAACTCATGCTGGCAACCAGACTATTACATAGCAAATTGTATTCCTAGTGTTGTACAGCCTACTCCTACAAGTCAATGCAGAACTAGAGAACTTATAGAAAAAGTGAGCACGTAGAAACTGGATGCAAATTACTCTTTGAATGGACAAGAAGATATATTGCTCATGTAGCCATTAATGGGTTCCTTGGATTGTAGGAGTCCTTGCTTGAAATTTGGCTTAATGTTCAAGTTGAACCATATTTAATCTATGTATATTAATAATTAATAAAATTGTAGAACCGTCCAAATCTTAACGCGATTACATGATTTGAGCTTGAAAAAATAAATAATGCGCGCGTATCCTGTAACTGCAGCATAGTATCTCAAGCAGTTCTTGTATTCACGTCCAGCCAAGAAGCTCTCAGGAGTTTGCAGGACTTGGAGAAGGCCGGTGATATGATCCGAACCAGGCACGGAGCTGCTCAAACTCAGGCACGGAGCTGCTCTCGCAAGATCCATAGTCCGCCCTGACGGATCCATAGTCTGCCCCGGAGGGGACCGTATCAGGGCGGCTCAGTTGGTGATGGGAGTCATGTTTAGGTCTGGGGATCGAATCCCGGCCTCAACAACCCGCCGCAGGGCGGACTGTTTAAGACTTTGGTTTGTGAAACCAAGTTCTGAATGAGCACATATGATATGTTGCACGGTATTCGAGGCACACGCCAGTGTGCCAAGGGTGTGTGTGCTCATTTTGGCGGGATAACGATTGGCAGCATGTTAGGGCAAAACTACTAGAGAGACTAAGAGAGAAGAGATCTAGAGGAAGAGAGGGAAGATTAGGTTAAAAGAGGGAGAAGAACTAACCAAATAACTCTTGCATAACCCCATAAGGGGGGCTGCCCGGGCATATAAATACCCGGGCAAGGAGGGGGCCGGCCGGCCCCTCCAAGGAGGGCTGAACCGGCCGGTTCACTGAGTGGGGGCTGAACCGGAAGGTTCAGCCCCGTTGTTTAGCGCGCCTATGCTCCTCCGTGCGTACTGACGCCCCGTAAAGCGTAGCGGGGGCGTAACATTCCCCTCCCCATCAAGAACCAACTTGTCCCCAAGGTGGTAGTCGGGGTAGAGCTCCTTGAAGTCGAAGAAGTCCACCCATGAATTGTGTGCCGGCGACAGGTTCTTCCATTTGACCAAGAGCTCGGGCCGGTATTCCGCACCCCGATTTTTCCACTTGAACATCAAAATATCTTCAGGAAGCGGCCGCAGCTCCCCTGCCGAAGTGACCTCAGGTAACAAAGTGCTCGGTTGGACATGCGGCCCTACCTTCCGCTTGAGCAAAGAGACATGGAATGTAGGATGGATGCGCGAACCCTCCGGTAATGCCAAGGTATAAGCCACCGGTCCCACCCTGCTGACAATCTGAAAGGGACCGTAGTAGCGTGGGGACAGTTTCTGGTTGCCGCGACGAGCAACGGACAACTGCCGGTACGGCTGGAGCTTGAGGAACACCTCGTCACCAACAGCGAACTCCCGCTCAGTGCGGTGCTTGTCCGCTTGGGCCTTCATGCGATCCTGGGCTAGACGGAGATTCTCCCGAAGTGTGACCAACATGCGATCCCGGTCCAGCAGAGCGCGATCCACCGCTGGAAGAGCGGTGCTCCCGGGCTCATAGCTGCCCAAGGTAGGAGGAGGCCGTCCGTAAACCACCTCAAATGGTGTCATCCTGTTGGCAGAGTGGTATGCCGTGTTGTAACAGTACTCGGCCCAATGCAACCAGTTCGGCCAGCTCCGCGGCTCATCCATCACAAAGCAACGCAGATAAGTCTCGACCCCACGATTAAGCACCTCCGTCTGACCATCCGACTGCGGGTGGTTGGCCGTGCTGAAGTGTAAGCGAGTGCCCTGCAGCCGGAACAGCTCCTTCCAGAACCCACTGACGAAGGTAGGGTCCCGATCAGAAATAATGGCGCGGGGGAGGCCATGCAGGCGAACGATCTCTCGAGCAAAGAGTGCGGCCACAGACTCCCCAGTGTACGGATGGCTGAGCGCCAGAAAATGGCCATACTTGGACAGCTTGTCCACCACCACTAGGATGACAGACTTCCCTTTAGACTTCGGCAGGCCATCAATGAAGTCCATGGACACCGTGTCCCAAATCTGTTGCGGAATCTCCAACGGTACAAGCAGGCCCGCCGGAGAAGAGGTCTCGTATTTCTTCCGCTGGCAGATCTCACAGTGGCGAACGAACTGTTGAATGTCCCGTCGCATGCCTGCCCAAAAAACGTTCGCTCGCGCCCTCTGAAGGGTCCGGAGCACCCCCGCATGCCCTCCTGTAGGCGAAGAGTGGAACTCATGCATCAACACGGTCTTCCAGGCAGAATCGGCGGGCACGACCACCCGGCCCCGATAGTAAAGCCGGCCATTACACAAGTGATAGCCAGCTGCGACGGTCTCTCCCCGCTGTAAAGCCTCCACCAACGGACGCAGCGTGTCTGACCGCCGGACCTCTTCCTGAATATCCTCCACTGAATCGACCAACGGTCCCGAAATATGAGCGAGAGCAGCCTCTGGAAGACGAGAAAGAGCATCGGCGACCACATTCTCTTTGCCGCGGCGATACACAATCTCGTAGTCGTAACCGAGAAGCTTAGTCACCCACTTCTGCTGTAGCGGCGAGGAGACCCGTTGGTCTAGGAAATGCTTCAAGCTCTGGTGATCCGTCCGGATCTTAAAGTGTCGGCCCAACAGGTACGGCCGCCAAACAGCCACCGCATGAATAATCACCAACATCTCCTTCTCATAGGCCGAGAGGCCCAAAGTACGAGGAGCCAGTGCCTTGCTATAAAAGGCTATCGGCCGCCCTGCCTGCATCAAAACCGCCCCAATGACGACACCTGAGGCGTCCGTCTCCAGGACGAACTCCTGCGTGAAATCCGGTAATGCCAAGACTGGCGTGGTGGTCATGGCCCGTTTGAGGGCCTGAAAAGCCTCCTCCGCCTCCTCACTCCAGGAGAAGGAGTCCTTCTGCAGTAGCTGGGTCAGTGGTCGGGCTATCTTGCCATAGTCCTGCACAAACCGCCGGTAATATCCTGTGAGCCCCAAAAAGCCCCGCAAGGCGCGGACTGTAACCGGCCGCGGCCAAGACTGCATACTCTGAATCTTCCGTGGGTCGGCCCTGACGCCCTGGCCGGAAACCAAGTGGCCCAAATACTCCACCTCCTCCTGACCGAAGGAGCACTTGGAACGGTTGGCATAAAGGTGGTGCTGACGTAGTCTGGCAAGGACCTGCGCCACGTGGCCCACGTGGTCCTCCCAGTTCGCGCTGTAGATGAGTATATCATCGAAGAAGATCAACACAAAGACCCGCAAGAAATCTCTGAATATCTCGTTCATGTTGGCCTGGAATGTAGAGGGCCCTCCGGTCAGCCCATTGGCCATAACCAAGAACTCGTAGTGGCCGTCATGAGTCCGGAAAACCGTCTTGTGGATGTCTTCCTGTGCCATCAAGATTTGGTAATAGCCGGAGCGAAGATCCAGCTTGGTGAACCGCTGGGCCCCATGCAACTCATCCAGCAACTCTTCGATGTGGGGAATCGGGAAGTTATCCTTGACCGTAGCGTCGTTCAAGGCACGGTAGTCCACACAGAATCGCCAGGACCCGTCCTTCTTCTTGACCAGAATAATGGGAGCCGAGAAGGAACTCGTACTTGGCCGAATGATGCCGGCCTCCAGCATCTCGCGGACACTGCGCTCGATCTCCGCCTTCTGGACGTGTGGGTAGCGGTATGGACGAACATTCGTAGGCTCAGCACCCGCCTTGAGCGGAATACGGTGATCGCGGAACCTCGGCGGAGGCAGAGTGCGTGGTTCCTGAAAAACATCAGCATAATCTGTCAGAAGTAACTGTAACTGAACCGGTACCTCAGAAGGCGTGGGATCGCCGGTCGGGACCTCCCGAAGGACGGCCATCATCTGTCCATCCCCGCTCAACCGCTGCATGCTGCGAAGAGAAACCTCCTTAATAGGAGATGACACGAGACCCTGCAAGCAAAACTGCATGTCCCCATGCACAAACTCCATAGTCATGTGGTCCCAGTCGAAAGTCACCCGCTGTAACTGGCGCAACCACTGAACTCCCAGTACCATGTCTGAGCCGCGAATAGGCAACAGGTAGACGTCAGTCCGTCCCACATAGTCGTGTAGCCGCAGCTCCACTCCCTTCAGCACCCCTTCGCATCGCAGCTTGCTGCCATCCGACACCATAACATGAAAGGCAGCCCCCTTGTCAACCACGTGCCCAACTCGCCGTGCCACGTCGGGATGTATGAAATTGTGGGTGCTCCCACTGTCCACCAGAATAGTAACCTTCTCTTGGGCGATCCGGCCCGCCAGCCGCATAGTAAGCGGGGGCGCGCAACCCTCAAGAACATGAAGAAAAACCCCGAACTCCGTGTCGTCCAATTCCACCTCCAACTCCTCATCTGGAACCGGCTCGTCGTCCCCATCCTGATGCAACATGAAGACCTGTATCTTCGTGCATTTATGGCCAGGTACAAACCTCTCGTCGCAATTAAAGCACAGCCCCTTCTCCTTCCGAGCGGCCAACTCACTCCACGACAACCGAGTCACCGTCGGTTTGCTACCCGTGGGCTTCTCCCTTCGTGCTGTTGTGGGAGGAGCCGAAGGCGGTCTACTCGTGATGCGTGCTCGCTGCCGGTTGAATCGCTCCTCCTGAATGCGCGCCAAAGTAATGGCGTGGGTCAAGGACCGAGGCATGAGTGTCTGTACCTCGTCCCGAATGTGCTCCTTGAGGCCAGATATGAAACAACTGTAGAGTGTCCGCTTCGGCCACTGAACGCGATTCGCCAGCTTTTCAAACTCTGTACGATACTCCAGCACCGACCCTTTCTGACGAAGCTTCTGAAGGAGGGCCTCAAAGTTCTCGTACTCTAGTGGCCCAAATCTGGCCGTAAATCCATCCACAAATTCGCCCCATGACACATACTCCCGTCCCCGTAGGAACCACTGCGTCCACTGGAAAGCGTTCTCCTTCAAGTGGAAGGACGCTAACTGCACCCACTGACCTTCAGGCACCTCCTGGTACTGGAAAAAAAGTTCGGCCTTTTGAATCCATTCCAATGCGTCGCCGCCCTCGAACTCTGGAAAGTACATGCGAGTTAATCCGGGAGTCAAGCGTTGTCCCCCATGACCTCCTTCCCGTCTTGCAGGCTCACCTTGCTCGAATCCGCCGTAGCCTTGATGCGGACCGTTTCCCCAAGGAGGAGGTTGTTGCTGTCCAGCCCACGCTTGGCCAAATCCGGCCATGCCAGGCGGCCCAAACCCACGGGGAGGAGGAAGAAGCCCCCCCTTTGATATCCCGCGGGATCTGGAGGTCGCCGGAGCCCAGCCGGCTCTTCCCAGCCTCGACGAAGCCCTACCGGCTCCGCCCAGCCCTGTCGGCCCTGTCCCCGAGCCGCTCCGGGGTCGGCGAACCCTGCCGCTGCAGCTCCTGGCGGAATCGGCCCCGCCGGACCCCCATAAACTGCTGTCGATCCCCCCGCTGCTACCCCATAGGCCGACGTACCCCCCTGCCAGCCCGTGCCAGGCGGAATCCCTCCGCCCCGTGCCCGATCGTCTTCCGTCAGTCGCACGCCACCGATACCATCCGCGACCCGCGCGCCCGCAGCGGCCAAATCGACGCCCGATCCGGCCGAATCCTCACTCGCCAATGCCTTCCCTTTCAGCAAGGCCTTCAATTACTCCATCCGAGCCTCCATCCGCCCTTCCATGGCTGCCATCGAGTCGGTTAGACCAACAACGTTCTCCTCTAGGGTTTCGATCCGTGAGGACTCCTCTTGAGAGCGAGTGTTCACCATGTCGGAGAGATGAACGCCTCTGATACCAAATGTTAGGGCAAAACTACTAGAGAGACTAAGAGAGAAGAGATCTAGAGGAAGAGAGGGAAGATTAGGTTAAAAGAGGGAGAAGAACTAACCAAATAACTCTTGCATAACCCCATAAGGGGGGCTGCCCGGGCATATAAATACCCGGGCAAGGAGGGGGCCGGTCGGCCCCTCCAAGGAGGGCTGAACCCGCCTGGTTCAGCCCTCGGCCGGCCGGTTCACTGAGTGGGGGCTGAACCGGAAGGTTCAGCCCCGTTGTTTAGCGCGCCTTTGCTCCTCCGTGCGTACTGACGCCCCGTAAAGCGTAGCGGGGGCGTAACACAGCAGTTCTGGATCAAAATGGGCGACTTTCGAAGGCACACGCCCGTGTGCCAAGGGCATGTGTGCGGTTTTTCGTTCCAAAGTCACGAGGAGTCGTGTCTGCATGAATCGACGCGACTTTTGGGACACACGCACGTGTGCCAAGGGCGTGTGCGCCCCAAATTTCAGGTATGGGTTTGTGCCTATAAATAGGCCAACTTATCCTAAAGAACCATGACTTGATTCAGAGTTCTTCAGACCATAAAATCATCAAGAACACATCTCGACCAAATCGAAACTAACATTTCGAAGGAAAGAAAAGCGATCATTTTCCAACCCGAGTTCGTTGGCCGGACTGCGTCGTGTTTTCGGTGTTCGTGTGTATACCTCTTGATACGCGGATATTTTTCTACGTTTGGACTCAAACGCCAGTCATTCTTCTCGAAATATGACTTCGACGCAGGTATAAACTTCTTTCTTGATTTAGTGTGTTTCGCATGGATCCTATCGAGGGTTTCCTGTATTTCCGTTACGCATTTGATGCTCTTTAAACCCAACATAACGCTCTTTCGCACCAACAAACGCCATCTTCCACCTTCACTGCCGGCATCTTTCCTGAGCTTCCCCAACCCGGTATCTCCTTCATTGAGCCACCGTTGTCGTCTGGCCTATGGATCCACCTGAGCAGTCATATCGAGCATCTTGTGCTCGTCTCTTCGTCAAGCCGAGCACGCAACCATCCTCTCGAGCCCAACGTCTCAGTGTCATTTTGAGCCCTGCGTCCCCGCTTGTTTCGAGCCCCGTGCAGCCGACAGCTCCTCCGCGCCCATTCTGCCCTTCCTTTTATCAGCCTCATCCAAATTCATTAATATTATTTTTAAATTAATCAATTAATTGATTAATTAATTACTGTGGATTGATGACGACCCCCGACGAGCCACTCATGGTCTGTTCCATGCTCCAAAAGTTCTTAGAGATGTTGACGTCACATGACGCCGCGCTTGCGCGACTCACTGTCAGCATTGACCGACGCTATGGGGGTCTGATTCCACCGATGCCGCCACTGATCCCACTACCGCAGTCATCAATCCCAACTACGCTCGAAGTGGCTCCTTCGACCACCATAGTTAGCCTACAATAACAGCTATCATGCGAGCATCCAGATGGAATACTTAGAGGCGCTTTACAGTAGGAAGTGTCGTACGCCTTTGTCTTGGGCGGAGACGGGCGACACGAAGCTGTTGAAGTGTAAGAATGTTGACGAGGCGAAAACGATGATTCGGGCAATACGCGAGAGGTTGCTAGTTGTCCAAGATAGGTAAGCAAAATATTACAATGCCAAGTACATGAATGTGGAGTTCGCCGTGTGCGATTGAGTGTATTTGAAGATAAAGCCGTTCAAGGGAGTGTCGAGGATCTGAAGCTTGAAGAAGCTAAGTCTACGATACTTGGGACCATTTGAGATTATGGAGCGCATTGGCGACGTTGCGTATCGACTTGCATTATCATCGGAGCTTAGCGTATTGCACGACATTTTCCATATTTCAGTGTTGAGGAAAGACGTGCAAGAGCCTACTCAAATTATTGACGCCGACAAAGTGTCGGTTGATGGTGGACTATCGATTAAAGTTAGGCCCATTTGCATTGAGGACATTAAAGTCCGACAATTGCGAAATAAGACGATAAAGATGCTAGAGTTTCGTTGGGACAACTATAGCCGCGAGGAGCTCTCTTGGGAGCGAGAGCAAATCATACGCGAGGAATACCCTGAGTTGTTCCCTCAGGTATAAAGAGTTTTATTTTGTTTCCTATTTTAAAATTTCAGGACGAAAATTATTTAAGGGGAGGGAATTGTAACACCCAAATTTTATGAATTTTGTACCATAAAATAGATGATTGATGTCTTGGTTAAATTCATAAGTATGTGAGGTAGCTTGAAGAGTTAGGGGTCATTTAGAGGATATTTTGACTCTACACGGCTAGGTACACGACCGTGTACCTTGAAAAATTAAAATCCAATTTCCCAAGCCGTACACGGCTTTGAACACGGCCATGTACATAGTCGTGTCGGTGGACACGACACTGTACACGGCCTGACCAAGCCGGGTACCTGGGCGTGTCCACGCCCAGGAACCCAGTCATGTGTCCCAGACTCTACACATTGTTGTTCTTCAACCACTCAAGATATGAAGGTCGTGTGTTCGTTCTGCTGAAATAAAAACTAGAAAGTGTATCAACTCCACACCCAGTAAAAAATGAAAAGGGAGACACTGTGAGTAGAAGGGTACTCCGTGTCGCGAATGTTTGGGACGAGAATAAGGATGTCATAAACAACGATGTCAAGCTTCGCACAACACGAATGTTTAGTTGTGCGTGATTTTATTGATTGAAATTTTATTACAACGAAGTTACAAGTATTTTTAATACTCCAAGAGAGTACTCGCAGACGCTACTTTTGAGTATGCGAGTATTTGGGAGGTTCTGCCACAAGTACCTATACTTTTACAGCTACTGTATGGCTTATTTATAGGCAAAAGGGTGCCTGCCAACGGCCCTCCGCTAATAAGACGGGCTGCCCGCTTACAAAATGTGACAAAAATAGGGAAAATTTCTAAGTACAGGAAGTGGAAAGGATTAGCGAGTTCCTCAATACCATTGCCTAATACGCTTTGATGGTAAACAAGTACTCCTGAATGTTCAACGAGTACTCCTGATGATCAGCAAGTTCTAGTTGATTGTCAGCAAGATCCTTCATAGTTTTATGAGCATCTTGAGTGGAAACACTTGTCATTCCGTTTGATAATAGTGAGTACTGCAGAACTTGGGCAGACATGGACGACTCTCCTCCAGCCCACCCTAAACTCTCTTCAACACCCCCTCAATCCCAACACCCTTCCCCCACCAAAGCAGACCACAAATAGGCCTCCCAGTCCCCTTACAACAACAATACAGACACCATACAGACATCCACATCATCCAGGACAGCCACCACCACATCTCCGCGTCATCGCCCTTGGCCTCTTATTTGTGAGTGTTTATTGTATGATTGTTCTCTTTTCAGTATTGTTGTATGAATTTGATTGCCTATGTTCTTATGGAAGTTTTGTTTTGTTAGTGCATTTATTTTTTGTGACTAATTGTGACTTGCAAGATCCTTTTTGTTTGCCCATACTGGCTTTTGGCCCTCAAATCGGACGAAAGTATAATTTGCTTGTCTTTCAAAATTGTTTGTAACTGTTTGTGGTAGCTGCCTAAGTTTTATGCTCTCATTATTATTTGCAATTTAATGTTGGATCTCTCATTGCATATACGCATCATCCTAGAGCTAGATAAGATTTGATTTCCCCGGCACTACACTTAGGGTTGCATATTTAGTGGTCACACACCTAGTCTACCATACATCAAAGGGTCCCAACCTAAACTTAGAGCTCCCAATTACCATTCGCAAAGGCAAATGATTATGTACTCGACACCTTATTACTATGTCTCTTTGTCCTCCAAATATCGTGCATTTTTTATGGTTGTCTTCTATTATTTTTCCTAAAACAGTTCAGCAGACTTTGTCTGAACCTAGATATGAGCACTTAATGGTGCAGAAAATAAATGGATAAGATACCAACACCCCCTGAGACTTGGTTTATTTACCTAGTGGAAATTTTGTTATTGGATGTAGATGGGCGTATGCAGTCAACATGAATCTAGATAAGTTTGTTGCTTGGTTGAAAGCTAGACTAGTTTCGAAGGGCTATTGTCAAACACATGCGCTAGACTATGCTGATATTTTCTCTCCAGTAGCTCAAAGGACATTTATTCGGGTAATCCTTTCTCTAACTACCACAAATAATTGGTCATTAGCTCAAATGGACATAATGCATTCCTTCATGGCTATTTTGAGGAAGAGGTATATATGGAGCAACCCCCTAATTTTGTTGCTTATAAGGAATATCACCGGTACAACGTGAAAGCTAAATAAATTCTTATATGGGCCCAAAAATTCACACCATGCTTGGTTTGAGACATTCTTAAACACATTAGAACAGCTTGACCTTCACAGACATAAAGCAGATCACTTTGTTTTACATCGTCGAACAATGTAATGGATCTCTGAACTAATGACATATCAACATGGTCATTTTCAAACCAAACATTTGGGTAAACCAAGGCACTTCTTGGGCGTAGAAGTTGCTCATACATCTTCAATCATTTGTTTAATGTAAAGGAAATATATTATGGATCTTCGGTCTGAAGTGGGAATGCTTGGATGCAAGCATGTTGAAAATTTGATGGATTATAATACCAAATTGATGAAGGATGAAAATAGTTCATTAAGAATCCAGCACGATATAGATGACTAGTTGGAAGATTAAATTGTCTTACCATCACAAGACCATATAATGCTTTTCCATTTAGTGTTGGGAGTCGGTTTATGGCAATCCCAAGAATTCCTTAAATGGGCATTGTTATTCATACTTTGAGATATTTGAAGGGAACTCCAGGAGTAGGCCTTGTGTACAAGGATATGGCGGATGTAAAGGAAAAAATATTTTTAAAATGGATTGAGTTGGTTCTCCATTTAATAGAAAATCTACCGCATAGTATTATATGTTTTGGAGGTAATATGGCATCTTGGAAGAATAAAAACAATATATTGTAGGTATAAAAAGTGCTGAATCATAATAAAAGGCAATGACTGAAAGTACATGTGAATTAGTATAGCTCAAGCAACTAATAGAAGAATTGTGGTATAACGTGGAATCCCAATCGAGTTGATTTGTGACAACAATATAGGTATATCTTCCCGAACTTTGTGTTTCATGAATGCACACAAAAATTGAGATTGGCTGACACGTTGTAAGAAACTTACAAATGTGCAATTTCAACTAAGTATGCGTTGTCTAACTATCATTTGACTGACATCTTCAACAAGCCCTTAATGGGCAGTCACATCAAATACAATCAAGACAAGTTGGACATTTCAAATTTCCTAGTTTGAGGGTGAGTATTAGACTATTATTCCCTAAAATACAAAGTATTAAAGCAAAGATTAACATCTTCGTCAAGGTTGCGGATGTTGAATGTTGGAGATATCAGTTTAGACTTTTCATGTCGGTTTTAATATATTACAGGATATATCTAGGATATTTCATATATCAGTAATAAATATTTAATTATTTATATGCATAATTATATAGAAATAGAATTATTTTCTAATTTATATATATTAATATATTAACAATTTAACATTTATTGAACTTTAAATCTATCAAACTAGTATAAATATTTTATGTTACACAAGTAATAACAATAAAATGCAAAGAAAAAAGTCAGAGGAAGTTGGAAGCCAGAAAGTTGTTGACGACAATGGACGATAAGGAATCTTCAGTCCAAAATCAAAGGTCAATCTGAATCGAAGTTAATGACAGAAGGGCGTATGGAAGAAAGCCAGAGAAGCAAGAAGATAGTCGAGAGCTAAGACACGAAACAACTCAGATAACGAAACAAATTCTTTTATTGTCTATTAAACCATAGACGCTAAATGATATATCAGACAATTAGTGTTGTCGGCAATATCTACAACACTGATCCTAAAAGTCCTAAGAAGAAAGAATATGTGCAATTTAAGCAGCCATCAAGAACTCTGAGACACCTTCTGTTACGAACATTGCATATCATTCATAAGATATACATGAGAGAAAGAGATGAGTCTCAAGAGGGGAAAGAGAGAGACCATACACTTGTGATCCACCGGGATGCCTCAACCATTATGCCTCTCCCCTTATATAAATGAGGGTGGGCATATCACGCATACATAATACTCTAGTTAATATTAATTAGTACTCAGTGATTAATATTAACTAATAACATAATACTCATTAATTAATAATATTATATTCCACCATGAATGTACCATGACGACTTCCATACGCTCTCTCTGGTGGTTTCGACGCGCGTGAGTGTGTGTGTGTGTGGGGGGGGGGGGGGGGGGGGTCTGCTTGGGAGAATGAGTGAGCATAACACCATGAATGTAACACGACGGCTTCCGTACGCGCGACCCGATGGTTCCGACGAGGGGGGCTGCTTAGGCGAATGTGTGTGTAACACTATACCGTCCTTAAAAATCGACATCGCCCTCAAGGTTGAGCAACCAATATGTCTCAGGTGCTGTTAAAACAGTCGCGGAAGATGGCACGATCCAAGTGAAAGGTAACAGACATTGTCGCGACATAACATTGGAAGGGGTGGATAAGCCGCAGAGCAAAAAAATGGTGGAAGTGGAGTGGGTGCAGGCGTTGAGCGGAGAATTGATTAAAACAAATGAGATATGGTGAGTGTGAGACCGCAAAGAAGAAGTACGAGGAGTGTGAAAAAGGAGGGGAGGGGAGAGTGTAGTTTTAGGTGGAATCATGGTTGTGTTGCATAAAATGAAATGTTGGGTCGGTCTTGGAAGGGAGTGGGTGTAGTGGGGTGTGAACATAAGAGGGTGAGAGTAGGTTGTAGAGAAATGGATAGGTCGGGCTATGAAAGTGCACAGTGTTCCTCTGAGAATTCTCTAGAGAAGGGGTGAATAGAGATTTAAAATATTTCTATCCTAACTGTGTATACAATAAAACACACTAAGGAATTATGCTCACAAACAACACACAGGCAGAATAATTATTGCAGGAAATAAAAATGCTAAGAAAGAAAATTGGGACAGCACAGAAAAGCACAACACAAACACCAAAGATTTTATAGAGGTTCCCCAAAATGTGGGTAGTCCTCTCTTTTACCACCTGGTAGGAATGCACCACCTGTGCCTGAGTCTTTTGATAAAGAGACTCTTAGAACCACTGATCTTTTGATAAGGAGATCATGAACCAACCAGATCTTTTGATAAGGAGATCTTGAACCAACCGGATCTTTTGATAAGGAGATCTTGAACCACTGAATCATTTGGAAGAGGGATTCTTAAAACTCTTTTACAGTTGAAGAGAAAGTGAAGAAGGAAGAGAAAGAAAGAGGGAGAATTCTGTTCTCAGAATTCTGTGAAGCCTTGTGCTTCAAATTTCTCTTTTCTGGATCTGTGAATAATGAATCCTTGCTTTTGATAGTGATATTTTGCAAGGATTATGAGCTTCAGATCCTGTTCTGTTTTTCTTCTATTGAGATCTGGCTGCTGTATCGTAGTGATGAGAAGCAGCCTTGTTCTTCTAATATGAGAGAGATGGTGAGAGCAGGTCTTCTGTCTTTTTCTTTTAGGGTTCCAGTAGGAAGAGGAAGAAGGAGGAAGCCCTAATCGACAGAATTTGAATATGTGTATTGAATGCTCTAGTTTCTTCTCTGTGATCTTCTTATTTATTATCGATCCTTTAAATTGAATTTGTTTCCTCTTTTAGAGTGTGCTGAAAAGGTATTGGCCTGGACAATTTCTCTTCCTTTCCTCATTTGTTCTCGACCCGTCTGTCAACTGTTTTGATCATTTCCAAGAAAGCTTTTGATGTCTTCTTTATTGCTTCTTTCTATTCTAGACACTAAATGAGCCGTTGTAAAACGGTCTTCAGTATTGTGGGCCTTGAGAGAGAGTTCCAAAATGACAGCTGAAAAGGTTTCCTTTTCAGACTGTATTCGACGTTGCGTCGATTTCTCTCTCTCTTATCGACGCACCTTCGAGTTTTTGTAAGAGCAGATTCGAATTCATTCTTGCTCTGATTGAAGTCTGCTTGTCGACGTTGCGTCGATACCTTATCGACGTAACCGTCGAGTTGAGGGCTTGACTCTGAACTTCATCATCTGCGTCGAATTGAAGTCGATGTTGCGTCGACTTCAGATGGCTTCGACAGATTCTTTCTTCTGCGTTGAGTTGAAGTAGAAGTTGCGTCGACTTCTCATGATACTTCGACATGTCCATTTCCTCTACGTCGACATCCTTTCGACGTAGCGTCGACTTGATCTACTTCGACAGAAGGTTGAGTTGCTTAGACTTCTAGTCTAAGTAGCGTCGACATCAATTCAATGTTACATCGATTTCTATTCGACGCAATTGTTAACTTAACCCAAATTCTGCTTGTCTTGATCTGGTCTTGTCACCCTAAGTTAAGTGAGATATCCTAGGACATCCAATGACCATATTACCCTCACTATACAATGAGTAATTAAAACCTAAGAGATAAAATCACTTTAGATAATTTGTTAAGTTAAATCCAAAGGGTTTTTCCCAACAGGTTAGGACTGGGCTGCCGGCGCGGGGCTCAAGGGAGGGAAGAGACACGAGATGGAGAAGGGGGTTGGGCGACACGTGGTTTGCGAAAACATGGGGGGTTTCATTTGGAAAATGGATAGAGGCGGAAGGGTCGTCGTGCGTGGAAGGGAAAGGAGCATAGGGAGGGGCGGACGGGCACGTACGATGGAGCTGCAACGATCGCGGGGACAGAGACGCGATGAGGAGTGGAGCATCGTTGTACGCCGCGAGGAAGGATATTCGCGCAGGCGGGGAAGCCGGTCGAGGAGATGAGACCGCCGACGAGAGAGCGCTCGCAAGGGTGGGGAAATGCATGAAGTTGCTGATAGTTGTGGATTTGGGTGTGGTTTCGTGCGGCGACACTCGTCGCATGGTAGTCGGGGCATCTGACGGCTCGAGCAAACATCCAGGGTGGACAATGGGTACCCGAGCTGGCAACTACTGGGGTAGTGGCACAACTTTTCCTCTATTGGCAGAGGGGAAGGGTTGGACGACATCGTGAGGCTGTCCCAAGAGGGGCGCGAGAGCGGCGGGGACCTCCGGGGGCCACGAACGAAGAGGGATTTGGTCGAGCTCATCGATTCGATTGAGTTTGTTCTCGAGGCGTTGTGTCAGGGCGAGGAGGTGGGTGAGCATAGAGCTTTGTCGATCGAGGATCGCGTGGATGGATGCGGCGGTGGAGGACATGGCTAGAGAAGATGTGTTCCAACCGGCGGTCGAAGGGAGCACTAGTGGAATTCCGGCGATGGAACCCGCGGCCCGAAAACGACAGGTCGGACCAATTGTTACGAACAAGAATCTCGATGAGGGATCTACTCAATGTGATACACGTGAGAGAGAAAGAGAGAGAGAGAGAGAGAGAGAGAGAGAGAGAGAGAGAGAGATTGTGCGACTCAAAACGATGAACATTGCATTGCATTCATAAGACATACACGGGAGATATAGAGGAGTCTCAAGAGGGAAGAGAGAGAGGAAGGAAGAGAGAGAGCCCATACACTTATGATTCACCAGGATGCCTCAACCATTATGCCTCTCCCCCGTATATAAATGAGGGAGGGCATATCACATACATAATACTCTAGTTAGTATTAATTAATACTCATTAATAAATATTAACTAAAAACTTAATACTCATTAATTAATAATACTATATTCAACCATGAATGTACTATGGTGGCAACCATACGCGCTCCCCGATGGTTCTGACGTGGGGGGTCCGCTCGGGCAAATGAGTGAGCGTAACACCATGAATGTACCACGGCGGCTTCCATACGTGCTACCCGATGGTTCTGACGAGGTGGGTCTGCTGGGGAAAATGTGTGTGCGTAACACCTTCCCTTCCTCGGTGCTTCTCCGGGTATGTCTAATACAGTTTAAAACTATAAGTACCACAGAGCTCTGATGAAAAAGACCACCAATGAATTCAAAGCAATATCTCTGAAACAAATCGTTGAAAGTTCTTTTTAAGTCTAAGATTTATAGTGTTTAAAAGAGTCTTTGTATGTGAAAAATTAATATAGTATTCACATACCCGTTCACATTTTCAGCAGTCAAGCTAGCTCCTCTTGCAATGAGAATCTGTTGTTTACAAATGATTAGTACTGCACTCTATTTTATGAGAAACATAGTGGATCAAAACCAACATACTTCACAACAAACAGCATTTCCGCCACATGCTGCATAATGAAGAGGTGTGCTTCCTGCACCTGAAATATAGAAAATATCTTACCACATTTGCACACAAAAAATGCCCCCCCCCCCCCCGAAATAATTCTTAGCTTTCAATGACAGTATATAACAAAAAAAATGAATACTTGAACCACAAAAACAATTGAAACACAGAAAGTTGGTTAGCATCAAGCAGCGGGTACTATAAAACTCAGCTTGTAAACTAAGGCTTCGTTTGGCGCAGCGGGGGCGGGCGGAGACGGCGGCTCGATCCGCCGGTTTGGAACTGGAGGGGGGAGGCGGCAGCTCCAAAAGCCGCTTTTTAGCGGCGTTTCTCCTTGCGGGCGGGTGGAAACGGAGCAAACGCCGCCGGAGGGGCATTTGTTTTGCCGCCTTCCGGCGGCGTTTGCCCCAAACGGGGCGGTGAAACGCCGCCCCAAACGAAGCCTAAGAAATGATGCGCAAAAGGCACATGTTACTATTAGTGATAACTCTTGTTTAATAACAGTTATCAAAAGTCTAGGCCTGGAAAGTGGACAGATCCTTTGTTTTCAATGTCTGCCATGTAAAATCTAGCATTTATTTCAATTAACACCAGATACATAGCATGTTAGCTACATATCTCAAATCCTACTCAACTTGAGATATTCCCAAAAATTGTCATCAAGCACTTCAGGAGATGACTTTTCTTTAACGCAAAGTTTCCGGGGGTTCCGCTGCACGGTCAGCAAACAGAGGTCAAGAGGACAACCGGGCCAAAATAAATTCAATATTTTAACTATGTATTTTATAAAGGCATTTTAGAAATTTTGTTTACGGAGCTATGTATAAAATTTCTCTTATTCTATGGTTTGAGAATCAGATGAAAATTGAACGCCTCTTTATCTTGTAAAGGTTTCTTCCATCTACTGTTGCCTTTAGACATACCAATCTTGGGATGAACACGTAAACCTTGTGTTTTATGTATTTGTTTATAGCTCGTTTTGGTTGATTTCCTAACTTATCAACCCAACTATTGTACCTGCGGCAAATAAGTTCTTTGATAATTAAGGAATTAAGGACACTTTTGTAGTGCAGCATTTTCATTTTACTATTTATTCATTCTTTATGGGGTGCACCCTGTGAAGAGAGAAAACGGCTCACCTGCAACCAACATGCCAGAGAGAGAGGACGAAGGATTAATCCAGGTACGTGGAACTTTACATGGTATCATAGTCAGGTTGCGGCTTCTTCTCCTTCTCCACTTCCTTTAATTGCTGCACTTTGGGTTTTCTGTGTGTCCCTCGGACTTTGGGTTTTCTGTGTATACATCACAGTAATTTTTTCCTTCCAGTAGACAGTAGGGATTAGCTTGTATCGGAGAGTTGATGCTCAACTTCTATCCTGGGTGTCTTGTTGCTTCTTTCTTGCAGTTTCTTCTGCGGAGGACTTAACTTCTTCTCGAGGTTGAACTTCTTTTATCAACCTCAATCCTTCGTTCGTAGCTTCTTTTGTAGAGGTTCAGGTTCTATTTCTCGCTTGTGCTCTCGTCGCTGATAGAGTCTCTCCTAGCTTTCAATTTAATAATTCAATTGTTGATGTCTTTTCCAGTCAAGTAAAAATTGAGCAAAGCAGAATTTTCAAGTGCGTGACTTCCTTCATTGCAAGTTTGCAACACCTCTAGAGACTTACTAACACAAGTAATCGATGAATACAGGCATGAACATTACAACAAAATCGGAGGAGATGTCATCGCATCAACTTATTGAAGAGATGCAACAAATTCAGGCTCGTATAAACTACAAACAACAAAACTCAAGCCTTTATCCCACCATAGTGGGGTCAGCTATGTGGATCATTGGTCACCATTGCGCCCTATCTTTAGTCATAATCTTACTAATACCTAAGTACATCATGTCTTTCCCTATAGTTTTATTCCAAGTCTTTTTTGGTCTACCCCTCCCCCGTTTAACATGCCTAGTGGCTAAACTCTCACGACGCCTAACAGGTGCCTCTAATAGTCTCCTTTGTGCATGTTCGAATCATCTTAATTGAGCTTCTCGCATCTTCTCTGCAATTGGTATCACTCATGTCTTATCCCTGATACTTTCATTCCTAATTTTAGCCAGTCTCGTGTGTTGGCACATCCACCTAAGCATTCTCATCTCCGCAACTCCCATTTTTTGCTCATGTACATAATTCACCGCACAACACTTAGAACCGTAAAGCATCGCTGGTCTAATTACAATACGGTAAAACTTGCCTTTAAGTTTTAATGGTACGTACGATCACATAAGATCTCAGACACGCCTCTCCACTTCAACCAACCTGTTTGGATTCAATGTATCATATATTTATCTACACCTCCATCTTTTTGAATTTTCGATCTCAGATATTTAAAGCACTCACTGCGAGAAATATCTTGGTCACCCAACTTAATGACGGAGTCATCCGTCCTTGCACTACTAAATTTAAGCTTCATATACTCCGTTTTTGTCTTGCTCAACCCAAAACCCTTCTTCTCTAAAGTGTCTCGCAAGGACTCAAGTTTCGCGTTTGCACTCTCGCGCATCTCATTGACCAAAACAATATCATCTGCAAACAATAAACACCAAGGTATTGCTTGTTGGATATGACCGGTGAGCTCATCTAAGACAAGGGTAAAGAGATAGAGGCTTAAAGGTGACCCTTAATGTAAGCCAACAATGATAGAGAATTCATGTGTTAATCCTCCAGATGTCCTCACCCTCGTCATTGAATTTGTATAAACATTTTGATTACGTCAATGTATGATACATTTACACCTTTTTTTTCTAAGACTCTCCATAAGACCTCTCTTGGAACCATATCATAAGCTTTCTCAAGATCGATAAACAACATATGCAATCTTGATTTTTTCCCGATAGTTGTCAATGAGTCTCCTCAAGAGGCATATAGCTTTCATGGTCGACCGCCCTGACATGAATCCAAATTGATTTTCTGAGATGTTAGTCTCTTGTCTTACTCTTCTCTCTTACTCGTTCTCATAATTTCATGGTATAACTCATTAATTTAATTTCTCTGTAATTGACACAATTTTGTATATCTTCATCGTTCTTATACAAAAGTACCAAAATATTTTATCTTCATTGGTCCGACATTCTCTTTGTCTTCAGTATCTTATTGAAGAAATATGTAAGCCACCAAATTTCTTACTTCCCAAGGTATTTTTATACTTCGATGGGTATATCGTCTGACCCAACTGTCTTTCCATTTTCCATCTTCTTCAGAGCATCATTTACCTCTGATGCTTGAATTTTACGATAAAAAGTTATGTTTTTATACTCCTCCGATTTACTTGACTCTTTTAAACTCGGTTCATTGTCTTTTTCTTCATTATAGAGTTGATAAAAATATCTTTTTCATCGCTCCTTAATTGTCATATCATCCGTCAAAACCGTATCTGTTTTATCTCTATGCAATTAACTCGGCTTGAATTGATTGTCTTCTTCTCTCTAGCTCGAGCAATTTTATATATATCACGATCTCTATCTTTGATATCTAGTTGCTTGTAAAATTCTTCGTAAGCTTGACTTCTTGCTTTACTTACTGCCTTTTTAGCTTCTTTCTTAACGACTTTATACGTTGTCAAGTTTTCATCATTCCTACAAGCGTCGAGTGTTTTATAGCTGGCCTTCTTTGCCCTCACTTTATCTTGCACTTCCTTTTTCCACCACCAAGATTATTTATGTGGGGGTGCACGACTTTTTGACTGTCCAAGTACGTTCTTTCCACTTATCATTAAATATGAAGACATAACTTCTCATGTGACACTATGATCAACATAAGGACTATCAACTAATTATTCCATAACAGCTGCCTTGAAAATAACCTGTTTTTTCGTCTTCAAGTTCCACCGCCGAATTCTTTGCAACACTTTTGTCCTTCTTTTAAATTTACTATATTTAAGAATGGAAAACAAATATTGTAAGCGGTCAAATTTTTTTTGCAATTTATTAAGGGAAAAGGCAAATTAAGCCATTTGAAAATGACCAAATAAAGAAAATCCTCTCTTTGAAGCCTGGGATGCAGAAGACTCGATGATCATGGATTGGTTGTGGATCTATGTTTTAGAGTATTACAAAAATAAATGAGAGACTATTCAACAGACTTATTTGAAGGCTTTTAATGTAGCCCAAGTGTATGGAATTACGGTCAAACTTGGGCTACAAAACAAGGAAATATGAAGTCTCTGAATGTGATAATTTGTTCAAGAACTTATGAATATGATATTTTGCAGATGTGGTAGTTCTTACAAAATATAGTGAAAAAAATCGAGAATGATTTTCTTATAGGGAACAGTCTAAAATTTGATCAAGTGAGGGTTAAAATTCATGGAAAAGAATGATAGGAGCCCCGAATTGAGATCTTGTTCATGGCCGTGAGAGGTGGAAGTCGAGGAGGAGATTGGGGTTCCCCTTCATAGATCCGCGAGAACCTATGGTAGAAGCACGGAGGAGGAGGAGCCGGCGAAGGAGGAGGGATCGGCGGGGAGTCGAACTCTGGCGTGCGTCATGCGAAAGGGGAGACGCGGGTTCGTTAGGTCACGATAGTGGCTTAGGAGAGAGAGAGAGAGAGAGAGAGAGAGAGAGAGAGAGAGAGAGAGAGAGAGAGAGAGAGAGAGAGAGAGAGAGAGAGAGAGAGAGAGAGAGAGGGAAATTTTGATATTAATTGCTTGAAATCTCATTACACCCCCATTCCTTCCTAAGTAGGAATGACCAAACTACAAAGTGTGACATTAAAGATAAAATGCGACGATGGAAATAAAGGCGACATTGAAATAAAAATGC
Organism: Dactylorhiza incarnata; assembly: GCA_033032865.1. Taxonomy (NCBI): domain Eukaryota; kingdom Viridiplantae; phylum Streptophyta; class Magnoliopsida; order Asparagales; family Orchidaceae; genus Dactylorhiza; species Dactylorhiza incarnata. Next base: position 1,077,778 of record JAWHQI010000181.1, on the reverse strand, counting down.
GACAATAATGAGATGATGCCTTAGTACGCACCTGTCGTCCTGCGGCGACGATGGTAGGTGACGCCCCAGCATGAGTCAGTAGCGTGCGGCTCCGTAACATCTCCCGCCCCGTTGAGACCGAGTTTGTCCTCAAGCTTGTCATCCAGCTGCGGTGGAAGGTGCACCAAGGGGGGCCTAAGGGGGAGTGCCGGAGGATCTTGAATGGGTTGTAGAACTTCGGGCCCAACTTGTGATATGGGGTCCGGGAAACCGAGGACTAGCAGTAAGGGCAGCGCCTGAGCCATACCCACTCTCCTAGGGCAAATGCTAGCTCGTGATGGGTTTAGGCCTAAATCTCTCTTTTATAAATTTGCTACATATATATGATACCTTACACATAATCATTGAATATGTTGTATTCCAACTATGCTTCCTTAATATGTTGTATTGCAGCCAATATGCTGTATTCCAAGTATGCTGCCTTAATATGTTGTATTGCTGTCAATCACTAAATTTGATCTTGTGTACAATAAATGTAATCCAAGTATGTTGCCTTAATATGTTGCCAATCACTGAATTTGTCACTTGAATCAAAAAATTTGCTGCCTAAATATTATGTCTTACACTAATTTGATGTCTTACATAGTACCATTTACAATATGTATTGATTTACATTTACCGCAACTTGTATTGACTTACGTTTGTTGTTGGTTCAACATATGATGTAATTATGAATACCATTTACAATTAATCCAAGATTCTACAAGATGCTGCAACATGTGATGCATGTGGTGCTTCTTTTTGCGATACTGATGCAAAATTAAATAATGAATGGTGAATGATTGATCCATGCGGTGCTTCTTTGTGCGATATTGATCCTTAAGTTTGGTGGTGACTATATTTAACGTAGGCGGTAGCATATCGGCGAGAAGCCTATGTCGATGGGAAGAGACAACTGGGAAGACGATTAGAATGCAAGAGCTAACGCGGAGCGCTACTATTAGCGCGGTGCGGTAAGGCCATGTTCTGCCATGACCAGCACGCTCCATGTGCACGATGCCGACGATCAGAGTTAGCGCGGAGCGCTAGTACTTACCGAGGTGCGGTAGATTCATGTTCTGTCATTTCTCCCACGTTCCGTGCGCACGATGGAGGCCACGATTATGCACGACATGATAGCGCGCGGCGGTAGCATACCGCTGGCGGTAGCTTTCTGAGTCTATAAAGATGGTTCCTTTGATCAATTGTGATGTGAACTTGAGCTACAACTTCAACCTTTCGTGAGAGCCTTCATCTTTCAATGGATAGATAACAAAATTTAATAGTACCTTTAATTGATAATTGGTGTGAAGATAATGCATGATCCGCCATGAAAAGCATGGGGAATCATGACATTACAAGAGGAAGCAACGCCAATAACCACATAAGAAAAGACCAAAATTCATGAAAATGAATTGGTGAAGTATATTTGTCTCGCCACCAATAACGAATATCATCATGAATTCCGAATTGAACGGAGCGGATCACCTATGAGGTTAATTGTTGTCCCATCTTCAATAGTGCCCTCAGAAACAGAAGCCCCCAAGTCTAGGAGTAATTGCAAACTCTCAACATGCCCATTCAAAGCTGCCATGTGTAGAGCAGTGATGCCTCCATCCGCCTTCTTGTTGACTACCTCAAGTAGTAAACTGGTAAACATAATGAACATATAAAGCTTTCCATCCCACGAAAACAGATATCAAGAAGAAAGGATTAACATCAGCCTACCTCTCATCAAAGTCAACCATAGAATCATCTGTGTTTAACCTCCTCATAATGTTCCAAAAGTTTGGTATGCTTGGAATGTAGTCAACAAGGAGAAGACGAATGCAGCGAGTATGACCATTTAGAGCTGCAAAGTGAAGAGCTGTTCCTCCATTGAGATAATCTGTTCTGTGTATCTACAATCCAAAGTGAAATACTTTCTGAGTGATAAAATTAAACACAATACCATAAAACAAAAACAAAACAAAAAAGAGGAAAAATGGCAAGGTAGACTAACATTAGCTTTGAAAAGCATTAGAATTTGAACAACCTCCCAGTGACCAAATTGACAAGCTTGCATTAAAGCAGTCTGTAGTGGTACAAAATAATGGATAGGCTTAGTATGATTCATATATTTTTAGAGAAATTCAAGCAAAGAAAACATTTATTCCATGCTAGATTGCTAAAGTAAACGTATTGTCCATAGAAATTTCAAGCGTATGAACTACAATCAGATGAAATGTATGTTGAAATTCCCTATTTGCTGATAATCTATTTGTTTTTATCAACAGAACGCCCTCTAATTTGACAAAGAACGACAGTATATGAAAATACAAGAACCAGAGACAGAAATGGAGATATTATCACCTGCCCTCGGAAGTTCCTTAGATTAATATCCACACAAGATTCAAGCAACAGGGACACAATCTACAGAATCAGGAATCAATCAATCTTCAGCAAGCACAGGGACGAAGAACAAATGGAGTTAATGAAAATTACCTCATGGTGACCCTGAGCAGCGGAGTAATGCAGGGGAGAATTCCTGACCCCAAAGGTAGAATATCTAGCTAGCCTGGGATTATATTCCAAGAGAGCTTTTGCTTCCAGAAAGTCACCGTCTCTCGCAGCAGAGACCAATCTCTCTCCGGATGCCGAACAGCCAAATGAATTCCCCATTATGCTTAAAAATTTCATGATCACCAAACAATCATAAACATTAATTTCGCTCCTGCCCAACCTTCCTAATTTCTTCGAAGGAAGATGACCCGATTTGAAACATACTCCAACTGCGCCGCAATTCCCAAAAAGAACGCATACAGAGATTATTCGTCTCTAAAGCACGTAGAGAGCGGAGCGACGAAACTCAAAAGTGAGACCAGCATCCATCTTTTCGAATAGAAGGGGTCAATTCCTGCGGGAGAAGAAGACATAACCTACAACAAGGGAGAATTGAACCATTTCCCCAGAGTCGTCCTCGCTCCTGCTGCGGAGCCAAATTCAGATCAAACCGCGGAGATGTTGTTCAGATGGTAACGGCCGCTTCGTGCAAGAACAAACGGAAACGGGTTTCGTCCGACGAAAAGCAAAAGACGCCATTGCCGACGACAATATTGCCGAAATTTTGCCGGAAAGGAGTGAAAATATCGCAATCGTTGCACTCCACTTTTTTTTTCTGTTAAAATGGACAGGCGAAGACTAATTTGAATTAAAATTGAAAAATTAAGGAAATAACGGGGAAAGCTTTATAGAAAGTGATTAAAATATACTACTACTAATAATAATAATACTCGATTTTAAATGTAAAAAATTAAGTTTATTCATAAGAATACATAATGATTTAATTTTCATTTATGTATGGTTTACATCATTGAAATATATAGGCTCAGTTGGCACTGTGGTGGCGATCGTGAACGCGGTGGCTACGAACGGTCATTTGTGAACTCCCGATCTCACCTAAGAAACTTCATCCACTTTTATGTTCAAAACTAGTTTCTTTTTCTTGATGTCGGCCATAACCATTGTCTTGCCAAGCATGCATTTCATGATGTTGGCGTTTTTGTCCAAGCTCATTGGGGCCAAAAAAAAAACACGCCAAACGGTGGCACGAAGCCATAGTTTCTAGGCAAAATTATCATGAATTAATCCTTTTGATTAAGAAATTAAGAAAGCAAACATTGTTATAGTTTACACTTTTATTGATTGGGGGAAAATGTTCTAAAATTAAACGAAATTTATCTATTTTGGCATGTCTTATATTGATTTAGGGTGGTTCCATTATGAAATAGTTTATTCTAGATGGTGCCTAATTCATGTGAATATCGGGTTAAGGGTCCATTTGGCGTGGTGTTTTTGCTCCGGTTAGTTTGGACAAAAATGACGGTGTCATAAAATGTGTTTGACGTGACAACATTTACTACCGCCACCAAGAAAAATTTTACTTTTGAAAATAAAAGTGGGTAGAGTTCCTTAGGTAAGGTCGAACGTTCACGAACAATTCATAACCACCGTGTTCACAATCGTCACCGCCGTGTCAAAACAGAACTTAAATCTTTAAACCAATTGTTGAGCTTTCATGAGTCTGTCAATTTTCAATTTCATTTCAACCACATCAACAATCATTCAATTATGCGTGTGTGGAGAGAAAACTAGTGGGGGCAGAGAAAGAGAACAAGAGAAGAATTTGTTTTCTCCTTTTGGTAAAAGAAAAATTATCCTCTTAGTCTTAATCCTTTAGATTAAAGTTCAAGGACTTTCAATTATTTCGAGAAAAATTTAATAACTTCATGTGTCTAATGGGAGAACACCGACATGAACAAATTGCTTCCTCTATATATCAAGAACAACGCCTTAGGGTCCTTTTGGCATGGCGGTGGAGGTCGTGAACGTGGTGGTTATAAACTGTCGTTCGTGAATGCCCGACCTCATCTAATTAGGAGCTTCATTCTTTTTAGGTTCAAAATCAGTTTTTTTTCTTCGTGGCGATCATAATCATTGTCGTGTCAAACTTAAATTTTACTGTAATTGCATTTTTGTCTAAATTCACGGTATAAAACGCCGCACAAACGGGCCCTTAGTTTTCTAAGACCAACAATATTATGAATTCTTATGTATGTGTTCGCATATTATGTTTGGCACATATATTTATTTTTCATATATTTTGTGTATCATGTGTGTTATAAAAGATGCGCTTTAGTTTGTGTCTAAGTAGTGTGTATTAGGTTGAGCTTTGGTTAGCTAAAATAATCGTGCATTACCATGATCCGACTTAAAATCTTCTTATTTAGACATTGTTGATATATGATTATTAAATGTCGCATTTTCATTGGACCTTCACTTCACTTCTTTGTTTCTTAATCATTCTCATTAATTTACATCACTCTATCGTTATATTCTTTTCACCCAATTTTTTTTTTATCTTGTTCATATGGACGATTAAGGTTGTTCATAAATCAAAAAGTTCTTGAATAGCTTAAGAAGTGATTCGAGAATATTTGAAATTGAGCGAATTAGATTTTTTTAAATCCGAAATCGAATATAAATGTATTTATTTAATTTAAAGTAAAATCTAACTCTTGCGATTCAATCACTGTTCGGTTGAAGTGATATTTTAATCGATTCGATTCATGAACACCCTTATATGCGCAGTTCATGCACAACTACTACTTAACATTGAATCTTAGTTTGATTCAATCAATTAATTCCTCTTGATCAATTAGTGAACCTTAGTTTGATTCCATCTTTCCACATAATCAATGCCCAAACAAGCTTCTATGTGTTGGGCTAGAGAGCACCCAAGCCCGATCAGAGCACCTGCAAATTAGTTCGAGCAAGTACGTACACGACCGCTTAGCGGTATGCCGATACACAACCAAAAACACAGCACAAAATAACAACAATAAAAGTTGACACATAGATATAACGTGGAAACCCAATATGGTGAAAACCACGGGACGATCGGAGTCCAACCCGGAAAGCCGCCACTAAAAAAAGCGTAAAACAGATAGGCAATTACAAGTCTTTCCCTCCTCGATCCACACAGGATCTTCACCAACTTCGCACCACACAATATTACAAAATAAATAATAGCAAGAAAATTGCAAGTTACCGACAGTGGCGGACGAGACGGATTACACAAATCCTCTCCAAGATGTCTCTTCGAATACTTGTCAAAGTCTGCTCCATATCCAATCCGTGTTTGCGAAGTATTCCTCGTCAACGCCGCAGAGATGTCTGAAAGCTCTCCCCAAATCAAGACGCTTGCCACAAAGGCCTCTCTAAGAACTCTTTCAATGCTTGAGATGGGAGATGAGTGGATTACTTACCCCTCCTCCTTCATGCCTATTTATAAGGCCAAAACCAAGGGGTAGATGGTGGTAGATAGCATGTGCATGAAGCTTCCCTCGGTCAAAAGCACATGTCATGAAGCTTCCTTTGGCCACCTTTCTAGATGCTTCCTTCAAGAGCACATGTTGATTTCTTAGTCAAAGACGACTACCCCTTTTACCCCTTTCACACTTAGGAGAAAATACCTCATCAAATCTCCCCATTTTCGACTAAGTGAAAAATGTGTCCTTCTAATAATCTTCATTTGGTAAGACCTTCATGTCTCCTCCATATGTCGATAGATCCAGCGCCACCAAGTTCGAGTTAGTAAAACTCGAAACCACAGTTTTCTCCACAAAGGACGGGAACTGTACCCAACAGTTTATCCCCTTTGCTCTTATGTGGAAGAGATCGTCATGCCAGCGATCCTCACAGAATGCTCGAACTTCCCCCTCGACACGGTCTTCGTAAGCATATCTGCTTCATTGTCATCTGTGTGCACCTTCTGCAAATCCAGCTCTCTTTGCTCTAGAGTATCGCGTATCCAATAATACCGCGTATCAATATGCTTGGATCTCGAGTGAAAGGTGGGGTTTTTCCCCAGGTGGAAAGCCCTCTAACTGTCACACAGGAGTGTGTATCGGTCCTGAGTGAATCCAAGTTCTTTGATGAACCTCTTCATCCAAAGCAACTCTTTCCCAGCCCCAGTAACCGCAATGAACTCGGCCTCCGTAGTGGACAGTGCAACGCACTTCTGCAGTCTCGACGCCCACGAGACAGCTCCCCCTGCAAATAGAATCATGTATCCGGATGTCGACCTCCTGGAATCCACATCTCCAGCCATGTCTGCATCAGTGTAGCCCAACAGATCTGGCTCACTGTCCCCAAATCTCAGCGTCAAGTCGGACGTCCCCTGCAGGTATCTCAGTATCCACTTCACTGCGCTCCAATGCTCTCTCCCAGGATTGGAGAGAAATCTACTGACTGTCCCAACGACATGCGCAATGTCTGGACGAGTACACAACATCGCGTACATGAGACTCCCAACTGCAGATGCATACGAAATCTTCTGCATCGCCTCAATCTCCTCGGGTGTGCTGGGGCATTGATCAACGGTAAGCCTGAAGTGAGCTGCAAGAGGCACGCTCACCTTCTTCGCCTGATCCATATCAAATCTCTGGAACACCTTGCGGATGTACCGCTCCTGTGATAACCAGAGTAATCTGGCTCCCCTGTCTCTGCGAATGTGCATCCTCAAAATAGTCTTCGCAGCACCCAGATCCTTCATCTCAAAGGTGGAACTCAACTGCCACTTCAACTCAGCAATGCGAGCAGTGTTCCTCCCGACGATCAACATGTCGTCCACGTACAATAGCAGAATGATGAAATCCTCTGGAGCATACTGCTTGATGAACACGCAGTGGTCAAGGGTGGTCCTCCTAAAGTTGATCTCCCCCATGAAAGAATCAAACTTCTTATACCATTGTCGCGGGGCCTGCTTCAGGCCATATAGACTCTTCTGCAAGCGGCACACTAGACCTTCCTTCCCTCTGACACTGAAACCCTTAGGCTGCTCCATGTATAGCTCCTCCTCAAGATCGCCATGCAGAAAGGCGGTCTTGACATCCATCTGCTCTATCTCCAAATCAAGCCTCGCAGTGAGGCCAATGACAACACGAATAGATGACATCTTCACCACTGGTGAGAAGATCTCGTCGAAGTCAACACCCTGTCGCTGTCCAAAACCCTTCACCACCAGCCTGGCCTTATATCTGGGAGGTGTGGAGGAATCTCCCTGCTTCACCCTGAAAATCCAACGATTCTTCAAGGCCTTCTTGCCCTTAGGAAATCTCACCAAGTCATACGTGTGGTTCTTCTGGAGCGACTGCATCTCCTCCTGTATAGCAGCCATCCATTGGCGCTTCTCAGCACTCTCCACAGCCTCGTCATAGCTCTCAGGCTCCCCCGCATCATTCAACAGTATGAAATCTGATGCAGAATATCTAGCGGACGGGTGCCTAGCGCGATCTGATCTCCGCAAGGAAGGCTCAAGGGCCGGTGCAGGCACATCATCAGTAATGTCCTCAGCGACTCCCGGTTCACCATCAGTAGTGATATCATGATCCGGAAGGGTATCAGTACCCTGTGCTGGCTTAGGCTCAGTAGCCTCCTCAGTGTCATCATCTCCAACTATAGGCGACTCTGCAGCAGTGCGAGAGTCAACCTCAAACTCAACAGTCCCCTCAGGATCACCAACAGTCTGATCCTCACAAAAAACAGCATCATAGCTACGTACAAGCTTCTTCTCAACTGGATCAAAGAACCTGTACCCAAACTCTCCACTGTAGTCGTACCCCAAGAAGATGCATTATCGGGTCTTCGAATCCAACTTCGATCTCTCGTCCCTGGGGACGTGCACAAAGGCTTTGCAGCCAAATACCCGCAAGTGACTGTAAGAGGGGTCTTTCTCATACCAAACCCTAGCAGGGACATCCCCCTGCAATGCTGAACTCGGCGATAGGTTGATGACATGCGCTGCAGTAAGAAGAGCCTCGCCCCAAAACATCCCTGGCAGCTTCGACTCAGAAAGCATGCATCGAACTCTCTCTATCAGTGTCCTGTTCATCCTCTCAGCTACGCCATTCAGCTGTGGCGTCTTCGGTGGGGTCTTCTCATGTCTGATGCCATGATCCCTGCAGTACTCATCAAAGGGACCAATGTACTCTCCCCCGTTGTCGGACCTGATGCACTTCAGTCTCTTCCCAGACTGTCTCTCCACCTCAGCGTGGAATCTCCTGAAAGTATCGAGAACCTGATCTTTGGTCTTGATGGCATAGACCCAAAGCTTCCTCGAATGGTCGTCAATGAAAGTGACGAAGTATGATGCTCCTCCTCTGGTCTGGACCTTCAGTGGTCCGCACATATCAGTGTGAACAAGCTCCAACGGCTCTGATCTCCTGGTGGGCGTGTGGCTGTGGAATAAAATCATGTTCTGTTTCCCAGCCATACAATGGTCACACCTCTCCAAGTGATCACCAGAAATATCACTGATCAGCTTTTTCTTCGTCAGGCATCCCAAACCCTTCTGGCTAATATGTGCCAGCCTCCTGTGCCATAAGGAGGTGGATGCCTCATCTCTGACGGAGTTGGCCTGAGCAGCTTCAGGCCTCTCCTCCATGTAATACAGACCAGAGTCTCTATAACCCCTGGCCATCACAAGTGATCCCCTGATCAGCTTCCAGAAGTCTCCTCCAAAGACACCCAGGTGTCCTTCATCTCCAAGTCTGCCAACTGATATCAAATTGAAGCGAATGTATGGCACATGTCTAACATCCCTCAGAAGTAGTAGGGCTCCAGTACTCGTCTTCAAGTGCATGTCTCCACGCTCAAGTACCTTGGACGTATCCCCATTACCCATCCTCAACACCCCACAGTCATGAGTGATGTAAGTGGCAAATAACTCCCTGTTGTGGGAAACATGCGTAGAGGCTCCAGAATCAACGATCCAGCATCGGTCGTCACACGCAAGTGCAGCTGTGACGTCGTCACCAACAATAATGATGTCGTCCTCCTCAGTCGAAACGGTGACTGTCGTGTGACCCTCATCCTTGCCCTCAGTGGCATTCCCCTTCTTCCTCTGATCACTCTTCAAGGAGTAGCAAAACTTCTTGATGTGACTCTTCTTATGGCAGTAGTGGCATTCCACGTTCTGATAACGTGTCTTGGACTTGCCCCTACTCTGACTCTTGTCCTCCTTCCTTCCTCGACTCTTACTCCTTCCTCTCCCCCTGGGCTCAGAATAAAGAACGTCAGCTCGTGAAGAAGATCCTGAAGTCCCCTGAGACTTTCGTCTTACCTCCTCATTCAAGATCCCACTCTTGGCGATCTCCATGGTAACAATCCCCTGGGGGGAAGAATTGATCAGAGAAACTCTGACCATCTCCCACGAGTCTGGAAGTGGCTTGAGTAGCCACAAAGCATTCACCTCGTCTTCAAAAGTCACCTTCATAGCAGTCAGACGATCAATAATCCCCTGGAACTCATTGACATGATCCAAAATAGGTGAGCCCTCCCGGTACCTGAACTCTCCAAGCTTCTTCAGCAGATAAAGCTTGTTGATGCCCATGCACTTGGCATACAGTGTCTCGAGAGTCTTCCACAGTACCTTTGCATCAGTGATGCTAGCCGCATGGTTGTAGACGTTCGACTCCACGAACCGTCTGATAAACCCACACAGCTTCCGATGCTCCACCTTCCATTTCGCCGGATCCGTGTCCTTTGGCATCTCCTCAAAGACAGGAGCATGCTAACCCTTCACATATATCAAATCCTCCATCAATAAATCCCACTGGTGGTAGTTAGCGTCGTTTAGTTTCACCATTTGCTCGGAGCCCGAACCTGATGTAGACTCCATCATGCTCTGTCACTGATCGGACTAACCTCAGTTCTTTGAGCCGACTATTTCCAAGAAAGGAATCAAAGAGGATAAGGAGCGGACCAATGGTCGTCACCTACCGCACCCGATCACTAACCCGAAATATCTGATCGGCTCATCTCGAATCCCAAATAGGTCAGCCTGATACTAGCTCTGACAAGAAACCTGGCTTTGATACCACTTGTTGGGCTAGAGAGCACGCAAGCCTGACCAGAGCACCTGCAAATTAGTTCGAGCAAGTACCTACACGACCGCTTAGCGGTATGCCGATACACAACCAAAAACACAGCACAAAATAACAACAATAAAAGTTGACACACAGATATAACGTGGAAACCCAATAGGGTGAAAACCACGGGACGATCGGAGTCCAACCCGGAAAGCCGACACTAAAAAAAAGTGTAAAACAGATAGGCAATTACAAGGCTTTCCCTACTCGATCCATACAGGATCTTCACCAACTTCGCACCACACAATATTACAAAATAAACAGTAGCAAGAAAATTGCAAGTTACCGACAGTGGCGGACGAGACGGATTATACAAATCCTCTCCAAGATGCCTCTTCGAATACTTGCCAAAGTCTGCTCCAGATCCAATCCGTGTATGCGAAGTATTCCTCGTCAACGTCGCAGAGACGTCTGAAAGCTCTCCCCAAACCAAGACGCTTGCCACAAAGGCCTCTCTAAGAACTCTTTCAATGCTTGAGATGGGAGATGAGTGAATTATTTACCCCTCCTCCTTCATGTCTATTTATAAGGCCAAAACCAAGGGGTAGATGGTGGTAGATAGCATGTGCATGAAGCTTCCCTCGGTCAAAAGCACATGTCATGAAGCTTCCTTTGACCACCTTCCTAGAAGCTTCCTTCAAGAGCACATGTTGATTTCTTAGTCAAAGACGGCTACCCCTTTTCACACTTTGCATGAAACACATGCTTGAAAAGCATGGTCAAAAAGTGGCTAGCCCCTTTCACACTTAGGAGAAAATACCTCATCACTATGGCTTGGCCACTTGGAATCCGTTCCACTCAAAACAACATGAACAAATTGGTGCAGGACAGGAATCCACCTGTCTGCCGGCCCAGGAGGTCAGGCCACCCTGACACTGGTCGGCCCACCTGGAATTCACCAGGCAGGCTTTAACCAGGGTTGCAGCCCATACACCCCAACCCCTCTCCCGAAGATGGGTTGTTGACAACCAGCGGCATCCGAAATAATCCTCCCCACGGTGGGTTTCGAACCCCTGATCTCCTTGACGAGGGAAGTCCTCATCACCAATTGAGTTGCAGCCCCGGTTAAAGCCTGCCCGGTGGATTCCAGGTGGGTCGGCCAGTGTCAGGGTGGCCTGACCTCCTGGGCCGGCAAGCAGGTGGATTCCTGTCCTGCACCACAAATTAATCCATATAAGTTTGATTCCAACTTTTTTGAAACTTGAATGAGTCATATACCTACCGGAAGCATAGAACCATGCCCGGACAAAAAAAATAGTTTGGTTCTCTATTATACATGCCAGTTTTACATAAAGTGATAATGTTTCATGTAATTTGTAATAAAAATCTAGACCCTAAAATCTGGCATTATACATTTCAATCTTGTTTATATGTCAATTAACAAATGATGTTTGTCAAGGAAAAAAATAACATAATATTTCAACATGTAGAGTTCATACAACATGTGTTAATGTTGATGTCTCATACAATGCGTATAAAATGATAAACATTAAATAAAAGTTTAAGTGCATTAATAATGAATATTAATTATATTAAGTATTAAGTAATAGACACTAAATGCTACATAATTTAACAATCAAATATTAATTATTTATAATTTGGTGCTTTAATGGATTCTTAGGTACTCACCCCCAAGCTAGTGCCGACTAGAATTAATGATCTATATATTCATAATATTTTGGGAATCAAACTGATCAACTTGTATTTCAGATCAATTAGTTGATGTTTTTAATGTCGCCTCGGATAGTCATTGTGGATTCCGAGTGATTAGTGAATCACTAATGATTGACTCAAGAGTCTTAATTGCAAAAAACACACATGCACCTTTTGATATGTGGATGTCGATGCCGGATATGGGTTTAGTGATTTCAACTTGCTACAATATTTGCGTAGCTTTAATTTCAAAAAATCAAAGTGGACGCACCACTACCTCAAGTACCGAGTATTATTTTTATCAGATTCATCAATGTTAATCACTTCGTGAGACTATGCATGAAAGAAGGATGTCCACTTCCACCACTCTACAACCCTTGGAAGAGATATCACACACAAGTAGCAAGTTCATGGGAATGCATGATCAACCAAAATGAATGAATTGTAAGTGACTTATACATTTTTTTTATACCTCAATTTTATTCATTCACAACACATGTGCTAATGATTGATTTTTTTGTACAGATGATGTTCTAACAAATTTTGGGGTGCTTGAAGTTTAACGCAAGAAGAAGATGAAGAATTTTTTGGGCTCATATTTGACTTTTGCTATCATTTGTAATGCTAAAATATGTGTATTGCTTGTTTAGAATGAAGACAAGTATCCAATTAAACATCCATTTTAAAAAAAAAAAATCTATGATGATTTGCTAGCAACAAAATGGTTTTCAATTAGCCATTCTCAAAAACTCTAGTTTGTTGATAGTAATGGTTTGTTAAAATGCAAAATGAGTTTGCTTGTAACAGCACCCTCAATTAATTAATTCAGTTCCAGATATTGTCGGTCCTGAGTTCCCGGATTATTTTTTATGTTGAACAACATTTTTATTTAATTTACACAGATGATGCAAAAAATATCATAAAATATCAAAACTGTTAATGAATCTTTTTAGAAAATATGCATGTAAATAATTTTTTCCATTTGATTTGATCATCCATTGAGAGATGATACTTTTGTGAAATTGTGATATCATGTGTTTGATGAGATTGAAAATTATCTTTAGGGCAGTTAAGCTCAGACAAAGAGCAGCTTCAGAGAGGCTTCTATAACGGCAATCTCTTCTCGAAAAAAAAAAGATGTTTAAGAAAATTAGTTGAATCTAGCTAGGTTTAAGTAACACTCATAATATCGAACACATCTTTTCAAGCAATTGGTAGAGTTATGTTAAGAACTTTGCAGTTAAGTGAGCAAGTGGCAGAAGTAATTCTAACAATCGCCTAAAAATTAAATTGTCTTGGATGAAACAAAGCTGACAATACTTCACTTATTATAAATTGGACTAAGACATAAACATATGTGTGTTACTCTTTAGGTAGAAGAAAGGAGATCTCAATTGTTCTTCCGCCATGATCGAGTACTGTGCACAGATCTCTGCCTCATCCCAGTAAGCTGAGAGGGAAAACGACAAAGGTTGAGAAGCAATACAAAAATAAGAAGCCCATGGGAGGGCCCACAAGTGGATACATTACAATCGACGTTTCGTTGTTTCCGTTGTTGATTTCAGAAAGAAGATGTGACCAAATTCTTCGGAGAAGTAGAGATTGGGATTAGGGCTTCGTAGGACTAAAGTTTGGATTTTGAGTCTTTGGTAAATTGTAGTTATTGATGAGTTGCTCAAGTGTTACGTTTTGGGTTTGAATAATCATTCATATATATTATTACTTTGGAGATGAGTGCAAGAAATGGTTGCTTGTCTAAAAAATGTACATCACTTGTGAGTTTTATAAATATATACTTCTTCGTGCTGTATATGTATAAGTTGTAAGAAAATTAGCGCGATGTTTGGACGAAATTCAGACTTTAGAATTGGAATTTAAAACTCAATATTAATGAAAATAGATCTCCAATTTTAATTAAAATTTAATTTTAATGAGTTCCAAAATAATTTAATCTAAATAATCCTTGCCTCCTTGGTGAGAAAATTATCCATGCCATGCGTGGAAGATTTTGATTTCTGGCTTGCTGCTACGGTTAATTAGTAACGAGCGAGCCCTTATAATGAAACTTTATTTACTGAAAAAAAAAATTGTAGATAATGATTGGACACTAATTATTTGTTGGAGCATAATCGGACAGTTACCGACAATCTGTATAACCAACTTATAATTAATTAATTAATTACTTTATTATTATTTAAATAATTATATGCAGCAAGTTTGAAAGCTTCAAGTGGCAGGGACAAAAATAGAGCAACTACTTCTTTCCCAGTGGCTTCCTCTTGATCCCAGTGCATCATCTGCAAATTAATACCTTGGCTTGCAGGCTTAGGCTTTGTTTGCTTTGATGAATTTGAACAAAAATATCACCGTCGTGGTAGAATGTTTGTTTGGCATGAAAACGATCAAAAAAGTACTTTTGAGCATAAAAAATGAATGAATGTCCTTAGGTAAGGTCGGGCATTCAGTTCATAACTAGTATTGTGCTGATGTTCAAATGCCTGCTAACTAAAGTATTGTGCTGCTGTTCAACGGTTGAGATCAAGGGAGAGATCATGTGGGGAGGTTCATTTTTCTTTCAAAGTCTTCTACATCGATGATGCCTAATTTTGTCTTATTCGTGAAAATGGCGTGTGTTTTTAATTATTTCTATGTACTACTTAATCATATGCAATAAAATAAAGAATTAAGTAAAGGCGCAAAATCATAAAAAAAATATCCGTATTATAAACATCGGCGGGTAAGTCTCTTATCATGATCAATAGTTGTTGAAATTCTGTTTCACCAATCAGTTGTTTTTCCGTTATTTCCTGTTGTTTAGTTATTTGCTGTTCTCCTTCTTCGATCCAAGGTTCATTTCAGTGTGCTCGATTTTTATATCTTAACATGGTATCGGAGCAAATAAGATCGACTCATTCCAGAGTTATTTGAGATCGCCTTGATTCAGATTCTTGGTTCATATTCCATCCAGAATTCGAATCACCCAGGCATGATCCTCAGTCTCTCAGGTACTTCTTGGTACCGTCAACTACATTCCTTGGAAGCGCTCCATGGAGATCGCTCTATCCTGCAAAAATAAACTAGGTTTTGTAGACGGATTTATTCCCAAACCAATCGCCACCGATCCCAAAATGCCTCAATGGGAACAAGAGAACAATATGGTTTTTTCATGTCTTTTCCAAGGATATCGGTCAATCGATTATTCACGGTCATACTGCCGCCATTATTTGGTCTAATCTTTCACGGCGTTTTGCTAACAAATTTATGGACTTCGCAAAGTCATCTCTTCTTGCCGCCAAGAAAATCTGAGCATTGAAACTTATTTCACAAAGATCAAGCAATTATGGGACGAACTTGAAGTTGTTACTTCAATTCATGCCTGTAAATCAACTAGTCCCTATTATGTGACTAAAGCTTGGCTTGATCAATTGGAAGAACAAAAACTATGCAGTTATTGATGGGATTAAGGCTTCGTTTGGGGTGGCTTATTTGCGCCAGTGAGTTGGGTCAAAACAGGTTATGACCGCTATCAAGAAAATAAACTAGTTTTGAGCATAAAATGCATGAATTTTTTTAGGTGCGGTCGGGCGTTCACAAACGATGATTTTTTCATGACCACCGCAATCACGGCTGCCACCACCGCGCCAAACGAAACCTAATGATACTTTTAAGCCACATCGTGGCCAAATTCTCTTAATGAAAAGTTTACCCTATCTTGAAGAAGCTTACTCGATGACTCAACAAGAAGATCGCCAACTAACGATCTCACATAATATACCTATGGAAGCTAGATATGTCTACTGTTTTTACAGAGGCAATTCCTCGACTTCTTCTAATTTGTCCAATCAATGACATAACTAGAATTCCAATACCGACACCAAACGTTCTATGTGGTGTGAATATTGTAAAATGGTAGGACACCAAAGCAAAATGCTTCAAACTTCATGGATATCCCGCTGATTACAAGGGTAAAAACAAAAAAATGTCTACAAAACCAACTTCTCACCGATTTGAAGGCAACCTTGTAGAATTCTCTCCTACATAATTGTCATCAGGATTATCTGGCAATAAACAAAGCAATATTACTCAATCCCCTATTTCCAATGACTTTGCTTCAGTTCGACAATTTATTCCATAACAAATTGCCAAATTATTTGAACTTGTCAATCATACTAAACCATATTCTACGGATAACCGCCAACGATTGGCAGGTATTAGTTATTGCTTCTCCTTATCTCACAAAACAGAATTTCAACAATAGTAGCTAACGCTTTAGAGCAAAAATAATAGCTAATTGTAGGTCATGATGAACAATATATTGGAGCTAATCACAGCTAACTCATTAACTCTTTATGTGCCCACATAATAGAGAGAGGAGAGAGGAGAGAGCAGGAGTGAGAAGTGGAATGAGAAAATTAGATAAACAAAACATGAGGTAAGAGACGAAGGCTCCTTTTTGCATGATGGTGGCGGTCATGAACAAATTGTATATATTTAGAGGTCAAGATAATTACAGTCACTAAAAGAGGTTTTAGTGACCAAATTTATTTAGTCATCAAATAAAGTTTTGGTGGCCAAATTAATTTGGTCACTAAATGTAATATAAATGTTGAAACCGGCAATCGGTCTCTTGAGTTCGGACCCACAGGGGGTGTAGCCTACACCTACTACTCCTTCACTGACACTCTTGACTGTGGATTGTACTACCCATAATTCGTCGAGATTAGAAAGGCCTAAGAAGACGCCTATTCGCAGACCTAGCTGGGCGAGCAAGGGGCGAGCTGGGCGAGCAAGGCGCGAGCTGGGCAAGCAAGGCGCGAGCTGGGCGAGCAAGGCGCGAGCTGGGCGAGCAAGGCGCGCGCTGGGCGAGCAAGGAGCGCGCTGGGCGAGCAAGGCGCGAGCTGGGCGAGCAAGGCGCGAGCTGGGCGAGCAAGGGGCGAGGTGGGCGAGGTGGGCGAGCAAGGGGCGAGCTGGGGCGAGCAGCGGAGAGCAGAGGCGAGTATGGGCGAGTATCTCGCGAGTATGGGCGAGTAACTCGCGAGTATGGGCGAGTATCTCGCGAGTATGGGCGAGTATCTCGCGAGTATGGGCGAGTAGCCCTTGTAACTCGCGAGCTTAGGCAGTATACTCGCCTGTACCCCCCCCCCCCCCCCTAGGATTTCTCTATAAATAGCCCCCCAGGGGTACTAGAAATGGCACTTTGGGAAGTGGTCGAGGTCCCCCCAAGCTGGATACTAGCCAAGTCCATGCCCGTCTAGTACCTCGCCCAGCTTTTGGTTGCGGAGGGGAAGTTTCTCCCAAACTTCCGGGTATGTGGTGGGACCTCCCTGCTGGAGCACCTGGGGTGTGCTTATAGCCATTTTCTCTCTCCTATTTTAGCTACCCGAGCCGTGGAGTTGGACCGCAGGATCAGTAACCATGGGCTGCATTGATCCGAATTTTGGAGCCGGGATTTTCCTGGCTTCAACACTTTGGTGCGGTGAGCGTGGACCGTAGTCAGAGGAGGAAAGTCTAGCAAGAAGACGTCATGGCTCAGGATGGCGAGATGGAGGCCAAAGGCAGCAACTCGCGAGCATTCGACAAGTTGGGCGAGTTCCAGATGGCGACATCCTGAAGGCGAGTTCCAGATGGCGACATCCTGAAGGCGAGTTCCAGATGGCGACATCCTAAAGGCGAGTTCCAGATGACGAGATCCCTACTCGCTATAGGCAAGTTCCTACAGGCGAGATCCAGAGATAAGTTCAGACCATCGACTTTACTCGGAAGAGAGGCGAGCTTCCTGGGTAGTAGCGAGATCCTTCCTTACTCGCCTCCTTACTCGCCCATAGGCGAGCTTCCTTGTTACTCGGCATAGGCGACTTCACGCGGGCGACGAACATCAAATTTGGCGAGATCCTTCCTTAGTCGCCCATAGGCGAGTCATGCAGGCGACTTTTTTGCAGGCGAGCGAGCTTCTTCAATACTCGGCCATTGGCGAGATCCTTCCTTACTCGCCCATAGGCGAGATCTCTACTCGCGAGGGTGAGTTTTCTACTCGCAAGATGGTGAGAACCTGGTGCCTAGTTCAAGAGTGGCGAGTTCCTGAAGGGCGATTTCAAGGTCTGGAGAGTATGGAAAATAAAAAATTTCCAGGGGCGCTGCCCCCTTGACCCCTGTCCGCTGACCGGGCAGCGGAACCCCCGAACCCTCTGCGTAGGGGGTCTTATGTCAAAAGGGACACTCCTCCCCTCAGTTTCGTCCTTCTTCAATGCCAGTGATTTCCATACATCTATATGTTTGTGGGTGCTTTGGTAAAGCCCGCGAGTGCTTTTGTTTGACTAACAAATAGGATGATTCATGATGAGTTCGCCACCAAGGGAAAACACATAACCTACTCGCGAGGTCTCCAAGTTGATGCTCGGCGAGCTCCTAGTCGCGATGGACTGCTTCAACAACCTACTCGCGAGGTCTCCAAGTTGATGCTCGGCGAGCTCCTAGTCGCGATGGACTGCTTCAACAACCTACTCGCGAGGTCTCCAAGTTGATGCTCGGCGAGCTCCTTGTCGCGATGGACTGCTTCAACAACCTACTCGCGAGGTCTCCAAGTTGATGCTCGGCGAGCTCCTAGTCGCGATGGTCTTCTTCAACAACCTACTCGCGAGGTCTCCAAGTTGATGCTCGACGAGCTCCTAGTCGCGATGGTCTTCTTCAACAACCTACTCGCGAGGTCTCCAAGTTGATGCTCGGCGAGCTCCTAATCGCGATGGACTGCTTCAACAACCAACTCACGAGGTCTCCAAGTTGATGCTCGGCAAGCTCCTAGTCGCGATGGTTTTCAAAGCTGGTGTTCCGCGAGCTTCTACTCGCGATGTCTTCATCAAGGACTTATGTTCCACGAGAATGCTTACTCGTGACGTCTTCAAAGCTTGGTATTTCGCAAGCTCCTTATTCCCGATGATCTCCTTCCGTCGGCTATGTTCCATGAGAATGCTTACTCATGAGGTATTCCAGCTGATCTCCCGCGACGTTATACTCCCGATGATCTCCTTCCATCGGCTATGATCCATGAGGGGCCTTACTCGTGAGGTGTTCCAGTTGGTATCCACGATGCTATGTTCTTACTCGTATAGCCTTCAAGTTGATAACCATCACCTCCCTGAAACATGGGAGATTGTGAGTCTTCTGTCTCTTTCAGCTAAGCGTTTTCAAAAGAAAGGAAGAAAGCAGGTGAAGTTGATCTCCACGGCAGGTTGGGAAACGGGCCTCCGACTTGATTCTTGTAAAACCCAGAGCGGATGATGGGACAATGTCTCGGTTGAGCGTTTCCCTAAGTCCAAGCCTCTGCAATGACGGCCGAGATCAGCTCCCCCCTTGCACATTGGCCGCGGTTCCCACCGACTGCATTTCTCATCCGACTAGGGAGATTATCAGGAAGAAGTCTAGACGCCGACCTCCCAATTCGACGAAGAGATGATCGACTTAACCGATCAGGGGACCCTTGAATAAAGGTGTTGTGTACCCTCGAGGACTAAGAGCTCGTAACAAGCTATTCGTTTCCAATTATTTCCTCCAAATCGTGTGAGTTAATGTGCTTAAGTGTGCTTAACTCCCCGTTTAATTGTTGAGCAACAGGAAATAGGTTGGGTCGGCATTCAATATCCAAGTAGGATGGAGACCTCGGGATGGTGTGTTCCTTTGGAACCTCCCCGACTGTCAGTCCCTACTTGACGTCATCCTTCAACAACACCCAAGTGGGATGGAGACCTCGGGATGGTGTGTTCCTTTGGAACCTCCCCGACTGTCAGTCCCCTTCATGGTATGTTCCATGAGATGAAGAACTGCTCAGAAGTACCTAAAAGCTCAACAGGGAGATCACTTGTCATCGAGAAGCTCGAACTAAACTAGGAAGGACCTTTCATCGTTCAAGAGGCATTCGAGACTGGCGGATACCGCTTACAGAATCATGAAGTGGAATTGCTTGGGAATACCTGGAGCGGAAATGACCTGAAGAGGTTCTATCTCTGAGCGGGAAGGTGTATTCTCCCCCTCCTTGTGTTTATTCCATTTGAATAAAAATTCCTCGCCCCCTGAAACATGTGCCGCGAGAGTTGTTTTTCTCTTCTTGCAATAGCTTTTCGAAGTAGGTAAAACTGATCTCCACGACAGGTTGGGAAACGAGCCTCTGACTTGATTCTCGTAAAACCCAGAACGGGTGATCGAACGGTGCCTCGGTAGTGCGTTCCCCTAAGACCAAGCCTCTGCATTGACGGTGGAGATCAGCTCCCCCCTTGCACGTTGGTCGTGGTTCCCTCCGACCGCATCTCTCATCCGACTGGGGAGATTATCAGGAGAAAGTCTGGACGCCGACCTCCCAATTTGACGAAGCGATGATCGATTTAACTAACTGAGGGACCCTTGTACAAAGGTGTCATTTGACCTCTTGCGGCAGAGCCTAATATCTCTTATCGTTTATTCCAATCACATGGGTTGGTGCGGTTAATCCCCTCTGATTGTTGAGTGACAGTATGAAGACTCTTTCACAACCTGGCGACCGATTGGGGGACAGGCCTCTGACTCGACTCTCGTAAAAACCTAAGTCGGGTGGTGGGATAGCGCCTCGGGAGAGAGTCCTCCTAAGACCAAGCCTCTGCATTGACGGTCGAGATCAACTCCCCCCTTGCACGTTGGCCGAGTTACCCCCTGACTGCACTTCCCATCCGGCTGGAGAGGTTATCAGAGGAGAGTCCAAATGCCAACCACCCAACTTAACGAAGAGATGATCGATTTGACCGACCAGCATTCAACAAACACAATAGGATGGAGGCCTCAGGATGGTGTGTCCCTTTGGACCTCTCCACCTCCAGTTGAGCTTGGCTCCTGCGAGGTGTTGACCTTCTCTCCACATTTAGTTGAGCTCGGCTCCAAGAAGGTGTCGACCTTGTATCCACCTTTAGTTGAGCTCGACACCTAGAAGGTGTCGACCTTCTCTCCGCCTCTAGTTGAGCTCGGCTCCTAGCAGGTGTCGACCTTCTCTCCTCCTCTAGTTGAACTCAGCTTCTAGAAGGTGTCGACCTTCTCTCCACCTCTAGTTGAGCTCGGCTCCTAGAAGGTGTCGATCTTGTATCTGCCTCCAGTTGATCTCGGCTCCTGCGAGGTGTCGACCTTCTCTCCACCTCTAGTTGAGCTCGGCTCCTAGAAGGTGTCGACCTTGTATCTGCCTCCAGTTGAGCTCGGCTCCGGCGAGGTGTCGACCTTCTATACGCCTCCAGTTGAGCTCGGCTCCTGCGAGGTGTCGACCTTCTCTCCATCTCTAGTTGAGCTCGGCTCCTAGAAGGTGTCGACCTTGTATCCGCCTCCAGTTGAGCCCGGCTCCTACGAGGTGTCGATCTTGTATCCGCCTTTAGTTGAGCTCGTCTCCTAGAAGGTGTCGACCTTCTCTCCACCTCTAGTTGAGCTCGGCTCCTAGAATGTGTCGACCTTGTATCCACCTCCAGTTGAGCTCGGCTCCAGCGAGGTGTTGACCTTCTCTCCGCCTCCAATTGAGCTCGGCTCCTACGAGGTGTCGACCTTCTCTCCGCCTCCAGTTGAGCTCGGCTCCTGCGAGGTGTCGATCTTGTATCCGCCTTTAGTTGAGCTCGTCTCTTAGAAGGTGTCGACCTTCTCTCCACCTCTAGTTGAGCTCGGCTCCTAGAAGGTGTCGACCTTGTATCCACCTCCAGTTGAGCTCGGTTCCTGCGAGGTGTTGACCTTCTCTCCGCCTCCAGTTGAGCTCGGCTCCTGCGAGGTGTCGACCTTCTCTTCACCTCTAGTTGAGCTCGGCTCCTAGAAGGTGTCGACCTTGTATCTGCCTCCAGTTGAGCTCCGCTCCTGCGAGGTGTCGACCTTCTATCCGCCTCCAGTTGAGCTCGGCTCCTGCGAGGTGTCGACCTTCTCTCCACCTCTAGTTGAGCTCGGCTCCTAGAAGGTGTCGACCTTGTATCCGCCTCCAGTTGAGCTCGGCTCCTGCGAGGTGTCGATCTTGTATCCGCCTTTAGTTGAGCTCGTCTCCTAGAAGGTGTCGACCTTCTCTCCACCTCTAGTTGAGCTCGGCTCCTAGAAGGTATCGACCTTGTATCCACCTCCAGTTGAGCTCGGCTCCTGCGATGTGTTGACCTTCTCTCCGCCTCCAGTTGAGCTCGGCTCCTGTGAGGTGTCGACCTTCTCTCCGCCTCCAGTTGAGCTCGGCTCCTGCGAGGTGTCGATCTTGTATCCGCCTTTAGTTGAGCTCGTCTCCTAGAAGGTGTTGACCTTCTCTCCACCTCTAGTTGAGCTCGGCTCCTAGAAGGTGTCGACCTTGTATCCACCTCCAGTTGAGCTCGGCTCCTGCGAGGTGTTGACCTTCTCTCCGCCTCCAGTTGAGCTCGGCTCCTGCGAGGTGTCGACCTTCTCTTCACCTCTAGTTGAGCTCGGCTCCTAGAAGGTGTCGACCTTGTATCCACCTCCAGTTGAGCTCGGCTCCTGCGAGGTGTTGACCTTCTCTCCGCCTTTAGTTGAGCTCGGCTCCTAGAAGGTGTCGACCCTCTCTCCACCTCTAGTTGAGCTCGGCTCCTAGAAGGTTTCGACCTTGTATCAACCTCCAGTTGAGCTCGGCTCCTGCGAGGTGTTGACCTTCTATCCGTCTCTTGTTGAGCTCGGCTCCTAGAAGGTGTCGATCTTGTATCCGCCTCCAGTTGAGCTCGGATCCTAGAAGGTGTCGAACTTCTCTCCACCTCTAGTTGAGCTCGGCTCCTAGAAGGTTTCGACCTTGTATCCACCTCCAGTTGAGCTCGGCTCCTGCGAGGTGTTGACCTTCTCTCCGCCTCTAGTTGAGCTCGGCTACTAGAAAGTGTCGACCTTGTATCCGCCTTTAGTTGAGCTCGTCTCCTAGAAGGTGTCGACCTTCTCCCCACCTCTAGTTGAGCTCGGCTCCTAGAAGGTATCGACCTTGTATCCACCTCCAGTTGAGCTCGGCTCCTGCGAGGTGTTGACCTTCTCTCCGCCTTTAGTTGAGCTCGGCTCCTAGAAGGTGTCGACCTTCTCTCCACCTCTAGTTGAGCTCGGCTCCTAGAAGGTGTCGACCTTGTATCCACCTCCAGTTGAGCTCGGCTCCTGCGAGGTGTTGACCTTCTATCCGCCTCTAGTTGAGCTCGGCTCCTAGAAGGTGTCGATCTTGTATCCGCCTCCAGTTGAGTTCGGATCCTAGAAGGTGTCGACCTTCTCTCCACCTCTAGTTGAGCTCGGCTCCTAGAAGGTGTCGACCTTGTATCCACCTCCAGTTGAGCTCGGCTCCTGCGAGGTGTTGACCTTCTATCCGCCTCTAGTTGAGCTCGGCTCCTAGAAAGTGTCGACCTTGTATCCGCCTCTAGTTGAGCTCGGCTCCTAGAAGGTGTCGACCTTCTATCCGCCTCCAGTTGAGCAGAGGCGAGTATGGGCGAGTATCTCGCGAGTATGGGCGAGTAGCACTTGTAACTCGCGAGCTTAGGCAGTATACTCGCATGTACCCCCCCCCCCCTAGGATTTCTCTATAAATAGCCCCCCACGGGTACTAGAAATGGCACTTTGGGAAGTGGTCGAGGTCCCCCCAAGCTGGATACTCGCCAAGTCCATGCCCGTCTAGTACCTCGCCCAGCTTTTGGTTGCGGAGGGGAAGTTTCTCCCAAACTTCAGGGTATGTGGTGGGACCTCCCTGCTGGAGCACCTGGGGTGTGCTTATAGCCATTTTCTCTCTCCTATTTTAGCTACCCGAGCCGTGGAGTTGGACCGCAGGATCAGTAACCTCGGGCTGCATTGATCCGAATTTTGGAGCCGGGATTTTCCTTGCTTCAACATGGATGAAGAAAAACGAATAGACCAAAAGTTGTAGCGATGAGGTCCCGCAACACACCCGGAAGATCTTAGAGAGCTCCCCCTCCCAAACTAATGCTCAACTGGGCACCTTGGAGGGCAATACGAGCCAACCAAAATTAACTAGAGGATCGAGGAGAGAGCCCAAAAGATCGGATCGTCTCCAAGGTGCCCTTAAGGGTCTATTTATAGATTTTCTAGTCTGGTCTGCAAATAGCGTAAATCTGACTTTAAGTTTTACTAATCGCACCCCAAACTGGTCTACGAACAGCCTAACTCCGCTGCTCTGAAGAGCTATTGGCAGCCCACAAAGTGTATCTAGATAATTTCTTCGTTAAATCCTTCTGGGCGAGTGGTCTGTGAAGACATCACTCGCCAGACTTCTCGCGCACTAGACTCTCTAAGTTCCACTAGGTGGGTGGTCCGTAGGGGCACCACTCGCCCGATGTTGGGTTTGTTGGGCGACTGGGGTTCCAACCTCACTCGCTTGACCTCCCGCGCATCCGCACTCCTAAGCGGGCGAATGCTTTGCGGATGAGGTTTGCACTCGCCCTGAGGCTTCCCTGCCTCTCCTGACCCGGGCGAGTGATCCCCCTTACTCTCGATAAATGCTCTTCTTGACCTACCTTGCATGCCCTTTGACCCTTTGGGACCCGGGGACCTACTCGACGAATACGGGGTTGTACAATAAGTGATTGAACTGGTTTGATCACTAAATATAATATCAGTGACCAAATTGGTTCGGTCACGAAATATAATTTGGTCATTAAAAATTAATTTTTAGTAACTAAATATTATTTTGGTCAGTCACTAATTAATTGAAAATTATCATTTAGTGACCAACATCTAATTTCGTCACAAAAAGTATTTTTAGTGATGAAAAATATTTCGGCCGAGGCACACAGAGTGTACGTGCCAATGGCGTGTCAATCCTATTTTTCGAAAACTATAAATGTATAGAGTGTTTTATAAACTCCAAGTAGTTTTGAGGGTTTGTGATTTGTTCTGAATTCAAAAATCAGCTCATTTGTTGTAACCGTCTATGTTCTTGATAGTAAAATCTGACTGTTGCTGCCCGTGAACATAGTCCGACCATCTTGGTTGAATCACGCAAATCTGTGTATTTTGTGATTGGTTATTTTTTTTTGTTTCGTTTTTCATTCTATTCGAAATTCCGCAACTCACATGACCCTTTTTCTCTCTACATACCTCTCAGACATGCATCTTTTATTAGGAAGGAAGTGCAATGACGCCTTGAGGTCGCTCTTTCTGTTGGATCGTGGCATTGAGTCTCTCTCGTGCGCGGGCATCGCACTGAGTGGATCACTCATCGAAGATTAATTCTTATTTGTAACACTATGTATTTGCTATTTTCATGGATATTTTGTAATGACCACACAAGGCCTTTGATGCAATTTTGTAATAGTTTTACTTGGCTTACTCTTTGTCTATGGATGATTGGATTTCATTTCGTGTGTTTCTTTTCAACATAACATTTATTAAGATTATTTATTGTGGCCGGGGATCATATATGCAACTTATATTATGGCTTGTGGGATGTTACAACGACTTACGGCCTATATAAAAAATAAGAATGAAATAAATATTCATTATAACACTTGAAGAAAATTTGAATACTTTGGATCACGATGGAGAAAATTTGAATAACACTTGAAGAAGCTTGAAGATCGGGATCCGACCACTTGATATATGTCGTTGGATCATTCTAAAGTAGAAGAAGATCGATGCAGTAAATATAAGCAAGGATCTAAAACCCTAAAGTTTAGCAAAGGATTTGATGATACAATGTTTAAATATTCATTATAATCATTGTACAGAAAAATAGTACATGACACCACAAAAAGAAGAAATCTCAATAGATCGCCAAAGTCATCACATGAAAAAGAGGCATTAATATTGGATCTTGGCGCGGGATCGATCGATCTCAATCCTAGCAGCAGACGACGGCATGAGACAAGAGGACACAATGATATGACTCATTATAGGTTGAGCCATGACGGCTGGGACGGCATGAGACAAGAGGACACAATGATATGACTCATTATAGGTTGAGCCATGACGGCTGGGGCAATGCCAGGATCATAATTTACTATGGTACTTGTAAATTAATTAAATTAGAGCGTTCTTATTGGCAGAACAACTTCAGCTTTGAGCAGATCATTGTTAATGGTAGATCAAAATAAAAAACCAAAGAGACTTGTGAGCCCGTGAAGGTGGTCTGTCGATAATCATTTTTCCAATAGCGCGGGCTGTCAATAGATACTTTATGATCTCTACAAATTTGTTTTTGCTTGGAACACCAAGGAAACATTTATAAATTTTTTTTAATTTATTTATTTACATAGGCCATGTGCATCCACTATCGGTCGCACTAATTAAAGTATTAAATTATAATTTATAAGATATAATTCGTTTGTTTTAATTGATTTCTTTCATTAATTCATTTATAAGTTATAACAATAAATACAAAATTAGAAAGGGACAAAATTCGAAAGAGACAAAATTAGAAAGACTGGACGCAAAAATAATTAATAATGAAAATGATTGAAGAGTAGAAATTATCAAATTAGATAATTTATTTGGTTCATTCTTCGTATTTGAGGCCATTATTATTACTATCTGATGGAGTTCCTCAATCATGGGTTCAATCAAAAAGAAGATTTTTCGGCGCGACTGTACATCCCATATTTGTTGAAGATGGACCCATCCAGGCCACGTAAATAAAAGTTAAAGTCAGAGTCCATCAACGAGGACGGTGCCATCAAAAGGTGAGTGACGTTTGTTACCCGCTGGGTTGGCGAGTATCCTTGAAAGTCGCAAGGCAGGTATTTTTCAGGGACTGGGTATCCTCGCATACATTGTTAGAATTGAAGTAAGCTAGCGTCAGCGCGAGCTACTACTCGCCACCCCTCCTTATGTTGCCTATAAATAGAGGGGTACCTCCCCCTAAAGAGTAGAGATTCTGGAAATGGCGAGTATCCTCAACTTTGAGCGAGTTAGAGATACCAGAGCGCTACCAGACGAGCATCGAACTTGGAGTGAGTTCGGCAGGCGAGTTACCTACTCGCGAGATAGCGTCGGCGATAGTGGATAGCGCCTGCGCTAGCGAGAAGAGAAGCGAGGAGCGAGTACCTACTCGGGAGATAGCGCCTGGCGCTAGTGGCTAGCGCACGCGGTAGCGAGAAGTGGAGGAAGCGAAGCGCGGCGAGCGTGCGAGTAGCTTGGAGTGTGAGCAGCGAGCTTGCGAGTAGCAGAGCTAACGCCCGGCGCTAGCTTTACCGCCGGCGGTAGCGAGGAGCGAGTATCACCTGCGCGGTGTGCTCCGGAGAAGAAGCGGACCTTGTCCGTGACCAAGTTCTTACCTACTATTGGCTGTTGTGATTCAAGTTGGATGCAACTTGTATTCAGCCTTATTCATTTGTAACTAGCTGCCAGAGTTATTATTGTGAAAGTTTGTGTTCATCGTTTGGTGTCCTTATTCTCCTGTTGGTTGACGTGTTCTTCCGACTACAAAATATTTCACATACATACCCCCCAGGATTTGTCTATAAATAGACCATTATGGGTACGAGGAATGACACCTTGAAATCTTGAGACCACCTCCCTACTCATAAATTTACTACTCTCCAAGTGGTGCCTTCCACGTACCTACTCAGCCTTTCGTTTTTGGATGATAAGTTTTTCTAGACACCTGGGTACGTGGCGGGACCTCCCTTCTGAAGCACCAGGGGTGCGCTTATAGACATCTCTCTCTCTCTCTCTCTCTCTCTCTCTCTCTCTCTCTCTCTCTCTCTCTCTCTCTCTCTTGATTTTGCTATCAATTATGTGGTGTTCGATCACGGGACCAGTAACCTTAGACTACATTTAGGACCGAACATTTGGAGTTATGATTTTCTTGGCTTCAATAGCGACGTTAACCAATTCGCTGATACAAATCCAACGGACTCATTCTCACACAATTCCGAGTTCATTTGGTCTTTCAAATGTACGTTTGAAAGCAAAATGGGGTGTGAATAGTAAAATCCCTCACCATGGGGTGCGAATAATAAAATCTCATCGTGATGAGGTTGAATAGTAAAATCTCTTATCATGTGTGTGTGAATAGTAAAATCTCCCACCATGGGGTGCGAATAGTGAATTATTATCATGGGGGGGGGGGGGGGGTGAATAGTAATATCTCCCATCACTTTGTGTGCATAATAAAATCCTTCATCATTGGGGCGAGCATAGTAAAATTCCTCATCATTGGGTGCGAATAGCAAAATCTTCATCATTGGGGTGTGCATAGTAAAATAATCCCCCTTCATATGAGTGTGCATGGTAAAAGCCCACATCATGAGGGTGTGCATAGTAAAATCCTCCATCATGGGGGTGCGTATAGTAAATTCGGTTATGCGCACCCTCCCATGACACAAGTGGTTACGATGTGGTAACGATGTGGTTAATCGGTGATCGGACGGTGGAGATTACGAGGCGGACAACGTTCCGATTGTAGGAGAACTGGCCGGCGGCGGCGAGGGGACCGACTGACAGGGAGGGTCCAGCGGCCCGACGCTGGTCAGCGTGTATCGGGTGTCGCTGGCCCGACGCTGGAGGGGGCGAGGTCGCGACGACCGACCGGGGCCGGCCGCGACACCTCGCGGCCGCGAGGCACGGCGGCGGCCCTAGGCGCCCGCATGCATGCGGTCGCGAGGCGCGGAGGCGGCCGGCCGCGGCCCCTCACAGCCTCGGCGCCCCCTTCACGGTCGTGGTCACGTGCGTGCGGCTGCGAGGCGCGGCGGCGGCCAGCTGGGAGGCCGGACGGCCGCGGCACCTTGGTGACCGTGTGCGTGCGGCCGCGAGGCGCGACGGTGGGAGGCCGGTCGCGGCCCTTCGCTTCCGCATGATCACATTTTGCAAGAAATAGTTCTTAAACATATCCACGTCATTCAAATTTCAATGATGCTGCATACATCGCGAACTTATCCAATCTATTTTCTTCTACGTGTAACTCTTCCCAAATCAATTTTAATTGTGCGCTCCCTGTATATATTTATCTCGTTACTCAAATAAAAAGGTAAAATAGTGAAGCAGCTCTTATAAAATGTTGTCTCTCTTATAAAATACATGACATTGCTTCCTTGGCATCTATCTGCTTGGGCATCTTCTATTTCGCGGTATCAAGCAATTGAGGAGATTTCTCCCCTCTCCCATTCAAATATCTTACCTTCTTTTGTGAATTCTCAAAATGTGGATGAATGTGTTCCCAATGATGCGGTGTGTGGATCATGGTTTGACACTTGAAGTATAACAGAGACTACTCATATAGTTGTTCATAATGAAAGAACACCGTGAGTAATGAAGATAACATTTCGTGAGTTATGATCACTAATTCTCCCAGGGTAACATATATGATATAT
Source organism: Dactylorhiza incarnata (assembly GCA_033032865.1). Classification (NCBI taxonomy): domain Eukaryota; kingdom Viridiplantae; phylum Streptophyta; class Magnoliopsida; order Asparagales; family Orchidaceae; genus Dactylorhiza; species Dactylorhiza incarnata. The sequence continues at coordinate 1,048,377 of JAWHQI010000181.1, read as the reverse complement.
ATAGGCTTAAGATAAATGTAAAAATTCACACAACTTAGGTTAACAGAAGACTAAAGAATGTGCAACCTGCGATTTTTTGGGCGACTTGAGAGCTCTGCTTGATTAAAAAAGAAGATGATCATGTCATTCGTGTGTGATTTATAATTTATTTGACAATTAAACATCAATTATTGTTAAATAATACCACACAAAATATTAATTTTGTGATTCAAAATTTTTTGTACATGAATGATGATGCAAGCAATGATGTAAATAATATGATGATATTATCAATGATATAAATGTTAAGGTCATGTAAGTATTGGTGTAATTGACAGAATGAGATCATGAATGACATGCATAAGCTTGTAAATAATAAAATACTAGATTTGAAAGACTAGAAAAGAAGGCATCTTCATTTGAAAGACATACATTTTTGAAATAGATCTTGTCTTTTTGTTCTCTCTTATGCTCTTATTTGCTCTCTCTCTCTCTCTCTCTCTCTCACACACACACACACACACACACACTCACTCACTCACTCTCTCTCTCTCTCTCTCTCTCTCTCTCTCTCTCTCTCTCTCTCTCTCTCTCTCTCTCTCTCTCTCTCTCTCTCTCTCTCTCTCTCTCTCATGCTAGCAATTAGTATTAGAAACATGTTTGACATTAGACAAACTTTAAGATGGAGAAATTTGATGGGAGGAATGGTTCAGCTTAAGAAAGATCAAGATGGTCGCTTTATTGAAACAACAAGATGTCTACAAGATCATGTTTGAACCTGAGAAATTGTTGAAGGAGACGGTGGCAAATGCAAATAAAAAAATTAGATATGAATGCTTACAATACAATAAAATTCAACTTTCTAGATCTCACTGATGAGATGCTCCATGAAGTTGCTGAAGATGATATTCTAGTAAAATTCTGGAAAAAGCTCGAAACGCTTTATTCGAAGAAGTATCTTATGAATTAATTGTACTTTAAACAAGAACTCTACACCTTCAAGATGAAGGAAGGTACATACATTAAAGGCCCAATACACTGATAAAATCAAATCATGATGGATTTGAAGAACATCGATCGATGATGAGGATCAAGCGATAATCCCTTGTGCTCACCTACTCCATCATATGGGTAATTCATGAATAATATGATATATAGCTTAGAGCATGAGACGTTCTTTCTATCGAAGATATGAAAGCATGTTTACACTCATAGGAGATGCGTAGAAAGGTCTCATCAAACCAATCAGATGGGCATGTCAATGGATTATTTGTGAAGGGAAGATCACATCAGCGAGATTGGAAGCGCGATAGAAAGAAAATCACATCAACGACTCACCTCGACGGACGGAGACATGGCTACGAAAATCATTCTCTTGCCTCGAACGAGTGTCACAACCCGCATTTTCCCTCATACATAAATATATAAATATATGATCAAAGTCGGGGGAAACACGCGATGTGATGCCACGTCCGATAGGGGACATCTACCGACGCTCGGGCCTCTTTAATGCACAGATTATCTTTTCAAGAAGACATATTTACAGTTTTAAAGTTGAAGTAAGTTTACCTTTGAAACCGTGCCCCTCGGCCCAGTGGATCAACTAGTCCACCCGTAAAAGTATATAAATACGCAGCGGAAAATACTTTCGTTTTATTCTAAGTGAGCACGACAACCAAGAAAAGAAGTCCTGAGGGTATGCAATTTCCTGAGTTTAGTATACATAGAAGGTTTTCGTATACGCAGTTTAAAGTAGATGATACTCATTTAAAACCATGCTATGAAATTGAAATGCAATTTTCTTGATACTTAAAATACCTATCATGCAACCTAACATAAAGCATTCCCAGAGAGCAAATACTCATCAACAAGATGTACCAGCAGAGCAGCAAAATTAACAGTATACAACTAGAAACTACAATGGGCGTCAACAGGCTGACCGAACCCCTAGAGAAACACGAAAGTGTCTACAAATAAACAAAAGGACTCCTCGCCAAGGAGAGAAGAAGGTACCACCTTCAAGAGCCTGGAAGAGGCCACCTGACCACGAGCTCAGCTACACACCTGAACCTGAGGCATTCAAAAGAAAGGAATGTCTCAGCCCAAAAAAAGGGGAGCAAGAAAGCCGCACAAAAAAAAACTAGGAAGGATTACCAGATAACAAGAGAAATATGAGCAATATACATTATTAAAGTCAGCTCAATAAATGATAACAAAGGGAAACTAGCACCAAGCGAGCCTAACCAACCACGTGTCCGTCCCTGCGGATCAGAGTTAATGGTCAAACTGATCAAAGCCAACCACTTATCCGTCAGTGCGGCTCAGAGGTGATGGTCAAACTGATCAAGGGCAACCACTTGTTCGTTAGTACTACTCAGAGGTGATGGTCAAACTGATCAAGGTCAACCACTTGTCTGTCAGTGCGACTAAGAGATGATAGTCAAACTAATCAAAGTCAACCACTTGTCCGTTAGTGCGGCTCAGAGGTGATGTTCAAACTGAGCAAGGCCAACCACTTGTCCGTCAGTGTGGCTCAGAGGTGGTGGTCAACTGATCAACTGCACAACAATATTTAACATTACCAACTTACCATATCACAACAAGAACTCACCCTCAGGAATTCATTCGACGAATTTAACTTAGTTCCACGAGTTCACTCGACGAATTGAGATCACTCGACGAATTTAACTAAACCTCTCGAGATAACTCGACGAATTTACTTAACCACTCGAAATGACTCGACGAATTCAACTTAACCACTCGAGATGACTCGACGAATTTAACTTTTCCACTCGAGATGACTCGACGAATTTAACTTAACCACTCGAGATGACTCGACGAAATTTACTTAACACTCGAGATGACTCGACGAATTTTAGTTATACTCAGCGGGTTACACGAGTTCACTCGACGAATTAACTTATACCCAGCGGGTTACACGAGTTCACTCGACGAATTAACTTATACTCAGCGGGTTACACGCGTTCACTCGACGAATTAACTTATACTCAGCGGGTTACACGAGTTTACTCGACGAATTAACTTATACTCTGCGGGTTACACGAGTTCAATCGACGAATTAACTTATACTCAGCGGGTTACACGAGTTCACTCGACGAATTAACTTATACTCGGCGGGTTACATGTGTTCACTCGATGAATTAACTTCACTTCTCGAGTTCACTCGGCAAATTTAACTTAACTTCACGAGTTCACTCGACGAATTTAACTTATTTTCACGAATTCACTCGACGAATTTACTTAGCACCCAGAAATTTCTACACAGCTACCCTAAACCCTTTGAAAACCGAAAAATCAGCAAAATACCTGATTTCTTCCTGTACTTACATAACCAAACCAGCGTTTCAAATAAAAAGAAAAGAAGAAGAAGAAGATGATGATGATGATGAAGAAGAAGAAGACTTCTTGCCTTAACTGGAAGCCAACGTCGCAAAGCCTCCTTCATCGAGGAAGAACTCGACGAGAGCTCTCCTAAACCGCGCTCCTGCGAGAGATCCAACCACCTCCACCGGAAACGAAAGAAAACCTATGACGAAAGCCCTAATCTGTTATATTTTGATTCGGATCTTTTATATATATACATATTATATATATAGAATTTCATATACAAGGATTATATATATATAGAAATATATATATGTATATATGGTATGAGATTTTTGGTTTAGGTTTGATATAAACCTCTCACCACCGTGAGAATAAATTGGGGAATGAGTCGCATGGATTGGTGAGACACGCCAGGGAGAAACCTTCAGCCGCCTGTAGCATTGTTGGAGCAGCCTGTTGCTTGAAGGAGGAGCCGTCCATCTCTCTCTCTTGTTTCTTTTTCTCTCTCTCTCGCTCGTGCACTCGGAGAGGCCGCCGGCCTTGAGTGTTGTCGCCGGTCTTGGAGGAGTTAACCGCCGGCGTTGCGAGAGGGTGTTGCCGCCGGCTTGTTGGAGTTTGCCGCCGGCGTTGCAGTGGACGTTCGTTGGAGTGGAGAGGCGTGGTGTTGACGACGTGCGTGAGTGCAGTTAGCCTTGACGGCGTTTGTCTCCGGTGGCGGCGTTGGTCTCCGGTGGTGGTTGCGGTTGAACGTCGGACTTCGACGTTGAAGGTTCGGTGAACCTTGTGCGTCCGCTAGGCGGATTGCAGTCCAGATCTTCTACTTTTCGCGGATCGTGCGCGTCCGGCGCATCTGCGGTATTTTCACCGGACGGTCATTTCTTCTCCTGTTATCTCCTGTAATTGCATTTATATATTGTCTGATTTAATATATATTTGTGGTTGTGCGCCGACGGGTTTTGCCGGGCGCAGTTTTTGGTCTTATTTTGTATTCTTGTTACCTGCATTATTTTATAGCTGTGTCTGTGTTTGTACCGGATTTTACAACATAATCTTCCGACCTCCTCTCTCTCTCTCCAGAAGCTCGCGAAACAAGGACAGGAAGACGTCTTCTATTGGAAAAAAGAGAAATCCTTTTTAAAGACAATGATGGCGGATTCCATCTGGACTCTACTCTCTCTTTGCAAAAAAAGATTTTCACAAGAAGTTTATTGTATATATAAATCTCTTTATCAGAATTTTTATACAGGAATTTCATATGAATCTTATGTGAACTTTTTTTTTTATATGAAATTTTTATAAGAATATATTTTTATATAAGTTCGGTAGAGAACTTGATAAAAAAAGTCTTTATAGGATATTTTATATGCTAATTAAATATGGGCACCAAGATAAATAAAGATTTGATCAAACGTGGCCTCGTGAACACTCGAGACGAACTATGGTGACGCACCTAAGACGATAACGTCCTCGCTACGACTGAATTAACGATTTAAATATAAATCAAAAATTCTGGGGCGCTACAACGAGTGCTCTTTCGAAAAGTTACCCCAGAAAATAACGATGAGAAAAAAAAAAGAGAAAAAACCTTCAATTTATAAGTCTTACATAAGACCTATTATATAGGAGCCAGGGTCGATCAAAAATAGTAAGCTGCTAGATTTTAGTTACTCTGAAAAGGAAACGAAATCAATTACCACTCAATCAGTTATGTGGCAAAAAGAGCAAGCAATATTCTCCCGAATTAAGAGACATGAGAGAGTTATGTGATTTTCCGGCGAGATGTGAGACTTAGATCGTTCCTTCGCTCCGAATTCCTTTTGACCGCTCTCATGTCTGTTCGCGCTCAACGCTCACGTGACGCATCATCAGACGAGGGAAAAGAATTGGAAGAACGCGCCCGAGGACACTCCCGCTAAAGCTTCGTGGACTTGTCATTTATCCTTCTTTTCCGCCCTTAAGGAAAATAGTGGATTTTGGCTCGGCACTGTACCGGCCACGTGGTTTTTTATCCTGTCCGAGTTTTTCACGCTAAAATAACGTCTGTGTGTCATTGTTGGTTGGTTTACTTTTGCCTTTTTAATTGCATGCCCGAATTGACTTGGAGCTAGGACGATCCGATTCTCCGGACCGAAGAAAAACCGGACGAGCCGCAACAAGATTCACCATGATTGATTGTGGCACTTATATCTTGATGATCATATGACTTAAGGAAATAAACATTAATATATACAAAGTAGGTAACAATAATTAAACCCGCAAACTGAATCCCCTTCGCTGCTGCTACGAGTCCCAGTTCTGAGGATTCTGACGGTCAAACATATATAGCTCCGGACTCTCTTATATATATATATATATATTATGACATCTCTTCGGCCACTTTAGTGTCACCGGCCCTATTCAAACCTAAAATTCACGGGCCGGGTGGAATATATTAAGAGGGTGCCCTGAAAGTCAACCGAATTGTAATTTCATTTCTTATATGAATGGTACCTAATTAACACATGTATTTTCTTTTAAGTGGAAGTTAATATATTATTATTATTATTATAATAAGTGGCCGGATCTACTTATACCTGTATTCATCGTATTAAAATTTGAAGGACTAATTATAGATGTATTTAGTTTATAAACATCTGATGAAGAACCTCAAAACTATTTAATTATATGTACCTTCTGTCAGGTCAACGGCATTGATCGACGTTCAGCTGTGCCAGATTTAAATAATAATTGAGAGTGCCCTAATTTCACCGGCTTTAATGATCTACCCGCGCGCGCGCCGAGCTTCTTTTATGTAAAAAAAAAAAAAAAAAAAAGGCAAGTGTGATGAATTTATAAGGAGGTACGCAGTATTGGATTAATGCATGGGAAATGATGATCATAAATTCTAGATTGGGGATATCAACCCTAGCTAGAGCCTCACATTAATATATGGCTCCACATTATATATCATTAATAAAACCAGTATATATATCCTTCAATAAGAAAGATATATTTGAATTCTAGGGTTTAAGATAGTTAGTTACCCACTGTAGATTATTTATTTATTTCATTATAAAAAAAAAATTTATCCATCTATATTTTCCATCCAATAAATTTTATATTTTAATTACATAAGAATCATCACTCACTTGAATAAACAATTTAAGATCAACTTAAATACAATGTTGTAAAATAAAATAATATCAAATAAAATATAAAAGAGATTGGTCAAAATTGGACAATATAATAAAAAGGCAAGCTATATTAGAAAAACATTAACGTGAAGCGGAATTCGCAACGCATATGGCACGATCATTTCTCAAGGCTCTTGTTTCGTCGGCGTATTAAAAAAGTTACAATATTGTATGCGCCAAGCTAAGATAGTGATGCTCACATTGTGATCTTTGCCCAAAAAATACACTCACGTATAATAATAATAATAATAATAACAGCACTTTTCTTAAGAATCATGTGAAATGTTTTTTCCCTTCAATTTCTGCAAAAAAAAAGTAGTATTTTAGATTATGTTTTTTAAAAAACAAAATAATGCCTATAAAAGATAGATTTTTGGCAGTGTATTTATTTAATCAGTTTAGTATAGTCTTGCGCACACAAACTTGAAAACATGATTTTGTGATCCATTTATGATTCAAGACTCTACTTCAAATTCAGGCAAAAATTAATGGAAGATCTTATAATAATAATAATAATAATAATAATAATAATAATAATAATAATAAAGTAAGAAAGGAAACAGTGATCCAGAAATCAAGCCATGAATTGATGAAATCTATACTAATAATTTTGCTGCATTCTATTGTTAAACTGGAAATGGAATTTAATCTTTATTTACATCCACATTAAAATAAACCCGTGTAAATAAAAATTAAATAAATAAAACACGAATGCAAATTGGATATTACCTCCATCTCTCTCCTCCTCCCAGTTTTAGAATTTACACCCATTTTTTCTCCAACAACATCTGTCTCTAGCTTTTATTGCATTCCTCCCTCCTCCATTGCAATCAATTCATTAACTCTGTGTCCCCTTCGCTCCAATTACTGAATCCATCACTAACCCACCCACCTCTTCTTCTACTTCTTCTTCTTCTTCTTCTTCTTCTTCCTCCGGCCTCCTCCCCTGCAGCAGGCCATGAATTGATGAAATCATGGACTGGGTCTCCATGAATTCATCCAAGCAGGTGACTTTCTCTCTCCCATTCCCCCCTCCTCCACTCTCCACAGCCAAATATGAGGGCAAAATCAGCCCGAGCATCCTCCTCATTATCGCAATTCTAGCCATCATCTTCTTCATCGCCGGAATCATCCACCTCCTCGTCAGATTCCTCCTCCGAAACACCGCAAGAGAACCGGAAGAATCCGACAATGCCACCGCCCTCCAAGGCCAGCTCCAGGAGCTTTTTCACCTCCATGACGCAGGAGTCGACCAGTCCTTCATCGACACCTTACCAGTCTTCCTCTACAAAGCCATTATCGGACTCAAGGATCCATTTGACTGCGCAGTTTGCCTCTGTGAATTTGACCCAGAAGACAAACTCAGACTCCTCCCCAAGTGCAGCCATGCCTTCCATATTGAGTGCATAGATACGTGGCTCCTCTCCCACTCCACCTGCCCTCTTTGTAGAAGAAGCCTCTTCCCGGACTTCTCCCCTGCCCACAGCTGCAGCCCAATTGTTTTGGTTCTTGAATCTGGAAACGAGAGCTCGAGGGACATTCTTTCTGCTTCTAACAGAGAAGATCCCGGGATGAATTCGCAGCGGAGTTCTTACAGAGATCATAATTATGACGCGGCGACGCCAGTTTCGGATAATTCATGGCGCAAAACCGCTGAGGCTGTGGTGAAGGGGGAACTGAGCTTGGGTTCGATTCGTCTTCCGGACGAAAAGGTTGTCTCCGTTAAGCTCGGAAAGTTCCAAAATTTAGACGTCGGTGGAGGAGCGGGGGAAGGAAGCAGCAGGCCAGGGATGAATGCCAGTTTGGAAGAGAGTCGGAGAAGATGCTTCTCTATGGGATCTTATGAGTACGTTATGGATGAGAACTGCATGCTTCAAGTACCGATCAATTCTGTCGCGAAGCAGAGGAAGATAGGCGTCAAGAAGCCAGCTGGGAGCAGAGCAACCATGTCGGAGTGCGGTTTCCATCAAGCAGGGGAAGGAATTTCTGATCTCAGCAGAGTCAATGGCAGCAGTCTAACGACTACTTCTGCTTCCACTCTGCAGAAGAGGGAGAGTTTCTCAGTTTCCAAAATATGGCTTCAACCGAGGAAGGAGAAGGCGGCCGACGACGATTCATCGAGAAGAGCCTTCTCCTTCAGCCTGCCATTGCATCGGGATCCTGTCGAGGAGTTGAAGAAGAAGAAGCAGTTCGATTCAGGGGAAGATTATTGGGAGAAGAGCGGGAGTGAAGTAGATCTGGATGTGGAGGTCGGCAGCTGCGTCAACAGTCTCGGGTCACAGATTGAAGAAACTCCTTCATTCGCAAGGAGAACGCTGCTGTGGATTGTGGGGAAGCAGAGCAAAGTAGGCAGCAATCCGTAATGAATTCACAAATTGAATTGAATTTGAAATTGTTCAAAATCTGAATGATAAAAATAGTAATTTTGAGTCGATATTTAATTAATTAGTTCCATATATAGATAGATAGATAGATACATTAATTTTTGAACAGGAATGCAACTCCATCGATAGAGGATCAGATCTACCATCTCCAGCTAGCTTCTCAATCTGTTCATCTTAATTTGATTTCAGAACTAGTAAAAAAAAAACTTCATTAAAAATTCAATTTTGCGGAAATGCCAAAATGGGAGAGGAGAGGGAGATTTGAAATAATTAGCTCCATCTCATTTTCATGGATCTGTTTAGGGTTACAGATAGGAGCATTTAATGCATTCAATGAAGGAGGGGGAGAGAGAGAGAGGTTGAGTGTTCTTTTTGGGGACTTCAATTGTGGCTCCTTCAAGTGTTGAGCTGTCATTAATGGGTGATTTGATTTAAAACCTCCATTATATATTAGTTCGTGAGTATCATGTGTGACCATCATATACAAATTTATATGAAATGTTTTTCCATGGTGTACCCTCTCTTCCAACTGTTGGGCTTGGATTGGCTCCGGGCGGTGCATGGATCTTTATCTTCGGAAGAGTTTGCGGCTTTCGCAACTGCGTGTTGGGCACTCTGGTGGCGTCGCAACCGGATGCTGTGGGAGGGCACCCTACAACCGCTTGAGGAGACAGTTGCTTTTCTTCGATCGGTGGTGGTCTCGGCTTCGGATGTTGGGGTGTCGGGGTTGCCTCCTTTGCTTGCTTGGACGCCTCCCGCCCATGGTTCTATTAAAATTAATTTTGACGGGGCTGTACGGTCGGGCCCGCCCATGGTTGGTGTTGGGGTTATTGCTCGTGACTCTTCTGGAGGTTGCCTGGATTGGCGGTCGGCGGTTTGGTGTCATATGGATAATCCTATGGTGGCTGAGGCGCTCGCGGCCCGGTTGGCGATTGAGATGGCGGTGGCGAATGGCTGGACGTCTGTGGTGGTGGAGGGGGACTGTGCCACGGTTATTCATCATCTGGCGACATTGACTGTTCCTTTCTCCTTGGATCGGCCTATCATTCGTGATGCTCTGGCGTTGGCTCGGGCGATCCCTGCTATTGAGTTTGTTTTTGCTCGACGATCTTGTAATCGTGTGGCTCATGCATTGGCGTCGGCATCCTTTCTTGGACCCCGATCATTACCGATTTCTGTATTGGACTTAATCCGTTTGGACCTTGCTAATGAATGATTTTCCTTTCAAAAAAGTGATAGTTTCTATTTGATATATTATATAAAATGTTATTATACAAGAGAGATCGTGCGTGGGGGGCCGTGCGACCGCACTCCTGTAGCTCGTAACCCCCTCGAGAGCTGACGGGTCGGAGAACTGCAGTCGTGCGCTTGAGGGGCTGCGGGCTGTGAGTGTGTCGATCATCGCGTCGGGGCGCCACTGTGCACTCTCTCTCTCTCTCTCTCGTGTATATAGAAAGCACCCACCAATGGTATGAACAATTTAGTCATGAGAGGAACAATATTTCCTATGGTTTGAGTGGTGGTTCTAAATTTTATTATAAGACTTTTGGAACAACAACTACAAATAGTATTTTTGTTGGTTAATAGTGTAATTGGTGTGTTTGTTGCATGCGTAAACAATCATCATTACCCTTAGTTCTAAGTAAATAAGGAAGACTGTCCGAATGGAATAACACGCATTATTAATTCTAAGTTTACATTATATACCTGTGAAGTTTTGTCCAATGGAGCACCAAGACAAAACATCAAGGAGGAACACAAACACTTCTTTACAACTCCAATTTCAATTACAAGTTACAAGATTATATGACTGAACACAAATTGCATACAACTCGATTTACAACAGTCAAATAAGAAGTAAATAAACTGGTCGCGGACGCTGTCCGCTACTCCTCCACAGCACACCACACAGGTGTCACTCGCTGCTCGCTAGCGCCCGACGTTAATGTAACACCTCAATTTCCAGTGCACTGAAATCAACAAGCTGTTAAGTCTTAAAGCTAACGACAGCGTTAGCGCTAACGCCAAGCGTTAGTCTAGGACTTAGTGTCGACAATTTTTCGAGAAATCAAAACAAGGTAATTGCATTCTCGAGAAATCAAAAGGCTGAAGACTAACGCCAGCGTTAAGACTAACACAAGTGTTAAGACTAACGCCAGCGTTAAGACTAACGCCCGACGTTAGCCCAAGACGTTCGTCGAACGCAGCTTTCTAGCCGTTCGTCGAACGCAGCCAGCCGTTCGTCGAACGCAGCTTTCTAGCCGTTCGTCGAACGCAGCCAGTCGTTCGTCGAACGCAAGCTTTAGGCGGTTCGTCGAACGCAGCTTCAAAGAGTTCGTCGTTCGTCGAACGCAGTCGAACCGTTGAAGGCCTTAAGCGGCTGTGGATAACTTCAGCCACCGCCTTATAGGATAACGTCTGGCGTTAGGTTCTAACGCCGGCGTTATCTAAGAAATTATAAAAGGCAGTCAAATTCAGTTTCCCTTCTCATTTCTGATTCCAAGCTCGTTCCAAAGACAGAGTACTTGGGATTTCTGAAGGAAAGAGGTTTTTTTGGGCTAGCCTTTTGTTGCGTTGAGGGCAAATCCATGGAGGAGATTGCTTGCTTGTTTGTCATCGTCGATCCAGGGAGAGGAAGCTGTTTCAAAAGAGTCCAGCCGAGTTCCTCTCAGATCTATGGCACCGAAACGAGCGTCGAAGATAACGATTCTCCTCCCTAATCCTTGGACACGTTCGTCCTTTGATTTGCATAGTAGTAGGCAGATTTCCACTAGCGAGTGGATAGATTTCTGCCGACGGGTCGATGTTATCCTCGTAGAAATTGCATATAGAGTCCGGAATTGAAGTACGTGCATAGGCATGCTGTGTGAAGCCCATCTGGACAGGTTGGTCTGGATTGGTGATGTTGATATGTTATTGCATTCCGGAGAAGACTCCGCGATCTATGTTTTGTTTTTCGGGTTCTGTGTACTGATTCGTACTGCAAAGAGGTTTGGAGGTGTTTCCCAGAAAATACCCGAAAAAGGATAGAAGAACTAAGTTCTGTCACTAACGTCGGGCGTTAGAGCTTACGCCGGCGGTAGCTCCCAGTGATCTGTTTGAAGCCTGTGAAGCTGATAACTTCTCGAAAAGAAGTTATTAACTCCCTTATTTTAGTAAATATTGAGAAAATATACGAAATATAACGATGAATTCACTAATATACTTCATATCTGTAATTGTGGACAGTTTATCGACATAAGAGAGCAATATTTGTGCAGGAGTGCGAAAAATCCATGAAAGAACGGACAAAGTTAAGCTGGAATTATATTGTTGGAAAGAATGGAGCAGTTTGGTCATAACCGGGTCGTAACATAGCGGTTTAAATTGAATTTTCTGAACCGAAAGTGCAACATTTCTCGAAATACTAAAAAGAAAACCTGCGGATCCTTGTTGAAAGGACACATCCTTTCAGAGTTTGGACTGTAGCGAGATATTAAAAGGAGGATTTTGGCAGTTTCAAGAAAAAGGGGGAGATACGAAATACCTTTTAGAGAGAGAGAAAGAGGAAAGAAAAGGAGAGCCTTTTGGGGAAGAAGAAAGAGAATACAGATTTGAGCGGATTTGGCAACAAAGAGGACGAATTCCTGCGCTAATATTTAGGATCCGAACAATGTCTTGTAAGATCTTTTCAATTTGGTTTTTCATTTCAAGAATCATGAACTAATTCTTCGTATCTTGTATGTTGTGAGTACTAGTTTTTGTTGTGATGTTTAATTTATAATTTTTCCGTATGATTTCTTGGTTTGCTATCTTTATCAATGTTATGATTTATTACGAAAGATTTGAATAATGTTTATCTTCAACATTTCGTGGTGAGATTCGAGAGATGAATCACGATTTATTTAAGATAAATACTTAATGTTATGTGGCGAGATTCGAGAGATGAGTCGCATAGATATCTAATTTAAATCTTTTACTTTTATACTACGCCGCGAGATTCGAGAGAGGAGCGGTGTATTTACATCATAACTTTGATATAATAAAGGAGAGAGGAAGAGATTCCATCACCTTATTAGCATGAGCGGTTTGAGCGAATTAATTCACCTTGCATTTTTCTAAGTTAGAGATAACTAGCGAAATCTAGGTTATGGGAATTCATAGATCGAGAGATTATGATTCCTAGTTTTTAATCGAGCAAGATAGTAAAACAAATAAAATGCATCGGTATATTTAGCAAATATCACAACAGATCTAGGAAAGCGATATACAAGATTCATTTCTCTAAAGGTTGATAAAAAATAACTTAAGTACTTTTAGTATTTAAAAATTAGTTTCAAATATTCTGCAATTTAGTTTCGTCCAACCAATCGAATTATTTAACTTGGATTTAAGGAAAAGAGTAAACTAATATTCATAAGCGTTAGAGTGTTCACTTCTCCGAGGGAACGATCTTTACTCACTATTATATTACTTGAGTCGGCACGTATACTTGCGTATATACACTAAAGGCGTATCAAGTTTTTGGCGCCGTTGCCGGGGAAGCGGCTATCTAACGGTTTATTTCTTACGATATTAGTGAACTCTTAGTAATTAGAGACCAAGTCGTTATTTTATTTCACTTTGACTTTTTGTCTAGTGTATGTCCCGATTCCGTAACATTGAAATATTACCTTTGAATCTAGAAATCGAACGTACTTGTAGACGGAATAGACAAACTGTTAGAGCAAGCACTATTATTCATCAAGAGATGGATGATAATCAGCACGGAGATGAAAATGATCCTGGGGGTCAGGTGGACCCTAATGGTCAAGTCGAACACAATGGTCATAATATTCAAAATGCTACACCACGAATGACTTGTCGAGACTATAACGCACCGTTAAGAGGAGGTTTGCAATTTAGTATAGCGCGACCTACAATCGCCGCTAATAATTTTAAAATAGACTCTACCACAATGCAATTAGTACAACATAACAAGTTTGGTGGTCTAAATCATGAAAATGCAAACGCTCATTTAAGAACATTTTTAGAAATCTGTGATATGTACAAGATAAATGGGGCTTCGGATGAAGCTATTCAATTGAGATTATTCCCATTTTCTTTGGAGGGAAGAGCTAAAGACTGGCTTGATTCTCTACCACCTGGTTCCATCACTACGTGGGATCAATTGGAAGAGAAATTTCTGAATAAATACTTCCCACCTTCTAAAACAGCTAAGTTAGTTAGAGACATCACCACTTTCGTCCAAAATCATGGCGAAACACTTTATGAAGCGTGGGAAAGGTTTAAGGAGATGCTTAGGAAGTGTCCGCATCACGGGTTGGCGCAACACCAACAAGTAACCACTTTTTATAACGGTTTACAAACCACTACGATGATCCTAGTTGACGGAGCCGCGGGAGGGTCTTTATTAAAGAAATATCCAGAAGATGCTATGGAAATTTTAGAAGATCTTACTTCTAATAATTACCAAGCATTCGAAAGGCAAGGTAATAACCAACCAGCCGGTATACATCAAGTAGATCAATTCACTTCGTTAGCAGCCCCAATGGCCACTCAATTTAATTTAATAAATAAGAGGTTAGATTCTCTATCTACCCCTACAACAAGTGTACCAATGACAGTGGAACAATTAAACCAAGTAACTGAAGAAGTGCATTATCTAGGAGGCCAACAAAGGCAAGGACCTTCAAATTTCGAAAATCATTATAATCCAGAATGGCGATATCATCCCAATTTTTCTTGGAAAAATTCACAAAATGCAACTCAACCACCAGGTTTTAATCAAAACATTAATCCTATACCAACCCAAATGGTTAATCAACAAACCAATAATAGGAAATTAACTGATGAGTACATTATAGGTTTGTTTCAAAAGAATGACTCTAGGATGAGTGGTATTGAGTCTTCACTCCGATCTTTAGAATCCACAATTGGCCAATTGGCCAATGCTTTAAGTCAAAGAACAATAGGATCACTACCATCGGACACCACACTTAATCCAACAAGAGAAGAACCAAATAATCATTGTAAAGTTATTGCATTAAGGAGTGGGGTAGAGATCTCAAGTGGGGATGGATTACTAGAGAAGTTAAAGGAAGAAGAGGCAAGAGAAAATTCAACTAGGCGAGAAGAGTTTATTGAAATTATGAAGCCGGAGGAAGTGGAAGTGGATCCACAAAATAATAAAAAGAAAGAAATCATTTACCCTCCTCCACCTTTTCCATCTAGATTAAATAAGACAAAACTTGACAAACAATTTCAAAAATTTATGGAAATTTTTAAGAAGCTTACAATTAATATTCCATTTGCTGAGGCATTAGAGCAAATGCCTAGTTATGTCAAGTTTATGAAAGATATTTTATCGAAGAAAAGAAAATTTTTAGATAAAAAAATAGTTGCATTAACGGAGGAGTGTAGTGCGATTTTGCAAAAGAAATTGCCTCAAAAACTTAAGGACCCCGGTAGTTTTACCATACCTTGTTCTATAGGAGTAAAATTTGTCGGGAGAGCATTATGTGATTTAGGTGCAAGCATTAATTTAATGCCCTTATCTATATATACAAAGTTAGGTCTAGGAGAGATAACTCCAACAACTCTCACTCTCCAATTAGCCGATAGGACTTTAGCATTCCCTAAGGGAATAGTTGAGGATGTATTGGTTAAGGTGGAGAAATTCATCTTTCCGGCCGATTTTGTAGTGTTGAACATGGAAGAGGATAAGGATGTGCCCATAATCTTAGGGAGGCCATTTTTAGCAACCGGAAGGACTTTAATTGACGTACAAAAAGGAGAGTTAACTATGCGAGTTAATGAAGAGGAAGTAACATTCAATATCCTAAAAGCTATGACATTTCCAAATGAAAAAGAAGATTGTTACTCTATTGAAGAAGTGGAGATTAAAAATCAATTAATTAAGGGTAATGATGATGACCTAGAACAAAGACTTCTCACAATTTTGACAAATGAAGAGTGGGATGATGATTTAGAATTGGATGAATGCGTTAAAGTTTTAGAATCCCATTATAAATTGCCTATCTTTAGGAATTTTGAATCTATAACTAGGTCAAGTGAACCAAAAATTATGAAACCCTCAATTATTGAACCTCCAACTTTAGATTTGAAACCTCTTCCGGAACATCTTAAATATGCTTTCCTTGGAGAAGAAAATACTCTTCAGGTAATAATTGATGCATCATTAAAATTTGAAGATGAAGAAAAACTACTTCTTGTTTTGAAAGAATTTAAAAAGGTCATGGGATGGACTATAGCAGACATTAGTGCCATTAGCCCCTCGATTTGTATGCATAAAATCATATTAGAAGATGAAGCTAAAGGGTCAATTGAACATCAACGTAGGCTTAGTCCACCTATGAAAGAAGTAGTTATGAAAGAGATAATAAAATGGTTAGATGCATGCATTATTTACCCTATTTCGGATAGCAAGTGGGTAAGTTCGGTACAATGTGTACCGAAGAAGGGAGGATTTACGGTGGTGAAAAATGATAACGAGTTGATATCAACTAGGACGGTTACCGGTTGGAGAATATGTATGGATTATAGGAAACTAAATAAATCAACTCGGAAGGATCACTTCCCATTACCTTTTATTGATCAAGTACTTGACAAGTTGGCAGGAAATGATTATTTTTGTTTCTTGGACGGGTATTCCGGCTATAATCAGATTATGGTTGCTCCGGAAGACCAAGAAAAGACCACATTTACATGTCCTTATGGTACGTTTGCGTTTCGCAAAATGCCATTTGGATTATGTAATGCACCCGCCACTTTTCAAAGGTGCATGATATCTATTTTTACTGATTTAATGGATGACGGTATAGAGGTGTTTATGGATGATTTCTCAGTGTTTGGGAAGTCCTTCGACTGCTGTTTAGAAGTCCTTAGGAAAGTATTAACAAGATGTATTGAGACAAATTTAGTGCTAAATTGGGAAAAGTGTCATTTCATGGTGAGAGAGGGAATTATCTTAGGCCATAAAGTATCACGCAAGGGTTTGGAGGTAGATCGGGCTAAAATAGAAGTTATAGAAAAGCTTCCTCCCCCTAAGAATGTCAAGGGCATTCGTAGCTTTTTGGGTCATGCTGGGTTCTATAGAAGGTTTATTAAAGATTTCTCTAAAATATCAAAACCTTTATGTAACTTGTTAGAAAAAGACACTCCTTTCTTATTTGATGATCATTGTTTGCAAGCTTTTGACACATTAAAACTCAAGTTAGTTTCTTCACCTATTGTCACAACACCGGATTGGTCGTCACATTTTGTTCTTATGTGTGATGCTAGCGATTATGCCGTAGGAGTCGTCTTAGGACAAAGCCGGGATCGAATTTTTCATATTATATATTATGCTAGCAAAACATTTATTGATGTACAAATAAACTACACCACAACCGAGAAGGAACTCTTAGCCGTAATGTTTGCATTTGATAAGTTCCGTTCGTATTTAATAAATTCTAAAGTGATAGTTTATACGGATCACTCGGCGATCCGATATCTTTTGGAGAAGAAAGACGCCAAACCTAGACTAATTAGATGGGTGCTCCTACTTCAGGAATTTGATATTGAAATCAAAGACCGAAAAGGAGCGAAAAATCAAATAGCAGATCATTTATCGAGATTAGAACAAAGCGATGAGAGGAATCAACAAGTAGGGATAAGAGAAAATTTCCCAGACGAACAGATATTAGCTGTCTCTGTGGGTAGTATACCATGGTATGCTGATTATGTGAATTACATAGTTAGTAATATAGTACACCCGGATATGGACTATCAACAAAGGAAAAGGTTCCTCCAGCAGGTGAAATATTACTTGTGGGATGAGCCATACTTATATAAAATCTGTTCGGATCAAATTATCCGGAGATGTGTTGCTGAAGTAGAGGTTCTTAGTATCATAGAAAAGTGTCATTCATCACCTTATGCAGGACATTTTAAGGGAGATCGGACTGCGGCAAAAGTTCTGGAGTCGGGTTTTTATTGGCCCACCTTATTTAAGGATGTGCACTTATTTGTGAAGAGTTGTGATAAATGTCAAAGAACAGGAAATCTGAGTCGCAAAGCGAGCATGCCAATGAATACCATTTTAGAGGTTGAAATTTTCGATATTTGGGGGATTGATTTTATGGGCCCATTTGTTAACTCGGATGGCAACTTATATATTCTATTAGCAGACGATTACGTGTCAAAGTGGGTCGAAGCCATCGCTACGCATAAGAATGACGCCAAGGTCGTATTAAAATTTTTAAAAAACTAATATCTTTTCACGATTTGGTATACCTAAAGCGATTATTAGTGATGGCGGAAGCCACTTTTGTAATTCACAATTTACAACATTACTAAGAAAATACGGAGTGACGCATAAGATCGCTTTAGCATATCATCCCCAAACTAATGGTTTGGCCGAGGTTTCCAACAGGGAAATTAGATCTATTTTAGAGAAAACGGTAAGTCCCAATAGGAAAGATTGGTCACAGAAATTGAATGATGCGTTGTGGGCGTACAGAACTGCATTTAAGACTCCCATAGGACTAACCCCATACAAGATGATCTATGGAAAATCTTGTCACCTCCCTGTTGAGTTAGAACATAAAGCTTATTGGGCTACAAAAAAATTAAATTTTGACTATAAGGAAGCCGGTAAGAATAGGTTGTTTTATCTCAATGAACTTGATGAAATGCGATTTCATGCATATGACAATGCAAAATTATATAAGGAAAGAACAAAAAAATGGCATGACGCTCGCATAGAAAAGAGGGAATTTATTCTGAATCAATTAGTATTACTTTATAATTCTCGCCTTAAACTATTTCCGGGTAAATTGAAATCCAAGTGGTCCGGTCCGTTTCGAGTTCAAGAAGTCCATCCTTTTGGGGTAGTTTCCATTCGTAATGACAAAGACGGTTCTATTTTCAAAGTAAATGGGCAAAGACTTAAGGCTTACTTTCATAACAACGAGCCGCGAGACGTGATGGTGACGAGCTTATCTGTCTAAAGAATGGCTGAGTCTAGCCGAGACGTTAAATCAAGCGCTAATTGGGAGGCAACCCAACTAAAATTAATTAAGTAAGTAATATCTATAAAGGTTAAAGGTTGACATGCGTAGGAATGTCCATAAAAAATTTTTCTGCATTAAAATGTAATGGCATGGTTGCAACCAAGGTTCTAACTTTTTATTCTCTGTCCTTTTGACTAAGAGAAGAAGCAAAAAAAAAATTTAAAATAAAAGGACAAACCGAGTTCGCCGGTTCAATCTATAGCAGGTAGAAATGACCGGCTGGCGACTTGACACTCTCCGAACCGCTGGATATACCTGTTAAACCAAATGGAGTAAACAGCCGGTCCAAGATAAAACGTCTAAAATTGACCGGCTGGCGACTTGAAACTATTCGAATCGCTGGATATAACCTGTTAAACCCCTTGGAGTAAACTGTCGGTCCAACATTTTATATATGAAGACTTTTGAAATCCGGTTTAAGTCTTATTCGCCTCCCTCATCCTCTGGTTCGATTGCTGCGAAACCCTACCTCCTTCCCGACGGAACCCTGCGCAGGACTACTCACGGCGGCGAATACTCGTTCGAAGGTGCAGCTTCTGCGCTAGGTTACTCTGCACGATCCGAAGGCGTCAACATTTGAGTTCTCTTCCAGACCAGGCGGCGTCGATTCCACCTTGATTCGGTACATTTCGCAAAACCCTTCCTCCTTACGCAAATATGACAAAATCCTATAATATTCTAGGATTCTTACTCGTATCCTATAATATCAGAAAATGTCTTCTAAGTGAAAAGTAAAGAGCAAACCCACACTAAGTCCTCGTAAAGATTTTCGATTTATTAACGATGACGCAAAACTGAGATATGAAGGTTTACAAGATAAGTCTTTCATTTTCGAACGAGGATTTGAGATCGAACAAAGGGCGTGGAGTATGAAATATGTCACAAAAATGAAAGATCTTGGATGGGAATCATTTTGCCACCCTCGAAAGGAAGCAGTTTTGCCTTGGATCTATGAATTCTATGCTAATGCGCTTACCATCGATGAGAGAAAAATTTATGTGCGAGGTCATTCTGTGGATTTCTCCGGTAAAGCGATTAATAACTATTTTGGCATGACGGTTCCGAATGAGGAAGAGTATATGCGTGTGCAAGCTACAACACCGCCCTCCGTCATTGCGGAAGAAATCTGTAATAACGTTGAGTCAGCCTGGATTTCAACGGAAGGTTCCAATTTGAAGGCAAACAGTTTAAAACGGGAGGCCAAAGTGTGGCTTTTGTTCATTAACGCAAGCATAATTCCTACCAAAAACACTACACGAGTCGGAATGGATCGAGCCGTACTAATTTACTGTATTTTAAAAGGCATTCATTTTGATGTTGGAAAAATCATATCTGATCAACTTCAGAAGAGACTCTTAGCTATGGACCGATTACAATTATGGTTCCCTACTTTGATTACTGAACTTTGCCGTGTTAGCGGAATGTGGGGAGACAAGGAAACCTTAATCACCAAAGTTGGACACCATATTACTAAGGTGGTAATCACAAGCAATATTCGGGATAGTTCAGATAATCTTGAGAGCACACCGCCTCCTGCTGGTAATACATATCCTGTCCCCAAGCCCGCTGCGAGTACTCCTTCTTCTTCCACCGCACCAGCACAGGTTGACTTATCAGAGATCATTGATAATATGGTAAGCGCAACAGAAGAAAGGGAATATATGAAATGTTATCAGCGCTTTAGTCACCTACTGATTAATGAAAATGTGATGATCTTTTGCGGAATCAAGCACGACTCATGGAGGATGCTGGTTTGGATACCGTGAAGACTGTCTACAAATACAAATCGAGATTTGATCAGCAAGGTTATTTGCTCTATCCAGATGGCGAACAGATTGATTTTAGTGAAGCCCACGGCATGGATGACGAGATGCCCGATGCTTAGTTCTGGTTTATGGTCGTTTTGACCACTTATTTCTTCCTCTCATCAGACAATGGTCGTTTAATTTCTTTTTTGTTTTGTAATTTTAAAGACTTATCTGCTACTCCTGATTTGCGGCTATGCTGTGCGGCTGCTTTTATGCTATTTTTCATTTTGTTATGACTGAGTTACGTTTTAATCCTTTTATTATTTTGATCATGCTATAGCAGAATGTTCTATATGCGACCATGCTGATTTTCCTGTTAGGAAGAGTTTCTGCTATGTTATTTATTCAGCTAAATTTCATTTGGATTTTGTTTCATTCTTAGGCATACCATCCAGAAAACTGATATTATTACTAGCCTATGTCGATAATAATTTATCTGATTGTCTGCTACTTATTTTAATTTGGACTATTTTTCTGTTCGTATGAATAGTTCTGCTTGAGCTTACATTGCATTTTATAATAAGTAACTGATTTGTGTAGTGTGATATCAGAATGTCCTGCTCTCTAATGTTACTATCATCAAATTTCTGGTTTACTATTTGTGTGATTTGCTACTTGCAGTTCATATTATGCCCTAAAGATTAACTCCCCGAATTTTGCCACCCAAGTAATGAAGCATCTTTCCGGCCAAAATTACAGGGGAGTGTTGTATTTTCAATTAATATTTTAATTTATTTAATTCACTACATTCTCAATGAGGTCTCTGCTAGGGTCTAGCAGCTCATTAAGTGTGGGGGTGACGTCAGGTGTCCTCCGTTTATTTTCACTTAGAAAATTTCTATTCAGGGCACTTTACAATAATTTCTTCATTTTTGTTACCAACAGATGGCTTACTAAAGTTACTTCGTCTTACACTAATTGGCAGATTAATTAATATGGTGATTTCAAGTAATGAATTTAAAGTTAGTAAGATGCGGTTATAGCTCTCTTAAGTATTTCACTTATGCACTAGATTCTTTAAAGAATTTGCTCTCGACAAAATAATTTATTAACTGGTTAACATAATTATGAAAGGATAAGCAAGAACTAAGTCAATGTTGTAAGCTAAAACATAGAGTGTGTAGTAATTTGATTACAATGAGTAGGTTCACCTTTGGATCAGATCACACCACAAAACTATTTTTTTATTATCCATCAGTCTTTGAGCTTGAACTTATCATTTTGATACCATTTGTCCAAGCACAATTTCCCAATAATTTCACTAGTTACTTCTTAGTTAACTTTCCGACTTTGGGGGTTTTAAAAAAAATGTGTGTGAGGCATAGTGATATATGGCCTAAGTGTGTGTACACCTACTTAGAATGATCCCAACTATGATCATAAAGTAAAAGAAAACTTATAAAAAAAATTGAGAAAAATGTATAATGACATAGTGATATGTGGCCTAAGTGTGTGTACACCTACTTGGAATGATCCCTACTATGTTCCTAAAAAAATTGATTAAGAAATAAACCTCAAAGTATGGCGAGTCATTAAGAATGTTAACTAGGGAAATCCGCTCTCTATCAAAATTCATTCATCAAATCTTCACCAAGCCAAAGTCATTCATATTGTAAGCCCTTATGATTTCTTATCAAATTGAACTACTAAACTCTTGTGGAGGTATAAAACAAAGACTCGGCAATTTCTTACCCTTTTCAACTATGAGCATGTTTAATGAGTTAAATTGTTGAGAGTGAACAATTTTAAAGAAGCACACACACAACATAGAAATATTGAGGGAGCTGCACTTGTCATCTAACTAACGGAATTATAAAAGGTTGAAACATCTTTTAAGAGATTTGTCTTAGTTAATTTGAAATGCTTAAGTAAGCCTAAACTGGTGTACGCTAAGAAAATGATTCATGTCTTGTTTCAATAGAACTTTTCATATTTATTTGTTAGACTTGATTTAATTCTTGCTAGGGACTAGCAAGGACTTAAGTGTGGGGGTGTGATAACTTCTCGAAAAGAAGTTATTAACTCCCTTATTTTAGTAAATATTGAGAAAATATACGAAATATAACGATGAATTCACTAATATACTTCATATCTGTAATTGTGGACAGTTTATCGGCATAACAGCAGCATATTTGTGCAGGAGTGCGAAAAATCCATGAAAGAATGGACAAATTTAAGCTGGAATTATATTGCTGGAAAGAATGAAGCAGTTTGGTCATAACCGGGTCGTAACATAGCGGTTTAAATTGAATTTTCTGAACCGAAAGTACATCATTTCTCGAAATACTAAAATGAAAACCTGCGGATCCTTGTTGAAAGGACACATACTTTCAGAGTTTGGACTGTAGCGAGATATTAAAAGGAGGATTTTGGCAGTTTCAAGAAAAAGGGGGAGATACGAAATACCTTTTAGAGAGAGAGAAAGAGGAAAGAAAAGGAGAGCCTTCTGGGGAAGAAGAAAGAGAATACAGATTTGAGCGGATTTGGAAACAAAGAGGACGAATTCCTGCACTAATATTTAGGATCCGAACAATGTCTTGTAAGATTTTTTCAATTTGGTTTTTCATTTCAAGAATCATGAACTAATTCTTCGTATCTTGTATGTTGTGAGTACTAGTTTTTGTTGTGATGTTTAATTTATAATTTTTCCGTATGATTTCTTGGTTTGCTATCTTTATCAATGTTATGATTTATTACGAAAGATTTGAATAATGTTTATCTTCAACATTTCGTGGTGAGATTCGAGAGATGAATCGCGATTTATTTAAGATAAATACTTAATGTTATGTGGCGAGATTCGAGAGATGAGTCGCATAGATATCTAATTTAAATCTTTTACTTTTATACTACGCCGCGAGATTCGAGAGAGGAGCGGTGTATTTACATCATAACTTTGATATAATAAAGGAGAGAGGAAGAGATTCCATCACCTTATTAGCATGAGCGGTTTGAGCGAATTAATTCACCTTGCATTTTTCTAAGTTAGAGATAACTAGCGAAATCTAGGTTATGGGAATTCATAGATCGAGAGATTATGATTCCTAGTTTTTAATCGAGCAAGATAGTAAAACAAATAAAATGCATCGGTATATTTAGCAAATATCACAACAGATCTAGGAAAGCGATATACAAGATTCATTTCTCTAAAGGTTGATAAAAAATAACTTAAGTACTTTTAGTATTTAAAAATTAGTTTCAAATATTCTGCAATTTAGTTTCGTCCAACCAATCGAATTATTTAACTTGGATTTAAGGAAAAGAGTAAACTAATATTCATAAGCGTTAGAGTGTTCACTTCTCCGAGGGAACGATCTTTACTCACTATTATATTACTTGAGCCGGCACGTATACTTGCGTATATACACTAAAGGCGTATCAGAAGCCTATGTCCATGAACTGGGTTGAGCAGCAGAAGCTGGAGGGCCGTGTACCTTGCTTCGTTGACCTTACGGGTCAAGAGCGGGTTAGGGAAAGTCGTACCTATTTTAGGTTGATGTAATCCCTAATGTTATGAGCGCGGGCATCTGGCGGAACCAAAACCCCCCTTAGCCATCTTGTGATGAGGATTGCAACCTCGGGTCACGATGTGTCGTTTGCGTCTAAGACTCGTCAAGGTCGGCCAATCTTGGCGAGAGTCAGCTCATGTAGATCCAAGTTGAAAAAGGACTTGTCGATGGCGTGCCGAGAGTGCATAAAGCGTGTAAGCCTAAATCCAAGTTGAAAAAGAACTTGTCGAGAGTGGATGTCACCTTGTGATGAATGCTTCTATGCGGTGCTTAAACGCACCTGTGATATATATATACTGATGTTGCTTGCCTGCAGGGAAGGAGCACCGCCGCCCCGAGCATGGGGTGGGGTCGTTATAAATCTGGGTCAGCTAAAGCTGACCGGTTACTTATTTTCCCACCGCTTGGAGGATTTGTTTGTACAGGTCCTGGCGAGACTAGTGGGAAATAGCGGGCTGAAGCCCCTGCTGCTGTGTTGTACTGGCCCTCGAAGGCCAAAGCTTTTGTTTACTATTTTTCACGTGTGGCCGGCCTGCGCGCCGATGTTTGGAAGCCACCTCTATTATGTAAATAAACCTTGTAAAGATTATGTAATGTATTTCATTCCTAGTGGCTATTGTGGACAATGTATACAAACTGATTTTATTTGAAATTAAATGCTTCCGTTGTGTGACTCTGTGTGCTGAGATGGTTATGTTATTAACTGTTTAATGCTAATTAAGTAACGCGCTTTTCTGTTCATTTCATATGGCGTGGGGTCCCGGCCGGACCTACTGATATATGTTATGTAATAGGGAGGGTGTTACAGTTAACTCCTAACGCCCCGCGTTAGCCTTCTCGCAAGCTCTCTGTTCGCACTCGCAGCTCACTAGCCGCACTCGCTAGTTGCTAGCCGCACTCACACTCGCTAACGCCTGACGCTAACTCTTAACGCTCTGCGTTAACTCACGAGTACTCTCTCTATCAAAGGACATTCTCTAAGTCACTCGCCGAACTCGCTCTGAGTTCTATGCTATCTCGCTCAAAATTAATCTCTACTCTGATGGGGGGGGGTCTGCCCTCCTATTTATAGGAAAGGGAGAGACATTCTAAAAGCTGAGCTACCGCCTGTTAAATTTTTTATGCTACCATGTACAAGGAACCAACGATGAACAGAGACGAAATAAACTCTTTATAACTAGGCAATTGATTACAAATGAACACGCTGAATACAAGGTGCGTACACCTTGATTCACAACAGCTGAGATAAAAATAAAATAACTTGTCGTGGACAAGGTCCGCTTCTCCACTTAGTGTCGTTGAGCTTGTCAACGCACTCTCCACTTCACAACACACTCAACCCTGCACTCTCCACCTCACAGTGCACTCTCCACCTCTCGCTGAGGTACGGTTTGGGGTTGGACTCTCTTGGGGTGTAGGCACACTCTCACTCTCTCTCAACTCTTCTCTTCTCTCGCACACTCTCTTATGTATCTCTCTCTTGGGTGGGTTAAGGGGGTGGGGTGGGGGGGGGGGGGTATTTATAGAAAACACAAATAGGAGAGATAAAAGGGGGAGGGGGGTACACTCACCAACTTTGCATGCAAGCACTCACTTGCACAGCACACAAAACTCCACTCGCCAAACACCAGCAGCCCCCCTTCCTCTCACTTCCACTCGCCAACACAAGGCAGCCCCCTTCCTCTCACTTCCACTCGCCAACATAAGGCATCCCCCCTCCTCTCTCTTCCACTCGCCAACAAAAGGTAAACCCCACATCTCACTTCCACTCGCCCAGCTTCAACAAGGCAGCCACCCCCCCTTTGGCCCACTCGCCAACTTCACAACTCCTCCACTCGCCCACTCACAAGCCTCCACTCGCCCCTCCTCCTTTAGCACACTTCAACTTCAACACTCCCCCTTGAAGTGAGCTTCAGGGACAACTCCTAGGCAAGCGCGAAGTTTTTTGAACGATCCCGCAGATAGGGGCTTTGTAAAGATATCCGTCAGGTTCTCTTCACTCCGCACAAGATCCACCGCAAGCGAGCCACCCAACACCTTCTCTTGGATGAAATGGTGCTCGATCTCTATGTGCTTTGTCCTTACGTGACACACTGGGTTGGTTGCCAGCTTCAGAGCACTCTCGTTGTCTCCACGCAACACAGTAGGTCCTTTGACCTTCTCATCCACATCTTCCACCAGCCTCCTCAGCCAGACACACTCTTGAGCTGCTAAGGACGACGCCTTGTACTCAGGCTCAGTGGTGGAAAGGGAAATGGAGTCCTGCTTCTTGCTACACCATGAGATGGCAGTGGCTCCACACATGAACACATAACCTGATGTCGACTTGCGGTCATCAACGCCACAAGCATAATCTGCATCTGTGAAGCCAAGCAGCTTGAAGTCGGTCCC
The DNA here is from genome assembly GCA_033032865.1 of Dactylorhiza incarnata. Lineage (NCBI taxonomy): Eukaryota > Viridiplantae > Streptophyta > Magnoliopsida > Asparagales > Orchidaceae > Dactylorhiza > Dactylorhiza incarnata. The sequence continues at coordinate 1,021,733 of JAWHQI010000181.1, read as the reverse complement.
CCCTCCATAGAACAACCCCATCTCCAGGGTCCCCTTCACATACTTCAGTATCCCCTTAACTGCCTCCAGATGAGGCTTCCGCGGCTCCTGCATGTACCGACTCACTCGGCCGACAGCAAAGGCGATATCCGGCCTTGTGATGGTTAGGTAGATAAGGCTCCCCACCAGTGCCCGGAAGATCTTCGGATCAGGAAGAATCCTCCCTTCTTCCTTCCGAAGCTTCAGCCCAACCTCCAGTGGAACGGAGCTGCTCTTCTCCTCCTTCATGCCGAATCTCTCGACGATCTTCTCGGCATACGCCTTTTGGGTCACGAGCAACCCGCCACTTTTCTTCTCCACTTGAAGTCCAAGGAAATGGTGCAGTTCACCAAGATCCTTCATCTCAAACCGGATGGCTAGTTGCTGTCTCAGCGTCGCGACTTCCTCACCATTGTTCCCGGTCACGATCATGTCATCGACGTACGACAACACCAACACGTGAAGATCTCCACTCTTCTTCACAAACATGCTAGAGTCTGAGTCTGAGGCATCGTACCACAGAACTGCAGATACTCTGCAATCTTCCCATACCAGGCTCTCGGCGCCTATTTCAACCCATAGAGGGTCTTCTTCAGCTTACAGACGTGATGTGGCTGAGACTTGGATACATACCCAGGTTGTTGCACTATGAATATGTCCTTGTCTATCTCTCCGTATAGGAATGCGTTCTTCACATCAAGCTGTCACAGCTTCCACCCTCTGCACGATGCTAGGGCAATGACCGTCCTCACCGACGTCATCTTCGCCAGAGGACTACACGTCTACTCATAGTCCTCTCCATAGGTTTGTGAGAAACCTCGAGCGACAAGCCTAACCTTGTATCGCTCCACTTCTCCATCAGCTCTCTTCTTCACCTTATACACCCACTTGCAGGTGACAGACTTGATGCCCTCGTTCTTCTTCAGGGCCTCCATCTCCTCATCCATGGCCATGTCCCACTCCTTTGTGCCTAAAACATCTTCGAAGCGGACAAGTTCCCTCTCGTCGAGTGGTCCTGCGAAGAAGCAAGAGACCAAACTCATGAAGTTCCCCTCCTTATAGTGAGCAGGCGGGACGATGGTCCGCTTCGACCTCCTCAAGGCTTGGCCACTTTCTACCGCTCTGGTAGACTCCTCCTCTCCAGCTCCTCCTTCAACTTCTCTTGAAGCAGCGCTCCCCATGCTTCTAGAGCTTGAAGCTCCACCTGAGCCAAAAGCTCCCCCTGAGCCAGAAGCTCCCCCTGAGCCAGATGCTCCCCTTGAGCCAGATGGCGATGGGGCACTTGGAGATACCTCCAACTCCACCATAGAGTCCTCAATGACTCTCTCTTCTTCCCCGCTTGATTCTCCACTCTCCGGCAGCACCACGGAGGAGACTCCCTGATACGACATCAGTTCATCAAACACAACGTCGCGCGAGACGACGAACTTGTGGGTCTGCGGGTTCATGCACTTCCATCCCTTCTTCCTCTCGTCGTAGCCGATGAAGACACACTTCTTCGCTTTCGGCTCCAACTTGGTTCTCTCAGCCTCTGGAACGTGCACAAAGCGGGTAGAGCCAAACACCCTCATGTGACTCACATCTGGCTTCTCCCCGAACATGAGTTGGTGTGGAGACATTATCCTGTTGGGACTCAGAGGTAGCCGGTTGATCACATGGGTGACACATGCCATTCCCTCTGCCCATAAGGCTTTGGGAATCCCCTTGGCATGTAGCCAACTCCTGGTTGTCTCCAACAGATGGCGGATCTTCCTCTCTGCGACCCCATTTTGTTGAGGGGTGTGGGCGCAGGAGAGCTCTCGCCGGATGCCGAACTTCCTGCAGAAAGAGTTAAAAGCGTTATAGGTAAACTCCCCCCCCCCCCATTATCACTTCTTAACTTCTTCACCCTCAGGTTCATCCTCCCCTCCACTAGTTCCTTCCACTCCTGAAACTTCTCAAACATCTCCACCTTCTCCCTCATGAAGTAAACCCACGTGTAGTGGGTGTAGTCATCCACCATGACCAGCACATACTTGTTTCCTCCATACGTCAGGGTGGAGCACGACCCCATCACATCAGCGTGTACGCACTCAAGAGGTGCTTTACACCTAGTCTCCGGCTTGTCAAATGGAAGTCGATGTGACTTTCCAAACTGACAGTCCTCACACACATGGCCGTCGCCGCAAGAGGAGAGATTGGGCAGGCCAGACACCAGACCCTTCGCCGCTATCATCTTCAACTTATCCATCCCTATGCGACCTAGCCTCTCATGCCAGATCGATGCGCTGTCGTTGGTCTTCAGCTTGTCCACGTAGGCACTTGCAGACATAACATACAAGTCCTTCACCCTTCTCCCGGTGAGCGTGACATCAGCATCAACTGAAGACAGGTTCTTCAGGAACTTCACCTCCTTCGGTCCGAACATCACGTGGTATCCTGCATCCACTGCATTCACAACCGAGAAGAGGTTCTTCTTCATGCCCGACATGTGATACACACTCTTCAGTGTCACAGGCTTCTCTTCACTTCCCAGGGATACCGTCCCTTCCTTCTCAACTGGATGCACCGTATCATCTGCCGTGATGATAACATCAGTTCCACCATATGCCTTCAAGGAGGCAAACTTAGACACATCTCCAGTGAGATGGTGCCCGCAACCGGAGTCCACTATCCAGTCGTTCTCAAAGCTGACGGAGGCTAAAGCATCGACCGACGTTGCAGTCATCTCAGCCAAGAAGAAGTTGTCTCCGCCTTCACCACCCTGGTGACCTCCACCTCTTCCTCCACCTCTTCTTCCACCTCTCTGATGGTCTTCACCTCTCCGGTAGTCTCCCTCTCTCTCAGCAACATGACCGGCCTTGAGATTAGATCGGCACTCCTTTGCCATGTGCCCGTACTTCTTGCAGGCAAAGCAGAGGGGTCTCCCCCTCTGGTCATATGGGGGGAGAAAGTTCTCCCTAACTCCCTGAAAGGGCGTTGAAGGTCCATCTCCGGAGTTCTTCTTCTTGTTGTCCCAAGGCTTCCTCTTGCCTGAGAATAGCGCCTCGCTATCTCCCCCTGAGATAGACACTCCTGCCAACTGCTTCGCCAAGCTCTCCTGTGACGACAGCAGGTTCTCTAGCTCCAGTAAGGTGGGCTAAGTAGCCCGTCCTTGCACAGACGTGATAAACGGAACACACTCCTTCCGCAGACCTCGGAGTATGTGCCTCTTCAGCTTCGCCTCAGAGATCGGCTCGTCAGGATCCAAGGCCGAGATCTCTGCACATAAGTTCTTCACCTTCAAGAAGAAGGTGGATATCGACAACTCTCCCTGAGTGGACCGCGCCAACTCATTCTCCAGGAACTGTAGCCGCGCTACGTTCTTCTTGTTGAATAGCCCATCAAGGGCACTCTTGATCTCTGACGCTGACTTGCACCCCATGATGTGATCGAACAAGTCAGGAAAGATAGCTCTCTTCAATGTGAACTCCGCCTAGGCGTTGGTCTTCCTCCAAGCTCTCACAGCTAGACCATTGTCATCGATTGGAAAAACTTTTGCCTTCTCTTCTCCTCCAACGACCTCCCATAGGTCCTCTCCAAGCAGGTAACTCTCCATGCATGACTTTCACTTCTTGTAGCTGGTCTGGGTGAGCAGCTCAATGCCTAGTCCTCTCGCATAACCTCCTCCGTCGTCCATCTTAGTTGTCAACCTTGAACCTTGATAACACACTTCGCTTCACCAACCTACCTTTGATACCATTTTAAATTTTCGTACGCTACCATGTACAAGGAACCAGCGATGAACAGAGACGAAATAAACTCTTTATAACTAGGCAATTGATTACAAATGAACACGCTGAATACAAGGTGCATACACCTTGATTCACAACAGCTGAGATAAAAATAAAATAACTTGTCGCGGACAAGGTCCGCTTCTCCACTTAGTGTCGTTGAGCTTGTCAACGCACTCTCCACTTCACAACACACTCAACCCTGCACTCTCCACCTCACAGTGCACTCTCCACCTTTCGCTGAGGTACGGGTTGGGGTTGGACTCTCTTGGGGTGTAGGCACACTCTCACTCTCTCTCAACTCTTCTCTCTCACACTCTCTTATGTATCTCTCTCTTGGGTGGGTTAAAGGGGTGGGGGGGGGGGGTATTTATAGAAAACACAAATAGGAGAGATAAAGGGGGAGAGGAGGGGGTACACTCACCACCTTTGCATGCAAGCACTCACTTGCACAGTACACAAAACTCCACTCGCCAAACACCAGCAGCCCCCCTTCCTCTCATTTCCACTCGGCAACACAAGGCAGCCCCCCCCCCCCCCCCCCCCCCCCCCCCCCTTCCTGTCACTTCCACTCGCCAACACAAGGCAGCCCCCCTCCTCTCTCTTCCACTCGCCAACACAAGGCAGCCCCCACATCTCACTTCCACTCGCCCAGCTTCAACAAGGCAGCCCCCCCCCCCTTTGGCCCACTCGCCAACTTCACAACTCCTCCACTCGCTCACTCACAAGCCTCCACTCGCCCCTCCTCCTTTAGCACACTTCAACTTCAACACCGCCAGTGGTAGGGCTAGCGCCCGCGATAGCTCACTTCAAAACTCTAACAATATCATTACACCATTGGAGATTTGGGAGTCTTTTATATTTTGTGGAGTGACCATGAGGTCATGGGTTCGAGTCATTTATATCTATCATACCATTACACCGTTATGTATATGAATTCCTGATGCGGGCACTTGTATGTATGCACCACACTACGTACTGTGTGAGATCATCCAAAATAGTATGCACTTAATTAAGTCCACAAATTAATACTCAAGAAACAAATACCCTAAACTTTAAACCCTAAATCATACAACTAGCATTGCATTAAGACCTGCTGATACATATGATTATATTCCGCTAGTTAAGTGGGCCATTACTATGCTTCCTTAAAAACATTAGGCCCGACATACGGTCAGGCGGTCAGCCCACATAAACATATTCGAGCTAGTTTATACTTGAATCGCATAATTGAGAGAAATTAGTTTGACTCGTTCAGATTTTTAGGAGAACATTTAACTGCCTATATACGTTGGAAATGATCGAGAAAGGGCTTAAGAAAAGGAATTCCTCTATCGCATATATTATATATATATATATATGAAGAAATTAAGGCCCTAAGAAATCTTATGCGGCATAATTGTGCCTCCAAATATATATATCTTTAACTACTAAATGCAAGAAGTTGTCTTTAGTGCAACATTCAAAATTGCCCAAATATAACCTAATTCCTTTACTCCAATGACTTAACGTATAGGATAAAAAAAGGAAAATTTATAAAATTTAAGTATTATTTGTGTAATAACACTATATCCCAATAATAAAAATAATAAAAAAAATTCAAAAAGTTTTTACTAGACCTCCTAAACCTACTATGATAGGTTATCATTACCTACTAAAATTTCCTTTAAAATAATTTTTGATTAAAATAAATATATTTTTTTGAATTTTTTTTATAAAATAGTAATTAAAATTTTTTGTGATCATTTTGAGTACTCATATATATATGTTCTGGGCCCAGCCGGCTGAGACGAAGCCTATCCGCACCCCAGCCTACCAGTCCAACTGACGAAGCCTATCCGCACCCAGCCTGACCGTTCATCGAACGCAGGTGGGCCGCCGTTCGTCGAACGGCGGGACGCGTTCGTCGAACGCAGGAGTGCCTCCTGCGTTCGATGAACGGCGATCGACGAGGGCTAGACTTCGTCCCAACGGTTGGGACTCAGCGTTCGTTGAACGCAGGAGTGCCGCCGTTCATCGAACGGCGGCACGCGTTCGTCGAACGCAGAAGTGTCGTCGTTCGACGAACGGCGACACTCCTAAGTTCGACGAACAGCGGCACTCCTGCGTTCGACGAACGGCGCCCCCCCCTGCGATCGACGAGGGAGAAGTCCCAGCGGTTGGGTCTCAACGTTCGTCGAACGCAGGAGTGCTGACGTTCGTCGAACGGCGGCACGCGTTCATCGAACGCAGGAGTCCCGCCGTTCGTCGAACAAAGGGGTCCCGCCGTTCGACGAATGGCGGCACGCGTTCGTCGAACGCGGGCATATATATATGTGTATGTCAGCGTTCGTCGAGGCGGCCGAAGGCCGTCGTGGAGCAGCGAGCACGGGCGAAGCCGAGGAGCATCGGGGCGGCCGCAGGCCGCCGAGCGGCCGAAGGCCGCCGTGGAGCAGCGAGCACGGGCTTTCGCCCGTGCGGAGCTGCTAGTATATATATATCACTTAATTTCATTCCTAAGAATGTAGTAAAATATGCTTCCAATTTCTAATTTCTTAATAAATATTTAGGCTGACATGAAATGAAAGTCACACAAATAAATTAAGATATATAATTCGTACGTTGCTTAAAACACTGAGCTGCTAAAATTAGTTAAGAGATTACATGCATTAACAAAAATATTATTGTATTTAGATCAAGACTTCGCATACATATAACCCCATATAATTTAATTTAATGCAATTTTAATTTCATTCCTTATTATCTACTGACTCGACATTATCTAGATAAGACACACAACTTATATCTTCAAGCTTCTTCACATGAATATTGTCCTCTGCATCACACGTGTATCCTTCTGCATTTAATAAGTGTCTTTATATTGACAGCCCCTATTTGACTATTGGCATACCAATTTCTATGAGTTATAATGCTTCTTTTAAAAATATGCATTATACATGCATATTTAGGAAAAGTGTTCAACACGAAAATTGTAGATCTCATTGAGATGAGATCTACAACTTTCGTGTTGAACACTTTTCCTAAAAATGCACGCACAAGGCGTATTGCCGCCCTGATCGTAATTATAGCAAAATTTTGACGAATTTTTGAAAATGCACTTTGTACATGCATATTTAGGAAAAGTGTTCAACACGAAAGTTGTAGATCTCGATGAGATCTACAATTTTTGTGTTGAGCACTTTTCCTAAATATGCATGTATAATACATATTTTCAAAAGGCGCGTTATAACTCATAGAAATTGGTGTGCCAATAGCCAAATAGGAGCTGCCAATATAAAGACCCTTTAATAATTATCTTTGCAATTAATAATTTGAGTATTAAAAATTGCCAGAAATGTTTAAATGATTTTTTTTTTTTTTAAACATTATGTGCTAGTTTTAATTTTCAAACGTGTCGGAGCCACCCTAGCGGTAGTCGGGGTCAGAGCCTTCATCCCAAGCCAAACTTGTAGGTTTTTCTCCCTCTATTTCTAGTGTTCTAGGTAAACTTAATTATTCTCATATTTTCTTCTCTACATAAATCCTAAAATCCTAAGGGTTGAAAAAGGAGCGCCCGGGTGAAAAAAATGCATGCCCGAGCAAGAAAATACGTGCACGGGCAGGAAAATGCGTGTCCGGCCGAAAAATGTGTGCACGGGCAGAAAATGTGCGCAAGGGCGGAAAATGAGTGCCCAGGCGAAAAAATGCGCACTCAGGCGTAAAATGAGCGCCCAGGCAAAAAATGCGTGCCCGTGCGGAAAAATGCATGCCCGGGCAGAAAAATGCACGTCCGAGCGAAAAATGCACGCCCGGGCAAAAAATGCTTGTCCGGGTGAAAAAATGTGCGCTCGGGCGAAAAATATATGAAGATAGAATTTTTCTAGGTTGTGATAGACGAGAATTTAGCCGTGTAAGTCATAATAAGATACGGTGGTCGGGTTATGAAAAATATTTGAAGATCAAGATCTAAACGTTATGGATATCAATTTCCTTTAAAAGGCCGTAGTGTAAATAAGGATGAGTGGAAGTTGAAGTTGTGTCTGGAATTCATAACCAAGACATTGTTCATCATGAAGCACATGCGCTTGCAAGACGGCTTGATGAGAATAAACAAATTATTGTTCAAGATATGTACAATGTCAGAGTAAGGCGGGTAACATATTTTATGCTTTTAAAAAATGATTCTTTAAAAACTACATCGTTGAGAACAATTTATAATGAAAAAGCAACGATGTGCATACATAATTGAATTGGATGTTGTGACTCCAATTCAATTTTTATTCAAGAGGATTATTAAAAGCAAACAAAAAATTGCTATCAGCAAACTATTGCTAACAACAAACCAAAACAAATATTTGCCTTCAAAACTGTTAGCGATAAACCAATATTGTTAACAAGAAACGAAAGCTAAAATTATAAATTTTGTAATATTTCATACAACCGCTTTAACCTTAGATACAAAACTAGGCACTACTCTAACAATGAACATACATAAAATCTAATAATTAGATAAGAAATGCAAACGACTGCGCCATATCCGGAGAGCCTGCATGCAACAGGAAAGACTTAGCAGCAGATTTCAACATATTAAGAGCAGTGATCTCTAGATACTTCGAGGGATCAGGAACTATCATGAATGAATGATAGGAGTTTAATAATTTTTGTATCTCCTCCCTCACCAATTCCAAAACAAAATCTATATTAACCCACTCTAAATATTTCGAATTTTGTGTAAATAAAATGGAAATATACTTATCTTATATTAACTGTATAAGTCATCGTCGTCCCCGGCAGCAGCGGAAGCTGCAACGAATGGGTCAGATTCCGTGTCGGTTGCTGCCTCCGAACTGTAGGTGAAGGGTTCGGCGAGGGGTTCCGGAGAGGGTTTCCGCGAGGATTTCTGTGAACCAGTGTGGCTGAGAGAAGTGGTGTGTGGCCTAGGGCAATGGTTTGCCCGCAGAAGAAAAAAATCCTTGAATGTTTCAGACAGAAATTTTAGGATCTTTAATTGGTGTTCGGATAGCCATTTCTGATTTGTTTTTAACAATCCCCTTATTTAAGTACATAAGTGAGTATGAATACACTATCTTTGATAAGGTGAATAAAGCAACTAATCATTAAAAATGTTTGTACATTGCTCATCCTACGTCTATGCTGATAAGTAACATATTTTCAATACAATTATCATAAACTGCATTTACAAGATCAATCATTAACGTTAATCACTACTTTGTATTGTTTTGGAGTTCAACGAATCAACCTTTTTTTCTCTTCGTTTGCATCCATATCTAATGAAATTGAATCAAATTACAAATGAGCTCCAGATTATTTCAAATAAGTCATGAGTTTTGGCTGAGTTTTCTTGATCTAACTAGCCCTAATTAAGTCACCGCTTGTTTCAACCAGTTATTTCATTCGTGTGTGGATTAGGGTTTAGGGTCTAGAGTTTAGATCAATATTCGTCTGTTCATCCTTATTCGTCTGTTCACCCTTATTCTTCATCAACATCCTTATTCATCAGTTCATCCTTCTTGCTACACATATTTCAATGACTAATATTGTACAACACATATTCAGTGAGTGGGCCCAGTACCGACCTAACTCGCTCGGGATAAGGTGAGGCGAGTACGCCCCCTTACCCTTTCCGACGACATGATTTCTCTTCTCGGCGAGTACGAGTGTGATTCATCTAGACAATGCAAACAGCCCGTCCCGGCGACAAAGTTCCTTCTCGCCCAGAGCGAGGCGAGTATTGTTGAATTTTTTGGGTCTGCTATCGATCAAGAGTACCAAAACAGAACAAACACAGCTGTAATATATACTTGGCAACAAGATTACAACAGAACACGGCTGAATACAAGTTGCATCCAACTTGAATCACAACAGCCAATAGTAGTAAAGAACTTGGTCACGGACAAGGTCCGCTTCTCCTCCGGAGCACACCGCGCTGGTGATACTCGTCGCTTCGATACTCGGCACGGATACTCGGCACGGATACTCGTCACCGATACTCGTCACCCCGATGCTCGTCACCCCGATGCTCGTCACCCCGATGCTCGTCACCCGATGCTCGTCACGCCGATGCTCATCACGGTGATGCTCGTCACGGTGATGCTCGTCACGGTAATGCTCTGGTATCTCTAACTCGCTCAGAGTTGATGATACTCGCCACTTCTGATGGCTATACTCGTCACTCTCAGAGTATATACTCGGCACTGTCAGAAGGTCTGGATTCGTTTCTCTTTAGGGGGGGGTACCCCTCTATTTATAGGCAACTCAAGGGGGGTGAGTATGCCTATACTCGGCACGGATACTCGGCACCGATACTCGTCACGGATACTCGGCACCGATACTCGGCACGGATACTCGTCACGGATACTCGGCACGGATACTCGTCACCACCTGGATAGTCGCCACCTGGATAGTCGCCACTATCCCAGCATATACTCACTTCACAAATCTAACACTCCCCCTTGAAGTGAGCTCCGGGAACAACTCCAAGCAACGAGCGAAGCCTCCGGAAGGGCCCCGCAGATAGGGGCTTTGTGAATATGTCCGCAAGGTTGTCTTCGCTCCGCACATGCTCCACAGTGAGCAAGCCACCCAGCACCTTCTCTCTGATGAAGTGATGCTCGATCTCTATGTGCTTGGTCCTCACATGACACACTGGATTGGTTACCAGTTTCAATGCACTCTCATTGTCCCCGCGAAGCACAGTAGGTCCGCTGACCTCCTCATCCACATCCTCCACTAGTCTCCTCAGCCAGACACACTCCTGAGCTGCTAAGGACGACGCCTTGTACTCGGCCTCCGTGGTAGAAAGGGAAATAGAGTCCTGCTTCTTGCTACACCACGAGATAGCAGCAGCTCCACACAAGAACACGTAACCTGATGTCGACTTGCGATCATCAGCGTCGCCTCCGTAGTCTGCATCCGTGTATCCGTGCAGCTTGAAGTCAGACTTCTCCTCATAGGACAACCCCATCTCAAGGGTGCCCTTCACGTACTTCAGAATTCCTTTGGCTGCCTCCAGATGAGGCTTCCGCGGCTCCTGCATATACCGACTAACTCGGCCGACAGCAAAGGCGATGTCCGGCCTTGTGATAGTCAGGTAGATAAGACTCCCCACCAGTGCCCGAAAGATCTTCGGATCAGGAAGAATCCTCCCTTCTTCCTTCCGAAGCTTCAGCCCAGCCTCCAGAGGAACGGAGCTGCTCTTCCCCTCTTTCATGCCGAATCTCTCGACGATCCTCTCGACATATGTCCTCTGGGAAACATCCAGCCCGCCTCTTCTCTTCTCCACTTGGAGGCCAAGGAAATGGTGCAGTTCACCAAGATCCTTCATCTCGAATCGTATGGAGAGCTGCTGTCTCAGCGCCGCGACCTCCTCAGGGTTGTTCCCTGTCACGATCATGTCGTCGACGTATAGCAGCACCAGCAAGTGAAGACCTCCACTCTTCTTCACGAACATGCTGGAATCTGAGTCTGAGGCATCGTAGCCGCAGAACTGCAGATACTCCGCGATCTTCCCATACCAGGCTCTCGGCGCCTGCTTCAACCCATAGAGGGCCTTCTTCAGCTTGCAGACGTGGCGCGGCTGAGACTTGGACACGTATCCAGGTGGTTGCACCATGAATATGTCCTTGTCGATCTCCCCATATAGGAATGTGTTCTTCACGTCCAGCTGCCATAGCTTCCACCCTCGGCACGCCGCCAGAGCGATGACCGTCCTCACCGACGTCATCTTCACTATGGGACTGAAGGTCTCCTCGTAGTCCTCTCCGTAGGTCTGTGAGAATCCTCGAGCGACAAGCCTCGCCTTGTACCGCTCCACTTCTCCATCAGCCCTCTTCTTCACCTTGTACACCCACTTGCAGGTGACAGGTTTGATGCCCTCCACCATGGGAACCAGGTCCCATGTCTCGTTCTTCTTCAGGGCCTCCATCTCTTCCTCCATGGCCTTGTCCCACTCCTTGATGCCAGCTGCATCCTCAAAGCAGGCAGGTTCCCTCTCATCGAGTGGTCCTGCGAAGAAGCAGGAAACCAGACTCACGAAGTTCCCCTCCTTATAGCGAGCAGGCGGGACGATGGTCCTCTTCGACCTCCTCAAGGCCTGGCCACTATCTACCACTCCGGTAGACTCCTCTGCTTGAGCTCCTCTCTGAGCTCCTCTCAGAACTCTTCCTGTAGCGGTGCTCTCCCTGCTACTTGAGTTCGTAGCTCCCCCTGAGCCAGAAGCTCCTCCTGAGGCAGATGGCAATGGAGCACTTGGAGATAACTCCAACTCCACAGTAGGGTCCTCAGTGACCCACTCCTCTTCTCTCCTGCTCGATTCTCCACTCTTCGGCAGCACCACGGAAGAGACTCCCTGATACGAGATCAGTTCGTCAAACACTACGTCGCGCGAGACGACGAACTTGTGGGTCTGCGGGTTCATGCACTTCCAGCCCTTCTTCCTCTCGTCGTAGCCGATGAAGACACACTTCCTCGCTTTCGGCTCCAACTTGGTTCTCTCGGCCTCTGGAACGTGCACGAAGCAGGTAGAACCAAACACCCTCATGTGACTCACATTCGGCTTCTCTCCAAACATGAGCTGGTGCGGAGACACCATCCTGTTGGGACTCAATGGTAGCAGGTTGATCACATGGGTGGCACACGCCATTCCCTCCGCCCATAAGGCCTTGGGAATGCTCTTGGCATGTAGCCAACTCCTGGTAGTCTCCACCAGATGGCGGATCTTCCTCTCAGCCACCCCATTCTGCTGAGGGGTGTGAGCGCAAGAAAGCTCCCGCCGAATGCCGAACCTTCTGCAGAAGGAAACAAACGCATTGGAGGTGAACTCCCCTCCATTGTCGCTTCTCAGCTTCTTCACTCTGCGATCCAGCCTCCCTTCCACAAGTTCCTTCCACTCTTGGAACTTCGTGAATACTTTTGACTTCTCTCTCAGAAAGTATACCCACGTATAGCGGGTGTAGTCATCCACCAGAACCAGCGCATACTTATTTCCTCCATAAGTAAGGGTGGCGCACGGCCCCATAACATCAGCATGTACGCACTCAAGAGGTGCCCTACACCTGGTCTCCGATTTGTCAAATGGAAGTCGATGTGACTTTCCAAACTGACAACCTTCGCACACATGACCGTCGCCGCAAGAAGAGAGATGAGGTAGGCCACTCACTAGGCCCTTTGCTGCCATCATCTTCAGCTTGTCCATCCCCACATGACCCAGCCTCTCATGCCAGATCACAGCGCTGTCGTTTGTCTTCAGCTTGTCCACGTAGGCACTTGCAGACAGAACATACAAGTCCTTCACCCTTCTCCCGGTGAGCGTGACGTCAACATCGACAGACGAAAGGTTCTTCAGGAACTTCACCTCCTTTGGTCCAAACAGCACGTGGTATCCAGTATCCACGGCGTTCGCCACTGAGAAGAGGTTCTTCTTCATGCCAGGCACGTGATACACACTCTTCAGTGTCACTAGCTTCTCTCTACTCCCAAGGGACACCTTCCCTTCTCGCTCCACTGGATGCACCGTATCATCCGCCGTGATGATGGCATCCGTCCCTCCATATGCCTTCATCGAGGCAAACTTGGACACATCTCCAGTGAGATGGTGCCCGCAACCGGAATCCACTATCCAGTCGTGCTCGAAGCTGACCGAGGCTAAGGCATCGACTGACGTTGCCGTCATCTCAGCCAAGAAGCAGTTGTCTCTGCCTTCACCACCCTGGTGACCTCGACCTCTTCCTCCTCCTCTTCTTCCACCTCTCTGATGGTCATCACCTCTCCGGTGGTCTTCCTCTCTCTCAGCGACATGCCCGGCCTTCAGATTAGACCGGCAGTCCTTTGCCATATGCCCGTACTTCTTACAGGAAAAGCAGAGGGGTCTCCCCCTCTGGTCATAGGGAGGGAGAAAGTTCTCCCTAGCTCCCTGAGATGACGTTGAAGGTCCATCTCCAGAGTTCTTTTTCTTCTTGTCCCAAGGCTTCCTCTTGCCTGAGAACAACGCCTCGCCATCTCCACCTGAGATGGATACTCCTGCCATCTGCTTCGCCAAGCTCTCCTGTGACGACAGCAGGTTCTCTAGCTCCAGAAGGGAGGGCTGAGTAGCCCATCCTTGCACGGAAGTAACGAAGGGGACATACTCCTTCCTCAAGCCTCGGAGTATGTGCCGCTTCAACTTCGCCTCTGAGATTGGCTCTTCAGGATCCAAGGCTGAGATCTCCCCACATAGGTTCTTCATCTTCAGGAAGAAGGTGGATATCGCCATCTCGCCTTGGGTGGCCATCGCCAACTCATTCTCCAAGAATTGTAGCCGAGCTACATTCTTCTTGTTGAATAGCCCATCAAGGGCACTCTAGATCTCTGAAGCTGACTTGCATCCCACGATGTGGTCGAACAAGTCAGGAGTGATATCTCTCTTCAGAGTAAACTCCGCTTTGGCGTTGGTCTTCCTCCACGCCCTCACAGCTGGACCGTTATCTCCGGCCTCAGTTGCTTTCACCTCCTCTTGCTCATCACCACCAACGACCTCCCATAGGTCCTCTCCAAGAAGGTAGCTCTCCATGCATGACTTCCACTTCTTGAAGTTGGTCTGGGTGAGCAGCTCAATACCAAGTCCCCTAGCATACCCTCCTCCGCCGTCCATTTTGGATTCTCAACCTTGAACCTTGATAGCACGCGCTACTTCAGCAACCTCCCTCTGATACCATGTTGAATTTTTTGGGTCTACTATCGATCAAGAGTACCAAAACAGAACAAACACAGCTGTAATATATACTTGGCAACAAGATTACAACAGAACACGGCTGAATACAAGTTGCATCCAACTTGAATCACAACAGCCAATAGTAGTAAAGAACTTGGTCACGGACAAGGTCCGCTTCTCCTCCGGAGCACACCGCGCTGGTGATACTCGTCGCTTCGATACTCGGCACGGATACTCGGCACGGATACTCGGCACGGATACTCGGCACGGATACTCGTCACCGATACTCGTCACCCCGATGCTCGTCACCCCGATGCTCGTCACCCCGATGCTCGTCACCCGATGCTCGTCACGGTGATGCTCGTCACGGTGATGCTCGTCACGGTGATGCTCGTCACGGTAATGCTCTGGTATCTCTAACTCGCTCAGAGTTGATGATACTCGCCACTTCTGATGGCTATACTCGTCACTCTCAGAGTATATACTCGGCACTGTCAGAAGGTCTGGATTCGTTTCTCTTTAGGGGGGTACCCCTCTATTTATAGGCAACTCAAGGGGGGCGAGTATGCCTATACTCGGCACGGATACTCGGCACCGATACTCGTCACGGATACTCGGCACGGATACTCGGCACGGATACTAGTCACGGATACTCGGCACGGATACTCGTCACCACCTGGATAGTCGCCACCTGGATAGTCGCCACTATCCCAGCATATACTCACTTCACAAATCTAACAAGTCTGACCTGGCCTTGGGCGAGCTCACCTCAGGAGAACTGCCCCCCCCCCCCCCCCCCCCCCGGCGAGTAGGATGTGACTTAGTCGCCTCAGTCGCACTCGCTCAAGGAGGGAGCGAGCTAGGTGAGTTCGGGTCAACCCGACTCATCAGTCCTTCTCATTATCTGCAGACCAACGGGGGCTGCGGTTAGTAGTTACGAAAAGGCGCGAGGAGCTGTTCGCAGACCATTTGGGTCTACATATAATAAATTGGTTAAGGGGGACGAAGCTATCCGCAGGCCATTAGGACTATTTTGCTCTTAGAAGAATTTGTCTATAAATAAGACTCATTATGTCTCAGATTAACACATATTTATCCCCAAGAGAGTCTGAGCTTCCCTCCTTACGTTCTTGTGTTATTTGAGATGCAGGCTCAGCCTTTAGTTTTTGGAGGGGAAATCAAGTAAGATTTTCGGGTTAGTGGCGGGACCTCCTCACTGCAGCCAGTGGGTCTTCTCTTGGGCAACTACCTATCACTCTGAGAGGGTCAATTCTCAGCTCGAAATACTTAGACCTAGAGATCTGACGAACAGAGAAGTTTCTCAAACTACTCCTCAAATCTCGAACATAGTTGAACCGATATTCGGGTTTACAACAACTATCCTCCTCAAAGGTGTCAGCTTATGTCAATATTCGCTGACATTATTCAACAAAACAAATACTGAAATGAGAACAAATTGCCGTTTGTATCACGACATTCTTGTCGAGATACAATAGCTTAACTGCATGTATAAACCCAAATTACGATGAACAATGGATCCATATCTAAAAATTATGAGCCACAAAAAAATAAAATGAGGTTTTGGTATTTCATACAAAATAAAATGAGGTTTTGGTTTTAAAAAAACTTTTGGGTGTGGCGAGATCTCTGGTGATCTCTATCACCCCCGTCATTCTCAATCGAAAGTAAAACCTTTGCTCGTTCAAGGACAGTCCATGATCCAACAACCGAGCTAGTGAGATGATGCTGGGTAAAGAGCGTGAAATTAGAGATCTCCAGAAATTGCGAATTAATTATATCTAACGAGAGATGTGCACAAAGTGAAGCGAGTATATGTTACCAGCAATACATATTCGTTGGATGTAGCTAGTTCCATGTTGTGAGAAACATATTATGACGTAATCATGCGAGTAGCTAAGAGGGTTATGCGAGCATCAAACGAGTGAGGCCCGTGTCTACGGATATATACTAAGATCGGGTTGTCTCCTGTCAGTCGGGTCTAAATAACTAGCTTGACACTTGTTAAGTAATAATTATGCCTTAGCATGGACGACCACATTTCTACCATCACTAGAGCTAGACATCCACAAAACAAAAATCCATATTACTTTTAATTAGGTTTGTTGTTTACTAATATTTCATCAGAATCTTTACTAATAATTAATTCGACGAAAGTAGTATAGCTTAGAAGAGAGAGGGAGGCCTATACTACTTTCGTCGATGTGTTTGCGAACTACTTGTGCGCGCTTTCATGCCAAACAAACACACTTGTTGTGTTGAATCTATAGTTATGAGCGCCCGCTTAAAGCGCGTTTGCGATTCTTACTGTGGTGCCGTTATTTGAGTAAGTGGTACTGCCGGTTTAAGATGAGGATAAAATAATATTGTCAAATAAACGGAGACTTAGTTAATTAGATGTGCACATTCAGCTTATTTTTATTAATGAAATACTTAGGGGGCCCAAAAATTTGTCCCCGCTAGGTTGCACGTGATCATCAATTCATCCTCCATTGACTTTTTGAACAATTGTGGCCACCACAAGTGATGTTGACTTTATTTACAAAACAAGTCAACCTCTTCGAAGCCGGGCCCCACACATACGCGCGGCTGCCATGCATGAACACCACGAGGTCAAACAATCCTCATTGGCTCTAATTAAATGGTTGGAATTGGATATCAATAATACAAAACTTCAGCTACCGTTGATCAGTATAAATAAAATTAAATAAAAAAAAACTTTTGAGTCGAAAAATGGCAGGACTTCGGTAAATAAGTAGAAAAATAGTTGATATTGAGACATTAATCACCATTACCGGCGGACCCATGTACAGGCACACCCGGGCACGTGCCCGGGTCTTAAATTTCGCGGAATGCTACAGAAGCCGCTGCCTTCTCGTTTTTTATCGCGAAATAGGGCTTTCTCGCTACTCCACCGCGCCCCTTCCACATCGACGACGCAGCGTGCCCTAATTCCTCGCTACTCCACCGCGCCCCTTCCACAGCAACGACGCCGACGAGAAAGGGAAACCTTATCGGCTTCTCCTCTCCTGGTCCGGGCGGCTGCGACTGAGTCTTCCTTGTTCTAACTTCCACAGCGCCGACGACTGCGACTGTGAGTCTGCGAGAGTGCGATTTTTCCTCCGTTCCTCGTTCTGACTTCCACAGCGCCGACGACGACTGCGTGTACCCACCTGCGTCTTCCTCCAACTTCTGGTGATTTGGATTTTGCTCATTTGGATTTTGATTTCAGATTTTCAAGAGTTCTCAAATTTTGATTTCAGGAGTTCTCAAATTTCTATTTCACAGGTTCCTTGTCTTCACAGTGTTCAGGCGATTTTGGTTTAGGGTTCCTCCTCCAACTTCGCAGTGTTCTGCGAGTCTTCCTCCTCCAACTTCTGTGATTTTTTATTCAGGTGATTTTGATTATGATTTTGAATTTTTTATTTTGATTTTGTATACACCGGTTCAGTGAATCAGTGTTCAGGTGATTTTGATTTTGTATACACCGATGAGGTGCTCGGTGAGGCGGTGATTTTCAGGAAATTATATAAATCAATTGTGATTTTGATTTCAGGTGTAGTGTTCAGGTGACAGTTCATAACATTCTGAAATCAAGCCAGATCATTCCAAGTTCCAACATTCTGAAAATTCAGGTGACTGATAATTCCATGTTTATTTGTTAGTTGATGCAGTTCATTCCAAGTTTTGGCAAGTGTTGTATTAAGTTGTGCACAAATTCTCAATATGATTTCTTATTTCGTGTTTGCTTATGTTGTCAATTGTTAGGGATTCAGTTGTTGTTGTGATTCTGTGAATTGTGATGGAGAAGTTCATCCCAAAATGGTTGTGATCTAACTTTTATTACTCGTGGATTTAGATATTGGAAAGATAAAACTATACTTGAAAAGCATGCTGGAAAACACAACAGTGCACATAATGATTCTAAAAGGATGTGTGACAATTTTATGGATCAAAAACAAAGTATTCAAATTGCATTTGCTAGACAGGAGGAAACACAAATTGTAGAATATCGTGCTCGTTTATGTGCATCCATTGATTGCATTCGTTTTCTGTTATGCCAATGATTGTCTTTCCGTGGGCATGATGAGTCAAAGGAATCACTAAACAAAGGAAACTTTCTACAATTACTAGATTTTCTTGCTACACATAATGATGATGTTAAAGCGGTTGTGAAAGAAAATGCTCCAAGTAACTGTCAATTAATAGCACCGAAGATTCAGAAAGAAATAGTTTCCGCAATTTCAAGTGAAACAACAAAAACAATTATTACGGATATTGGAGAAGAGTGTTTTGCCATTTTAGTTGATGAATCTCGTGATATTTCAACTAAAGAGCAAATGACAATTGTTTTACGGTATATTGATACAAATGGGTCTATTGTTGAACGACTTCTTGGTTTTGTTCATGTATTAGATGTCACTGCATTATCATTAAAAGGAGCTATTGATCAGCTTTTTATGAAGCACGGACTTAGTTTCTCAAAATTGCGTGGTCAGGGTTATGATGGGGCAAGCAACATGAATGGAGAGTTTAGAGGTCTTAAAACATTGATTATGCAAGAAAATGCATCTGCATTTTATATTCATTGTTTTGCTCATCAGTTACAATTAGTATTAGTAGCTGTTGCAGAAGGTCATTCTCAAGTAGCAGAAATGTTTTTCTTAATTAACAATGCATTGAATGTTGTGGGTGGCTCTTGCAAACGTCGCGACAATCTCAGAGCAGCAGAAATTGATAGAGTTGTCGGGGAACTTGATTGTGGAAATCTAGAGACGGGACGGGGTTTAAATCAACCACTGGAAATTAAAAGGGCGGGAGACACGCGATGGAGTTCTCACTATGGTACTGTGTTGAATTTTATTCGAATGTTCTCATCTATTATAGATGTTCTTGAAATTATTGTAGTAGATGGAGTAGATGAAAATCAAAGAGAAGCAGCCAGCAATATAATCAAAAGTATATTGACGTTTGATTTCGTATTTATTCTGCATTTAATGAAAGGTATTTTGGCAAAGACACATGAATTGTCACAAGCATTACAGAAAAAAGATCAAGATATTATTAATGCAATGAACTTTGTGCAATTGTCAAAACAATTGTTATTCAATTTCAGAAACATTGAACTAGAATGGAAGTCATTTCTTCTTGAAGTTACTACTTTTTGTGGAAAACATGTTATTGAAGTTCCCAACATGGATAGTAAATACGTTCAAGCTGGAAGATCAAGAAGAAATGCAAGAGATGCCACAAATTTTCATCATTATCGAATTGAGATTTTCAATACAGTAATCGATTGGATATTAAGCGAGTTGAATGATCGTTTTAACGAAGTAAACACTGAGTTACTTCTTTGTATTACTTGTCTTGATCCAACTGAACAATTTGCTAGATTTGATAAGCACAGATTGATTCGTCTTGCGGAGTTATATCCGTATGATTTTGATCAATTAGATTTGCAGTTGCTTGAAGATCAGCTTGACATGTACATTCTTGATATGCGATCAAGTAGCGCATTTTCTCATGTCGAAGGGCTTAGTGGACTTGTTCAAAAATTTGAGGAGCTAAAAAAGCATGATCATTTTCAGCTGGTTTATCGACTTCTGAAGTTAGCATGTCTACTACCTATTGCAACTGCTATAGTTGAGAGGATGTTCTCGGCAATGAAGATAATAAAGACTCGTTTACGGAACAGAATGGGAGATGAGTGGATGAACGATTGCTTAATTGCTTATATCGAGAAGGATATTGTGAAAAATATTAGCAATGAGACAATCATCGCACGCTTCCAAATATGGGTCCACGAAAAGTAGTTTGGTAATGGTATGTACTTTGATTATTAATATTGTTCTATGCATATATTTAAATTTTTGTTGTTTCCTTTTGTTTTTTGGGGGTCTTTAAATATTAATTTTAATAATTTGGAATCAAAAAATGTATCAAAAATTTATATATTTTACATGGTGCCCGGGTTGCATGAAAATCCTGGGTCCGCCACTGATCACCAAGGAATAGATTTCTAGAGAGAATATGATAAAATTGTAGAGAGAATTTGTGGGAAGGAATTACATATATATATAGAGAGATAAAATTATACAAAAGACTCATTTACTATATATATATATGAGGCACCAAATCCGACGAGCTCCACATGATATTTAACCGGACGAGCTCGCTTGTAACTTAATCATTTCCTTAGTAGCTTAAGGCTCAGTTTGACATGGCCGTAGTGGTGATCATGAACGCGCTGAACCGTTGCCCTCCCTAACTTAAGGAACTTCATTCACTGTTATGTTCAAAACTAGTTTTAATTCTTTCTTTGATAGTGGCGGTCATAGCCGTTATCGATCATGGCAAACATACATTCTATGGCGGTGATGTTTTTTCAAACGAAGCCCAAGTGTTTCTCCTGTACGCCACAGGATCAAATCCGCTAACGCAGCTTCGCCCTCATTTCACGAAACATATATAGCATTCATTTGTTGATGAATGGACAATGTATACATTGGCAAAAGTAGAGAAGAGGAAAAAAAGGTAATATTCAAATACTCAGACACTTTGCCTTCTCATAGTATAGTTTGATTGGCATATATTAATTCTACATTGGAATCTTACATCATTAAAAGTACGAGTCTCTCTATTTTTTGTTGAAATTTTTTAATCTACTCATGAAAAAAAACTCAAATGTACTTATATTAATTCTATATTTAAAGATAATGTTATTTAACTAAAACTTTAGTGTGTAACATTATTCTTAATGTTATTTGTTTTATGATATTAATATTATTATATTATATATATATATATTATAATAGTAAAATTTTATTATATATATATAAATAAAAGTTTATATATATAAACTTACGTTAAACATTTAACAATACAAACAAAACTTAGATTAGCAGGAAATTTAGAAACAAAATTTTTTCATAGCTAATATATGTGAACGCAGCAGCAGCGAGCGGTTCGAGTTTAGTGTGTCCAGTACAAGTCGAGTTACAAATCTGAGTGGAAGTCTATATATTATGAGAAATTAATTAATTTTAATTGATATAGAGCAATCCCTAAATTGGATATCAGGAGTGAGGCACTTTTAATAAAAAAAAAGTGGTGTTTTTTTTTTCTCTTCCTTTTTCCCGTGAAGAAAGGCAGCCTGGTAGGGTGCGGTTCCTTTCCTTTTTCCCGTGAAGTGAGGCGGCGGTTGTAAGAAAAGAAAGAGAGGATTTAGGTTTTCTTGGCCTGAGATTTCTCTTCACCCGCTGCCTCTATGGTGCAACATTCGGTCTCACATCCGGCTCGGATTGACGTTGTAAAATTCGACGGGAAAACTAATTTTGGTATGTGGAGATGTGAAGTGTTGGATGCATTGTGTGCACTTAATTTAGAGGAGGCAGTTGAGTCTGAGGATTGTCTGGAAGGGATGGCCGAGAAGACGTGGTTGAAGATGAACCGGAGTGCTTGTGGCTTGATCCGTAATTGTGTGACACAGGATATCAAGTATGACATCATGATAGAAACTTCAGCGATAAAGATGTGGGAGATCTTGGAGAGCAAGTACATGACAAAGAGTGTGGAGAATAGACTTCACCTGAAGCGCCGTCTCTACAGATTTACAATGCGCAAGGGAGTTTCTATTGATGGTCATTTGAATGAATTTACTAAATTGCTGGCAGATTTATTAAATTTGGATGAGGAAGTGAAAGATGAGGACAAAGTGTTACTGTTGTTGAACTCGCTACCCGATTGGTATAAGAATTTCATCATGACTCTCATACACGGGACAGACGTTTTGGAATATGGAGAGGTGACTACTGCTTTGTTAAATCATGTGTTCCGCAGGAGAGACAAAGAGTCTTCCAAGGCGGAGTCAGTCAAGGTCCTGTCACTTCAGAGGGGTACATCTGACAAGAAAAAGAGTTGGTTCAAAAAGGGGTCTAGCAGCGGCCACTTTCAGAAGCGTGATAAGTCACGTGGCCGCGGTCTTGGGAAGAAACAGTGTGCTTATTGTATGAAGGAAGGTCACTGGAAGCGGGATTGTCCTAAGATCAAGAATGTGAACAAAGGAGATCACAAGGGGATGAAGGCCAATATTTCTCAGGTGAAGATGATAGAGGCTGAGTCAGATGTTTCCTTGTCTACTGTGGATCAGTGCTTGCATGATTTCTGATGAGTCAAGTTGGATTCTTGACTCTGGCGCTACCTACCATATTTGTCCATTCAGGGAATGGTTCAACTCTTACAAGACACTAGATGGCGGGGTTGTCACTGTTGGCAACAATCATGCATGTCGTACAGTTGGGGTTGACAGCATATTTATAAAGATGCAATCAGACTCTTTCATTTTGTTTGTAATATTATTTGGCGAGCATTTAATCTCGTCTTTAATTTGTTGTTTCGTTTTCTTTTTTCTTTATTTTTGCGAGTATTTGTTGTTGGAATGTCGCGTGTATTTGGCGAGTTGCTCTGTATTCTAGTGCAGATCCTCGCGTGTTGATGGTCGGCGGCTTTGACGCGCATCGTAGTCATGGCAACTTTCTGTGTTACTCTTTATCCCCTTATTCCTAGTCGCGGCGAGGTAGCCAATCTCACATACCCTGCCTTTGTCTATAAATAGTGGTGGGTAAGTATTTATTACACTATCAGCGACATTACCTTCCTTCGCATGAGTATTCATTCCTTCTTGCCTTTAATACTCGATAACCTTCTCTTCTTTCCTTCCACCGAGATGGCTGACGAGGCCACTGTTCGGCGCGCCAGTCATGCGAGGAATTTCGCGGCAACTACGTTCAAAAAGTCCATCTCGCGCCAAAAGGACTTAGATGAATTCTCGGAGAAGTACCTGTCTCCGGGGTACTCGGTCAGGCTTCCTCGCCAGAGCGAGTTGCTGAACAGTTTTGTGGATGGCGAGCTCGTCTGCCCTATTCGCCACTTCGAGTTGGGCTTGCGACTACCGTTGTAGCTAGAATTATGTCAAATTCT
The DNA here is from genome assembly GCA_033032865.1 of Dactylorhiza incarnata. NCBI lineage: Eukaryota > Viridiplantae > Streptophyta > Magnoliopsida > Asparagales > Orchidaceae > Dactylorhiza > Dactylorhiza incarnata. The sequence goes on along the minus strand of JAWHQI010000181.1, from coordinate 998,279 downwards.
GCGCTACTTCGGGATAGTCCCTGCCCACATCAATCACAACGGCATGGCGATGATCATAGAGTTCCTCTGCTTCTTGCGAGAAGAGAAGATCGCCTTTGATCTCTCCGTCTTCCGGAGGATCTTCCATTTCATGGCGACCAACGATAGCGTCATCTTCTTCTACAGCCATGTCTGCACCTTGGTCAGCACAGCGAACAAGAATCATCGCTGGGGCGAGCAACTAGTCGTCATCAGCGGCGACTTCCAGGATATTCCCCGCACCTCCTTTCATCCACATGTGCACGTCTTTGCGACCCCCTACTTGGAGGGACCTCGGGAGAAGTTTCTCGACTACTTCCGAGGTCGGTGCCGCTTTGACGTGGTCTTTTGGCGGACGCGAGTAGACGTACCCGTCGAGGTCTTCCTGGGTGAAAGTAGATTACTTAGCGAGTATCTGTTATACTCGCATCTTTGTCTTCGAATTGACGACTAACCTTTGTCTTCTGCCTTTTACAGCTACTCGCATTCTGCCGCGCGAGCCTCTCCCCGTGGCGAAGGAGGCGGTCCCTTCTCAAGGGGGCGCGGGGATCTCGTTGCGCGAGGATAGGGGGTTGTCGACATCCCCTATTGACTTGTCGCAGGTCCGGATGACCGGCCAGTGGTCACCGGCGAGAAGGTTGTGGCCTCGAAGAAAAGGAATGGTAAGGGCAAGGCCCAGGAGCTGACTGGAAGGCTCGCTAGCCTCCGAAGGGTCCGCCTTCGCACCAGGTCTCTGCTCGCGACTTGCTACTTCTTCCTCGAAGGCTAGTACAAGAAAATTAACATTTAGTGTTGGAAATTTTGGTCACTAAATATTGTGGTTTGGTCACTAAAAAAATTTAGTGACCAAATTTAATCCGTCACAAAGTGGTTGCAAAAGGGGCATCACAAAATGTCTTTAGTGACCAAATAAATTTCCGTCACTAAATATATATGTTTAGTGACAGTTAATTTTCGTCAATAAATGTACATTTTTAGTGACAATTAATTTTCACCACTAAATATATATTTTTAGTGACCACTGATTTTCGTCTCTAAATATACATTTATAGTGACAACTAATTTTCGTCACTAAATGTGCATTATTAGTGATAACTATTTTTCGTCACTAAATGTACATTATTAGCAATAATTTTTTTTGTCACTAAATATATTTAGTGACCAAAGTTATCTAGTCACTAGTTTAACAATGCAATAATAACGACTTTTGATTACTAAAAATATTTATTTCATCGGTAAATACAACAATAAATAAAATATTCATTTGCTAAAAAAATCTCATGAACGAAAAGAGAATGTTTCTTTATATTTATTAATAGAAAAGGTGGGAGATAGCCCAAACCCTTTAGTACAGACCAATAGAGCTTTTAACTCTATTAAACTCAATACATAAAAAATGTTATAACAAACAAACATTGTACATAATAATACTTTCTCTACATATAACATAAAATAAATAAATATAATGTGTTGAACAAATATAAGCATCAAAGAACTTGCTATGCTCTTCCTCACTCCACCTCTCCCACTGCCTCGTGATCGTATAAGGTTTCTGCTCGAAATCAATCTAGTAAAAGAAGCCGAGAACTCTCCCGCCAACATTCTTCCTCCTGGCTTCCTCATGGTCCATGATACCAGCAGAAGTAATCAACACAATGTAACCAAACTGCAAAATTTTGAACACGCGATGTGGAATTTGATGAATACAGATATAATAGAACACCAAATAATCTAACAACCTGTCTGGAGGGCAGCATCTTGGCAGTCCAGGGTTCAATATCCTTGACACCAACATTGAACCAAGGACTGATGACACCGCATTTGTTCAATCTGCAATTCAATTCGACAACTATTTTTCCATCCCGATGATCATCCACGTATTCAAGCTCACTATTGTACCCTGGAGAAAGAATCTAATGGAGTTTAGGCTTCCAACAGGCCAAACAAAGTCAAGCAAAAAACCTAATTTTTTTTAGTTTTATGATCTGCGTATATCGAAAATCTGATCCAACAGAAAAAAGAAAAAGAAAGCTGAAATCACGAAGCAAAGCCGGATAAAAATCTACATTTCCACACCTTTGTGACAGCATTTAGTGCAACGGCAGGAGAAATCATTGAGAAAGAGAGAAGTTGATGGTACCCTGATTTTGGAACCGGATCCAAATATTACACCCTCATCAGGCTATGCACTTGGTTTACAGTAGCCTTGGAGAGCCGACCGTGCATCATAACTTTAAGACTGTGCACCGCAAGGCAACTTGGTTTACATCAGCCTCATTTTAGTGACTATATGCAAGCGATGGTTGAGTAACTTTAGATGTATAAATACACTACTGATAGTCAGCATATCTAGTTTCAAGTCAACAAGTATACGCAAGTATTTCAGTAGCTCTCACGAATAGAAACTTGAATTATTTGTTCAACTGTTATAAAGATAATCAATTATTTACATGTAAATAATTTGATAAATTATATGTTAATACATGGAGGACAGTCTAGCCATGAACATAAAAATCGGGCCTGCCGGGCCGGCCCGAGACCGGCCCGGTCAAGCCCCGGTCAAGCCCCGGTCAAGCCCCGGTCAAGCCCGGCCCGATTCAGGCCCGAACCGGGCCGAGCCCTTACCCGGGGCCCTGAAAGGGCCCCGGTTTGGCCGCACTACCCGGCCCGGTACCCGGCCTGGTCTGGGCCGGGTAAAGCCCGAAAATCGGGCTAGCCCGAGACTGGGCCGGGCATAGCCCGATCCGGTCTCGGGCTAGGCCCGATTGAGCCTAACGGCTCTTATTAGAGCCGTTGGATGCCTTTTATTATTATATATAATAATATATATTATTATTATTATTAATTTATTATTTTTTATTATTTTTTTAATTTAAAAAAAAAACAAAAAAATCCTATAAATACCCCCCCCCCCCTCTCTCTTTTCTCACACCTCACCTCTCTCTCTCTCTCTCTCTCTCTCTCTCTCTCTCTCTCTCTCTCTCTTAGCTCTCCCAATGACGTCGTCCTCCTCAGCTCCAGTGTCGTCTTCCCAAAGTACGGCTTCGGTGGTGGAGCACAGCCGTAGAGCGAGTATTTGGGAGCATTTTGAGATGGTACAAGTCGGGACCGAAAGAAAAGCGCGCTGCAAGATGTGCTCGAAGTTGCTATCCATCAGCCGCAACTCGACGCTCGTTAGACACCAAAAGTCTTGCGAGTCGAAACAAGCTCCTCCCGAGTCAAGTCAAGCCCAAATTTCTGGAGCCGGACAGTTTTAGACGTACGATCAAATGCGACAGCGAGAGCTGCAGGCGAAGTTCGTCATCAAACGTGGGCTGCCATTCAGCGTCTTCAACAATGACGACGGCACAGAGTACATACATGGGGGGCTTCAGCCCCAATACCAAAAGGTTAGTAGAATTACTTTAAGGCGCGACACGATTAGGTTATATTTAGAAGCAAAACAAGAATTAATTACGTATTTTGAAAATTTCGAAGGACGTGTGAGTCTAACGAGCGACGTTTGGACGAGTAATTTAAATTTAGGATTAGCTTATCTTTGCATCACTTGTCATTGGATTGATCCCATTTCGTGGGAGCAAAATAAACCCGTAATATGTTTTACAGGTTTTGAATTCCCGCACACGGCTATATCTTTATATAAGGTTATTATGAAATGTGTGCGGGAATTTAAAATAAACGATAAAATACTTAGTTTTTCTCTTGATAACGCCTCCAATAATGACGCCGCAATTGAATTGTTAAAACGAGATTTAAAACCATTTCTCAACGGCGCGTTTTTTCATACTAGATGTGTTTGTCACGTCCTAAATTTAGTGGTACAGGATAGTTTAAAGACAATGTCACAATATATTAATAAAATTCGCGACATGTTAAAAGCAATTTATTGTACTAAACAACGAGCTCAAGATTTTAGAAAATTTTGTAAAGCACAAAATCAAAAATATTTGAAACCACAATTAGATATGCCTATTAGATGGAACTCAACCTATAAAATGTTAAAAAGAGTCGTTCTACAAAAGGATCTTCTAATGGAATATTATAGTTTGCTTAATATTGAACACGGTTTATGTGAAACTGATTGGAATATTATAGAATATTATATAGATTTACTAAAGTGTTTTTATAGGGTCACCGTTTCTTTATCTGGAGTGTATTATCCAACGAGCGCATTAGTAATTGAACATTTCGTACATATCACAGAAAGATTTAGTTATTATAGAAAACACCAAGGTTGGGCTCCTTTAATTAAAGTAATGGAAGAAAATTTTTTAAAATATTATAGAGAAATACCGCCTATGTTTTCGTGCGCCGCCGCTTTAAATCCGCTACTTAACGTAGAAGGCGTAGAAAATTTGATCGACGAAATCAATACTAATCTAACCTTAAATATAAATTATGATGATGATGACCCCGTTAGTAGTACAAGTTTTACTACTTTTTTTACGCAAAGTTATAATTGTTACAATAACTTATACGGGTCGAGACCCCGCGAAGAAATAACGCAACCCAAAACGAAGGATAGTCTTAAAAATAAAATTTTAGATTTAGCTTCTAGGAAAAAAGCGCGCACATCTGGTAGTTTAGATGAATTAGGATTATACACAAAAACTCAATTTAGCGATTTTATGAGTTCGGACGAGATCGAAAACTTCGATCTCTTAAATTGGTGGAAAGGTAAAGCTAATACCTATCATGTTTTGGCCTGTATGGCCCGTGATTTATTAACTGTCCAAGCTAGTACAGTAGCTTCGGAGTCCGCTTTTTCTCTTAGTGGCAGGGTTTTGAACGAGCGGAGGAGCCGGCTTAACGAAGATTCGCTGGAGATTTGCATATGCTACAAGGACTACTTGGACAGTTTAAAGAGGAAGCAACACATAACAGCATTGGAGGATAGCTCGGAGGAGATAGAAGACGAAATGAACGCGTTGAACTTGAATCTACAGGATGATTAAATCGAGCACTCTAAAATCTAAATGTAATTTTTTTTATATATGTAATTTTTTTTAATTAAATTTTATAAGAATCATAACCTTCATAGGTTTGTATTTTGTATTTTGTACAATTGTACAACTTAAATTTTGTAATTTTTTAAATTTTTTGTTCCAAATTTTCAATATTAATAAAAATTTTTGTTCCAAATTTTTCGTGCCAATTGTTCAATACTGATACAATCTAATTCTAAACTTAAATTTTTTCAATTTTTTTAAATTTTCCGTTCAAATTTTCAGTATGTAATTATTTATAAAAATTAAAATTAAAAAAAAAATTTAAAAAATAAAAAACCGGGCCGGCCCAGATCGGGCCCGAGACCGGCCCGGTCTTGCCCGGGCCGGCCTGAAGGGCCGGAGCAGGCAGCACATAAGTGCTGCCTGCCCGGCCCGGGCCGGCCCGATTCCAGGGGAGGACCGGGCCGGCCCGGCCCGTTACAGGAAAAAGCCCGATCGGGCCCGGTCCAGGCCGGCCCGATCGGGCTTTATGTTCACGGCTAGAGGACACATATTTTATTTAAAATGATTTAAGTTTCTAAATTGTGTTGTACATTTATGATTATTTACGTGTTCAAATTAGCCTACATTTGCAAAGTGTACTATTAAGCATATATGAACGATAAAAGAGAGGCTTACCCAACAATCCAGAAGGAATAGCCATCAAGATGCCAAGTCTGCATGGTATTCTCAGTGTCTTAGAAGATTATCTCAATGAAGTCATGTAGATTTGTCCTCAGAACTGGTGTTCCAAGAGCGGCAGGGCCACTAGTTTGCACGACTGGGATGGTGTCCCAAGCGAAAACACCAACGATGTTGAAGTTGTCCGCAAGCTTCAGCAAAGTATCGGCCACAACGAAGGAGGCGTCGGCGCAGCTTGCCGTTGATCGCCGGAGCGGAGCTCGCAAACTGCAGCGATCTCGATCTCGTGATGTTGCCATATTTGTAAGATCCCTGACCTTGCAGCATTTGCGGTAAGATTCCATCTGTTAGTTGGGCAGAGAATGTTAAGAATTCATCTAAAAATGTCATCCTGCTACTTCAATCCTTTCATGCACGAATCTTGCTAAGAAGCTCCTTGATTGACTTTTGTGGTGCAGTTGTCTCTGATATTACTTCCATCACCTTATAGACTAAGAGCTTTGTATTTTGTACGATGGCTGCAATGTGTTTTGTGATATGCGTATGACAATTATAACATTTAAAGTTACTTGAAAAAGTGGTAGGATGAACTGGCGGCGGCTAAGGAGGATGAAACGCTGGCAAGCCGGAGAGAGTAGTGGTAGGAAGGAACAATTTCAAACACTATGTAATCAATCAAAGCTAAATAGATTACTACTAAATAAAATCTACTTAGGTGAAATAACACAATGAGAGACTATGTTCAAAAACGTTTTAATCAGTCAATGTAATAACGAGCATAGTATGACATGACTTGGAAAAAAGTACTTTCAGCACCCCAACTACTGCAGCTATCTTTGGTGAAATACCAATCTGCAACAAAAACTGAACGTTCAGTGCACAATTTATGGCAGTGATGTCCAATATATCAGCTCTCACTATTGTGAAATGGAGCAACTGCCATGGCCCCCATCATCCTTCATTGTTGGGCTACTTCGACTATTGACCCAAGTTGAAGTTTGGAAGTGCATGTCATTGCTTATCTCTTTTTTATCCTGAAACTACTAATCTAATAATCTCTGGTGGTTTGGTTCAGTGGAAGGTAAAGAATAATTCACGTGATTCAATTTTTATTACCTTTTTATACGAAGTTTATAATTGCATAGAAGCGTGAATCCTTTTTGGGGAAATTTTTTTCAAAAAACTTTAATTGTTCTGTTTTTGGACCTCAATCATTAATTACTGACTATTTCATTTTATTGAGAAATCGAAGTAGACATGGAGTCAGGAACCGACCTCACTCGTTAATTTTTTTTTCAAAGTTCTATTCAATAATGAATCAATGTGTGGTAAAAATGTGCAGAAAACCTAAAGATGCATGTGTTAAGATGAAGAAGAAGCGGTTTGTAAGTACATAACGGGAGAAGCATCTGATTAAAAGTGCAGAGTCGTTCACCGAGGAGTCGATCAGTGAAGGGTTGAAGGATCAATGAGAAGGTGGCTGCGGGAAGGCTATATTCCTGCCGAATAAGTGGCGAATCGGAGGGGCGATGTGATCGAATGGAGGATGCTTACCAAGAAGTACACTACAAAAAAATTGGTCTTTAGTGACAAAATTTTTGTGACGAAATTTATTTCGGCACTAAAAGCGTGTCATTTGTGACGAAAAAAATTTCGTCACTAAAAGCATATCTTTAGTGACTAAATATAGTTCGTCACTAAAGATATGTCTTTAGTGATGAAATATAAGTTTCTAACAAAAAGACACGCTTTTAGTGATGAAATATAAGTTTCTAACAAAAAGACACGCCTTTAATGACGAAATATAAACTCGGTCACTAAAAACAAGTATTTAGTGACGCATTATAAACTGGGTCACTAAAAACAAGTATTTAGTGACGCATTATAAACTCGGTCACTAAAAACAAGTATTTAGTGACGCATTATAAGTTCGGCGACTATAACTAATTTTTTGTGACAAAAACTAATTTGGTCACTAGTCATAAAATTTAGGACTTCATTCTAAATAAAAAATATTTTTATAATAAAATCATTAAACATACGAGAAAATCTAATTAATTTAGGCTATGTCACTGATAAATACTTTAAAAAAATTTATCACTATAAAATTTCCTCAAGTATTTAAATAAATTTTAATTAGTAATAGGATGTACATATGAAATCTCTAAGGGTTCGTTCGTTTGCACGGAATTGAAGACTTGGAATTGGTATTCGACGATGAATATCAATTACGCCGTTTGGTTCTTAGGTAGTTTTAAGAATTAGAATTTGAGTTGAATATCATGGAATTGATTTTAGCTAGACACAAAATCTAGCTTGACATATCGGAATTGGGCGAGTTTGCTTGCTCAATTTACTCCCGATAAAAAAAAAAGAGAAGTAACGACTCCTTAAGTACGCTTCTCGTTCCTCCTCGACATTCTGACTCGCTAGGGTTCCTCCTCCACTTTCCAGCAGTGACTCACAATCTTTCGATAATCCAGCAGTGGCGTGCATATTTCGCCCTGACGAGCGTTTTTTTTTTTTCGAAACGTGTTTTTCTCCCGAACGCGCATTTTTTTGCTCGGGCACGCGTTTTGTCGCCCGGGCGCGCGTTTTGTCGCCCGGTCGCGCGTATTGGCGCCCGACCGCGCGTATTGGCGCCCGAGGGCGCGTATTGTCGCCTGGGTGCGTATTGTCGCTCGGGCGCGTGTTTTTCGCCCGGGCGCGCGTTTTTCGCCCGGTTGCGCGTTTTTTGCCCGAGCGTGCGTTTTTTCGACAGGTCACGCGTTTTTCGCACGGGTGCCCGTTTTTACACCCAGGCGATTGTTTTCGCCCGGGTGCGTGTTTTTTGCCTGGGCACGCATTTTTCGCCCGGGCGCGTGTTTTTTCTCCCAGGCACGCGTTTTTTCTCCCGGGCACGCGTTTTTCCGCCCGGGCGCGCGCTTTTCGCCCAGACGCGCGATTTTTGCCCGAGCGCATTGTTTGTCGCATGGGCGCACGTTTTGTCTCCCGGGAGCCCGTTTTTTGACCGGGCGCCCGTTTTCACCCGAGCAGGCGTTTTTCTTCCAGGTGGGCATTTTTCGCCCGGGCAAGCGTTTTTCGACCGGGCGTCCGTTTTCGACCGGGCGCCCGTTTTTCGACCGGGCGCCTGTTTTTCGACCTGGCGCCCGTTTTTCGCCCGGGCAGCCGTTTTTCTTATGGACAGACATTTTTTGCCCGGGCGGATGTTTTTCGCCCGGGCGCGTGTTTTGTCGCCCGGGGGCGCATATTTTCGCTCGAGGAAGCGTATTTCACCCGGTCGCACATTTTTTTCAGCATGCGTAATTTTTATTATATATGTACAAAAATATTAGTTTCTTTATAATATTTTTTAATTCTAATTAGTTCGAATCTAATTTCGACGGGTTGATTGACAATGACGAAGGGACTAGAATGTTTGGGCAATTTTATGATTTAAATAGGAGGTGATTTCCCCTTCAGCCCAATTGATCGGAGGCTACATGATTGAAATGATGGTTGGATTGCATGTATGTATTCTTCGCTTCATCAAACTCTAATCATTTTCTTAATTCAGAACCATCATTCTCTCCCTCCACCGCTCGAGAAATAAGTAGGTATGCATGTCCATCGTGCCGAGAGACATTTGTCCGACAACTAGGCGTGCAAAAAAAGCCCGAGCCTAGTTGCCCGGCCCGGGTCTGGTTAGGCCCGGCCCAGGCCAGGCCTAAGGGGGCTCACTAGGCCTCCTTATTTGGCCAAAGCCTGGCCCGGGCCAGGCCTAGGCCCTGCCAGGCCCAATGCCCGCTTTTAATTTGTTGGGGACATGCCCCAACATTAAATGTTGGGGCCTGGCCCCAACATCAGGCCCCAACATTAAATGTTGGGGCAAGGCCCCAACATTAAATGTTGGCAGCAATGGCAGCTAGCTGCCATTTGGGAGCTAACTAGCTGCCAAATGGCAGCTAGCCATTAGCATTGGGGCTTGCTTGGGCCCGGTTTTGTGGGCTCAGCAGGTCCCCTGATTTTGTAAGGGTCTGGGCCCGATTTTAGTTAGGCCCGGCCTGGGCCTGGTAGCAAAAAATCCCGGGCCTCTAAGGCCTGGGCCTGGCCTGGGCCCGGCAGGCCTTATTTGCACGCCTACCGACAACTAGTCAAGAAAAAAAATTGAGTGAAAAGGAAAAAATTGAGTCGTTGCTCTATGGTGATGTCAGCTTAGAACATGATATATAATTTTATTAACATTAGAATAAAATATGGAAGCGAGCTTAAGCAAAAACTAATATAAATATAAAATTAAATTAATTGGACCACTAAATTTAAATTATGGCCCTGTCAACGTCCTTTATATATATATATATATATATATATATATATATTTACGCATCTCTCTGATGAGCCGCTTTACGAAAACACTAGCTTTCTCGATCATCATAGTAATTTGTAGTTGCAAGTCCGATATGACAATTCTCGCTGTCAACTCGGCGCTCTCCGGCACGGCGAAGAGAGATCACGTCGTCCTCTTCCCCTTCCTTGCCAAAGGCCACACCATTCCCCTCCTCCATCTCGCCTCCGCTCTCGCCTCCCGCAACATCCTCGTCAGCTTCATCACTACTCCGGCCGTCATTCCCTTCCTCCGCGACCATATCTCCACCACCACCTCCACCACGGTCCGCTTCCTCGCGCTCCCCTTCCCGTCCCATCCCGACCTCCCACTCGGAGTCGAGACCACCGACGCCCTCCCCTCCTTCTCCCTCTTCTCCACTTTCCTCGCCGCCACCACCTCCCTGCAGGACCCCTTCGCCGTCCTCCTCCGCCGACTCCTCAGTTCAGACACTCCTCCTCTCTGCCTCGTCTCCGACTTCTTCCTCGGGTGGACTTTGCCCATCTGCCGCCGCTTTGGCCTTCCCCGCCTTGTCTTCCATGGGATGTCTGTCTTCTCGATGGCTCTCTGCAAATCTCTCTGGAACAACTCTGCCGCCTTGTCTGCCGACAACCCCATCCCGGTTCCGGGAGCTCCGCCGTCACTCCGCCTCAACGTGGCCGAACTTCCAGAACCAGTGCGAAACTCGGTCGATCAGCTTGACCCGGCGACTCAGCTCCTGAACATGGTCGGCGAAACTGACGTGGCCAGTTGGGGAGTGATTATCAACAGTTTCGCGGCGCTCGAGCCGCCAGCCTACGTGGAGCTGCTGGAGTCGTTCTACCGACCAGTGGCAGGCGGGCGCTCCTGGCTCGTCGGCCCGCTCAGTCTCGCCTCAGGGGACGGACGACATAGCATTATGAACTCTCAGTCGTCGTCGGAGTGCATCCGGTGGCTCGACCGGCAACCAGATGGGTCAGTTGTCTACGTGGCGTTTGGTACGCAGGCGAGCATTTCCGGCGAGCAGTTGGACGAGGTGGCTTACGGGCTGGCGAAGGCCGGGGTCCGATTTTTATGGGCCGTACGGTCGGAAACATGGGTTCCGCCGGTGGATCCCGGTGATTTGGGAAGGATACAGAGGGGCTGGGTTCCGCAGGAGGCGGTGTTGAGCCATGCTGCTGTCGGCGGATTTTTGAGCCACTGCGGTTGGAACTCGGTGCTAGAAGCGGTGGCCGCGGGCGTTGCGTTGCTGGCTTTTCCGATGATCGCGGAACAGCACCTGAACGCGAAGATGGTGGTGGAGGAGATCGGGATCGGACTGCGGCTGTTTCCGGCGGGTTCAGCGGATGTGGTGGGGAGGGAGGAGGTTGAGGAAGGGGTGAGAGAGCTGATGGAAGGGGAAAAGGGTAGGCGGGCGAGGGAGAAGGCGGCTGAGATGGCGAACAAGGCGAGGGCTGCGGTGTCTTCGGAGAAAGGGTCGGCGTATCAGGCCCTGGATAAGCTTCTTGACGAGCTTCGTAAGGTTCCCAAGGCGGTGGCGGCGGTAGACGGAGTTGTCGATGGTGATGACGTACAATGAAGAATTATTAATTTTAAAATAAAAAACTGAGCGCAAGATGTGACTGTTCCCAGCCCCTCTCTCTCCCACTGTATCAGGAAATGAATAATATATATTTATTTCACTAATCTCATTCTTATATATGTATATATATATATTTTTAATTAAAAAAATTTAGATAAATGAAAATGCATATCAAAATAAAGAACGAGATGCTTAATTACTTGATAGTATAGATAGTAACAAAAAATGACATTATTGTGTACTTAATGTGCAGCTGCAACAATATTTTTTTGGATGCAACAGTTACAGCAAAATCTATAAAGATATGTGGTAATTTGTCATATTGCATATCTTGTTTGGCAGTTCAAAGTTATAGCTTTGTTTAAGGGGAAGTTTAAAGTCTAATTTTTAAATAAATAAATAGCTTCTTGAAGTTTAAAGTCTAATTTTGAGCATTTTATGCTCAAAATTAGTTTATTTTCTTGGTAGCTAGTGGTCATAACCTTTTGTCTTACATACAATCTATGATGATAGAAGTTTTTGACCCAATTAACTCATCAGAGCAAATAAGCACCTAACTGATCTCATTGCTATAATTAAAAAGGATATTTTGAGAGATTCTCTGATCCTGTGTTTAGTTTAGTGTTTAGAATTTAAGGTTTAATTAGGATTTAACATTTATAGTTTATAAGATTTAAAATTGAGATGATTTTGTTCTCTCTTTCGCGGCTCCGTTTATTGAAAGTTATTTATATATTATAATCCTAGCTAGCTACATATTGTAGGTTCGGGCGAAGGTGGAAATAGTTGTAGTAGTTTGCACGTGAATGTATATTTTTCCGTCTTGGAGTCAACTATTACAGCAGGTCCCACTGCTACAGCAGCAGCCAGCCAGCCATGAACACGCCTCAAGGTCAAACAAGATTCATTGACCAAAGACTGGGGAGCCGGTCAAAGTCAAATGTAGAAGCTAGCACCCGCAAGCCTTAGTTGAAGGCTTCCTGCATTTTATGCTCAAAATTAGTGTATTTGCCAAACATGCATTCTATGATAACGGCGTTTTTGACTAAACTCATCCCCAAGCAAATCCTAAACGAAGAATAAATATGTTCAGCCAATTAATGTCAAAGAAATTTATGCTATAAATATATGCACAGTAATAATCTTGAACCGTATTTATTGTTAAGTATTTAATAATATATGTCTGCCTGTCTGAACCGACACGACAGATCTTAACGAGTTTCATGTCGTTTTAGGATTAGGCTCTACATTGAAGGTACCATACTTTGAGCGGAGCCTCAACATTTATGTTGTACGTGGTCTCTACGTGGTCTCAACATTTATTGTAGGTTCGAGCCTCAACATTCTAGAATTGAAGGAAGAACTTCTCTCTAGATTCGCCGTCGTCTCGAACCTCTGTTTCCGGCGTTGTTCGACTCTATCATGTAGCCGACGTCGATGGCTACGTCGTGGTGTGGTTTGTTCGTTGAGGTGGATCTTCCTGGAGGCCGTAGAAGTTGCGGAAGCTTTGAATGTTCAAAGTTTTAGTTTTATGTTTTTGATTTGGGCAAACTTGGATCGGCTGCATGTTCTCTCGATTTCTTTTGTATGTCCTTTTGCGTATGGTCTATTGTGTCGTAGCACTGGATCGACTGCCACTTTTTATTTTTATTAAAAAAGTCTATATCTCCATTCTCATTCTGTTTTGTTCGGTGTTCTCTCTGATTGTTTTTGTTGGTGGAAAGAGAATAAAGTTATTATTATATTATATATATATACGTACATCTTAACTACTATAAGGAAGTAGTTTGGAGTGGTAATAAAAAATCCTTGCCATTCAAAATGAGACATATTTTTTATTTCATCCTTACAATGGAGAGAGAAAGAAAGAAAGAAGAGAGAGGAGGAAAGAGGGAGAGAGAATCTTTATAGCCCTCCTATACCTACATGAGAGAGGGATATGAATAGAGATAGAAAGAGAGAGAGGTAGAGAGAAATTAATTTTTTAGGTAAATATGTAAATTTTTTTACAAAATAAAAATATGAATATTGATTCATATATGTTATTATAGAACTGAAAACATGCAAAGTGGCAGCATTAATATTGGCGTAAAAAAATGTGGTTAACTTGGTCAATGACAGTTATATATTAATGATGTGGATTGCTTGGTGCTTCCGGTAGATCAGATAAATTGATCGTCTTGGCCCGCTAGCGTCCGAACGTGCAAACAGATAAAGGAGTCTCTTGAGAAGACCGAGTCAAAGAGCTGATGACGTGGAAAACTCACAATCGGGGTGAAAAACCACGCGACCGGAGCTGTGTCGACCTAACCTTCACTATGTCTTGAGTTCTTTTACAGGTTTGTTCTTGAGAGAGCGAGGGTGACAGGCCGCGCCTCGTTAAAATGATGGAGGTGAGAGAGAGAGAGACTATTGCCTTGCTCCAATGCCGGTCTGCCCCCCGGGTCCAGCCTTCGTCCGTACCACTGCGGGCCTTCGGCTCCTTAATTCGCCTGTCAATAGCAAGTTCCAAGCTTCCAAGCGGTCTGTTGATAGCAAGTTTCAAGCTTCCAAGCGGTCTGTTGATAGCAAGTTTCAAGCTTCCAAGCGGTATGTTGATAGCAAGTTCCAAGCCTCCCAGCGGTCTGCGGATAGCAGGTTCTAAGCTTCCAAGCGGCCTGCGAATAGCGTACTCCAAGTTTCCAATCTATAGAGAGAGAGAGAGGGAGAGGAATTGGGAGAGGGAGAGAAAGGAGAGATTCTTCCTCCACCCCCAAAAGTGTCCAAATGAGAGAATAAGGGGGGCTATTTATAGGCTTTTGAGAGGGCAGTCTGGTAATTATACCTGATAATTTTTGAACCGGCCAATAGGATCGCTCAGATCCTATCACGCGGATCGCCAAATTCCCGAAAATGACGGCCCTACCCCCAAACCCTAAACGAACGCGGTCGGAAGGAGGAGACGGCGCGCGGACTCCAGCCAAGATGGCGGACGGGACGGAGGGCGGCCGGCCCGGCCTAGAGCGGCGGCCGCGTCCAAGGCCGGCGAGGCCTTGGGAGGCGGCGCCATGGGCGGCCGGCCCTTGCTCGGCCGGCCGCAAACGTGAGGGTCCGCACGGGGATCACAGCCTATGCGTGCGATCCGGTGCGTCGATCGTGCTTGCGTGGCGGACTTTCCTTTGCGGGGAGGATTCACCAAATATGGTGTTTCTTTGCGAGTAGGATTCCATGAATATCGAGTTTCCACTGCAAGAGAAGAGGTCTACCACCACGTTTTTAAGGCCTTTCACGGCGTTTATAAAACGTCGCTATTGCTTTAGCGGCGGTTCGAAAAACGCCGCCAAAGCGTTGCGGTTGCGAGCGTCAGCATAGCTTATTGCGACGTTTTTTATAAAAAGCGTCGTCGTAGCTCTTAAAGGCTACCGCCACGCTTTTAATAAAGCGTCGTGGTATGTATTGCTTGGTTGTTCATCCTTCCATAAGTGGGGATCTCCTATTTAATGGGCTTTACCCCATCAGATATGAAATAAAGTGATGAGAGATTTTCTAATTTGAAGGACCTTGGTCTTCTATCTACCAAGCTTGTTGAAACTGGTAAACATGTTGTTTATCACCAAATCTACAAGCTTTTGAAGTTTGTATTGATTCTTCCTATCGCTACTGCAAGTGTGGAAAGAGTATCCTCAGACATGAATTATGTGAATAACTGTTATGCAATCGGACCGAGTACCGCGGTAGCGCAACGGAATTTAAATCGAGCACAAGCAATAGCGCAAAATAAAATGAATACGGAACGAGATTTCAAGCACACACAGACCACACAAAAATATTTTATGGTTCGGAGAGAAGCTCCTACGTCCACGGGGAGAGCACCGGAGAAGATCCACTATAAATGATACAGAGAGTTTGTAGTACAAAGATTACACTGAAACGATAGATCTGAAAGAGACGCCAAGCGAGAAAAAATTCCGATCCGGCACAGGAAGCTAGTGCCCGCGGTACCGATACCGCCTTGGTGGTAGCGAGCGTAAATAGAGTCGTCTTCTTTATTCCATGACGCCTTCGTCACCGGCCTCCAGGGAACCTCCACCTGAGATCCCGCCGCCGTTGAGGAGATCTGTCTCGACTCAAGCATAGGAGTCGCCAAGGATCTCCAACCTCCTTGTCGTCGTATTGCCGAAAAAGAACTCTGCCTCCGCTGATGAAGAAACAGGCCGCCGCCGCCGCCGCTAGCCTCCTCCTCTCACTGTTCTTGGCCGCAGACAAGGAACGCCGCCCAACCTCTCTTCTTGTTTTTGGTTTCAACGTTAATTTCTATATCACGTTCTTATTTTCTTAATATATATAGCCATAAATATAAAAGGCTGGGAGGAAGAGAACTAATGGCAGCCACGCCATTAATGGCAGCCCAAAACCAGAATACAAAAAAACTGCCATGAGAGGAGGACCAATGAAACCATTCCAAAAATAGGACTCCTCCAAATCAAGAAATGCTTAGGCACACGGATCGGTGAGGTGTCACCAATCCCAACAATCTCCACCTTGACGCCTCGTACGATAAACTCCAGCTGCAGCTTGGATCTTCTCCCTCCGGAAAACTACCCCCTTTCCCTGGGGTCACCCCAATTATCATGCGCGAATATGAGCCAAGTCAAGGCAGTGCTTGAACTTGACTCCTGTCAGTGGCTTAGTCAGCATGTCCGCAATGTTATCCTCTGTGAGCACCTTCAGTAACTGAATGTATCCGCCAGCAACGATTTCTCTCAACTTATGATAGCGAACATCAATGTGTTTTGTTCTGGCGTGATAGACCGGATCTTTAGCAAGACAAATTGCACTCTGGCTGTCGCAGTGCAGCTTCACCGCTTCCTGAGAAATCCTGAGTTCTTTGACGAGACCTTTAAGCCAGATGGCTTCCTTTGTCGTTTCCACTACAGCGATGTACTCTGCCTCTGTCATAGAAAGAGCCATGATGTCCTGAAGAGTGGCTTTCCAACTGATGGGACCATCACCAAGAAGGAAGATATACCCAGATGTAGATCTTCTTCGGTTGAGGTCCCCGGCATAGTCAGAATCAACAAATCCCTCCAGAGCTCCACCGTCCTTGCTCCTTTGGAACACTAAGTCGACGTCTGTTGTTCCTCTCAGATATCTCAGAATCCACTTGACTGCTTCCCAGTGTTGTCGCCCTGGATTCGCCATGTATCTGCTGACCACGCTCACAGCCTGAGCGATATCTAGTCTCGTACATATCATCGCGTTCATTAGGCACCCAACCGCACTAGCGTACGGAACCTTGATCATCTTCTGGCATTCCTCCTCTGAGTCAGGACACTGTTGTGCTGATAATCTGAACTGTTGTCCCAAGGGAGACGTAACAGCTTTAGACTCCATCATGTTGAACTTTTCTAGAACTTTCTGAATATAACCATTCTGAGAGAGCCAGAGCATGCCTCTCTTCCTGTCTCGCTTGATATCCATCCCAAGGATCTTTTGAGCGTGACCAAGATCTTTCATCTCGAACTCAGCATGTAGCTTCTTCTTCAGAGATTTGATCTCCTGGGCTCACTTGCAGGCAATCAGCATGTCGTCGACATATAACATCAGAATCAGAATGTCCTCATTTGCCAGGAACTTGTAATAGACACAGCTTTCGTACTGACTCCTGCAGAATCCCTGTGAGGTCATGAACATGTCGAATCTCTTGTTCCACATTCTCGGAGCCTGCTTCAGACCGTAGAGTGATCTTCTTAGCTTACACACATTTTTTCGTCACCGGGTTGAATGAACCCCTCATGCTGCAGAATGTAGATCTCCTCTTCTAAGTTGCCATGAAGAAACGCCATCTTCACGTCCATCTGCTCCAGCTCCATGTCCTCCATTGCCACCATCGCAGGTAGCACTCGGATTGAACAATGCTTCACCACCGGTGAGAAGATTTCATCGAAATCAACTCCTTTCTTTTGCGCGAACCCCTTGGCAACGAATCTGGCTTTATATCTCCACTGATCTTTTCCTGATGCAGGCTCTTTTTTCCTGAACACACACTTTGAACGGATCGCTTTGGCTCGCTTTGGTAAGGTAACCAGATCCCATGTCTTGTTCTTCTGAAGAGACTCCATCTCTTCCTTCATGGCAGCTTTTCACTGAGAGTTGTCTCTGCTCTCTATAGCTTCACGAAAGGAACAAGGATCTGAGGAGATTACCTGATATGGGTATGCTACAGTGTCCTGTAGCCTGAGAGGCAGTCGGACCTCTCTCCTAGACTTGCCTCTGGCAATCGAATACGGCTCTGCCTCGGTAGGTTGCATAGTGTCAGTGTCCTCCGGGTCAGAGGAATCATCGTCGTCAGCTTTGTCATTTCCTTCCAGCTCCACCTCCACTGGTGTGACTGGAGTCTTCTCCACCTATTTAGAATGAGACTGAGATTTCTTTAGCATAGAGGTCTCGTCAAAGATAACGTCGCGCTTGACCTCCACCTTCTTGGTGTCAGGGTTCCACAGCTTGAACCCCTTCGTGCCGGCCTTTTGGCCAAGATAGATGCACCTTATGGACTTAGCATCCAGCTTCGTCCTCTCAGAGTCCTGCACTAGGGTATACACAGGACAACCAAAGATGTGGATATCAGAATATTTAACAGAAGTACCTGACCAAACTTCCTGTGCAGATTTCAGGTCCAGTGACATCGATGGAGATCGATTCACTAGATAACATGCCATATTAATTGCTTCGGCCCAGAATGACTTTGGTAGACCAACAAATAAACGCATACACCGAGCTTTCTCTAGAAGCGTCCTGTTCATCCTTTCTGCGACGCCGTTTTGCTGCGGTGTGCCGAGAATGGTGAGATGGCGAGTGATGCCCTCCTGATCGCAGTGTGCCTGGAACTCCGCTGAGGTGTATTCACCGTCATTGTCAGATCTGAGGTATTTCACCCTCTTCCCGGTTTGCTTCTCCACTTTCGTCTTCCAGATTTTGAACTTTTCGAAGACTTCAGATTTATGTTTCAGAAAATAAATCCATACCTTTCTAGAGAAGTCGTCGATGAATGTCACGAAGTATCTAGCGCCTCCAAGTGAAGGCTCTGGGGCAGGCCCCCAAACATCAGAGTGTATATATTCCATCGCCTACTTGTCAAATTTTTCCAATCTTTATGAAGTGAGTAGGAGATAGTCAACTTAGAGTTCACAAACCAAACAACCAGAAGCAAATGGAGGCAAACAAGTGATCTTTATTGATAGCAAAACTCCAATTACAAGGCAAGGCATGTTTGGCGAGACATGATTTCGCCAGCACAAACACCAAAGAGAAAATTACAAGTTGAAGATAACTTGAGACCGCGCGGTCTCCCTGCGATCTCAGCAACCTGACAGACCGCAACCCGCTGCCGATCTCAGAACAACACCAGACCGCTGATCAGACCGCCCGACTTCTTTCCGAACTCCTGATTCTCCCGAACTCCAGCACCACAACTCCAAGCCGTAGACCGCCCGAACACTTTCAGAGGAAGAGGTGATCGCTGCTGCCCGCACTATCCGCAGAAGCTGCACAAGAAGAGATCAATCAGAAGACCGCCCGGTCACAGAAATAGAGACCACAGGAAAGAAGCGAACTCAGTTTACACTTGGTGTGTCTTTTTGCTGCAACAGTGGCCTCCTATTTATAGGCGCGGGGCCTGATCCAGTCACCACCCTATGAGATAGGATCACCACCCCCCAGACCGCGCGACCTGAACGGCCAATCCGCGCGATCAGCAACATTACTTCTGCTTCATTTTGGTGAACCCGCCAGCTTCAATGTCACCATGAGAGACCGCCACTCTCACAGCTAGCCCTGTAAGTTGAGTCGAGCCGGCTCGTGAGCTCGATGAGCTGGCTCGAAAAAAGCTCGACTCGAGCTCGAACCAGTTGAGCTCGAGCTCGAGCTCGACGAGCTCGAGCTCGATTTCGAGCCGAGCTCGAGCTCGATTACTCTTGTTCATGAGCTCGCGAGCCGGCTCGCGAGCTTTTTTTTGGGTATTTTTTTTTAAAATATATATAAATAAAAATAAAAATGGGTTCATGAGCAAAAAGCTCGCGAGCAGCTCGAGCTCGACTCGAGCTCGCGAGCTCGAAAGCTCGAGCTCAATATACTAGTCTCGAGCTCGAGCTCGAGCCAAGCAGGGTGAGCTCGACGAGCTCGAGCTCGAGCTCGAGCTCGAAATATTTAGCTCGAGCTCGAGCTCGAGTTTGAGATTTTTGCCAAGCTCGACTCGAGCTCGACTCGTTTACACCCCTACTCACAGCAGACCGCGACTCCACAGGAAGCTCGCCAGACCGCCCGAAGCTATTCACCACCTGTGTTCGCTAGAGACCGCAAACACAGTACGTCCGCCAACAACCCGCGAACTCCTGTCCGCATGTCGATCTCCTCCTGAGACCGCGAACAGCAACCAGCTCGCATACCAGTCTCCTCCTGAGACCGCGAACTGAGACCATGCGACTAAAGTCCTTAGTCCGCGAATACCACCAGAAAGCCCGGTCAGCTACCAGACCGCATTCTGGAGAAAACCTGGATCAAGCTGTGCGGTCACACCAGACCGCTACAGCCTTGAAGAAGATAGCTCACCACGCGATCACGCACAGACCGCGCACACCTGAAGATGAACAACCCACCACGCGGTCACAGATAGACCGCACGGCCTCCACCTCCAATCGCCTTGGACCAGAACCCAGCGGCCATACCAGAGGACCGCAGCTAGGCTTAGACAAGCCAGACCGCAGAGACAGACCGCCGAGTCGTGCGGTCACACCAGACCGCCCGACCTCCTCCCAGACCGCCCAGGTCCAAAAACCCTCCAAACTTCCACTTCAACAATTTCAACACTCCCCCTTGAAGTGGGAAGTTGAAACTAGCCCCAGTAGGCTCCTTAGCCGTGTGAACGGCCCCTTTGCCAGCGCCTTTGTGAAGATGTCCGCTACGTTGTCCGCACTCCGCACATGTCCGACCAAAAGAGATCCCTCCAGCACCTTCTCCCGTATGAAGTGATGCTCGATCTCGATATGCTTGGTCCTCGCGTGACAAACTGGATTGGTAACCAGTTTGAGAGCACTCTCGTTGTCACCGCGTAGCAGAGTCGGCTCCCGAACCTACTTGTGGACGTCTCCCACCAGCCTCCTAAGCCAGATGGCTTCCTGAGCTGCCAAGGCCGAAGACTTGTATTCTGCTTCTGTGGTAGAGACCGATACGGAATCCTGCTTCTTGCTGCACCATGATATAGCCGTAGGGCCCGCCATGAAGACGAATCCAGATGTCGACTTCCGATCATCCGAATCTCCCCCATAATCAGCATCCATAAATCCATGCACCTCGAAGCCCGCATCCCTCCTGTATAGGAGACCCATGTCCGAGGTCGCCTTGACATACTTCAGAATGTTCTTGGCTGCTAGCAGATGAGGTACCCGTGGCTCCGCCATAAATTGACTCACTCTGCCAACTGCATATGCAATATCCGGCCTCGTGATCGTCAGATAGATCAAGCTCCCAACCAGAGCTCGGAACACCAACGGATCTTGCATGATTCTCCCCTCATCCTTCTGAAGCTTCATAGCATTCTCCAGAGGTGTGGAAGTGCACTTCCCTTCCTTCATGCCGAATCGCTCCACGATCCGCTCCGCATAACTGGCTTGGGTCACCAACACTCCACCTTCCTTCCTCTGCACCTCGAGTCCAAGGAAATGGTGAAGCTCACCTAAGTCCTTCATCTCGAACCTGATGGACAGCTCGGCCCGAAGCTGTGCTACCTCCTCCTTCGAGTTCCCCGTCACGATCATATCGTCGACGTATAGCAGCACGATGACTTGAAGCTCCCCGCTCTTCTTGACGAACAAGCTTGAATCTGAGTCTGAAGCACCAAATCCACAGAATAAGAGATATTCTGCGATCTTCCGGTACCACGCCCTCGGCGCTTGCTTCAACCCATACAGGACCTTCTTCAACTTGCAGACATGCTCCGGAAAATATTCAGACACAAAGCTTGGTGGCTGGACCATGAAGATATCCTTGTCAATCTCTCCGTACAAGAAAGCGTTCTTGACGTTGAGCTGCCAAATCTCCCATCCACTGAACGCCGCCAAGGCAATGATGAACCGAACTGAAGTCATTTTAGCCAACGGACTGAATGTCTCCTCGTAGTCTTCACTGTATTGCTGCGAGAACCCCTGAGCTACAAGGCGAGCCTTGTACCGCTCGATGCTACTGTCAGCCTTCCTCTTAAGCTTGTAGACCCACTTGCATGTAACAGGAGTAGTGCCCTTGGGTTTGGGCACAAGAGACCAGGTCTCGTTCTTCTCAAGAGCTGTCATCTCTTCTTGCATTGCAACATCCCACTTCTTCACACCTCTGGCCTTCTCAAAGCTCGACGGCTCCCTCTCATCCAAGGGACCAGCAAAGAAACATGAGACAAAGCTCACTGCGTTTCCTCCTGTATAGCGATCAGGGGCAATGATCGCTCGCTTCGACCTCCTCAGCTCCTTCCCCTGAACCGCATTATCTCCAGCTGCTTCTTCCCTAGCTCCTCTTCCAGACGTGCTAGGAGCATCGCTCCCCCTGCTCTCTGAACCAGAAGCCCCCGTCTCGGAACTAGAAGGAGATGGACCACCTGGTGACACAGGCAGCTCCACTTGAAGATCCTCCACAGCTTTTTCTGGCACTTCCACCCTGCTCTCTGGTAGCTCTACATCAGAAGACCCCTTGTAAGATGTCACCTCATCAAACACGACGTCGCGAGATACCATAAACCTCCGCGTCTCCGGGTCCATGCACTTCCATCCTTTCTTCCGCTCATCGTATCCCACGAAGACTAGCTTCCTTGCTTTCGCATCTAGCTTCGTTCGAAGAGCATCTGGAACATGCACGTAGCAGGTGGATCCAAACACCCTAAGGTGTGCCACACTTGGCTTCTCTTTGAACATCATCTCATGCGGAGTCAACATGTTGATGGGGCTCAAAGGCATCTTGTTGGCAGCACAAGACATTCCCTCCGCCCAGAAGGACTTTGGGATACTCTTGGCATGCAGCCAACACTTGCAAGTCTCCGTCAGATGACGGATCTTCCGCTCTGCAACTCCGTTCTGTTGTGGAGTATGTGCACAAGTGAGCTCTCTCCGGATGCCTGCCTTCCTGCAAAAAGTAGAGAACTCACTGGAGGTGAACTCCCCTCCGTTGTCAGTCCTCAGCTTCTTCACCCGCAGTCCTAACCGACCTTCCACGAGCTCCTTGAACTCCACAAACTTGGCAAACGCCTCCGCCTTCTCCTTTAGGAAATATACCCAAACACATCTGGTGTAATCATCGATCAACACCAGCATATATCTGCTGCCTCCGAGTCTTGGGGTAGCAGTTGGTCCCATCAAGTCACCGTGGATGCACTCCAACGGCAAACTACTCCTTGTCTGCGACTTGTCAAACGGTAGCCGATGAGACTTGCCGAACTGACATCCCTCGCAAACATGACCTTCTCCGTAGGAATATAGACTTGGCAGGCCCTTGACCAGACCACTCACCGCCATAGCTTTCAGCTTGTCCATCCCTACGTGCCCCAACCTCTCATGCCATATAACAGCACCATCATTCGTCTTCATCTTGTCGACGTAGGAACTTGTTGACAAAACAAACAAGTCCTTTGCCCGTCTCCCAACATGGACGACCTCCGCCTTTACGGCCTCAAAGTTGCGTAGAAACTTCACTTCTGTTGGGCCGAACAGAACGTGATACCCAGCGTCAACAGCGTTGGTCACGAAGAAGAGGTTTTTCCTCATTCCGGGTACATGATAGACACTCTTCAATGTAAGTGGCCTTCTATCACTGCCCAAGGAAACGAACCCCACCTTCTCTACTGGATGCACAGTATTATCAGCAGTAATAATTGCATTGTTACCTGTATAGGGCTGTGCAGAAGAAAGCTTGGTCTCGTCTCCGGTGAGGTGATGACCACACCCCGAGTCCACGATCCAGTCCTCCAGATAGTTGATAGGAGCAGAAGCTCCAACAGAAGCCGAGAAGGCTCCTCCCCAACCTCCTTCAAAGTTCCTGGCCTCAGCTCCCTCCTTCTCTACAGCATGCCCAGCTTGGGTGACCATCTTGCAATCCTTCTTGATATGGCCATACTTGCCACACTTGAAGCACTTCGGACCTTCACCCTTCTTCTTCCCGTCAGCCTTGGGAGCATACCCCCTTTCCTGCTACCCAGAAGTTGAAGACCCATAGCCTCCTCCAGCGGTCTTCTTCTTCTTCTCCCACTTCTTCTTCTTGCCTGAGAAAAGCACTTCGTCATCTCCCCCAGCCACTGACATCCCTGCCATCTGCCTTGCCAAACTTTCTTGTGATGCAAGCAAGTTCTCCAGCTCCAACAGAGACGGCTGATTTGCCCATCCCTGCACCGACGTCACAAAGGCAACATATTCCTTCCGCAAGTCGCGGATGATGTGCTTCTTCAGCTTCGCCTCAGAGATAGGCTCATCAGGATCCAATGCTGAGATTTCAGCACACAAGTTCTTCATCTTCAGAAAGAAAGTGGAGATAGAAAGATCACCCTGAGCCGACCTTGCCAGCTCATTCTCCAAGAAATGTAGCCTAGCTATGTTCTTCTTGTTAAACAGCCCATCCAGGGCTCTTCAGATCTCCGCAGCTGATCCACACCCCAAAATGTGATCAAACAGGTCAGGTGAAATTGCTCTCTTCAGAGTGAATTCTGCCTTCGCATTCGTCCTCCTCCACGTTCTCACCTCTGCCCCATTATCCCCCTCCGGGACAACTTCCTACGTCTGATCTCCTCCAACTACCTCCCAGAGGTCCTCACCTAGAAGATAGCTTTGCATACACGACTTCCACTTCTTGAAGTTAGTCGATGTAAGCAACTCAATTCCAAGACCCATCGCTTCCATTGCTCTACCACTGGTTCCTTCTTCACAAAGGCAATGGCTACTCTAAGTTACTCACTGCTCAACCACTCCAACCTACCTCTGATACCATGTCAAATTTTTCCAATCTTTATGAAGTGAGCAGGAGCTAGTCAACTTAGAGTTCACAAACCAAACAACCAGAAGAAAATGGAGGCAAACAAGTGATCTTTATTGATAGCAAAACTCCAATTACAAGGCAAGGCATGTTTGGCGAGACATGATTTCACCAGCACAAACACCAAAGAGAAAATTACAAGTTGAAGATAACTTGAGACCGCGCGGTCTCCCTGCGACCTCAGCAACCTGACAGACCGCAACCCGCTGCCGATCACAGAACAACACCAGACCGCTGATCAGACCGCCCGACTTCTTTCCGAACTCCTGATTCTCCCGAACTCCAGCACCACAACTCCAAGCCGCAGACCACCCGAACACTTTCAGAGGAAGAGGTGATCGCTGCTGCCCGCACTATCCGCAGAAGCTGCACAAGAAGAGATCAATCAGAAGACCGCCCGGTCACAGAAATAGAGACCGCAAGAAAGAAGCGAACTCAGCTTACACTTGGTGTGTCTTTTTGCTGCAACAGTGGCCTCCTATTTATAGGCGCGGGACCTGATCCAGTCACCACCCTATGAGATAGGATCACCAACCCCCAGACTGCGCGACCTGAACGGTCAATCCGCACGATCAGCAACATTACTTCTGCTTCATTTTGGTGAACCCGCCAGCTTCAATGTCACCATGAGAGACCGCCACTCTCACAACAGACCGCGACTCCACAGGGAGCTCGCCAGACCGCCCGAAGCTATTCACCACCTGTGTTCGCTAGAGACCGCAAACACAGTACGTCTGCCAACAACCCGCGAACTCATGTCCGCATGCCGATCTCCTCCTGAGACTGCGAACAGCAACCAGCTCGCATACCAGTCTCCTCCTGAGGCCGCGAACTGAGACCACGCGACTAAAGTCCTTAGTCTGCGAATACCACCAGAAAGCCCGGTCAGCTACCAGACCGCATTCTGGAGAAAACCTGGATCAAGCTGTGCGGTCACACCAGACCGCCACATCCTTGAAGAAGATAGCTCACCACGCGATCACGCACAGACCGCGCACACCTGAAGATGAACAACCCACCACGCGGTCACAGACAGACCGTGCGGTCTCCACCTCCAATCGCCTTGGACCAGAACCCAGCGGCCATACCAGAGGACCGCAGCTAGGCTTAGACAAGCCAGACCGCAGAGACAGACCGCCGAGTCGTGCGGTCACACCAGACCGCCCGACCTCCTCCCAGACCGCCCAGGTCCAAAAACCCTCCAAACTTCCACTTCAACAATTTCAACACTGCTTGCTCCGCTTCGTGGATGTCACGAACTTCACCTTGTGCTGCTTCCCGAGGACGCAGGTCTCGTAGAAGTCTAACTTGCATGTCTTGACCCCTTTCAGTAGGCCCTTCTTGTGAAGCTCCAGCAGTCCTCTTTCGCTCATGTGGCCAAGTCTGGCATGCCACATCAGAGAGGAATCCGCATCTGACGTCTCAGACACCGTCGTGTCGCCGGCAATGGTAGTGTCGATCAGCTTGTAGAGAGTGCCAGAGCGCTCTCCTTTCATGACTACCAGAGCGCCTTTCTTGACTTTCAGATATCCGCCCTCACCGGTATAGGAGTAACCGGCCGCCTCCAGAGAGCCTAGGGAAATTAGACTTTTTCTGAGATCGGGCACGTACCTTACATCTGTAAGGGTTCTGATTGTTCCGTCGAACATCTTGATTCGAATACTGCCGATCCCGAGCGTCTTGCACTCTGAGTCGTTCCCCATCAAAACGCGACTGCCGTCACATTGCCTGAAGCTGGAAAACCATTCTTTGTTTGGGCACATGTGATACGACCACTCAGTATCCATAATCCACGCATCTGCGGTGTCGAGAGTAGATTGTACATAAAGTACATCAGCGTCACTCTCTGGGTCTGAGGCCACAGCCGCCTGCCGTGGTTCATGATTCTTCTCTTTCGCCTTTTTCTTCGCACAATTATTTTTCCAGTGCCCTTCTTCCTTGCAGTAGTGGTACTGGTTCTTCTTGTTCCTAGACTTGGACCTAGATCGATTGACTTTCTTCCCTCTGTCTCTCGATCTCCCTTTGACCGGATCTTTGTTCTTCACGAACAAGCCCTCGCTGATGCTGGGCCCCGATTTGCTCCTCGTCTTATTTGAGAGCAGCGTCGTCATCACCTCCTCCATCTTAAGCGTATCCTTTCCGTAGAGGATTGTGGTGACCAGATGGTCATAGGACTTCGGTAGAGAAGACAGTAAAAGAAGAGCCTGGTCTTCCTCTTCTGTAAGATCCCCCTCCCGGAACACAAAACACGACCGAGGGGAGCCTTATGCCCAGGATAGCCGCCTTGCGGAAGCACCAACGCACGAGCTAGCCTCCCCCCACAATACGCCTATCCTGCCGGCCAAATCAACTGAACAGCGCCAACCCATCAATAATAGAAAGCATTAAAGTCATAGGTTCACAATAAGTAATAAAGTCCAGAACAGAGAAAAGCAGAAAGCTACACAAGCTCCTGCAAATCATCAGAGTAACCAGCTAAATGCCCCAAGGGCTACATCTCAAAACACTCACCCGCCTCTGTCACTGACGGCAGCTAAGGTACCATAAACCCCAGCCCTGCACACCTGACCTGGCTGGCCCCCGGTGTTGAACGATGTTATACCACTGAATATGCTCCTAAAAAGAGGGACGTAGCAACCGTTAGTCATAAAGACTAAGTGGCTTCCCATCCGCTCCCCCGGCGACTCTAAGGCACCGGGCGGAAGGAAGGGAAGAAAAGCTGCAATATAACAGTAATATACAAAGCAGGTGACGGGGGAAGTAAACTATTATATACACCAATTTTAAGTTACACAAGTGTAAAAGGGCTAATCTAATCATGTATAAGCAGGAGTATAATAAAGGTGTACAACAGTAAATAAACAGTAAGTAAAGCAGGTAAAGCAAGGCAGTAAGAACAGTAGCGACAAGTAATCAATCTCGTACCATAACTTATATGAATGCTCATACAAACTTATAAGTTAGGATTTCCAGGAATTATAACTCATCATATAAAAGAGCCATACTAATTTATATGATGAGGATCTGCAAGTGCGTATGCTATGCTATGCCATGAATGTCTTATGCAATGAAACTCACACACACGACCCTATGCGCATAGACCTTTGTAGTTCCCTCTGTTTGAAAGGAAGCCAACCTCTCGGGTACCAACCGCTGTGACACGCGGTGGTAGCGGACCGGGCTGTCCACTCCTAGGCGGGTATACACTCTACCAGGCCTAGACCGCACGTACGCCTCGACGCTAAACAACCGCGGAGCTCTGCGTACTCTTTGCTGGAGTCCACCAGACTGTGAGCCAAGTGAGAGGTGTCTTCGGGGAACTGTCGTCCCGACACGCAGCCAAGCTGGCCACTTAGACCCCTACACACCCGCTAAGTCAACGTACCGCGGTCGGAGTGACGACCTGCCTAGTACCGAAGACCTGCCACATTTCTGAGAATGTTACCGGGATAATCATCCCCTCGAGGTTCCCGCTAGTCTAACCGGGCACCACAATCCTGCCACTCCCGCAACTGGGAGGAGATACATAAATCCAATCTTACCCTACTATGGCTACTCTTGCCTACTTTAATTGTTATTGCAATTTAGGGTTGATCTTGGACTTCCCGAGATACACCCGGTGAAGGGCTCTCATCGGTACTAGGGAACACGATGGATGAATCCCAAACTCCCTTCACAAGACATTTAATTGGTTGGTGATTTATTGCTCCTTCTTTATATTGCTCTTAAATAGACAGTGAATTTGGACACTAGACCTTCTTGGCCCAATTGGGCCAAGTGCAGCTTTCCCTCTCTCTCCTGACTTAAACTTGACCTGAATCCCTCAAGTGGTGACCCCTCATGGGTAGACATATTAATCATGAGCTCCTTATCACTACACATCAGTCATCTTCCAAGTCCCATGGGTCTAGAGGGTCAGATTACAAAACCAGTTTTGCTAAACGCAGACCACCTGAGGGTAATCCTCCTTCCCAAAGGGAAAACCCAAACCATAGGTCCTATGGTTCCACAAATTTTATCCAAGGTTCCTACTGACCTAAATAGTACAAGGTTCAATTTTCATAATTTTCCAGCTTAGTTTAATATTTAATTATTTTTCTTGAATATTGTGACACTCCCTAAATTGTTCATGGAGTACTCTAAATTTTGGTCCAATGCCTACCAAATAATTATCATGTATGTATACTGAATTCAAATGCATAACCACCAAGGATGTAGGTTCATAATTACTGTTTTGCCCCTGAATTAAATAACTGAAGATAAATCCAAAATCACTCAATTAATTAAATAAATATCAAAATTGCATTGAAAAATCCAGAAAAATTCCCATAAGTTATTGTCATTGATGTGATCCTCATATAAAAAAATTTCATAGAGTTTCAAGGTGATTTCCTCAAGTATTTCAAGGTGATTTCCTCAAGGTAATTTCCTTATGAATACAAACTTTTTCACTATAAGTGTTCCAAGTAAAATTTCATATACCACATATCACCAAAAGTAACCTTCCTATAGAGTTTGGGGACCTTATGTACGATTTTACTATACATCATAATTAAATTCCCAAAACCTAGGTTTTTCACAAAAATCATAAGCTGGATAAGTTCCTAAGTAAATGACACCCCAAATGATTCCAATGCTTTAGAATATGAATGTCAATGTCTGGCCTAAATTTCAGAATTTTTCGAGGACAAATGCCATTTAATATTAATTTATTTTCAAAAGTGGCATATGTGTAAATTCAACCAAAGAGGCATGGAAAAAAATCATCAAGGATCATAAGATTAAATCCAGAGGGCACTAATACTTCAATTGACATCATTGTTCAATTTGGTAAGGTGAAGATAACCCCAAGTTCTTGATTTGACTTGATCCATCAATTAAGCAAATTTCTCCAAAACTCAAAATAAATACTAATTAATTAGTAAAAATCTCATGATAATTCTCCTAGCCCTATAACACTATTCTCCACCTAGGGATGAAGTTTGGTTGCCTAGATATGTGTTTAGGTCCTAGTTGCTTCATTAAGGCTCAAAAGGGTAATTAAGTAATTTTAGAGGTATGGGCTAGGGTTTTTGGTCTCCATTGCTCCAATCACCCATTGATGATGAGCAAGACCCTACACAATCCCTAAGCCCCATTACCACTGGATTTGGATAAGCCCTTAAGGCTAAGCACCAAAATCCACACGCCACCAAGACTAAGTCGTTTTCAAACCTCGGGCATCAAAATGTCCCTTGGGGGTTCACCATTAAGATGAACTCCAATTGTCCTCAAATTTGAAACAGAGGCTGCTCATATACATATCTACATGCCACCAAAAATTTGGGGCCATTAGGGGTGATTACACCCACTAATTATTCTTAGGTCAATTTTCTAAGTTATGATCAAAACTACAACAAAAGTGCCCTAAACATACAATTCTTTTTAAACTCGGCTATGTAAGAGTGAAAGAAAATTGCAGTTATTAAAATAAAATTACTAGCACACATCTTAAGCACATCAGACGATCACCTCATCGTCTACCTCCAGCCTAGGGCTGCGATCTGCCCAACCTGCAATATAACACATCTCTTCGTCGGCCACCAAAACCCCCAAACCGACCGACTAACACAGCCACCACCTTCCTCGCTTTGAGGTACATCGACGGGTGACGTGTTAGCGGTCGGAAGTGGCCGAAACATTTACCCGGAACATTTATTTCAGGCCGTCTCTTCACGGCTTGCTCTCCAATCGACTCTATTGAGATCGATATCTCACCTAGTGTGATCTAGGAAACTAGCACCAAGGGAGAGGGGAGGAAGCTCACCGAGTGTCCATGCATGCTACCCAATAGCCGCGTATGCGGCATTTGTCTGTCGTTCCCGATCTGGTCGGATCTCGCCGATCGTCGCCGATGCGGTGTCGTCCTTCTTGAGTGGGCTGTTTTCGGCCTTGGAAAACGGTGCTCGCTGGAGAATGAATTCATAGAATGAAGATGGTTGTTTTGGCTTGGAGGGCGTGATCGCTCTCTATTTTGGGGAGGTGGATGTCGGGTTGCGGAATGGTGAAGGGCGTCGACGCTCTTTCTGGAAATTTGAGAGTGGAGGCGGCGGATTGAAGAGAGCTCGCCGGAAGAAAGAACCTTGGAGGAGGTTGGCCATGTAGAGAGGCGGAGCTTGATGGTCGGCCTTGGTGGGGGTGGCTCGGTTTGGAGAGGAGGGAGGTCACCAGATCTGGAGGAAGCGTCGCCGGAGTCGGAGTTTGGAGAGGTGGCTGCCGTGAGCTTGTGGTGGTCGAAGTTCGGGAGAGAGGGAGGAGATCAGCCATGGCTATGTTGTAGAGAGAGAGAGGGCAAGTCGGATCTGCAGAAGATGGTGGAGATCTTGCCGGAGAAGGAAGAGGAGAATCTGAAAGGGGCGGCCATGGAGGTTGTCGGCATTGGCTCGCCGGAGTTGGAGAAGATGGTGGAGGAGGACCTTGGAGGAGAGATGCTGCTTGAGGACGGGGCGGCGGTTTGGAGAGCTCACCGGAGGAGTCGCCGGCCATGGGAGGAGAGAGAGAGAGAGAGAGAGAGAGAGAGGGAGAAGGAGGGTTTGACGGCACTGCTGGGAGGAAGAAGGCTCGGGCAAAAAAATCTCTAACCTAGTTTACATTTATATATATATATATATTATATATTAATATTATGATAATAATAATAATAATAGTAATGATATTATTATTATTGACTAAAACGCTCGCACAATGCCGTTGAGGACTCGAAATTTGTCCCGAACAGGCTCGTTACGACCGTCTCGCCGATACGCATCTGTCGGAACAGTCCACGATCAAATCCGAGTTCGTTTGCCTATTTTACGCTCCCCAGAGCGTTTGCGGCATAGTTGGACTTAAACTTCAAAACTCCTTCAAACGACGTCGGAATCGCAAACGGATAAATTCGTTGAACTCGTTCTATTGTTACGAGTCTAACAAGACCGACTGGGGTCAATTGTGAGGTCGTTTGGTCAATTTCACCATTTTGGATAAATATAATATTCGTAGACCACATTATAAATTCGCCGAATCTCATCAGAATCGAGCGCGGACAGTTTTGTTGAACTCGTATAGGCTTCACGAGTCTAACAAAACTGACTGGGGTGAATACCGAGACCATCTGCTGCATATCGCCTTTTGGATAAATATGCTATTCGCAGACCGCATTATAAATTCGCCGATTCTCATCAGAATTGAGCACGGACAGTTTTGTTGAACTCGTATAGGCTTCACGAGTCTAACAAAACTAACTGGGGTGAATACCGAGACCATCTGCTGCATATCGCCTTTTGGATAAATATGCTATTCGCAGACCGTGTCATTTGAGCTACCGTACGCACTATAATTCCTTCAAGGCGGTACGCCTCCTTCGAGTTTTATTGCTCAAATTATACTCTCCGGACAGCTCGGATCCCGATACAGCAAACATCGAGACAAGGAATAGAAATGGTATTCGCCGCGTTCGTCGAGTGCACTCCTCCGGCTCAGGTGCAAGCCGGGCCCCCAATACACCACGAGCTCGAGTCAACTCGCTCGACTCAAAAACGCGCACAAGGGGTCTAGCTCGAATCGGGATGTTACAAATCCAATAAACGAAGAAATAATTTCGTCCCCGAAATATTAGGTTGAGGCTATGAGGATTTTCTGGATGAGAGTAAAATATACTCATCATATTCATTCGTGGGCACTTCATCCATAATAATTTCAAGCGTATGTATGCACTCTCAATTGTTGCGATTTATACATAGAAACTAGATTGCATGCGCACTCTTGCCCTGTGAAGTCATACTACCTAATAATGACACACACTATTTCAAAAATCGCTACATCAGTCTAACTGATTATATTGTGATTTAATCTCAAGCATACAACATACAAGGGAACATTTAGCAAGGACTCAGTATGAACGTCATCAAGCATGCTACTCGTATATAAAACCACGATGCAACCGGCAACCACTACCAACATCTATATCGCTAACCAGGTTCTATGAACCAACATGACTGTCGAGCCACCAGCTCGTTTACACCTTGCAGGACCGGATCTCAAAACACCATATCTCTATAGCAGGTGTCATCATCAGCCGTCTTGCATCAATATCATACCTGTCTGCCATGAGTCTCCAACACAAATCCTCGGTAATTTTATTTAATTTACAATATCATTACATATGTACGCAAACCAGCGCATAAACTCTACTATTGTGAATTTGTTAACTTAACAACCACGTTGCAAAACCTTGGCGCTAAGAGGCTACGATTTAAACTAATTATCCTAAATATGTCACTTTTAAACACACCTCATTGATCAACAATCAAATACAACTCCAACTCAACAAATTTCAAGGCGTCCCCCAAAATTTGTCGCGCGGTCATCGGACCGACCATTGATCACTGAGAGGCACTACAACACTATCAAGAGGATTCAAGATTTCACTTACTACACCCATAAGGTTCTAATGATGGAACTCATGCTATTAAAACCCAAGGACTGCCACCAAGTCCTTATGTCATCCAAACACTTGTCAGGATCCGACTAGTGCATAGCAGCACTCAAGGATTGCCAACTCAAGTCCTTACCATCACATCGGGACATCATCGCATCCTTCACATAGTATTGACATCCATCTAAAACCATGCTAAGTTTTACCCAACGTGACTCTCAAAGGTCCTAATTGGCACACATCAAGATGTGTTCATATCCTCAATTACCCCGCTATATGATTTATCCAGGAGTTCATGTATGAAAACCCGATGTTGAAACCGACAACTCGGCTTCTGTAGAGTTCGGGGCCCTCAACGAGGCTGAGGGGCGACCAACCCTTACTCCCCCCAAGGGAGAGCTCTAGGTTGAAGGTGTTGGAACTAAAACTGGACCAAG
This sequence comes from Dactylorhiza incarnata, assembly GCA_033032865.1. Taxonomy (NCBI): domain Eukaryota; kingdom Viridiplantae; phylum Streptophyta; class Magnoliopsida; order Asparagales; family Orchidaceae; genus Dactylorhiza; species Dactylorhiza incarnata. The sequence continues at coordinate 964,780 of JAWHQI010000181.1, read as the reverse complement.
GGCTTAGTGGGGAGGTCCCGCCACATACCCGGAAGTCCCCTTGGAACTTCCCCTCCCAAGCCACTACTAAGCTTGGGCACCACTGGAGCCTCTCCTCACCCCCTAGAGAGACTTGGGGAGGGAGAGAGGGAAGGAGAGAGCTAGCCTAGGATGAGAGATCCCTCCAAATGGTACCCCTTGGTCCTATTTATAGGATTCTTGAAGTTGGGCTACAAATAGCCAGAAACTGGTTTGCCAGATTACCGAAATACCCCTGAATTAGGCTGCGGATAGCCGAATCCCGCTGTTCTGAAATGCTAAGCGTAGACCACCGGACTGCGAATAGCCAGAACTGGACTATGAATAGCTAAACTGGACAAGGGGGGGCCTCCCCTGGGCGAGAGGGGGGGGGCAAGACCCCCTCCCCCTCTCCGCCCCAACCCCTTGGGCGAGAGGGGGGGGGGGGGGAGGGGGGGGGGGGGGGGGGGGGGGGGGGGGGGGCGAGACCCCCTCTCCCTCTCCGCCCCGACCTCCTAGGCGAGAGGGGGGCGAGACCCCCTCCCCCTCTCCGCCCCGACCTCCTGGGCGAGAGGGGGCGAGACCCCCTCCCCCTCTCCGCCCCGACCTCCTGGGCGAGAGGGGGAGCGAGACCCCCTCCCCCTCTCCGCCCCGACCTCCTGGGCGAGAGGGGGGGCGAGACCCCCTCCCCCTCTCCGCCCCAACCTCTTGGGCGAGAGGGGGGCGAGACCCCCTCCCCCCTCCGCCCCTGCCGCTCTTTCTGCGTGGTTCGAGGCTACCAAACTGCCTCCCCCGGATCCTTGGGAGTACTCGGCGAATATCGGGGTTGTACACAATCCCCGCTCTTTTCGAGCGTGGCTTACGCTCGGAAAGAAATGTCCAACCCTGCATATTCGACGAGTGTCGCTGGGAACCCGATTATCGGTGCTATCTCGGAAAATACATAACCTCCCCGAGGGGTCCCTCAACCTTGCCGACTAGTGAGAGCCCGGCTAGCGGAGCTACCTCGGGGGAAAAAACACTTAACCTCCCCGAGGGGCATTCCTACCCTGCCGGCTAGTGAGAGCTCGGCTAACGTAGCCACCTCGGGGGAAAAACACTATGTCCATCGAGCGGTTCCCGGCCCTGCCAGCTCGGTGGGAGCCTGGTCAGCGGGCCAGCGTCGAGGCTAAGTACTTTTGAAACATCCTGCCATCGAGCGGTTCCCGGCCCTGCCAGCTAGGTGGGAGCCTGGTCAGCGGGCCAGCATCGAGGCTAAGTACTTTTGAAACATCATGCCATCGAGCGGTTCTCGGCCCTACCAGCTAGGTGGGAGCCTGGTCAGCGGGCCAGCATCGAGGCTAAGTATTTTTGAAACATCATGCCACCGAGCGGTTCCCGGTCCTGCCAGCTAGGTGGGAGCCTGGCCAGCGGGCCAGCATCGAGGCTAAGTACTTTTGAAACATCATGCCATCGAGCGGTTCCCGGCCCTGCCAGCTAGGTGGGAGCCTGGTCAGCGGGCCAGCATCGAGGCTAAGTACTTTTGAAACATCATGCCATCGAGCGGTTCCCGGTCCTGCCAGCTAGGTGGGAGCCTGGTCAGCGGGCCAGCATCGAGGCTAAGTATTTTTGAAACATCATGCCATCGAGCGGTTCCCGGTCCTGCCAGCTAGGTGGGAGCCTGGTCAGCGGGCCAGCATCGAGGCTAAGTATTTTTGAAACATCCGGCCATCGAGCGGTTCCCGGCCCTGCCAGCTAGGTGGGAGCCTGGTCAGCGGGCCAGCATCGAGGCTAAGTACTTTTGAAACATTTTCATTATATTAATCCTCCTAATACATGTGAGAAAACTAAGCACAGGAACAAAACATCATCTTACATGGACTTAGGGATAGAAAGAAAAAACTAAGCATGGAAACCAACTTGGTCTCCTACTCCCAGGTCTGGTCTTCCTCGGTCTCCTCTGGTTGTTGATGTTGCTGCCTTGGACCCCTCGCCTCCCTTAACTCCAAGAACTGAGGGCAGACGGATGTCGCGTGACCCTCCTCCTCGTGGAAGTCACAGTAAGGCAACCCCACCATGTTCCCTCCTCTTCCTCTTCTGTCTGCCTTTCTGACTCTCCTCCTTCTTCCCCAACCGATTGCCATGGTTTGCTGGGGTGGTGGAGAGGGCGCCTTCGACTCCTGCCTCCACCCTGGGAGGTCAGCCTCTTCTTCCTGGAAGTTGTCCTCCTCCTGGTCGAACTTCCTCTTGGGGGCCTTTACTCTCCCCCCTGCTGTCTTGCCTCTGGCTCACTCAGCTTGGCCAGCCTTCTTGTGAACTCCGGGTTGGCCTCCTCACTTTCAACTTCCTCGGCCGCCCTTTCCATCAGCTCCTCAAAGGACACAGGAGCTCTTCTTTTGAGGTCCATTTTGAAGAAACCCTCCCGCAGCCCCACTGTGAAGGCGATCTTGAGGGCATACCCGGGCACTTCTTGGACGAGGAGAACCTCCTCCCTGAACCGTTCCAGATAGTGAGCCAGCGACTCCTCTGGCTCTTGTTTGATCTTGAAAAGTGCTTCGGCATCTTTCTTCCTCTTCCTTGACGTCGAGAAGCGTAGCAGGAAGCCTCGACGCAAGTCTTCAAAGGCATAGATGGATCCCGCAGGGAGCTGGTGGAACCAATCTCTAGCCTTCTCCTTCAGAGTTGTCGCGAAGAGTCGACATTTGAAAGCGTCCGACATGGGCATGATGGAGACCATGTCTTCAAACCACTGCAGGTGTAAGACGGGGTCATCCTTGCCGAAGTAGTGAGACATCTTCGCCCCCTTGAACCCCTCCGGAATCGGGGCCGAGAGGATCAGCTCACAAAAGGGACCTCCCGTGCTCTCCCCCCTTTGGGGCTGGGCGAGTGGGGGCCTGGCGCCTCCCCACTCGCCCCCTTGGGGCTGGGCGAGTGGGGGCCTGGCGCCTCCCCACTCGCCCCCTTGGGGATGGGCGAGTGGGGGCCTGCCGCCTCCCCACTCGCCCCCTCCCGGCACCTCCTTTCTGGATGGCTGCCCGAGGGTGCTCTCGCCAACCTGCTGAGGCGAGACCTCCTGACCACTTTCTCTCCTGCCTTCGCTTCCCGAGGCTAAAGCTTCCTGCAAGGTCTGCAGGACCTCCTGCCTGAAATTTTCAAACATCTCCAACAACACCCCAGCCACCGGGGGTTGCGAGTGACCTGGGGCGGAACTTCCTCCACCTCCATCCATGGAGCTCATTTTGAGGGTTTCTTGAATCGGTCACACTCCACACTCACCGCACCATAAATGTTGAAACCGACTTCTGTAGAGTTCGGGGCCCTCAGCGAGGCTGAGGGGCGACCAACCCTTACTCCCCCCTAGGGAGAGCTCTAGGTTGAAGGTGTTGGAACTAAAACTGGACCAAGGGCTTAGTGGGGAGGTCCCGTCACATACCCGGAAGTCCCCTTGGAACTTCCCCTCCCAAGCCACTACTAAGCTTGGGCACCACTGGAGCCTCTCCTCACCCCCTAGAGAGACTTGGGGAGGGAGAGAGGGAAGGAGAGAGCTAGCCTAGGATGAGAGATCCCTCCAAATGGTACCCCTTGGTCCTATTTATAGGATTCTTGAAGTTGGGCTACAAATAGCCAGAAACTGGTTTGCCAGATTACCGAAATACCCCTGAATTGGGCTGCGGATAGCCGAATCCCGCTGTTCTGAAATGCTAAGCGTAGACCACCGGACTACGAATAGCTAAACTGGACGAGGGGGAGCCTCCCCTGGGCGAGAGGCGAGAGGGGGGCGAGACCCCCTCCCCCTCTCCGCCCCAACCCCTTGGGCGAGACCCCCTCCCCCTCTCCGCCCCGACCTCCTGGGCGAGAGGGGGGGCGAGACCCCCTCCCCCTCTCCGCCCCGACCTCCTGGGCGAGAGGGCGGGGCGAGACCCCCTCCCCCTCTCCGCCCCGACCTCCTGGGCGAGAGGGGGGGGGGGGGGGGGGGGGCGAGACCCCCTCCCCCTCTCCGCCCCGACCTCCTGGGCGAGAGGGGGGGGGGGGGGGGGGGGGGGGGGGGGGGCGAGACCCCCTCCCCCTCTCCGCCCCGACCTCCTGGGCGAGAGGGGGGCGAGACCCCCTCGCCCTCTCCGCCCCGACCTCCTGGGCGAGAGGGTGGGTGAGACCCCCTCCCCCTCTCTGCCCCGACCTCCTGGGCGAGAGGGGGGGCGAGACCCCCTCCCCCTCTCCGCCCCAACCTCTTGGGCGAGAGGGGGGGCGAGACCCCCTCCCCCTCTCCGCCCCTGCCGCTCTTTCTGCGTGGTTCGAGGCTACCAAACTGCCTCCCCCGGATCCTTGGGAGTACTCGGCGAATATTGGGGTTGTACACCCGACAACCTCGGTGTATATCCCAAAAGGTTTTAGATCACCATTTCTCCTTGGTCTACTTCTCCGCATAACCTTCGATCAGAGCAAAGACATAACCATCCTTTAGGTACTCACCTCTGTCATTCTGGTAGGGGACTCAACGTAATCCAAAAATTGGTGTTTAACCATCCACCTTGCTTAAAATGACTCATTCATCAAGGTGTACCTAATTCTAATATCGTCGACTTGTAACGAGTTAGATGAGAAAACCTCATTATAGCAAGGCTAAGTGAAGCAGTCTGCAAAAGTTTTTAACTCCCGGTGAAACCTCAGTTGGTCCATTAGCTAGGCCAGTAAACGAATAAAAAGGGGTAGCCCCCATACACCTAAGTTATGTTTCTTCGACCACCAGTATGGTACATTCACCCCTTGTATGCACACCGGCCCTATGGGCATGTCGTCCTCGATTAGGAGTTTTACCCTATAAGCACTTGCCACAAGGCACTTGAATAACAGATCCTGGGACCTATTAAAGTGTTCTAGGCCATCAAAGCTACCATTTTCACAACCTTTTTAGGGGTCGACATGTTCCCGACTACAAAATGGTCACTTTCTAGGCTCGCAATCTAAATGGATGTAAACTACAGCGAGGAGCATCACATTGTGGGTACGAACATCAAACTTAGAGGTCTCTTACTGCCTCAATAGTAAATAAGAAGCACTACTTTTAACCGCGATACTAGCCACGAGTTGCTCTCACTATAAGGGGGTCTTAACATTTATCATGTGATTTCACTATATCTACTGCTGATAATTAAATTTTATTTCCCAAAATCATGAATCTTTCAAAAGGCGGTCATGATATTTTCGATTTATGTGTTCTGACTCTCTATATCATCATATTTATAGTAAAAAGATTCATACATATAGTATACGTCTTCCAAATTTAGCAAGTGACTGGCTAACTTTTAAATTTTGGGAGGCAAGGATATTCCCACTGTCACGTCATGACAAAATATTCATGTGTTTAATCATCAAGAATTTTCACCATTTATTACACATAACCCTTACTTGTTCGAATATAACGTATAAACTCCAAAGTTGCCCACAATCGCCGCTAGAGATTGCTAATGACATGTTTATTCCATGATAAACATTTGAGATTTTTAATCAATTAACAAGTCATACTATCCTTGTCATCTTCATAAATCAAGCGTAGTCGAATCAATGAAGCCACATTCATTTTTGGCCTTTTACTAGTCGATTTGGATCTATTAATTTTTCCTAACATCCCTTTAACATACAAGTCATTGCAAATTTCCTAACTTCCTGGGATGGTTGATCATTAAACCACTCGTACATATACAAACTTCATTATATCATCATGAGGGTACATAATTTCATCAAGTACCAAGCTATAATGTCATCAAAAGTTAAGTATAGGTCGATAAGGATATTTACCAAAACGGCTAACTTACTACTTTCCTCGTTACTTATCAACATAATCTTAGAACACTATAAAGAAAATGATCATCTTCAAAAAAATGTTTTTCCTCTCTTATTCCGCTAATAAAATTCCTATCAACCCAAACATAGCCTTAGCAGTCTGCTTTGCTTAAGGTGAATTAACTCTCAGGGGTCAAAACTTCCAATGTCAAAAAATTACAAAAATTCTAACTCCTCAAGAGATCCAAGACGGTACATAACTAGCCCAATAAACGAAGAGATAAGCCCCCGTATCTCTTCGACTGAGTTTCTTCTACCACCAATATAACGCATTCGTCCCAAAATGAGCCTTCTCTGGATCCGAATTCTTATCATATCTCCTCCAAATGAAACCTTCAACATAAATAGAAGTGAGAGGTAACGACATATAGTATAAAAGGCATGCTTGGTGGTCTCTTACTAAGCCGATAATGGACTACAGTCACCAATCTCATTGAGATTACCCTAAAATTTTTGGGTAAGATGATAATATTACTCCATATCTGGGATAGAAATCTCAGGGTGCGAATCTTTAGCATTTACACTCACATTAACCTCTTCCCTTAGTCACTCAAGGTCACTTATTGCTTGGCTCAATCATCCCCAAGATCCGTATAAGGCTAGGATACGTCATGACCTATCCTGCTAAGTCGACCAAAATGGTATCATATGCCAAACCAACTCTGACTGTTGGAATGGGAAAACAAAATATTGTCTCGGAATGAGCCAGCATCTATACATAAGGGTACGAGTTTGGCTTAGGTTGGCACTTTCTATAGGAAAAAGCGGACATACTTATTGTGAATTACACATGGGCACACCACTGCTTCCGCTGCATCAGTTTGTCCTCAAACTGATCTAGCTAGCAGGGGTAGCCTAGTGGTCTAATGGACTTCTTTATCTCAGGATCGTTGCAAGCTGATACCATTTGTAAGATCCCCCTCCCGGAACACAAAACACGACCGAGGGGAGCCTTATGCCCAGGATAGCCGCCTTGCGGAAGCGCCAACGCACGAGCTAGCCTCCCCCACAATACACCTATCCTGCCGGCCAAACCAACTGAACAGCGTCAACCCATCAATAATAGAAAGCATTAAAGTCATAGGTTCACAATAAGTAATAAAGTCCAGAACAGAGAAAAGCAGAAAGCTACACAAGCTCCTACAAATCATCAGAGTAACCAGCTAAATGCCCCAAGGGCTACATCTCAAAACACTCACCCACCTCTGTCACTGACGGCAGCTAAGGTACCATAAACCCCAGCCCTGCACACCTGACCTGGCTGGCCCCCGGTGTTGAACGCTGTTATACCACTGAATGTGCTCCTAAAAAGAGGGACGTAGCAACCGTTAGTCATAAAGACTAAGTGGCTTCCCATCCGCTCCCCCGGCGACTCCAAGGCACCGTGCGGAAGGAAGGGAAGAAAAGCTGCAATATAACAATAATATACAAAGCAGGTGACGGGGGAAGTAAACTAGTATATACACCAATTCTAAGCTACACAAGTGTAAAAGGGCTAATCTAATCATGTATAAGCAGGAGTATAATAAAGGTGTACAGCAGTAAATAAACAGTAAGTAAAGCAGGTAAAGCAAGGCAGTAAGAACAGTAGTGACAAGTAATCAATCTCGTACCCTAACTTATATGAATGCCCATACAAACTTATAAGTTAGGATTTCCAGGAATCATAACTCATCATATAAAAGAGCCCATACTAATTTATATGATGAGGATCTGCAAGTGCGTATTATATGCTATGCCATGAATGTCTTATGCAATGAAACTCACACACACGACCCTATGCGCATAGACCTTTGTAATTCCCTCTGTTTGAAAGGAAGCCAACCTCTCGGGTACCAACCGCTGTGACACACGATGGAAGCGGATCGGGCAGTCCACTCCTAGGCGGGTATACACTCTATCAGGCCTAGACCGCACGTACGCCTCGACGCTAAACAACCGCGGAGCTCTGCGTACTCTTTGCTGGAGTCCACCAGACTGTGAGCCAAGTGAGAGGTGTCTTCGGGGAACTGTCATCCCGACATGCAGCCAAGCTGGCCCCTTAGACCCCTACACACCCGCTAAGTCAACGTACCGTGGTCGGAGTGACGACCTGCCTAGTACCGAAGACCTGCCACATTTCTGAGAATGTTACCGGGATAATCATCCCCTCGAGGTTCCCGCTAGTCTAACTGGGCACCACAATCCTTCCACTCCCGCAACTGGGAGGAGATACATAAATCCAATCTTACCCTACTATGGCTACTCTTGCCTACTTTAATTGTTATTGCAATTTAGGGTTGATCTTGGACTTCCCGAGGTACACCCGGTGAAGGGCTCTCATCGGTACTAGGGAACACGATGGGCTGAATCCCAAACTCCCTTCACAAGACATTTAATTGGTTGGTGATTTATTGCTCCTTCTTTATATTGCTCTTGAATAGATAGTGAATTTGGACACTAGACCTTCTTGGCCCAATTGGGCCAAGTGCAGCTTTCCCTCTCTCTCCTGACTTAAACTTGACCTGAATCCCTCAAGTGGTGACCCCTCATGGGTAGACATATTAATCATGAGCTCCTTATCACTACACATCAGTCATCTTCCAAGTCCCATGGGTCTAGAGGGTCAGATTACAAAACCAGTTTTGCTAAACGCAAACCACCTAAGGGTAATCCTCCTTCCCAAAGGGAAAACCCTAACCACAGGTCCTATGGTTCCACAAATTTTATCCAAGGTTCCTACTGACCTAAATAGTACAAGGTTCAATTTTCATAATTTTCCAGCTTAGTTTAATATTTAATTATTTTTCTTGAATATTGTGACACTCCCTAAATTGTTCATGGAGTACTCTAAATTTTGATCCAATGCCTACCAAATAATTATCATGTATGTATACTGAATTCAAATGCATAACCATCAAGGATGTAGGTTCATAATTACTGTTTTGCCCCTGAATTAAATAACTGAAGATAAATTCAAAATCACCCAATTAATTAAATAAATATCAAAATTGCATTGAAAAATCCAGAAAAATTCCCATAAGTTATTGTCATTGATGTGATCCTCATATAAAAAAATTTCATAGAGTTTCAAGGTGATTTGCTCAAGTATTTGTATAAGTCATCAAAAGGGCATAAATGGTAATTTCCTTATGAATACAAATTTTTTCACTATAAGTGTTCCAAGTAAAAGTTCATATACCACATATCACCATAAGTAACCTTCCTATAGAGTTTGGGGACCTTATGTACGATTTTACTATACATCATAATTAAATTCCCAAAACCTAGGTTTTTCACAAAAATCATAAGATGGATAAGTTCCTAAGTAAATGACACCCCAAATGATTCCAATGCTTTAGAATATGAATGTCAATGTCTGGCCTAAATTTCAGAATTTTTTGAGGACAAATGCCATTTAATATTAATTTATTTTCAAAAGTGGCATATGTGTAAATTCAACCAAAGAGGCATGGAAAAAATCATCAAGGATCATAAGATTAAATCCAGAGGGCACTAATACTTCAATTGACATCATTGTTCAATTTGGTAAGGTGAAGATAACCCCAAGTTCTTGATTTGACTTGATCCATCAATTAAGCAAATTTCTCCAAAACTCAAAATAAATACTAATTAATTAGTAAAAATCTCATGATAATTCTCCTAGCCCTATAACACTATTCTCCACCTAGGGATGAAGTTTGGTTGTCTAGATATGTGTTTAGGTCCTAGTTGCTTCATTAAGGCCCAAAAGGGTAATTAAGTAATTTTAGAGGTATGGGCTAGGGTTTTTGGTCTCCATTGCTCCAATCACCCATTGATGATGAGCAAGACCCTACACAATCCCTAAGCCCCATTACCACTGGATTTGGATAAGCCCTTAAGGCTAAGCACCAAAATCCACACGCCACCAAGACTAAGTGGTTTTCAAACCTCGGGCATCAAAATGTCCCTTGGGGTTCACCATTAAGATGAACTCCAATTGTCCTCAAATTTGAAACAGAGGTTACTCATATACATATCTACATGCCACCAAAAATTTGGGGTCATTAGGGGTGATTACACCCACTAATTATTCTTAGGTTAATTTTCTAAGTTATGATCAAAACTATAACAAAAGTGCCATAAACATACAATTCTTTTTAAACTCGGTTATGTAAGAGTGAAAGAAAATTGCAGTTATTAAAATAAAATTACTAGCACACATCTTAAGCACATCAGACGATCACCTCATCGTCTACCTCCAGCCTAGGGCTGCGATCTGCCCAACCTGCAATATAACACATCTCTTCGTCGGCCACCAAAAACCCCAAACCGACCGACTAACACCGTCACCACCTTCCTCGCTTTGAGGTACATCGACGGGTGACGTGTTAACGGTCGGAAGTGGCCGGAACATTTACCCGGAACATTTATTTCAGGCCATCTCTTCACGGCTTGCTCTCCAATCGACTCTATTGAGATCGATATCTCACCTAGTGTGATCTAGGAAACTAGCACCAAGGGAGAGGGGAGGAAGCTCACCGAGTGTCCATGCATGCTACCCAATAGCCGCGTATGCGGCATTTGTCTGTCATTCCCGATCTGGTCGGATCTCGCCGATCGTCGCCGATGCGGTGTCGTCCTTCTTGAGTGGGCTGTTTTCGGCCTTGGAAAACGGTGCTCGCCGGAGAATGAAGTCGTAGAATGAAGAGGGCTGTTTTGGCTTGGAGGGCGTGATCGCTCTCTATTTTAGGGAGGTGGATGTCGGGTTGCGGAATGGCGAAGGGCGTCGACGCTCTTTCTGGAAATCTGAGAGTGGAGGCGGCGGATTGAAGAGAGCTCGCCGGAAGAAAGAACCTTGGAGGAGGTTGGCCATGTAGAGAGGCGGAGCTTGATGGTCGGCCTTGGTGGGGGTGGCTCGGTTTGGAGAGGCGGGAGGTCACCAGATCTGGAGGAAGCGTCGCCGGAGTCGGAGTTTGGAGAGGTGGCTGTCGTGAGCTTGTGGTGGTCGAAGTTCGGGAGAGAGGGAGGAGATCAGCCATGGCTATGTTGTAGAGAGAGAGAGAGCAAGTCGGATCTGCAAAAGATGGTGGAGATCTTGCCGGAGAAGGAAGAGGAGAATATGAAAGGGGGCGGCCATGAAGGTTGTCGGCATTGGATCGCCGGAGTTGGAGAAGATGGTGGAGGAGGACCTTGGAGGAGAGCTGCTGCTTGAGGAGGGGGCGGCGGTTTGGAGAGCTCACCGGAGGAGTCGCCGGCCATGGAGGAGAGAGAGAGAGAGAGAAAGAGAGAGAGGGAGGGAGAAGGAGGGTTTGACGGCGCTGCTGGGAGAAAGAAGGCTCGGGCAAAAAAATCTCTAACCTAGTTTACACATATATATATATATTATATATTAATATTATGATAATAATAATAATAATAATAATAGTAATGATATTATTATTATTGACTAAAACGCTCGCACAATGCCGTAGAGGACTCGAAATTTCTCCCGAACAGGCTCGTTACGACCGTCTCGCCGATACGCATCTGTCGGAACAGTCCACGATCAAATCCGAGTTCTTTTGCCTATTTTACGCTCCCCGGAGCGTTTGCGGCATAATTTAACTTAAACGTCAAAACTCCTTCAAACGACGTCGGAATCGCAAACGGCTAAATTCGTTGAACTCGTACTATTGTTACGAGTCTAACAAGACCGACTGGGGTCAATTGTGAGGTCGTTTGGTCAATTTCACCATTTTGGATAAATATGCTATTCGCAGACCGCATTATAAATTCGCCGATTCTCATCAGAATCGAGCGCGGACAGTTTTGTTGAACTCGTATAGGCTTCACGAGTCTAACAAAACTGACTGGGGCGAATACCGAGACCGTCTGCTGCATATCGCATTTTGGATAAATATGCTATTCGCAGACCGCATTATAAATTCGCCGATTCTCATCAGAATCGAGCGCGGACAGTTTTGTTGAACTCGTATAGGCTTCACGAGTCTAACAAAACTGACTGGGGTGAATACCGAGACCGTCTGCTGCATATCGCCTTTTGGATAAATATGATATTCGCAGACCGTGTCATTTGAGCCACCGTACGCACTATAATTCCTTCAAGGCGGTACGCCTCCTTCGAGTTTTATTGCTCAAATTATACTCTTCGGACAGCTCGGATCCCGATACAGCAAACATCGAGACAAGGAATAGAAATGGTATTCGCCGCGTTCGTCGAGTGCACTCCTCCGACTCAGGTGCAAGCCGGGCCCCCAATACACCACGAGCTCGAGTCAACTCGCTCGACTCAAAAATGCGCACAAGGGGTCTAGCTCGAATCGGGATGTTACATCTTCAACCTTCACGTCCATGCTGCGCAGCTAAGAGATAAGTTTGTTGAACACATTCATGTGCTCCAGCAATTGATTGCTCTCGGACATCCTCAAGCTGTACAACTGTCTCTACACGTAGAGCTTATTCGTGAGAGACTTAGACATGTATAACTCCTCCAGTTTCTTCCATAATTCTTCTGTTGTCTCAGCTTCGACTATGTTATACATGACCTCGTCGGCTAGACTTAACTAGATCGTGCTTATGGCATTCAGATCCAGTTCCTCCCATTTGTCATCCTTCTTTCCGGACTTCTCCTTGCCGAGGAGCGCCTTGTGGAGACCTTGCTGAACTAGAACCGCCTTGATCCGCTTTTGCCACAAGCCGAAATCGATCTTGCCGTCGTACCTTGAAATCTCAAATTTTGCCGCCATTACTTTGCTCGCAGAGCTACTGTCAATCAGAATAATGTTCACGGACCAGATCTGAGAAGGTAGGGAGTGGACCGATGTCGTCACCTACCGTTAACCCAAACCTAAAACCGGAACGTCCAGACGATCACCCCCGCGGAACCTAGCTCTGATACCAATTGTTATGCAATCGGACCAAGTACCGCGGTAGCACAACAGAATTTAAATCGAGCACAAGCAATAGCGCAAAATAAAATGAATACGGAACGAGATTTCAAGCACACACAGACGACACAAAAATATACGTGGTTCGGAGAGAACCGGGGAAGATCCACTATAAATGATACAGAGAGTTTGTAGTACAGAGATTACACTAAAACGATAGATCTGAAAGAGACGCCAAGCGAGAAAAAATTCCGATCCGGCACAGGAAGCTAGCGCTCGCGGTACCGATACCGCCTTGGTGGTAGCGAGCGTAAATAGAGTCGTCTTCTTTATTCCATGACGCCTTCGTCACCGGCCTCCAGGGAACCTCCACCTGAGATCCCGCCGCCGTTGAGGAGATCTGTCTCGACTCAAGCACAGGAGTCGCCAAGGATCTCCAACCTCCTTGTCGTCGTATTGCCGAAAAAGAACTCTGCCTCCGCTGATGAAGAAACAAGCCGCCGCCGCCTCCGCTAGCCTCTTCCTCTCACTGTTCTTGGCCGCAGACAAGGAACGCCGCCCAACCTCTCTTCTTGTTTTTGGTTTCACGTTAATTTCTATATCACGTTCTTATTTTCTTAATATATATAGCCATAAATATAAAAGGCTAGGAGGAAGAGAACTAATGGCAACCACGTCATTAATGACAGCCCAAAACCGGAATAAAAAAAACTGCCAGGAAAGGAGGACCAATGAAACCATTCCAAAAATAGGACTCCTCCAAATCAGGAAATGCTTAGGCACACGGATCGGTGAGGTGTCACCAATCCCAACAAATAACAAGTTGTGCAATAGTATGGACGATCAAATGTTGAATGATTGTCTAGTTATTTTTATTGAGCGAGAGACATTTTTGAAAGTAATTGATGATAATGTTATCGATCGTTTTCAAAAAATGAGGAGTCGTCATTGACAATTATAATTATTTTTCATGTATTTTGTAGTTTTCAGTGTTATGTAGTTTTGTATAACTTTATAATGCAAAAAATTTAATATTGACTTGTTATTTCATTTAAAACAAATTTGTGCCCCCCTATCAATTTCCTGATTCCGCCGCCATGTGAAGGTGTACGTTGACAACATATACGCTATCCAGCTAGGGAAGAATCCGGTGCTGCATGGGCGCAACAAGCACATTGAAACGAAATATATATCACTTTCTTCGTGAGCAGGTGTAGCAGAAGGTGGGGTGGAGTTGATTTACTGCCCCACGATAGAGCAGATGACAGACATCTTCACGAAGGCATTGAAGACAGAGATGTTCCTGAAGTGTAAGAACAAACTCGACATGTGTTGCCGTGTTTGAGGGGGAGATTGTTGGCGGAAAGAATAACGCTATTAATATATATATATATATATATATATATATATATATATATATATATATATATGAGTGACAGTGCACGGGGGGCCCCCGTGACCCGCGCGACAGTACCATGCCCACCTCCCAGCGGGCTTCGCCAGCTCCCCGGCGGGCTTCGCCCACCCACCTCCCGGCGGGCTTCGCCCGCCCCCGGCACGCACCCACTTTATATTTTTTTTTTCATTTCTTCATTTTTAATTTTTTTTATAAATTTCTTGATTTTTTTAAATATTTTTGATTCTTTTTAAATATTTATGTATATAATTTATATATATATACTTATGATTATTTTTTTAAATAATTTATATATTATACATCTCTCTATATATATAATAAAAATTTTACGGTTTTTTTTAAAACGACTTACGTCGCCGCCCCCCCCCCCCTCCCTATTCCCTCCGCCTCCGCCGCCTCCGGAGCCATCGCCGGCCTGACCGGAGGTCGCCGGTCCCCGGCGAACTCGGCGGGGTTGGTCCGGCGGCGCTCCGGCAGGGCCTCCGGCGGCGGTGGCCCTAACCGTGAGGGCTACCGCTGCCGGTGGCCCTGTCGGAGCGCCGCCGGACCAACCCCGCTGAGTTCGCCGGGTCCGGCGACCTCGCCGGCGACCTCCGGTCAGGCCGGCGGTGGCTCCGGCGGTGGCTCCGGCGGCGGCGGGGAAGGGGCACGGGTGTGGGGCGTACGGAAACGGGGGAAGCTGGCGTCGGGTTTTTTTCAGGAAGGAGATGTTAGGATTTTTTTTTGGCTATTTGCAGACCTGATAGATCAGATATGACGGTGGAGATTCAATATTTTGTCCTATTTTGGCTTCAAAAAGGTCCTAAAAGTTTTACTTTATATAATATAGATATATACATATATATATACGAGCATCTTCGCACGGGCTACGCCCGTGCTCGATGCTCTCGGGCGGCATTCGGCCGCATCAAAGCGTGTTTCACGGTGCTACGGTGTGAAGGCGAGGCATTCATGACGTTGAAGATGAGCGCATCACGGGCTTTATGCTGGCGAAGCCCGCATTGATTCTGCCGAAGTCCGCCCGAGAGCATCGAGCACAGGCGTAGCCCGTGCTCGCTGACTCTTAGCGGGCTGCGCCCGCATTTGAGCGGCTGCGCCAGCATTCGAGCGGCTGCGCCCGCATTTGCTCGCTGACTTTTAGCGGGCTGCGCCCGCATTCGAGCGGGTTGTGTCTGCATATGATAGTACCCGGCCGGCGACGACGGACTTCGCCCGCAACATATACATATGAGTACTTGAAATGACCGTACAAAAATATGAATCAATATTCATATTTTTATTTTGTAAAAAAATATAAATTTTTATCTAAAAAAATTAATTTCTCCTCTCTCCTCTCTCTCTTTCTCTCCCGAAATTTTTCTTTTTCTCTCCTTCCTCTCTCTCTCTTTCACCCCGGCGGAAACTTTCTCTCTCTCTCCCCCCTCTCTCCTCTCTATCTTTCCTTCACTCTCTCTCTCTCTCCCATCAGCCGCCCTCTCTCTCTCTCTTTCCCTCTCTCTCTCTCTCTTGTCCTTCACCTTGAGTAGCTTTAGGAGATCTACTACGTGGTCGAAATGGAAGAGGAGCAAGCCCTTCGTCGCGTCCCCTGGAAGCTGTTTGGTCGACGGGGCCTCAGGCAAGAATTCTTTAGGAGGAGGGGTGGTATTGGAAAACCCTCATGGAGTGAAAATTGAACAAGCGCTAGTGATGCATTTTCTCATCACCAACAACCAGGCGGAGTACGAAGCAGTGATCGCCGGCCTACGTCTGGCCCAGGAGTTGGGGGTTCACGATGTGGAGGTCCTCACTGATTCAATGGTAATAGCCTCAAAATCAAGGGTGAGTTCGAGGTAAGGGAGCCTACCCTCATGAGGTATCTAACCAAAGTGAGGGGTCTCATCGGGACATTCAAGACTTTCTCTATCAAGCATATACCAAGGGAAGAAAGTGTCCTAGCAGATCGGCTGGCCAAGTCCGGCCCTTGGGCTGGAGGGACCTTGACAGATTTGTTCCGCTCTTCGACTGAGGAAGGGGAGCACATGGACATAGAACAGCGACCCTCGTGGAAGGACCCTTTCGTGACCTTCCTAGCAACGAGCAAGTTTTCGGAGGAGGTTCCGGATCAAAGGCGCTTTCGGTACAAGTCCGCCTACTACGTGCTTCATGAAGGGGACTTGTATCGGAAGACTCTTTTAGGACTCTTGGCGCGATGCATTTCTGAGGAAGAGGTTCCGAGGGTTTTGGAGGAGATTCACTCCGGCGAATGTGGTAGCCATTAGGGGAGCAGGACATTGGAAGCAAGGATAATGATGCAGGGGTACTTCTGGCCGACCCTGAGCAAGGACGCATCGGGGTTCACCAAGAAGTGTCAGAAGTGTCAGTTGTTCGCCCCGCTTAACCTTTTGCCAGCTCAGAGGCTAAGGAGCATCACAATGCCATGACCCTTCGCCATATGGGGAATGGATTTGGTGGGATCTTTTCCCCAGGCAAGCGGGCAGAGAAGGCTTCTCTTGGTCATGGTCGACTATTTCTCAAAGTGTTTGGAAGTTAAAGCATTGGCCAAGGTCACCTCCCAGGTAATCTGCAACTTCGTGTGGGGGGGAGGTCATCTGTCGGCATGGGCTCCCACAAGCCATAGTCACCGATAATGGCCCGCAATTTGCCAGTGAAGAATTCATCAGCTTCTGCAGTCAGTTGGGGATAGACCTCAGGTTCGCGTCCGCCCATCACCCCAAGAGCAACGGGCAGGTGGAGGCAGAGAATAAGATCATAGTAAACCTACTCAAAAAGAAGGTGCAGAACTTGAAGGGGAATTGGGTGGAGCAACTCCCCTCGGTTCTATGGGCTTTGAGGACTACCCCCAACACCTCCACTGGAGAGACCCCCTTCAAGCTCTCTCATGGTTGCGAGGTCGTCATTCCCGTGGAATTTGAAGTCAAGACGCCGCGAGTAAGGGCTGCCTCAGATGGTGATGAAGAATGGAGAACATGAAACGAGGAGCTGTGACTCTCCTTGGACCTGATCGAGGAGGTCTGAGATATTTCCATCATTCATCAAGAGGAAGTCAAGCGGCGGATGGCCAATTATTTTGACAAGCACGCCCGGATCAAGCAATTCGAGAAGGGGGGCCTCGTGTTGAAAAAGGTCGACGCGGTCGGAAGGTCAGCCGCGGTAGGAAAGCTCAATCCCTATTGGGAGGGCCCCTATATCGTGGAAGAAGCCTTAAAGTCAGGAGGATACCACCTCCAGAATGTGGAGGGCGAGTCCGTTAGCCACACATGGAGTGTTGATGATTTGAAGCATTTTTATCCTTAAATTCATGTAATGAAAAGACTTATCCTTTGAAAAATTCTTATTTCTAAAATCTGCGATGTAATGGCTTACTAAGTAAGGTTCTAAAGATTACAAGGTTGGCCCCGAGCAGACCCGCTGACCAGGCTCTCACCTAGATGGCAAGGCCGAAGGCTCACTCGGTGGCAGGTTCTGAAGATTCAAAGGTTGGCCCCGAGCAGACCCGCTGACCAGGCTCTCACCTAGCTGGCAGGGCCGAAGGCTCACTCAGTCACAGGTTATGAAGATTCAAAGGTTGGCCCCGAGCAGACCAGCTGACCAGACTCTCACCTAGCTGGCAGGGCCGAATGCTCACTCGGTGGAAGGTTATGAAGATTCAAAGGTTGGCCCCGAGCAGACCCGCTGACCAGGCTCTAACCTAGCTGGCAGGGTCGTAGGCTCACTCGGTGGCAGGTTTGAAAGGTTCAAAGGTTGACCCCGAGCAGACCCGCTGACCAGACTCTCACCTAGCTGGCAGGGCCGCAGGCTCACTCGGTGGTGACCCGTGAGGAAGGCGAAGTAAGAAAGAAAAATCCAATGTGAAAAGTTAGCGTTGGGCAAATCTAGGCATAAGATCGGCGAGTGGTGCCCATCACAAAGGACACTCGCCGACGCATGATATCAATAAAAAACGATACTCGGCCGACGAATGCGCAGTGAGACACTGGTCGACCTAAGGGTCGCGAGAAGTTCTCAGGACTCAATGAGTTCTCAACGCAACGACGTTCCGACAGAAATCAATAAAATCGCACAAGTCCTAAAAGTGATTGGAGCGAGCGCGAGAGTGTTTCAACCACGCGACGCTCCAACGCGGGAAGAGAGTCTTGGTCATGACCTGAGCTAGGGGTCGTCATCTCTAAGGGAAAACACGCGATATGCGAGCACGCGTGTGAAAGTCCGAAAGCGTGAAAAATAATGCACGGACGCGCTCACCTCTCGTTACGGGCGCCTGGCGAGGAGGGCCTCGACCTTGACCAGCTGCTGCCTGACGGAAACGACCTTGGCGACGACGATGGAGAGGGTCTTCTCAACCTTGACCAGGTTCCGCGCGAGGGTCATGCTGCGGCGAGAGGACATATGGGTCCACTCGTGAGCCCGCATCATGGCTCGCGCCGCCTCATGCGCGAGAGTCTGGGTAGACTCAGTGTCGTAGATGGACGCGCCCTCGCGGCTGTAAAGCGCGTAGGAAAGGCCATAGGCGTCGCCACTGGTGGTTTCCTTCTCTCTCCAGGATGGAAGGAGGGTGGAGAGGGAGACTCGGTTGGCCCGCCGGTCCCAGTGAATCAGAGGCCCACCGGCCACATCCGCGTATCTCTCTCCGAGAGGAAAATTTCGGTGACCTCTCGGCACCGGTCCCGAGGAGGGCCCTGACGGCCGAACCACGGGCTTGATCGCCTAGTTCTCGGCCGTGGGCTCGATCGCCGAGTTCTCGGCCCCGGGAGCACTTGAGCCAGGGGTCTCCTCCGCGACCGCTTTCCCCTTAGCAGTTGCAGAAGGTTTCGCCCTCTTGGGGGGAGCGGGTGGCCTTGTCGGGCTTCCGCTTTTGCCCGCCGAACTTTACGGGAGGCGAATCCTTGCGGCAAGCCGCAACGGCGGATCGCGCGAGAGCAAGGGGATCAGCGGGAGCAACCTCCACGATCGCATTCGGCGGGTGGAGGGGAAGGCTTCGAACTCCTATTTCAAGAAGGATAAGTTAAGAAGGTGGAAGCGAGAGAAGAAGAAGCGGGAGCTGGGGGCGAAATATTCTAGCTTACCCTCTCCCGCCAAAACCGGCGGCAACGAGCCGACGTGCTTCCGCAGATGCACGACATCCACCTCGTGCTTCAGAATAAAGGCGTCGAGCTTGGCCTCGTACCCACCCAGCGCGGGAGGCCGGAAGGTTGACTCGTCCTCCTGCACGGGCGCGAGAGGCACGTTGCCGAACTTCCCTGTGACGAAGATAAACCGTCAAACCCAGTCGTGGTTCTTATTCGCCGTCCCGGTCACGCTGAGGGGGGACTGCCCGGAGAAGAACGCCACTCCGCGAGTGGCCCTGAAGTTGAAAAGTTTGTGGAATATGGGGAGCGAGAACTCGATCCCCTCCTCGCGCAGATAGCAGGCGAATGCAATAAAGAGCATGACATAAAAAGCATGGCATAAATAAAAGCACTCGCAAAGAAAGCATTCAAAGAAACCACAAGATAATAAATATTACAGGCAGAGATAGTTCGCGAGACACGTAAGGTCTCGTCTTGGTCCGATACGCGGAAGAAAAATAAATTGCAAGGGTGTGGGAGAATACAGGGGGTAAGAGCCGGTAGGCTTAGTACTGAACCCACTACCATCGACCCCGGCCTCGCCTCCCAGTCCTCGGAGGCACGCGCGGGTAATTGAACGCGCTTACCGTGGTGAGCTCTTGGTGGACCAGACGCATCTGGTCCCTAGCCCGCGCGATATGCCTCCCAGGCGAGGTCTCCTCGCTCCCGCCTCCCTGACGCTCCATCTCTCCGATAAGATGCGTGTAGTCTCCCTCGAGGACACTTATTCGGCGCTCAAACGCTGCCCGGTGCTCCTCCGTCTGATTGGCCAGATCCCGCTGCATCCAGATCAGCTTGCTGAAAAGCTCCGTCATTCGCTCCTTCAGGCCCCTGACATCTTCGTGGTCGCCGAGAAAATCCGAGACATCGCAGGGAGAGGGAGGTGGCGAGATCAGCTCCTCATCCTCTTGAGGATCCACCAGCGGGATCAGGCGGTAGCCTGTGAGAGCAAAGGTTAGTCTTTTCCGGTCATACGAATCTTGAGTTTAATGTGAGGGCAACTAACTAGGTACATAAGGGTCGACGAGGGATTGGAGAGAGGTCCCGGCCTACCCTGCGAATGGTTGGCTGGGAGGGTGGAGCGATTTCCCCTTCCCAGGGCGATGGACCTGGTCGGAGACACCCGAGGTGGTGCCCAAATCCGCGGCGGGAGAGTTGTTCTCGGGGCCTTTATCCGCTGAACGTTGCGTGAGATTTGCGCAAGGAAGGGGGTAACCCCGTGGTCCCAAAGGTGAGAGCTACAGAAACCCTGTGTCAGGAAAAGAGTGAAAGGTAAAAGGTAGGCGAGAAGGTAGTGAAGAGCGCAGGCAGGATTTCGCCAGGAATGGTTAGTAGGACGGGCTCCTGGGCCGATGGAACGCCCCCGGGGGCAGGTGGGGGAAGATTGGCATTCGCCTGGTTGGGCTCAGGGACACCTTCATTCGCCTGCAGGTTCTGCGAGTGGTTAAAGTGGCTAAGATGCCGCGTCATCAAGGTCAGATTTAAAGGCGAGGTAGGTTGCGTTACCTCAGCAGTATTGACCGGAGGGATGTTGGAAAGGGGGGAGTCTCCGACGCGGACTCCCTCGCCGATAGGTCTCGCCGGACCACCTTGGCCTTCTTCAGCCGGTAGGGCTTGGAAGGATCACTTGTTGACGAGAGCCTGGGGGCGTACCGGGTGGTCCTGGGAGCGGTCTCTCCCCATGCAGCGGCGAGACAGTCCATCATACCCTGCGAAAGCTGTCTCTGCGTCGGCCTCATGAATGTCATAGCGAGAGCTCCGAGATGAAAAAGAGAGGAACAGTGATTGGAGAATAGGCGCTCTGAAGACAACAACTGGGGTTGTATTTATAGCAGGGTGGAGGGCCCCACCAGAAAGATTCCCTCCAGGTCAGCAAGACACTCACCGAATATAGGGGGTGGACTTTTCTTTCCGAGCGTAGGACTCGCTCGCAAAGAGCGGGGATTGTGTACAACCCCGTATTCGTCGAGTGGGCCCCCAAGGCCCCAGGGGTCAAGAGGCAGAATATGGGTCTGAGAGATTTTGGGCGAGTGAGGCCCCACTCGCGGGGCACTCGCGGGGTGTCAAAGCGGACAAGCGAGAGTTGGTAGTCAAGACTTCACCCGCCGAGCGAGCCGAGTGCCTGGCGAGTGGTGCCCTCATGGACCAGTCGCCCGGTGGAATACGACGGGCAAGGAGTCTGGCGAGTGGTGCCTTCACGGACCACTCACCCAGAAGGCTTTAGGGGGAAATTACCTAGATACCCCTGGTGGGCTGCCAATAGTCCTTCAGAACAGCGGAGTTAGGCTATTAGCAGACCATTTTGGGGTGTGGTTAATAAAACTGAAATACGGATTTACGCTATTTGCAGACCAGACTAGAGAATCTATAAATAGACACTTAAGGGCACCTTGCAGGAGATCAGATCTTTTGAGCTCTCTCCTCCAAGCAAGTTTCGTAGTTGGCTGCTAGTGCCCTCCAAGGTGCCCTACTGAGCATTGGTTTGGGAGGAGAAACTCTATAAGATCTTCTGGGTGTGTGGCGAGACCTCCTCGCTACAGCCTTGAGTCTGTTTTAGATTTTCCATCCACAGTCACGAGGTAAGCATGGGATACACCCCCCTGTGGGTCCGAACTCAAAGACCGGTCGATGGTTTCAACAGCTACAATAAAATTTAATTAAACTTTAAAATTATTTTTAATTAGAAAAATGGATAACGAGAACAAGTATTGGTGTATGTGAGTACGATAGGGCGCGAGCAGCGGCGGAATTAGGATTTTAGTGTCGCTCGGGCACAATTATTTGTAACATACATATAATTTTTTTAAGAAGAAGAGGAAGAAGCGTACCCCAGACCCAGAGATGCCCCCATATCGCGGACCGCCCCCAAATCGCGAATCGCCCCCAAATCGCGGATCGCCCCCAAATCGCGAAGAAGAAGCACCGGGCACCACAGAAATCGCGAAGAAGAAGCACCCCAGCGAGCACCGTCCCCGTCGACCCCAAATCGCGAGCACCGTCCCGTCGATTTCGGTATTGCCCTAGCAGTAATTCGCGAAAAACACGGTCGGGCACTTGCCCGACCGTGTCTTAACATGGGTCCGCCCATGGGCGCGAGAACAAGTCGGGTTGGAATGCGCTTAAAGGAAATGAGCATTTAGAAATGTAAGGTTTTTGGAGTTTTTTTTATTGGTGTGAATAACAAATATTGGTGTGTGTAAGTAATGAATAATGATGTGTTTTTTATACCACATATTTTTGGATTTTAATTTAATATTAATTGATGTGCGAATAAAGAATATTGATGTTAATTGAAAACTTTAATTCATTGTTATACTGTCTCATTTAATATTTAAACATTTTTTACACAACAATGTTGCAAAAATATTTATATTTTTAAAAAACATTTAAAATATAGCTTTTGGTGAGAATAGAACTCTGACCAAGAACCCAAAATATATGGATTCAACCAACTAAGCTAACAATTTTTTTTTCTTAGTGACTTAACATATAATATATCTCATAAGTAACAAGTTCACCATGACTCAGAACATATTTGTATTAACCGAAATATACTGTTTTTAAAAATCAGTGTGGGTGGCCGCCCACACTCGCCCTTATGTGGGTTCGCCCCTGGTTGCGAGATCCCTCCGTGCCGCGACGAATGCGTATTGGATCGCCCCGAGCAGGTCCCTTCGGAGGTCCGCCAACATCTCAACTGTCGCTGGCGCACTGGGTGGTGGCGAACTGCCAAAGTCGGCGTCTCGCTCATCTTTTCCTGTCATGCCGCTTCCTTCAGACTTTCTTGTACTAACTGCTCTCCACGCTCACTGCACCAAAATGTTGGAACCAGGACATGACCCCAACGAGGAGATCAGACCCCTTAGAGGGGGCAGGTAGCATCTACTGATCCCGCGGAAGAAGCGGACCGGAGACTAAGAGCTCAACACAGACCCTTGACTACAACACGGAGGTCCCACCACACACCCGGAAGATCTTAGAGCGCTTCCCCTCCCAAGCCAAAGCTGAAGCTGAGCACCTAGCTTGGAGAGCCTGATGAGCTAACCAAAGAACTTAGGGAGGAAGAAGCCAGAAATTGGAATCCTCTCCAAAGGTGTCATTCAAGGTCTATATATAGCTTTTCTAGTCTGATCTGCTAATAACGTAATCCCGCCTTTTAGTTTTACTAATCGCACCCTAAATTGGCCTGCTAACAACCAAACTTCGCTGTTCTGAAGGGCTATTGACAGCCCAACAAGGGTATCTAGACAACTTTACCCCCCAAACCCCATGGGCGAGTGGTCCATGAAGGCACCTCTCGCCTAACCTCCCGCGTACCAGACCTCCCGACACCCACGGGGCGAGTGGCCCATGAGGGCGCCACTCGCAGGGTCCTTGGGCCTCTGGGCGAGGAGGGTCTCGTCCCTCACTCGCCCGATTGCCGTTACATCCGCGCTACTCTCGCGCGAGTGTCCCGCGAGTTCCCAGCAAGAGAGACTGCACTCGCTCGGAACCCCTTTTGCCCTTTTATGACCTGTGCGAATGTCCTCCTTGCTTACTCTTTTGCCTATCTCAAGCCCGGGGCCTTACTCGACAAATACGGGATTGTACATCTCTTATTTTCTTTTTGGTGCATCGATGGATCACGCAGAAGGGCTAATTTTGATTGTGTAAATGAATATTAGTGTTGCTGTGATGACTAGAGTTTTTCCTGATGTCAACTTGGATAAGAGGGATCTGATTCTACGTGAGAGGCGGTGGGAGAGGGAATGAACGACGGGCTCTGGCGAGGAGACGAGGAGAAGAAACTCCCGATCTCATCTCCATCCAGTTATTTAATCAAGGAATTTGGTAATATATGTTCAAGTTTTGCGTAGGGACGATGAACTTCTCTCCGGAGAACGAGGTCGGATGATTGCGAATAGCCAAACTTTTACAACAATATTTGTTGCTAATAAAACAAGGAAGTTGTTAATAACAAACCGAGTTTCGCTATTAGCAACTCAAAAAAAAGGTGATTGTTATCCGCACTACAGTTTTGGATATCCGCACTTTTTTTGTACGAGTTATTACGCGCCTTTTGAAAATACGCCTTGTACAAGTATTTTTAGGAAAAATGTTCAACACGAAAGTTGTAGATCTCGACGAGATCTAAAATTTTTGTGTTGAACATTTTTCCTAAAAATGCATATACAAGGCGTATTTCCAAAAATTCGCTATAGTTACGCACATATTTCAATCAGCGCGGCAATACGTCTTGTGAGTGCATTTTTAGGAAAATTGTTCATCACTTTTCCTAAAAATGTATATACAAGAAGTATTTCCAAAAGGCGCGTAATAACTCATACAAAAAAGTGCGGATATCCAAAACTGTAGTGCGGATAACAATCACAAAAAAAAAACCAGGTTCAATAACTAGGAAGTGTTTTTTTTTTCAATCCTAAAACGGCTTTATTAGCAAACCCTTATCCACTTTCCGCCTCTCCCGAAAATCCTCACTTTCTTTTCTTCTCAATCGCGAAAACCCCTCCCCGCTCTCGTCAATCCCACGTTTTAGGGTTTATCCGCCCGCTTGCGACGTCGCCGTTCCCTTCTTCGTCGCCGGTTCGTTGATCGACGACGACACCTCTCTTCTTCGACATCGTGCAAGACGCCGTCTACCTCAAACCACGCCTCTCTTCTTCGACTTCGTGCACCGCTCAGGTACTCTTCCTGCAAGACGCCGTCTACCTCAAACCATGTCTTGCTCTGTTTCGTTTTTCATTTTTCCGGTATTTCAGCGCCTGATAGCAAATGTTTGTAAGATGGATGTAATGCATCATTTATTGTCTAAAAATCTGAAAGGGGAATACTAAAGGTTGCATTAGCTTTAAGCAGATGGGTTTTTGTGGGTCTACCGGTGAAAGAATAGGTTGAGCTGATTGCCAATGTTAAGCATCATAGTTTGTGTTACTTTTTTTTTCCGAAGATGTACAAACGGCTTAGGTTTCATCTAATCACAAAGGTTTAATATCAAATTGCATGTTCCTTTTTTGAGTAAATATGTTCTTCGTTTGTTAGAAATTGATTCAAGTATCTCCATTAGAATGTCTGTTTCAAACATGTGCTCTGTTTTATTCCATTAGATTTGTTGCGGGATTACATTTTGAATGAATTTTATGCAGGATATTCAACACTTTTTTTGGAATGGAGAAGAATTTTGATGTTTGCATTATGAAGAATGTATTTTTTGGACAATGTAAAGAAATAATACTCTAAGAAATATTTTTTTGGACACTTATTTGAAATGAAGAAGGGTTTTGAGGTTGGCTAAATTTTTTTTACAAAAATTTGATGGTTTGCTAATAACAAAAATATTTGCTAATAGTATTTTTAAAATATATGATCTGCTAATAATCATAATTTGCTAATAGCGTAACGTGATTTGCTAATAACATGTCCTAAAATAAACCGAATTCAAATTGAATAGTTGATTTTTTGTTTTATCAGCAAACCAGTTCACGCTCCCCCATTCAAACCCACGCTCCCGCAAAACCCTACTTTCGCGACTGCTTGACGGGAAGAGGTCGGCACTCGCGAGGTCGCTGGTCCATGTATTATTAGCCGGCGCTCGCATTCCGGCGCAAGGTCGGCACTCACATTCCATTTCCCCCAGATATGCTTCCAGGTTATCCTTGCGCAGTTCGCGCACCGCTTCTTTCTTTAAATAGTTTCTTCAACTTCTTTCTCCTCAAAATTTATTATCAGTAATCCGATTGGCTCCGGCCTTTCACACTTCGCCTTTCGTAATATGATTTAGAGCGCTATTTTTCTGTAAAATTTCTGGTAGTTTGGGGCCTGCCCCGTGTTAGACAATTTATCGGTGATAATATTTCTGGTAGTTTGGGGCTTGCTACTGCAAGTATTTGTTAGATTTCCAGAGTCCTGACTTGGTACAAATGAGTGATTTCATGGCGTGAAGGTGAAATTTAGGGGGAATATCCTAATGTGTAGCGTTGCGAGAGTTTAGTCACTAGACATGTTAAACGGGGGAGGGGTAGACCAAAAAAGACTTGGAATGAAACTATAAGGAAAAATATGTTGTACTTAGGTATTAATGAGGCTATGATTAAAGATAGGGCGCAATGGCGACAAAGGATCCATATAGCCGACCCCACTATAGTGGGATAAAGGCTTGAGTGTTGTTGTATCCTAATATGTGTATCATCATCCAAGCCTTCCACACAGAGTGCTATCTGACGGACACGGGACTGCCAATTCACTCATCCAAAGCTGTACGGTCAAATAGATGTAAAGCGTGTAAATAAGAACTTATAAAAAGGGTTAAGTCCTGTAATGACAGATTATGAAATGAATTCTAATTTACGTTTTAGTTTGATCTCTTCACCTCTTCCCTGTTTCTTCTTACTCTGCCTCGCCCACCTGCTAGGGCATTCTTCTATCCTTCAAACACCCTTCTAGGGTGTTACAATGGTGCTCTCGTTGATGTTCTCGCTCCCGTTCTTCCAACTTCTTTCTACTGCCGTTCTTAAGAGTCTCGTTCCTCCAATGGACTTACCGATCGACATCAGTTTGAAGCCGTTTCTTCTATAAAGAATTTCAAGATTCGCTTTGCTTTGAGTTTCTAATTCTCTGTCTCCCGATTCACCGATTGCATTGCTTTACCAAAACAGCCAAACAAAAACTGCAGCAATCAAGATTGCAGTCTCGCCACCCACGGTTAGACACAACTCCTTAATCTTGCTACAGGTCGCAACCCACGATTTGGAACTATCCCTTGCAAAACATGCCAGCTTTGACAGATCACAGATCTATGATTTTTTTCCAGTCGCATGAAAATAGACCGCTCCTCTGGAGACCTAGCCGAAAATCTTCACGAACGACGGAGCAGCTTCCGGAGTCACGTGGTATTCTCCCACATTCTGGACCCGCCCGACGACTGCGGGATTGATCGTCTATCAAGACCTGAAGCCGGAAGGAGAACCATCAACGTACATTGCTGCCATCATCTGTTCAGCGAGAAGAACCGTTGGCGGATGTTCCCGACCTAACCTTCTTCCTACCGCCGATGACTCGTATGCTGGATATATCGGTGATTTCGCAAGATCCGCCATCGACAAATTCCAAGCTCTCTTGATTCCATCAACGACCTTCAAGTCCCCACAATTCAAAGGCACTCAAACTCATAATTCGAACGCACTGTCAAAACAGAACATGCTGATTGATCTCCTTCCCAGTCGCCGACGAACTAGCCAGACATCTTCACGAACGGCGGAGCGTCGTTACAATGTTGCGAGATTCATTCCCTCAGCACCATTTTGCCTCTTGTTTCTGCATCCATGGCCAACAAGAAATCTCATTGAGACATTCATTCCTTCATCCACAAAATTGGCTCTCAATGGGCTCATACACAACAACTTCCACCTCCATCTATGGCTCAGTTTTATTCACATCATAGCCAACACACTGGATCACTCCCACCGGCCCGGATAAACTCTTCTGGGATTTCAAAAATTCAAGAATGGGATCAACGCTATCACGAGCAGCAAGAATTATTTTACAGAATCAAGGAGGACATGCAAGAGATTATTGATGACATTAATATTCGCCAAACAAACCGTCGAATGGTGGCGGACATGCACAAGATTATTGATGACATTAATTCTCGTCAAAGAAACCGTCGAGTTGCGGCAAACATAAGAAGGTTGGATGACTTAATTCTTGCTTGCATCGAGGACGAGGAACAAGAAGTCATCAAAACAAGCACTCTTCTGGAGGTATCAATTATGGCAAACACTTTTTCACCACCATCAGAGGAGTTATCATTTGTGCCGATTGTTCTTGATATTTCCAACAAATCTAATAGTTACAACTCACAACACAATCAGATTCGATGCATATTGATGCAGACCAAGCTTGGTTTTGAAAATACAATGTTTTATACGACTAGTTTGAATTTTGAAAGTAGGCGAGCGGGCCAAATCGAGTTTTTGCACACGAAATCACACTCCTGACGTTTAAACTTCAAAAGGCCGTTAATTGTTATTTGAGGAAATGTTCTTTGGGTGTTTTACTAGTCGAATCTTGGCGAGATCCGAACATCCACAAGCAAAACAATCACAACAATAATTTATGAATTAACGATAATCAAAGCAGTTTGAACGTTCAAGGCAAACTCATAATTATTTAAGTGGACGACATAAATTTAAGGTAATAAAATAAAAGCAAGGATACCGCGCGGTTATGGCAGAAGAGGAGGGCCGTCCCGAGTCCGTCGTGCAACTGACACGCAGTTGCCAACCGTGGGTTGTCGGGAGAGCAGCTGTAGTCGGCGCTAACTAGCGGTCGATTCGATCTCTGATGTGATGTCAGAATGGAAGGTACAGTTGACGACAAGCGATAATTCAGGTCGTTGGAATAGGGGCTCGTAGTCGACGACGACCCGTTGGCGGCTGTAGTGGAGGTCCTACTGAGAATTGAGCAGTGGTGGTGAGGATCAAGTCGGGAGTACCGTCGAGGATGACGTTAGTGCTGGTGGTCGCAGGAGCTGGGAGCTGGAGTTTCCACGTTCCTGGAAGGAATTGGCGAGAACTCTGGTGTCGATGGTGTAAGTCGTCGCTCCCGGTGTTACATGGAAACGAAATTATGATTTCGTTCTCTGTTCTTTCCGGTCTCCCTTCTTCTTGACTGACATTTAAATAGGGATTTTGGGCTGGCCGAATATCCACATCCAAGTAACAATTTCTTTCCAAAGCTATTCCAAATTATATCTTTCCAAAATGATTCCTCACTTTTAATTAATTGGGTATTGTTTTTGATTTCTCTATGAATAATTGATTCCATATTTACCTTTTCCAATAAAACGATCTCCTATTTTAAATGTCGTTGGGATATGAATTTTCAATTTTCTCCAATTAAATCTATGCGTCCTTAAATAATTTAAGCTTGTCTTTTTCGTCCTAGCTACTAAAAATACCAGACCGTTTTATTCATGAGTCTGATCGGGTGGTCAAACCGACGAGCCGAACAACTTCAAATAAAAGTTGGTGCGCAGGAGAAGAGATATATGACAATAAATAAATGCATAATAGTAATAATAAAAAGATCCATGACGCATGATGGCGTAATGCGTCTTTGAATGCGACGGAGGATGCATCACATATGGTTCATTCCAAGAAGCCCTCATTATGACCTCTTCAAATAAAAATTTATGCAATGATGAGATCAAGGAAGGCTACAAAGTCTTTATTGACGAAACTAGTTCTGAAAATTATGATTTGTACTCGTTATTGATGGTGGTTCTAGTGGAAATATTTGGTCTAAATTTCTTCACTTCAATAACGACTTCTTTGACGATTCACGTGTTTGACCCTGACGGAGTTGATATAGCCGCAAAATTTGAGTACTTTCGAGGCTTGCAAAATCAGGAAATGAATATGAAATCTGTAATTGAGTACTTCAAAGAGATGTATGGATTCACCATTCAACATTCTTATCTTCCTTGCCTTCACGTGGGAAATCCGAAAGCAAATTATTTGCCAAAGCAGGCATGCACAATTGTTGAGGGTCAAGCATACACAAAAAGGGAGATTGAGAAGCAGATAACTTCCTTGTTGAAAATTATGCTGGACTACATCATCTGGCCATCGACACCAGTTTGCCATTATTCAAATTACGCTTTTCAAACTACACCACTCTACCACCATTCAAATAACAAGCATCATTTGGGTCTTTGATCCCAGAGGGATCAAACAACAAGGTCGTCGTTTGTTGAGAAGGGTAGGAGTGTAATGGGTATAACCCGCTTCATGACCATTGTTTAAAGAAGGCTGCTTGTAGCCTTTACACTACCACATCTCATGTGACCAACACCTGTACTAGAATGGGATGTATATACAAATAATGGAGGGGACTGATTGTAAGAGGATGAAAAAAAGAATGTTTTTATGAATTCTCTTAGGCTCCTTTCGTTTGGTCAGAATTCAAGGAAAGGAATTGGAATTGAAGTCAATTCCAATTCTGTTGTTTGGCTGAATGCTGGAATTCTAGGAAAGGAATTGAGATTAACAATTCTTCTATTCGGGTGTAAGTAGAGAATCAGTTGCAAGAATTGAAATTTAAAATATGAATAAGTTATTGAAAAGAGTAAGCATTCGATACCAGATGATCCATAAATATAATAATGTCTAGAAACAGAAATATAGAGCATAAAATACATCAAACATATAAAAGTTCAGATATATCATAAACAAAAAGCTAAAAACAGAGGTTGCTAATGTTGTCAATCTTCAAGTTGCATTCAAAGCCATGTCTTCCTGATCTGCACTGGCAGAGCCATGAAGACGTCGCTCTTTACTTCATCATTGCTCAAGATATTGATGACTTTGATTATCTCAAGCTCTGTCAAATCAGGTATATCTGCAATTGCCGCATATATCCTGTCTGCTCTCGAAAGCTGTGGTGGAGACTGAACTGGCACACTGCCTTCCTTTTTCATCTGTCTTGCAATTATAGCAACAACATCTGCAATAGTATCAACGGCAACAACTTGTTTGCTCTTCTTCTTCTTTGACCCTTGCTCTAATTCCTCAGCAATGTTTTTGTCTGCAGATTCTTCTATGTTTATCGAGTTAAGTGTCTCAGATGCAGTCGCTGCATGAGCTCCAACTGCTCTATCAACTCCGCATAGTAATGTCAAGTCACCCCAATTCACGATCACTTTGCTTCTATAATGCTTTACGCTAGGGTGTGCCTACAAATATAAAGCAGATTAGAATATGTTATTTAAAATTTAAATAATCTAATTATCTTGTAAAATAAAATCTTGTCTGAACGTAGTTTGCCCAGACATCTTCACTATCTACCTTGACCACATAGCGCTCCCAATCCCATCTAAATCCACTAGTGTCCAACATTGCAGATATTTCCTAGTAGTACTTATTCCAAGTTTTTAACCTAGCAATTATCTTCTCCTTATTGATAACCACCTTGCATTCTTCCTTCACCGCTTGAATTGCAGCTGTGAATGCCACGCCTTTCCAACCATTTGCTGCCTTGTTTCCCATACTTTGCTGTTTAAGGAGAGCAGTCGACAAAGCGCAATCCATTTCTGTTGTCCAGTGCGCATACGTCCGTTCGCTCTCTTTCGTGACTTTAGCTTTCGATTTCGATATCTACCATGATCTTTAATTGGAACGATGACTGCGATATGAGTGCCATCGATCGCACCCACAGAGTCCTACAAGAGTAAAAGAGAATATATAACACAAATAACACAACATTTTTAAACAGTAATTTATATAAATGACGTGCTCACCGGAAAATGACGTCATCTTTGTGTTGTCGTAGCATCAGGAAGCTTGATAAACTCGGAGGACAACTTCAGAATAGCTCCTAATACTTCTTTGAAGTGTCTACTTATCATATCAATAGACCGAAGATACGTTCCTCCAACATCCCAAAATTTCTTATTATGTGCTAACACATAGGAATACACTGACGAATTCTTTCACGAAAACATTTTGTGTCACTTATTAAGTTAGGACGCACTAGTAAGTTGCATAACGCTTCAAATGAGCTTTGATTCATAAGTAACTGGTTGAAACAATTAATATTGGGCCCATTGTACAATCGATTGAACAATGACGTGCGTAAAATATTTGTAGCATCAGATTCTAAACGATCTCTGTATATCTTGGGTTTCAAAACTAAAATCGCCGCCGCAAGAGCCGCTGCAACTGCTGCCCTCCTACGCCGACGATGCCTTTTTATTTCATCAATCTACACAATCAAACCCAAAACACATATACAATATAACATGTTCACAATCGTAGAATAACCTTATTTAACAAGCACTACTAGAACTCCAAGCATGAAGCAAAAAACTGAAATGAAACCTCCAAGCATAGGTTAAAATTTGCAAACCCTAGGGTGCACAAAATCTGGATGCACAAAATCTAGATGCACAAAATCTGAAAACTCAAAGCAAAAAATCTAGAAACCCTAGATATTGGAGCAGGAACATCTAGGGTGCACAAAATCGGGATGCACAAAATCTGGAAACCCTAGTGTGCACAAAATTTGAATTCACAAATGCTTGAGTGGGAGGAAAGAACTTACATCAGAGGAAAGGAGGCTCTATTGGAGGAAAGGTGGCTCTGTTGGAGGAAATGAGGCTTTGTCGGAGGAAAGAATACCCGATCGGCGTCGACAGGAAGAACGCTAGAACAGTCGACGCCGGCGAGAGGAGCGGCAAGCAACAGTGGAGGATGGAGCAGTCGACGTCGGCGAGTGGAGAAGCGAGCAACAATGGAGGATGGAGCAGTCGACGCCGGCGAGAGGAGCGGCGAGATGTCGAGAAGCGCAGAGGGGAAGTCGCGCGCGAGCGGAAATCGCGAGTCAGACTTCGTGAGGTCGGAATCGGGGCTGTGAGAAAAACACCTAGATCGTTTCTTAAAAGGAATTAGGCGGAATTTCATTTCCTATCAAAAATCGGGCGGGCCGAACGTTGGAAACGGAATTCGGGGCCGAATCCAATTTCTTTTCCTGAATTTTGGCCAAATGAACGGAGCCTTAGTTTTCTTAGTACACGCCGACAGGAGAAACCACGGCCGTCAACCTTGCCTCTCCTTCATCAATGGTTTTTTTCCGGCTTCCGAGGCGTGATTAGGATCCTTGCGCCGATCTACACGGGTCCAACGTCTCTTCCACGACCTTCAGCAGTCTTGAGTTCTAGACGGCCACGCTCTTTCCAACAAAATCCCATTGAAATGAGTTTTATAATAAGCAACGTAGTCGTTGTTTCATATGGACGGCAACTTTGCAGCATCATCCATGCCTTGCACGTGGAGTGCCATCCAGTGCCATCTGACGGACAGATCCAGCTCCTATTAAATAAACAGATGTTGTCCTGTCAATAACCTTGTAATTGTAACAACATAAATCTATACTATCTATACTATATTAAAACGAAATATAGTGGTCTGCTATTAGCGTGAGATCATAAATCCAAAAAAAAATGGCCGTTCAGATATGGCTTCGTAATTTAACAACCGTTGATTCATTCTACCGGATACTCAACACCCCCTTAAAATTCGACAACCTCTTCGATTTTCATCCCGACCCCAACATCCCACGCTAGCCCTAGACTTCGCTCTTCCCCGCAGCCAACAAATTCCCACTTCCGCTCGGACCTTCACTTCACTCTTCCGCGCATCTCCGACATAGCTTCTCATTCCCGATAGCCCCTTCTTTCTCTGGCTTGCAGTCCTTCTCCCTCGCCGCCGCCATATCCGGGAGCCACAACCATTCTTCTCCGACGCACATCTAAGCGAACCTGCTACGACCACGGTATCTTCCCTCTTCCGCTCAGTTACGTTTTTTAAATTCCGTTTTCGATCTCATTTTTCATCTTCCTTGAGGTTTTGCCCATCTCCACTGCGTTTCTTCTTCGCTTTATTTTGATTTCTGCCCAAACCGTCAATCTCCAAGAACAAACACCGCACTTTGAAATTTCATCTGCTATATGTGATTTTCATCATAAATCGACAGCGTGTATTTTATCGAACAAACACCGCACTTTGAAATTTCATCTGCTATATGTCATTTTCATCAAGCCTACATGTGAATTACTTTGGGATTTTCCTCACCCGACTCTTTGCTTGATGTAAGTTTTCCACAGACAACGTTTGGTTAAAAAAACGATGTACTTTCTGAATTCCTAGAAGAATGCTTTGTTTTCTCTTTTATTTTCTATAGGAAAACTCATGTTGGATAAGTTCTATGTCAGAAGTTGTTTGCCTTTTAAACAAAATGCTAGACAGCAGTGCCCACTTGAATGGTAGAGGATGCAGTCATTAAAAAGGGAGATAAATTTAGTTATCTCATCGTTGTTATTATTATTATTATTATTTATGGCTCAATGTTTGCGCTATTACCAAATAATTATAGATTTGCTCTGGATGTGTAGATTTTTTATCATAACTACTCAAGAGATCAATCTTATTTGCACTAAACGAGAGCAATCTTATTTGGATTTCAATTTAATCCAGTTACAGATTATTTGGTGGGTATAATCTGATACCCAATGGGTGGTTAATTTTGCTAAAGTTGACTAATCTTATATTTTAGCTATGAAGATTACCTGTTTGATTAAATGCCTTACTGAACAATGGGTGGTCAATTAATTTGGATGCTAGCTACGAAAATTCCTATATGTTGAATATTGTTCAGACTACTTAACTTTTTTATATGCTTTCCACATAAGAATGCTCATCTTAGGTGGAGTTAGATTTGACCACATTCATGACCAAGTTTGAGAAAAGGAGTTTGTTTCAATAAGAGAAAAGGAGTCTCAGTTGCCTTTTCTCCGATTATTGGTTAGTTTTTATTCATTGCCCCACTTTCTATTGTTCTTCTCACAATGAAATCATTGTTTTCTTTCACTCACTTATGAATGTATATGTTTAGATATTTAACACTTTCTGGTGCACTTTTTTTATTTCAGACCTGTATATTAATTTTGCCATCCAACATCTTAATTTCTCTTATTTGCTGCTTCAGCCATGCTTTTGATCAAGTGCGCACATGATGATATTTCCTGTTCCTTTTTTAGCATGATGATATTTGCTGCATGAGCCATCTTAATTTCTCTTATTTGCTGCTTAATAATTATTAGTAGACTTTTCATGCAACAACTCCATGCACTAGAGTTTCAGATGATGTTTAGATGGAATTTTAGATCGTTTTGGTTGGACCATGTAATTTTTATAATACTCCATCTGGATGAACAGTTACAAATATGTGTGTATATATCTGGACGTTTGAGCAAGTATTAGCTTCTTCGGCTGCCATTTCTTTTTTTATTAGAATAGTAGTTAGTCATAAATTCTATAGCTTCTATGATATTATTGGAGACCACCAATCAGATCTTCGTTGACAGGGAAAACCACCAGATATCAAAGTAGATTGACAAGTTGGTAATTTTGTTTTTAGATATCCATATCCTTAATTGAATTAAAAAAAATTATTCTAAATAGACTTATAGGCTGCATAATTATTCAGACCTGTTTTCTTAAAAATTATTCTCATGCGTTGTATTAGATAAACATATAACATAAGCATTCTCAAATCCTGCCGGAAGGTTTGTTGAGACTGAATTCAATATTTGTGTCGAACGCCATCCAATGAAAAAGTAAATTTAATAAATCCAATTAGTTTGGTAAACATATTATCATGTTAATTAAAAGATGGGGTTGGTTTTCTAATTAAAGATGGACAATTAAAATTAAGGGCATTTACATGTTTCTTTGTTAACAGTGCAACGACAGTGAAAGCTTGAATCATGGAGACGAACATCACACAAGTGCCAAACGCAAGTAGAGGCCGAAGAGGATGACCTCCTACATATGCATCAACTCAAGAGAGACGTGATGCAAATAATGCCCGAAGGAGGGAACTTCGTAGAAATCGACACAGAACTGAAGCGTACACAACAAGTAACCTACAACAACAGGAGAACAATGCAGCACCACTTCCTGATTCAACTTCAATTGCTGAACGCTCAGTTCTACCTTCACCACCAACCGTTCAAGGTTTTACTTTTTATCATTATTTATCTATTTAATTTCTACTACAACTACTAAAATGCTTCAATTTCAGCGGAAAACACCGACTCTATCAGCCAATCTGTAATTTTCAATGAACACGATAAGCTAAGTAGTCCGGACGATTATGATTGCGTTGTAAGAGCCGAAATACCAATACAAGCTGAGGAACCAGAGCTATACAACGCAGTACTTAGACATATGATACACGGACCATGCAGACGGTTAAGACCAAATGCGCCCCCAAGACAAATGACGCCCCCAAGACAAATGACGCCCACCACGACAAATGTCGCCCACCCATGACAAATGTCGCCCCCCACGATAAATGTCGCCCCCACGACAAATGTCGCCCCCCACGACATGTCGCCCGTCACGACAAATGTCGTCCCCCACGACAAATGTCGCCCCCCCACGACAAATGTCGCCACCCCACGACAAATGTCGCCCACCACGACAAATGTCGCCCTAACGACAAATGTCGCCTTGGATCGGGCCGGAGGCCCGTGCCTGTCACTCGTAGAGAGAAAAACTATTACCGTATGGATGAATAATAATGATAGTTATAATTTTTTTTAGTTAATTTCTTCACCTTTTCACTTGTTTCTTCTTGCTCTTCCTCGCCCACCCGCGTGGGCTTTCTTCTATCCTTCAAACATCCTTCTAGGGTGTTACAATATGTGAGCTGAAACATGAATCAGTAGAAAATGGAGAAAAGAAGGAAGAGAGAGGAAATCCTAGTAATTTTTCCTCAACTCTAACTTGAGAATCCAGAACGAAGAAGAATTAATTAGCCTAATATTCAAAATCTAGAACTTTGATGCGTTTCGAGGGGATGATGCTGAATATTAAGTATCTTGTAGTTCTTGTCTTTTAGCCTCCTCCTTCTCTCCATTTTATTACTATTTCGACTGCATTTCTGCAATATTGTTTCCAAGATACTCTAATTCGATGTGTATACTAATGATTTTTTGGCTATTAAGGATCTGAATCTTATAAGGAGAACTCGTGTTACTCCATTTTATGTGTAGATCAACGATTTAGCTATTCTTTTGCGGCTTAGATTTTTTTTAAAAATTTAGTTCATGTTTTGTTAATAACAAAAAGGTTTGTTTATAGCCCTTTTGCAAAAATGTGGTTTGCTAATAACCAATGTTTGCTAATAGTCAAATGTGGTTTGCTTATAATAACCCCCTAATAAAATTTGAAAAGCTGAAAAGAAGTCAACTCCAAATGTCTTGAATTTAGGATCTCTCATCAGCACACTTCTAAGTTGCAGCTCATGCACGCTGCTTCGTTTCTACCAACTTGCCCTGCACAATTCTAAGTTGCTTCCTTATGCGTCTCCAACTTGCAACTCACTTTCTTTCATGCGAACACCTTCAAGCGAGCAGGTACTCCTCACGCGAACTTAGCTAGACAGATACTCCTCCTCTGCCTGAACCACCGAGCTCCATGTTCGCACTCCAAAACTCCTCGCACTTTGCTGAGCTTGCACTTCTCAAGCTTGCCGCCCAAACTTCAACTTCCAAAGGCTGTTCTTGCTAAACAAAAAAACCTTCTTCGGTGTTCGCATGGACTCTCCTTTGGTGCCGAGCACTTGCGTAGGCTTTCTCCTTGTTCGCTCTTCTTTCCAACTCCAGTGATTGGATTGCATGAAATTGCTCAAGGACACACCTATTTATAGGCATTAACTACCGACCTTTTCTATGCCAAATCAACAGGGTGTTGACATATGTCCCATTGACTAGTCAAAGCTGCCACTATTCATTATCTACTCACACGTTTTTACTCTTTTTTGAACCAGGGAAGAATTTTCCTTCCCCTAACGCTACCCCTCAAACACGGCTGCACATGCCGAGTTTGACTTTGCAATTGTGAAACACATCAGTCTTCAACGTATTTGTTAAAATATCTGCAATCTAGTCTTCTGTCCAACAATACACCAGCTCCACAATATTATTCTTTACTTGCTCGCGAATGAAATGAAACTATATATCAATATGTTTACTGCGATTATGCGACACCGGATTTTTCGCAAGTTTAATTTTAGATATTTTTTCCATATAAATAGTCACCGGGCCTTCTTGTGGATTATGTAGTTCACTCAAAAGATTCTTCCATATTGCTTGGCAGGTGCAAGCAGCTGCAACAATGTACTCCACTTCACGTATGGGTAGTGCAATAGTCGCCTGCTTCTTCGAACTCTATGAGAAAATTGCTGAGCCAATATGAATGCATATATAAGCGGACGTGCTCTTTCGATCATTTATATTACCGTCATAGTCGTATCAGAATAACAGACTAACTTCACATTTTCAGAGGAAGTGTAACTAACTCCCATGTATCATTCTTCTTAATTGCTGCAATTTCTTCATTCTTCGCTTTTCTCCATTTTTCATCTTGAGCCGCCTCTTTATAGGTATAGGGCTCACATTTTGCTAACAGACAATAAAGAGAATAATTGTCGTGCACCGGCTCCGTTAACTCATAAATATCTTCTAACCGCCTCATCATCGGAGGAGGTGGTTCTTCTTCATTTCTGCTGAACTTCAATGCCTAGAATCAAACTCCTGCGCCATAGTCTTTTTCCTAGAATCAAACTCCTAAATATCTTCAAACTCCTGCGCCTAGAATCAAACTCCTGCACCATATGTCATTTCGCCGATATCTGTCATCTCAAACTCCTGCGCCATAGTCTTTTTAAATTTGTCAAACGTCCGAGGATTGTTTCTCGGGCTTCAACCTCCAAAGGTTGTTCTTGCTAAACAAAAAAAAACCTTCTTCGGTGTTCGCATGGACTCTCCTTCAGTGTTGAGCACTTGCGTGGGCTTTCTCCTTGTTCGCTCTTCTTCCTAGCTCCATTTATTGGCTTGCATGAAATTGCTTAAGGACACGCCTATTTATAGGCATTAGCTACCGACCTTCTCTATGCCAAATCAACAGGGTGCTGACTTAACATTCATCTTATAAATCTTCCACTTATGGTGTGCCGCAAGTGCAATTCGAAATCTAATGACGACAATTCTTGCCACATGAGCAAATGCCTCATCATATTCCAAACCCTGAATTTGCTTGTAGCCCTTTGCGACAAGCCTTGCCTTGTACTTCTCCACCTTGTCTTCTTTATTTGAATTAATTCTATAAACCCATTTCACTCATTTGGGTTTATCCCCTTTTGATAGGTTTTCTGCAGAATGTCCCACATCTCTTTAGCTATCCGTGTGTCTGCGATTGTATCAAGCATGGAGATGTGAATACTTCTAAGAATCAAGTTGTTCGCCTTGTTATTCTTCTTCTCAAGTTCTTTGCATGTATTTTCCTCGGCCTTTGCTGCAACATCCAGTTCCATATCACATTTTGCGTAATGTGGAAGGATGAAAAGAGAATTACGATCAAGCACGGGCCCACATTTTCACTTGACACAACACCACACTCACACCATACTTCACTTGACAACACCACATAACAATACACCATAGGCCTCCTAAACAACTTTCAAGCAACACTTAGGAAAAAATACACAACCAACTCAGCTAAGCTCGACTCTAAATTTCTTGAATTTAGGATCTCTCATCAGCACAGTTCTAAATTGCAGCTCCCACACGCTGCTTCGTTTCTACCAACTTGCAATGCACACTTCTAAGTTGCTTCCTTATGCGGCTCCAACTTGTAGCTTACTTTCCTTCATGCGAACACTTTACTGTGCTCGCACTTCTTAAGCTTGCCGCCCGAGCTTCAGCTTCCAAAGGTTGTTCCTGCTAAACAAAAAACCCTCTTCGATGTTCACATGGACTCTCCTTTGGTGCTGAGCACTTGTGTAGGCTTTCTCCTTGTTCGCTCTTCTTCCCAGCTCCAATTATTGGCTTGCATGAAATTGCTCAAGGACACGGCTATTTATAGGCATTAGCTACTGACTTTTTCTATGCCAAATCAACAGGGTGTTGACATGTGTCCCATTGACTAGTCAAAGCTGCCATTATTCATTATCTCACATGTTTTTACTCTGTTTTGGACCAGGGAGGAATTTGACTTCCTTTAATACTCCCCCTCAAACATGACTGCACATGCCGAGTTTGACTTTGCAATTGTGAAACACATCAGTCCTCAACGACTTTGTAAAAATATCTACAATTTGTTCTTCTGTCCGACAGTACACCAACTCCATAATATTATTCTTTACTTACTAGCGGATGAAATGAAACTTTGTATCAATATGTTTACGACAGTACACCAACTCCATAATATTATTCTTTACTTGCTCGCGGATGAAATGAAACTTTGTATCAATATGTTTATTGCGATTATGCTACACTGGATTTTCCGCAAGGTGAATTGTAGATTTATTATCCACATAAATAGTCACCGAGCCTTCTTGTGGATGATGCAGTTCGCTCAAATGATTCTTCAACTATATTGCTTGGCAAGTGCAAGTTGCTGCTGCAATGTATTCTGCTTCACAAGTGGGCAGTGCAATAGTCGTTTGGTTTTTCGAACTCTATGAGAAAATTGCTGAGCCATTATGAAATGCATATCCGGACGTACTCTTTCGATCATTTATATCGCAGGCATAGTCACTATCAAAATAGCTGGCTAACTTCATATTTTTAGAGGAAGTGTAACACAAGCCATGATCTCTTGTGTCGTTAATATACCTCAAGATTCTCTTCGTTGTTGTGAAGTGATCTTGTCTTGGTGCTTCTATGTATCTGTTGACGACACCAACAACATACATGATATCTGGCCTCGTGAAGGTAAGATATCTGAGGCTTCCCACTTAACTTTTGAATAACATGTGGTTTACTGCTTCTTGATTAGACTCCTTCAATTTTACACCTGGATCTACTGGAGTAGAATTTGGTTTACAATCTTTCATTCTGAATTGACTCAGAAGTTGTTCCGCATACTTTTTCTGAGCAAGGTTATAGATGTCGGGTTCATGTCGGTTTGAGTTTGAAATGTCGGATGTCAGATCACGGGTGATATATCGGGAAATTTTACAATGCAATGCATATTTTAATATTTAAATAAATTTATTTATATATATACACATTTTTGTGTAAATATGTACAATTGTATCGATAATGTTTGTTTATAAATTACACAATAAACATGTAATAATATGATTATAATAAAGTAATAAACACGAAACAAAATATTACCGCTCGGTTGTCGAAGCTAGACTAAGCAAGATGCGTTAAATGAAGCACGAAACAAATTATTACCACTCAGCAACTTAAAAAAATGATTTTTTTAATACTCACACCGATATATCGATCGTGATATATCGCCCGATATATCGGGTAAAACCAATATATCGAGCAATATTTTCAAAAACAACATTTTTTCTTAAAATATCGATGTTTTGTCATTTTTCTCCAAAACCTTTATGTTGGCCGACATGTCGGGTGACATCTACAACAATACTTCTGAGCGATAAAAATTCTATCTTCTGTTTGCTAAACTTCAATGTCTAGAAAGTATGTCATTTCGCCCATATCTGTCATCTTAAATTTCTGCGCCATAGTCTTTTTAAATTTGTCAAACATCCGATGATTGTTGCCTGGAAAAATCATGTCATCATCATACATGCAAATAATCATGAGATCTCCATTAGAATCTTTCTTCGTGTACAACACATGCTCATATGGGCTCTTGATATGTTGGCCGACATGTCGGGTGACATCTACCACAATACTTCTGAGCGATAAAAATTCTATCTCTTGTTTGCTGAACTTCAATGTCTAGAAAGTATGTCATTTCACCTATATCTGTCATCTTAAATTTCTGCGCCAGTCTTTTTAAATTTGTCAAACATCCGATGATTGTTGCCTGAAAAAAATCATGTCATCAACATACATGCAAATAATCATGAGATCTCCATTAGAATCTTTCTTCGTGTACAACACATGCTGATATGGGCTCTTGATATCGTCTCGCCTCAAACTCGCGGATCTTTCCCGTAATTTTGAGGTAGTTCCTCACGGTCTGGTGAAAGGGCTCGACACTCCGGAGGAGTGACAGAGAACCCTGATTGGCGAGGTAGCGAGGGGAGGCGTGGTATAACACCTAAATATCGTCTCACCCATACAAGCTAAACATGATATTGAAGGTGTCATCGTTCGGCTCACCGTCCTTTATTCAGGATGGCAGGCATGTGCTGAGGTGGACCTGGTTTCGAGAGGGATCCCAGGACAACAACGGGTCGCCCAAGATGTCCGTACCCTCGAACCCCATACCATAATTGACATGTAGCTTGTGATCCTCAAAGGAATCATCATCGTCAACGAGCCTCTGTAAAAGCGGTCGAGATCAGCTTCCTTCTCGCCTATGGCTGAGCCACCTCGCCGTGACACCGAGCCGCCTGCTGAGGGAGGCGAGCCCCCTGCGAAGAAAGCTCCTCTACCTGGGACTTCCGTACCTCCGGAGCAGCCTCTACCGACCACCCCGGAGTGCGTTCGCAAGGAAAACGACGAGTCATCCATAAGCATTGCGCGATTTGAAATGATGTCATTGCTGATCTCGTCATTGCTTGTTAGGCCTTGATTCAATCCGACTCCGGGTCCTTTGAGGACTTTTCTACCGGGGATTACGAAATTTCGTCCATTTTGTCTAGGGACTCTGTGGTGACTCTGCCCGTCATTGCTTGTTTGGCCTTGATTCAATCCTACTCCGGGTCCTTTGTGGACTTTTCTACCGGGGATTACGAAATTTCGACCACTTTGTCTAGCGATATCATGGCTCAGACTTCCGTCGTCCCCGTCTCGCCAGGTAGAAGATTTTTCGCGACCTGCATATACCAACTGTAGTTCTTTCTAACTTGGTGGTTCCTTACAACTCCCATTCTTTCCAAGACGACTGAAATTGCGCCATTTGGCGAACCTTCGGTGGGTCAATCATTACCGTGAACTGATGCGGTGGGCGGAACATCGCCCTTGGAAGATGATGATCAGTCTCGTCCCCCGAGAGACCTCACCACTGGATCCTCTTCACTGGACCCCTTTGCCGAGGTCAGTTAGTTGTCTGTGGAGCATCCAAATCCTTCTCTTGTCGCAACGCCTTCTGCCGCCATGATTCGGCGAGCAATTTGCTTGTCGAGGGGGTTCCCTCAGAGATGGCGACGTTGCCCCCTCCGCATGAGGCCCTTCAGATTGGAATAACCAATCCTTTCCTTCCGCCCAAGTTCCTCCGCGGGCTACTGACGCGACAACCTCGGCAGGAGGGTCCCTCACAGGTCACCTTCTCGCAGGAAGGCTCCTCAAGTGCCGCCTACAAATCCTAGGGATGGACCATCCAGCAGGTCACAAGGGCGATCTCGATCGCGCTCGCAATCATGAGTGGTCGAGACCGCATCGTCGCTCACCTCGTCCAGACGAGAGTACTTCTGATCCTCGTTCTGTTTGACGACCTTTGTTCATTATGCTCTAAGAGATGATCCCTTCTTAAGCTCTTACGCCGTTTTTCGCAGATCGAGCTCCTTCTCCGGTCGCCGATTTACTCACTGATCTGGGTGCTTCCTCCAGCGAGTTCCGGGCTCACCTCACACCCGTCATCCCCTTCTTCGATTCACAATTAAAGACGGTGGCGGCGTGCGATCTGAATCGTCCATTGACCGCGCCGGAGGTCCGAATAGCGAAGGCAGAGGCGTTCGAGCATCACCTTGAGGCGGACAAGGGGAAGTACTTCACCATTATAGATCTGGAGAGGCGAGTTGTCGATCTGGAGCATCACCAGAATTGCTGGAGGATGACCTCCATGGGCTTCACGCGAGTGCGGGCTCTGCCGACAATTTGGCGCGGATGATCGATCATATTCATCGCTACGAGGAGATGGAGAGAGCTAATGATGAGATTCGAGTGGCTCGCGAGCTGGGTTGGCAGGGTCTCCACGCACAGACCTCGCACCGCCACGACTTTGCGGCTATGCTTTGCACTGTGTTTAATTTTTGTAGTGTACGTATTTTATTGTTTTAACATTACCGTTTTTATTTTTTACCCAGTATTGGCGATTCTTTATTGTACTCTTATGTATGACGAAGTCGCCTATAGGCGAAATTATAAAAACAAAACGGTGCGAGGCGCCATACGAACATCTGTA
The DNA here is from genome assembly GCA_033032865.1 of Dactylorhiza incarnata. Taxonomy (NCBI): domain Eukaryota; kingdom Viridiplantae; phylum Streptophyta; class Magnoliopsida; order Asparagales; family Orchidaceae; genus Dactylorhiza; species Dactylorhiza incarnata. Next base: position 920,910 of record JAWHQI010000181.1, on the reverse strand, counting down.
TTCCAGCACAATCCGTCCAACGCCCTCGCGGAAGGAAGATCGCCCTGATACGAAGTGCTAGCTTCGTCTCTTTTGAGAATACCCATGTTTTTCTCCTCACTTCTCTTTAAGTTTCTCTCTTGGAGTAGCCCACGTGAAAAGTGTGTAACTTCCGGTTTTGACAACTGAATTCTTCTATATTTGGAGAGAGTATGTTTCGAAAACACTAAATGGAGAGTCATTGACATGCGTAATACCACTATTCGGTTCTGAAACTAAATTAATAGTCCCAACAAAACGGTGTGAGGGCCCATGTGAACATCTACAACTCGAGCAGAATCCGTCCAACGCCCCCTCCGAAGGAAGATCGACGTCTCTGATACGAAGTGCTAGCTTCGTCTCTTTTGAGAACACCTATGCTTTTCTCCTCACTTCTCTCTAAGTTTCTCTCTTAGAGTAGCCCATGTGAAAAGTGTGTAACTTCTAGTTTTGACAACTGAATGCTTTAATATTGGGAGAGAGTATGTTTTGAAAACACTAAATGAGGAGTCATGGACATGCGTAATACGGCCATTTGGTTCGGAAATTAAAGTAATAATCCCGACATTAATTAATTCTAAATTAATTATTATCCATTAATACATTTTGGGTCTTGGGTTAAATTAATGTCCGACTTATATTAAACTCAATCAATCACTCTTCTTATTTCAACACGTTCTTAATGCGCACCTTATATGTTTATATTACATTGGAGTGAAATTAATCCCTTAGTTTCTCATAGGTCTTATATTCTAACAGTTAGCTCGAAAACGGCATAGTCCATCGAGCGATTCTCAGCCTCGGCAGATGACCGTACCACAACCGATTGTTTCTTGCTCATCCATGTGATTAGATTACCCCCAAAATATGTGCAGTACCTGCTCATTGACTCGCGATCATCAATGGTTCCCGCATAATTAACATGAAAGTAGACAATTAGAAGAAAATTATGCACAACGCCCCTCACCAAGTGCGCTTTTTAGATACCAAGAAATCTTCTCAACTGCTTGAGGACTATGCATGCATTGACTAACTACACCAACACCAAAAGAGGTGTTTCGAAGAGTCAAGGTGATGGGGATCACGACACATCGCGACACACATAGACCTACACGACAATCAGAGTTGTCCATTTTGTGTGGATCGACCGTCCATGATGACCCCTTAGTCTATAAATTGGGATAAAAAGTTCATTTAGAAGGAATTGAAAGTTTTGAGCAAGTAAACCTCCTTTTGGTCACCAGATGCCGAAGCTGGAAACCAAGTGCGAAGTTTGGAAGTTATCCTTTCCCCCTACTAGCCGACCACCACATCCTCTCCACAAACTCACAATCGCCCTCTTGGTCACCTCCATATCATCCAGCTGGCCTACTTCTTCCCTCTTTTTCCAGCTGACCAACAACCCTAATCCCCTCCACACCTCACAGCCAGCCCTTTCCCCTCCCAGATTCCTCTAACCTCCCTCCCTCCCCTCGTCTTCCCTCCATTTCTCCCCACCAAGCCACCCTCCCCAAGCCCACATCTCCTCAAAATTCCACCACCATCACCTCCTCAATTCACACCCCTTTTAGTTTCTTGGCGATCACAACCACCCCCGCCCCCGCCGCCGACCGCGCCGACCGCGCCGACCCCGCCGACCCCGCCGACCCCGCCGACCCCGCCGACCCCGCCGACCCCGCCGACACCGCCGACACCGCCGACACCGCCGACACCGCCGACACCGCCGACACCGCCGACACCGCCGACACCGCCGACACCGCCGACACCGCCGACACCGCCGACACCGCCGACACCGCCGACACCGCCGACACCGCCGACACCGCCGACACCGCCGACATTTGCCTTCGGCGGTGTCACATTTGCCTTCGGCCGGACTCCGCCGACATTTGCCTTCGGCCGGACACCGCCGACATTTGCCTTCGGCCGGACACCACCGACCATTGCCTTCGGCCGGACACTGCCCTATCGTACCTCCATCCCCACTCCCTTGCCACGTCTTCACGCCTAAAATTACTCCCTAAAAGTTTGGCCCACTCCTAAAATTACTCCCACCACTCATTTCCCCACTCTTCCCTTATTTCCTCCATTCCACGACCTACAATCCTCCTATAATCCACACCCACGTCTATCCATGTCTCCCTTCCCCCATTTACCCAACTACTCCCTTTTCAGGAATTGAGTCACGACTCACGACCCATCCCATTACTTCACAACTCCCATTTTAGCCCTGTATTCAATCCGAAACAACATCCAGTCTTCACGTTTCAGCCCAATGCTCAGTCCAGAGCATCATCCAGCCTCTCGATTCACTTAAAACCGATTCCTATCTCCACGGATCTGATTGGCCGCAACCTCTAATTCCAATGGAGGGTTGTTGAGGCTGGGGCTTGAACCCCATATCTCCTAGATAATGGAGCTCTAAACTGGTCGAAAGACTCATTATCTCAGAATGATTACAAAGTGGATACACACAAGGCATGCAAGAGTGATTATCAATAAAACTAAACGTAATGATATCTAGATAAAGTAGTAGTTTTATATGGACTCTAAATGTTTGAATGAACTAAAGAGAAGGAAACATCACTCTACTAGGGGGGGGGGGGGGAGTAGAACGATGTTCTTTGCCGTAAATACACGATTCACATGAAAAATTAGAAGAACGATCTTTAGGAAAAGCCTTCTGTAAAATCGGGAGAGGTGCATAATTAAGGCACCAATCCCAGTCGACAAAAGTGATGGACGATAGTGCCGAGGGTGGGAGATCCAAAATGTAGAGTTTGTTCGACAACAATTCCTTAGCAATGGAACTTCGCGTATGACGATCATGTATCACAAAGGTGAAAAAAGGGCAGTCCGGTGCACAAAGCATCCCCGTGCAACGAGGGTTTGGGGAAGGTGTTGGATCTACAGGCGCTCTGAGAGGAGGGTGAATAAGGGTTTTAAGAAATTTAGAGTTTTACTTGAAAATTTTTGAATAAAAATATTTCACCTAAAATATTTTTCACCGAATAGAAGTTGAAATCAAAGTAATAGAACAAAGTGCATGATTATATTTCATTAATAAATTGATTACAAAAAGATGATTTCTATGACGCAAGAAATCAAGACGGTGAAATATAAAAATTCTTTTGTTTTCCATACCGACCCTTCTTCCTAAGGACGGTTGGCCCTAGTCTATCTCTCCCTAAATAAGCCTCAAGCCTCCCCTAGACCTAAACCCTAGATCTAGTTGCCAACACTCGCGGCGAATTCCTCCCTAAGCTGCGCACGACCTACTCGCTAACACATGCGACGAATTCCACTACCGTTAAAAAAAGAGTAACCAAAAGAAAAGAAAAATACAGTATAGATGAAAATATAATAAAGAGAAAACTCCCCTGTAAATAGAACCCTTGATGTTGATCTCGTTTCGCTTGCAAAATCTTAATGGCTTGAGAGTCTTCCTCTTCGATGTCTTTCAGATCCTTGAAAGCCTCCGCTTGATGAGAGTTTGTCGTAGCGTGAATTCTCCAAGTGAATATATGGGAGAATGCTTCTTGATCACCGTTTTGATAGCCTTCAATCCTTGCACATGAATACCTTTTGATCTCATCTGAAGAACTCTCCTATTGAATGAGTTGTGATGACCCCTCACACCCCTCTAGACGGTTAGGGCGAACAACCTCTTTAAATATCGTGAAAATCCGTCAACAAAAACTAAATTCTGGACCGTTTTAAATAGAGGTTGTTGTGCAGGAAGCTACATCCCGACGGTAGCCGCTATAGTGCGGCGATAACGCACAGTCTTCATGTTCTTTCTTTATTTGCTCTTTAATTCCATACCAATGACTATCATCTTTGTAAACAAATGTTTTCTCACAGAAATATGATAGATCCTTGCCTTCAAAATGATATTGCATGCTCCTTTTGGTTTCTCAATCATGTTGTGATTGATGGATTTTCGAAAACTACCGCTGCAAGATAAGCCTATCGCCGCGTGGTAGTTACTTCCTTTATGATCTTTCCTCTCGTGCCATGTTTCCTTAAAAGAACATTCTTCCAGTTGTCCTTCTGGAGCAATTGCTACCGCCAGCGGTAGAGGCTGCCGCCAGCGGTAGAGGCTGCCGCCAGCGGTAGAGGCTGCCGCCAGCGGTAGAGGCTGCCGCCAGCGGTAGAGGCTGCCGCCAGCGGTAGAGGCTGCCGCCAGCGGTAGAGGCTGCCGCCAGCGGTAGAGGCTGCCGCCAGCGGTAGAGGCTGCCGCCAGCGGTAGAGGCTGCCGCCAGCGGTAGAGGCTGCCGCCAGCGGTAGAGGCTGCCGCCAGCGGTAGAGGCTGCCGCCAGCGGTAGAGGCTACCGCGACTCGCTAGTGATCATTTTCCTTCTTCTACTTTGATCGTCCCGAATGAAATTCTTTTTACTTGTCTCTATTTAACCTGTATAACATGCACATTATAAATAAGAGCAAAGTGGATCAAATACAAATTAAGATTTGTTATTCTCAAACCAAGAGATGCAGAATGCATGTTCCATCAGAAGGGTCCCACCACAAGGGTGAAATGTGGGCAAACCTCATCCTACATTTTTATCACAAAAGTGAGAAAAAAAATTATGGAACATACATGATCATGAGTGAGATGACTACACTTTGAGCCAGGAACATGAAGTACAAATCACAGAGAGAGACACAGAGAGTTAGGGGTAAGAGGCACGTCTCAAGATTCGCTAACCGGGGTGGTTTCTGCGTTAACAACAATAATAAACTTAGGACTAACCGTGTCCATGTATCTCGGGGTTTCTCTGGAGTGATATGATTTGTGGTATCGTAGTCCATTACGAGGAGATAGACCTTGAGGTTTGAGTAACCAGCCCGCAGAGACTTTGTAGTTCCTCTCTTAGTATATCAATTTCATATTGGGATATTCTTTAAGTGTCTACTGTAGGAGAAGCTTGATGAAGCGGCGTCTGCTGCTACTGTAGAAACCATTGTTTTAAATGTCCTCCGACATGTCCGACATGTCTCCCGACATGTCATTTTTTAGTGCAAAACGATATGTTTTTCTAAAAATATACATTATGTCCTTTTGTATAATATATGCGACATGTCTGATTTTTTTCGATATATCAGCCGACACGACTTTTAAATATATCATCCGCTATTTTATTTTATGTTCTATTAGCAGACTAGCAACATATGTTTAAATCATCTATAAATATTATATTATGTATGTTTAAATCGATTAGACTTATCGTTTCAATTTTTGTAACATTTTATTCTTACAACCAATTTTGTATAATTGTTTCACAATTTTTTAATTTCATATTACAAAAAATATGAAAATATTTAATACATTTATTACAAAAATATGAAAATATTTAAATCTTCTTTATTTGCAATAAACTTATTGTTATCGTAATAAAATTATTGTACTATTTAATATATTTTACAATATATCATTTTGTATTTGTTAATAATATTTTATCTTAGATACTATTTGATTTTATTTCGTAATATAAATGACTCATTTTTCTATCTATTTGTTGTATTGTTTTTCTATTTTTATAAGATATAATTATAGTTAGTATACATAAAAATAAAAATTTTATTTATAAGACATGGAAATCCGATATTTTAAAATATCCCCGACATGTCTCCGACTTCCGACATCCGACATTTAAAAACTCAATCTGATATGTCGCCGACATCCGAGATTTAAAACATTCCATGTTGCATCAGTGTGTTTCGCCCAACCACAGTAGTTACACTAGATGGGGTTCGTTCCCTCAGGACGGTTACATCCATCTCGCCCTCCACCTCCTCGAGAGTCCGTGCGCTTTCCCCCGTTCCCTTTATTTGGGGAGTGTGTTTCTGTAGAATATTAGAGAAGAACGAGAGATTGAGTCATGAAGACATCAGTTGGAGGGGTGACCTTCAATACCATCGAAGAAACATTGAACAAGAGGGAACCGTTGGAGAAAATAAAACATTTGCTCGAATACTATAGAGGTGTGGTGGAATTCGAGCCATCATCATGGCTATACCAACCGCCTCATTCTAAGTCATCTGGTTACTAGATCAATAGTGGGAGATTGGTGTTGAATCCAAGCCTCAACGAGGGTATTATATTGCGTTACATACAAAGTGGGATCACAATCAGGACCTGGCTTAACGGTCTAAAGGTCTCGAAATAAGTCGAACAAATGCTGAAGATTATCTTTGCCGGAGTAAAAGGACTTTAGTTCATCCCACATAGTCTTTGCGGTTTCATGGTGCAGTCATGTGATATGGCTCACTCTCTATAGAGTTCGGTATCCAAATTTTAACACGACTATCATCCCGAAACCACTGCTCTGTAGGCTCAGTCATGGTTGGGGTCGGGGGAGTCTTGGGTCAGATGATAAATAAGTCCTTTATTCTGAAGTACTTGGCACTAAGTGGACCCACTTAACAAAATTTTTCTTTTTAATAAGGGAAATAATAGTAATTTTTAGTTCATCTCGGACTTCATATATGGGAGAGGAAGTGGAAGAGAGGAAGTGATGAACGAAGTATCATCCGTCCCGTTTGCTTAATGGGCGGCTCTAGGATGGTGAGCGCAACAAGACTAGGAGACGAGCTCAAGCAGCAGACGTGTGAGCTCAAGCAACAGACATTTGAGCACTAGCAACAGTCGTGCGAGCTGCGAGTTTAGGCGAGACGGGTGAACTATGTTAGCGCAAGCACGAGCGAGCTCAGGAAGGAGTCGATCGAAGTAGGGTTGGCTCAAGAAAGCGTGCTCAAGCGATCCCTCGATGAGCTTGACGAGCTCAAGCAACGCGCAAGTTTGATCCAAATGCAAGCTCAAGTTGCAGATGAGTGATGGCAAGTTGCAAACGAGCGATGTCAAATGGGAGTCGATGGAAGTAGGGCAATCTCAAGACAACAAGTTCAAGTGCGGACATATTTAGTTAGGCAGCAAACGGTCGAGTTGTGAGTTTATGGCGGACGGGCGAGCTGCGAGCTCAGTTGCTCGAGGATGGAGCGGGAAACAATGCAAAACGGCGTGAGCTCGAGAGTTCAAGCTACATGAGAGTGAGAGCTCAATGGCACTTGCGGGCTAGGCGAGAGGAGCCTTCAAGAATCATAATGCTCTGATACCATGTTAGAAAATGCCAAAAGATTTGTGACAATCTTATTACTTCATATATCTAAATACAAGTACTTGTTCACTTATTTATAGCTATGAGGAGTGACAAATTTTTCATTCACAATGTGGGACTAAAATCTAACAAGAAAAAAAGATTCCTAATGGGCTATATCTAAATACAAGTACTTGTCAACTTCCTCCTTTTACATTTTATATAAACAAAGAGAAATAACAAATATATTCGCATTTATGCTGACCCTATGTCCCTCAGCTAACTTCATTTACAGACCCCGCCTTAAGATTAATTGACTTATCCAACATAATTCTTCTTAACAATATTTAGGCTACAATTTTGATTCCAAAATATTATAAGATGATACAATTACCATGTCCCATAATCAAATCACCTCGTCAAGTGCTCTTATTTTTGGAATCACACTGTGTTTTTATGTGTTTGTAACCCCTGGTGTCATTTTCATAATATTAGACGACCAGGCGTTGATGCTTGTTCCCTTGTGATCTCCAGCTAATGATGATCAAGCGACGTCGTAAAGCCCTCAACGCATTATCATTGAAGCCGTCAACATGGATTACCTCCCTCGCCTCTCAAACGCGCCAACTCCCAATCCATCTGGGGCTTCGATCGGTGTCCTGCACCTGTTTGCAGGGCCACCTGTGTTTGTGTGCATCAACCACTTGTCTGGTATAGTGGGATGCTGCTAGTGCCTTTGCTACAACAAGCAACCCCATCGGTTCTTCATCCCTCTGTCTCCTTCGCTTCATGCCAACAACTCGTATGACGGTTAGTTATTAAAGGTGCAAGGCGCACCAAGGCGCAAAGGGGTCTTGGAGCCTAGGCGCAAGGCTCGAGGCGCAGGCGCGCGCCTGACGAAGACAAGGCGCAACCACATTCATTTAAAAAAATAAGCATCAAACATCAGTTCATCTTCTTGATCAAATTTTTCTATCTATTCTACTCATTAATCATTCATTACTATTAATTATAACTCTTAAAAAATAGAATTAATATGGTCGTTTACATCATATCTAAGTCTTAACACTCGATTATGTTTCACAAATACTAAATCATGTAAAAAATATTGAGTTCTTACATTATTTCTTTCTTTCTATTGGGAAAAAAAGGTTTGCAACAGAAACCGCTCTCAGACGCGCCTTTTATACTCCAAAGGCGCACGAAGGCGCAAACCTCTGAGCCTGTTGAGCCTGGAGCCTTAGGCGCACCTTTAACAACTGCATTAACTAAGGATGCCTCTGCTTCAAACTGCTTGGATCGTCTAGGAGCTTGACTAGAAGATCTCAGCTCTTCCTCCGTGAGCTCTCAACACCTCCGTGCACCACCATCCGCCTCCACCAGCTCCACTTTCCATGCAACCCTTCTACAACACCATCTTCTGTAGCCCTAGTGACAACCGGAAACTCTGAATTTAATATTGGTGATCATCATGTCATCATTGGTTTAAAAAAACATACCTAATTTATGGAATCTAAATGCATCAATGAAAGTGTAATTGTGGTCGCTGAGATTGGAAAAAACTTGACAATGACATACAAATAAGCATTCTACTTCATAAACTGACATTTATTTTACATTTTTTTGTTTTCAATTGGAAAAACTGAAGGTTTTTTCCTTGACATGTCTATGTTCCTATGAAAGGCATTTTGTTTCTATGTGAATTTTGTTCTTCCATTTTACCCCTTCCATTTTAAATTCTATTTTTTTTTCAGGGGGAATATCCTGCCCGCCTTTAGTATGCATCAACGGAACTAACAATACACTTGTTGAAACACTGTCACAAAGCCGTGTGATACAATCACAAAAATGCATTATTATGTAAGACAATGAGTAGATTTTAACGTACTAAATTAAATACTGAACATTCGATCTATCCATCCTCTCAGCATGTTTATATATGCTATCCATTCTTATTGCATGATATACTCACATATTTGTGTGGAATTGCTATGTTATTTTGGGGCACTGTTATTTTTGACGGATGTCCAATATTTTCCATACATCATTGCATAAATTTGAGAAAGATATGTCAAAGTAGTAGTTATGTTAATAGCCCTATCTATTAAATGCAAGTGTTTTTGGTTCACTGCTCTATAATATTTTTTAGTGTCATTCCCCTTGGGCATCAATAAACTAATATAGAATTTACCGACATGTAGATGCGACATGATTGTCATTGAAATGCCATTACTGAATGTATTGTTTAAAGGTATCATGAAACAAAGCAGCTGAAATATTTGAATGACTTAATAATAACTGATGTAAACGAATCGATAAACATCATTGTTTAAATGGTCAGGCTTGGAAGTACCACTATTTGTTATTTTGTTTCTTAAATTTACAAAACCGAGACAACATTTATTCCATGTCATCTTTCATCTTCATCAGCTACTTGAGTACTTCTACCACCTTTGGCAACTTTTATCCTTTGATTGTTGAGAAGGCTCGTTTGTAGCTAACTTTGAGTTTTTTAACTATATATGAATTTATGACATACCATTAATTAGGCATTTTCTTGAACTAGTTTGAACTTCTTAAATAAGGTATATGCGTTTGATTGCAATTCAGGAACAGTGCTATGTGACTGAGCAAAAATGTATTGCATCAGAAATTCTAATTTTCAAACTTCTTCCTGCATGGCGGCTCCCTCTTTCTGTTTACTATTTCACAGTCAATTTTGGAAAACAACCATTATTCAGTCGGAACATCTGAAGCTTGAAGCATTCAAGAATTTCAAGGCATTACCCTGTGGCTCCACTGAAGCTTTATTTTCAAAGCGGAAGTCGGAACAATTCCGAATTTTTTTCTCAACCATAGTTGAATCAATATTAGTTCAAGCTCGTGATCCCTCTCGACTCACCTTAAACATAGCGAGTGCGATCGAAGAAGAAAGATTTGAAGATGCTTTGAAGGAGTATGAGAAGCATGTGCATATGGATGGCTTCCCTAGGCGATCAATTATAAACAAGCTCATAACAAGTCTTGCTGAGAGTTGCGAAGGCTGCTGGCTTGAAAAAGCTTATGAGATAGTAGATCTTCTCTTCCATGAGAAAAAGCACGATCTTTTGGATAAGACATCCCTCCTTTATCTTTCGTTTGTCCTCGCAAGGTGCCAAAACCCCATTCTGGCTTCAAATACCCTGCGAAAATTGGTTCAGATGGAAGAATTTCCTCCTGTTGCAGCTTGGTCTGGTGTCATTGGGCATTTGTGCCAAACTGAAAACGGTGCCTTTCTTGCTGCTGAACTTATTATGGAGATTGGTTATCTCTTCAAGGATAATAGGATTGATCCTAGAAAGAAGAGCAATAGACCGTTGCTATCAATGAAGCCCAACTCTTTTGTTTTTAATCTAGTACTGACTGGATGCGTATTACATGGGATTACGAGAAAAGGGGATCAACTTCTCGAATTGATGCCTCGAGTTGGGGTGAAGCCTGATACTGATTTACTGATTATAATGGCTCAAATATATGAGAAAAATGGGTGGAGGGATGAGATAAATAAATTGAGAAGGCATGTTGATGAGGCCTGTGGGCTTAATGACTTCCAGTTTCAGATTTTCTATAATTGCCTTTTGTCCTGCCATCTGAAATTTGGTGACGTGGATTTTGTAGCAGATGCGATATTAGACTTGCTCAGGAAATCTAATGAAGCAAAAAGTTCTCTGTCTGCTGCAAGATCAGTACTTGAAGCTGTTGAAGGTGGTGGAAAGGTGGTCTCTAGTCCTCATACTTTTGAAGTTAAGAAACGTAATTTTACAGAGAAAATGTTGCTTAAAAGCCATGCTCCAACCTATTCCGAGTTCACAAAGGACAAGAGGTTTTCGAGGATTGAAGCTGAGGCGAGGGAGTCACTTGTGCTGTTGTCAGAAAAATTGACGGCGCGTGTTGAACTGGTTAGATCTAAAGACGGCATTCTCCATCCAACTGATACAATCTACGCCAAACTCGCGCGAGGATTCTTGGAAACGAATAGGATAAGAGATTTAGCGGTATTTATCATCAAAGCTAGTAAGGAGGAATCACCAGTCTCCGTAGAGAACTCAGTTGCTGTTCAGGTGATTGATGCATGCATTTCCCTGGGTTTATTGGACCAAGCACATGATCTCTTGGATGAGATGAGATTTTCTGGAGTCAGAATTGGTTCTTCTGTTTATTCTTCTCTTTTGAAGGCCTATTGCAAGGACAATCGACATGCTGAGATCAATGCACTTCTAAAAGATGCTCGTAAAGCTGGAATTCAGCTTGATTCAAGCTGTTACGAGTGTTTGATTCAAGCTAGAGTGAATCTGAATGACTCAAGTGGAGCTCTTCTTCTGTTTAAAGAGATGAAAGCGTCCAATATATCAAAATCTGGAAAGAATGAATTTGAGAAGTTGGTGGAAGGCTACTCCGCGAGCGGTGAAGCTGGTCTTATGTCCAAGCTTTTAGAAGAAATCAAATATAATCAAAAAGTGGATTATGGTGTTCATGATTGGAATAGTGTGATACATTTCTTCTGCAAGAAAAAAATGATGCATGATGCACAGAAAGCTTTAAACAAGATGAGGGCTTTGGGACACACCCCCAATGCACACACGTTTCACTCGTTGGTCACTGGCTATGCTGCTATAGGAGGAAAGTACGTTGAAGTTACGGATCTGTGGGGTGACATGAAAGTAATTACCAGTTCAAGCTCAATGAAATTTGATCAAGAGTTGTTGGATTCTTTCTTGTATTGTTTTGTGAGAGGCGGCTTCTTTCTTCGGGCCATGGAAGTCATTGAGATGATGGAGGCTGAAAAAATGTTTATTGATAAGTTCAAGTATAGGTCACTTTGGCTGAAGTATCACCGGACGTTGTATAAAGGAAAAGCACCCAAGATCCAGACAGAATCTCAGTATAAGAGGAGGGAAGCGTGCTTGTGTTTTAAGAAATGGATAGGATTGACATGAACTTTAGCGGAGTTCTGGACTGTTTACATTTGGTGAGGCATTCACTCAAGGATCTCCATATTTTGCATGTTTTATAAGTAAAGAGGTAAGAAATTTATTCGGGAAAAATATTTGGTTTAAAACTCACTTTTGTTAGCTAATAAGTATCTTTGCTGATCTTATACTACCTCCATGAGAAGCAAGACAGGTTCCTTCTTATTAACACTTAAGCATACCGAGAAACTAATATAGCCTTGTACTTAATGTAGACCTTGGGCCCCTGCAACCACAATCAATTGATTTTGGGTTGAATATTTATGTTCTTAAATGTTATCATAACATACTAGGCTTAATGACCCACTTCCATGCTACCTGATAAAATAAAATAATAAGTTAGTCCAAGTGTTAGCATTAGCAGCCAAAGTCCCTACACATGGAAAAAATTATACAGATTCCAGATATACTGATTTGTGTCCGGAATTGATGGATTTTCAACATGTTGACGATTCTATGGACATGGCCCCAATATTTTTTTTTGTATTTTGGACTTTTTTGAGCAAGAGAAATAGGAAGTGCAGAAAATGTTTCTTCCTGGAATTTTAAATTCCCCCGGCTCTTGGATGATCAAAAATTGCTGCATATCTTGGCGTGGTTGTAGAAAGGAAAAAATGGACGTTGGTTTAGCCCATGAAAAAGTAAGTTTCCTCAGGAACATTGCTTTTGTTCGTAAATATGTTTTTGTGTGTTTACAGTGGAGATGACTAATTATGCATGGATCTATGTTGAGTAGATTTGTATGTAGACTCATTTGGGCTTTATGTGACCAATTTATGATCATATAAGAACAAATGCTTCCACACAAACAAATCTAGGCAATATAGATTCATGCCGAAGCCATCTTTTCAACTATAAACCCTAAAAGTATATCGATGAACAAAAGTAATGTTATAAAGGTGACGCGGGAAGAATCTACATGTGACGCACACGCGATGCCCTAACCCTTGATCAATGTGAGCTAGCGCGTGACAACTTCAAATTGATCTACTAAAATGGAGATGTAAGTGCAAGCACACAACAAGACATAATTCAATGAATGAGAAACTCACAACATAAACTCTAACTCTAATGCAACACTTCAATCATGCAATTTGTTAATTAAACAACGCTGTTGGTAATTGGTGTGCGTTTATCACCAATTGGTGTGCGTTTATCACCAATTGGTGTGCGTATAGCCTCCTCCTCCTTTTGTATTTAGTTCACATCTCCAATCATGTATTTGGTTCCCCTCTTCTGTGTATATATAGGGGAGCAATGTAACAATGTAATTGCTTGGACATAATAAGAAAAGCTACATTTTATTTCTACTTGGTATCAGAGCCAGGTTCGAAATCGATCCGGTGCGAGCAAGTGCAGTGGGATAAACTCTGGAGGCCGCAAATTTGCGCATAGAGGACGCAGAAGGAGCGCGCGACAGCTTTCCTTCCACGTAGCTTGCAGTAGTAAGGAGTGCGACACTTGCACAAGAGTAGTGCATCACTTGCGCAGGAGGAGTGTGGCAGGGTGCGTCACTTGCGCAGGAGCGTGTGCGGGTGCACAGTGCGACAGAGGGCGTGCGGCAGGAGCGCAACTTCTCCTTGCGACGTGTAACACCCAAATATCATCTCACAACATAAAATAATGTACAACTTTAATATTACATTATTACGAGGAAACGAAAGGTGAAATATGCTTAAAATGTCGCCGCAACAAGTTTTACCTGCTAACATTAAATATCGCGACATTATTTATTGCTTCTCATATTTTTTTTATTTACAAAGAACGAATAAAATAGAGTGTTCATACGAGCATGAATTAAATCCGGATGGTGTGCTAATAGAAAAATGAAATCCTGGAAAGTTAAGTAATAATAGCAGTGCTAATAGCAGAAATGAATAAAAGGAGCGGTAGGTTTGGACGGCAGAAACTAAGCGGTGGAGGGACCAACTGTACATGTATTAAATAAGTAATAATCGAGCCTTTGCCATTCAAAATCCTGTATCCAACCCTTCTCGTTCTCGCCGCTCACGCCCAGCAGCGCTTCTGTCGCCCTCGCCGACAGCCCTCCGTCCCCCCTCCCTTCTCTGATTTCCCTCCTTCTCGGCAGGGGAGAGCAACCCTCTTCTTGGTCGATCCCTCTCCTACTGGATAACAGCCCTCTTCTTGGTGGCGGGCGGTTTTGGAAACCCTAAGTTCTTCCTTTTTGTAGTATTTCTCAATGTGAGCTTTTCTTTCCCTCTTTCCCCTCTCATTTGTGTTAATTTGTGTAAAAGCTTTAGGTATAGAGGGATTATTGGAGGAATTTTAAGATGTTTTGTTACATGAATTTAATTCTTTACTGATTTTATGTTAAGTATAACATATGGAATATTGTAGTGGATTGGATCTGCTGTTATTAGCTTTTGTTGGATGAGGAGGATAGGTATAACTATTTAGGATGTTGATTTTGATTTCCGGGTACTGATATAGAAATTGAGGATTTGCTGTTGAAATTGATAGAGGTGATTTTTATGAAGCCCAAAGAAGTGTATGTCTACTTTGATAAAATTTGTGTTTTAGATTACCTGGAAGGGCTGTCATCAATTGATATGTACATGAATGAGCCTGATAGTAATTGATAGGAATTTGGTGGGAATCATGAATAACATTAGGGATTTTTGCATCATATATTGCTGCAATTTCTATGGGGCTACTATTTTCCCCCCTTTCGAGAGCTGTTTTACCCTATATAAGGACTAAATTGACATAAGAACTTGATATATGTAAAATTGAAGATGTTAAGATCATGGGGTATATGTTATGTTACGTTAACTTAAGGTTAGAGGTCCTTTTTCCCTCATTGTCGTACTCAACCTTAGACTCCACAGCGTTTGCGAGTTGTGCGCACTAAGTTCGATCTATAAAATTGGGCCCAAGACTGAATACTGAAATAAATGCAGTACCCCTTAACTAACTAAAATGAAGCAAGAAAAGAAAGAAGCATAAATTGAATAATTGTTAAATGCTAGAACCTGCTTACCTTATTTAGCTATTCCTTCAATGATTGAAACTGATAACTGTAAGTTTATTTATTGCTCATACTGTACAATTTGTTATCATATACATATTGTTATCTACCTTCTACCTTTAAATTGCCTGTATAACAGTTAAAGAAATGATTCTCCTCGCTTAGTCTTTTCTTAAAAGGACTAACCCTTTCCATTCTAACTTTTTTAGGAACTAAGCATAAACAAGCATAAACTGGAGCTTTATCGATTATGGTACAAACGCATAATAGGAAATTTTGAAGTGGCCACATGAAGATTGTTGCAAACTTATGAAGTGCTCCACTTATAAAAATTAGCACTGTTTTGTACTGGACTTGTAATTATAACTATGTTGGACATGAAAATGTAAAATGGAATATGAGTTTATTTCTGTACTGTCTTTTCAATACATATTGTGGCATACTGAAACTTATTGTTTGGCTGTAAACGCTGCTAAATGTGAAATGTATACTGTTCCTCTGTTGCGGTCTACGGGCCGTTACAGAAAATGGTATCAGAGAGAGGTTTAGGTGCCACAAATAGTATTGTAACACTGTACAGCATATAAACTTTTATATATATTGTGTATACATGTCCTTGAGTTAGCATCTAATTCATTCCCAATTACAGGAACCTGAGTGTTCTAGTCGGAGGGCTCGAGAAGAGCCAGTGGTATCTGCAGAAAGTGAGACAGATCACAGAGTAAACCTTCAAATAGCCGATGTTGCTAAGGCAATGGCAGAAGCAATTCGGCTAGTTAGAGATACTCCCCCTGTAGTACCTCATGGTGATCCCTTACCTAGGCCACCACAACGTCTGATAGATGTTGAACTCCAACAATTTTTGGAGTTAAAGCCCCCTACCTTCCGAGGAGGCTTAACTCCGATAGAGACTGAAGACTGGATATTGAGGATAGAAACTATCTTTCGGGTCATGCATTGTACAGAGGAAAGGAAGATTGATCTGGTTACGTTCTTACTCGAAGGAGAAGCAAAGAGATGGTGGGATGCAGTGATGAGTGGAAAATTTGCTGCTAGGGGCATTGCTGCAATTACTTGGAAGGAGTTTGTCGAAGAATTCACTAATTGGTTTGTGCCTGCATCAGAGAAAGGATTGTTACAAGAGAGATTCTTACGTTTAGTACAGGGAAATCGCAGTGTACTTCAATATGAAGTCGAATTCTCAAACTTAGCATTTTATGCGGGATCTTTTGTCGCAACAGAAGCTGATCGATGTCGCCGCTTCCAACAAGGCCTAAGGGATAATATTCGTACATATTTAGTACCCTTTGAGCTTACCAACTATAGTAGCTTGGTTGCGAAGGCTCGTTTAACCGAGATAGATATGGAGCGGACTCAGAAAAGAAGAGAGTTTATGAAGAAACCAACAAGTGAAGGATCAAATAAGGAATCCTCAGACAGGTCAGGTAAGTCTTCATGGAAGAAAAAGAAATGGTCACAACCTTCCTCATCAGCTACCACTGGCAGTGTGACCCAGTCATATCCAGGCAAGTGCGAAAAATGTGGAAAAGTACATAAGGGGCAATGTTTATTTGGTACTAGTATATGTTACATTTGTCGCCAACCAGGACATCGACAAAATGAATGTCCCAAAAGGCAAGCAAAAGAGGGAAGTTTCAAAGGAGCCCCTGGAGGACAACCTCAACGAATGTATCATATGGGCACAGTTAAGGAAGGCGAATCAGTTGCCTCCACCTCAGCACCAGTGTGATCTGGCCATGAAGAACGACAGATACAGCCTCGTGTCTTCAATCTGGGGCAACAAGACGCTAAGGCGGATGACACTGTTATTACGGGTATGATTTATGCATACAAGCAACTTTTGAAGGCTTTGTTTGATACTGGAGCAAGTCACTCTTTTATTGCAACACGTATTGTGAACGCCTTACAACTATAACCATATGCAACACATAATATCTTACATGTCATGATACCCAACAATCACATAATGACTACACAACTACGAACTCAACTTCAAATTCAAATCAACGAAAAAGTCCTGGAAGTCGATTTGGCAGTATTACCAATTGCTGAATACGATATCATTTTGGGTATGGATTGGTTATCAAACCATGAAGCTATAATAAATTGTAAGACGAAGGAGCTTACAATTAAATGTCCCGATCAAAGTTTAGTATCTTTTAAAGGTTTGACTGAAGTAGCAAAAGCGTTGATATCTGCGATGAAGGCCGTGAAGACGATCCGAAAGGGAGGCGAAGCGATATTAGTTATGATAAAAGAAACAAAAGAAGAAAAGAAAGACATTTCGGCAGTGGCCGTAGTTCGAGAATTCCCCGAAGTATTCCCTGATGAACTACCAGGAATACCTCCAACCAGAGAGATAGAATTTGAAATTCCTCTCATTGAAGGAGCAAATCCAGTTGCTAAAGCACCATATCGTAAGTCTCCAAAGGAATTAGCAGAGTTGAAATCTCAGTTACAAGAATTATTAGATAAAAATTTTATTCGGCCCAACTCTTCTCCCTGGGGAGCTCCCGTTTTATTTGTGAAAAAGAAGGATGGAACACTTCGCCTTTGCATTGATTATAGAGAGCTGAATAAATTGATGGTCAGAAATAAGTACCCTCTTTCGCGCATCGATGATTTATTTGATCAACTAGTACATATGACCGTATTCTCCAAGATTGATTTAAGATCAGGTTATCATCAATTGAAGGTCAAAGAAACAAATGTATTTAAAACAGCTTTCAGTACCCGATATGGCCACTTTGAATTCGTAGTCATGCCCTTTGGATTAACAAACGCTCCTGCAACGTTTATGGATTTAATGAATAGAGTATTTAAAGAATATCTTGA
Source organism: Dactylorhiza incarnata (assembly GCA_033032865.1). Classification (NCBI taxonomy): domain Eukaryota; kingdom Viridiplantae; phylum Streptophyta; class Magnoliopsida; order Asparagales; family Orchidaceae; genus Dactylorhiza; species Dactylorhiza incarnata. Next base: position 902,944 of record JAWHQI010000181.1, on the reverse strand, counting down.
TACATGCGTTATTGTCTTTATTGATGATATCTTGGTATACTCCAAAACCGAAGAGGAGCATGCACAACATCTGAGATTAGTATTACAACTATTAAAGAATCATCAATTATATGCAAAATTTTCTAAGTGCGCATTTTGGTTACGTGAAGTATCCTTCTTAGGACATGTTATAAATGAACAAGGATTAACTGTGGACCCCAATAAGATTGAAGTTATCCTACAATGGCCGAGTCCGAGGACAGTAACAGAAGTGAGAAGCTTTTTGGGATTGGCTGGCTATTATCGAAAGTTTGTAAAGAATTTTTCTAAAATAGCTTTACCTCTCACTTAGTTAACAAGAAAGAATGTAACTTTCAACTGGAGCGATGCATGTCAGTCAGCTTTTGAAGAATTAAAAGAAAGTTTAACCACTGCCCCTATTTTAGTGATGCCGTCAGGATAAGAAGGGTTTCAGATCTACAGTGATGCGTCTTATAAAGGACTTGGATGTGTTCTAATGCAGCATGGAAAAGTAATCGCTTATGCTTCTAGACAATTAAAAGATGCTGAGAAAAATTACCCAACCCATGATTTAGAACTAGCAACGGTAGTGTTCGCATTGAAAATATGGCGTCACTATCTATATGGGATCCGATGTGAAATTTTTACTGATCATAAAAACTTGAAATATATCTTTACACAGAAAGAGTTAAACCTTCGACAGAGGCGTTGGTTAGAATTTATTAAAGATTACGATGTTAATATTCAGTATCACCCCGGTAAGGCTAATACAGTAGCTGATGCATTAAGCCGAAAAAGTACAGTCACACTTTCAGTAATGGGACAGTATAATCAGAAATTACTGCAAGAGTTACAAAGAATGGAAATATATCTTATTTTTACTTCAGAAGATAAGCAGTCTCAACTATTCCAAATGCAAATTCAGTATTCAATTAAAGACAGAACGGTGAAAGCAATATCTCAGGATCCCTTCTTTGTAACCTTATTGGAGAAGGTAAAGAATGGAGAATCAAATACTTTTACAGAAAAAGGGGGACTGTTATTCCTCAATGATAGACTTTGTGTTCCAAATGTTGATAATTTGAGGAAAGACATTTTGTTTGAAGCACATAATACACCATATTCTATTCATTCGGGACGTACAAAAATGTACCATGATTTAACACAAGAGTTTTGGTGGCCTGGAATGAAGAAAGATGTAATTACATATATTGCTAAATGTCATACTTGCCAAATAGTGAAAGCAGAGCATATGAAACCAGGAGGTTACTTAAAATTGTTGCCCATTCCAGAATGGAAATGGGATGACATTGCTATGGATTTTGTATGGGGTTTACCTCGAAGCAAGCGAGGAAATGATGGGATTTGGGTAATCATTGATCGACTGACAAAGAGTGCACACTTCATTGCAACAAAACAGGGTGGACCAACTGAAAGATTAGTAGATGACTATATTGATGTTATTGTTAAATTTCATGGCATACCTCGCACAATTGTCTCTGACAGGGATGGTCGATTTACTTCTGATACTTGGAAACTTGTGCATAAACGTTTGGGAACAAAATTGTTGTATAGCACCGCCTTTCATCCACAAACAGATGGTCAGTCAGAACGTACTATTCAGCTATTAGAGGATCTTTTACGAATGATTGTCTTGGATCTAAAAGGATCATGTGAAAAATATCTGTCACTGGCCGAATTTTCTTATAATAACAGTTACCAGTCTACAATTCAAATGACTCCTTTTGAAGCCCTTTATGACAGAAAATGTCGAACTCCTCTTAGTTGGGCAGAAGACGGTGAAAGAAAAATATACAATAACAAAAGGACGGACAAGATGCAAGAGAAAATCTTATTCATCCAAAAGAGAATGAAAATTGCCCAGGATCGTCAGCAGAAATACTATAATGCACGGCACCGTCGTGTAGAATTTAGCGTGGGCGATCAAGTATGTTTAAAGATTAAACCATTTAAAGGCGTTTCACGACTACGGAGAATTGGAAAACTGAGTCCACGATTTGTAGGACCTTTCCCTATTATTGAACGTATTGGAGACATGGCTTATAGGTTGGCATTGTCAAACGAACTGCAAAACCTACATGACGTCTTTCATGTATCAGCACTTCGTAAATACATTGTTGATCCAGACAAAATGGTTTCTGTTCAAGAGGTACAAATTGAACCGGACTTATCAAGCCCAACAGAACCGTACCGAATCCTTGACTGGCAAACTAAGCGACTGCGAAATAAAGATGTTAATTTTGTAAAGGTCTGGTGGAAGGGCCATCCAGAAGGTGAAGCCACTTGGGAACGAGAAGATCGCTTATGGGACTTATTTCCAACTTTTTAAAGGTATGTCATTTTCGCGGACGAAAATTTATGTATGGGGGGATGTAATTGTAACACCCAAATATCATCTCACAACATAAAATAATGTACAACTTTAATATTACATTATTACGAGGAAACGAAAGGTGAAATATGCTTAAAATGTCGCCGCAACAAGTTTTACCTGCTAACATTAAATATCGCGACATTATTTATTGCAAGAATGAAATCCTGGAAAGTTAAGTAATAATAGCAGTGCTAATAGCAGAAATGAATAAAAGGAGCGGTAGGTTTGGACGGCAGAAACTAAGCGGTGGAGGGACCGACTGTACATGTATTAAATAAGTAATAATCGAGCCTTTGCCATTCAAAATCCCGTATCCAACCCTTCTCGTTCTCGCCGCTCACGCCCAGCAGCGCTTCTGTCGCCCTCGTCGACAGCCCTCCGTCCCCCCTCCCTTCTCTGATTTCCCTCCTTCTCGGCAGGGAAGAGCAGCCCTCTTCTTGGTCGATCCCTCTCCTACTGGATAACAGCCCTCTTCTTGGTGGTGGGCGATTTTGGAAACCCTAAGTTCTTCCTTTTTGTAGTATTTCTCACTGTGAGCTTTTCTTTCCCTCTTTCCCCTCTCCTTTGTGTTAATTTGTGTAAAAGCTTTAGGTATAGAGGGATTATTGGAGGAATTTTAAGATGTTTTGTTACATGATTTTAGTTCTTTACTGATTTTATGTTAAGAAATAACATATGGAATATAGTAGTGGATTGGATCTGCTGTTATTAGCTTTTGTTGGATGAGGAGGATAGGTATAACTATTTAGGATGTTGATTTTGATTTCCGGGTACTGATATAGAAATTGGGGATTTGCTGTTGAAATTGATAGAGGTGATTTTTATGAAGCCCAAAGAAGTGTATGTCTACTTTGATAAAATTTGTGTTTTAGATTACCTGGAAGGGCTGTCATCAATTGATATGTACATGAATGAGCCTGATAGTAATTGATAGGAATTTGGTGGGAATCATGAATAACATTAGGGATTTTTGCATCATATATTGCTGCAATTTCTATGGGGCTACTATTTTTCCCCCTTTCGAGAGCTGTTTTACCCTATATAAGGACTAAATTGACATAAGAACTTGATATATGTAAAATTGAAGATGTTAAGATCATGGGGTATATGTTATGTTACGTTAACTTAAGGTTAGATGTCCTTTTTCCCTCATTGTCGTACTCAACCTTAGACTCCACACCGTAATTATTTACAAATATGAACAATACACAATTATTTGCAGCTACGAAGAAGGATGGTGTCACCCGTTAGGCGTGAGGATGACCCAAGGAAAGAAAAAGAGCATCATATGGTGAGGGTTTTATTTCTTTAATTATGTTCTATTTGCAACTGCATGCCAACTGTAAAATGTTACATCTTAAATGCATCGATGCAAAAGTTAAGGGTATCTGTAGACTGTTATAAATCCAGTTGGACCTTAAAGGTCTTATGCGAGTTGTGCGCACTGGAATGAACACTTAGGTCAACTTAGTTGGGCCATTAATGGGCTTTATGCGAGTTGTGCCCACTAAGTTCGATCTATAAAATTGGGCCCAAGACTGAATACTGAAATAAATGCAGTACCCCTTAACTAACTAAAATGAAGCAAGAAAAGAAAGAAGCATAAATTGAATAATTGTTAAATGCTAGAACCTGCTTACCTTATTTAGCTATTCCTTCAATGATTGAAACTGATAACTGTAAGTTTATTTATTGCTCATACTGTACAATTTGTTATCATATACATATTGTTATCTACCTTCTACCTTTAAATTGCCTGTATAACAGTTAAAGAAATGATTCTCCTCGCTGAGTCTTTTCTTAAAAGGACTAACCCTTTCCATTCTAACTTTTTTAGGAACTAAGCATAAACAAGCATAAACTGGAGCTTTATCGATTATGGTACAAACGCATAATAGGAAATTTTGAAGTGGCCACATGAAGATTGTTGCAAACTTATGAAGTGCTCCACTTATAAAAATTAGCACTGTTTTGTACTGGACTTGTAATTATAACTATGTTGGACATGTAAATGTAAAATGAAATAAGAGTTTATTTCTGTACTGTCTTTTCAATACATATTGTGGCATACTGAAACTTATTGTTTGACTGTAAACACTGCTAAATGTGAAATGTATACTGTTCCTCTGTTGCGGTCTACGGGCCGTTACAGAAAATGGTATCAGAGAGAGGTTTAGGTGCCACAAATAGTATTGTAACACTGTACAGCATATAAACTTTTATATATATTGTGTATACATGTCCTTGAGTTAGCATCTAATTCATTCCCAATTACAGGAACCTGAGTGTTCTAGTCAGAGGGCTCGAGAAGAGCCAGTGGTATCTGCAGAAAGTGAGACAGATCACAGAGTAAACCTTCAAATAGCCGATGTTGCTAAGGCAATGGCAGAAGCAATTCGGCTAGTTAGAGATACTCCCCCAGTAATACCTCATGGTGATCCCTTACCTAGGCCACCACAACGTCTGATAGATGTTGAACTCCAACAATTTTTGGAGTTAAAGCCCCTACCTTCCGAGGAGGCTTAACTCCGATAGAGACTGAAGACTGGATATTGAGGATAGAAACTATCTTTCGGGTCATGCATTGTACAGAGGAAAGGAAGATTGATCTGGTTACGTTCTTACTCGAAGGAGAAGCAAAGAGATGGTGGGATGCAGTGATGAGTGGAAAATTTGCTGCTAGGGGCATTGCTGCAATTACTTGGAAGGAGTTTGTCGAAGAATTCACTAATTGGTTTGTGCCTGCATCAGAGAAAGGATTGTTACAAGAGAGATTCTTACGTTTAGTACAGGGAAATCGCAGTGTACTTCAATATGAAGTCGAATTCTCAAACTTAGCATTTTATGCGGGATCTTTTGTCGCAACAGAAGCTGATCGATGTCGCCGCTTCCAACAAGGCCTAAGGGATAATATTCGTACATATTTAGTACCCTTTGAGCTTACCAACTATAGTAGCTTGGTTGCGAAGGCTCGTTTAACCGAGATAGATATGGAGCGGACTTAGAAAAGAAGAGAGTTTATGAAGAAACGAACAAGTGAAGGATCAAATAAGGAATCCTCAGACAGGTCAGGTAAGTCTTCATAGAAGAAAAAGAAATGGTCACAACCTTCCTCATCAGCTACCACTGGCAGTGTGACCCAGTCATCTCCAGGCAAGTGCGAAAAATGTGGAAAAGTACATAAGGGGCAATGTTTATTTGGTACTGGTATATGTTACATTTGTCGCCAACCAGGACATCGACAAAATGAATGTCCCAAAAGGCAAGCAAAAGAGGGAAGTTTCAAAGGAGCCCCTGGAGGACAACCTCAACGAATGTATCAGATGGGCACAGTTAAGGAAGGCGAATCAGTTGCCTCCACCTCAGCACCAGTGGGATCTGGCCATGAAGAACGACAGATACAGCCTCGTGTCTTCAATCTGGGGCAACAAGACGCTAAGGCGGATGACACTGTTATTACGGGTATGATTTATGCATACAAGCAACTTTTGAAGGCTTTGTTTGATACTGGAGCAAGTCACTCTTTTATTGCAACACGTATTGTGAACGCCTTACAACTATAACCATATGCAACACATAATATCTTACATGTCATGATACCCAACAATCACATAATGACTACACAACTACGAACTCAACTTCAAATTCAAATCAACGAAAAAGTCCTGGAAGTCGATTTGACAGTATTACCAATTGCTGAATACGATATCATTTTGGGTATGGATTGGTTATCAAACCATGAAGCTATAATAAATTGTAAGACGAAGGAGCTTACAATTAAATGTCCCGATCAAAGTTTAGTATCTTTTAAAGGTTTCAGTCCGGTGCAGCTACATCTCCAGGGTTGAAATCAGCTATAGTGGTCACCAATTCAAGGCATTCAGGATATTAGGGTGAGAAACGACAATATTACAAATGTGGTGAGATAGGTCATCTACGACATGATTGCCCCAAGCCTCCAAAGGAGCAACATGCAGGTGGGAAGAGAAAATTTGGGAACCGTGGTCGTGGACGAGGGGGTTGCAGAGGTGGTAGAAGAGGTGGCTACCGGGTAAATCTAACAATAGCAGAGGAGGGGGGAGAAGAGGGCATGACAAGTATGGGTTACTCAGAAGAGCAAGAGATTCTGGATGCCTACACCCAGTTGATGCAGAGGAAGCAAAATTGTATAATTAATGATACACTCACCCATGCTTCATCAAGGGGTAATGTTGCCTCTTTTGCTCACTCAACCACAGGTACTGGTGATACACTTGCCCTCGCATCCATATCCACCACTAGATCATCAGATTGGATAATCGATTCTGGTGCTTCTCGACATGTCACCGGGGATGGTAGAGAATTACGTTCGTATACTCCCATAACAGTCCCAGAACTCATTCAAACTACTGATGACACTTGTACAACCCGTATTCGGCGAGTAGACCGACCTGTGCTTGGCGAGTAGACCAACAACATTCGGCGAGTAGACCCAATGGCGGTCTTACTCGCCCAGGGTAAGGTGAAGCGAGTACTCCCCCTACTCGCCATAGCTCTTATCGACGTCATAGCTCTTATCGACGCCACAACTCTTATCGACGCCATAGATCTTATCGACGGCATAGCTCTTATCGATGCCAATAGCCCGTCCCGACGACAAAGTTCCTTCTCACTCGGGGCGATGCGAGTTGATCTGGCCTCAGGCGAGCTCGCTTCAAGAGAGCTTGCCCCCGGCGAGTAGGACTCAAACTTAGTTGCCCCCCAGCCGCACTCGCCCAAGGAGGGAGCGAGGCGAGTTCAGGTCAACCTGACTCCTCAGTCCTCCCTCACTATCCGCAGACCAGCAGAGCCTGCGATTAGTATTTACGAAAAGGCCCGAGGAGCTGTTCGCAGACCATTTTGCTCTGCATATAGTAATTTGGTTGAGGCGGAGGAAGCTACCCGTAGACCTTTTGGACTATTTTGCCCTCAGAAGATTTTGCCTATAAATAAAACCCATTATGTCTCAGATCTGCACGGATTTACCCCCAAGAGAGCCCGAGCTTTCTTCCCTGCATCCTTGTGCTACCTGAGACAGGCTTAACCTTTGGTATTTTGGAGGGGAAATCAAGTAGGATTTTCGGGTTAGTGGCGGGACCTCCTCGCTGCAGCCAGTGGGTCCATTCTTAAGCAACTACCTATCACTCGGTGAGGGTCAGTTCCCAGCTCGAAATACTCAGGCTTAAAGATCTGACGAAGAGAGAAGTAACTCAAGCTACTCCCCAAGTATCGAACATAGTTGGACCGGTATCCGGGTTTCAACATTTTTGGTGCGGTGAGCGTGGACTGTAGCAAGAGAAGAAAATCTCATCTGACAATCCTATGTCTGAACATGGCGAGCCGGGAGCCGGCCATGGGAACTTGCCGCCTATGGGCGAGTTCGTGACCAAGTGCGATTTCGCGGAGTTCAGGAGGTCGATGTAGGACACTATCCGGGGGCTGCTCGCGCCTCGCGCTGAGGCGGCGGCGGAGCCCTCTCCCGTCTCGGCCGCCTCGCCCGCCGAGGCGGTACTGAGTCGGCGCCCCGACAAGGAGGGATTCCCCGAAGACGATGACCGGTCGCTTCGCGCGCGAGTACTCTTCGCGAGGTCGACCTAAACTCGCCACTCCGAGGGCGAGTACGACCGGATTCGCTTGACTCGCCAACTCGCGCCGCCCAGTCCCTTCTGTGAGTTGGTACTGACCGCCCCTGTTCCCGAGGGGTTCACAGAACCCGCAATGAGTTTTTAGTCCGGAAAAGATGACCCCGTCCAGCACCTGCAATGGTTTGAGGACATTGTCCCATTAACCAAATGACGGATGCCTTCAAGTGCCGACTGTTCGCCATAACCTTCAAAGGGAAGGCTCAGGATTGGTTCCACCAGATGCCTGCAGGCAACATCTACTTCTTCGAGGACATGCGCAGAGGCTTTCTGTTTCGTTTCTCCACTTCCAAGAAAAGGAAGAAGGGCTCGGAAGCCCTTTTCCTTATCAAGCATGGGTCACAGGAGATGCTGGGGGCGTACGTTGATCGCTTCCAAGAAGAGATCCTCCTAGTTCAGGAGGTCCCAGGGCACACTCTGATGTTGGCATTCAAGCTCGGACTGCAACCAGGATTCTTCAAGATGGAGATTACCCGTAATCCTCCCTTGTCATTCGAGGAACTGATCGATCGGGCCGCAAGGCAGATCGGAGGTGAGACGACAAGCCTGGAGTTCGTGGCCAAGCTGGCCAGACTGGAGGGAGGAGGTGAGAAGAACGAAGCTGACGGCAACCGACAGGAGGTCAAGAAGAAGGAAGAGCCGAGGAGGCAGGAAGGGAGAGGGTTCCGAGAGAATAGAGATCAACGGGATCAGGAGAGGAGGTTCCAGGTCCCGCCAAAAAGGCCGGCATGGAGACCCGCAGGAGGAGGTTACCCTGGGAGGCAGGGAAGAAGGTTTTCCCCCGAGCGTCGGAACCACTGTCATTCCCCCGACCGAAGGAAAGGGCAGTGGAGGCAGAACCAGGCGTCGCCCCGGGAAGCAAACGTCATCAGGAGAGGACGAGGACGTGGTCGGGGAGCAAGACCACGATAGCCTTGAGGTGAGGAGCGTCGGGCAATACCTTATTGCAACTTCCATCAGGTGGGGTGTTACCGAATAGATAGGGAGAGAGAGGAAGAATCCGACAAGGGGGAGGGCCGGCGGTGGCGAGCGAGACGAAAGTAGGAAGGATGAGGAACTTAGGGAGCAACCCTAAAATCTTGCATAAATTCAAGCATACCTTACAAACTCCACCCCTCCCTCTTATATAGATGAGGGAGGACACACAAAATAAGACAATATAATTAATAATAATTAAGTCTAATTAATATTAATTAAAAGGCATTTAATTAATATTAATTAACACATTTAATTTCAAAAGGAATAATCGTGGCGGCTTCCATGCGCGTGCCCCAAATAGTTGCGGCGGATTCCCTACGCTTATGTTGGTGATCTCCATCCGGGGGTTCCCCTTGCGTGAAAGTGTATGCGTAACACTATACCGCTCTTGAAAATCGACCTTGTCCTCAAGGTCGAATGTTTTGCTTTTATCGGGATCTTTAAGGTTGTTGACGAGAAAAAAGTTGTGCATTGTTAGTGGCGGCGACGCTTGCCTTGAAGAGAAAGAACTAAGAGGGGTAAAAAAAAAGTATTTTGGTTGAAATTTCATCTGAAAGTTTATGCGTGGGATGAAAAAAAGTGGGTGTGCATTTGTTTGGAAGAGGAGAGAGAAGGAAAGGACAAACAAATTGATGTGACAAGACAATGAGAGAAAAATAAAAAAATTGAGGGTGTATGGGAGATACTTGTTGGAAGCTAGTGGGAGGCTCAAGGCAGAGAGAGAAGAAGTGATGTAGGATGTGATGGGGCTGTAGGAGGAAGGAACAATGTTGAGGTGTTGGTGTGGGTTCAACTCGAGGGAGAATAGGAGGAGGAGGGAGGGTGACAGTTAATGAGGGGGAGACAACTAATGCATGCCGGGAGAATAAGAAGAAAAGAACTGGGAAAGTGGATTTTGGCGTGTAGTGGGGAAGGTGGCAGAAATCAGAAAAAAGGGGGCTATTGCGGGTTCCCAGGGAAAAGAAATGAAATTATAAGGCGTGTGGCTCGAGGAGGGGAAAAGCAGGCGAGCGGGCAGGAGGATGGGTGCAGGCGGCAGAAGCGGACTCGACGCATGCGGCGGAGGAAGAAGGCGATCGCGGAGAGGGCGGTTGTGGTCGCACGTTGCCGTTACAGGAGAGGACGCAGGCTGGATTTGGCGGACGAGGGCGCTGGAGCTGCGGTGGGCGGAATCTGTTTTGAAGCTGGCTGCCGAAGGAGGTGCTGGAGCAGAGGTTGGCGAGTCTGGTGCGAAAGCTGCGGCGCTGGTTCTGCCTGTCGGAGGTGTTGCTGGAGCTGCGGTTGGCGGGAGCGGTGTGGGAGGTGCGGCGGCGGCTGCTGCTCGACGCAGGAGGTGTGGCGGCGGCTGTTGCTCGGCGCTGGAAGGACTCTGCGGGGCTGGCTGCTCGACACAGGACGGGGACGATGGGGGGGGGGGGCTGCTCGACGGTGGAATGGTAGGGTGGTGCAGTCGCTTCGACGCTGGCAGGGGAGGACACGTCCTCCTATGGTTCCCTGGCGCGGGCCATGCGGTGGCCTGGCTGAGCGGATTGCTCCCTTATGCGTTTGTTGTTGGCGAGTTTCTGGAGAAGGAGGTCACACATATCCAGTAGCTCGCTGCGGGTCGAAGAGGTTGCGCCTGTTGAGGACGCTGATGCTGGCGGGGTCGTGAGGGTGTCGAGGCGTTCGAGAATGAGCACTTGACCGGCGAGGGCGGCGTCGACGGAGGACTGTAAGCTGTCGAGATGGACTCCGTGTCAGTCGAGCTGGACTTTGTGTCGGTCGAGCCTGGCGCGTATGTAGTCCGCTTCTTCGGGGTCGGCGGTGGCGTGGAGACGCATGTTCGTAGCCATGGGAGGAGAGCCTTGAGCCGACGGCGCTACGGCGGGAGGAGCGGCAGGTCGGACCATTGTTACCGAATAGATAGGGAGAGAGAGGAAAAATCCGGCAAGGGGGAGGGCCGGTTGTGGTGAGCGAGACGAAAAGGAGGAAGGATGAGGAACTTAGGGAGCAACCCTAAAATCTTGCATAAATTCAAGCATACCTTACAAACTCCTACCCCTCCCTCTTATATAGATGAGGGAGGGCACACAAAATAAGACAATACAATTAATAATAATTAAGTCTAATTAATAAAAGGCATTTAATTAATATTAATTAACACATTTAATTTCAAAAGGAATAATCATGGCGGCTTCCATGCGCATGCCCCAAATAGTTGCGGCGGATTCCCTACGCTTATGTTGGTGATCTCCATCCGGGGGTTCCCCTTGCGTGAAAGTGTATGCGTAACATGGGGGGTCATGCAACGACTACATGCCCCGAATTCCTGGAGTTGAGAAGAGGAGCAGGAGGGGCGGCAGGAGTGAGAAGGAGGAGAAGTGCAGAGGAATGAGAGGGGGGGGGGGGGGAGGAGCCCCTGCCCCAAGGAGGTGTGAAGATCTGGGAGATCTCGGAGCTCACGGAGGGATAGGCGTCATCCACGGAGGTGCAGGGTTGGAGGCAACCCGGAAGGGGTCTTCAGGCCGTGTATCGGAGGAGCGTGGCTTCGACAACTCAGATCCCACCACCGATAGGGGAGATTACCTTTTCGGAGGAGGATATGCTTGGCAACGAGAATCCCTTCCACGACGTGGTGGTGATCAAGGCCACGATAGAAAACTACACGGTCTCCCGCATCCTGGTGGATAACGGGAGCTCCGTCAATGTAGTAATTGTGAAAGAGGGGGACGAAAAATGGCGCATGTGTATTGAATTCTCTCTTCTTAATAAAGATTGCCCCAAGGATTGCTACCCCTTGCCTAGAATCGACGAGCTAGTAGATTCGGCCGTCGGATTCCCTGTCATGAGTTTTTTAGATGCTTTTTTTGGTTATCACCAAATTCGCATGCACCCTCCCGACATAAAAAACGTATCCTTCATTACCAACGACAGATGCTATTGCTACAAAATGATGCCCTTCGGGCTTAAGAACGCAGGAGCCACCTATCAACGAATGATGGATAGGGTGTTCAAGGAGCAGAAAGGGCGAAACTTGAAAGTGTATGTCGGTGACCTCATGGTAAAGAGCAGGACTGTAGAGGAGCACCTCCGCGACCTGGAAGAAACCTTCACCACACTCCGAAAATATAAAATGAGGTTGAACCCGGCTAAGTGCATTTTCGGAGCAGGGAAGGGAAAGTTCTTGGGTCACCTCTTGACCCCGGCGGGAGTAGAACCAAATTCGGACAAGGTCAAGACGATTATGGACATGGAAGCGCCTAGGAACGTCAAGGAAGTGCAACGCCTGACAGGTCGATTGGCAGGACTGAGCCTGTTCCTCTCTAGAGTTGGGGAGAAGTGCTCATCGTTCTTTAAAACACTCCGGGATAACAAAAATTCGAATGGTCGGCAGAGTGCAAGGTGCCTTTGAGAGCTTGAAGCTCCAGCTAGCGCAGACACCCTTGTTGCAAAGACCCAGGGAGCGAGATGACCTCTTCTTGTACGTCGGGGTAGGAGCCGAAACAGTGAGTTCGGTTTTGGTCCGCGAGGAAGGAAAGAAACAACTCCATATTTACTACGTGAGTTGGGTCCTGCGGAAGGCCGAGCTACGATACCCCATCTTAGAGAAGCTGACGTTTGCCTTGATAATTTCAGCCCGAAGACTCCGACCCTATTTCCAGGCCCATCCGATCAAGGTGGTGACTGATCACCCTCTCAGAAGTATCTTGCAAGGAGTAGAGCACTCGGTAAGATTGGCCAAGTGGTCGGTGGAGCTCAGCGAGTTCGACGTTACCTACGTGTCTCGGCTGGCCGTGAAGTCCCAGACTGTGGTAGACTTCTTGACCGACTACACCGTGGAAGTAGAGGAATATGAAGCACCCCGGCGAGTAGCTTGGGAAATGTTCGTGGATGGAGCGTCAGGGAGGAACTCCTGTGGAGGAGGCATCGTCCTGATCAGCCCCCAAGGCACCAGGATAGAGCAGGCCGTTAACATTCACTTTCCGGTCACCAACAACTAGGAGGAGTATGAGACCGTAATCACAGGGCTCCACCTAGCCCGGGAACTGGGGGTTCACGACATCAGAGTTTACTCCGACTCAATGGTGGTCGCCTCCCAGGTTCGAGGGGAGTTCGAGGCGAGGGAACCGATACTGCAATGTTATCTGGTGAAGGTTAAGGGTTTGGTGTGCACCTTTAGATCCTTCTTCATACAACATGTTCCGAGGGAGGAGAACGCCCAAGCGGATCGACTAGCCAAGTATGGCCCCGTGGTCGGGGGTACGATCACTTGGTTGTTCTGGCCTTCTATCGAGGAAGGGGAGATGTTGGACATCGATCAGCCCTCCTCATGGATGGATCCCCTGGTTACTTTCTTAACCACGGGCGAGCTGCCCTCGGAGGGCCAGGACAAGAGATGATTTAGGTACAAGTCGGCCTACTATTTGCTAAGTGACGGGGTGCTTTACAGGAAGACCATGTCCGGTCCCCCTGGCGAGGCGCCTGTCGAAGGAGAAGCCTCACAGGTCTTGGAAGAGATTCACGGGTGAGTGCAGAAGTCACTCACGAAGCCACACCCTGGAGAAGAGGGTGCTGAGAGTAGGATACTTCTGGTCTACTATCAGAAAGGACGCAAACGTGTTCACAAGTAGGTGTTTCAAGTGCCAACTCTATGCTCCACTCCAGCTACAACCAGCCCAACGTCTCCGATCGATCACCACCCCCTGGCCCTTCGCTATTTGGGGAATGGACCTGGTAAGGCCGTTCCCCCCAGCAAGTGGGCAAAGAAAATACCTCATGGTGATGATTGATTTCTTCTCCAAGTGGATGGAAGTGAAAGCACTAGCCAAGACAACCTCCCTGATAGTGAAAATTTTCATTTGGGGAGAGATCATATGTAAGCACGACCTACCTTTCACCATCTTCACCGACAACGGTCCGCAGTTCGCCACTCTCGAGCTCACAAACTTCTACAGCCAACTCGGCATCGACCTTCGCTTCACCTCAGTTCACCATCCAAGGAGGAACAGTCAGGTCGAGGTGGCCAACAAAGTCATCGTCAACCAGCTCAAGAAGAAAGTGGAGAACCTAAAGGGAAACGGGGTACAACAGCTCCCCTCAGTCCTTTGGGCGTCGAGGACTACCCCCACCACAGCCCCGGCGAGAACACCCTCAGGGTGGAGCTCGCTCGACCGCTATCGCGAGGCGTCGCAAGGGGGGCGAGTAGGGACGACGCGCTCACCTGCAAGAGAAGAGAGGACAGTTCAAATCCGTTCCCACCAAGAATACAAAGCAAGAATAGCGTGGCGAGTATTATCCAAGACTTACCCGCTCCCGGAGTCACGAAGGCGAGTTGGTCCACGCCTAGCCGCAGGTAGACGACGTCCGGGACCTTCTCTTTCAGGAAGAGGTAAAGGTCCAACGCATCCCCCTTCAGGCGAGGCGGTCTGAACTCCGCTTCTGTCTTCTGGATTGTAGCGAAGGGAGTGTTCCCGAAGTCGCCCCGCACCAAGACAAACTTATCGGTCCAACGATGGACCTTGCTAAGTGTCTCGGCGACCCTGACACACACTCTAGTGAAGAACATGGTGCCGTCGTTGGTCGCCTTCAGGGTCAGGACTTTACGAAAGGTGGAGAGGTTGAACTCGACCTTCTCCTCGCGCAGGTAGCTGGTGTAGGCGACCAAGACGCTGATCTCGTTAGGGTTGACCTGCGCAGGGATCATCCCGAAGTAGCGAAGGACCCGACGAACCTCCGGCCACAGGGGCAATCTCAGCCCCACCTGGAAGTGGGCCAGGGGGAAGGCGAGCTCTCCGCTGTAGAGCGTATTGAGAAACTCGTCGGGTCCTGGCTGCCTCGCGGTATAGCCAGGCGGCAGGTGCCGCTTCTCGACATCGCTCAGCTCCTCGCCGAGGGTCTGGGAGCTGGGGAAGTTATGCACTCGGAAATTACGGGCGCAGAAGGCGCGCCCGTCCTCGGAAGGATCTTTCACGATGGTTGGCAGCGAGTAAAATGGGGGGGGGGGTCTGTGGGAAGGATTCGAGAAGGAGAGGGTGCTTGAAAGAGATGTGTAAGCGTACCCTCCCACTCCGGTAGGCCCTCTATTTATAGCCCCCGCTCCCGCCCCCTAACCTAGTCGCACGCGACTAGATCGACCGGCGGAGCACGTTTAAGCGGGAAACTAGCTTAATGACGCGCGAGTAAGAATAAAAGACCAGAGAATTAAGAAAAGAAATCAACAAACAGAAAGGGCACTGGAATAATAAAATTTCTTTAAGCGCATAACACGCGTACAAAAGAAATAAGTCTAGAAGTATCGCCTACATATTACAAGGACCTCGAGGGTCGCGAGTACAATGTTACGACAGGCGTCAAAAAATCAAAAGGCGGGGACGACCTCCTAAGGAGCTCAACAGCGGCGCACCAGACTGAGACCTCGGCAACGCGTGCCATGGGGATGGAGAGCTCTCCAAGTGATGCCACGGGCCGCTCGTTGGTCTTCACGAGCCCTCTCCAGGATCTCCTCGCTCTGTCTTATGTGCTCTCTGCCTCGCCTGATATGCTCCTTTAACTGGGAGGCCTCGCCCACACTGCCCGCCACCTGCGCGAACCTATGGAGATCATCCTCAGTGGCTTGTTGGCGAGTCTCCATTTCGCAGCCTCGCCTCCAGATCTGCCACCTGGGCGAACAGACCTTCCTCGCCCTGTTGTTGTAGTTGGAAGTCTTCCGCTTCCGCGAGGCGATCACCGAGATCGACCAACCGCTGATTCACCTCGGCGGGCGGCATAGCCATCGGGAAGGAGTCGTGGGCTTGGAGGACGACGATGAGGCGAATCCATGACCCCTCGTTGAAGCCCGATGGATCTGCAAGGAGCTCCCTCAAAGGCGTGGACGCCGCAGACGGTGGCGATCCTAGGAGCGAGTCCGTGGGCGGCGAGTGACCGGAGGAGATTGACGCATGGCTATCTGAGACAGAAGACTAGCAGTGAGAAAAATGGTAGAAATGCAGGTTAGTGGGATGAGCGAGGCGCGTACCTGCAGGAGAGAGACCTCGGGTAGGTGGAGGACAACGCCTGTCCCTCCAGGCAGGGAACCCATCATCAAGGACTTCCCTCCGGAGGTGGGGCGAGTAGGCTGACCGACACTGTACAGATGTTGAGACGTCTGTGAGAGGGGGGCCGAAGCCGAACCAACTCGCCCTGGGACCGAAGAAGACGCGGTGGCTATGCCCCTCAACGGCGCCCTGGTGAATTGTTCATGCTGCACCTGGCGACTAGAAGGCACTGCAGAGAACCTAGATTTAAGATTGGCTTAATTTAATTAGGCGAGGAGGCAATGCCCATACCTGGTACCACGACGGGGTGAACATGAGGGAGTCGTGGAGCGCCCGTGTCATCTGGAGGCTGTCCCGCATCCCCCACCCCACCGGTCGTTGTTTCAATCTCACCCTCGCCTTGTCGAAGAGGTATGTCAGCGTTGTGCTCTTCGGTGATAGGCGAGGCAGCTAACCTCTTGGGTGAAGGCCCGCATCTCGCGGTAGACTCGGGGTCGGTAGAAGACTTCTCGCGTGGATCCTGATCGACCCTCTTCCTCTTGTGCTTCTTCTTCTTCGCTGAGCTAGGAAGGCAGGGGGGAGGAACTCGCCGATGATATCGAGAACGGCGGCCGCCTCGGGCTCGTCATCAGCAAGCGCCCGGTGGGCGGCCACGGAAGAACCTCCTCCAGAAGCCATCTCAGCATAAGGGATCGAAGATATACCCCCCCTCTATTTATAGAGGAAGGCCCAGTCAGCACGCGGTCTCGCCAAATAAGGGGTTGGACTCTTCTTTCCGACCTCTGACGAGCTTGCAAAGAGCGGAGATTGTGTACAACCCGTAATCGGCGAGCAGACCGACCTGTGCTCGACGGTAGACCAATAACATTCGACGAGTAGACCCAATGACGGTCTTACTCGCCCAGGGTAGGGTGAAGCGAGTACGCCCCTCCCCGCCATAGCTCTTATCGACGTCGTAGCTCTTATCGACACCATAGCTCTTATCGATGCCAATAGCCCGTCCCGACGACAAAGTTCCTTCTCACTCGGGGCGAGGCGAGTTGATCTGGTCTCATGCGAGCTCGCTTCAAGAGTGCTCGCCCCCGGCGAGTAGGACTCAAACCTAGTCGCCCCAGCCGCACTCGCCCAAGGAGGGAGCGAGGCGAGTTCGGGTCAACCCGACTCCTCAGTCCTCCCTCACTATCCGCAGACCAGCAGGGGCTGCGATTAGTATTTACGAAAAGGCTCGAGGAGTTGTTCGCAAACCATTTTGGTCTGCATATAGTAATTTGGTTAAGGCGGAGGAAGTTACTCGCAGATCTTTTGGACTATTTTGCCCTCAGATGATTTTGCCTATAAATGAGACTCATTATGTCTCAGATCAGCATGGATCCACCCCCAAGAGAGCCCGAGCTTTCTTCCCTGCATCCTTGTGCTACCTGAGACAGGCTCATCCTTTGGTTTTTTGGAGGGGAAATCAAGTAGGATTTCTGGGTTAGTGGCGGGACCTCCTCGCTGGAGCCTATGGGTCCATTCATAAGCAACTACCTACCACTTTATGAGGGTCAGTTCTCAGCTCGAAATACTCAGGCCTAAAAATTTGACGAAGAGAAAAGTAACTCAAGCTACTCCCCAAGTATCGAACATAGTTGGACCGGTATCCGGGTTCCAACAGCACTGCTCAGCCAGTGGTTGGTAAGGGTACTGTGCAATGTACCAACACATTGACTCTGTCCAATGTTTTGCATGCTCCTTCCTTTCCTATGAATCTCTTATCCATTAATGTCATTATATCTCAACTAAAATGTGTTGTTTTGTTTGATATCCCGAAAGTGATCTTCCAGGAGAAGGGGGACCGGCAGGAGACTTGAGACTGACACATGACATAGTGGCTTGTGGTACATGGATAGGGAAAATATAGACTCAACTCTTTCAATCGTTATATAGAGTACTGCAGGAGACATGAGTAGCGTGGACTGTGGAGGACTTGCTACTACTTCATCATCGACGTCTCGGTCATCCTTCTTTTGTTGTTTTGAGTCAAATGTATCCCCTTTTGTTTAAGAAAACTAATCACGACAAACTTGTATGTGAGAGGGGGGAGGGATAACAGTGGTGGTGAGAAACGGATAATGAGTATCCCTTATCCTCTTATGCAAAAGGGCATAGAGTCGGATGTGAGTATCCCTTATCCTCTTATGCAAAAGGGCATTGAGTCGGATGTAACGCCGGTACAAGAAGAGCATGACTCTGCAGATAGAAGACCTCAAGTTCAGGGGGAGCTAAGAGTGTATACAAGAAAAAGCAGTAAAGTAAGGCTATAGTACCTACAGTGCCACTTGTGTCAAGTCCCTTGTCTCTACCTACCCCGACTCCTGAGGCACCTACTCCATCCACCTCAATCTACGAATTTACAGGTGATATAGTTCCTCATCCCACTATTCCCATTCCCACACCGGTAAGGAGGAGTTCGCGCAGGAATGCGAGAGTCTTACCAGATCGATATGGCTTTCCTCGTGATATTGCCTAATTTGTTTCCTACTCTCATATATCACATATACATGGAATATTCATTGCATCTTTGGACATTGTTTCTATTTCTAAGTGTTGATAGGTTGCTAAGGAAGATCCACAGTGGAAAGTTGTAATGCTAGAAGAATTTGGGGTATTGGAAAAGAATAAAACATGAGATCTCGTCTCGCTACCACCAGGAAAAAGGGCAGTTGGGTGCAAGTGGGTTTTCACTGTGAAACAAAACCCAGAGGGTCTGGTTGAGCGCTACAAGGCTCAATTAGTAGCAAAGAGATACTGTCAGACTTATGACATAGATTACGATGAGACCTTTGCACCCGTCGCAAAAATGAGCACAGTGTGGACATTGATATCCTTGGCGGCAAATGATGGATGGAAATTACATCAGCTTGACGTGAAGAATGTTTTTCTTCATGGGGATTTATTGGAAGAGGTGTACATGGAGGTACCATCGGGCTTTGGAACGAACCAAATTGCAGGAAAGGTGTACAAACTCAATATATCTCTATATGGGCTAAAGCAGTCTCCTCGAGCCTGGTTTGACAAGTTTGGAGAGCTATGGTTAGTATGGGATATCAACAGAACAATGTTGATCATACAATGTTCTTTAGACGACATGAAGTTCACACTACAATGCTCGTTGTGTATGTGGATGACATGATTATTACTGGTGATGATGAGAGCGAAATTGATCAGCTGAAGATGAAGTTGGGCAAAGAGTTTGAGGTAAAGGACTTGTGGAGCTAAAATACTTCTTGGGTATTGAGGTAACTCATGGTATAGAGGGGGTCGTTCTATCCCAATGGAAGTATGTGCTAGATCTGCTCAAAGAGACAAGGATGTTGGGGTGCAGGCCTGCAGTTGTCCTTATTGATCAAAAGAACAAGCTCAGTGCTGAGGCAGGAGAGCCAATTGATAGAGAGAGGTACCAAAGGTTGGTAAGACGCTTGATATATTTGTGTCACACACGTCCCGACATAGCTTTTGCCGTAAGTGTGGTGGCCCGCTATATGCATGATCCTAGGATGGTCACATGGATGCCGTGTATCAGATCCTTAGGTACTTGAAGAGTGCACCCAGAGAGGGGCTGATATTCCGGAAAAATGAACATTTAAACATCGAGGGCTATTGTGATTCTAACTGGGCTAGTTGTGCTGATGACAGGAGGTCCACATCAGGATATTGCATGTTTGTAGGGGGCAATCTAGTCTCCTGGAGGAGCAAGAAACAGACTGTAGTTGCGAGATCTACAACCGAGGCAGAGTACAAGGCCATGACCTTAGGTGTGAGGGAAATGTTATGGTTGAAAGCCCTGTTGGTTGAACTCAAGATAAATCAAGGATGGAAAATGTCATTATGGTGTGACAGCAAGTCAGCTATTAGCATTGCAATAATCCCGTTCAACATGATAGAACTAAGCATATAGAAATCGATAGATTCTTCATCAAGGAGAAGCTGGATAGTGGGGTACTGAAGCATCGACACCACAGGAGGGGACATAATCATGCGGCAACTGTCGTTTTTGATTGGTTCCTCCCATGGAAACCTAAACTCTCGATCCCCAGGGCATAACATAATAAAAGTATGTATAGTAGGGGGAGTTAGAGTAAATTAATCTGACGACTATGATCACACAATTAGAATATTTACCTTAATACAATTTTGAAAAATACATTAAAATACATAAAAATGAAGAAAATCGAGCTAATTGCAATCACAGTATCCAATCGTCCTTCCAACGATCCAAAAAGTGTTGACCCAGTAAATCCTCAAATGATACGCGATTGATCCCCATCATGCTCCTCGACTCAAAAGCATTCATCTCCGATGAATGGAGACTGTCATGCCTCTGGTGCAAGCCAAAGAAGAATCAAAGGTAGCTGCATTACCTCTGACGTCGCCTCAATCTCGTGATCTCTGGAAAGCGTGGTGTTCAATGAAGGTCATCATTCATCGAAGCTGTCGAGGGTCCCACACACGAAATATGCCAATGTAGAGATGAAGGGTAGTGTTGTAGTGGAGGCTGGAGGTGCAGGCGAGGTTGTGGCTAAGGTGGAAGCTGAAGTTGAAAGGGATTACATTGAATATCCTTATTCCTAGGAATATCAACCGCATAATAAATTGATTTATACTTTCTCATGACAACATATGAACCTATTCGCCAGACACTCAGATTCAAAGCTATCTCCAACAGGAACCTCCCAAATAATATGTTAATCTTTCATCCAATTACCATGTTTGAACATTTGCTCTCTCATTTGATTACCCGCGCAAGTTTTTAAAATTTTCATTATTTATTGTAACGTTTCGTCGGAGTATGACATGCAAATCATACAACAAATGTAAATGATAAATGATCGATCTAATAGACTGACTTAGCGCAGACTCTACATATCGAGAGAAGTCCCTAAAGATGGATGACTTATCCGACAGTTCTTTTGGCAGGGTGTCAAAATACTTGTCGAGTGTGAGACGAACACCCAAATGACCGCACGAGATATCCACACAAAGATATGAGTTCATAACGTTTCAAATGTCCCTCAGGGGACGTGACTCATCTGGAGGCTCATTTGGTGGTGTATAGAAGAATTTGCTGGGAATGCAACGATCACTCAAATGAATGTCTGAGACTTGACACAACAATGCAACTCTGGGTGTGTAGATTATCTCCAAAAAGGAAAATCTCGTCAAATGGCTCTTCAGGAGGTATATAAGAAAATTCGTCACAAATGCGACGATCACTCAAACGAACACCCAAGACATCCACATTAGGGCGAATGTTTCCTAGAGGCAAAGACTCATTAGGTGGATCACCCGGGAGCTCAACGTGGAACTCATCGAAGAATTCATCAATAAAAGATGATCCTTTATACGAGTATGATGGACAACGATCATTTCATCGGGAACATGTGAGACAACCACTACATAGTCAATACTATGCTCTTGATTCTCACTCAGTACGTGGCTCGACACACCGTGGAGTATGATGAACATATACTCAAAGGTGAGTCTATGAACGAGACAATATCTAAGTCAACGCAGAGGCATAAGAAATGCACATCACTATAAGGTCGTCGTGTCACTCGTCCTTAGTGTCTTTTGGGGCCATAAGCCATGAGTCAGGCTCAAATGACAGACAACTTATCAAACAATGTATCT
The DNA here is from genome assembly GCA_033032865.1 of Dactylorhiza incarnata. NCBI lineage: Eukaryota > Viridiplantae > Streptophyta > Magnoliopsida > Asparagales > Orchidaceae > Dactylorhiza > Dactylorhiza incarnata. The sequence goes on along the minus strand of JAWHQI010000181.1, from coordinate 881,228 downwards.
CACAGTGGTGAGATAACACTGTATCAAGCGTTCAACCTTTCGTGTCCGGGAGGACAAGATTAGGCATGGTGGTGGCCTCATGCTGGGAAGAACTCACAATGGGACAGTCAAGGCTGTTAATCTACTAATCTAACTCTAGCGAATCTTAAGGACTACTCGTAACGAAGGGTGAACTGAAACGCCAGCTTGATAGAATCTAAGCTACAATCACTCAATGCTGTGCAGATCATTGCCGAAGTCCGTAAGGGTGCGTTCGTTTGGCGAGAATTGACACAACGGAATTGGAATTGGGTTTTCCAATTCCAATTCCGTTGTTCGTTTGGCAAGAATGGACACAAATATTGGTTTTCAGCCAAAACCTATAGGTTTTAAGATTAGGAAAAACAGCCTATCGCCAAAACCGAGCCTTTTTCCTCGGTTTTGCGCGGAGCCCTCTCGACAGAACGAACCCGCAAGCGCGCTTCCTTCCTTCTCCGTCGGAACTGCCGATCCTCCTCCTCACCGGCGACTTCATCCCCCTTCTCCTCTCCGGCGAAGGTCCAATGGTGCTCCATACTCCTCTCCGGCGAAGGTCTGGCGAAGCCCTAGAACATTGCATCCGGCGACCTAATCGGCCGACCACTGCAGTTCACCGCTCCTTCTTCCTTCTCTCCGGCGACGACAGCGAGGATCTTCATCCTCCAACGTTTTCCTAATATCCGACGACAACAGCGAGGGCTTCTTCCTCCCTCTTGGCCCACCTTCAGTTATGTATCTTTATATGTTGTTGTCTATCTTTTTATGTAGTTGTTTATTACTTCATGTTGCAATATATCTTTTCATATGAAAGATTCATAATGTTATATTTTACAGTGCTGTTATGGACAATAGTAGAACACAAGCTTCAAAAGAGAAGGAGAAATCATATATTTATTGGACCGATGAGATGGATTATGCTCTTTCTGCTTCTCTTTTAGAGCAACTACATCTTGGTCACAAGGGTTCAAACGGGTGGAAAGGAGTAGCATTCACCGCTGCTATTACTATCATGTGGGATGAGTGCCGAGTTCGTATTAGCAAGGAGAAAATATCGGCAAGATTGAAAACGTGGAATAAATACTATCAGGAAATATCAGCAATGCTAGACACAAGTGGTTTTGGATGGGACTGGGAACGACATGTGGTACAAGTTGATAGTGAGGAGGTTTGGGCCGATTATATAAAGGTACTGAAGTTTATATCAACAATTTTATCTCCTATGTTAAGTGTATGTGCTGATTACATTTATTTTAATATTGCATGCACATCCATCTTTGAAGCACTACAAAGATAAAGTAATCGTAAATTGGGGTGATTTGGCCACCCTTTGTGGGACTGACAGAGCAAATGGTGCTAATGCGTCAACGAGAGTGGAATCAACTTATGATTTTGACGTGGAAGAAATTCATGAAGAGGATGTTGCGCCAGAGACGAGTGGTCGAAGGAAGAAGAAACCCAAAAAACCATCACCTATTGATATGATTGCAGAAGCTGTCACCCATATTGCGAATAACATGGATAATCCAGTTGAAATTTTCCCAATGGGAGCACCTACGAGGTCGAGGATTGAGGCAGTGTATCAAGCATTATCTGTCATACCAGAACTTTCAGAGTATGATCTGATTAAAGCCATAGATTTGCTCAGTGTTGACGCGACAAAGTGCGAGGTCTTCTTGGTTTTGCCAGAGATTGCTTAGGAGGAGATGGTTGCGCATTCATATAGGCGAATAGTTTGGTGTTTGTGTGTTTTATTGTTTGTATCGAATTCAGTAACCAAAACTATGCATGACTGTATGAAGGACCTCTTTTATCTATGTTTTATGTTGTTGTGTATCGGATTTCAGTTTGGTGTTTTAGCTATGTTTTATTGTTTGTTTTAGTTATGAAAACATTATGCTATAATTTCTTGATTTTGCCATATATCTGTTATAGCACTTCTGGTGCAAAATAATTTATTTTTTGATTTTCAAATATCAATTCCTGTCTCTGAATTCCATCCTGCAAACGAACAACAATATTGGAATATTCAATTCCTGTGACTGAAAACCTTCCTGCAAACGAACACAGACATTGGTTTTGACCCAATTCCAAAACCTCTGCGCCGTAGGTTTTCGGCCAAAACCAATTCCTGTGAATCAAAACCTACCAAACGAACGCACCCTAAAGGAATCTAGATGCGAGCGTTCTCGTCTTGAATGTCACTCCTCAACATTAACTCATCAAATGATTCTCTATACTCAACAATTGTCATGGATCCTTGCTCAACTATTCTTATATGACGTGGACATATATATTTATGACACAATCTCCGCTTCATCTCCACCCAACTGGTAATGCGGTGATGACGATCTTGTTCAAATGTCCTCTCAATACTATCCTAGTATGCACTTGCCTGACCTTAGTAGCCTAAATTTCCAAGTATGATGTGACGCTCACCGAATAACTCAAACCGATAGTATTCCATGTGCACGAGCCAATAACTAAAAAACCTATACTCGACACCCTTTTCAAAAAGATGATCAAATGATGATCATAGTACTAATCATCCCTAAAATAATTGAGTCGTCTCAAAGAGTCAACAAGATTCGTACGTGCGAGGGGATGGGGACGATGATCATTGCAATAGTACGATGATCTCCCTAGAGGGACTCCCTGTGATCGAGTATGGATGGACTCAGATTCTTCAAATAGAAGAGAGGGGAATTGACAATAACTTGTGATGAATGAACCCATAGATTGGATTTCTGCATATCAAAATAAAGCCGAACTCGAGACTTTGATACAACTGACGCAAGACAAATATATAGGTGACAGATACACGATGCTCTAACCCTTGATGAATGTGAGTAAGTGTGCGACAAATGCAAATGGATTTACGACCAACCCTAAAATAAATAGTGCAAGCACGCAACAAGATACAATCCAATGAACAGGAAGCTCACAACATAAACTCGAACCCTAATGCAAATGCAACACTTCAATCATGTAGTTTGTTTCGGCTCGCAATTTATTTAAACAACGTTAATTTTAAAGTATTGCGCTAACATCACAATTGATCGCAAATATTAGAATGTAAGCAAAATTATAATAATTGCAACTAAATGATAACATACTAAAATTAAATGAAGTTTAATAAGTTTTGCACATATACTAAAACCCTAAAACATAGTACTAGAAATAAACATGGACATCCATGTAATTTAAGGAAATGAAGATTAAATGTTAAGACTCGCCGAGAAATTGGAACCAACGATGGTGGATGTGGTAGGCGGGCTTCGAAAGGCTGTAGGAGCGTTGCACTGGATCACACATGTGGTTAACGAGGGAATGTGAGATGTGATTTTAGGGCTTGGGAAATTTTAGCTATTTAGGTATTTTGGAGGTTCCAAACAGGGGAAAAGGCTCAAGGGTGCTAAGGAGGAGAGATGAGGGATTGGGATGGAGAAGGAGGTGTGAAGAGGTGGATACGACTGTATGTGGGGATGAGTGTAACGGCTCGTAGACCGCCACAATTGAAATCCATTATTCTGAGCAATTTTTCACAATAATATAACACAACAATTTTAATATATGACTAAGGAAAAGCACCAGGAGAAAACATAAATCAACTTTTCATTTATTTAAGCATATTATACATCATATTATGCCATAGTACATGAAAACAACTACTAAACAGAACTAGTACAACGCACTATATTTTACAATCCACATACTATAACAAAACTCTAATACAAACTATAATAAAACTCGAACCCGTACTCTTTGCACTTCCTTTATCTGCTTCTTCTCAGCCTCTGTAGACAACCTCCTAAGGGGGGTCTGGCACGCTGACCATCAAATCCTAAAAATAGAAATCAACAACCAGTTAGTTTAGTAAACTAAGTGTGTCTCTTACCTCTTCAACCACACTACAGACAAACACAAAGAGTCAACATCAATATGCAGTTATATAAACATGTGTAGCAGGAAAAGTAAAATAGTAAAGTATGCATGAAAAATGCACAATAGCAGTATCAGGGAGTAGTATCAGTGAACAAGTACAAAGTAGTAAAATATTTCGCAGGTATCAAGTTCATTATTTCTTTTATTTTTCTTCTTATCAGTAATTAGTTTTCTTATTTCTTTCTTCTGAAATGTTAAGGGTCATTCTCAAATCTGTAAGCCATCTGAGCCCATCAAATCAGTGCTAAATCTAGGTCGATCAAACACGCACCAGACTCTCTAGCCTCATAGATTAGACAATTCTATTCCAATTCTGGGTGATCGAACACACAACCTTCCTTGAAATCATCAAACTTCTGTAGGACTTTTGCCCTTCCTACGAGGCCAACCCTTAACATTTCCATGCATCAACGCACACTCAATTTCTTATTATTCTTATATTCAGTTTTTATTCATTTTCAAAATATAAAAAATATTTATATAATATTCCCCCTCAGAGTTTCTATCGATTCCTAGTCCATGTTTAGCCTTTTAGCGATTTCATGATTACCAGTGATTTCAAAGCTTCGAATTTCTTCAATTTAAGTCAGTCAATATTCAGTGCGCATGCAAAGAAAGTATGATGGGGATCAGCCACATGTTCGTGATGGGAGATCGGGCCACCACTCGGCGGGACCCGTTTTTGCTGATTTGGCGAAGATGCATTGATCGGATCGGCGATCCGAGACCGCGAGCGCGTCCAGAGCGTCATCTTTCATTTATATGTATTTTTAATATTTTTTTTGGAGTTGTATTTATTGTTTTAGGACACTTGCGTAACAGACGATCATAGTCGTTCACGCCGGGTGCCCAACCGCCCCTCTCGTTATAAATAGGGGCGAATGCTCTCATTTTCAGAGGGTTGTTGAGTTTTGTGAGAGATTCTAGAAATCGGCAATCTTTCGTGGTGCGACGCCGCGAACCCGGGGTGCGAAGCCTTGGTTCTATTTTCAGTTATTTCATTTTTTTCGTTCACTGCTTTCACGTACAACTTCCCCTTATCGCACGATCTCTCCATCACAACTTCCCGATTCAATTTCACGCCATTTCTTCTCCTTCTAGGCCGCACGATTGCAGAAACTTCCCGCTTCCGTCGTTTCAGCCACTGTTCATCTTCTTTCCTAGCGACGCAAGGGACGAAACCTCCTGGACGCTACCTTCTCACCATTAATGGAGGCATCCCCTTCCTCCTGGCTGATCCCGAGTCACCAAATTCAGCCCTAGACACCTCTTTCTTCCTCGCTGGAAGGATCGAAGCTTCCAGTCGCCGTTTCTTCCGACTGCCGTCGATCCCTCCAGCTACTCACTCCTCGATCCCGTCAGCCATCAACGCCCCTTTCGTTATCCCTGTCGTGGAGCCACCAGTGAACCCCCGCATCCATGCCCCAACCTCCTGAACCAGTTTCCCTTACCAGGCAATCGATTCCCACAGCAACCCGCCAGGGCCGCCACCCCTTCACAACTCCTCCTCACTCCCCCTACCAGCCAGAGAAGCCCAATCTGGCACTTCTCCACCCCGTTGCTGCACCCCACCACGGCCGTTTGGTTTCTATATTTGTGAGTAACTTTAATTTAATATATTTTATTTTTCTATGTTAAATATTGGATGACATGTTGTATTTGTTTGGGTATTGAGATTGTTAGTGTTGTTCAATTTCTTCGAATTCTATAAAACTTATTCGTGTAATTTGTGGTGGATAGCACCTCGTGCAAAGACAAGTGTGATCTTGGTTGTGCTTCAAAAATTTACAAACTCACGTTGTTTAGATCTTGCTCAATTTATATAAATCTATTGCTAACGTTTATTTCCGGATTAATTGAAAGCATGCACACATCATTTGATTGGGTTTGATCGCATTCATTCCACGCATTCACGTAGGTTTGCATTTGAGCGTGTCGGCACCTCCACTTTCACACACACTGTCTTTTTGTCCTGCGTCAAAGTAGCTTAGAGTAAAGTAATTCTACATGTTCATACTTCAAAATTATTCAAATATACGTAATCCCTTGCCCTTGTCATTCCCAGGATTTTCGTCGTGTCTTATCGCCGGACGTCATCCTTTGCAGTATGAAGGAAATCGTTTACTTTAGTATTGCGTCGTTAAATAGGTACGATTTGATTCCTAAAACGACGTTGACTTATCAGGAGTGGTCTAGGGTAGGAAAAGGAAAAATCTAGGTGAATTCGATAAAAACTAAATCCTACAAGGCCCTAATTTGAAAGAACACATTTCCCTTTAACCACACCATATACAATTTGCCAGCTAATCATCTCTCTAACAATAGAAATCAAAGCAACAACAGTCGGCCAACCCGACAACAGCCAACAACCACAGCCGTCTCAATGGAATTACAAATCCTTCCATAAATTCCATTCAAAATATCTTTAACAGCATGCATACAGCAGCCGGCCCACAAAACCATCTCATTTCAGAATTTATAAAAGAGGAAAGAAGAAGAAATAGAGTGAGAGGAAGAACCAAAATCAAAATTCCAACAGTCCTCCAAACAGCAACCCTAGCCGACTAATCATTAAGCAAAACCAGTTCAGTAGAAATCCTACTGCAGCTTATATAAAAATCAAAAGACAGTGAAGGTAAAGACAATCCAAGACATAGCCGGTCCCCAATCGACTTTATGCCACAACTAAACATACCCACATAAATGTTTCAAGAAAAAAAATGAAATCTACTCAAGAAATCACCTTTCTACAAACACGAACCAAGAAAAAAAGTGAAGAGAAGATGGGAAGAGGAAGAAGGGCTCACAGTGGAAGTTTGGAGCCGAAGAAACTGACGAGCAAGAGCACAAAACCAACCAAAAACCGCACCAACAGCTATAGAAGGAAGGGACCACAACTCAATCAATTTCTTCCGGCACCGTCGAAGGCTCCAGGCGGCGACGCCGGCGAGGATAGTGAAAAATATCGAGAATTAATGTCTCGGTTAAGAATAAAGAGGAGAAGACTCTCGAAACCAATTAATCCACCGCCTAACATAAGCCCATACTTAACTTAATTAGATGGGTTTAACTGATTAATCCATCAGCTAAAATCATTTTAACCCTGCCGGCCTAAGTAATGCAAAATCAGCTTCATTAACTTCATACAACCAGCATACTTAAATAATAAAACATCAGCCGGTCCAAGCAAGACATTCCAGCCATACATATATGATATACCAATCTCCTTGCACCCAACTATATATAATGATTAATTTCCAACACAAGTAAAATAAAATAATCGAAATTTCGCCAAAAACGAATTGATCGCCGTAAAAACGTCGGAAACCTCGAGCTTAAATATTAAATGTGCGACGTCGAATCGACACTGAATTTTCTTTTTCATCATCCGGGAATTATTTTCATATTTTAATCAAGATATTTTATATTAATTATGTTATTAAACTATAGTAATTAACCCGGCATAAAGTTCGGGTCTTACAATGAGAAGGAGGAGAAGGTGGTTGGATGCACTCAGGATGGATGACAGATGGATGGAAAGAGGAGGGATGTGACAGTGGGATCGGTTGGGGTCGTTGGAGGTAGTTTGGGGTTCCGACGAGGTCGCCGAATGCACTCGTGGGCGGAGGTGGAGGTACGTGTGACTGGTAAGAGGCGTTGTGCCCAGGGCAGTGGCGGGGAGGTGGCTGGAAGGATCGTGTACGACACTTGAGGTCGGGACAAAGGCTAGCTGGCTCATGGAGGGGCGCTGGAAGCAGCAATGGGGATGTCCTGTGTAGTCGGCACCACGGGGGACGTAATCACGCGGGCGGCGTCGATAGCAGGTGCGTAACTGTGACCGAGCGGTTCCTACCCAAATTTTCAATCCCTAGGGAATAACATAATATAAGTATATATTGTGGGGGGAGTTAGGGTAAATAAATCTGACTACTATGATCACACCATCGTATTATTTACCATAACTCAAAATACAACTAAGAGAAATACATAGAAATACAGAAAATTGAGCCGGTCACAATCACGGTCTCCAATTGTCCATCCAACGATCCAAAGAATATCGACCTAGTAAATTCTCAAATGATGTGCGATCGATCCCCATCACAAGGAAACTTACATTTTTCCGTAGCACAAACCTGCGTTAGTCTTCTTCCTTTCTCCAACCATGCTATTTTTGCAGATACTTCAGATCATCCAAGAGAGCTGCAGACAGGAAGCTGCGAGACTACAAAGTTTCATGAAGAAACATTCCCGGCACTTCCTCTCCTGCGCAAGGAAGCGCGAAACGTACAAACATTTTAGGTCAGGCACATCACGAAAGCCCAAATTACATTTCATTGTGTCGCTTGCATGAAAAGTCATCCACATATAGAAAATCCACTGGTCTCAGACCCAAATCAGGGTTCAAATCCATATACAAAATATTTTTCTACGCGTAAGAGACGTGCTACAATAACCCACTCAGAGCAGATTATGCCCAAATAACCCGCTCCCACGTTATCCGTAATAAACCTAGTCCACGTGTTAGAGTTCAGATCCTACACGTGAGTGGACGTGTTGAGAATATTCATACATAAGAATCTAATGTAACCCTGTGTGCTTAATATAGACCATGAGCCCCTCCGCCCACAACCAATTGATTTTTGATTTGCTGTTCCAACCCTTTCTAGAGAAAGCAGCTGTTGGTTCCATGTATATCCTTGTAGAGGAATTAGAAAATGCTCTGCAGAAAAATGCGTGGACAATTCGAGAGCTTCAATCTTCCATGGGCTATCCTTAATTTAAGCCCACTTTGTTTTGTGTTCAGATTTCTTTCCGGGGTCGATCATTTTACGTCAGATTTACTGAATCTGGTGCAATCCATCTGGGAATACTAAAATCCTTTTGTACCTCTGTTTTTAGCAATGTATCATTGTGAAATTTATCCCCCTTTTTAAGAAAATTGAATACAAGGTCTGCTAATCTTTTTCCGTTATCCTCCTTTTATATCTATGTGATGTTGAATCCATCAAGGAGAGTAGTAAGGGAGAGTGTCAGTTGTGAACGTAAGTGTGAAAAAAATAACATAGCATTTGTGTGAATGCATTTCCCCAAAATCCGTGACAGTCATCTGGGCGGTTCAGGCATAGCAGGTGCGAACGCCCCGAGCCCAAAAATGGAGTTTTAAAGAGGAACACTGCCGGCAAGGTTCGAATGCAGGTAAAACACTACCACCCCGTTTACTACCATAGTTTCACACCGCCACTGCTCTCCCAAGCAAAATTTATTGGTCAATTTGTGTCGGTGCTTTTGCTCCGATGCATTCGGAGAAAAATGTTACTGCTCTTTTGACACAACAATGATTGCGACCGCCGCCCCAAATAAAACTCATTTTGAAAATAAACGCAAACGCGGTTCTAGAAGTACATTGTGTCCTTAAACTGTTGCGTGATCTGTTTCTGTTTTTGAAAGAGAAGCTGTTCCTTTTGTACCCTTTGAACCGTCTAAACTGATTCTTGTGTTATCCTTTGTAACACTTTTAAACAAACAGCTAGCTTGCAATATCTTGTTTAACTTTATTATTCTCTTACAGTCATATATTACTTTATTTACCTGTCAACAACTTGGTTCGGCATTATATCCAAATACATAGCCGTGTTATTCTTTTGTTTCCATTAGTCGTGAGTTCGATTTATCAACTTTCTGCAGTTATGTACATTTTGAAATACAACAACACTCAGACCTTTATTCCACCATAGTGGGGTCGACTATGTGGATCCTTTGTCGCCATTGCACCCTATCTTTTGTCATAATCTCACTAATGCCTAAGTACATCATGTCTTTTCTTAGTTTCATTCCAAGTTTTTTTGGTCTACCCCTTCCCCGTTTAACATGCCTAATGACTAAACTCTCACGACGCCACCATGTGCCTCTAATGGTCTCCTTTGTACGTGTCCGAACCATCTTAATCGAGTTTCTCACATCTTTTCTACAATTGGTGCCACTCGTCTTATCCCTGATACATTCATTCCTATTTTTATCCAGTCTCGTGTGGCCACACATCCAGCTAAGCATTCTCATCTCCGCAACTCCCATTTTTTGCTCATGTACACAATTCACTGCCCAACACTTTGAACCGTATAGCATCGCTGGTCTAATTGCAGTGCGGTAAAATTTGCCTTTAAGTTTTAATGGTTCTTTACAATCACATAAGATCCCAGACGCGCCTCTCCACTTCAACCAACCTGCTTGGATTCTGTGTATCACATCTTTATCTACACCTCCATCTTTTTGAACTGTCGATCCCAGATATTTAAAGCACTCATTGCGAGAAATATATTGATCACCCAACTTAATGACAGAGTCATCCATCCTTCTTGTACTACTAAATTTAAGCTCTATATACTCCGTCTTGGTCCTGCTCAACCTAAAACCCTTCTTTTCTAAAGTGTCTCGCCAAGATTCAAGTTTCGCGTTTACACCCTCGCGCGTCTCATCGACCAAAACAATATCATATGCAATCAATAAACACCAAGGTATTGCTTGTTGGATATGTCCTGTGAGCTCATCTAAGACAAGGGTAAAGAGATTAGAGCTTAAAGCTGACCCTTATGTAAGTCAACAGTGAGAGAATTCCTGTGTTAATCCTCCAGATGTCCTCACCATCGTCACTGAATTTGTATACATGTTTTTGATTACGTCAATGTATGATGCATTTACACATTTCTTTTTTAAGACTCTCCATAAGACCTCTCTTGAAACGATCATAAGCCCTCTCAAGATCGATAAACAACATATGCAAGTTTTGTTTTTTTTTCCCGATAGTTGTCAACGAGTCTCCTCAATAGGTGTATAACTTTCATGGTGGACCGCCCTGACATGAATCCAAATTGATTTTTCGAGATGCTAGTCTCTCGTCTTACTCCTCTCTCTATTACTCGTTCCTATAGTTTCATCGTATGACTAACTAATTTAATTCCTCTGTAATTGACACAGTTTTGTATCACCTTTGTTCTTATACAAAGGTACAAAGATACTTTCTCCATTTGTTCGTCATTCTTTTTGTCTTCAGTATCTTATTGAAGAAACATGTAAGTCACAAAATCCTGTCCTTACCTAGGTATTTCAATAGTTCGATGGGTATATCATCTGCCCCAACTGTCTTTCCATTTTTCATCTTCTTCAGAGCATCATTTACCTCTTATGCATGAATTTTATGATAAAAAGTTATGTTACTATACTCTTCCGATTTTATATACATTTTGAAATAGATCATGAAAATTAATTCATACAACAATGCAGGTGGATCCTCTCTTTTTGAATTTTATGTACTATTTTGGTGACCGCCCAGACCGCTCCGCTATCTCCAGCGGCTTCTTGAAGGAAGGACGGGGACCATGAACCAGTCTGACCGCCAGACCGCACGGTCAGGGATCTGTTCTTGTTTTTCTTGCTATATGCACCCCATGTAACCTCTCACCCTTGCCATGTTCTCCTGTATCCCGGGCAACTCGTAATTTAGGAGTCTGCCTGTTTGGGCAGGCCCCACTGCCCCTATAAATAGGGTGAGCAGTACCCAGTAGGCACGCTGATTTGAATCTTCAAGCTTGCCACCTGTGGAAGCGGTCTCGATCTAGTCCCTTTTGAGTTGCTAGCTAACCGCTCGGTTACCTATCTTTTGTAACCGCCAACTTCCAATCTATTAAATTCCCGCCGCAAGTGGTATTTGCCGCGGCGGGTAAATCTGGTCTTGCTGCTCGACGACCCTCTCTTCTTCTGCCATTCTTCAACCAACAAGTAACTGACAACTTATCAGTCCCTCTCAGTGTCCCTTAACGTGAAGTTGTGGAGGTACAATTTTTGTACCAGAAGAACGAACACACGACCTTCAAATTGAGTTATTTCGGCGAACCGTGCGGTTAAGTATGGCCGAGCGAGATATCCTGTAGTATCCGCCCGCAGGGGCCCGAGCCAATTCGAGCAGTACGCTCACTCTAGAAGCTCTCGAGCTCCGCATGGAGCTTCGTCTGGAGCAGTCTTGTCACGAGACCTCTCAGCTGTTGGAGGCGGTTAACCAAGCCTTGGTCACTATAGCTCAGCGGTTAGCTCCTCAGACTGCGCCAGCTGCGAGTCCTTCTGTCAGACCACCGGTTCCGGGCAGTCTCCCTGCTCCTGTCCGCCCAGTCATTTAGCCCGCAGTTCCTCTCCGGCCTCAAGCTACTGAGTTCGCAGCTACTCGCCTTAAAGCCTTCAGAGCAGCTGCTTTGGAAGGTCCAGCCAGAGTGCCGGATTTCCAAGAAGGCAGTGAAAGCCCTTCTGCTGACAGCTGAGAGGAGCTCTCCCTCTTTATCTCTTAAATCTATTGGGAGCCAGTTCCAAATGGCTTCCGAGAGCCTCATCTCCCAGTCTTCACTGGGAGAGATGATCCCGACTCCCACCTCCAAGATTTAGAGTCGGCAGTTTCCATGAGGACTCTGTCCGACAGTCTCCATTGCAAGCTCCTAATGACCTCCTTCGGGGGTGAAGCTAGGGAGTGGTTCTACAAGTTACCTCCCTGGTCCATTTCTTCTTTTGGGAACTTGAGGAAGGAGCTTCTTTTGGGGTTTGCTACCTCTAAGAAGCTGGAGAGTGGCCCTGCAGCCATCTTCAGAATAAAGTAAGGCGAGAGTGAGACTATAGCTCACTTCGTTGATAGGTTTCAAGAAGAGATCTTGGGCATCCATGATGTGGACTCTTCCTTATATCAAGTTGCCTTCATTAGCGGCCTCCAGGAATGTTCTCTAAAATTTGAAGTGACAACGAAGGAGCTTAGTTCCTACCAGGAACTAATTGCCATTGCCAACCGCTTCATCGAAGGAGACCTCAAGTAGCTAGCTCTCCAGAAAGCTGTTGCAGCTTCTTCTTCTGTGACCCCTCAACGCTCTCAGCGTCTTGTCCGTCAAGAATATAATCCTCCAGCCTAAAGAGAGAGGAATTTTCGCTATCACCACTCATTCAATAATCATCAACAGTTCAATCAAGTGAGACCTCAAGTGCCATCCCAGACCCAACAGTTTCAATTTTTCCAGCCTCTTCCAGCTATTCGACCTCAGCATCAGTATAATGACTCCCAAGAGTCCTTTACTGATCTTGCTCTTCCTATCACCGATATCTTGCACATTATTCAGAAGCAGCCTTACTTCAAGAGCCCAGCCCCGCTAAAGTCAGATATCAGATCCAGGAATCCAGCTCTTTATTGTGAATATCATAAAGAAAGGGGGCATCTGACAGAAAGTGTCGTGCCTTCCGTTTCTTGATTAAAAAGTTGCTTAAAGAAGGGAAGCTCCAGGATCTTGTTGTTCGAAAGGAAGGAGAGAAACAAGTTGCTCCAAAGGGGAAGGAAGTCTCCGAAGCTCATTGGGAATGTGAGGAGGTCGACGATGTTGGCCTCCTAGGTAACATTCATTATGAGAATGAATGTGTAGAAGCTGATGATGAGGGCCAGTTCAGCCGTCTCTTCTGTATCCATGGAGGAACAGGGCTGGAGTTCCCAAAAAGCGAGCATGTCTCGAGTGTTCCATTCAGAAGTTGCTTCTTCATCAGCCCCTCCTCAAGAGGTTGTAGTTTTTGGTCCAGACGACATGCCTCCAAATGCCAATCCATTTAATGACGCAGTCGTGATTAAAGTAGTAATTGAAAACTTTATGTTGGAGAGGATTTTAATTGACACCGGTAGTTCTGTGAACGTGCTGTTCAAGAAAGCCTTTGAGGCCTTGAAGACTGGAAAGACTCTCATTTCCACTGAAGGGCCCCTTTTTGGCTTTGCCGGAGAGGAGGTGGAAGGAAGGGTTACTCTTGCAGTAACAATGGGCGGAGTAGCAAAACAAACTCCGTTTATCGTAGTAGATGCCTTAAGCAGCTACTGCGCAATCTTCGGAAGGCCCATCATGAATGAGTACAGAGCAATCGTTTCAACCTTCCATCTTGCCCTCAAGTTTGCTGCTAAGGGGAAGCAGTATAGGGGAGAGTGACCCTAAACTCGCAAGAGAATGCTATGCGAAGACGGTGAATGTCACCGAGTCTTCTTCTTCGCAGTCGAGTGAAGTTGAAATGTCGATGCTCCAAGTTCCTTGCTGCGCGGAGGTTGCTGTGGAAGAGATGGAAGTGCTACCTCAAGTGGAGGAAGAAAAATCTTTACCTGCAAAAGATGAAGGGGCTCACCTGGAACCTGCCCAGGTAGTCCAAAGTGTTCCTTTTGCCGCCGAAGATAAATAAAAGGTGCTCTCAATCAATGAAGAGCTTTCTGAAGAGGAAAAAGAGGAGCTGATCTGCATGCCTGCTGATGAACCTGGATGTCTTTGCTTGGTCAGCAGAAGACATGCCAGGAGTTGATTCTGATGTTGCATATCACCACTTGAACATTGATCCGAGCTTCAAGCCAATCAAGCAGAAGAAGCGGGTGGTGGCAGTGATCCTTGCACAGGCGATAAGAGAAGAAGTCCTCAAGCTCCTCAAGGCCAACTTTATACAAAAAGTTCAATACCCTGAGTGGGTTTCAAATGTTGTAATGGTTAAAAAACCTGGGGGAACGTGGAGAATATGTGTTGATTTTACAAAACTTAATAAAGCTTGCCCGAAAAATTGCTACCCCTTGCCTCAGATAAATTCATTAGTTGATTCTGTGGTAGGGTACTCTTGTATGAATTTCTTAGATGCATTATCTGTTTATCACAAAATTAGAATGCATAAGCCCGATATCCCTCATACTTCATGAACGATGGTTGCTTTTGTTATCGCGTGATGTCTTTCGGGCTAAAAAATGTTGGTGCAACATATCAAAGAATGATGAATTCTGTATTTAAAAAGCAAAAGGAAGAAATTTAGAAGTATATGTTGATGACCTTCTAATAGAAAGTAAAAAAATTTCTGCTCACCTTAATGATCTCGTAGAGACGTTCGCTACTCTACGAGCCTTTAATATGAGGTTGAATCCCCGAAAGGGCATTTTTGGAGCAAGTAAAGGAAAATTTTTGGAGCAAGTAAAGGAAATTTTTTGGGTCATCTTCTTACTCTGGAAGGGCTGGAGCCGAATCCTAACAAAGTAAAAGCAATCTTAGATATGACACCTCCAAGGTCGCCTATAGAAGTTCAACAGTTGGGTGGAAGGATGGCAGGTCTGAGCAGGTTTATATCTCGTTCAGGAGATAAGAGTGCTCCATTCTTTAAAACTCTGCGTGGAGGAGCAAAGTTCGAATGGACCAAGGAGTGTGATTTTGCTTTTGATCAATTGAAAAAGCAGTTGACATCAACCCCGTTGCTTCAAAGCCCTCGTGAGGGTGAAGATCTTTTCCTCTATCTTTCGATTCAAGTAGTAACTAACTTGCCATTAAAGAGTGTGTTAGAAAATCCACAACATTCAGGCAGATTAGCAAAGTGGGCAATCGAGCTCAACGAATTTGATATTCTTATGTACCAAGGATGACAATCAAAGCTCATGTTCTAGCATATTTCATGATAGTCACATCAGAAAGTAGTATGGAAAAGAAGGACAGAACACCTCTGGCTTGGACAATTTATGTGGATGGAGCTTCTGGCAGGAATCCTTCTGGGGCATGAATTGTTTTGATTAATCCAAATGGAGTCAGATTGGATTAGGAATTGAAATTCTACTTTCGCACTACAAATAATCAAGATGTATATAAAGCGCTACTTGCAGGTCTTCGATTCGCAAGGGAGTTGTGTAACGGCCCGAAGCCCGCCACAATTTAAATTTTCTCTTTGCTTCTGAGTAGGTTTTACACAAATATATAATGCAGCTAAGCGAATCACAGGAGTGGTACCAGTAAAAGACATAAATGCACTTTTATTTATTATCATAATTTACATCATGTCCATGCTTACATGGAAAGCCAAAATACAAAAGTACATAGCAAACTGAGATGTGCACTAATACATTCTAACCCGAGGTCTTGACGTATCTTCCCTCTGTTTCCTTTCTGCCTCCGCAGGTCTCCTCCTAGCGGGGCCTCGCACGCTGGCTTTCTGATCCTAAAAAAGAAAATTAACATCCAATTAGTTTTAAAAAACTAAGTGAGTTCCTTACCTCTTCGACTGCCCTACAGGCAAACACGAAGAGTCAGCTATAATAAGCAGTTATATAAATCTGAAAAACTGTATGAACATGAAAGTAGACAGGTAAAGTAAACTGGTGCACAGAAATAAACAATTTCTGTTATTTCAGTTCTTATATCTTCTTGTAGTTCATTTTCATGTTCAATTATCTTTCTTTTCGTTCTCTCAAAATACTAAGGGTCATTCTCAATCAAATATTTGGGCCCATCAAATCTATGTCCATTCTAGGGCGCTCAACCACGCAACATGCTCTTATGCCTCCTAAATTGGACATTTCAGTATCAATTTTCGTCGGAGATCTACCCCTCCACTGGGTGTAGGAGTCTAAAGCTTATCTCCCCTACTAGGCTGACCCTTAGTGTTTCGATGCGTCGACGCATTCTCTTTTTCTTATTCATATTCAAGTCATAAACATAGGAAATAATTATTTTAATTCCCCTCAGAGATTCTATCGCTTGCTAATCCATATTTAGCTTTTTAGCGATTTCATACATTTCAGTGATTTCAAATCTTCCACATTCTATATCAAAGCAATTCATATTCAGAAAAATATTCGAATGCATACGAAATCAAAGCCGTAAGGACTCACCGCATCTTTTCCTTTGTCCTTGTCCTTCGAAGGATTCTCGTCGCGTCTATCGCCGGATGTCATCCTCTGCAGTATCAAATAAATCATTTACTATAGGGTTGCGTCTTTAAATAGCTACGAATAGAGTCCCTAAGATGGCCACAACTATGACCTCTAGGAGTTGCTTAAGAAAGGACAAGCTTGGTGACTCGAAAGGAACGCATAAAAACAGATTTTAAGTGCTACAAAACTCAGAAATCAGCCACCATACTTTTCATAAATTAATCACTTTCGTGGCCAATTTAAACTCAAGGAAAACAGCCCACATAGCTAATAAAGGTAGCCCAAACAGCAAGCTAAAACCCGGCCAACACAAGCTAACAAAACCAAGGGCTGCTAATGTGGCAACACCAAGGGCTGCCAACAACAGCTCCAAGGGCTGCCACTGCAGTCCAAAACCTCTCCAAAAACAGTGGATCAAGAGCCAACTGAAAACAGTCCAAAGGCATCCAACAGTCAAGAGGAACAACAATCCAATTCACAAAATCTAAGCCAACCAAAGATGAAACACCCGACAATTTCCACCAGGCAGCCGACCATCAAAAGCCAACAAAGGTGCAGTAATTCAGAGCTAATTGAATCAACAAGGTCAGTTACAACAGCCTCCAAAGCAGCCATAACAGTACAAGGTAGCTGAGTAAACAACACACCCAAATCCAAGGTAAACAGCATGAAATTAATCAGCTCAGATATGGAGGGAGAGGGAGAGGAAACCTCTTTAAATCAAAACCCTAGCAGACCACATAACTCATCCAATAAAGGAATCAAATCCCCCAACACTGAAACCCTAACTCCACTCCTTTCTAATTTCAGCAACTAGCAAGAGCAAAACAGTCATCTGTTAAGAAGGAGAAGAGGGGGAAGAAGAAGGAGAGCTCACAGTGAGGAGAGCAGCAAGAACGAGAGCTCAAACAGCCGGTCAAATCACTTCCAGCCAACAACAAACACCAAGGCTGCAGGAGAGCAGCAACAACACAAAATGCAGCAACAACACAAGAGGAAGAAAGCCACAGCCCTAACCAGAGCTCCCAGAACAGCCACGTGAAGGAGCAGGAAGGAAAGGGGCAGCAGAACCTATGCGCTCTCAGCTCGGCAAGGCTCCAGGAGGCGGTAAGCTGAAGTATCGGGAGAAGACCAGCAATAGGATAAACATATAAGAACTGAAATCTACCGCCTATGCTTTAACCCAAGGAATTTAGATTAGGGATAAGATAATAATACTAATAACCAGCACAGCCTAAAGGAAAAGGCTCAACCAGCCCAAATCAGCCAGTTCAATTCAGCTATGAACCGGCCAGGCCAAATTCCAAGCCAGCCATCAAGTAACCCAACAACTAGCCCACTTGGTTACCAAACCAAATATAATCCACCTCCAATTACATCAATTTCAGAATTTGATTTTAAACATTGGAATATAAAATAAATACGAAGCGAACGCCGTAAAACATCAAAAAAAAATCTCAAATTTCAAAAAAAAATTGTGCGACGTCGAATCGGCACTGAATCTTGTTCTCTTTTTCATCATCGGGGAAAAAATATTTCTCTTATTATAGATCTTACAACATTTATACATATTTTCAGGTTCAGTTCTTACAAGTTGGGCATTGAGGATGTTGAAGTGAAAACTGATTCATTAGTAATGGTTTCTCAGGTAAATGGAACTTTTGAAACCAGAGATCCCGCTCTGAAGCAATATCAGATGCTAGTGAAAATTGAGATAGGAAAATTCAAAAGTTGTCATTCAGCATATTCCACGTTCAGAAAATGCAGAAACAGATGAGTTGACAAAGTTTGGTCTTCTTTCAGGAGGAACTACTTCAGAATTGTTCCATCTATCTATTGAAGAGGGCGATGTCATGCAAATAGATCAACATCCATCCAGGGTGGATCCATTTGTTCTTTATCTTTCAACTAGGGAGTTTCATCCATCCGTGATGAATTTTCATAATTTCATTTTTTATTGGCATGGTACAAAATTCAGCATAAATTCAGAGTATAGAACTCCACAAGTTATGTTGAAACTCCATGTGTAGATTTCGGTCTAATGCAATTTTGAATGATTACCAACGTGTTCTGTGCAGGTTTTAGCACAATAGGAGAATACATTTCAGTTTTTGACATGCTTTGTTGATATGCTGAAGTTTCCTCTCAATTTAGTGCAGATTTCAGCATAATTCGTGTTGATTTCTGCTTTATTATAATTTCAAATAGTGAAGTTTTTTCTTCTTCTTCTTCTTCTTCTTCTTCTTCTATTGAATGGGAGAGTCTCATGGAGAGTCTTAGAGAGATCTTATGGAGAGTTTTAGAAAAGAAAGGTGTAAACATATCATACATTGACATAATCAAAGATATGTAAACAAATTCAGTGACGAGGGTGAGGACATTTGGAGGATTAACACAAAAATTCCCTATCATTGTTGGCTTACATCAAGGTTCAGCTTTAAGCCCTTATCTCTTTACCCTTATCTTAGATGAGCTCACCGGACATATCCAACAAGCAATACCTTGGTGTTTATTGTTTGCGGATGATATCGTTTTGGTCGATGAGACGCGCGAGGGTGTAAACGCGAAACTTGAACCTTGGCAAGACACTTTAGAAAAGCAGGGTTTTAGGTTGAGCAGGGCAAAGACGAAGTATATGAAACTTAAATTTAGCAGTGCAAGAAGGACAGATGACTTTGTTATTAAGTTGGGTGATTAAGATATTTCCCGCAGTGAGTGCTTTAAATATCTTGGATCGATAGGTCAAAAAGATGGAGGTGTTGATAAAGATGTGATATATAGAATCCAAGCAGGTTGGTTGAAGTGGAGAGGTGCATCAGGGATCTTATGTGATCGTAAAGTACCATTAAAACTTAAAGGCAAGTTTTTCCGTACTGCAATTAGACCAGCGATGCACTATGGTTCCGAGTGTTGGGCAGTGAATTGTGTACATGAGCAAAAAATGGTAGTTGCGGAGATGAGAATGCTTAGGTGGATGTGTGGACACACAAGATTGGATAAAATTAGGAATGAATGTATCAGGGATAAGACAGGAGTGACACCAATAGCAGAGAAGATGCAAGAAGCTCGACTAAGTGAAACTTTTATTCTTAAATTATGATAGTTTTTCTTAATTTTGTGTTATATGTTTTAAGTATTTAAAAAAAAATAGAAGAAAAGCCCAATTAAGCAATTATAATTATGTATGTAGTATAGAAAAAAGGGTAATAAAGAGAAGTCATATATACTTTCATTCTAAGTGGACTCCACTCATAAGTCATAAGTGAAACCATCCTAATCATTTAAATAAAGCTTAAATAAATTAACATTGTTTATAAAAGCCTCCCCTTAATAACCGGTTCACATGTATAAGGGTTTAGAAGCCATTCCCGTCGGTTCATGCCTCAGCAGGTCCACGCGAGAAAGCTTAAAGCCGTCACCTCTCCTGCTCGGCGACGTGTGCGTGAGAGTCTTCTTGCGAGTGCGTTTCTGCCCGGCGACGTGCGGGAACACAGCCATGAGCGGCGGCCGACTGCTTCCAGACCCCTTCACGTCAATATAAGGCCTCCGCCTCTCTTTTTGGTAAATTTCTTACCCAAACCGTGAGTACTCTTCTTACCCTAGCTCTACTCTGAAGCCTATTTGCTTTCTTCTTGCATCCAAAGGCTTCTTCATGGATTCTAGGACTTATGCATGGAAGGGAAAGACTCCTATGGCTAATGATGTGAAATTTTCTTTTTGTCCTAATTTCTAAGTGTTTTAGGACTTATATGAAACCCAAAATTGATAGTGCTTGCTTCTAAGTTGATTAATTATGAATTTTCCAATTACGAAAGCATCTATTTTTGGTGAAATTTAGTATTGTTCAACTTAGGGTTTTAATCTCTTATGTCAAAAATTTATAAAATAATAAGTGTATGTACTTATGTATGCCACCATGAATATTTTCAGTCACCATGCAATTATCCAAGTATTTTGTCTTTCGCCTAAATGAATTTTTTGATTCTTCATTATTTAGATTAGTTAAAATGTTTTAAGTTTATTCAAGAATGATGTTTTGTTCTAAAAGTCGAATTGTTATTAAAACAAAAGTAATGTATTAAGACTCTCATGTAAGCTTTGCTTTCTTATGTTACAAATACGCTCAAGTTATTTATCATTTTGGTGCCTCATGAAAAACATGTTTACACTTATTAAAATTTGATGATAAGAATTTTCTAGGATGACATTTAAACATGTTTAACGTAGCAAGTGACTTGTAGCTCAATGTGAATTACATGGTTTTACTCTCAAAATGTGAATTGTTTTTATTATTAATAAATCCCGTGTAAATGTTTTATTTTGAAAGTAAGTATTGATGTCTATCATGTTAAAATGACTTGTATCAACACCAAAATGACTTATATGGTTACCAACAATTCCCTTTGCTAATAGAAACTCCCAAAACTAGTGGGGTGTCAAAAAGATGAATAAAATGATCAAAAACACTGATTAAAATCCCAATTAGCAAACACTATCGATGTTCAGAAATTTCTTAAGCTTTAAATAGGTTTCTAAATGTGATTTTCACACATTTAGAAGGCCAACTAGCAACCCTATTATTGGTTGGAAGTTTCCTATGTCTCAAAAACCTATTACACTTAATATTGAAGTGTTAAATGCAAATTTTAAAAGCCAACCAACAACGGGTAGTTAAATAACAAATAAAGAATCAAAATTTATGAAGTACTCTTGCATTTAAAACCAAACTAGCAACCTTTATTATTGTTTGGAAGTATTCCAAGCCTCAAAATGCATTAAACTCATTATTTAAGTCAATACATAAGATACAAAAAGCAACCAAGAATATAAATGTTTTTTTAGAATAATTTAAATTATTAAATAGCCTCTATCCTTCTTGCATAAGCTCTTTTTGTTCACTTTAATATGAAATCAGCAAGTATCCTCTTAAATGAGGCTGAATATTAATAACATAAAAGTGTGTTTAGGAAAACTGTAAGCTTACCCGTGAATGCACTTAGAAGTAAATCTATGAGGACATGGTTAGACCGTGCCAAAGTTAGGTGGAGTTCCACCATACTTCATAGCATGATTTGACTGCTCAGGAGTGGTTAAACTCTCTGGTCTTCTTGCCCACCATAGTTGATGCCCAACAAAGGGGTAAGGGTCATCTTACCATATTTTAGAAATCATGCTAAAGATAATAAAGCTCTCATTTAACCGCAAGGGTTAAATCTTGGATTTTACTCCTAAGGTATTTCACCAAGAACTAAGTTATGTGAAATGTTGTAAGAAATATTTAAGACGAATAATCTAAGAAATGTTTTAAGAACAAAAAGGCTTTAAGAAATGTTTAAGTTTTATATTAATTTGAAGTAAGGATCCAATAGAAAGGAAAAAGAAAAGCTAAGAAGAAATAAATATGAAAACGTAATCCTAAAATATTATAGAAGTTAGAATAAGAAGGATTTCTCATTGGGTATGTGTTATAATCACCCTTTAATTCTATCATTTTTTCAGGGCTTAGAAGGTGCCCCTGAAGTTTGTGATGATATAAATCTCTCAAGACCCAGAACAGAAGTATGTGTATTCTGTTAAAAGCTTTGTGGCCTAAGTGCCAAGTTGTAAAATTATAATGATGTTTAATTAAGTGTTGTAATCTTTTACTTGTAAAAAGTGTTTTATGACTAATACAAGATGTTTTAGTAGTTGACTCTTTGAGTTCATGGGGTATGGAATCAGTGCGTAACATTGATTAGCTTACAGGTACATTATTAAATAATATATTAGTAAAGAATTATGTAATCCTACATGTGTGCTAGGATTTCCTCTTCAGATGTTACACCTGTTAGGCGTTGTAAGAGTTTAGTCACTATGCATGTTAAATTGGGGAGGGGTAGATCAATAAAGAGCAATGAGATTATAAGGAAAGACATGATGTACTTAGGCATTAGTGAGATTATGACTAAAGATAGGGCACAATGACGACAAAAGATCCATATAGCCGATCCCACTAAATAGTGGGATAAAGACTTGAGTGTTGTTGTTGTTGTATTGAATGGGAACAGATAGTTGAAAATGACAATAATATTTCTAAATTACCAATTATGTTATTAGCTTCCGATCTTCATGATGATCTTTCACTTCCTCATCCTTTCTCCTTTGCTTTTTGCGTAGCCAGAGTGTCCTTCGGTGTGGTTCGTATCTCTTGCTTTGGAATCGTTCGTTCTTAGGGTATCAACGACTTCATAGCAGGACGTTCTTAAGGCATCGATGGGCATCACATCAGAGTTCCATTTTCCTCAGGTAAGTTCTTTTTTTAAAACTTTCAAGTTCATCAAAATTGAAAGCAATACGTGTGAACAATGTCACGCAATATTATCAATGTGTGTTTCTTAATGGCAGTTTTTTTGCATTACTTTAGATGATGTTTTTTTGCATTACTTTAGATGATGTTTTTTTGCAATACTTTAGACCATGTTTTGTACATTAATGGACCATGAAAATGTGGAGGTTGATGGAAGTGGTTGTGCAATTGTAGTTGCGCACAGGGGACCCCCATGCGTGATTGCTTATATAGTTATACCAGTAGTCGTGCACAAGCATTGTCTGTGTACCCCGCCCCAAAGCAGTTTGTCACGGTCGGAGCCCGTGCGCCTCCAAAGCAGTCGCATATGGGTGGAGCCCGTGCTCTCTCAAAACAATCACACATGAGGAGCCTGCACACCCCAAGAGCACGGGCACAAACATAGTCCTGAGAGCGGTGGAGCCCTGTTTGTGTGTGTGCACGCACACACACATTCATCTACCCTTACGTTGAAGTTTTTCTTATAGAAAAAGTTAGGCTATAAAACAATAAGATACTCATCAGCCAAAGATAATGGATGGTTATTATTTAAATTGTCCAAAAGCTATAAATCAACTATTTAATATCTCATATAACTAGTACCAATATAATGTTTCAAGATATTTACAGTATTTACTTTAAATTCCTCGATTTTTTTTAAACTCTTTTTATGTTTGGGATGTTTTCATGGCGGTCGCTCAAGTCTATAGCTTCTCAAGGCCATTATCAATTTAGGTTGGGCTCGGCTTGAGGTTGGATCGAATTGAGTTCTAGTAGCTGCTGCTCGAGCTCTTTGTGAGTAACATAATTTGAGTTTGAACTAACTTGATGTCAATTTCAATTTGGCTCGAAATCGAAGATCTTATTGAGTAGAGAGTAGCGAGCTGATGAAGAAGAGGGTCAATGATTCGAGGCCAAGATGCGTCGAAGCCAGAAAGAAGCAGGGACTAAAGAGCTCCACAGATCGTGAGGCGAGAAATGAAAAGATCTTAATGATACCAGAAAGAAGCAGGGATTGAACAACCAAAATTCGAAGATCATGACGCAAAAAATGAAAAAGTTCGAGTTAAGGCTATGGATTAGGGGAATCATGGGATCAACAATGAGGACGAATTATAATGAATGATTAATGATGAGCTTACGCCTCCTGATGGTGATCGACGATGCAGACCCGCGATGAAGCATGAGTTATGGGCCCGTTCAGGGCCGATTGGCCACTTGTCATATTTGGTGTCTCCGAATCGACGACCCGACTCTATAGATGCGCCCGAATTTTCATTTACTTGCATTTTTATATATTACTTGTATTTTTTAGTGTTTACTTAATGTAATCGGTTCCGTTACATTAACGGCCAATCATAGTCGTTGATGTAAATGATGCCCTAGAGTAGTTTATTATAAATACGCATAAGGGATAACCACCATTTCATTGCAGATTTTGGAGGAGAAGAATTCTCGGAATCCGGCGATCCTCTCACGGTGACGATTCCATGAGGCCCTAGGTGACTTATCACCTTTTGTATCCCCCTCTCCTTACTGCCGCCCTCCCTTCCCATACTCCCGCTGAAAATCTCTCCAGCCTCCATTCACGGACAAGCCTAGTTGCTGTCTAATCTAGCCCGCAAAAACCCCTCCTTCCCTCACGTGAGAGCTTGTTGTTGCCCCCTTTTTCTCCAAAATCCCACATGTATCCATCCAGCAACCCCATACCACAGGCTTCTCAAAACTGACGGCTCCCATTGTTCATCTGGGAAATCCCACCCCAAGCTCCCCATCTACAGACCCCCGATATTCTTCCTGCAAGTCACGCCCCAAAATCTCACTGAATCCCTCCACCTTTCAAGAAAGCCCACTTCAGCTCCCAACAAATGACCCCTGATCTTCTTCCAGCAAGCCACGCCCCAAATCCTACCGACCCCCTCGGCCTCCTCCCAGGAGACCTCACGCCCCAAACTTCTCGCCCTCTTGCCCTCTGATTTCAGTTGCCGATCCACCTCGCCTTCAACTTTCGGATAGACACCAACCCGCGACGAGTTACTAGGCCTCCACTCCACGAGGACCTCCCATTATTCTTTGAGTGTCTTATTGTTGTATGGATCTTTGTTTTCAATATTAAATATATGTTATTGCGAGTTTATGCTCTTTTGTATCTATAGCATTGTGGAACTTTGTTCTCGGTTATTTCATGATTTTCAGGAACCATTCACTGGTCGCTTTTGCTTTGGCCTTCCACGCGGAGGAAATCCTAAATATGCTTACG
Organism: Dactylorhiza incarnata; assembly: GCA_033032865.1. Lineage (NCBI taxonomy): Eukaryota > Viridiplantae > Streptophyta > Magnoliopsida > Asparagales > Orchidaceae > Dactylorhiza > Dactylorhiza incarnata. Next base: position 855,965 of record JAWHQI010000181.1, on the reverse strand, counting down.
TAGGAATTATTTTTCCTTAAAACAATGTTGGCGTGTGATTTAATCCTTAATTGTTATGTCTTGAATTCACCGTCGTTCATTGCATGTGTGTCACATTTAGCCATTAAGAAGAATCGAGTTATTTTTTTGCACGTCACATTAGGATTGCATTTTAGTATTCACACACACGTAACTACCTTACATCAGTTGGTATCAAAGCTAGGTTTGTGCCACATTTGTATACGTCGTGGTAGGACACATAAAGTTGATAGGTTATCCATGGCTTGACATATTGATCGTTCGTTACAATTTTATGGTGATAGGGCCGAGTATCGTTGGGGTCATCGTCGTTACACTTCTCCGCTTTTTGAGGAACCAGAGTATGTATATTCTCGACCCCATAGAGCTCCTCTGGAGAAATTCTCATACTATTATGTTGATCGTCCTCGTCCACCACCGTCCACCGCACGTTAATAGGGATCATGCCTACCCTCGGACACAATTTGATTATGTTATCAAGAGCCCTATATATGTCACTATCTTAAGAATAACATCACGCATGTAAACAATCCCAGTGTTCCAAAAAAAGAGATGTCGGATGCTGGATTTCAACTATTTTTTCTTGATCAATTTGATTGCATGGACACTCATTTTGATCGCCTGACAACCTGGCTTAAAGGGAACCAATAGGATAAAGCCTAGGGTTTTAGGTCAAGCCACAATTAGTGCTCCCACTGACACGAGAGACTCGACACCTGACTTTGATACATCCCATCACGACGAGCTTCGGTGTCCGACGAGTAGTACACCACTTGATTATGGGACTGAGTCTGTTCATGGCTTTGTGTTGTAGGTGGAGAGCGACATTATTATGACTAGTGAATTTGGTCACGAGAGTGTGGATGAGTGGCCCAGTAACCCTGTAGTGGCATATCCATCCCCTACGCCCAATATAGACCTAGTTGTTCCTTCGATCATAGTCCCATCTTTGAGTGTTGGTTCCTTAAAATCTCTTCACAATGTGATGTTTAGTCATATCTTGGATGAGAGTCGAGAGACTAGTGTTGATCTTGCAGTGGATATCTCACATGCCGCTGAGGACACTACTCCCTGCGATGATACTCATATGGAGGATCATCTCCCCATTGATGGTTTCGATGATGAGCCTTCTGACGAGCCACCACTTCCTTGTGAGGATGAGATTCAGGTGAGCGACTCATTTACGAGTACTGGATCATTGACATCTACTCAAATCATATCCCTGATTTTTCCCCCGAGCGAGGATCTTGAGCTTAGCATCGAGTATCTAGAGTTTGCTTCACATACACTAGAGGATACTTTCAATGTTGCGAGAGCCTACCTTATGACCACTCGCACTCTTGATGAGTTCTTGGACACACCGACTGCTGACCCACCAGATGGGTTTTTCTTTCTTGGAGGCACTCGCCGCACTCTATAGTCGCATTCTATTGTCGATGTCTCGAATATTCATTCGGGTGACTGTTGCCTCCAGATGAGCCACATCTTTTGAGTGACATTTGACATTTATGAGCTCGTATTTTAATGCTAATGTTTCATGATTTTGATATTCGTCGCACACTCGATGAATATTTCTACATTCTACACAAAGAGCCTCCTGATAGGTCACTCAGTTTTAGAGATAACAGTTTGTTATCAGACTTCCCTCTAGAGTGTGTGTCGTGTCTTTCGTGTTTCCTTTCCATCATTTGCATGAGTCTGTTGAGTTGTTTGTTCATCATTTGCATCTATTACATGAGTCGGTCCGACAATGGAATACTACTAGTAATAAATCTTATAAAGGCAAGAGCTTATATTTTGTAACGGCTGTCATTTTCAGAAACCGCCACAATTAAAATTTTTGATTTCATTTCATTTGCAGTTACGTACTATATATTAACATTATTTCTAAAACATCGATTTTATAATCGATTCTAATATGCCGACATTTTGACGTGCAATTTATCGTTCATATGTCCCATATTACAATTTACCATACAATTAATGTATTATTACCTTTTGAAGTTTGTCGGCATCACATATTTCATGTAGGCGAGCAGGTGGTGGTGAGAATCTGCGTTTAGAGGCTCCATCGAGGGCCTGCTAAAAATTTGAGCGTCAGGCGAATGTGTCCCTACACAATCATGAAAAGGATTGGAGCAAATGCCTACGAGTTGGATATCTCTAATAATATGAATATTGAATACCCATCCCTTATTTAATATTGAGAACCTGACACCATATTACGAGCTTCATGAGTATGTGGATCCGTATCGTGGAGACCTCTTGGAGACTACACCACATCCCCAGCCCCACACCCAATTCACTCCTGAGCCCCACCCAACTTTGGGTCAGTCGTCTATGGCTTCACCATCTGCACCAACAATCGCGCAATGGATACCAACACATCATTTGACTTTTGAGGGCATTATTGATATTGTGGACCACGTGCATAGCCACACCTGACGAACAATTGCTGGGGTACCATTGGAGATGACGCTTCATCATCGCCGATACTTAGACAATCTCTGATGGACCACATCGATTTTTACCCGACATACACTGAAAGGATTCCGATCTCTATTTATCAGGAGATGAATTCTTTCAAGCCGGGGAGGATGATGAGGATCGACGACGGGGATCCGTTGTTGAGCATGAGTTTGGGGCTCGTTCGGAGTCGATTAACCACCTGCCATATTTGGCGTCTCCGGATCGATGATCTGATTCCATGGATGCGTTCTAGTGTTCACACACGTAGTCTACCCTACATTATCTCCTTTCCCTTTTCAGACTCTTTGATGCAGGACGGGCATCACCACCCGCCTGCCACCCTGGATACCTGGCATCCCACCACAGCCCAGGGGTCCCACCGGTAGTCCACCCGATGAGCCTTATCAGGTCCCGCAGACCGTACAACCCATCCCCGGCCCCACCACAGAGCCGATAGGTTGTTGAGGCCAGAGCTCGATCCCCCGACCTCCTTGATAAAGAGTCCTTAGGCGGACTCTCATCACTAACTGAGCCGGGACTCCCGGTGGGACCCCTGGGCTGTGGTGGGCTGTCAGGTATCCATGGTGGCAGGCGGGTGGTGATGCCCGTCCTGCATCATCGACTCAGTTGGTGATGAGAGTCCGCCTAAGGACTCTTTATCAAGGAGGTCGGGGGATCGAGCCCTGACCTCAACATCCTATCGGCCTTGTGGTGGGGCCGGGGATGGGTTGGGGTGTACGTTCCTCGGGACCTGATAAGGCTCATCGGGTGGACTCCCGGTGGGACCCCTGGGCTGTGGTGGGATGCCAAGTATCCAGGGTGGCAGGCGGGTGGTGATGCCCGTCCTGCATCACTCTCTGTGATAAGATTTAACTAAAAAATATTATTATTATTCTCCATATTTTGAGCGAGTTCGTTCCATTCCAAGACCAAATCAAAATCGGCTCAAAATATTCATGAACGGAACTTTGACTTTTAGCTCCGATCATTGGGTTCCATTTGAGCCAATGTTTTATCCAATTTTCTAGCCAACTATGATCTCTAGCCTCCGCAGCAGCTTTAGAAGTAGTAGTGAGTTGGGTCATTTATGTCAGGGCCCGTTCGAATGCCAGGAATTGCTTTCAAGAATTGGAATTGTGAATAAGTAACAAATGTGTTGTTTAGCTGGAATTGGAATTAGTCCAATTCCAACGGCTTTCAAATAAGCCTAGAAACCTCTAGCCTCAATGCATTCCCGTCGCCTGGTAAGCCGTCTGCGCCCCATCTCCTCCTGACTGACTATATTCTTCGCCCAATCTATTCTCCGTTTTTTCTTCGTTTCTCCCCTAATCTTCCAGAAGTGGAATTCATAAGCAGAAGCGAGAGCACTGCTTTGATGTCTGCACTGGAATCTATAATTCTGGAAACCAAAATTTATACTGGGAAATTGCTCTTATCGCTTCTCTTTGTGGTAATAATAATTTTCTTCATTTTTTTTCTGAATCTTATAACTTCTCTTTATCTTATATGAATTTCTCCTGCCACTAAGCATGCTCCATTATTTTCTTGTGTTTATTTGATATGATCTTTGAGCAGTTCAAATTAATTACCATTGCCTTTCCCCCCCTTCTTAGTAAATGAATGCCGTTCTAAACATTGAATGGTCTTAACTGTGTTCTGAACATGAAAAGATCATGTTTGAGCCATTCATGATTTCTCCCAAGGCTTCAAAGATATTGAACTTAAGCACAATATTGTCCCCTCAAATTGTAAAATTATCTTAATTCTCGGAGCTGTATAAACATTCTTTTTTTATTATCTATAACCCATTTACAATTCCTGTGACTCAATTTCATCCTACACCTGAACAGTATAATTGATCAATTTCAATTTTGTTGATTGAATTCCATCCTGCAGTCGAATAACAAAATTAAAATTTTGCTCATTGTCAACTCATGTATGCTTTGGAATTGGACTGATACGAATACAACTAATATAAGCAAAATGAGCTAACCTAGCAATTGTAATCTACATCATGGTTTAAAAACCGGACCAGTTGGGGACTGGCTGAGAATCGGCGAACCGGCCGGTCGGACCAGCCAACCGCGAACCGGGGCCGGTTTCCTGTAACCGGATGATTCGAGGAGGTGTTGATCCAACGGTGAAGATCACCATTTTTAGGCTTTATGGTTGGTATTTTGATGATTCACGTGAACAAGGGACGCACAATCGAGCAAAGCACCGAATTGAGGTCTAGAGGAGGTGCTTTTCTTCTTCTATTCTTCTTCCTCGCTTGAACAAGGGGCGAGCAGGGCACCGAATCAGGAGGCGCTTATCTTCCTCACGTGAACAAGGGGCGTGCAGCGCAGATCAGTGCTTCTTCTAATCGCTGCCAATCGCAAAGGTTTTTAATTTTTTATGGCATCGAGACCTTACAGATCGAAACATGAGGAGTCATTATAACTGATTCACAACATGAGTTTTTTAGTTTCATTGATTCACAACATGAGGAATCATAATAACCGGAGAATCATTGGCGCAAAAATCCAACCATGTATCAGAGGCAACTGCTTGATTCCTCTGGGCAGAATCATTGTCCTAAGTATTTCCAGTTTGAAATTGCTAAACTTTCCTTCATTTCCAGCTTACTGAGAAGTAGTATTCTCTGCGTAAGGGTCCAGTCTAAGTTGCTGATACATGGACTGTACAAATCAAAAGAGGAAAAAATATTACTGAATTTTGGGTGTCACTGCTATTTACTGTATCAAAAGAACAAAAATATCATTAGCATTAATTTTTTAGTTGTACTTAAAAGATAGTTAATCATAAAAAGAACTTATATAAAATATGTGTGCCCACTGCAAAATATACTTGCTGGCAGAATACCCAATTTGAGAATTCCATCAAATGCATAAACAAGACCATTTCCACCTTCAACTATGGGCCAAAAACTTTGTGAATATGACCATTCTGCGGCATATTTTTTCAATATGATCAAGTTAATTATTCTAATAAGCTTGACGTTGTGCAAGACTTAATTATGCTTATTGAAAATAAAGATATTTGATATAATGCTTCAGTAGCGATGGTTGAAGTTAGGATATATCATGATCAAGTAGAAAGCTTTGAAATACACCTCGCAATCAAAATGTCAAAAGAAATGCAACCCGGCAAATACAAGTACAAAGTTAATCTGCCTTATAAATTTTAAGTTTTAAGTATTAACTTTTACTTTATTTGTAAGATGAATGGTGAAGAATGTTTGGTTCAAGTGCTCTTTCAACTATATAAATTGGTTGTTCGCATTCTTAGTCACTTTTTCGTCACCTGGTTTAGAAAGATACTGGAGCTTATTTGAGCAAATACATACAAATCGAAGAAATCATCTCGAGCATCAAAGACTCGATGATCTGATTTATGTTTGTTACAATCTTAATATGAGGGATATGTATGAATATTTAATCATTACTTAAACATGTTCAATTCTGTTGCACTTTCTATTATTTAATTAATAACTTGACATATGCACCGTGTATCTTTTGTAGGGTATACTTCATGAAAAAGAAATATAATCTTCTTGATTATACAAGTATTAGATTAATGGATTTCTGGGTAGTCAAGGAAGAGCCCAATCCATAATTTAATTATAATAACTTGGAAAGTGAAATATATGAGGAATATGCTATATCGGTTGATGGAGAAGCTCAACCGAGTGGCCAACAAAATGAACAAATAAATGGTAAGTTTGTGTATATGCTAAACAAATTTGTGTCAATATTTTTGATTCTATGTCTCTGATGTAGCTGATCTATTTTTAATTTGTTTTTGTAGATGATGAGTGTGCTCGGAATATTCTTGAACATGTCGACCTTGAAACCTTTGGAGGGGAATCATTTATTAGTTATGATTTCGATGATATAGTGGGATTGATATATAATACTTTATTGTTGATTACTTTTATTTTTGAAAAACATCAAGTATTAAGATGCTTTAATGGATATTTTTTGTAAGATTATTTGTCTATTTTATAACTTTAGTTCAAAGGTCAAAATTTCATCTATCATATATTTACATTAGTTGATTTATTTTTGATATTTTGCTATCAACACTTCACAAGATATACTCTATATATTGTTACATGATGTGATATTAGTTACTTATGTCAAAACGGTTCAACCCTGGTTCTAATCTTGAACCTGTCCTAAGACCGTTCCATGCCTGGTCCAATTTTAAAAACCATCTACATATTGATGTTGCATATAATTGTGCAATAAAATGACTAATTTGAAATAAAATATTAAATTAATCTGGGAGATAAGAGCTAAATACATAAATACAGAGTCGGTTATCGTTGATAGTGACAGTAGAAATGCGGTTCGGGGATAACGGAGAGTGATGGCATAACAGAGATTTGGGCGTGAGTGGAATTATGCAGCAAGAGAGAAGGGTGCTGCATATTTTCCATATTGATTTAATGTAATGCATTATAGATGAAATTTTAATTTATATTAATATGGGCAAGTAGTATAGATATATTGTAATTATAATATTGGTAGTATAGTCATTTCTTTGTTGCTTGCACTATCATTAAGAGAGATGGGTAGTATAGATAACATAGAGTGGTGTTATAGGCGCATCAAAAATGCCTATGTGCACACTTCAAAACAAGAGAATAAGCACTTAAAACTTAAATTTTGTAATTCCTTACTTAAGTTAAAAGCACGTGCTGGCTGATTCGCTCGTGGGACTCCAACTTCCCGCGGTTGGCGGCGAGATTCCGTCGTTGATATTTCGGGTATGGGTAAGCGTTTGACATTTTTAAGTCGCTAGATTTTAGAATGTGAACACCCCCAACCATCTTCTCGATCTCCTCTGCCGTTGCGCCCTTCATCAATCTCCTCTTGGAAGATGCACTCAAGCTGTAGGAAGTAGGAGTCCCCTTGAAGCTTTCATCGTCTTGTAAAGGGTCTAGTTTTTGCAGGTTTCTCTTGGAAGCAATCATCGATGTTCTAGAGTAGTAGGAGCTGAGAGTAAGCTTACCCATTTCTCAAGATTTCATTATTTAATATAATGCATTTAAATTATTTTTACCTATTTTTTAATTGTTTTTTGATTATTAAATTTTCTATTAATATTTCTGATAATTGAAGTCTCAAGTTCATAAGATGGTCATTAAAAACGATATCACACTTATCAGAGGTATAAAGTTGTACTTTTTACTATTTTGCTTAATATTGTCATTAGTATATATTTTTGTAATTACATATTTATGCAGGCTTAGGGGATCGAAAAGAAATTGAGATTTGGAAGCATTCATGACATTTCTCAACTTTTGAAGGTTTAAAAAAAAATTTGAAGGTAATCATAAATTCCTTTTCTTAGTTGTTGAACTTGCATTTTTGCCTGCTAATAGAGTTTTTTTTTTGTTTGAATGTTGTTATTTGATTGTTGAAATGACTTTTTTGTGTGCTAATAGTATTGCGATTTGCAAATATACAAAATTGTAGTTAATATGCCAATAATAACATGATATATAAATACAAGAATTTTACAGTCAAATATATTTTGACTGAACATTACGGTTTTTGTCGTTTTATATTATTACTAATAATTGTAATTATAATATCAGTATCGTCTTTTTTGTTAATTTTATACGCATTCGCTAGGTTTTTTCTGCGGGTATCGGCATGACTTTCTTCCAAGCTTCCAGTTCAGAAGTATGAAAACCCCACACCGAAGGCCATTCCTTGCGGCGGAGTGGAAAGTGACGGCCTGGTGTTCCGGCGACGATTTACCGTCCACGTGCATCTCTCGGCTCTTCGTACTTTCAAAGAAGGTGAGAAGAAGCATACAATGAAGGCATTATCCTTGACTCGACGGTCCCTTCGCTGCCTCCGCCTCCTTCCCCGAAACATAAGAAGCTTCTCAGCTCAGGCGAATCCTGGCGTAGAAGATGAGCTCAAGAGTGAGGTCGTTTTCCTGACCTCCGATTTTCCGTTCCTCTCGTATTTCCCTTCACTGTAGTTTATCTGTATTGATGTTTGTGCTCCATTTAAGGTGCTTATCGAAGGGAAAGCTTGTGCCCGGGCCGCCATTCTTAACAGACCTTCAGCTCTTAATGCGCTCACAAACAACATGGTACTTTCTCTCTCTTTTCTAGTATGGCACTAGCTTATAAAACCCTATTATTCGAGTCTGTTTTCTCTTACCAGGGGCTTCGTTTGAAGAAGTTATATGAGTCGTGGGAAGATAATTCTGACATTGGGTTTGTCATGATGAAGGTACTTAACTTTGAAATTTTTGTCGTTTCGTACTTTTCTCAGCCTGTCATTGTTAATGTGTTCCCCCTATGCTAAAATATACAAAATTGGATTAGAAATGAAATCTTTATTTTTTTTCCTGACCTTAATGGTGTGCTTGGTTTGAAGGAATTGGGGCGAATACAAATGTACTTCTCTGTTTCATATTGTGTGCCTTGTTTCTTTGTAATTAATAGGCGATTGGATTTATTTACGAAATGCAATGCATTTTTCCATTGACAATTCCCTACCCAATCCTTCTGAAAAATAGGGGAAAATATAAACCAAATCATTGTTATGACTCAAATGTCCTCTGCTCACAAGAAATAAAAACTCTATTGTTTACTCAGTTTGTCTTCTACCAAACGAGTGAACTTAATTTTAAGTGAATTTTCTAACATTCTCTTGTCCTTTTTCCTCTGCAAACTCTCTTTTTTCCTTTGTAGTTCCTCTGAGCTAAGGGTATGATGGTTGGAAAGAATTGAAGGAAATAGAAACATAGGTTACTTTAGAATTTCACTTGGCGTTTGCTTTTATCTAACTAATAGGTAACTGAATTTACCTAGGAAATGTGAATACACCTTTTTTATCTTTGACAAATTGCTACCCATCACCATCGAAAAGAAGAAGAAAAGTTTATCCAATTATCATTGACTCACATTTCCCATCTTTGAAGAAATACAAATTTTCATAACTAAAGTAGAAAGAAAAATATTATGTTTTGTGAAATCCTCATCAACCTAACTGAACATGTGAAAACTAATTTAATTTCAATTTCCTTTGTCATGTCCATTTCAATTCCCTCAAACCAAATAGAGCCTAAAAGTTAAATATTAATTTTTGTTTCAAAGGCGAATGGCAGGGCATTCTGTGCTGGTGGGGATATTGTCACTCTTTACCGTCAACTTAACGAAGGTTTGCACATTTCTGCTTCTTTTACCGATCACTATGCATTTTATGAAATTCCACCTTATACCATGTGTTGTTTTATTAGTTGAATGTGTCTTTCAAGGCACTTATTTAATCTTCATAGTTGGTGAAGATGCAACTATTTTCAACATAAGGTGTTGCCAATTTCACCCCTACTTTTAGTCTCCTTAGATATGAAAAGAATTGAAATGCTGTAATATTATGTTTCGTTTCCAAAATCTTACCTCTGATTGTCATATGTACTTCAAACAACATAACATACTAACTTATTATTGAACATATACTAATATATATAGAGTTAAAAGAGAAAATATCATTTATTGCATTATCAGTTACATGTAAAATTTAAAAGCATTAATTTTTTATGGTAATATAAGTGTTAGAGATTAGTATTAGTTATCTCTGTCTTACAAAGAAATAATGACATATTCGACAGACCAATGGATAATCTTAAATAAAAAGTAAAATTACATATCAAATTACGAAAGTGCCCTATTTTTGGTTCGTGGTATATATTTATTCAGTTGTACCTTCGACCAATATGCTTGTTCCTCTATTTTAAACGTAGAACTCTGCAGTGAATAATTCACATAAGAGTTTTCTTTTCTCAACATAATATCAGAGCACATTAATCCTAACCATAACTTCCATCCCCATGTTACACCTGCTCCACCACAACCATCCTTAATCCGCCACCTTAGGTAATGAAAATCTTATACATTATCCGTTTTTAATTATGTGAGCGAACTCTTGGATTTTCCGTCTATTTCTCACATGGTTTCATGACCTCTCCATCTACTCTTTGGACTTCAAGCCCTTCTGCACATTCAATACCCCTTTCATTCATTAGTACGAGTGGTCTTTTATGGTCAAGGGTCTTTCGCTTCCTTGTGGGTTCTCATGACAAGATCTATCACCTTGATCCTTCTCCAGCTCGCAATGGCACCTTCAAATTTTTAGATTGGAAAGTGTCTGATTATATTGTGCTTAGTTGGATGCTCAATTGTCTTAGCCTTCCATTGACCCTACCAAAAAAGAATTAGAATTTTCTTTTTTTCACATAGTTTTTGAAAGCAATATCTCATATACACAAAATTTTCCCTTCAATGGAACTATATGTAGATACATAAAAATTACAACATATTGAAAGGAAATGAACAAGTTACTTCATTACTAATCCGATTTTTTGGCATAAATAGAACTAAGATTTTCTTGTTCCCATATTTCTTTTCATTCCGCTTCCTTGCAGCATGTGCAATCTCAATTAATGACAAACTCCATGATTTACATAATAATCACTCTCTTTCGAGTTCTTAGCATCCCCAAGCTCTTAATTACTCAATCTCAGACTACTAACCAATTTTCCTTGGTTGTTGGCTATAGTATTGATCGAAGGATCGTGGATGTAGTGGTCGTAGTGGTGGTTATGACCATAATGCCTTCCCATGCCCCACTGTAATCTGAACAATCATCTCTCAATGTTTCTATGCAAAGTTCAAGTAGTCCTCCACAACCTATCATTGGGGCTGATCATGTTATTTGAAGCTCGAGTCGCTCAAAAATGGCTCAAAATTGAGCCAAATCGGAATTGATTATAAGTGATTCGACTCAATTTAAGTCGACTCAATTTGACTCGAATTACATTTCGAGTTTGACTTGACTCATTTGGAAGATAACTCGAATCAATTTGAATATAAATAACTAATTAAAATATTAATTAATTAGGTTATTAAATATATTAAGAATCTATTATAATTTAGAAGTGTCTATTACTCTATTGTATTGAACTCTCATGACTAGCATGCTTCCACATTCGCTCAAATCATGCTACTTTATTTGGTTCTTTCTCCTATGTATCCATTACACTCTTAGAAAAATTATCATCGTTGCTTCAACTGCCTCAAACTTTCCCTTTTGTTTCCCATGTTGTCGCTTTTTCTGGATTCACTCCAGTTGTATTTACATGTACATCCTGGATTCACTGCAGTTGTATTCACCAATCCACGTATTCTTTACCCCGACTATTTTCTTGATGGTTCCTTCTCATGGATTCGAAAAGGCATTGTTGATAGAGAGGAAAACACACATTTAGGTTTTCTCCTTTTTGTTTACTGGTCCTTTGATGGGGAATCGAATCTATACTCATTAGCCACAACCTAAGATTTCGTCACCACCCGGTGAGCCTAAGATAGCTTGCCTTTTAACACCCCTCCCTCAAGCTAACACCATAAGCATCCATCATATCAAGCCTGAGAGCATACGTGTGAAGAGATTTATTAGAAACTGCTTTGGTGATCATATCAACAAGTTGGTCCCTAGAAGGCACAAACACAATAGTAATGGTTTGATCATGAATTTTCCCCCTCACAAAATGGCAATCAATCTCGATATGTTTAATCCTTTCATGGAAGACGGGGTTGTTGGCACTGTGGATAGCAGTTTGATTATCATAGTGCAAGTTTATGGCCTCCTGGACAGGGAAGCTCATTTCTCCCAAAATAAATTTAACCCAAATCAATTCACATGTTGTAATGGCAATAACATGATATTTTGCTTCAGTAGTGGAGCAAGCAACAACATTTTGTTTCTTACTCCTCCAGGAAACAAGATTGCCACCCACAAAGATAATGATGAACTTTAGGATTGTGCATAAATTGGCTAACTAACCCAACATCAAATGAGATGTCGGGTCTGGTAATAGTCATGTAAATCAATTTTTCCACAATGCGTTGAAACTCCAACTTTCTTTCAAGATCCTGAGAATTATCCTTGTGAATATCATAATTAGGATCTACGAGACTATCCATATGTTTTACTCGCAGATATCCAATGTCACTGAGAAGATCTAAGACGTATTTGCGCTGGGAGATCATAATTTTTTCGACAGATCTAGCAATCTCAATACCAAAAAAATATCGAAGAAGACCCAAATCTTTGATTTCAAAGGTAGAGGCCAACTCTCTTTTGACTAGAGTAATGTGTTGCTATCATTATTTCCAGTGATGATGATATCATCTACATATACAATAAGGATAATGATAAATTTCTCCTTCCTGTAGATAAAGACTGAGTGATCATAAGTTCAACTGGAAAAATCTAAACTTAGGAGTTTGACACTTAGCTTTTCAAACCAGGTCTGTGGTGATTGTTTGAGTCCATACAAGGCCTTCTTGAGGCGACACCCTTGTTCTTTAGGAACATCAATGCCCAGTGGAGTCGTGTAGATTTCTTCCTTTAATTCACCATGGAGAAATGCATTTTTACATCAAGTTGATACAAAGGACAAGACTTGTGGGCTGCAATAGATAGCAAACTTCTAACAGAGAGCAAACGTCTCCTGGAAGTCAATTCCATTAATTTGAGTAAAGCCTTTAGTAACAAACCTTGTTTTATATCTATCAAGAGTGTCATCCTGAAAGTATTTGATAGTATATATCAATTTACATCTGACAGTATGACGCTCATGCGGAATGAGGATAATTTCCCAAGTATTTTGACGTTGGAGAGTATCCATCTCCTCCTTCATAGCCTTCATCCAGTGGGGATTAGAAATAGCCTCTGAAAAACTGTTAGGAATAAAAATTGAGGAAACTGATGCAAGATAAGATTTCAGAGATGGAGAGATAGAGTGATTACCGGACATATTTATCAATAGGATATCTGGTATGACTACTATGAATTTGGATAGATGTGGCTTCATTGTTCGGATCTGGTGGAATGGTGGTGGACAGGAGTAGCAGGGAGGCCGTCACTCTGAAATAAGTCGATCTCCTACGAACGACCTAGATCGTTTGAAACATAAAACTACTAAATTTACTTGAAATAAAATTATATATATATAATACTTGAAAATATATCGTCGTCACTCTGAACGCAACTACCAGCTCAGATCGTCTATCCGACAATCCTATCTCCGCCTTCTGCATATGCTCGTGCGGGTTCTGGTAGGTGTCGACCCGCCCTCAATCCGTGATCTTCGTCAATTCCCCTCGGTTGAGAAATAAGTAGATCTCCTCTTGCCTCATCCAAGTATCATCAATAATGGGTCTCTCTCTCTCTCTAATGAACCAGGTATCGTATTGTGGAGTCATATGGTGTACTGTAATGGCCCTCCTCGAAAGAAACCATGGCTATGACTTGAGGTGCAATGCCTCAGCTTAGTCCCACATCGCCCGTTAGGAAATGGATCCCGGTAGTTAAGAGTGAGGCTCCGTCCTCACATGGCGAGGAGCCTTTTGAGGGCAAAATCATGTGGACCAAGGCCATAGCGGACAATACCTCACTGTGTGAGGCGAGCTGTTACAATTGGTATTAGAGCAAGCCCCTTGGTAACGATGTGGTGAGCTCAAGGACGAACTCAATGTTAACGGTGGTATAAGGGGCCAAGGCCAAAAAGAAACCATGATTGTGACTTGATGGGCAATGCCTCGACTTAGTCCCACATTGTCTGTAGGGAAATGGATCCTTGTAGTCATGAGTGAGGTTTCGTTCTCACATGGTGAGGCGGCTCTTGAGGGCAAAAACGTGGGGGCCAAGGCTCATAACGGACATTACCTTATTGTGCGGGCCGTTACATATGGCGTCACTAAAATGTCATGGCTCACAACACCTGCTATGCTCTCGGTGGAAGGGTGTATACTCTCAGGTGCCGAAGTGGGAACTTGTAACGAAGTAGGAACTGATGAGTCTGTTGGTTACTGGGTCGAGGATGAAACTGAGGGGGAGTGTCTAGCATAGGTGATGATTGAATATTAGAGGTAGTATTATGGAGTGGACTCTAATACTCGTGTAGCTCATATGAGGAAATCAAATCCTCAATGTTGAATAAATAATGGATTCTCAAACTCTTGGAAATATTTAATTCGTATGCATTCAACCTAATTTTTCGTATTACTGCATAGAGACCCATCCGCCTGACATTTAATTTTGTCGTTACTCCCTGAGGGGACCTCTCTACCATATTTCTAACTATCACTTGCTCGCCTTCTTTAATATGATGTCGCTCCTATGAATATCTGCGTAAATTTATAATTTTCATTACTCATTGCAATTTACAGTAGACATATTCATGCAGTTTGTACAAATGATACAAAGATACAAGAAATGTGAAGGACATAACTCATGTGAGTCATCCAGTACATGTAGGTGATGATGCAATCAATGCGGATGATGAACAATAAACATGACCACAATCTTACTCTGGGACGCTACAATGTTATAGAGGTCTCCCAAGATGGGTACATATTCAAGAGACTCAGATGGTGTGGTATAAAAAAAATTTATCGCGAGTGCGATGATCACTTAGATAATCACCCATTACATCGATAATTAGATATGATAATATAGTATATTGAATGTTTTCTAAAGTGCTGGTAATGGTAAAATTGATCCTCGAGTCATCAAGAGCACTCTCAATCTTGATTGACTCACTAATGATGAGTATGCCCCAAATGAGCAGTGGTTTACCATGAGGCTCTCTAGGTAGAATGTAGAAATACTCGTCAAGTGTGCGATGAATACTCGTAAGATTGTTTGAGACATCGACAGTTGGATACTACTCTATGATGCATCAAATGCATCCACGAGGGGAAGCTCATCAGGTGGCTCACCGAGAGGGGTATAATAAAATTTGTCACAGATGCGTTGATGACCGAAATAGGTTCTTGATATATAGGGAGTGTCTCAGAAATTGGTGAGACAATCACTACAAGGTCAATACTAAGCTCTCGACTCTTACTCCGGGCATGACTAATCACCGCAATGTGGAGTGACTCTGACGAGTTTGTACTTAAAGATGAGTCTGCAACTGATCAATAACTAGGTCTGTGTAGAGGGTAGGGGAAGGACATATCGCATATGATCACTGGGTCGCTCATATTCAGTCTCTATCAGAGCCATAATGTCTGAGTCAGACTCAAGTAGTAGACCATTGATCGAACACTAAACCTCAATGGAGTGAGATAACTCTATATCAGGTGTCCCGTTTTTCATTTCCACTGGAACACGAGTAGGCACGATGGTGGCCTTGGACTGAGGAGGACTCCTCATGATGGGCCAGTTGGGGTGTGAGTATACTTTCTATTGGATCTCAAGGATTGCTCGTAATTGAGTGCAAGTTGAAATGTCTGTTTGACAGACTCTGAGCAGTGATGTGTCAACTCATTATATATCTCGAATTGAAACACAAACCGAAATCGGGAAGTGACCGCAACAGGATCCTCTTGGATGTCGCTCCGCATTACTAACTCATCAAAGCTAGCCATATAATCGATAACAAACATAGATCTTTGTTGTAGGGAAAGTAGTTGCTTGATGAGGCATCTCTTATAAGAAGCCAAGAGATATTTCTGGCATAACTTCCGCTTCATATGAACTCAACTAGTAACGGGGTGAAGATTGTCGCACTCAAGAGTCTACTATATCTTACTCTAATGTCCTCTAGCTTGATCGAAGAGTCTAGTCTTTGCAAATCTAACGTGCGCTCACCTAATTTCCGGTATCTATTTAGGCAATGTTCCATATCTACGAACCAATAGCTAAAAGATTCGGGACTTGGTAAGCCATCAAAAGCTGGGGCAGCTCTCCGAAATCTATACTCGAGATCCTCCTCTATATGATATCATCTTTGATGTGACTCTTGATTATCATCATAATGAGAGTAGTCATCCTTACCATAATTGGATCGTGATGGGAAGTTAACAAGACCTCTATGAAAGGGCAGGAGAGGATAATTTGCATAATTGAAGATTTCTCATAAGGAGCTTTCTAGGGTTGAACATAAACAGGCTCTGAATCCTCGAATTGAGGAGAGGATTAGTGACCATAACCTAGATCACTTCATCCCAACCATAACCACGTTACGCTAGACGACTACTATGATATGTCATGAGTGATCTATAGACTCTAACCCTGCGTATCCTAGACTAAGCATGAAGTTGACGATCTGATACTAATCTGATGTAAGGGTAGGTTAGGCATTGTGAAACCTTAGGCGATGCAAACCCTAGGTGCAGTATCGTGAGAACAACCTAAAGGACACCAAAAGGATGCAATAACTACTTGGAGTCCGAGATTAAAGTACATATGTAATAATAATTGCAAGCTAGCATAGAAATAGAAAGCATAAAAAATACATAAAATATTTTGTTGCCGCTCTGAACGCGACTATCAACTCGGATCGTCTATCCGACAATCCTATCTCCGCCCCCTGCATTGTAGTAGACTCACGCGGGCTCCGCGAAGTGTCGACCCGCCCTCAATCCGCGATCCCCATCACAATGTCTAAAACTTTTGCATGTCAATGTTATCATGGTCTTTTTCTTTTCTTCATGCACTGCACCGAGTGAAGTTTGAGTGGTGGTTTATGCTATTTACAAGCTGTGTTGACCACTCAAATGTTTTGTTTCTCAATGTTAGCTGCACTATGTTTATTTTTATTGGTTGCGTTGCTTTTGGAACTAAACTTACGCAGGAAAGGTGGAAGATTGCAAGGATTTTTTCAGGAACTTGTATATGTTTATCTACATACTAGGCACCTATCTGAAGCCACATGTGAGTTCATTTCTTAACATTATTTTCATTGAAGTTTGATATTTGTATCAAGTTGTAAATTTATTTTTAATTATTGACATGTAATTTCATTGACAAGTAATTTGATCTTTGCCAATCATTAACACAATGCTGAGCCCTTGAAGTTACTATTATCTCATGGTATCTTTGATCCGTGCATTGAGAAGTACGCTGCCTTCATTATATTGCAGTTTATGAAGCTAGTAATGTACTTTGTACATTGCTGTAGGCTGTGACCTTATGTTCTACATGTGTAATTTGATAAATTTATTACCCTGCAAAAATGGCTTGATAGTGCAAAATGTACTATTACTTTATGGCCTTTCTTGCATGGCAGAACTTTTTAGGATGAGTATACTGATCATTAGTTATAACTTATAAGCATTCTTTTTATAGTTGCAATCACCATGGACTGTGAATTCAGATGCAGAGCCCTTTTGATTTCTGGACATGGTTCAATTGTATAATTGTTGTCAATGGACCTGCCCAAAATCATCAAAGCCATCATATTTGGAGCAAGGTATAGGGCTACTGTTGGAGTTGCCTGTTATGGGCTTCTTTTGCCTGACATCGATGGAGGCGGGGATACAAGGGCAAAACCTAGATTTTTTTGTAACGGTCCAGGCCCGCCAACACGGGACCCAGCTGGACTGCCGGCACCCTCCCGGCCCAGGCCCGCCAACACGGGACCCAGCTGGTACCGGAAGGGTTCAGCCTAACCAGATGGTCTGCAGACCATGCACCCTAACCCCTCTCTGTCCCACCACTGGGCACAACGGGTTGTTGGAGGCCACAACCCCCCTTTTCATGAGAAATGCTTCAGTTTAAGCGGCAGCACAGGGACTTCCCAGGAGGTCACCCATCCCAAAATTGCTCCCATCCGAGCACGCTTCTTATCTACTATTGAAACAGTAAGAGGCCCTTTAAATGGAACTATCTGGATCCCAAAAGAAATTCGGCACGAATTCTGAACTCGGTGCAAGTGTAACTATGATCTAGGTTGGACCAAAGTAATACCTGACTCGGGTCCTTGTGCTCTTAGAAGGAAGCGATAGATATACCTTCCTCTAAGCCTGCAACGATGGTTATGTCTTTGCTCTGATCGAAGGCTATGCAGAGAAGTAGACCAAGGAGAAATGGTGATCTAAAACCTTTTGGGATATACACCGAGCTTGTCGAGTTTTCATACATGAACTCCAGGATTGCACTTTTTTGTAACGATCCAGGCCCGCCAACACGGGACCCAGCTGGACCGCCAGCACCCTCCCGGCCCAGGCCCGCCAACACGGGACCCAGCTAGCACCGGAAGGGTTCAGCCTAACCAGATGGTCTGCAGACCATGCACCCCAACCCCTCTCTGTCCCACCACGGGGCACAGTGGGTTGTTGGAGACCGCATTCCCCCTTTGATGAGAATTGAGCCAGTTAAGCGGCAGCGCGTGGACTTCCCAGGAGGTCACCCATCCCAGAATTGCTCCAGCCCGAGCACGCTTAACTATGAAGTACTTTCACTTCTCATCACCAATTGAGCTGCAGATCAATTGGTGATGAGAAGTGAAAGTACTCCATAGTTAAGCGTGCTCGGGCTGGAGCAATTCTGGGATGGGTGACCTCATGAGAAGTCCACGCGCTGCCGCTTAACTGGCTCAATTCTCATCAAAGGGGGACTGCGGTCTCCAACAACCCACTGTGCCCTGTGGTGGGACAGAGAGGGGTTGGGGTGCATGGTCTGCAGACCATCTGGTTAGGCTGAACCCTTCCGGTGCCAGCTGGGTCCCGTGTTGGCGGGCCTGGGCCGGGAGGGTGCTGGCGGTCCAGCTGGGTCCCGTGTTGGCGGGCCTGGATCGTTACAAAATGGCGGAGGAGATGAGGGAGAAGATGAAGCTTAGGGAAGAAGATGAGGAAAACCTTAGAGGAGGAGAGGGCTTAGAGAGAGGGAGAGGAATTTTAGAGAGATAAAAGAAGTTGATATTTCATTGCTTGATTTCTTCATACATGACGAGGGTGTATATATAGGACCCCGGATGACACAATTGTAAATACATGGAAATGCATAAAAAATAATAAAACACACTAAATATCCTAATGATGACACGATTCATACGACTCAATACAAATATATAAAGTAATAATTAACTAGATAACTGACGGAGGACCCATAACACTCCACCCGTCCTTGAAATCGAGCTTGCCCTCAAGCTCGAACGTCGGTAGGAAGAGCGACTCGCTGGTTCCTTAATTTCGCGCCACAATAGTGCCCGGTAGCAAGTCGCGACGACATTGGCGGCGATGATTAGGGGCGGTGCCGGAGGAAAGACGAGCGGCGGAAGGAATGGTGACGGCTGATCCGGCGGAGAGGCGGGAGACAGGAGTAGCAGGGAGGCCGAAGGATCAACGGACGACGGAAGGAAGGTGTCCGGCGGGACCAGCGGAGCGACGGTAAGGCAGCCGGGGAAACCATGGTCGACAGGAGGAACGGGTCCGGCGGGGCTGGCGAAAGGAATGGGTCCGACGGGGTCGGTGGAGCCGGGGCCGATAGACGATGCAGTGAGGTGATGTGGTCGGAGGCGGCAGAGCAGAAGCCGGTAGAGCGGAAGCTAGCGGAGCGGGCGCCGACAAAGCGGGCAGTGACGTGGCTGGAGGGGACCAACAAGGCAGAGGCCGGTGGTGCCTGCGACGGAATGGCCGGCGGTGGAAGCTACGTCGGGAGGCGGCCAGACTGGGCCAGAAAGGCGGCTCGTGGGGCCGGGGAAAAAGGCGGCTCGCGGGGCCGGGGAAAAAGGCGGTGGTGGAATCGATCAAGCTGCAGGGGAAGGGGCAGCAATCGGGTTTGGAGGAGATGGCAACCGCGCAGGTGGGGGCAGGACTTCGAAGTGTACCGATCTCTCCAATTTGTCAATTTTGGTGTCGCAGGTGGGGGCGGAAGGAAGGTGTCCGGCAGGACCAGCGGAGCGACGGTAAGGCAGCCGGGGAAACCATGGTCGACAGGAGGAACGGGTCCGGCGGGGCTGGCGAAAGGAATGGGTCCGGCGGGGTCGGTGGAGCCGGAGCCGATAGACGATGCAGTGAGGTGAGGTGGTCGGAGGCGGCAGAGCAGAAGTCGATAGAGCGGAAGCTAGCGGAGCGGGCGCCGACAAAGCGGGCAGTGACGTGGCTGGAGGGGACCAACAAGGCAGAAGCCGGCGGTGTCGGCGACGGAATGGACGGCGGTGGAAGCTACGTCGGGAGGCGGCCAGACTGGGCCAGAAAGGCGGCTGGCGGGGCCGGGGAAAAAGACGGTGGTGGAATCGATCAAGCTGCAGGGGAAGGAGCAGCAATCGGGTTTGGCGGAGATGGCAACCGCGCAGGTGGGGGAAGGACTTCGAAGTGTCCCGATCTCTCCAATTTGTCAATTTTGGTGTCGAGGTGAGAGAGGGAGTCTTGAAAAGACGCCGACCACTTCAACAACATCGAGTGGAGGACGGCCGCATCCGCGACACTAATCTTAATGTTCATTAAAATGAGAAGATTAAATAATTAAATTCCAAGAGGAATTAAGTAATTCAGAGAGGAATTAGTTAATTCAAATAGGAATTAATTAGAAATCAATTCGGTAGGGCAGCTGGTGGGTTCGAAGATAAGGGAGCGGGCTCGAGGAGATCGAATTGAAGGGACAGGCGCAAAGGGTGTTGGGATCGAGGACAAGGGCGGGTTGTTGAGTTGATATTGGCGTGAGTTGGGAGTGAACCGCACCGGCTCGAGCAGGCAGGGATGGGCTCGATACGACAGAGAAGCATGCGGCGTGGGCTCGAAGGGACTGGATTGGGCGGTTCGATGTCGCAGCGGAAGGCGCGCGCGGGACCAGACGGAGAGGAATCGTCGGTTCTGGACGAGGATGATGAGGAGAGGCCCGTCTAGGCGGACATGAGTCGTTGACTGCGAGCAGGGAGTGCGGAATGGTTGTCGTCGTCGTGTGCGTGGGAATCCAAGTGACTGAGTCGATAGCGCTGGTGTTGGTGAAGAAGCCAGAAGGCGTCGATCGCTGGGGGGGGGGGGGAAGAGAAGATCTCGTAGGGGTCGATCAGAGGAGACGATCCCGCTGAGGTGGGTTTGGGGTGGGGCTCGTGTGCAGCAGAAAGAATGGAGTTCGAGCTACGGAGAAACAGAGGATGTTGGGACGGTGCGACTGGGGAAAAGGGGAGGAAGAGGTCGGGCTTGGTGGGGACGCAGGAGAATGGCGTCGGCGGAAGAGGACCGAGAAGCTCTGATACCAAGATGTTATGGGCTTCTTTTGCCGGGCATCAATGGAGGCGGGGATACAAGGGCAAGGCCTTGAAATGGCAGAGAAGATGAAGCTTAGGGAAGAGGATGAGGAAAACCCTAGAGGACGAGGAGAGGGCTTAAAGAGAGAGGGAGAGGAATTTTAGAGAGATAAAAGAAGTTGATATTTCATTACTTGATTTCTTCATACATGAGAAGGGTCTATATATAGGACCCTGGATGACACAATTGTAAATACATGGAAATGCATAAAAAATAATATAACACCCTAAATATCCTAAATGACGACACGACTCAATACAAATACATAAAATAATAATTAACTAGATAACTGACGAAGGACCCATAACATTGCCATTCCAATCAATCTTTATAGTTCATAGTGTTGAGGAGTAAAGAGTAAAAACTATCAAACCAACAAACTAAAACAATATATGCACCAAATAAGTAGAAGAAAGAGCGGGAGGAGCAAAATGAATGGGAAATAAGCGCAGAGAAGGAACCAAAAAATAACATAATTTGATCAAGTTATTTTTCGCTCTTTTGAGCAATATTTAACAAGTCTGCTAGGTACACAGTGATTTTGTGGTGCATGATTTTTAGTTTTAGGCTCCATACCCATCAGATATTGTCAATGAGTCCAATACAATAGTCTTAGTTACACGGTTTGAATGGCCTCATAATCCATAGCTACATCTTTATCTTGGTATTTAACAGTTCTACATTCTAAACTCCTATATGTTAATATGACCCTACTTGGAAGTATTTTTTTGAACAATCCATTCTTCCAACTCCTTGACGAACATATTAGCCGGTTTCTTCCTCTATGGGATGACAGGTATATAGAAATAACTTCGGCTTGAATTTTCTCATTATTAAGTGACAATCAACTGCTATGTACTTAGTCTTTTAATGGAACACCAAATCTAAGGATATGTGGATGGCTGACTGATTGTCCAAATGGAGACGCGTAGCCTCCAAAATCTCACACCTAACTTCTCCAAGGATAAATTTGAGCCGCATCATTTCATATGCTGTCTGCCTTCATTTTCTCGTACACAACCTCAATAGATGAATGAGTAAACACCTTCCGTTTAATTCATTTATAGGACCTTAAATTTCTACATAAACATACAATAGTCAGTAATGTATTTCCAACATTATGTTGACTCCGCCCAATCTGCATTATAATTTCCCAAAATATTCAGGTGGTCTTTGTTTTAATACAAATTCCTTTCCCTGGTGCCCCCTTTTGGTACTGAAGTATTCTCATATCGACCTCATAGTCATAAATCTTGGGAGCAATCATTAAGTAGCTCGTAATGCTTACGACGAAGGAGATATCTGGTTGCTTAATTATTATATATATGAGCTTCCTGATGAGACATTAAAAGTTAACTTTCTTCTCAAAGATGGTAAGCCAATTTGTGGACATTATAGGTGGGTCAAGGGGGCTCCTTGCAGGCTTCACTCGCAATTTGCCAGTCTCAGCTAGGTGGTGTAGGACATTTTTTTCTTCGAGAGAACAAGATCCATGCGTAAATCTAGCACACATCAGTACCTGTGATATAATGATGTGAGACAGTGTACTCAATACCAAATTACCAAGTCATGCGCCACTTCACTTCTGCAACATGTTTTCATCACTAACTTAGATGATATCGTCTATAGGTACGGACATAATCATCATATGATCAAAAATATTGTGGCTAAAATCAAAGCGGGGGCATATGTACTCGGACCAAATCTAACATGAAGTAACTTGTGTTCACTTTACAAACTACACCCGTGGAGATTATTTTAATTCTTGGAGGTTTTCTTTAGGAGGCAATCATGGCCTCGAGGAATATTTGTTAGAAATAATATTTGTCGTAAAACTTTCTTGCTAGAGGTCACAATGCAAGAATGTGTTTTTAACATCCATTTAGTGATGAGATTGTGATTTGTGCATGACATGGGGTTGGGTCTGAGCGGAATCAAGGAGGATAAATGGATGAAACTCAATATGCGCTAATTGCAATCCGACAACTAATTTTGTAATAATAAACTTTATAAACACCATTGTAGTAGATGTTGACCGACATGTTTGATATGTCGGTCGACATAAAGGTTTTGTGGAGAAAACTACACGACATCTACATTTTAAGCAAAAAATCATTTTTGAAAATATCTCCCGATATATCGATTTTACCTGATATACTGGTCGATAAATCACTATCGATATATCAGCATGAGTATTAAAACTTTTTTTTTCAAATATTTTAAGCGACCAAACGGTAATATTTTGTTTCTTGCTACATTTATTACATCTCTCTGAGCCTAGCTTCGACGACCAGGCAATAATATTTTGTTTAATGTTCATTACTTCATTATAATCATATTATTACATATTTATTGTGTAATTTATAAACATAAATTATGTATACAATTGAATATGAATGTACACACACACATATATATATAAATTTATTTAAATATTGACATTGTAAAATATCACCGATATATCCTCGCAATCTGACATCCGACATTTCAAACTCAAACTGACATGAACCTGACAGCCAACATCTACAACTTGGATAAACAATATTACAGGCCAAACGACAATCAAGTTGAACTCCAAAATAGGGAAATCCATAATGCAATATATATGCGAGAGTGTAGGAAAGCCACTACAAGAGAAAATAAGCCCCAACAAGTTACAAGAGACTTGTAGGCAATGACTGCAAATCTATATACCAAAAACAGTGAATCAACACTCACTTCGACACTAAAAAAATCACAATCAATCAATAAAATTACAATGCTTACGAGGTAGAAGGCTCATGGGTTATGGATTAAGTAGACAGTGACCGGGGAAAAACGGCAGACTGAATTGGATCCTTGGGAAGGAGTCGGAGGGCAGACAGCAATTTTTCAGTGGTGGGGGCAGTGGCTGGCCAGGGGATATGGGGTTGAATTGGATCAGAATTTGAGCTCCCAAGGTTGTCGTGGACTGGAATTGGAAAGGGGAAGGGGTGTCTTGGGTTGTTTTTGGACAAGGGATGGATGTATGTTGACCGGATTTGGCTTAGTCTGTGAAATCCAGCCGCTGGGATTGCTATCAAGGGATGGGTTGTATTGTACCTTGAGAGCGCGAATGTGGAGTAGTTACAAGGAGGGATGGTGGGAGGGAAATAGTGTCTGTTACAGGGTGTGAGCATGCACATTGTAGTTGTAAAGTATGGACTGGTAGGCTGCTGCACTGAAGGAGTGAAGGAGCATCAATTTTGTTGTTGGAGAGGGCAAGCGGCCAGCTTTTACATTTGATACTTATCCTTCCTGAAATTGTGAAAAGATGCATGCATGGAGTTATTACATTTTGTTAGTTGTGTTGATCGTCTTTCTTTTGTTCTATCAACAGATGCAGCTTGTATTCATTGAAATATATTGTGTACATCTCATTATGTTTTTTGTACTTGAGTATATTTTATGAAACAATAAACCAATACAATATGCTCCAAGTTATTCGATTATATGGGCTTTAGTAGATCCTCGGTCACGCTGTTGTTCTATTAAGGTTGTCTTTATTAGAGCCATATATTTCATACAAGGTCATTATGCTCTTCTATCTTAGTATATTGTATGGTTAAAACAATGTCCTCAATTGAAAACCCAAGGGTTATGTCCAATTGTCCATCCTCGTTAAGGTAATGAATTTAAGATAATGACGTAGCCCCTTCAACTAATTTAAGATAATGACCTAACTTGGAAGTCATGAACATACTTTCTTTCTTATCATTTAACTGTACTACTTTGTCTTTTTAAATACGCTGGTAAATTCAATTATATCATTTATTAGCTTATGAGTTGACTGTCTGCTTTAATCTTGTTCAATATTAAAGCATTAATCAATCTTTATTTTACTGCTTTTAGGTAGCTATTTTGGATGGTATAACTATGGGAGGTGGTGGAGGTGTTTCAATTCCTGGAACATTTCGTATTGCAACAGATAGAACAGTATGATATATCATGTCAACTTTTTGAACTTGCCATGTCCATTACTGTTTTACTAAGTAAAAAATGTTTCCTATAACCAGGAACTTATGCAAGTTTAAAAAAATGTAAATGTTAAGTTCTAGAAGCATTCATTACTTGAGGATGTAGATTGGATCACATGTTAACAACACATCTAACCTACTATGAAAATACTGAAGTAGGGTTATTAGGGTTTGTCTTGTAATGTGCATTGTTGGTTGATACTTGGATCGTTCAGCATGTCTCTGCAGATCTGAATTCCTCAAGTCAAAACCAAACTCTTCGGAATCCACTTTAAATATTATTCTGTAGTCTATGCAATTTCCCAAAATCTTCTCTATCAATTATTTTTCGATTTTTTGTTTTCGATTTCACTTCCATGAATGAATTTTATTAAGTATAAATAATTAGTCTATGCATGTATGTTACCGTTATTAATTAAGTCCTTTTATTTTAATGACATGTGAGCCCCCTCCTCCCTATATAAGGAGGAGGTATGAGAGTGTTATCTTCATCTTTGGTTATTAGGGTTTTGGCTCTCATTTGAGAGAGGGGTCTTAGGAGGAACCAGCCTCCTAGATCTTGGCCGGAGTTCGCTCCGGATTGTATCCGTTTTTCCCGTTTAATGCAAGCATGTCTCGTCCTTTGTTCGATGATGTATCAATGGTCCGACCTGCTGCCCTCCGTCCGCTGCCCATTCAGCCGCCGGGTACCAGCGACCACTACAACAACCTCCTCGATCGGCTCGACCGAAATACCGCCCTGATGAACGACATCATCACCCTCCTTAGCAACCTCTCAGTCCGTCGTCACAGTCGCGTGGTTTCCTTTCTCGCGGCACCAACAGGCGACTGCCCGATCCAGTCCACGCCGCTTCCGGCCGCTGCTGCAGCAGCCTGGAGGAGAGAACCATCACCTGTGCTGATCCCAACATCGCCAGCCCCCACCTCCATCGGGCTCCATCGGCCGTTGTCCGCCTGCAACGCGCATCCAGCGCCGATGTCGGCACCAGCATCGGAAGCTCTTCCCCCCAACGCCGCTCTCGCGCTGGTCCCGACCGCAACAGCAGCAGCCCGCGCCTCCGACGCTGTCGGCCTCCAGATCAAGCCCGCGCTTTCTCCTGTAGCGGCAACGCGCGACCGCGACCGTTTCCTTCCGCGATCAACTTCTTCCTCCTTACGCGTGGTTCCTCTTCTGTCGCCTGCATCGACCTCTCCTCCCTCTCGGACGCTATTTCCCCTCTTGAGTTGCGCGCCTTCTCAGCATTCTTCTTCTCCCTAAACTGTCGAGCCCCCTTTCCCATCACCCCCTGCCAGCAGCTTTACTTTCCCCCCACTACAAGACAAACCCCTTTCCTTTTACCTCCCTACCCTTCACCTCGAATTTTTTTATCATTTATTCCCTTCACACATCTAGCCCACCGGGTTGTTCCGTCGACCCCACTGATGATCGTTAACCGCCCCCTCCCTCTTCCTTTCAACATTTTGTCATTTTGCAGCTTTTATTAACACTCTTGCTACCCCTCGCCGACCAGTTGTACGTCGCTTCCGTGCTTAAAGATCCCGACAAAGATTTAGGACTCGGCCTTGCGGACAAGGCCGATTTTCAAGACCGGCGTATTGTTACCGTTATTAATTAATTAGTATTAATTAAGTCCTTTTATTTTAATGACATGTGAGCCCCCTCCTCCCTATAAAAGGAGGAGGTATGGGAGTGTTATCTTCATCTTTGGTTATTAGGGTTTTGGCTCTCATTTGAGAGAGGGGTCTTAGGAGGAACAAGCCTCCTAGATCTTGGCCGGAGTTCGCTCCGGATTGTATACGTTTTTTTCCGTTTAATGCAAGCATGTCTTGTCTTTTGTTCGATGATGTATCAATGTATTTCTTACTGTTGATCTTTCTGCAAATTAATTTCTTCCTCTTTACAACTCTGTTATGTCATGTGTACAAGAACTTGTGCAGGCCAATAGGGAGAACTAGCTCAGCTGGAGCCTAAGGGGTACTTTGGGTAGTTGTTGGTAATAGCTTGTGTTGAGTTGTAATTACTTTATAAGGGAGTGATATTATGTGTTTTGAATCATTGGTGTTTTCAGACTTTCTTGGAAAGAAGGATCTTTGGGGGAACCAACTCTTAAGAGTGTTGGAGGGAGCTTGCCTTTCGAATTTGTATCTTGTTATATTCTAGCGCAGAAAACCAGAAAAAATCAAGCTTCCTTTAGGCTGGAGCTTTTTTTCAGCCACCCACCATCACTGGAGATTCCTCTTCTTTTGAGCTTTTTCTTCGCCCAAGCTTCCTTTAGGCCGGAGCTTGCCTCTCGTCAGGCTTCCTCTATGTCAGATCTTCCCATTCATTAGAGTTTCTCAAACCATTGGTTCTTTTCATTTGCTGGAGCTTCTCTATTTGCCCTAACTTTCTCCAATAAACGTCCTATCATATCCACAGCCTATGATATCTCATCAATCATCTAGTTACCTTTCGCATCCCATTCACTGCCACACAATTGCTGACCAACAATTTGAACTATTGCACAGCAGTTTGGAGCTTGGATAGGGCTTGAGTGTATTATGATTAAATTTTAATTTATGATTAAATTTTCACATTCATTGAAACTTAAAAAGTACTTTTATGATTAATTGTGGATTGTGTGGTTCGTATATATTTACTCCATTAATTAGAGGGAAATGTGTTAAATTTATGATACTTTTGCCCACTCCTTTGCGGCTTGCGCCTTCTCGACGAACCTGCGGCAAAACCTAACCACTAACCCTCCCCGCAGGAGTACCTTGAACTTCGTCGCTAAGGCCTTTGTATCCTCTACATATAACCCTACTCTTCTACATATCAATGTTTGAATAAAGGTGCATGCTCCTCAGTTCTAAAGACGAAGACAGTGTCATGGTTGACTTCAATGCATTGGAACTGAATAATAGAGTGAATTGCTCCATAGAATGTTTCGAAAAATTTGCCCGACCGTTTACTTTGCAGGTTTTACCTTTACATGCTTCTAAATGCATTAGACGTAATAACCTTTAAACGTTAATATGCATCTCTGTGTATACCTTAAATCTATACCTATGATTTAGTTGTTTTTTTGAAGTCCTATTATTGCAAATTACCAGGAGAAGTTGTGCTTGTTATCATGGTTTCTTTTCTCTTGTAATACTTTTGTGATTGTATGATGCAATTTAGAGAAAAAAGTGTTACCCATTTATTTTATTTGGATTTTGGAGTATAATGTGGAGCAGTATCTTTTGTTCTAGTTGTTGAATATACGTATATTTATATGTGCAAGGTTAATATGTCATTCATATTGAAATCTTAAGGAGGGTTGTGAATGTATATATGCTATGATCATATTGAGATATAATGTAAGTTTTTTCTTTCACCTTTACATAGTATCAGTGCCCAATCTAACAATTGAGGTTTTCTGATTATTGTCCCATCGTGGCAGAGAAGTGCTCTTATTGCCACCTTTTGCAGGTTAGGATTCAAAATGTCTCCATCTTCGCTTGCTTTTGCGTTTTCTTTAATTGTTGGTAATGCTTTCTATCTGCCTTCATCTCCTTTGGTTCCAGAAAGTCCCAGCAGGTTGATATGCTTTCTTCTTCGTCACAAATTTTGCATCGATAAAGTCGCAACGGCAACCCATCACAAGTGCTTTCTTCCTTCGACAAAGTACACACGAACAGTTTATGGTTCATTCAAATGTATTTGTGGAGTTGCAACCCATTATAGTAGCAGTCATTGCACTCTTTTTTTCCTTTGACGGCTTTCGTGAAGTTGCAATCCATCACATAGGCTTTCTTACTTCAACTGCATTTGAGCAGAACAATCTGCTCCTTTTGACTACATCTGTGAAGTCGCACTCGACACAAAAACTTTTCTTTTCATTAAAACTTAAAGACAAGTTTTATCGTACTGCAATTAGACCAGCAATGCTCTAACGGTTCTGAGTGTTGGGCAGTGAATGGTGTACATGAGCAAAAAATGGGAGTTGCGGAGATGAGAATGCTTAGGTGGATGTGTGGTCACACGAGACCGGATAAAATTAGGAATGAATGTATCAGGGATAAGACAGGAGTGGCGCCAATTGTAGAGAAGATGTGAGAAGCTCATTTAAGATGGTTCAGACATGTACATAGGAGACCATTGGAGGCACTTGTTAGGCATTGTGAGAGTTTAGACACTAGAAATGTTAAACGGGGGAGGGGTAGACCAAAAATGACTTGGAATGAAACTATGATTAAAGATAGGGCACAATGGCGACAGAGGATCCATATAGCCGACCCCACTATGGTGGGATAAAGGCTTGAGTGTTGTTGTATCTTGTTTGAGTTCTCTCGTGAGGCCGCTAAAGTTAAGAAGTTGCAGTCGTAGCCCTCATATAAATCGACATTGATGACAGTGCTCGCTCCCTATCCTCTCCTACAGTCCGTTCTATCATACAGTCAAGAGCAATTATCGTCGCCATATTCCTCCTGTACAATTGAGACCCACTATCACTTCTTATCACTGTCTTCTCTTATAGTTAAGTTGCCATCATGTCATGCACTTGAGAGCTTCCTGATGGAGATCATCGTGATCTGTTTCTCGTTCGGGCGATCCGAGTCCACGGATATGTCCGGACGATCCTTTCGATGTTTTTTGATGTATTATTTTATTTATTTTTTTGAGTTATATTTGACGTCCAATCGGCTTGGATGTTGTGAGCCATCCGATTAGGATGCCCTAGTCTAGCTTTGGGTATATATATATACACTTGCAAGGATCGACTGGGAGTTATCGATGGTTTTGGATTCTTTTTGAAGCTGTCGATCTGTCTTTGGTGCGACACCAAGCGATCCTCTGGTGCGACGCCAGGTATCTTCGCTCCCGCTCTTTCTTCCCCGCCGACCTTCCTCCGCCCGGCTACCTTTCTCCACCGCTGAACCCCTCCACCCTAACCGCCACGTCCACTACCAGTAGCCAACTCTCCTACTTCCCAAAGCCGCCCCCCCCCCCCCCCCCCCCTCTAAACCACCGCCTGGACTCTCGCTCAGATCTGAAGCCGACCCCAAACTCCCTTCCTACTGTTGTGCCTCCCCCAAAGTCCCTCAAACCTGCTTCCCCCACCCTCTTGGCTGATCCAGCTGCACCTCCAAACCTTTTCTCAGTTCTCCCCCCTCACCCATAACCAGCCAAACCCAGTGTCTATCCCTTCTTGAGCCTTCCCCTACCGTTGTCCAGCAACCAGCCACCCCAGACGGCCTCCAACAATTGGATCATCACCATTCCCCACTCCCACCACCTGCAAGTGTAAGTCGTTGTTTGGAGTCATTGTTGCTTGCCGTTTGTACTGGGCACTGTGTTTTTTGTGGATGTTTGTTTAATTTGTTAAGAGTATTGGTTGTTGTGTGATTTGCAGAGTTTATTCCACGCACACTTAAAGCATTTGTGCCTTGATTGTTTGTTGAATAACGCTCGCTCTCTTTAATTAAAATTTGTGAACGTTTGTCTCTGTTGGTTCTATAGAAATTAATTAATGTTGTTAATTTTATTGCGGACCCCTCTTGCATTTACAACATACACATTGCATTTAGGATTACATTTAGTTAGTTCACCTCAAGTCTGCATCAAATTGGTATCAGAGCCCAAGGTTTGGGCCACAATTATAAACGTAGTGGTAGGCCTTATATAGTCTTAGGTTCATTTATGGCTAGTTATCATCGTCGTTCATCTTCTCTATTTGGGGACCCCGAATCTACCTATATCCAATCCCTATAGCCCTTTTAGAGAAACCCTCAGGTTATTATGATGTTTATTATCGCTCGTCGCACACCACTCCTAGAGATCGTGTCGACCCCTCGACGTGATTCCATGATGCTAGAGACGATCACCATGATGAGAGGCCCTCATGTTACACTTCTCCACGACTTTATGATGGTAGAGTTGAATATCGTTCAGGTCATCGTTGTTATGCATCCCCTCTGTTTGAGGAACCTGAGTTTGAATATATGCGACCACTACCGCACGTTCGTAGGGATCACGCCCACCCACGAGCACGATCTGATTATGTTAGGAGTGACCGATTAGATGACCCTCAAGAGTCCTATAGAGGTCACCATCACCAAGATCACATCACATGTCAAGATCCTCTTAGTGTTCCGTAATTAGAGAGGTCTGAGGCCGAATTTCAGCAATTAGTTCTTGATCAATTTGATCGCTTGGATGCTCATTTTGATCACATGCGGTATGCCTTAAGAAGAATCAATAGGAGAGAGCCTAGGGATTTAGGTCAATCCAACGATGTGTTTAGTAGTGCTCCTATTGACATGAGAGACCCGACACTTGATCTTGATACTTCTCATTTTGATGAGACTCAGTTCCCATGTGATCTTGAAGTGGATTCTGATCCTGACCTTATGATACAGGTGGAGAGTGATACTAGTATGACTAGTGAGCGTGGTCACAAGAGTGAGGACGAGCGGCCCAGTGACACTGTGATTGTATATCCATCCTTCGCACCTCACTTAGACATAGTATCTCCTTTGGCTAGGGATCCGGTTCTCGACACTATACCGATTGACCCACACTTGAGTAGGGGCTCATCCTACTCTGCCCCTGTCATTATCCCGAGTTACATCATTACTGGGTGTCGAGAGTATAGTGTTGACTTCATTGTGACTGCCTCACCCGCTTTCGAGGACACTACCTCCATCAGCTATTCTCATTTGGAGGATCATCCCACTATTATTAACTTCATTGTTGAACCTCTTGATAAGCCTCCTGATGAGCCACTACTCCCTTGGGAGGGTCATGGGGCTAGCTTTGACTTTGTTGTGGGTGTCCTACTTGTTCTCATGGACACTACCGTTATTGGTGCTTTCATCTTGGAGGGCCTTCCTAATATTGTTGTCCCCCTCGGAATTAAGTCCTTGAGAGGCTCTTTTGATGAGATTCCCCTCCCAAAAGGCATTCACTCTAGTATGGATGGTTTGTGGCATCACGTGGCGATGAATTTTTGTGTATACCTCCTGGTGATCCACCTGACGGGCTTTATCATTTGAGAGGTACCCATCACACCCGTGCGTCGTGCTCCTTTGTCACCATCTACGACGCTCCTGCGGGTGATGGCATCATTCACGCCGAACCTTTCTATCGACCACCCAAGGAGCCTCCTGATCAGTCGCCCCATGTAAGAGATATCTATGTCATTGTCAGGCTTTCCCTTAGGAAGTGTGTCGAGTATGTCGTGCTTCATTTGCATCATTCACATCATTTGCATAAGTCTGTTGAGTCGTTTGTTTATCATTTGCATGTGCTACATTAGTTGGTCCGTAAGAAAATTGCATCTAGTAATGATCACTATAAAGATCGAGCAGATCGACATAGGATGGAACAAATTTTTGAGGCTGGAGAGCAAGTGATGGTTCACAGCCGATCTGAGTGGGTCCCGCAAGGACCAACAAAGAAATTAAACGCTCGCCGAATAAGCCTCTATACAGTCATGTGGCGGATCAATACAAATTCTTATGAAATTAATATCCCTCAAAATATGGCATTAGCTAAGTATTCAACGTAGATGATCTGACTCCTTACTACGAGGAGCGCATGTATTGTAACGTCCCAGTCTACTATGGGTGCGTTACAGGTCTGCAAACCAGTGACCCCAACCCATCTCCATGGATCTGATCGGCCGCAGCCGCTAATTCCAGTGGCGGGTTGTTGAGGCCGGGATTTGAACCCCAGACCTCCTGGATAAGGGAGCTCTAAACTGTTCCTCATCACCAACTGAGCAGCAAGATCCGTGGAGATGGGTTGGGGTCACTGGTCTGCAGACCTGTAGCGCACCCACAGTAAACCGGGACGTTACATAAAAGTGCACTTTTTATCTAACGTCCCGGTCTACTGTGGGTGCACTACAGGTCTGCAGAGACCCCGACCCATCTCCACGGATCTGATCGGCCGCATACGCTAATTCCAGTGGCGGGTTGTTGAGGCCGGGATTTGAACCCCAGACCTCCTGGATAAGGGAGCTCTAAACTGTTCTTCATCACCAACTGAGCTGCATCCACTGGAATTAGCGGTTGTGGCCAATCAGATCCGTGGAGATGGGTTGGGGTCATTGGTCTGCAGACCTGTAGCGTACCCACAGTAGACCGGAACGTTACATGTATGTGGACCCTTTCTCCACACCCACACCTGAGCCACAACCTCCTTTGGTCCCCACTATTCCATCCTTATCCCCGCATGAGGAGTCGCACCATGAGGACCACCTCGCACCATCGACGGTTCCACCACTTCAGCCTTCAGACGAAGATACATTTTGATCAAAGCTACGACTACCGCCGGAGACTTACTTCAGATGGTTGCATATGACTTCAACGCCGTGGGCGGGCGTGATACACTACGATATCTTGTCCACTGGAGCTGCTACCCATGTCCAGATGTTATTTGGATTTCCCCAGTGGAGCTTGCGCGACTTATCCCATGGCTACGTGGAGAGCATGTCCATCTTCACTCAC
The DNA here is from genome assembly GCA_033032865.1 of Dactylorhiza incarnata. Classification (NCBI taxonomy): domain Eukaryota; kingdom Viridiplantae; phylum Streptophyta; class Magnoliopsida; order Asparagales; family Orchidaceae; genus Dactylorhiza; species Dactylorhiza incarnata. The sequence goes on along the minus strand of JAWHQI010000181.1, from coordinate 821,924 downwards.
CGGAGATGAGTGCTTTCAAGCTGGGGGGATTGATGGAGATCGTCGTGATCTGTTTCTCGTTCGGGCGATCCGAGTCCACGGATGTGTCTGAACGATCGTTTCGATGCTTTTTGATGTATTATTTTATTTTTTTGAGTTATATTTGTCGTCCGATCGGCTTGGATGTTGTGAGCCATCCGATTAGGATGCCCTAGTCTAGCTTTGGGTATATATATACATTTGCAGGGATTGGCTGGGAGTTATCGATGGTTTTGGACATTAGTGATTCGAGCCACTTCTATGACGATTGCATTTGGACATTATGTTGGAGTTGGGCACCTCTAGTGTGCTCATTATGGCAGGTAGAGACACAGGCTCCTGTTACACCCTTTATGGTTTCCCACCCCGACATTCATGTGATCCAACTCATGTGACATCAATCATCACCTCACAAGCTGTATAGCTTGGGAGAGGCGGACCATTACCATTTCTGTTGTTGAATATTCCCACTTCATTTAGTATCAGGTTACTCGGGACGTGAAGACAACCCTTCCCTGTGCGTCATCTTCTCCTTACCACACTCGATCATCACTTTCTCCTCTCATATGTATACTTGAGTCATGTGCATCTCATCATATGTATGTTAATGCAATTTTACTTATCCATCTCCATAAATCTCCTTTCACTGCTATTCTTACTTTTGTTGGTGGATTTACTTTTCCAATGCAAGGCATTGATATTACAACCTACACCATCTCTATCTCTACAATATGTACTTTTTGTCTCTAACCTTCCTTTCAGCGCAATCTTCATCCATAAACTTACCCAACACCATTTTGTATTGCTACCTTTATTACTTCTTTTTATATTCAAGACTAGAGGAATGATTAGTAGAGACATTAATGCAGATGATATTTCTACCATATTGTTATATACTTTCTTATTATGTTTGCTCTTACTTCCACAAAGTCATTGTTGCAGATTCACGGTCAATTTGGGACACGGGTTGCGGAGCTTGTATAAAATAATCATTTTTTTATCTCATCTTTAAAACATTTTGTGCTGAAAAAAACCCAATTCGATAGTTCTATTCATGTCCTTGGGTGCAATGATGTTAGCGAATATTTTTGAAGAATTTTCAAACATTTATGTCCCTAATTCATCTATATTCTTGCCTTTAGACTGTTATGGATCCTACGCCCTCATTTATCTAGTTATGCATTATTATAAGTATGGGAGTCGAGTCATTGTATCGAGTCATTGTATGAGACATTGTATCGAGACATTGTATCGAGACATTGTATCGAGTCAAATTGTAGGAGTCAAGTCGATTCGTAGCGTTTAAGTATTTTAATATTTTATGTATGTTGGGTATTTACGATTATGCCATCGGAGCCTATATATAGGGCCTTTGGGGTCTTGCAATGGTATGCAAGAATTAAATCAAAGTTCTATTTCTCTCTCAAGCCTCTCTCTCTCTCTCTCTCTAGTTCCTCTCCTTCTCCCTCATTCTAGGGTTAGCCCCCTTGTATCCCCACTCCCTCTCCGCTGCCATACACCTCCGATGAAGCCCTCAGAATAGGCCCGTAACATACTTGGTATCAGAGGTCTCTTTCCTCCCCTTCCGGCCGAGCATTGTTCTTTCACTAATTCCATCTGTCGAAGCAAGCCCTCGACAAACCTTCAGCCGCACGGATCTTGGCGAGAACTGGTACAACGCGTCCAGAGGCGATCATCGCAGTGTCTTCCCGTCAAGCCATTCCGCTGGATGCAACGACCCATCCTCAACAGCCATCCAGAGCGTCCTTGCTCGACTTCTCCAGCAGCCATTTGCGGCCCTTCATCGATACAGAGAGCTCCCTTCCATCGTCGCCATCCTCCCACATCGTCCTCCAGCAGCCGTCAAACCACGATCTCAGTCCTCGTCGCCTGCAAGCCGGAAGCCAACCCCGCTTCCCCTCACCTTGTCGACATCAGTGTACCGCTACGACAACCCTCTTCCCTATTGAAGACCCACATGCCTCCCCGCTTCCGCAGGCCGAGCTTCCTCTCGTCCAGAAGCGACGCGTCACCCATCAACGCATCCCTGCTGCTGCCTCAAGCCCCTCAAGCCATCTCCCATCGATTAAAAAAACAATTAAATAATTGATTTAATTTCTTAATTCTTAATTGAATTAATTAATTAATCGATTATTTGGGATGGACCGAAAGTTAAATGCCGACGAGGCGGTTTTCTTCCGTCTGCTGATGGAGTCTCTCCAGGTCGCCTCGACACACCTCATCGTCGACATCCACAATGGGGCGCAGACGACGATTCCGAACTGGCCGACGTATCCTCCAGGCTCCATCGCCACCCATACCACTGCTGGAGTCTTCCGACCGCCTCCAAAGGCCCTTTTCACCTCCAGTGGCTTCTGCAGGCACATCTCCACGGCTAGCATCATCACCACCGATCCCCGCAGTCGTCAACTCGCCACCTCTGCCGGTTTTGATGTCGGCATCACCACTGATTCTTCGGTCACCACTTCTGATGCGACCGGACTCGTTCGGCCGCCAACACACACCGTCCTCGTCTGCCCCGCCACCAACTTGCCTCGTGCAATCGCCGCCGCCGTCGGGTACTGATGTACCACCTCTCTCCACGGTGGTCATCACCCCGCCGCCTATGTCGCCTGTTCTGTCGGCTACTGCTCCACTAGGTCTTCCGTTTGCGCCTTGGCTGCCCGTACCACTGCTGGACCTTGCCAGCCGCCTTCCGACGTAGCTTCCACCTCCACCGACATCGCCCCTCCGACCACCTCGCATCCACTTCTACCGTCAGAGCTCCCTCCTGCCACATGGCCATGGCTCCTCACCGCCACCACGCCGGATCCATTCTTGCATCTAACCCTCGCCCTCAAACCACTGATTCTTGTGGCTCCAGCCATCTTGCTGATGTGACCCACCACCGTACCGCCAGCACCGCCATACCCAGTCCTTCCGCCTCCAGTCTCTTCGTGGGCGCCGCTGCCGCTTGTTGCCACCACGGCCACCGCGACATGATATCAGGCGCTATTTTGGCGCGAGATCAAGATGCCAGAGACTCTGTGTAACGCCCCGAATCTATTCTTTTCGATTTCGGTGTGCGTTTAGAGGGTTTGGTGTGCGTTTAGCGGAGTGGTCTGCGGATAGTGATTTTAGCTAGGTTTTAATTAAAACCTAAATCCTACCCCCTCCCCCCCCTAACCCTAAGCAGCCGACCCCCCCTCTCGATATCTCCCTCTCGCTCTCTTTTCGCGTGGAGCAGCCGCACCCCCTCCCGATCTCCTTCTCCCCCGTCGCCCCTCATCTCTCTCTCTCTCTCTCTCTCGATCCCTCTCTTCCCGTCGCCTGGAGCAAGGAGCAGCCCCTCATCTCCCTCTTTCCCGTCGGCAAGGAGGAGCAGCCCCCTCATCTCCCTCTTTCCCGTCGGCAAGGAGGAGCAGCCCCCTCATCTCCCTCTCTCTCTCGATTTCCTGGAGCTAGGGCAGCCGCAAGCTAAGAGGAAGGAGCTTCCTCCCTCCTCTCTCTCGTCGGCCTGGAGGAGGACCCGAGCCCCCTTCTCTCTTTCTCGTTTTGCTGCTGGAAGGAGAAGCCCGAGCCGAGCCCCTTGTCGACTAGGGATAGAGTTCTTGCACTGGTTGGAGGTGGCCGATTGGAAGCACTAGCGGGGAGCAGCAAGGGTTTCCGCCTTCATCGTGCGTGTCCGAGCGATGGCTCCGAAGCGGCTCGCAAGGGTAACGATTCTCTTTACCCTTATTTGACATGTTCTAGTCCGTTCCGTGCATCGTTGAGGCCCCTACCCAAAAGGGTGAGGTCGTAGCCTCCGACGGGTCGATTTGTGTTATCCCCGTCAAATCTTGCATTCATGTAGAGTCCATGCGTGAAATGGACGTAAGCGCGTTGTGTGAAGCCCATCCGAGACGGTTCGTCCGGATTGGTGATGCTTTTTGATATTGTGTGCCGGGGGAAAACTCCGTGTTGATATCCTGTTTCGTGGGACTAGAGGGTGCTACTGCATGCGCAGCAACGCCTGGGGGTGTGCCCCGGGAAGCACCCGATGTTAGAAGCGGAAAAGGAGTTCTGTTTACGGTCGTTGGCGATATTGAATATCGTCAGGCGACAGCTCCCAGACTTGGTTCTGGTGATTTTGTTGTGCCCACCTGTTGAGAGGACCTGAGGCCTGTGTGCCCGACCTGTGAGGGTGTCCTGGTGGATGACTTAGCGGCCCGTAGAGCCGGCTAATTTAGAATACCTGGGCTGAGGGGACGCCATACCCGCTCTTCGTGTTGTACAACGAGAGCTGTGAACAACGGGCATTTGGCGAACCTGAAACCGCACCATTGCAGCACCTGACTAGTAAGGCTCGTACAGCACGTCGGTAGGCAATGGGAAAGAGTCTTCGGACTACGGATTGTTCACAATTAAAGTACGGGAGCGCCCTGGTATTCGGGCCACCGACTTTAGCCTCGAAGGGCAAAGCCATCAAGAGTGGATGGTGGTGGAAGGCGGAGTACACCAAAGAGTACCTGAGAGCACGGGACGTGGGGGTCATTCCCACGTTTGTGATGTTGCATATGTATGAACCGCTGTGGACTTTGCTAGTCGCACTCTTATATATATATATATATATATATATATATATATATATATATGCTGCTGAGACTGTTTTGCAGGGATGGTTAGAACTGCCACCCCCTCGAAGGGGTGGGGTCGTTATAATTTGGTCAGCTTTAGCTGACCGTTGCCCTGTTTTGCCACCGTTTTTGGTGGGCTTGTTGTACAGGTGCTGGACCGAGCGGGAACATAGCGGGCTCTTAGCGGGCTGAAGCCCTTGTGATGCTGCGGCCCTTGAAGGCCTTTTGATGTCCTTTGCTTTTCATGTATGGCCGGCCTGCGCGCCGATGTTGGTAAACTGTAAGGCCGTCGTGCCTCTTTTGTTGTGTAAAACCTTTTATTCCTATTATTATAAGTGGACATACCCGGGTACGGGTTTTGGGGTTTATCCGGTCTCTCTCTCTTTTGCTTCCGCATAGAATGCTCTGAGTTAGGTTCGTTGTTTAGTGTCATTTGGTATTTCAATTAAGCGACGTTCCCGTTTGTTTGGTAGTATATGACGTGGGGCCCCGGCCGGACCTTCTATCATATGCTTCTTAACGGATGGGGGTGTTACACTCTGACCCTCCACGTGGAGTTTGAGCTTGAGGGCAAGCTCGATTTCGAGGACGGATGATTTGTTATGGATCCTACGCCCTCAGTTATCTAGTTATGCATTATTATAAGTCATTGTATCGAGTCATTGTATCGAGTCATTGTATCGAGACATTGTATCGAGACATTGTATTGAGTCAAGTTGTAGGAGTCAAGTCGAGTCATGGCGTTTAAGTATTTTAATATTTTATGTATGTTGGGTATTTACGATTATGTCATCGAAGCCTATATATATAGGGCCTTTGGGGTCATGTAATAGTATGCAAGAATTAATTCAAAGTTCTATTTCTCTCTCAAGCTTCTCTCTTTAGTTCCTCTCCTTGTCCCTCATTCTAGGGTTAGCCCCCCTTGTACCACCACTCCCTCTCCGCTACCATACACCAACGATGAAGCCCGCAGAATAGGCCCTAGCGAATATTTTTGAAGAATTTTCAAACATTTATGTCCCTAATTCATCTATATTCTTGGGTGCAATGATGCTAGCGAATATTTTTGAAGAATTTCAAACATTTATGTCCCTTATTCATCTATATTCTTGCCTTTAGACCCCCCCCCCCCCCCCCCCCCCCCCCCCCCCCCCTTCCCCAATATAAGGGGTTGCTGAACGTAAGAACAAACATTTGGTTGAGTTGTCATCTGGTTGAGACAACTCGCACTCTCATTCACATGCAATTGTAGTCTCAATTTTATGATGATGTGATTTGACTTTGTGTTGTCTTATTAATTGCATGTCCTTCCACTCTGTCAGGAGATTCTTGTTTTTATCATTTTTCCTAGGGATCCTTAGGATCAATTATTCCATCAAGTGTTTGAGTCTTGTCTTCTGATCGAGATAAATTATTACCTAATTCCATTATGTGTATCTTTTTAGGGTATCATTGTAGTCAATAATGGTACCGTAGCTATTGACCTGCACTTTTGTGGGCTTTCAACTCTGTAATTAAAGAGTCTACGCACTTCTTTGATTTATCTCCCTCGTTGACTGAGTCTAACATTGAGGTTCTCTTGGTTTCAGCTTCAATTTTTTAGAACTTTTTTTTTGCTTCCTCACTAAAACTTGATGTCCCTAATGTTGTGTGTGTGCAATTTTATGATCAAATTTGTAGTTGAAGATTGTGTTATCGGTTTGACAACACCTTTAGATCCCGTGCATTTGTCAATCACTTCTGTCAACTATCCTGTTGTAATTGAAGTTATTATACCAACTTTCACATTGTTACCGACATCCAGTCAGATGAGCCGGAATGGCAGGTTTATTCGAGAAGGGCACGCGCGAGACAAGGCGACAGCACCAAGCCCCGCTACGAACCGGGCGGTTTGGAGGAGACCGTCTAAGGGGCCGATCGGCCCTATTTATCTTTCCGGCATTTTACTTCGTTATGTAATTTTATTTTGAACTCTTGTTTGTATGTGTGGTGGATTCCCCCTATATAAGGGATCACCTAGGGTTATGTTTTCATCTTTGGATCAATCAACTTAGGAGGGGCTGCTCCCCTTGTCTCTCTCTTTTTCTCTATTCCTCTCCCTCTCTGTTTCTCCCGCCCGTCTACCTTCAGCCGCTGCTGAAATCGCCCGGCGTCAGCCCCGGCGTCAGCCCGTCCGCTATCGCCGTCCTTATCGCCCGGCGTCAGCCCCGTCCGCTATCGCCGTCCCTATCGGCGATCCGTTACCCGCAGCGGTAACATTGGTCCGACCTGCCATCTCCGCCCGCTCCTTCTCAGCCGCCGGAACCCTCATTTCCCCCAACACCCGCCTTCATCCCGCCGACTCCTCCAACGCCGACGAAAACGCCCCGCTCGCGGACAGCGTCACGCTCCATGGCTCCCAAATCTCCAGCCTTCAATCCATGGTGGAGGCCATCCTCGCCACGCAAAATGCGCTCGTAGCGACTCAAAACCAGATCGTATCTCGGCTCGATGCCCTGCAGCCCTCGTCGTCCACACCGCCACCAATGTCGACCCCGGCGGACACGACGTCGGTGCTCGGCACCCCACCTCCCCCTCCCACGACCAGCTTCCGTGCGCCGGTGGCGTTCCAACAGGCCCCAGCGACCCTTCCTGTCACCGCCCTTCGCACCCCAATGGCAATGGATGTTCCCCCTTTCTCCGGGACGGACCCTATGGGATGGATTGCCCGTACGGAGCAATATTTCGATCTCAATGGTACCCCCCCCCCCCCCCCCCCCCGGCGGATCGCGTCGGCACCGCCATGGTTGGCATGGATGGCTCGGCCCTCCATTGGGCTCGTTGGCTTCACCAAGTGCAACCCCTCATTCCGTGGCATGACTTCAAACACGAAATGATTAGCCGTTACGACTCTCGCTACAACGGCTCCTCTATCGAGCGGCTGTGCTCCGCCCGCCAATCAACAACGGTGGACGCATACATCGATGAGTTCGTTGCTCTCGTCACACAGGTTCCCGGCCTCCCGCCCGACCATTACCTGGGATTCTTCCTGTAAGGGATCACCTAGGTTTATGTTTTCATCTTTGGATCAATCAACTTAGGAGGGGCTGCTCCCCTTGTCTCTCTCCTTTTCTCTATTCCTCTCCCTCTCTATTTCTCCCGCCCGTCTACCTTCAGCCGCTGCTGAAATCGCCCGGCGTCAGCCCCGGCGTCAGCCCGCCCGCTATCGCCGTCCTTATCGCCCGGCGTCAGCCCCGTCCGCTATCGTCGTCCCTATCGGCGATTCGTTACCCGCAGCGGTAACATTGGTCCGACCTGCCATCTCCGCCCGCTCCTTCTCAGCCGCCGGAACCCTCATGGCCCCCAACACCCGCATTCATCCCGCCGACTCCTCCAACGCCGACGACAACGCCCCGCTCGCGGACAGCGTCGCGCTCCATGGCTCCCAAATCTCCAGCCTTCAATCCATGGTGGAGGCCATCCTCGCCACGCAAAATGCGCTCGTAGCGACTCAAAACCAGATCGTATCTCGGCTCGATGCCCTGCAGCCCTCGTCGTCGACACCGCCATCAATGTCGAGCCCGGCGGACACGACGTCGGTGCTCGGCACCCCACCTCCCCCTCCCACGACCGGCTTCCGTGCGCCGGTGGCGTTCCAACAGGCCCGATGACCCTTCCTGTCACCGCCCTTCGCACCCCAATGGCAATGGATGTTCCCCCTTTCTCCGGGACGGACCATATGGGATGGATTGCCCGTACGGAGCAATATTTCGACCTCAATGGTACCCCCCCCCCCCCGGCGGATCGCGTCGGCACCGCCATGGTTGGCATGGATGGCTCGGCCCTCCATTGGGCTCGTTGGCTTCGCCAAGTGCAACCCCTCATTCCGTGGCATGACTTCAAACACGAAATGATTAGCCGTTACGACTCTCGCTACACTGGCTCCGCTATCGAGCGGCTGTGCTCCGCCCGCCAATCAACAACGGTGGACGCATACATCGATGAGTTCGTTGCTCTCGTCACACAGGTTCCCGGCCTCCCGCCCGACCATTACCTGGGATTCTTCCTGCAAGGTCTCCTTCCAACTATCCGCTCCCGCATTCGAACTCATCACCCGCGCACGGTCTCGGAAGCCCTGGAACTTGCCCGTGCGGTCGAAGCAGACATCGGCCCCCGGCACTCCGGCCCACCCCCCTTCCGTCATCCTCCAGTGCGGGACACCGGTCCTCGACCGGCCCCCGTGGCCCACGTTCGGCTGGCACGCCCGGACGGCCCCAACCGCATCTCCACCGTCGACTACCATAACCTTCGGCGCCGCGGGTTATGTTTCCGTTGTCGCCAACCATACTCGCCTCAGCATGTTTGCCCGGTCAAAGAATTCCACGCGATCTTCAGCGACAGCGAGGGGTACGCCATCACCGAGGACTTGCCACCCTTGGAGCCACCACCCGACCCACCTACGGCCGACCTCGAGGACGCCCCCCTCAACGTGTTGGAACTGCCATTCTACTCGGTGGGGGGTTAACGGGGCCCCGCACCATGAAGTTGGCCGGCGAACTACACAATTGCCCCGTCATCGTGATGGTGGATAGCGGGGCGAGTCACAACTTCATGTCCTCCCATCTGGCGCAGGAGCTAGCCATACCGGTGGATCCGTCACCAGACTTTTCGGTGTGCCTGGGCGATGGCCGCCGCCGACCGACCTTGGGCCAATGCCGGGATGTTACCTTGACAGTGGGGCTGTGCCGGGTCACGGCTGACTTCTACATGTTCGAGCTAGGAGGCCTCGACGCTATTCTCGGCGTTGCTTGGCTCGAGACCCTGGGGGACGTCCGTGTGAACTGGGCTTCGATGACGATGGATTTTCAACAGCAGGGTCGACAGTGTCGTTTGGTGGGTGACCCTACCCTCCTCCGCTCCCCGCTGTCATATCGAGCGATGACACGCGTCGCCGACGTAGAGTTCTCGGCCTGGTTATGGCCCCTTCAGGCGAGCCCCCCCCCCCCCCCCCCCCCCCCCCCCCCCCCCCCCCCCGCAGAGGCCGCCCCCATCAAGGCCTACATGGGCGCCGTCATTGCGGACTTTGAGGACATCTTCTCCGCACCCTCGGCCTTCCGCCCTCCCGACCGACCGATCACGCCATCGTTCTCCATCCGGGGTCGTCTGCGGTGTCAGTACGGCCCTACCGTTGCGGGCACGCCCAAAAGGACGAGATAGAAAGACTCGTTCGAGAGATGTTGTTGGGCGGAATCATACGGCCCAGTGCGAGCCCTTTTTCCAGCCCGGTGTTACTAGTCCGCAAGAAAGATGGCAGTTGGAGGTTCTGTGTGGACTACCGGGAGCTCAACAAGGCCACTGTCCCGGACAAGTATCCTATCCCGGTTATCCAGGAGCTCCTGAACGAGTTACACGGCGCGACTTTCTTCACCAAGCTGAACCTACGGGCCGGCTACCATCAGATTCGTGTTCGGCCGGAGGATGTGCCAAAGACGGCGTTCAGGACACACGATGGGCACTTCGAGTTCTTGGTCATGTCGTTTGGGCTCACCAGCGCCCCCGCAACATTCCAAGCAACTATGAACGAGATCTTTCGGCCCGTTCTGCGTAAGCATGTCCTTGTTTTTTTGATGATATCCTTGTCTTCAGTCACACTTCGCAGGACCACCTCCGTCATGTTCGGGAGACGTTCACCACCCTCCGCCTACATCACCTCACGGTCAACCACAAGAAGTGCACCTTCGGCACGGCGACGGTCAGCTACTTGGGCCATACTATTTCGGCCCAAGGCGTGGCCATGGATGAAGACAAAATTCAGGCGGTGCTGAGATGGCCGACTCCCGCCTCCTTGCACGACGTCCGGGCTTTCCTCGGCCTGACGGGATACTACCGGCGCTTCATCAGAAATTACGGTGGCTTGGCCCGCCCCCTCACTCAGCTGCTGAAGAAATCTGAGGAGGGGCCTTTCACCTGGCCACCGGCGGCCATGGAGGCCTTCACGGCGCTCCAGTCTGCCTTGGTCCACGGCCCGGTTTTAGCTATGCCAGACTTCCACCAGCCGTTTGTCGTCGAGTGTAATGCCTCGGGCACAGGCGTCGACGCCGTCTTGATGCAGGCCGGCCGGCCAATTGCCTTTTATAGTCGGGCGTTCTCTACTGCGGTGCGAAGCCGCTCGGCGTACGAGAACGAGCTCATGGTGCTGGTCTTGGCGGTCCAACACTGGCGGCCTTATCTCTTGGGGCGGCCCTTCGTCATCCGCACCGATCACCACAGCCTTCGCTATCTACTCCAACAGAAGATAGCCACGCCAACGCAGCAGGTTTGGGTGGCCAAGCTGCTCGGCTACGACTTCACGGTGGAATTTCGTCCGGGCAGGACGAACCGGGCGGCCGATGCGCTCTCCCGACGCCCGCACGCGCCTGAATTGATAGCCATCTCCCGGCCGGTGTGGGACGACGCCGCGGCCATTCAACACGAGGTGGACCGGGACCCTCAGCTTCAGGATATTCGGGCCGCCTTGTTGACCGACCCCTCGTCCCGGCCGCCATTTACACTGATCGGGGGCCGCCTCTTCCATCGGGACCGACTCGTTTTATCTGCATCATCGGCATTGATTCCGGCTCTACTAGCGGAATTCCACTCCACCCCGTCAGGCGGCCACGCGGGTGCGTATCGGACGTACCGTCGGTTGGCGGCCTCGCTCTTTTGGCCCCACATGCTTCGACAGGTGAAAGCATACGTGGCGGTCTGCCTACCATGTCAGAAGGCCAAATACGAGACGTTGTTTCCCAGCGGCCTCCTGCAGCCCCTACCGATTCCGGAGCGTGTCTGGGAGGACATCGCTATGGACTTCATCACCCGGTTGCCCCGCTCCAACGGCTTTGATTGCATCTTGGTGGTCGTGGACCGCCTAACGAAGTACGCGCACTTCGTCCTGCTTCGCCACCCCTACACTGCGGCGTCGGTGGCCGACAGCTTCATCGCGGAGATAGTCCGCCTTCGTTTCCCCGTTCGATCGTTAGCGATCGTGACCCACTTTTTCTCAGTAGCTTCTGGACTGAGTTATTCCGTCTGCAGGGGACCCAACTCCGGATGAGTACAGCCTATCACCCGCAATCGGATGGCCAATCCGAGGTACTCAACAGGTGCTTGGAGACATACTTGCGTTGTTTCATCGAGGAGCGGCCCGGTTCGTGGACCAAATGGCTTGGATGGGCAGAGTACTCCTACAACACCACATACCATCACGCCGCCAACACCTCACCATTCGAGACGGTATATGGCCGGCCACCGCCGACCGTGCTCCGCCACTTACCCGGGGAATGCCCGGTGGCTAGTTTGGCGGATCATCTCCACGATAGGGATGTCATCTTGGACAGCTTAAAGCACCATCTTCGACGGGCTCAGGCAAAGATGGCGTCTTTTGCCAACCGGAAACGCAGGGACCTTCAATTCCAGGTGGGCGAGCGAATGTTCATTAAACTCCACCCCTATCGCCAGCTCACGGTGGCCCGCCGCACTTGCCCCAAGCTCGCTCCGCGCTTCTTTGGCCCGTTTGAGATTCTCAGCCGCATCGGAGCCGTGGCCTACTGTCTCCGCCTTCCGGACACCGCTCGCATTCACCCCGTGTTTCATGTATCACAACTTCGGCGCGTCATCGGCGATCATCCCGTCTCCGACCACATCCCACCCGACTTGGACACGGCCAACTCCGACCCTCTCTATCTGGAAGCCATTATTGATCATCGCAATTCCACGACCGGAGCGGCCCAACCAGAAGAAGTACGAGTGGCTTGGCGGAACCGGCCCCGCACCACCGCGACTTGGCTACTTCGAGATGATTTTCGCCGACCGTTTCCAGATTACTGCCTTGAGGACAAGACCAATTTTCCAGATGGCGGTATTGTTACCGACATCCAGTCAGATGAGCCGGAATGGCAGGTTTATTCGAGAAGGGCACGCGCGAGACAAGGCGACAACACCAAGCCCCGCTACGAACCGGGCGGTTTGGAGGAGACCGTCTAAGGGGCCGATCGGCCCATTTATCTTTCCGGCATTTTACTTCATTATGTAATTTTATTTTGAACTCTTGTTTGTATGTGTGGTGGATTCCCCCTATATAAGGGATCACCTAGGGTTATGTTTTCATCTTTGGATCAATCAACTTTGGAGGGGCTGCTCCCCTTGTCTCTCTCCTTTTCTCTATTCCTCTCCCTCTCTATTTCTCCCGCCCGTCTACCTTCAGCCGCCGCTGAAATCGCCCGGCGTCAGCCCCGGCGTCAGCCCCGGCGTCAGCCCGTCCGCTATCGCCGTCCTTATCGCCCGGCGTCAGCCCCGGCGTCAGCCCCGGCGTCAGCCCCGGCCGCTATCGCCGTCCCTATCGGCGATCCGTTACCCGCATCGGTAACACACATCCATTGATATGGTGATAGCCAACTAACAGTACGGAAGCCTCGACACAATTTTACTACTAATTATCCCATCACATTTTTTCCTATGACCATTTATATATTGATTATTGTGCCTTTGTTATTATTATTCCTAAGACATTATTAGATGATCTGTCTCATCTTTAGTGCAAACAGGCTATGATTAAAGAAATGAAAATATTAGATTCAAATGACACAAAATTTTGTTCGACTTCCTTCCTAGAATTCTTTGTTTGTTTTCGTTGCTTCTATTCAACCACCTCCTCCTTGACGACTTAATTCATAAGTTGAAGATTCGATCATGACTGGGGGTACACTCAGTTATTTAGTTTGGATTATCTTTGTACCTTCTCTCTCGTTTCCATGATTGCCTTAGTTGGATTTTTTATTCTGGTTGTTATTCATGATTGACCTCTTGATCAACTTGATATCCAGAATGCCTGCCTTCTTGGTGACTTGGTTGAGGAAGTTTGCATTGAGCAACCTCCTGCTTTTTATTGCTTAGGAGGAGGTTGGCTTTATCTGCTAACTAAAGCATTTTATATATGATTTGAAGCAGCCATCATAATCCTGGTTCAATAGATTCAGCTTGATAATTTTATAAGTTGGCATGGTGAGGAGTTGCTTCAAGCATTTTGTGTTTCGTGTTTCGTCATATTCTTAAGTCAGACATGCAAATTTTGTTGATAGTATATATGATCATTACCAACACTAGTTATGAAAGGGTTATGAGAATGTGTCAATTCACGAGACATCTACATCAACATCAACATCTTGGAAAGATCAAGGTAAATTGAAGTATTTATTAGGAATTAAGGTTGTTGGAATAATGAAATATCTTCATTTCTTAAAAGAAGTATGTATTGAAAATAGTATGGCTCATACTAATTAATCCCATCTCCAAATTGATCGAAGATTATTGGGCTAGTTAATTGACCCATTTCATTATATTTACCTGTGTGACCCAATTTAGGCCGAGTTAGCTTAATGTTGATTAGGGTTTTATCCATGCATGGGTATGTACTTATTTTGGCTAAGTGTAAAAGGTTTGGGCTATTTTTGCTATTTCAAAGGGAGTTTCAACAATTTGATTTACCTGGACCTTGACCAGGGTTGTGTTAATTATATGTGCAGATTTTCCCATATTTATATTTTTTTTTTTAAATGTAACATGAATACATGATATATGATTGCTCATACAGCTTCCCCAAGTTATTTTTAGGAGGGGAATGTCCTTGATTCGTGTCGGTTTCTTCATCATACTTTTGATTTCTGTACAAAGAGGTACTTCATGTTGAGGGTTTAGGTGACCTATCCTTCCTACCTTGGTGTTTCCATTCTATAGTCATTGTCGTCATGTTACATCGTCGAAGATCCATGATGTGGAATAATAGAAGCTTGTATGTTATGTGGGAGTGAAGCCCTGAAGTGTACTCCATTAGGATTTGCACAACTCCTAAGTTCACTTCTAGAGTAACGTTCTATTTGCAAATCCGTGATGTATTCTTGCACAAACTATTACTGGTGTTTCCTTAGACTATGTCATCCTTCTAACTTATGAATTGTTTGAACTATACCCATGTCACATGATGTTGGTATGTATCTTCCAAGTAAGCAATCCGCCAAGCTAGAGCATAGTGACTTAGCTTTAGGTCGGTCATCAGCAGAGCAAAAGTGACCCACGAAGCTCACTGGATGCATCATCAATGGTCGTAGGACCTAACCTGGGTTGGTCAGGGCTTTCTCCTGAATCTCAGCAAAGCGCGTGGAAAAAATTTCAGTATTTGTGGAAAGTAACCGTGGCAGTGAAAACTCTGACAAGTTTTACTCTATTTTTGAACTAGTCGTGATAACCAGAATTTACACCCTTCATATTGTTGGTTTTATGAAACTTTAGTTAGTGGAAGCGCATTGTAGCTTCTGCATGCGACGATCAAAATATGTAGAAGGGAAGGAAGAGTTATGAGGTTCCCAAAATCTTGGTGGGGAACCTCTTGGAGGAAAGAGAGCTTCGAAAACACCTAGCCTCCGTTCGTTTGGACGGGGATTGAGATCAATATCAATTCCTTGCCAATTCCAACATCGCAAGGAATGAATTGAGATTATCATAAAATGAATTTCATGGAATTTGATATGATATCCTTTTCTTTCCTTTATTTTGTCCCCAAACAAAGGAATTGAAATTGATCCTCCGATGCCAATTCCAAGGGATCAATTCCATTCAAACGAATGGATTCTTTAGTTTTTTCAATTGTAGGATTTTTTTTTCCTCGTTGAGATCTGGTGATTTAAATAGGCTTGTATGAGGGCAACAACAACAACAACACTCAAATCTTTATCCCACCATAGTGAAGTCGGCTATATGGATCCTTTGTCTCCATTGCACCCTATCTTTAATCATAGCCTCACTAATGCCTAAGTATATCATATCTTTCCTTATAGTTTCATTTCAAGTTTTTTTTGGTCTACCCCTCCCCCGTTTAACACGTCTAGTGACTAAACTCTCACAACGCCTAACAGGTGCCTCTAATGGTTTCTTATGTACATGTTCGAACCATCTTAAACGAGCTTCTCGTATTTTCTCTACAATTGGCGTCACTCCTGTCTTATCCTTGATATATTCATTCCTAATTTTATCCAGTCTCGTGTGACCACACATCCACTTAAGCATTCTCATCTCCGCAACTCCCATTTTTTGCTCATGTACACCATTCACTGCCCAACACTCAGAACCGTAGAGCATTGCTGGCCTAATTGCAGTACGGTAAAACTTGCCCTTAAGTTTTAATGATACTTTACGATCACATAAGATCCCAGACGCGCCTCTCCACTTCAACCAGCCTGCTTGGATTCTATGTATCACATCTTTATCTACACCTCCATCGTTTTGAATTATCGATCCCAGATATTTAAAGCACCCACTACGGGCAATATCTTGGTCACCCAATTTAATGACGGAGTCATCCGACCTTCTTGCACTACTAAATTTAAGCTCTATATACTCCGTCTTTGTCCTGCTCAACCTAAATCTTTTCTAAAGTGTCTCGCCAAGATTCAAGTTTCGCGTTTACACCCTCGCGCGTCTCATCGACCAAAACCGTATCATTTGCAAATAATAAACACCAAGGTATTGCTTGTTTGATATGTTCGGTGAGCTCATCTAAGATAAGGGTAAAGAGATAAAGGCTTAAAGCTGACCCTTGATGTAAGCCAATAACGATAGGGAATTCCTGTGTTAATCCTCCAAACGTCCTCACCCTGGTCACTGAATTTGTATACATATTTTTGATTATGTCAATGTATGATACATTTACACCTTTCTTTTCTAAGATTCTCCACAAGACCTCTCTTGGAACTCTATCATAAGCCTTCTCCAGATCTATAAACAACATATGCAAATCTTTTTGTCTTTCCCGATAGTTGTCGATGAGTCTCTTCAAGAGATGTATAGCTTCCATGGTTGACCTCCTTAAACATGAATCCAAATTGATTCTCTGAGATGTTAGTCTCTCGCCTTACTCGTTCTCATAGTTTCATAGTATGATCCATTAATTTAATTCCTCTGTAATTGACATAATTTTGTATATCTCATTTGTTCTTATACAAAGGTATCAAAATATTTTCTCTCCATTGGTCTTACATCTTCTTTACATCTTCTTTGTCTTCAATATCTTATTGAAGAAACTTGTAAGCCATAAAATTCCTTCTCTTCCTAAGCATTTTCATACTTCAATGGGTATATCGTCTGACCCAACTGTCTTTCCATTTTTCATCTTCTTCAGAGCGTCATCTATCTTTGAAGCTTGAATTTTACGATAAAAAGTTATGTTTCTATACTCATCCGATTTACTTTACTCTTCCAAGTTCTGTTCATTGTCTTTTCTTTCATTTTTATAGTTAATAAAAGTATTTTTTTTCATCGCTCCTTAATAGTCATATCATCCGTCAAAACCGTATCTTATTCATCTTTTATGCATTTAACTTGTGGCTTAAATCTCTTGTCTTCCTTTCTCTAGCTCGAGCAATTTTAATATCACGCTCTCCATCTTTGGTATCTAGTCGTTTGTAAAAAAATTCATAAGCTTGACTTCTTGCTTTACTTACTGCATTTTCAGCTTCTTCTTTGGCTACTTTATACTTTGTCAAGTTTTCATCATTCCTACCAGCATATATTGTTTTTTAGCTGACCCTCTTTGCCCTCACTTTGTCTTGCACTTCCTTTTTCGACCACCAAGATTCTTTTTGGGGGGCGCACGACCTTTTGACTCTCCCAGTACGTTCTTTCCACTTATCCTTAAATGAGAAGACATAACTTCCCATGTGACACTAGGATCAACATAAGGATAATCAACTAGTTCTAAAACCGCTGCCTTGAAAGCAGCATGTTTTTCATTCTTCAAGTTCCACCACCGAATTTTTGGCAACACTTTTTTCTTTCTCTTAAAGTTACTATATTTAATTTGCACATCCAACACCACTAGCATATGTTGCATTGTCAAGCTTTTTCCTGGTATGACTTTGCAATACTTACAAATCTTTTTATCCATTTTGCGAGTCATAAAATAGTCAATTTGTGATTTATTTTGTCCGTTCTTGAACGTAATTAAGTGTTCTTCCCTCTTCATGTAGAACGTATTTGTCACAATTAGCTCATGTGCTATGACAAAGTCTAGAATGGTTCTTCCTTCTTTATTTCTTTCTCCATACCCAAATCCTCCATGAACATCTGTATAATTCGTATTTTTCTTCCCTATATGTCAAGTCTCCTCCAATGAAAATTTTCTCGCTTTGTGGGATTTCTCTTACCAAATCACCTAAGTATTCCCAAAATTGTACTTTAATAGTTTCACTTAATCCTACTTGAGGCGTATAAGCACTAATTACATTAATAGTTTTCTTTCCTACGATTAATTTAAGAGTTAAGATTCTATCACATTTTTTGCTTACCCCAACAACTTCATCCTTCCAAGTAGTATCTACAATAATACCAACTTCATTGCTTGTTTTATTTTTCCTGTGTACCATAATTTAAAATCTGAATTATCTAGAAATTTAGCTTTCTCACTCACTCATTTAGTCTCTTGCAGACATAAAATATTTATCCTTCTTTTAATCATTGTATCCACTACTTCCATCGATTTTCCCATTAGCGTACCTATATTTCAACATCCAAACCTAAGTCGATCACAAATCCTACGATCTACTTTTCTAGGACGCCGAATATGTGGATGCCTAATATGTGAGGGCTCTTGCATATTTAACACTACATCCAAGTCCTCTTGGAGATGCAGCGGTCTTTGCCAAGACGCCGCATTCGGACCATACGACGAGGACTCTTGCCTATTTAACACTACACCCAAGTCCTGGAGATGTAGTGGTCCTTGCCAAGACGCCACATTCGGACCATACGACGCGTTCCTTATGGGGAACATCCTAGCTTTAGCACAGTTTCTCAAAAGATCCATATTCATAAGGGTGACTAAATTTTACGTTGACCGTCTACCTAACACAACCCTCACCATTTTTCATCCGGGCTTGGGACCGACATCGGCTGGTTTATAGGTTTGTATGAGGGCAAAATAACAAAATATCTAAAAAAATCCTAATCTCGGCCCAATTCTCTTACGGATTGAACATTCAAATTTGAATACTTGAATGCTCAAATCAAGGGCAAATGGCAATCAGACACTTGCAGCCTCCCTGGTCCTGATCTTGGTTATTTGATGTTTGATTCCTGATCCGTTTGCAATTGGAATCCCAGTCAAGCCTTTTTCGATGTTAATTGTCCTTATATTAAATCAGTAACTTTGGGAACATCTTTTTGACCATGCCTTGAAGTATGATGTTGGTCAATCAATGATCTGATCCCTAGATCATAGAAATGATGTTATTAAATATAAACTCACATTCATTCTTGAAATTTATTGAGCCAAATGAGAATGTAGCATAACTAAAGCCATGTGAGATGAGCATAATGAAATGGCATTTCAATCAATGAGCAATGATTTGGCATCTAATGAAGTCTCAAGTCCACTTCCCAAGCGGGTTTGTTCTCCGTTTGGGAATTATAGTGGTTTGTTCTCTTATTTTATGTTCTTATTTATTACAAGATGTGGTGATTACCGTATTTATAAATTGGTATGTATTTATATTTCTTATACCATGACTACTTTTTCTTTTAGATTTGTGCAACAGTAGAATATTATATTTTGAATTTAATATATGATGTTGATTGACATTACTGCTGGATCATGGGTAATCTATTGACAATTTTCCTTTTACTGAATGTTAAACTCAATGATCAAATATTTCAGTAGTATTTTTTTTTTCATTTGTACAGCCTAATAACAATAATCTCAAGAACTAAGTTTTGTTAAGATATACTTGAAAAAAATTTGTTACTTTCAGGTATTTTCTACCCCAGAGGTTCATATTGGCTTTCATCCTGATGCTGGGGCTTCCTTTTACCTTTCACACCTTCCAGGATATCTGGGTAAGCTTTCTCTAGGAGCTCTAAGTGGTTCAGTGACATTTATTTTTACCTTTCAGGATTCCTTGATGTATGCTATTTGTAGATAGCATTCTTAGTAGGAGAATTTGATTCTGTAACAAATTTAGCAATATTAGTAGTTAACAATGTGATGGATTTGAGAACATACTTATTAAATGCTAAATGCATGATTTGATAAATGTGATGTTTTGTAAGGACCTCTCGAAATTTTTGTGGAAAGATCAAGATGTGATGGGTTAACAAATCTTGAATCTATCTCACTACGGATGTCGATATTGCTGATGATATTACTTATATAGAGTAAATATATAGAAATATTTCAGGAATTATTGTTGATAATTTTTTCCATGCACTTAGTCCTCTATACAACAGCAAAAAACTGAGCAGGTGTACTTGAACTCTGTTGAACCAACAGGATTTTAGTTGAAACAATTAGAAGTTGAATTACAACATGCTCGTTTCATCTTGGTGCACAGAGTCCAAGTACGGTCACTTGTTTTTTTTTGTCTCCAGACGAACTTTTACAACCAATTTTCATGCACAGTGTTGGTATCACACAGGGACTAGTCTAATTTCAAATTTTGCTGACATGCTTATCAATATTTAGTAGTTAAATAGAATAATTTGAAATGCTTTTTAAGCGCTTTTTCTAAAGATTGCGGCTCAACAGTGCAGGGCTTGCTTTCAAAATTACTATGTTCGATATTTTAGTTGTGTTTTATATTTTTATGTTTTTGTTTATGAAAAATCTGAGCGTTTTATTATATTTATCTGCAGGGGAATACTTGGCTTTAACGGGTGAAAGGGTCAATGGAGTAGACATGCTTGCCTTTGGCCTTGCCACCCACTTTTGCATGAATGCCGTTAGTCTCTGTGGTTAATAATTTCTATATCTGTTGCAAATCTAGAGATATTTTCTTTATCTTTCCTCTTCTCCTAACATAGTGTACTTTCAACAGAAGCTTAATTGGATTGACGAAAGGCTTGCCAAACTGGTGACGGATGACCCTTCAGTGATTGATTCCACTCTAGCACAGTATGGTGACATAGTATATCCAGATAACAAGAGCATTGTTCGTAGGTACTATCGTTCTCTTTTGTCATTGTCCATAAATGATCCTATTATAAGGGGTAAAAGTAATTGTTGTATTAAGGGAACAGTGGGGGTGATATCTATTGAAACTAAGATAATACGAATTAAAATCAAGTGGTGTAGGCATGTATAACATATGGTCGAAAATGAACAAATTAGTTGAGTAGATAGAGTTAGTGTGAAGGATTAGAACGGAAAAAAAGTCAGACATAAGGTAACTTCGGATGGAACTTGTTTAAGGTGATTTTCATAGTAAAGTTTTTACATCAGATCACTCAAAAATAGTAAATGGAAAAAGTGAGATTCTGAAAGCCAATTCTAAATAGTTGGTGTAAGATTATTGATGATTATAAGCTAAAATTTTAGTCAGTTCATTAGTGGGCGAAATGAAAAGGCAGTTTAAACCATGAAAGAAGATTTTCATGGAATGAACGCCCCTGAAGATTTAATAATGTATATTGTCTAGTTTAAATTATTTTGTATCTTCCATTTTTTTTAGCACAACCCGCATACTAGGTTTGCCTACATTTCACTCTTGTGGTGGGAGAGCCTTACCCGGACCCTTGCTGCACGGGGATACTTTGTGCACTGGGCTGCCCTTTTTTTTACCCAAATGGAAATTGTAACGAGTGACTTGATGAGTTTTTTTACTTTCAATATCAATACATGCATGAATTGACATTGAGTTTAAAAGAAATATGAACCATTACCTATTGCAACCTTTTACATATTTTTCATTGGAACGCTAAGGGTCCGTTCGATTTGAAAGAGTTTGGTTTAAAAAAATTGGTTGTCAATCAAATATCAGTACATGCATGAATTGACATCATGTTTAAAAGAAATATGAACCATTACCTATTGCAATGAGAAGAGAGATGGAGAGGAGGATATTCGGTGGGGTGCGATTAGCGAGAAATGGACTGCGAATATAATGAAATTTTTTACAATTTTTGTGGTGCAAATAGCGAGAATTGGACCGCTAATATCAATTCTCAAAACAGACTACTACCCATAACATATCACAACCTGCTAAATGTTTTTTTTCTGATAGGAGGTCGGTCATTTGTAGAAAGGCGATGATTTTAGTAGTTCTTCTTTAACTAGACAGCTATAATCTGTATTCATGGGTTCTGTAATTTTCAATTTGTTTCGTGCAATATATATATATATAATAAAAATAAAATGGAATTGAACACTTAAGCATTTGTACTAAATTATTCTGTCCCTTCATATCAATCAGGATGGAAGCAATAAATAATTGTTTTGGGCGTGAAACTGTTGAGGAAATTCTTGATGCTTTGGTGAGCTCTCTCTTTAATAAACTCTCTCTTTCAAATATTGCCTGTTTCTTTTTTTTTATTATTTAAATTTTAAATTTTACTTGGGAGTGGCTTTCATAATTATTTCAGTTGATACTCTTTTCAGCAATTCATATTTTCTTTTGTTGAGAGGTAGGTTCTTCAGTTATACCTTGGGCTCTATTCGTGGGGGCGTTCCATCTTTGGAAGCTAACCCATCGTTTAGCTCGTTTGGGTGTTGTCATCTCCTACCCCGCCAAAACCCGATACACTGCCTGCCGACTGCTGTTTTCACTCTGTTCACGAACACGCAAAGGACCACAGCCTAGGACTTACCATTTCTTTTGCACGACCTTTGGTTAGGGAAGAAATTGCAGCACAATCACCTAACATATTTTTTCCTCAGGATTCTCTTTCGTTTTTTCCTTGTGAAAAGTAATGAGTTTTGAGTGCCGTTTTAAGTACATGTTTTACCCGATCTGTTTCAAATCATACTTTCGTAATATTTTTCTTTTAAATCTCAGGAGGGGGAGGCATCTAGAACGAATCAGGATTGGTGTACTTCTGCAATCAAGAAAATTAAAGAAGCATCACCTTTAAGTCTAAAAATCGCATTAAGATCTGTAAGTCCCTAAAAAAAATTTCTTTATGATGATTATGCATTTGATATCACTGCTGGTTGTTCGATAAGGTACGAGAAGGTAGATTTCAGACTTTGGATGAATGCCTCATTCGAGAATATCGAATGTCTTTGCATCATATTTCAAAGGTGGTTTCTAACGATTTTTGCGAGGTAGATATCGCAACTGCTTTGTCAATACCCGTTCTCTTTATTTCATGTGCTGTAACAGTTGTTCTTCTTTGATATAGGGTGTTCGAGCTAAGTTGGTCGTGAAAGATATTGCTCCCAAGGTAATAAAACTTGATTTCGTCATCTATTTTTTACTTTAGAAAATTGATTTTAAAATGTAATAAAGCATGTTTGGTGTTATTTTGTTTTTCATTTAGAAAATCATATTTGTTTTCTTTTTTAATATATCATAAAACATTTTGGGTGCTTTGTAGTTATTGAAAACACTACAATAGAAGTGGTCTTTTAGTGCTTAGTACTTTAAATATGTAACCAACAAAACAAGAAATCTTGATAAGTTAAAATTGAATGTGTGGCTTATTAAGAGGACTATTTTTATTCATAAAATGCGTGAAAATGTCAGTTGTAACTTGTAACTTGAAAATTTTTTAATTGTTATTAAAACTTCCACAAAGTCATTTCATTTTTTGTAGAAATAGTTTGTAATTGATGAAGGGTAAAGCACACTAAGCAGCCTTCGAATTCATAAGAAAGGCATTTAGAATCCTTATAATTTTCTAATGGACATTTGAAATCCCTAAATTTTCAACTTTTAGTCAAAAAAAGATTAATCTTATTTTAAAAAATAAAATAAAATAAATTTTCAAGTAATTTTAATATGAAATTTCATTTTTATCCCCCCCCCCCCCCCCCCCCCCTTAAACAGGCTGAATTTTATTTTACTTATTTGACTAAAAATTGAAAAAATGGAGGGATTCCATATATCTTTATAATGCTATTAGTAGACAAATAGTTGAAATGAACCCATGCATTTTTTTGTTCCCTAAACCCTAATATATAATTATAAACTCAAAATGTTTTCATTTAAAGTAAGTAGTAAAGCAGTTGTGCACGATGTTGAAGACACAGCTGAATGTAGAAATGCAACTGTGTTATTTGAGACTCTGCTGACCATAAAATCAACAAATAAATTAATTCTTTAGGGAATTTTTAATATATGTAAGCATAGATTGCTGTGAACAAGAAAATCATACTAGTTATTTTATTTTAAGACCCTTGCTAGCTAATATCTCCGTTGGCCCCCTCCCTCATGCAGTGGGACCCTCCAGCACTACAGCATGTTTCCGATGATATGGTCGACCACCATTTCTCTCAGCTTGGTGAATTCGAGCCCGTACTAAAGTTGCCGACTCATCTGCGAGAAGCCTTCATATGACCGTTTGGATTTCGATGACTTGCGAGTAATTTGAGCAGCGGTGCCGGTGAAATTTGCCTCATTTTTTATTCCAAAAATATAATTGTCGGGGAGCGGCTGTGTGTGAACATTTTGAATGAATACTTGTATTCAAATGCAAGGCAATTTTGCACGTGTTGTTGTACTAATAACTTGAGGTGTTATTCAATTTTGCATGCTGGTTATTATGACCAAATGATAGGTAGATTCTCCGTGATAGTCACAGGTAAGCACGCCTCCGAATAATACATACGATAATGCTTAATTTCCGTACAAGCTTTCTTCTTTTTTTATTCTTTAATAATGCTGTCCTAGATTTTTCCTCTAAAATTCATGTTATTTTGATGAAAAATGCTTCAAATGTCATGCATTTAAAAAATTCTGTTGAAAAAACAGAACCACACCAAACATGTCTGCAGGTTTGCGAAGAGGCGCAAATTCTGTCATTTCTGTTTTGGATTAGGTTCACTCGGCTGCAATTGGCATGGCTTTTTTTTTTTGCTCCGGTGAGTTTGGATAAAAACGTCACCATCGCTGAATGTATGTTTGGCATGACAATGGTTGTGACCGCCATCAAAAAAAGAAAAGTTGTTTTGAACATAAAAGTGGATGAGGTTCTTTGGGTGAGGTCGGGCCCTCACGAACGATGGTTCATAACCACCGCATTCGTGACCTACACCGCCGTGCCAAACGGATCGTCGATCTAGCCTGGCCGCCTCATGGCCGGCAAAGAGAGACTAGAGGTCCGCTCACTCTCAAGATGCTAAAAGTAAGAGACTCCTCGGCGCCTATTGAAAGACAACACACACCTCTTCGCTTCCGCTTGCACTTCGAAGTCATCATCAATGTACAAGGATTTAAGATAGCAACAACAACAACAACAACAACAACAACAACAAAAGAAGCAATTCCCGATTCAAGCGCTGGCAGGGACTTGATCACCCCATCACAGACGGTGTCTATGGGAGGGGTGTTACTCATCCTGAAATATATGAGACACGCCTCCCTCTATCAAGCATGCTGGCAATGTCTTCTCTACAGACAACCAAATAGTGCTGTGTTTTCACCGAATGAATTTGCGGAGGAGGCCGCACACATGATAGCCTAGCCTAGCCTAGCATGCACGCATCCAATTCAGACGCTTGTTCCAAAAAAGGGCGAACACTTTAATGAACAATACAAAGTAAAAGCTTGCGCACTCAAATGAGGTTAAGTGTGCATATGAGGGAACGCTCCCAAGAGGAGTGTCCTGTAAAGTCCTCACACAGCAACAGCACATCAAAAAAAAAACTTTTTCTTTCTTCTTTTAACTCAATACAGGTTGAGTTGAGAGATAATCCGTGGTGGTATATTATTGACCGGAATATTACATCGCAATTGAGATCAGTTCTCTATGATCTCTTGCATCTCTTTCCAATGTTTAGGGTTCTCAAAAAAATGATCAAATTCATGCACAAAAATGGTATCGGTACACTATCTGCTGAAGAAACTGAAGATGCCATTCAAATAACCAGCCAGCTGAAAAATATGAACAGAATAAATACGACGCATCTCTTTCCAATTTGTTTCGTATCATATTGTTGTGTATTAAAAAAATATTATAAAATCAAGCTCAGGATCTCACCTGGGACAAAATGCTTTTCCCAGTTTGGCCCTCCACGACCAAGCCTGCAGTTAGCCCAATCATCGCCCACGCGCCATTAATTGCTTCAATTCGACGTCGCCTCTGTATTAAATTTGGGTCGATATGAAATAGGAGGATTGTAACTATTTTTAAAAAAAAATAGCAAATTTTAGTTGTTTATGGGAAGATGGGAATCGCCCGGCTAATTAATGGGTACACGTTAAACTATATTTTGAATGGATGGTGAGATATTGAAGAGAAAAAAAAAAGTATTGGACAAGGAAAGCATTGGATGCGTCACAGTTTAACATCAATGATCCGCCAGTCCACTCGCTCATTTCCTTTGTCCAACCATCTCAATGTTTTAGCCCTTCTACTCTAATTATAGAAGAAGAGCGGTTATAGCTAAAGTTACGCCTTACATGATTTCCAACAAAAAAACACATTTTCATGCATCTTCTAGGCATTATATCTCATAGACATCTATTAAATTATCACTAAATTTATTTTTTTGTATTTTTTTATATGTAAAGTACGGAATTGTTGTCAAAATTAAAGGTTGGTGAACTAGGAAATTATTGTGATTGTATGATTTGGTGCATTTCATCTTGATTCCCATCAGAAAATCCAAGACATCCTCCCTTATATTTGAATTTGTAGAAAAAGTAGAATAGGAAGCTCACATGTTTTATTACTTCGTGTTAACTTACAATTCAAGTATTTGTGCACATATTTATAGGATGAAGGAATGAAATCACAACTTCAAATCAAGATATGGGACTAATCTATACATTAGAAAAATCACCTAATGAGCCAAGAAAGAGGGTCTTTACATGAGCTTATTCATAGTTCGTCTACAGTCCCCTACAAGCTAGAGCATACAAATTGTATGTGCCAAGCTTGGAAATGACATGTCGATATAGTCGGCGCGGTAAGGCCTTCGTGTGGATATCGCAAATTTGCTCGGAAGCGGGAACATATCACAAATCAAGTTTGCAAAGTTGAACTTTTTCACGGATGAAATGACAGTTGACTTCAATATGCTTGATACCTTAGTTATTAAAGGCACAAGGCGCACTAAGGCAAGGGGTCTTGGATCCTAGGCGCAAGGCTCAAGACGCAGGCGCGCGCCTGACGAAGGCAAGATGCAACCACATTGATTTTTAAAAATAAGCATAAAAAATCAGTTAATCTTCTTGATCAGATCTTTCATCTATTCTACGCATTAATCATTCATTACTATCGTTTAAATCTCTTAAAAACAAAATTAATGTGGTCACTTGCATCATATCTAAGTCTTAACACTCGATTATGTTTCACAAACACTAAATCATGCAAAAACTATTGAGTGCTACATTATTTCTTTCTTTCTTTTGGAAAAAAAAATGATTTGCAACAGAAATCGCACTCAGACGTGCCTTTTATACTCCAAAGACGTAAAAAAGGCGCACGAAGGCCCAAGACTCTGAGCCTGTTGAGCCCGGAGCCTTAGGCGCGCCCGGATTCTCGGCGATATGGATGTCGACTTGACTATCGCATTAGAGGTGATCGAAGATGAGAGCTTTACACCAAGATCAGTAAGAAGACTTACCAACCACGTGAGTTCAGAAACAACAAACGTCATCGAACGATACTCAACCTTCGTTGAGGAGCGTGCCACCGCCATCTGCTTCTTGCTTCGCCAAGTGATCAGGTGTCCTCCAAAATATGTGCAGAAGTCACTCGTAGACTGACGATCATCGAGGGAGACAGCATAATATGCATCAAAGTGCGAAATTAAGGATAGAGATAAGGGCTTATACACAAGACCTTGTCCCGAAGCATTCTTCAGACACTGGAGGATTCGCTCGACATCTGAGGAGTGTGATGAAGCGGTTGACCACACCAACGTCAAATGAGAAATCAGGTCGTGTGACAATCAAATAGATAAGTTTGTCAACAAGACGATGATAGTACTCCAAATTAGGGAGAAGCAAATCAAAGTCGGGCGCGTAAACACGGAGCTTGTGGTTGGCATCCATTAGTGTGTCAGCAGGCTTGCATCCTGAGTAGCATGCATCGTAAAGAAGATTGAAATAGTACTTCCGTTGACACAAAACGAGTCCATCGGGTCAACGAGGGACCTCAATTCCCAAGAAACATCGGAGGCAGCCCAAATTTTTGGTCTGAAAATGTGTTGTCAAATGCTTCTTGATCATAGATATGACGTTCAGATCATCGCCCGTGATAGGAATATCACCAACATATACAATAAGTATCATCATGCCTGTTGGGCGGTGATGAGTAAATAAGGAGAAGTCTGTCAAGCTCCAAGTGAAACCAAAATCCCGAACTACCTGACTGAACATGTCAAACCAAGTCTGAGGGGACTGCTTGAGAACATAGATTTCTAGAGGTGGCAGACAAGAGACTCCCATGTGGTTTCATAACCAGGAGATTGTTGCATGTAGGCAGTATTTACTAGATCGCCATTAAGGAATGCATTCATGATATCAAGTTGATGCAACTGCCAATGACGATGGACAACAAAATAGATAAGACTCATACCGTATTCAGATTAGTGATTGGAGAGAACGTCTCTTCATAATCGAAGTCATATTGTTGAGTGAAATCGCGAGCCACAAGATGGGCTTAGAGGCGTTCGACTGTCTCATCAGGACGATGCTTCACAGTAAATACCCATTTACATCCCATAGGGGGCTAGCCAAGAGTTAGGGAGACAAGGTCCCAAGTCTGGTTGGCCTTCATCCATAGCAGTCCGCCACCTTGGATGTTGAAGAGTTTCCTGCACAGAAGAGGGGGTGGAAATAAAACAAGGAAGTGACAAACCTGTGAAGTTTTGTAGATAGACGATGAAGGAGACATAATGAGAGAGAGGGTGAGTGGTAGAAGGGACAATATCCTATGGGGGAGACGTAGTCGGATCAGATGACCGTGGAGCGTCGTCAATAGGAGGCATCTCAGGACATTAGGTCAAGGAAGAAGGCGAGTGTACACAGGGAGAGGAAGTGGTGTTGGGAGCACGTGAGGTGGTGTTTGGACGCGGGATAGTAAGTGGGAAGTTATCAGAAGTCGAGGAGTAGAATGGTTGATCCTCGAGGAAAGTGACATTAGCGGATGTGACAATTTTTCGATCGGTGGGAAAGTAGCACACATAGCCTTTATGTGTGCGAGATAGCCAATAAACATATACTTGGTAGCGTGTGGGGTCAATTTATCCATCGCAGGGTCAAGATGATGGACAAAGCAAACACTTCTGAAGACACGAGAAGTCAAGGGGAAGAGAAGTGTTGAAGGAAAGAGGATGGAGAATGGTGTCGCAGAGTTAAGAATGGACGAGGGCATAGGATAAATTAAATAGCATGTGATGGAGACTGCAAAGTGCCAATAGATCTTGGAAACCTCGAGGAGGTGGAGGTTCTTCTGCTCGGCCGCGCCATTTTGTTGCGGTGTATAACACAGGATGTTTGGTGGATAATACCCAACGTACTGTAAGTTTCCTAAAATTCGTGACTTGTTTATTCACACGCATTATAGGTTTAAAGTGTTTTAATTGAACGTGAGAATTGAATACGAGCCTCAGCGATGAAGGAGCGAAAGACAGTAATTCAGAGCGAATGCACAGCAAATAAAACCATGTCATGCGAGAATGATCATTGGTAATGTAAGAAAGTAATGATATCCAAATAAAGAAGCAGTTTTATAAGAGCCTTAAATGTCTGAATGAACTAAATTAAAAAGAGCAAAGCAATGACTCCTAGTACAATGAGGGGAGAAGGTAGAGCAATGTTGTTTCCCGAAGATACAGGATTATCATGTAAATTCAGAAAAAGAAAAATCGGGAAGAGTTTTTTGCATGATAGGAAGAGGTGCATGGCCAAGACGCCGGTGTCAATCAACAAAAGTGACTGAAGAGAAAACCGTGGTGGATAGCTCCAGAGTGTAGAGTCCATTTGGCAGCCGTCCTTTACCACTGATATTTCGCGTCCTTCGATCCTGCACAACAAAGGAAGAAGAGGAAAAGGTGATGGAACAGTCATGATCATGAGTAAAATGACTAACCGAGAGAAGATTAAATTGCGAGCCAGGAACATGAAGTACGGAGAGGAGATAGAAAGAGTGAGAGGCACATCGCCAGATCCGCAGACCAGGGTGGTTTCTCCAATGGCAACAGTGATAAACTTGGGATAGGAAGAGTCTGTGTACCAAGAAGGTTTCTGCGGAGTAATGTGATTCAGGGCCCCGGAGTCCACGATCCAGGAGGGACTATGGGAGAAGTATGATATACCTTTGTTGGAGATAAAAGCGGCGGGGTCAGAAGTTCGAGTAACCAACCCTCGTTGATACTAGAGTTCCTCTCACAATGTGTCAATGTCGGAGCTGGATATGGTAGGAACATCCACCGATGGAGAAGCATGGTGCTGAAAGCTAGAAGGATGCTGCGAGAACCCATGTTTCTTGTAACAGGTGACCTCGATAGGGTTTGTCTGGCCACAATGGGTACATAGAGGAGTGTTTTGCCCCTTGGAGCGATTCCGTCCATCGCACCCACCGCCCCGAGACCCAGGGCGACCTTTATGGTTTCCAGTTGGTTGAGGGCGAGCTTCAGCAGAGTGTTGGAGTAGGGAAGGAGAGTGAGTCAACGAGACATCTAGGGGCAGCGTCATCTTCAAAATCGTGGAGCACACATCCGGGAGAGATGGAATAGAGGGGGAGGATAAGATGTTGGCACGAACACTATATATATGAGGTGGCAGTCAGGGCATCATCAGTGATATGTCGATAGCCTCCTGAGCTCGTCCGGTAGTGAAATCCAATGTCGGACGCTAGTGCTAAATCCAAGCCACAACGAGAGTCTTGTATTGGGCCACGAAGGATGTCAGATCACCGTCCGAACCCGGTTCGACGGTCTAGAAGTACATAAAGTGATCAAACAGATGTTAAAGGTTGTCCTTCCCGGAGTATAGGGCCTTCAGTTCATCCCAGATGGTCTGCGCGGTCTCGTGGTGCATAGCCATGCGATATGGCTCACTGTCCATGGAATTCAAGAGTCGGATTGGAACTTTGTCATCATCTTGAAGTCATTGCTCGGTAGGCTCAATAGGGGGCGCGAGTTAGATGATGAAGACCCTTGGTCTGGAGTACACGGCGCACTGAGTGGACCCACTCAACAAAATTTTTCTTCCCAGTGAGGGAGATAGTGGTAATCCTGAGTTTTAGGGTTTTTAGGATTGGAGAATTCAAGAAGTGAAGGAGCGTGCGAGCTTTGAAGGGGGTTTCTGTCGAACTCGAGAAATAAGGGGTTCGGCGAGTTCAGGCAGGAAGGGTCCAACAAGCTCTGGAGGCACAAGACTGTAGAAGTTGGGAGCCGAAGCAAACTATGGAAGGGGGTAGCGGCAAGACCTGGGAGCAGGAAGCAACGACGTAAAGCCCGCGCGAGCTCTTGATGCATGCTCTAGATGCAGCGACTTGAAGCAGGGAGCCAGCGCAAGCTTTGGATGCAGGAAGCAGTGACCGCTGAAGCAAGGACCCGACGCGACTTCTGGATGCATCGACTTCAGAAGCGGGAAGCTGGTCGCAAGCTCAAGTAGCAGACAGACTCAAACCGCGAGGGCGGTGTTGGTGCAAAATTTGTCACCCAACTTCCCACACTCGGTGAACACTTGGGGGGGACTTGGAGAAAGAGATCGAGAACCACAAGCAACCGCTTACTAACTGACGAGGCTTGGCGAACAGAACATAAAGAAATGAATGTCACTAGCAGCGGCGGACACCAGACTTACCCGCAGCGGCTGCCTGGCCGGTGGGGGCATTTAATGCTCCATTAAATGCTCTGCCGCCTAAGAAAATCGAAGCGTCGATTGCGAAAAAGAAAGAGGAGGGCGCGCGGGTACGACAGGTCGTAACCACACACACTTGCTGAAAAGAGGTCCATGCGGGCCTCGGAGAGTGCCCGCCGCGACTTCTCTAGGAGGCTAACGCTGCTGGCTGGAGGGTGCAGGTACTTTGATAGGTAACCGTGTGCGCGCCCTTGTTGAGAAGAACAAGCCTTCTTGGAAAGAGCCCGCGGACACTCTTGGGTGTCCGCCCAGGACCTGCTGAGGAGAATACGCGCTTGTCTGGGATGTATCCGCGGGCACTACTAGGTGTCCGCCTGGGACTTCTGAAACCGGTAGAGAGGGTGCTAGCCGTGGTCGCAGGATTTGAGTTAACAGAATCCCCGCACTTTTTTGAGTTTGTGCGGGCTCCGAAAAATTACACAGGTAACTGCAAAGACTGCGACTCGATTTTCGCGCCGCTGAAAACAATAAATAGACCGGGACTGGACCCACTGGCTGTCCCACCGAATCTTCTTCTGCTCGCGACCTCCCTCTCGTCGAGATGGCTGGACTCAATGAATCAATCCTAGCTACTTTGAAGGCGAAGAAGTCCGCCGCGGTGAGCTTGGAGACGCAACCGTGTAAAGGTTTGAAGAGGACCGTGGCAAAGAAGCCGCGCCAAGACTCCGACAGTAATGGGCGCACGGGCGGTGGAGCAGTTGAAGAGGAATCGCTCATGGTCATCATCGATCCGCTGCGCGGTCCGATCATTCTGGATGCCGAGGGAGAAGAGCAGGTACCGAAGACGATCTCTTCCTTGGAGGGGACCGGCGCGAACCCGGCGGGACCGTTTCTTACCAGCAGAAATCCTGAGAAAGTGTCCTCCCGAAAGGTGGCGCTGAGGAAGTGTCGGAGAGAGCGAGCATTGGCGGAGGTTAAGCTGCGGATGCAGTGGCTTGAAGAGGAAGCGACGCGAGCTCCTACAATCAAGGAAGAAAAAAGATGCGCACCTGAACTGAAACCGCCGCCTAAACGGGCTCGCGGGGAGGAGGTCTCGCAGGGCGTGGGGGCTGAGAGTTCGCAGCCGAAACCTCAGGAAGGATTCCTCCCGACCTTGGGCGTTCAGGAGGCGATTGACCAAATGGGTGATTACGTCGACAATTTGATAGGCGGGCGCGAAGTTTCTGTCGATCGCTCGCGCCTTCCCCTGGCCCGACCTAGCGCTCCTCCCCGGCGGGAATCAATCATTATTCCTCCGCTTAAGGGGGCGAAGCCCGGGGAGTGGTCGCAGACTCATGCGCAGATGCGCGAAATGCGCAGGCGGGGAGAGGCTTCGCAGAGGACCTACCTTCAACGGGTAGATCCCAAGCTAACCATGCATCTGCTGTTCAGCTTCGCGAAATCGTCCAGACCGCCGCGAATAGACTTCTGCGCATTTGGCTCCATTGAGCGTGGTCCCCTGTAGTCGGTGATGTCGAACTCTCGGCTATCTTGGTCGAAGTGTTCGGCAATGAAGAATCGGACTCCGAAGGCGTGCCCGCCTCTGGGGTGCAAGGTAATGTTTCTTGCATAACTAATTTGTGGACAATGCAAAAAATCTTACATTTATCATGTGCGCTTACCATTGTATCCAAGGTGCCAACCTGTCCGCTTCTGAGTTCCGAACCAAACTAGAGATCTTCCGGGAGGTCGTTACGGATATGCAGAAGCGCATTTCTGAGCTGGAAACGGAGATCGCGGCACTGAAGGGACGCATCCCTTAATTAGGATAGGAGGCCCGCGCGGGTACTGTTGGAGTTGCCATTGTGATCTAGAAGTGGTCAAACATGTAATCTCACTGCCAACGCGATATGAGCCTGCAGGGTCGCACATAAGAGCATGTGGAGAAGTTGGAAGATTGACTGTGTTGGTAAAGGTTACCAATCACCATATATATAGAATGGGGAAGTCCAGCAAATGTTGCTGTCTGAATTCGTCGGATATGATTCGTCGGATTCGTCGGGTTTACACGGATTGGATTCGTCGGATATGATTCGTCGGATTCGTCGGGTTTACACGGATTGGATTCGTCGGATATGATTCGTCGGATTCGTCGGGTTTACACGGATTGGATTCGTCGGGATTCGTCGGGTCATTCCGTGGAAACTCGACGAACTGTGACAGAGATCCTCCACTCGACAAAGTGTTGTCGTCTGTCTGGATTCGTCGGAATTCGTCGGGATTCGTCGGGTCATTCCGTGGAATCTCGACGAATTATCACAGAGAGCCTTGACTAGGCAATTGTTGCCGTCTGTTGTGATTCGTCGAATTCGTCGGATTGTCCCGTGGAATTCCGACGAATTGTAACAGAAGCCCTTATTCTGATGTGTGGTCTGCGGATAGCGATTCTTCTAGAAGCTGTTTATCCTTTGGGTATAAATAGGACTTCGTTTTTAGGGTTCAGTGGACTAACAAAAAGGAAAGGCCGACGGAAGTGTTCCGCTCTCGCCCGAACCCTAGACGGAAGGAGTTCCGTCGCTCGTTCGCCTCCGCCGACCTCCTCTCCGTCGATTGTCGCCGGCATTGTTCTTCCTGAAGCGGATCTAGCAATTCGTGGAAGTGCAAGGTGCAGCCTTTCTTCCTTCCGAGTTGCGTGCGACGTGACTTGGCGTTCTCCCGGCTCGTGTGGACTTCTGTAGAGACGTAGACATAATTCTACGTGAGAACTCTTCTTGCCACCGACAGGGATCAACTCTTGGAGCATCTTGGTTGGATTTGATCCAACCCCATTGAGGTAATTTTTACCTAGTATTTTATTAACTTCTTGATTCAACATTCATGGCCGATCCAAGCATTTTTGGGTTGTTTCTGTTTATTTCCGCTGCGCCTACATCTGATGTATGGTTCTAGAAAAACCCAACAGTGGTATCAGAGGGAGGTTCTGGTCTTGGATGTTGTTTCAGAAGTTTGGTTATTCCAGTACGTGGAAATCTAGGTATTTAGAAGCGTTCTAAATGTCAAGATTTCTTCCTGGAACATCAAATGTTGATGATTTTAAAAGGGGGTCTTGGAACCCCGCCAGGAACGTTTGGGATTTCATGGTAATTTCTAATTGTTAGAAATTGTTGTCTCCTTAGCAGTAACCGTCCCTCAAGTGGTTAATGAACCCTTCTATTGTTTTGGATTTTGAATCCAACAATGAGAGACGAGCTTGTCTACTGCTTTAAGTCGAGTTGTCTTTGCCTTTGTCCAATGCATGTAAATCTGAAGATTTGGAAGAGTTCTAAATGTCCAGATTTAGCCCTTTCGTCTATCAAAGGTTGATAGTCTTATGTAGTGCACATAAGGGATGCATGAGGATTTTAGAAAGTTTGTTTTTCTGTGGATGTGCACATTGATCAAATGTTGATCATGGTTAAGTGTTAACCTATCTTTAAAATTCCCTTCATCAAATATTAAGTGTTCGGATGCCTTCCGATGGATGACACTCTTCCTGCCTCGATCGATGAAGTGTGGGCTTGCCAAAGCAAGGTGCATTAATCTATCTTGGTAAGGGTGCGAGCGGATAATTGTGATATCCCACTGTCGACATCGGGTCTAACTTAACTAGGTGACCTCAAAGGATGAGTGCCTAGAGGCATAGGGTTGGCATGCTCCATATGATGGATGCGAATAAGGAGTTATTCACCAGCCATACAAGAATTGCATGAGGATGCAATTGGCAAGCGTTGCCTACCTAAATAACCGCATTATGAGAGGAACGCCAAAGCGGACTCGTGGTGTTGGTGAAATACGGATCTTGTCCACTAAGAGAGTAGCTCGCATGGACTCTCCGAATTGATAGTGAGGGCTATCATTTTGAATAAAATAGTGGGAGTATTTAATTAAAGTCCAAATTAAAAATAAATTGTATTTTGAAATTAAGGTACTAATTAGATTCTGCATGAATTCTTGTAGAATTCCATGGCAAGTGGTTCACATTCCACCTTGTCCCTAAGAGCTATCCTTGAGAAGGACAAGCTTAGTGGGACGAACTATATGGACTGGTATAGGAACCTGAGAATTGTTCTCAGGCAAGAGCGAAAGCTCTACGTCTTGGAAGAAGAAGCCCCCGAGGTGCCGACCGGGAACTCGTCCCGTGTTGATAAGGATGCTTATAAGAAGTATACCGATGACGCCTTAGACGTCGAGTGCCTTATGCTTGCCACCATGAACTCTGAGCTTCAGAAGCAACACGAGAACATGGGGTGCAAGGAGATTGACGAGCACCTAAAGAAAATGTTTCAAGGGCAAGCTCGTCAAGAGAGGTTCGATGTCACGAAGGCCTTATTTCAGTGCAAAATGGGAGCTCGAGACTCGGTTGGTACTCACGTACTCAAGATGATTGGGTATATAGAGAACCTGGAGAGACTGGGTTTTCCTCTGGGTCAAGAGTTGGCCACAGATCTTATCCTGCAATCGTTGCCGGATAGTTATGAGCAGTTCGTCTTGAACTATAACATGAATGAAATAGACAAGACACTGCCCGAGCTCCTAGGCATGTTGCGAACTGCCGAAATAAACATGAAGAAGGCCAAGCCTGCTAGTCCCATATTGATGGTACATAAAGGCAAGGGTAAGGCCAAGGGCTTCAAGAAGACGAAGGTGGGACCTAAGTCACATCTTGAGCCCAAATCTTCTGCGCTGAAAAAGAAGAGCACCGTGAAGGAAGGGAAATGCCACCACTGTGGCAAGGCTGGTCATTGGAGGAGGAATTGTCCTTCGTACATTGAGGGTCTGCATAAAATGAAGGGAGGTATGACTTCCGCTTCGGATATTTACGTTATAGAGATAAACCTTTCTGCTCCTTCATCTTGGGTATTGGATACCGGATGTGGTTCTCACATTTGTACAAATGTGCAGGAACTAGGAAGGAGGAGATTGCTGAGTAAAGGAGAGGTGGACCTACGTGTCGGCAATGGAGCAAGAGTTGCTGCTGTAGCCGTAGGGGTTTACCGTCTTTCTTTGCCCAGTGGGCTTGTAATAGAACTTAATAATTGTTATTTTGTTCCGGCCATAACTAGAAACATTATATCCATTTCATGTTTGGACATGATTGGATTTTCTTTTATAATTAAGAACAATTGTTGTTCTATATTTAAGAATGATGTTTGTTATGCTGTAGCTCAATTGTTTAATGGTCTTTATGTTTTGAACCTGGACCATCCGATCTATAATGTAGATAATAATAAAAGACTAAGAACAAATGACTCAAATCCTACATATCTCTGGCATTGTCGTTTGGGCCATATAAACGAGAAGCGCATATCCAAGCTCCATAAAGATGGACTATTGGACTTATTTGATTATGAATCATTTGAGCGATGCGAGTCTTGTTTGTTAGGCAAGATGACTAAAGCCCCTTTCACTGGTTATACTGAGAGGGCTGAGGATCTCTTGGGTGTTGTACATAGTGATGTATGCGGACCCATGAGTTCTATGGCTAGAGGTGGGTATTTCTACTTCGTTACATTTACTGATGATTTCAGTAGATACGGATACGTGTATCTTATGAAGTGCAAATCCGAAACCTTTGAAAAGTTCAAAGAGTTTAAGAATGAAGTGGAGAACCAATTGGGTAAAAAGGTTAAAGCACTCCGATCTGATCGAGGTGGCGAATACCTGAGTCATGAGTTCCGTGATCATCTGAAAGAGTGTGGTATTGTATCACAGCTCACTCCACCTAGGACACCGCAGCATAATGGTGTGTCTGAGAGGAGAAATCGTACTCTGTTAGACATGGTACGGTCGATGATGAGTCATGCAGACTTGCCTGTTTCCTTTTGGGGTTTTGCTTTAGAGACTGCTGCAATGACACTGAATCGCGCTCCGACGAAAACGGTTCTAAAGACACCATATGAGATATGGACTGGGAAGCGTCCTAGTATGTCGTTCATTAAAATTTGGGGCTGTGAGGCATACGTACGACGTCAAATGCCTGACAAGCTGGAACCCAAATCAGATAAGTGTTATCTGGTGGGATATCCTAAGGAAACGAAGGGATATTACTTTTACCTACCGTCTGAGGGCAAAGTGTTTGTCGCAAGGACGGGTGTCTTCTTGGAGAAAGAGTTCTTATCAAGAAAGACGCAAAAGGTAGAACTTGAAGAAGTTCAAGAACCACAAATAGTGAATGAACCAGAGTTGGATTCTGAGCCAGGACTACAAGATGTTGTAGCTAGAGAACCTGCTCACGAAACACAAGTCCTACGTAGATCTGGTAGACCAAGATTTGAGCCTGAGAGATATGGATTTCTCGTGTCTCAAATAGGTAATGTGTTGCTTATGGATCATGATGATGAACCAGCAACCTACCAAGAGGCTATGAATGGACCGGACTCCGACAAATGGCTTGAGGCTATGAAATCCGAAATGGACTCCATGTATATAAACCAAGTTTGGAACTTGGTGGAACCACCTGAAGGGGTACGACCCATAGGGTGCAAGTGGGTCTTCAAGAAGAAGACCGACATGGATGGGAATGTACAGACATTCAAAGGGCGACTGGTGGCTAAGGGTTTCAAGCAAATTCATGGTGTTGACTATGATGAGACCTTTTCCCATGTTGCCATGGTAAAGTCCATTAGGATATTGCTTGCTATTGCTGCGTATTATGACTACGAGATCTGGCAGATGGATGTCAAAACGGCTTTCCTAAATGGAAACCTCCTTGAGGAAGTGTACATGACACAACCCGAGGGTTTTGTATCCCCAAATGAAGCCACTAAAATATGCAAGCTGAATAAGTCCATCTATGGATTGAAACAAGCCTCTAGAAGTTGGAATCTTCGTTTTGATGAGAAGATCAAAGAGTTTGGTTTTGTCAAGAACGAGGATGAACCGTGTGTTTACAAGCGAATCAGTGGGAGCATTGTTGTCTTCCTGATATTGTATGTAGATGACATACTGCTGATCGGGAATGACAAACCTACCCTGAAAGTTGTTAAGAACAACCTAGGGAACTGCTTTTCTATGAAGGACTTGGGTGAAGCGACTTACATACTCGGTATTAAGATCTATAGAGATAGATCGAAGAAGTTGCTGGGTTTGACCCAGAGTACGTACATTGACAAGGTGTTGAAGCGGTTCAACATGCTTGAGTCCAAGAAAGGATTTTTGCCCATGTCTCATGGTGTGAATCTCTCTAAGGACCAGTGTCCAAAATCTTGTGAAGATAAGGACCGCATGAAGTTGATTCCATATGCTTCGGCAATTGGGTCAATCATGTATGCAATGTTATGTACTCGACCCGATGTCTCTTTTGCTTTGAGCATGACTAGTAGGTATCAGTCTAATCCCGGTGAATGTCACTGGATAGCCGTAAAGAATATCCTGAAGTACTTGAGAAGGACTAAGGATGTATTCTTGGTGTATGGTGGAGAGGAAGAGCTCGTTGTAAGTGGTTACACGGATGCTAGCTTCCAAACTGATAGGGATGATTCAAAGTCTCAGTCAGGGTTTGTGTTTTGCCTGAATGGAGGAGCTGTGAGCTGGAAGAGTTCCAAGCAAGAGACAGTTGCTGATTCTACAACTGAGGCCGAGTATATCGCTGCAGCTAATGCAGCGAAGGAGGCTGTATGGATTAGGAAATTCATCGGCGAGCTAGATGTAGTTCCTAGCATTGTTGGTCCCGTAGTTCTCTACTGTGATAACAATGGTGCAATTGCACAATCTAAGGAACTTAGATCCCATCAGCGCTCCAAGCACATACTTCGGCGGTTCCATCTTATTCGTGAGATTGTCGAACGAGGAGATGTGAACATTTGCAGAGTGCCGACTGAGGAGAATATTGCAGATCCACTGACAAAGCCTCTCGCGCAGAGAAAGCATGATGGTCATACTAGATCCATGGGTATACGATACCTGAGTGATCAACTCTAGTGGGAGTCTTGTGGGTTGCATGTAAAATAAATATTCTGTTGGCTGTTTAAAATTTATTCATATGATGAATTGTGTACCAATTATTTCTTTTTACAATTAATGGCAAGTTCTTTTATTACGATATACTGTTTCTATATGATAGAATAAAATTCGTGATAAATACCCTTAGAATGTTCGCTTCCATAGGACATCAAGTACGTGACTTGAATGTGAGAGCCTATGATTTTGAAGCTTCATTCTTAAAAGGTC
The DNA here is from genome assembly GCA_033032865.1 of Dactylorhiza incarnata. Classification (NCBI taxonomy): domain Eukaryota; kingdom Viridiplantae; phylum Streptophyta; class Magnoliopsida; order Asparagales; family Orchidaceae; genus Dactylorhiza; species Dactylorhiza incarnata. The sequence goes on along the minus strand of JAWHQI010000181.1, from coordinate 782,347 downwards.
CCTGGTCGAGGTATCATCGTAGAAGCTAAGGGTGATGATGATACATTAAGACTAGCATGTGTGTTGACTGATGACCGGTTCTCACAGGTCATGATATTGTGATATCAAGTCATCACATGGGTACTTGTTAGTGAACAAGTTGTACTGGACAGACCCAACCTGAGACTACTTTGTGGATTGTTACTTAAAAAGTGTCACAAGTAGGTCTCATTTGACAATGGTGTTGTGGTCCTTTGACCTGAAGTCACAGCATTCACCGAGTGAGGAAGAGCGTGCTTTGATGTCATCTAAAGTCTTCCTTGAAGAAGGTTGATGATAAGGGTGGTCGTTGGGTACGTTACGAATCATTTGGGTGTTTGGGTGTGAGCAGATATGGGATTTGTCCTCCTATATAACAGGAGTTGCATCCATGGGCCCCTTGATGGAATTGGACTGAGAAATGCATGGCCATGCTTGGTAGAGTCAATATGTGATATTGAGCTCACCATTCTCTGGAAGTCCGTTCTAGATCAAGAAACTTGGATTGAGCTATTATGAGGGTGACACGGTCCATACCTCTAGTTCTTTCCGGATGTAAGGGACAAAGGGACAAAGACAACGCTGGAACATTGGTCATAAAGGCTTATGAGTTATGAACTCTTATTGCTTGGGGAGCAATGATGTATTGCTAGATGCCGCTCATTGTTTGTGAGGTTTTTGGTTTGATACTTTCAAGATCAAGTGGGAGACTGTTGGAGTTGTCATTGTGATCTAGAAGTGGTCAAACATGTAATCTCACTGCCAACGCGATATGAGCCTGCAGGGTCGCACATAAGAGCATGTGGAGAAGTTGGAAGATTGACTGTGTTGGTAAAGGTTACCAATCACCATATATATAGAATGGGGAAGTCCAGCAAATGTTGCTGTCTGAATTCGTCGGATATGATTCGTCGGATTCGTCGGGTTTACACGGATTGGATTCGTCGGATATGATTCGTCGGATTCGTCGGGTTTACACGGATTGGATTCGTCGGATATGATTCGTCGGATTCGTCGGGTTTACACGGATTGGATTCGTCGGATTCGTCGGGATTCGTCGGGTCATTCCGTGGAAACTCGACGAACTGTGACAGAGATCCTCCACTCGACAAAGTGTTGTCGTCTGTCTGGATTCGTCGGAATTCGTCGGGATTCGTCGGGTCATTCCGTGGAATCTCGACGAATTATCACAGAGAGCCTTGACTAGGCAATTGTTGCCGTCTGTTGTGATTCGTCGAATTCGTCGGATTGTCCCGTGGAATTCCGACGAATTGTAACAGAAGCCCTTATTCTGATGTGTGGTCTGCGGATAGCGATTCTTCTAGAAGCTGTTTATCCTTTGGGTATAAATAGGACTTCGTTTTTAGGGTTCAGTGGACTAACAAAAAGGAAAGGCCGACGGAAGTGTTCCGCTCTCGCCCGAACCCTAGACGGAAGGAGTTCCGTCGCTCGTTCGCCTCCGCCGACCTCCTCTCCGTCGATTGTCGCCGGCATTGTTCTTCCTGAAGCGGATCTAGCAATTCGTGGAAGTGCAAGGTGCAGCCTTTCTTCCTTCCGAGTTGCGTGCGACGTGACTTGGCGTTCTCCCGGCTCGTGTGGACTTCTGTAGAGACGTAGACATAATTCTACGTGAGAACTCTTCTTGCCACCGACAGGGATCAACTCTTGGAGCATCTTGGTTGGATTTGATCCAACCCCATTGAGGTAATTTTTACCTAGTATTTTATTAACTTCTTGATTCAACATTCATGGCCGATCCAAGCATTTTTGGGTTGTTTCTGTTTATTTCCGCTGCGCCTACATCTGATGTATGGTTCTAGAAAAACCCAACAGGTACTACTTGTAATTTTGTTTTCCTTATGCTGCGTTTTCCACATTAATGAATGCTTTCCAAATTCTCCCTGACTTTCCCTTGTGCTGTGTATTTGTTATTTCTGCTATTTCCGTATTTGGCGAATTCATTCTGGATGTGCTCATGTTGTCCTTGTCGAGAGGTCGTGAGGGTTACGAGTGGTCGCCCGTCGTGAAGAGCGCGCTCTCCTTTCGATTCTCGGAGCGAGGGGGAGCTATAAATTGAGACGACCCCCCTCCTCTCTTCCATACGTTAGTAGGTAGGAGGTCGCCGAAAAGATGGCGCGAGCTCCCTCTGATCTTTCTAAGCGCGTGATTGTCTTCTTAAGTGACGAACCTTCTCCTCCCACGCTCACTGATGCCGACCTGGTGGAATTTCTGTCGAGGCATCTGCTGGCCGGCGGCTATTCTTTGCAATTGCCCGGAGGGAATGAGTGAGCGAACAACGTGTTCGCGGAGGAATCGTTGGTGCCTTTTGGCCATTTCGACGCGGTCTGGACGCTCCCCATCTTCGCAAAGATGGTGGAAATATTGAACATCTACGGGGCGGTGCCTGCTCAACTGCCGCCGGACTCCGTTGTATGCATAATGTCATACATAACTTATGTGAGGACGCAACGAATTTGATTTACACTAGAGATGTTCCGCTACTTGTTCTAGCCGCGGGCTCTCGAGTGCGGACAGTTAAGCTTTGGTTCTGACAGGATGCGGATACTGAACCCGGAGGGTGCGATGTTTGATTGGCGAACGCGGTTAGCCATTTTCCAAGGGGACTTTGGCGGGCTCAACCTAGTCCAGTACTTGCGCGGAGAGGAAACGTTCCCGTCACCGGAGCTGTCGGTAGTCGGCTCGCGGATTGCGCGGTTTTTGGATGGCGAGTGCTTGGACGTCTCGCACTATGTCCGCCGCGTGCGGGAGGTGCAGGATCTACACAACCAAGAATGTAAGTGTAAATAATAAGCACACGCATACCTTTGCGTACTTGTGTTGATCCTTCTTATTTACAGTCGTCATGATGGTGCCGGCTTTCAAGCCCTATAGATCACCGGGCAGTATCGACCGTGGTTGAGAGGCGACGGGTTGAAGGCCGGCGAGGGGACCCTAAATCCGCTCATGGAGCGGGGCGTCCGCAAGGGAGGGACTGAGCCCCTTTCGCCAGGAACGCGAGGGCGGCCTCTCCCCCTCCCGCTTCGGAGGAGGATGTCCTCAACGAAGACGGGAATCTGTTGATGCTTCGGGATCCCGAATCAGTCATGCTCAGTACCGGGCTCCCCTCATGGAAATAATCGGAGCGAGTTCTCCTCTATGCGCTTGACATATACGCCGCAGTCTGCGGCTTCAGGGACCGTGAAGAGATCAAGAGTATTCATGTGCGCGATCTTCCTGCGAAGGCTGTGACAGCGAACCTGAGGGCGCTAACTTACAACAGCGTCGTTTCGAGTACCCTTGAAGATGTCTTAGCGGCGAATTCTCGTCTGCGGAAAAAGTTAAAGGTATTAGCGAATTGGGAACCAATATTACCTCTTACCCGTATGAGAATCTTATAATTCGCGGTTGCTTCTCGTGCAGGCTCACGCGACCATGCTCAACCCAAGGTTCCGGCGAGAAGCGCTCCGCATCGGTGAGCTTTCCGCGAAGGCGACCATCAACCTTCTGAAGGAGAAGGGCGCCCTGACGCCGCCGATATTGACTAGGAGACGTTGTACGTGGATGCCGGGATGGCTGCGGCTTCTGATTCAGGAGATCGCGAGGGCGGCGAGAATGGCGGGGGTGGAGAGTCCGGGGCCGAATAAACACTGCATTTTTACTTTCCTTTAAAAGAGCTGACCGCGTTTATTGTTATTTGTCTGTGGCGCCTGGGTTCCACCCTTTCATGAATAATATTACCATTTATTGTTCTGCTTCTTCTGTGTTCCTGCATGTCATGTGAATGAACGATAAGATATACTCAATAACCTACGGCATATCTTTCTTTTCGTGCGGGTAACTAGAGTGCGGTTGTTGCAGGCATCCGCCGTATATGTAATAATCACCAAAGGGTCGGATGACATTACCACGGAATGTTCGCCTATTTAGATTAGAGGCACGGGTAATTCTCCCGAGTGTCCCATCTCAGACGCAATGTAATAACCAAGGTGGCACCATGTGCTGGGTGTCCGCCTATTTAAAATTGATAAGAACCGAGGCGGCATCATTCGTCGGGTGCCCGCCTATTTAAGATGAAAACTGAGGTGGCGCCATCCGCCGGGTGCCCGCCTATTTAAGATGAAAACCGAGGCAGCACCATGTGTTGGGTGCCCGCCTATTTAAGATAACCGAGGAGACACCATGTGCTGGGTACCCGCCTATTTAAGACAACCGAGGCGGCACCATGTGTTGGGTGTCCACCTATTTAAGATTGATAAAAACCGAGCCAGCAACATCCGTCGGGTGCCCGCCTATTTAAGATGAAAACCGAGGCAGCACCATGTGCTGGGTGCCCGCCTATTTAAGATAACTGAGGCGGCACCATGTGTTGGGTGCCCGCTTATTTAAGATAACCGAGGCGGCACCATGTACAGGGTGCCCGTCTATTTAAGATGAAAACCGAAGCACCCATCCGTCGGGTGCCCACCTATTTAAGATGAAAACCGACGAGTGACGCCACTCTTCAAGAGACCGCCCATCCGTGACCGCTTCACGAAAATGCTTCCCCCGAAATGTCTGCCCTCTTGGGCCTAGGGAAACGACTGTCAAAATACGCAAGATGCTCTGCACGAGCCCCACACTTACCTACCTGGGGGCATTGAGCTCCATGAAGACTGCTTTGAGTGATGGGATAAAACCCGTGGGGCTTCACTCCGCCGGGGCGGTCCAGTGGGGTTATGGGTGTCCGAGGACAGAGCGCTCCTTCGAAAGGACATCCCAGGGGAGCTATGGCACCAACTTCTCATATCGAGGGGACCACCGTCATAGATTACGGAGACCGATTGGGCTATGGCATCCGCAATGTTCTCCTCTGCAAACAGTGTCTAAATACACTCTTGGGGGATGAAGCACTTGTGGCTCGAAGTGTGTCCTCAAAAAGGTGTCTGTAACGGTAACAGTGCCTTTGTTGACGCATGACTGACTAACACGTTCCCGTCCTGCCACGTATGCCGATCGTGAATACTTCGAACGAGGGCAATTATAGTGGTCTTAGGGTGATATCTAGGAGAAAGTAGTTTGTGCCTGCGGAGAGGGTCGACATCCCGAAGACCTCCGCTCGAGACGTTCGAATGCGTGCGAGTGGGTTCAAGCGGGATCTGGTGACTGCCCAAGGAGAGTATCCGCGAGTTCAGAACTCTTCTACCTGACTAACCTGTCAGATTATGGTGACCCGTTCTTAATTTATTGTCGAAAATGTCACATCGTGTTACGCAAAGATTTGTGAATTATGTCTATCACAGAAAAAGAGAGTGTTAGCACTTCGTTCGAAGGTTATAATGAGGTATTGTGATAACATGGAAATATAGAGAAAAAAAGCTCAAAAACAAACTAAAAATTATGACCCAAGTGCCACCCGGAGGTTTCCTCACCGCCTCCCGTTAGAGAGGCAGGCCCTTCTCGATGATGCTCCCAACTCGAGGGGGGACATATTCATCATCGGATATAACATTCTTGTGCCATCCTGGGGTCACTCCGAACCCTGAACTGTTTATCACCCAGCGAGAACTTGAGGACCTGGTGATAAGTTGACGCTATGGCCTGGAAGTTGTCCAGGAGGGGCCTCCCGAAGATTGCATTGTAACTACTCGGAGCATCAATCACCAGGAATGATTCCGGCCGTGCCACTTCACACAGGACCACTGTGAGGTCGATTCCTCCTTCCACTTCTTTTCTCTCCCCCACAAAGCCATGCAGGGGCCCGTCACAGGCCTTTAAGGCTTTGTCAGACTTCATAGCATCAAAAACAGGCTTGAAGAGGACGTTCACCGAGCTGCCTATGTCGATGAGTATCCGGGCCACTGTATAGTCATCCAGGATCGCCTTGATAACCACCGCGTCGTGAAACGGATTGGTAGTCTGAAAAAGATCCTCCTTCTTGAAAGTGATTATCCCCCGGAGCGGCGGAGCGAGGGAAGTTGAGGCTACCTCCCTTTCACAGAGACGCTTGAAGCTTACCTTTCGGGAGGATTCCGTTCCCGCGCCACTGTGTATAAAATTGATATGCCCCAACCGATCGACTCCCTCGACCTCCACACATTCATCTTCTTCAACTCCCCAGTCGACATCACCACCCTGCTCTATATTAGCGCACCTTTGAATGCTCGGGCCGGCTTCATCTTTTTCCTTTCCTTTTCTCTTTGCCGCATCGGCTTCCTTGGCGTTGTTCGGGAGCAGATACTTCAGTTTCCCCCTCCCTCAGCAGTTTTTCTACCAAGCCGTGAAGGACCCGGTAGTTCTCTGTATCGTGCCCGACGTCGCGATGAAACTTGCAGTAGGGGCTTTAGTTCTTGCCTCTGTATCTTGCCCTCAGGGTATCGGGGCCTTAAAGTTCGGTTGTTTCTGGAGGATCTCCACCACCTCATCCATCGGGATGCCAATGTCAGTATACTCTTCATGAGTGTTGTCATATTGATTGGGGGAGGCTGTTAGGAGGAGGGGAGGATTGCCGACGTTGTTCTGTTGAGGGTGCGGTCGCGCCGGTCTCATCTACTGAAAGTTGCGGGGGTGATGCTGGGGTCGCTGCTGGTAGTTCCTTCCTCGCTGAGCTGGAGGCTGAAAGTTATGATGAGGCTTGTTGATTTCTTGGGTCGCTATCTTGGGGCGACTAGAGGAGTGTTAAGGGCGACGGGATCCCAAGTCGAAGAGGTTTGCTACGAATTCTTCGTTGTTGCGCTCTCCCTCAACGAAGTGGTTGGCTCGTTCAATGAGCTTGCCGCAAGTCTTCGGCTTCCTTACACTGATTTCCAACTTGAAGAGTCCGGGTCTCAGACCGTTGGTGAAGGCCACCCGACACACCTGAGGATCCACGTCGGGAACCTCCATCATCAGTCCTTGGAAGCGATCCAGGTACTGTCCCAAGCTTTCTTTCGGGCCCTACTGGATCTGAAACAGGGCATCTAAGTCGGCCTTTCTCCGCTTCGAGGTGGCGAACCTCTGCAGAAATTCCTTTTGGAGCTCTCTGAAGGAACAATCGAACCGGGCAAGAGGCTATAGAACCATTCTCTCGCTTTCCCATCGAACGTGGTGGCTAGTAACTTGTAGTGAAGTCCCTCGGAGAGCGGCTGGAGGGATACTGTGACGTCGAAGGCTTGCAGATGATAGGTGGGATCCTCTATTCCCGAGAAGCGGGAAAGCCGAGGCTCCCTAAATCCGTGAGGGGCGGTCTCCCCTGCGATGACGATGGTAAACGGCGAATAGCTTTTCGTTCCATCGACATATGCTCTGGCTCATCAAAATCTAGAGCCCTGCCACAGTATTCGGCCGCGGCCTCTCTAAAAAATTGTTGACGAGCACGTGCCTCCTCACCGCGTGATTGCAGCGAGGGCGGATATGTCGGCGGTGGCGGCAGCGCGTCTGGAGTCGCGGTTTCTTGCAGATGCTCAGCGGTTTGACTGCGCTCACCTTAGTTGACCAACTGGGTCACCAATCCAAGCAGGTGATTGAACTCGCCGCGAGTGACCGGTGCGTCGTCACGGGGGGCACTTGCCTGCTGAGACGGCTCGGGGTGTCCGCTCATCATTGGATGATTTCGCCAGTTGCTTGATCTGAAGGTCGCGTGTTCGAACTGTTTGTGCAAAATTTGTCACCCAACTTCTCACACTCAGCGAAAACTTAAGGGGACTTGGAGAAAGAGATCGAGAATCGCAAGCAACCGCTTACTAACCCACGAGGCTTGGCGAACAAAACACAGAGAAACGAATGCCGCTAGCAGCGGCGGACACCAGACTTACCCGCAGCGGCGAATGCCTCTCTTGCTGCGGGCTATGTAATTTCACAAAGAGTACTACAAGCTATTACAAGAGTATGTGCTGGAAAAAGAAGTCAACCGAGTGACAGACACTTGTAACCGCACCTACAACAGGGAAGACTCTGATTCAAGTTTCGTGTCCTTTCCAAGCATCCATGGTCCCTTATTTATACTTGAGGGTAAGTTGCCTGGCCGGTGGGAGGCATTTAATGTTGCATTAAATGCTCTGACGCCTAAGGAAACCGAAGCGTCGGTTGCGAAAGAGAAAGAAGAGGGTGTGAGGGTACAACAGACTGTAACCGCGCACACTTGTTGAAAAGAGGTCTAGGCGGGCTTCGGAGTGTCCGCACGATTTCTGCGAACACTAGGAGACGGAAGTATTCGCGCCTAGACGGGAGAGGAGGCGGTGAATCCTGTGGCAGAGGAATGCGGGGAGTACTGTGGAGGCGGGCATCGAGCACACAAGCTGAGGGGGTCGGCGAGTACGAGAATAAGGATTTGTGAGTACACCAGCAGTCGGCTACCTTATAAAAGGTTGGGCGGGGCTGGTTATTTTGGCAGGAGGCTGAGCACAGAAAGTTGGCAAGCGCTCGAGGAAGAGGCTGCGAGTACCTGAAAGAAAAGGCTCAAGGTGAAAGAAATGACTCAATTGGCGAGATGACTCAATTGGCGAGAGCAGGAGCTCAGTCGTCAAGAGTTCTACGATAGAAATCGAGCGGCAGTGTAGAAACAGTATAATACGAAGCTCAATTTTTTTATTACTTCAAGTTAACTTACAATCCAAATATTTGTACACATTTATAAGAGGAAGAGTGAAATCTCAACTCCAAATCAAGATATGATACTAATCTATACATGAGAAAAATCACCTAATGGGTCAAGAAAGAAAGTTTTTACACGAGCTTATTCATAATTAAATGTTAAGGTTTTTTTAATTAAATGTTAAGGTTTTTTTAATTAAATGTTATGGTTGCATAAACAGATCTTGAGAAACTATGCTTAGTTTCTCAATAATGTGTTCTGTTTTGTATATGTCCGGGTGTAGGGAAACTAAATTTCAGTTACTGTTCTAAAAGTGTATGCAAGATTAAATGCAGCATTTACAATCAATGCGTTTAAGGAATCTACCATGCGTAAGAGCTAAGTTTACTTACTCTCAGCCTTTCTTTAGCCAGAATTTCTTGCAACTGTTTAGCAGCTAATCGTTTAGCTTCCACGGGATCTACCATTATATTCCCATCATTTGACCTACTTTTTCCTTGAGATTCCTGTTGAGAACGAAGAAACACCAAATGGCATATTGTCAGAAGAACTTTTTTCTGCTTTGAATAAAGGTTGAGGCACGGTTATATTGACTTGGCACATAGGATTAAATGTATTTAAACGAGATAATCGACTAGATAAGTAAAACATTTTCCAAGTTCATGTATATAGACATGTACGTGTATATCTTTAACTACTATATGCAAGAAGTTGCCTTTGGTGCAACATTCAAAATTGTCAAATATATCTTCATTCTTTTACTCCAATGACTTAACATATATTATAAAAAAATGAAAATTCATAAAATATAACGACTATTTGTGTAATTACATCATATCCCTATAATAAAAATAATGACGGAAATTCATAAAATCCAAAAGTTTTTAGTAGACCTCCTAGACCTATTATGTAGGTTATCATTAGGCCTACAAAAACTAATTTCGAAATATAATGACTTACTTTAAAATGATTTTTTGTTAAAATATAAATGTTTTTGAAAAAAATAATTATAAAATATTGATGTATATTTTTTTACGGTCATTTTGAGTACTCATATGTATATGTTGCGGGCGAAGCCCGCCGTCGTCGGCTGGGTACTGTCGAATGCGGGCGTAGCCCGCTAAGAGTCAGCGAGCACGGGTGAAGCCCGTGCGGAGCTGCTCGTATACATATATGTGTATATATACATATATATATATATATGTTAGAAGTTGGTTTATATTGTATTTATCTTGTATTTTGTTCTCTCCTATATATAAAGGAGAGGCCCCTTATTCTAGATCATAAAAGTATTATTTCCCTTCTAACATGGTATCAGAGACACGAGGGTGACCTAGCGCACCCGATCCGCCGTCTTCCGCGTACGCGTCTTCGCTCGTTCCGCCGTCGTCCTCGTCTGCGCCTTCCAGCGCCGCTTCCAGAGCCCGTCCAGCGCGCGTCTTCCAGCGGCATCTTCCAGCAGCGGCGGCCGTCCTCCAGCAGCAGCGGCCGTCTTCCTGCAGCGGCCTCCAGCGCTCGTCTTCCAGCGGCAGCCAGCAGCGTCCAGCCCGTCTTTAGTTCCAGCGGCGTCTCCCGTCTTCAGCCCGTCTTCCAGCAGCGGCCTCCTGCCGTGGTTTCCGTCCGTGTGCCCTGGACGCCGGCTGTATGTCCCGGTGAGTCCGCTTCCGGCGTCCAGCCCCTCTTCTGATGGTTCTCTTGGCTCAGCGCTTCGTCGGGCTGGCGCGTCCTTGTCTCTTTCTATGAGCGGGGATTGAAGTCCTCTTTGTGGGTGTTGTTTCTTCCCCCCGTGGTTTCTTTCCTCGGGTCCTGATGCCGGGAAGTGTTGACTCCACCCCGATGTCCTCTGGTTCTTCTCCGACTTCCAACATGGGCTCCAACCACCCTATTCATGATCATGGTACTCCTCAGATCATGACCATGAAACTTGACGGTCTCAATTACTTGTCGTGGGCTCGTTCCATCACCCTTGCCCTCAAGAGTCGGCGGCTGTATGGCTATGTCACTGGCACTACTGTTGCTCCAGTGTCGACCTCTCCCGAGTGGCCTCAGTGGGAATCTGAAAACTCTCTCGTGATGTCATGGATGCTCAACTCCATGCAGGAGTCCATTGCCCGGAATTATCTCTTCCTTGACACTGTTGCCGACATCTGAAAACGTGTTACGGCCACCTATTCCAGCTGTAACAATGCTGCCCAGATCTTTCAGCTTCGTCGTAGGATCTTTATGCTGCGCCAAGGCGATCGCTCCCCTTCCTCCTATTATTTGGAGTTCACCCAGTTATATCAAGAATATGATCACTTCGATGCGATCACCTTTGTCTCGCCTGAAGATGCTACTCAGGTTCGGGCTCGTGACGATCGCAATCGGATCTTTGAGTTTCTCCATGGGTTACACCGTGACTTTGACCAGATCAGTGTCCACATTCTTGGGAGATCACCTCTCCCGTCCTTGCCAGAGGTTTACAGTCTTGTTCAACACGAATTTGATCGTCGTCAAACTCGTCATCCTGAGCCTTCTTCCGATGGCTCCGCTCTTGCTGCTCACTTTCGTCCCAGTGGGCGACCTCCTCGGAACTACCCGCCTAAGTCTGGTGACAAAGATCATCTGATCTGTGACTATTGCGGCAAGGCTCGACACACCAGGGACACTTGTTTCAAGCTTCACGGTTTCCCTCCACCTAGGGGTGGACCAGCTACCCGTGGTGGTCGCGGCCATGGCCGTTCTCAGGGGCGGGCTTCTCATGGACCATCGGCCCATCTCTCTGATGCTACTGATGATCAGTCCCCTCTTGCAGCCCCTTCGGCTCTTTCCTCTGACGAGATTCTTGCGTTTCGCCGGCTGATGCATAGACAGCCCTCAGAGGTGCCCGCTTCCTCCTCCTATGCCCATCAGGGGCCTCCTGGAGCTCACGCTACGACCAGTCATTCCTCCACCCAGTGGATTATCGACAGCGGCGCCACCGATCATATGACTGGCACTGCTTTAGGTTTTGTCTCCTACTCTCCTCTATCTGGACGTGACAAGGTGAGTATTGCTGATGGTACTTTTTCCTCCATTGCTGGCAAAGGAACCATACCCTGCTCGTCCCTCACGCTCTCCTCTGTCCTTCATGTTCCTAAATTTACTTGAAACCTGCTTTCTATTAGTCAGTTGACTAACTCCATGCATTGCTCCGTGACATTCTTCCTTTCTTCTTGTGTTTTTCAGGATCTGACGACGGGGAAGGTGATTGGATCTGGTAGATTGCGTGATTGCTTGTACCTATTTGACCCCTCCAGTTCGACAACTCCTCCACCGCGTGCTCTCCATGTCGCTTCTCTGTCTGCTCTGGATTCCTGACACTGTCGGCTTGGACATCCCTCTATCCCTGTTATGAAATTATTGTTACCTACTATGTCTATTTCTACTCTTAAAACTTTTACCTGTGATGTATGTGAATTGGGTAAGCACAAACGGGCTTCCCTACCTCAAATGTCTCCCCTGTGTGCTACTCCCTTTGAGATTATTCACTCTGATGTTTGGGGCCCTGGCCCTATTGCTTCTATTTCTGGGTTCAAATGGTTCGTTACTTTTATAGACTGTTCTTCTCGCTGCACCTGGGTCTACCTCATGAAGAGTAAATCTGAGGTTTTTCCTTTATTTCAACGTTTTCATAAAATGATTACCACTCAATTCAACGCTAATGTAAAAATTTTCCGAAGTGACAATGGTCGGGAGTACATTGACTCTCAATTTCAACGGTACCTGTGTGACTTGGGTATCCTCCACCAAACTTCATGTGCCTACACCCCTGCCCAAAATGGAGTTGCAGAGCGGAAAAATCGACACCTCCTGGAGGTTGCTCGTTGCCTGCTACTGAAAATGCATCTTCCTAAATACTACTGGGGTGAGGCTGTCCTCACGGCTACGTATCTCATTAATCGTCTCTCCACTCGTATCCTTCAACATAAAACCCCGCTTGCAGCTCTCAATATTACTCCTACTGAGCTTCCCCCACGTATCTTTGGTTGTGTGTGTTTTGTCCATGTGCACCACACATCCAAACTTGACCCACGTGCGCTTCGGTGTGTCTTTATTGGCTACTCAAGCACTCAAAAAGGGTATAAGTGTTTTCATCCGTAGACTCGCAAGACCTTCATCTCCATGGATGTTACCTTCCATGAGTTCGAACCCTATTACGGGAGCCCTCTTCAGGGGGAGAATGCGAACGTGGAAGAGAGCTTCCCTACACCTTTACCAATCTCTCCTCCTTATCAGTCATCCACTCCTCATCAGCCATCCATCTCCACTTCTCATCAACCATCCATCCATGTTGTTCTGCGTCTATTACTCCTCCCTTACAGGTATATGCTCGTCGTCGACGAGGGGGCAAAAATGGTCAGCTCCTGCTCATGTACCAGAATCTATGCCTGACCCGTTAACTGGTCTTCAAGGTAACCGTGCTTCTACTCACCATCCCTTATCTCTGTATGTGACTTATGACTCCTTGTCTTCTCGACATAGAGTCTTTGTCACCTCTCTGTCTTCCTTTTCCATCCCTTCCTCGTGGCAGGAAGCTTTGAGACATCAGCAGTGGAGAAAGGCTATGGAGGAAGAGATGGGTGCTCTTGAGAAGAATTGCACTTGGGACCTTGTCTCCCTTCCTCAAGGCAAGACTGTGGTTGGATGTAAGTGAATTTTTTCGGTTAAACAAAACTCCCAAGGGTTGGTGGACCGCTACAAGGCCAGATTGGTGGCCAGGGGATACACCCAAACAGCAGGGATTGATTATCAGGAGACCTTCGCTCCGGTTGCAAAGATGAATTCTATTCGGATTCTGCTCTCGTGTGCCGCCTGTAAAAATTGGACTTTGAGTCAGCTTGATGTGAAAAATGCCTTCCTCCATGGAGACCTGGAAGAGGAAGTATACATGTCTTGCCCCCCTGGCCTTACTGTTAAGGGATCTGAAAGGAAAGTCTGCAGGCTAAAGAAGGCTCTATATGGCCTTAAGCAATCCTCGAGGGCTTGGTTTGGAAGATTCCAACGAGCAATGGTGACCTTTGGATTCAAACAGAGTAACGCGGATCATACTCTATTTGTAAAGCACAGACATGGAAAAGTGACGGCATTGATTGTGTATGTGGATGATATTGTAATAACTGGCGATGACATTGAGGAAATAAAACACTTGAAGGTCAGACTGGCTAGTGAATTTGAGGTTAAGGATCTGGGGAATCTCAAGTACTTCCTTGGCATTGAAGTTGCCAGATCCAGGCATGGTATCTTCATCTCCCAGAGAAAGTACATTCTTGACCTTCTGGAAAATACGGGGATGAGTGGGTGTCGCCCTGCTGACACACCCATAGAAACAAACCATAGATTGGGAAGAGACGAAGGAGAACCGGTGGCTGATATCAATGCTTTTCAACGGCTAGTGGGGAGACTTATATACCTATCTCATACTCGCCCAGATATCTCGTACGCTGTCGGAGTTATTAGCCAGTTCATGCACGCTCCTAAAACTCATCACTTGGATGTTGCCAATCGGATCCTCAGATATCTCAAGACCTCCCCTGGACGTGGAATCCTATTCTCTCCAAACAAAGATCTAACCATTGAAGTCTTCACAGATGCAGATTGGGCAGGATTTGTCGATGACCGGAGATCCACTTCTGGATATTGCACTTTAGTTGGAGGCAATCTAGTAACGTGGAGGAGCAAAAAACAGCATGTCGTTGCTAGATCCAGTACCGAAGCGAAGTTTAGGGCTATGGCCCAAGGTATATGTGAAGGAATGTGGATTCGATCCCTTCTGCTTGAACTTGGGATTCACGGCAGAGAACCCATCCGCATATACTGTGATAACAAGGCGGCCATTAGCATCGCTCACAATCCCGTCCAGCATGACCGCATTAAACATGAAGTTGATAGGCATTTCATCAAAGAAAACATTGTAAGGGGAGTTGTTAGCACTCCTTTTGTTCCCTCCGATCAACAACTGGCGAATGTGCTGACAAAAGCCTTGTCTCATAAGGTGTTTTGGAATATTATGTCCAAGTTGGGCTTGACTGATATCACAAGCACAACTTGAGGGGGAGTATTAGAAGTTGGTTTATATTGTATTTATCTTATATTTTGCTCTCTCCTATATATAAAGGAGAGGCCCCTTATTCTAGATCATAAAAGTATTATTTCCCTTCCAACAATATATAAGGGCAACCCGGTGCACAAAGCATCCCCGCGCAGTGAGGATCTGGGGAAGGGTCCCACCACAAGGGTGAAATGTAGGCAAACCTTACCGTGCATTTTTGCAAGAGGCTGCTTTCAGGACTCGAACCCGTGACCTCAAGGTCACATGGCAACACATCAACCGGTGCGCCAAGGCTCCCCTTCTTATATATATATATAATAAGTCATTCCACAAGTTCAGGTAATCAGATGCTAATGGAAGTAAAGTAAGAAGGAAGAAATATATTTGTGCATCAGTGCATGCAAAAAAATATATTGAAAAACGGATTGTTTTTCAAAAGATATGATGGGAAATGCTATACTGGAGCATCACTTGATTCGTTCATCAGATTTCCTTACCAACAAAAGAAATATTCTAATCCAGATAAAAGGAAACCAAGACTGGAGGTGATATTCGCTCAAATGGTTCCTTTCAATCAAATAAAAACATACATAATACAACAAAAATGATCCATGAATTCATGGGAATTAGTCATTAAACCAGTTGTACTGAAATCGAATAGTAGCCATAATAAGATAACATCCTTACTCTAAGCTAGAGGAAATTAATTAGATTAAGTAATGGTAATCTACTTTAGAGAAGTTTTGGTTTGTTATAAAAGCAAGGTCAACCTACACAAGATTCCTTACCAAAGGAAGCAGAGCACAACAAGCCTATGGTAATCCTAACAATAGAAGACTTATCTTACTGAAAGCGAAGTGGGAATAGAATGAAGATCTCCACGGTCGAATTAGTCATTAAACCAGTTGTACTGAAATCGAATAGTAGCCATAATAAGACAACATCCTTACTCTAAGCTAGAGGAAATTAATTAGATTAAGTAATGGTTATCTACTTTAGAGAAGTTTTGGTTTGTTATAAAAGCAAGGTCAACCTACACAAGATTCCTTACCAAAGGAAGCAGAACACAACAAGCCTATGGTAATCCTAAGAATAGAAGACTTATCTTACTGAAAGCGAAGTGGGAATAGAATGAAGATCTCCACGGTGGACGGTCCGTCACCGTGTTGGTTAACTTGATTAGATCCCCTTCCTTGGAAGTTCATCACAAATGGGCATTCTATCACACTCAAGAGGTTCTTTATTAGGTGGATAAAGAGAGGAAGAGAGAAGCTGCATGAACTCTAGATTTCATTCACCGATGTTATGTTGACTCAACATTACAAGAGTAAGGTAAAAGGAGATGGGAGGATAGCCGATCCTGAAAGGTAGTGCCGTAGTGGTTAGCAATTGGGGAGATAGAAAATTTAACCGGCAGTTATTCTAAGGTTGAATGAGGTGGCCAAATTTTCCGGAAAGGTAAAGGTCAGTAGTTAAGATGGGAAATTGATCAGTGACAGGCAAATTGAAGGTTTACTGAAAACTTAATGATGCGGAGGTCACGATTTAAGTGATGCGGACATCCAGGATGAGGTTGTAACAGCCCACTTCCGCACCGTGAGGAATTTTGTGTTTTGATCCCAGCCCGCACGGTTCTGTCCTCAAAAGGCGCCTCACAATGGGAAGGTGTGGCTCAACTTTTTAGCGACTAGGATCTCATTCACTTTAAGCGATGTGGGACTAACCCGAGGCATCCCAACCCACGTCACGGCATTATGGACTTTTGCACTACACGTGCTCACCACCCGTCACTGGGTTCGTCCTCGAACCTAGCCCACACCTTCCCCTAAAAAGGCATCTTTTCGGAGTAACTTGCGGAGTTATATTGGAAACTTCAAAGTTAAGCGTGCTCCGGTAGGAGTAGTCTTGGGATGGGTGACCTCCTGGGAAATGCTCATAGGTCACCTATGGAAAAGGGCAAAACCGTGCGATTCAGCTTAGTATGGGCTGGGATGAACCAAAGCGGACAATACTTCTGATATTGTGAGAGTTGAGTCAATACAGAGGTAGCAATCTAATGTGATATAGAAGTCGGGAGGTTGCAATCAATGTAAGAGATGACTAACTCATATTGTGTGTAGTCCATGCATACATACATTGGACTCAAGTATATATAAATACTTAAGACCCCATAACATTTGGAACTCAATTGACCTACAACAAACTCGGGTCACACGAATACAACATAAGAGAAAATATAAGGACCAACATAATATAAAGTGAAATGGTGGGTGACGATGCCAATAAAGATGACATGCTTCAATACCCCCAAACTTTGAAAAATCAACTAAGGAGAATGTAGTTCCTGTTACTCCTGTAAAAGGTCTGGATCACCTGTTGTAGCTCCTACTAAGCCAAGGATACTCCAAAGGCAAAAGACATGTCCAATCACCAATGCACAAGGTACAATAGGAAACCTCCAACACATATAGCAATACTTTTATCAGCAAGAATCTAATAACTATGTTGAGGACTTAGCCACAAGTAGGAAACTGTGGCGGTGTAAAAATAGTGGTATTATCCTGCAAATCAACACTAGAGGCAGAAGGCACTTCTAACATTAATGCACGTGATATACCATTTAAAGCCAATTTTCATGTTGATGGTCATCATTATGTTCCACCTCCAACATCCATCGATTAGTTACAATCCGTACTATATCATTCTTAATTTTACCATGCATCACCTTAAAACTATCAACCACACCACACAAACTTGACTTTCAATGACTTCTTTGTTAAGCACTACTCGATTCTATAAAATATAACAACCTTTAGATTACAATAATCTTAATGCATTGAAGCACTTCATCCCGACCAACCTCCTTCAACTCTATCTCATCTATTTTTTTTTCTTTTGTACGATAGGTCCAAGACACTTAAACCTTAGGTATAACTGTACAACCCGTATTCGGCGAGCAGGATCGTAGGCCTCAGCAGTAGATCGGCACCCGTCAGCGAGTAGACCAGAGACGATCTTACTCGCCCAGGGAAAGGAAGCGAATGCATTCTTCCCTGCCGCGTCCAGCATGTCAAGCTCCCCTTCATCCAGGGCGAGGCGAGTAGGTCTCCTCTAAGACGAGACCGTCTCAGGAGAGCCCGCCCTTGGCGAATAGGTCTGGACCTAGTTGTCTCGGCCGCAATCTCCGGGAGGGAGGGGCGAGTACGGGCCACTCCGGCTCATCAACCCTCCCTCACTATCCGCAGACCAGTAGGGGGTGCGGTTAGTGTATGTGAAAAGGCGCGAGGGGGCTGTTCGCAGACCACTTTGGTCTGCATATAGTAATTTGATTAAGACGGAGGACGTTATCCGCAGGCCTTTAGGACCATTTTACCCCGGGGAAGTTTTTCCCTATAAATAGGACCCATTGTGTCTCAGATCAGCACAGATCCACCCCCCCCCCCTTTTGAGAGCCTGTGCTTTCTTCCTTGTGCTGTCTGAGACAGACACAGCTTCTGATTTTTGGGAGGGGAAATCAAGTGAGATTTCCGAGTTAGTGGCGGGACCTCCTCGCTGCAGCCAGTGGGTCATTCTTAGGGAGCTACCTACCAACCGGTGAGGGTCAATCCTTAGCTCGGAATACTTAGATCTAGGGGTCCGACGAAGAGAGAAGTAACTCAATCTACTCCCCAAGTCTCGAACAGGTTGGACCGGTATCCGGGTTCCAACAATAACTTCATATCATATCATCATCATTAGGCGTATCCAAAATAATTAGAACAATTTGAAATCCACTAAAATTGCATAATATGAACTGAACTCTTATTCTACTAATCCTAAGCCTCTTGTACTATGAAAATCCTCCTGTAATTTAATTTTTTTATTCACTTCAAAGGAAGAAGACTCACTGATCAATTAATCTTATAATTAGCATGTTTACTTACTTACTATGCACTAAAAATAAGATCCTCTAACAAGAGATGAAAATGACTATAAACTCATGGAAGCATCCAATAAATGATAGCAAAAAATGACTAAGAAATATTATCAGCTACATAGATGGAATAAAGAAGTTGAAGAAAAATGTTAAAAGTGCATATCTGGCATCAAGAACCTTTTTAACTGAAGCTTAACTGCTGATGGGGTCATAATGCTCCTATTAAACTTAAGGATATTTAAAATAATGAAATATAAGGCAATAGATTTTCCAAAGAAGTTTATTTAAGTTTACATTGCAGATTGATCAGAACATACCTAACTAAACTTGATTATTTTCAAAGAGAAATTATCAGAATAGATGTTGAAGCCCTGATGCATACATTTGGACTTGCCCAGACACGTGATGTTAGTCCATCCCTTCTCTTGAGAAATGTATATGGTAAATGCATTCTGTCTGAACTCCTGCTATTAAATAAAAAATCATTAAAACAATTTTAACTCATAATAAACAAATATTTAAGTAATTTATACTGATCCTTGCAACCATAGTGAATCTCAAATGTAGCAGGTATGTACTTTTATTGAAGGTAAACTCTATAGAAATACCCTACTGGCCAATATGTTATTGATATTGTAACCTTCTTAGTTCTATAATATTATAAAATTTTGGATTATTTAAAATTTTTTATTTCAGTTTTATTTTATAATGTTAGGAATATCTTTACCTTATTTACATGATAGGATTTAAGACTTATCTACAAAAAAATCAAAATTGATTTTGATTTCTATATAGCCCTATTTTTATAAATGGTTTATTATGTGGTTGTAAATGAATAATGAAGAATAAATGGAAGTTGAAATATTCCCTCCTCGATTCTCCTTCCTCTAACCTCTCTTTTCCTCCCCTACCAGTTTGCTTCTCATAAGAGTCCCTATTCTCAATTTCCTAAGATTCAAAGACCTCTCTCCATTTATCTGCATGCAATTCCCTGTACCTCACCCCAGAAGCTCCTAGCATTAGTCATTCTCATTTCTACATCGTTTAATATCATAGCGGAATTACTAGCACCTAAACCATGCCCATCCACATGTCCCTTCCCATCCAACACCACCATTAAATTACAAAAAGATTACACAATGGTTGATTCTAACAAAATATGTTATATTATAGTTCTAATAATGCTTTCTGCAACACTGAAAAAAAAAGCAAGCCATGCTGTAATATTATAGACACTATAAAGATTGGCATATGTAGTGATATATCAGATATCACACCTAAGAGAAATAGAAAAATCAAGACCCTTAACTGATTTGAGGATTATTACTTGATGATAATAAATGAATATTTCACGTAGATCAGACAATTATAATGCTTATAACACTCATAATTACACATGATCATAGTTCTTATCCTTATGTATACGAAAACTACAATGAATCATATTCAATGTGTCTCACAATTAGAATGAATCATATTACAATTGAGACAATCAATCTAATAGATACATTCTTACTTTATATATATATATATATATATATCTTCAAGTCATACCAATGTTGATGCATCTAAGTGTTATGAATATTTGTGTGACAATCGAGTGTCCCATGAAGAATCTAGGTATTGTAATCAGTATAAATCTTATAATAGTTATGAGTATTATTCCTGTCCTATCCATTCCCAACCAAAACCATCTTAATGATAACAAAAGTTACAAAACACACAATACAAGCAGTCTCAAACTCTAAAGGTTCCATAATTTATGTCAATTCAAAAATTAAGACCTTTATGATATCTAAACCATACAAAAACATTGATCTTTATGCTGAACTAATCTATAAAGATACATTGTGATACAAGTTCTATACATGAGCTTAACGATGATGATCAATCGTCAATCATCCAACCTCTTACTAAGCATACCTGCAATTGTGGTTGGGAGAATTCCTGAACCTAAAATCTAAGATTGCGCCAAACCTATTGCTATGAATAATATATCTTATGTTAGTATTAAAATGAAGAAGATTTATTCACAGATTCTGAGATTCTTATGCGACTCTTTTTCATATATATAGCTTAATCGACGGTAAGAAATAAAATAATAAAAGTATTATTAGATTTCTGCTACTTCTACAGCTGTAATATGACTGAATGGTCTTCTGCGGTACTGTTCTAAGTAAGACATAATTAATGGCGACGTCTAAATCCGAAATCTTGATATTATACCCTATTGTCTAGTTTGCACATGTTGAAGATTCGAGAGAGATTCATTAACAATTTTAACCACCTCCTCCATAGAAATCAAACATCCAGGAAACTTATGCATGACTCTTCAAGAGAAAATTTATATTGATCCCATGGGATTCATTGCAAACAAGAAGATTACAATATAACAGAAATGTGGATTATTCTACGATTTTCTTTTCAGTTCATTTATTTAATGATAATATTATATTTATTTTGAATTATACATGATTTCAAGGCATATAGATTTAAGTTCTAAAATTAATTTAAGATGAGTCCAAGGTATCGCGAGAAAGCTCTAGTAACTTCAAGGAGAAGATTTCGATGTTCTCGCATCTTGATGGGATGTTCGAATGCCGACCATCCAAACATGGCATATGTATAAGAAATCGTCTCTAGCTCTCGATCACTGATTGCAAACACTCAGACAAGGAAAAATTATCGCTACAATAAGGAAGGGTGCCCTGGGAGGCACTCTGAAGATTAAGTAAGAACATTAGTTTGAATGCAAAAGAGCCTAAAAGTAACAAACTTACACAAAATTGAAAACAAAAACATTCTTTACTCGCTCTTCCAATAAAATTTAAAAGAGACCAAAGACTCATCTCTAAAAGTTGTTGAGGACTAATGTGGTCGATTGTAGGGAGCAAAGGTAGGACAAGTCAACATTGAAAGTTGTGTGGTATCATCATACGACTGAGAGGGTCGGGTAACTTAAGTTTTTGTTTAAGACCTTCAGGTCAAAATCAATGACAATTTGAATTTAACGCTCAACATGTGATCTACGAGATTAATGGATAAGATGATTGGATTTCATCAACCAAATTTTATCATTCACAAATCAAGGTGACCTCAAACCAAGAACCAATGTTGAATCCAAATTATAGGCCTCATTGCACTGTTATCGATTTGGATCAAACCTTTACATGGACGATCAGTATGTCACATCTAATCATAACCATTTAAGATGTTATGAAATCAGATCGAGTACCGCGGTAGCGCAACGGAATTTATCGAGCACAAGCAATCACGTAAAATAATAAATAAAACGAGATTTCAAGCACACACACAGACGACAAGCAAATTTACGTGGTTCCGAGAGGAGCTCCTACGTCCACGGGGAGAGCGCGCCGGAAAAGATCCACTGATAAAATGAGGAGTTACAAAGATTACACTGATAAACCGAACAGAAACCGAAAACTTGAGCTATCGTTGTCGCCGAGGATATCGTCGGGCGATACCTCGGACAGCCGCCTTCTTCCTCCCGCACAGCAGGTGCCGCCTGGCCGATCCCACCTCGCCGCCTCCGCTGGACGACCGTCGCACGACGCCACTTGCCACCGGGACCATGTCCCGCCGCTGCCGCACACCTGGATCACCTGGCCGATGCCGCCGTTGCTCCGCCTCTGACCCGTCGGGACCAAGTCTCCGCATGGGACGGACCTGCCGCCGCCGCCGCAGCCTCCTGGACCACCGGGACCAAGTCCCTCTGATACCAATTGTTATGCAATCGGACCGAGTACCGCGGTAGCGCAACGGAATTTAAATCGAGCACAAGCAATAACGCAAAATAAAATAAATACGGAACGAGATTTCAAGCGCGCACACAGACGACAAACAGAAATATGTGGTTCGGAGAGAAGCTCCTACGTCCACAGGGAGAGCGCGCCAGAAGAGATCCACTGATAAACTGAGGAGTTACAGAGAGGTTACACAGAGACCGAATCACGGTCGTCGGAATAGAGCCCGACCAGATGTCGCTCCACCTGGAGCCAAGAGGATGTGCCGCCGCTAGCACGACCCACAGAAGCCTCATGCACCTCCTCCTCCTTGTCTCTCGCGAATGTATCAGATTTCTCCTATTTTCGGCTATAACCGGCTCCTATATATATATGATGAGAATGCATCTCCACCATTAGGAAATAAACTCCTAAATAAGAGATAGCCAAATTTAGGCTTGGCCAAAATAGGATAGGCATCCTTAAGAAATATTCTCCACATAATGATATTCATATATAGAGATAATCCTAAAGTAGGAAAGAATTACTCCCACGGATCGGTGACATGGCGCGATCCTAACGATCCGGGCGCGATGAGGTGTCATAATCTAACAATAAGATTCTATCAAATCCAACAAAGGGTTATTTATGCTTTTGATAATAATCCAAACTTCTAAACAATCATACATTATCCAAATTTTCTAGCATTAACAATCTTCACTCTGGAGTTTCACATAGTGATAGCCTCTAAAAATCAGAAAATACTTTTGCATGTTCAACGCATAGCTTTATATAATAGTAATCGCATAATAAGACTCAAGTAATTGGTTTGATTGGATCACGTGCACTGATCTATAAAGATGCACATCTTTCTAAATATATGAAGATAAGATGCAGTGAAATAAGAAGAGGAAGAATAAAAAAACATAAAATCAATACATAGCAGTAGAAACAAATAAGAAACTAATAGCAGTACAAGTAAAACCTCAGTATTAACAACAAAACGTTTCGCGAGTTAGGTAACCAAAATCTCGATTCTGAAAAACCTAGCCCTAGAAATGTGGCATTCTTGAAATCAAATCGAATTGCTCGTTAAAGATGTGACCAAGGGTAAGCCGTGTAGGCTAATAACTGATCGTGGGAACAGGTTCGCTGATTACGACCGGAGAAGAAATTTCGACGAACGACGTTATAGGAGGAGGAGAGGCTCTACTTCATACCTCAGAAATGATGAAGGCGGGAATTTGAACGGCGAAGAGGGAAGAGAAGAAACCGATAGCAAAGTGGAACCCATTGTCTTCGGTCGCTGGGTTTCGTCTTCGCATTTCTGAGCTCATCTTCCAGATTTTATGGCTCTGCACTTCTGGAGGTCTGCGCCTTATCTTATTTATTTTTGGGAATTGTTAAAAGGCAAACCAAAAATGGCTAGTCGCACACCAGCACACTTTAATATTAGCCCGAAAACTGTTCTCTCGTTTTTATTTAGGCAAACCCTCCCTTACCGAAAGTCGCAAACCCTCCCTTACCGAAAGTCGCAAGCCTCTCCCGCCGCCTCTCCCGCCGTCGCCTCTCACTCCGCCTCTCCCGTCGTCGCCCATCCCGCCGCGTCTCCCGTCGACTCACCCCCTTTCCCGGCCAACTTCCGGCGGATGGTTCAGGAGTGGTGCTTGCAGTGGACGAAGAAGGTTGTGGAGAGTAGAGGACAGAGCCATGCCGGCCATTTGCTGTTCTTTATAACAACCAGCCCGCCCGTCTGCCCTACTTAACACTCACTCGCTCTCCCGCCGGCGATCATCTCTCAATCTGTCTCCGGCGTTGATTTTGTGATCGGAGCAGTAGATCGTCCGATTCATCATCGCATATCTTCGTCCCCGGCTTCCAAACCATCACGAGAACGAAGCCCTCACAAAAGCCCTCCAAATCTCGCTCTCCGACGACTCTTCCGCTTCGGAAACCCTCTCCTCCTCGGCAATATTCTGATCGCCTGCTCGCCGTTGGGGAAGATCTCGAAGCGGAAATCTCGAGCGTCCAATAATGGTTTGCTGTTAATAATAATGGTTTGTCGTTAACAAATTTGTTTGCACCGAGTAATTTTTAAAAAACTGGGTTTGCCATAAAAGTGGTGTGCGACTAGCCATTTTTGGTTTGCCTTTAACAATTCCCTTATTTTTATTATAAAAATAATAATTTGCTCGCACTGAACAGAGCGCATGAGTTACTATCCTCTTGTGACTGCCACGTAGCATAGTTCCACATAAATGATTTATATTACAACAACGACGACAATCGGGGTTGGCTATATGGATCCTTTGTCGTCATTGCGCCGTATCTTTAATCATATAGTCTCACTTATGTCTAAGTATGTCATCTCTTTCCTCATAATTTCATTCCAAGTCTTTTTTGGTCTTCCCCTCCCCCGTTTAACATGTCTAGTGACTAAACTCTCACAACGTCTAACAGGTGCCTATAATGGTCTCCTATGTACTTGTCCGAACCATCTTAAACGGGCTTCTCGTATCTTCTCTACAATTGGCGTCACTCCTGTCTTATTCCTGATACATTCATTCCTAATTTTATCCAGTCTCGTTTGACCACACATCCACCTAAGCATTCTCATCTTCGCAACTCCCATTTTTTGCTCATGTACACTGTTGAAACCAGTTTCCCGGTCTCAGCGTTCGAAAGGGGGTTGCGGCTAACCCTTACTTGACCTAAACCTAGACCCTTTACCGGTCACTAGGAACTGAAAGACTTGGACTTGATGAACACTTGAATCCACAAATGGACCCCTTAAGCTGCAGCGCGGAGGTCCCACCACATACCCGGAAGATCTTAGAGCGCTTCCCCTCCCAAGCCAATACTGAGCATGGGCACCTTGGAGGGCACTAAGAACCACCTCACCGTCAACCTTCGATGACAAGGGGAGGGGGGGTGCTTGCTCACAAGACCACACGAGGGAGGGGGTAGCAACCAACCCTTCCCAAGGTGCCCATGGGGGTCTATTTATAGACTTCCCAAAAAAATGGACTGCGGATAGCAAAAATCCTGCTATCCGCAGTCCAACCATGACCGCAATCAACCACGCATGAGGGGGGGCGAGTGGGACTCGAAGTGCCCACTCCCCCCCTCACGGGAGGTTATACCGACCTCCCCACCCATGTCGGGCGAGTGGGAGGACCCCTCCCACTTGCCCCCAAGATGGCCGGCGAGTGGGGGGTGTCCCTCCCACTCGCCCGGCGAGTGGGAGAGCTCTCCCACTCAACCGGCGAGTGGGAGGGCTTCTCCCACTCGCTCGGCGAGTGGGAGGGTCCCTCCCACTCGCCCGGGTGAGTGGGAGAGATCCTCCCACTCCTCCCGCGAAGGGCTGGTGAGTGGGAGGATTTCTCCCACTCACCCAAGGGTGACTGGCGAGTGGGAGTTTCCTCCCACTCGCCCAAAGAGTGGCTGGCGAGTGGGAGGATTCCTCCCACTCGCCCGAAGGGAGTCGGGGCAGCGGGTGCTCCCTCCGTCTCTCCCGCGACTTCCCTTTGCCTTAATCAGTTTAGCCGTCTCCACACGGTCATTTTGTCCGTCTCGGTCACCTTCGTTATCTTGGCCTCGTCCGGGTCGGGTCACACCGACTCGGATAATATGAGGGTTGTACATACACCATTCACTACCCAACACTCAGAACCGTAGAGGATTGTTGGTCTAATTGCAGTACGATAAAACCTGCATTTAAGTTTTAATGGTACTTTTCCATCACATAAGATCTCAGACGCGCTTCTCCACTTCAACCAACTTGTTTGGATTATATATATCGCATCGTTATCTACACCTCCATCTTTTTGAATTATCGATCTCATATATTTAAAGCACTCACTGCGGCACTGCGGGAA
The DNA here is from genome assembly GCA_033032865.1 of Dactylorhiza incarnata. Taxonomy (NCBI): domain Eukaryota; kingdom Viridiplantae; phylum Streptophyta; class Magnoliopsida; order Asparagales; family Orchidaceae; genus Dactylorhiza; species Dactylorhiza incarnata. Next base: position 756,174 of record JAWHQI010000181.1, on the reverse strand, counting down.
ATATCATGGTCATCCAAGTTAATGACGGAGTCATCCGACCTTCTTACACTACTAAATTTAAGCTCTATATACTCTGTCTTTGCCCCGCTCAACCTAAAATCCTTCTTTTCTAAAGTATCTCGTCAAGATTCAAGTTTTGCGTTTACACCCTCGCACATATCATCGACCAAAACAATATCATCTGCAAATAATAAACACCAAGGTATTGCTTATTGGATATGTCCGGTGAACTCTAATAAGTTAGACAAAAGAGATTGTGGAAATGATAATATTTTCTATTAACAAAGCCATAAAGGTATACAATATATACAGGTTAATAGGAGATTCTAGAATCCCAGAAACTTATGGTAAGGCGGAAATCACTCTCCATCACACTAATTACAGAATATTTGTTAGGGTTAGAGGCGCTCAAGATATCCTACAATACGGCATCGAGTTTGGAATGCGTATTTATAGTATCTCCAGCTTAGGGTGGAGCCCTAGGTCGACACGCAACCCGTTAAGACATATCGTGTCGGTTCGGACACGCGGACATAATAGTTAATGCGTTAACAATCTCCTCCTATGTCCACGGTAAACCCGACGACGATGAGGGTGGTTTGTGTAAGTTCAACCGGATCCTGAACAGTACACAACCGTGTCCAACACCTGCAAAAACTGATTAGACTCAAAGAAAATAGTATACACGTATAAAGATAAACAATAAATCTCAGCTGCACTACAAAACAGTCTAAAGTACGATCATAGCACAGGTCCAACAAACGTAGTGACTAGAATCAACACAAAGAGCAAAGTCTAAAAAGCAAGTGTATCAAAGAGAGTTAAACAGTGCTCTAAGCAGAGATAAAACAAAAGAAAGCAAATAACACTCTAACTGCCGTCGGCCTCAGACGTCCAGCAAATCATCCTGCTCAGGATCCCATCCTGCCAGTGCTCCTCCATTAACAGCAACTCCTGTAATTTCCAACATGGAATGTCATTAGAAATGAAATCATGCTTTGAAATTATACAAGAATCTAGTTCAACAAAGGGAACGTAGTACTTAATAATTAAGTTTGAAGGAGTATTTATAGGTTCAACCTCAGAATTTAATATCGGTTTCCAACGAGACGATTTATAGACTTCTGGACACCGCATCGATATATGTGTTCTAATATGGAATGTCCGGGTCACTGTTCTTCTAAAGCTAAGTGGAGATCATCAAGTTTGGAATGAAGACCCCTTAACTAAAGAAGAGTCAAACCGAGTCAGATTGTGTTATCAAATTTGGAATAACACTCTCCTCCAAGGTAAGAGAAGACGAATCCAGGTAAAGTTATTGACATCAGATTTGGAATGAAATAACTCACCAGATTCGTACTCAGCAACCAAAACATCAACGGAGCACAACATGCTTGCTTTGACAAAGGAAATCGGGAGAAATCAAAACATCGATGTAGACTAAGGTGATCTAAATCGCCTGTAGTCCCATTTCTCCCACAGTTTTGGTTAACCGGTCTTTGGGCATTCCTTTCGTCAATGGATCAGCTAGATTATCTTTTGATCGCACGTCGACCAAAGAGATAATTCCTTGTTCTTTCAAATAGTTTAGCAGAGCGTGTCTCAGTCGTACATGTCTTCTCTTAGTATTGTAGATGGCATTTTTAACAACTTGGGCTGCTGCTTGGTTATCGCAATACAAGCTCAGTGAGTTGACTTGTACCTAGACAAGGGAATATCTAGTATCAGATTCCTGATCCAGTCTGCCTCTTCACCAGCCGAAGCTAAGGCAAACAACTCGGCTTCCATAGAAGACAATGCTATACAGGTCTGTCTTTTGGATTTCCAAGTGATAGCAGCTCCACCTAGAGTGAATATGTATCCACTGGTAGATTTGATGTTACTGACTTCTGAACACCACGAGGCATCAGAATATCCATCCATAGTAGGTGGGTAACCAGTGTAGCACAGGGCGTGATTCTTAGCACCTGACAGGTATTTCATCAGCCTATCGAGAGCATCTCAATGCTCTTTGCTTGGACTACTGGTAAAGCGACTCAGCATGCTAACAGAGAAGGCAATGTCTGGTCGAGTACAGCTTGTGGCGTACATGAGACTACCAATAATTTTGGAATATTTGACTTGATCAATGCTTGTTCCAACATTTGGACTCAATTTGACATTATGATCGAAATGTGTCTCTACATGCCTACAGTTTTTGTATCCCCAGGTCGAAAGAAGTTGTTCAATGTAATGAGCCTGACTAAGAGTAACTCTACCCTTTTCAACTCTAACCTTCATACCTAACAGGGTATCGACTGGACCGAGGTCCTTCATATCAAATTCTTTTGAGAGTGTGGATTTGATATCCTTTACTGCAACAAGATCTGAACCCAGGATCAACATGTCATCCACATATAGACATATGATGACTATTTTATTTGACATAGAGCGATGGTAAAGGCATTTGTCTGAAAGACTAGACTGAAAGCCAAAACTTTTTACCACTTGGTCAAACTTCATGTGCCACATCTTGGGTGTTTGTTTAAGCCCATAGATGGATTTGTCTAATTTGCACACTTTGTCTTTTAGATCTGGATGGACATAACCTTCAGGTTGTGCCATGTAGATCTCTTCATCGAGCTCTCCATTCAAGAAGACTGTCTTGACATCCATCTGATGAACTATGAAGTTCTCGATAGAGGCCAAGGCGAGAAGAATTCTAATAGTGGATAGGTGACACACTGGTGAATAGACGTCAAAGTAGTCAATTCCCCACTGTTGCTTATAGCCTTTAGCGACTAGACGTGCTTTATATCTAGCTATAGACCCATCACTGTGCAATTTCTTCTTCAGCACCCACTTGCATCCAAGTACTTTGGCTCCTTTAGGGAGGTCCACTAGATGCCAGGTGTTATTCCGTAGCAGCGAGTCCATTTCATCATCTATGGCTTCTGCCCACATTAAAGAATCTTTAGATCGCATTGCTTCCTGGTAGGAAAATGGATCATCCTCTAAGTGATAGGTGACAAAATTTTCACCAAAATTCTTAGGGACTCTATCTCTTGTAGATACTCTTACTGGGATAAGGTTATCCTCTACAGATTGGGAAGCAGTACCAAAGGGGCCAGCTTCAGGTGCTACAGGAGATTCAGAAATCATCTCAGTAGACCCGGAGACGATTAAACCATGATCTTTGATAAAATTATTTTCAAAGAAAATAGCATCCCTAGATTCTATCACAGTATTGGTGGACAGATCTAGAAACCTATCTGCCGCACTATCTTCTGCACTACCTAGATATACACAAGTTGTTGTTCTAGGTCCCACCTTAGGTCTTTTAAGGTCTTGTATCCTAACATAGGCAATACATCCCCAAGTCTTTAGAGTGTCAAATCTACAAGGATGGCCATGCCACAGCTCATACGGAGTGGAGGTGAGCTTAGCATGAGGCAATCTATTCAGAATGTGATTAGCAGTTCGGACTGCTTCTCCCCAAAAAGCATTAGGCATGCCAGCAGTAAGGAGCATAGAATTCAGCATTTCTGTTAATGTTCTATTCTTTCGCTCAGCAATACCGTTAGACTGGGGTGAGTAAGAAGCAGTGGTTTCTAGGATTATACCCGCAGAGGCACAAAAGTCTTGAAACCCTGTTGCAGTGTACTCTCCTCCTCGATCACTTCAAAAACGCTTAATCTTCAGGTTTAATTGATTTTCAACCCGGGATTTGAAGATCTTGAAGATCTCAAAAGCTTCATCTTTCGATTTCAATAAATAGACATGACAGTATCTGGAATAATCGTCAATGAATGTGATGAGATACTTCCTTCCCCCTCTAGTGGCGTGACTCTTAAAGTCACAGAGGTCTGAATGTATCAAATCAAGAAGTTGTGTGCTCCTAGAAACGGGCTTAAATGATTTTCTAGTGATCTTGGTTTGTGCACACACCTCACATTTATCAAATCGAATAGAAAGATCTAAAGGGATGTTATGACTATTAGCTAGATCACGCATTTTCCTGTAGTTCACATGTCCTAATCTGTTATGTAACAATTTAGGATCTATTAAGTTTGAACTCACTTGGTTTATGCTATCATTATTAAGGCTAAGTCTATACATTCCGTTGATCAAGTAAGCACAACCATAGTAATGAGAATTAACAGTTAAAGTTATTCTACCGCTAGAGGTTGTGAAGGACATTCCTGCTTTATTTAACAAACTAATAGAAATTAAGTTTTTAATTAAACTAGGAACTACTCTAACATGTAATAAAGTTAAAGTTTTACCTGAAGAGAGGACCAGATGTGCTGTCCCAGCATGCTTGACTTCAGTCTCTCCTCCATTGCAGTTTTCTACTTTATATCTGACCTCAGTAACGTCAGTGAGAAGAGCTCTGTCATTCGTCACATGACAGGTTGCACCACTGTCCAGCCACCACTCTGAAGATGAAGTGCGGTGACTACTTCCAATCATGGCCACGAAGGACGAAGGACCGTATATGTCGACCAGCATGTTTGTAGCGTTCTGTGGGGCTTCCTCCTGAAAAATCGTTCCTTTGCATTCAGCTGCCCAGTGACCCCACTTGCCGCAGTTATGGCACTTGCCTCTTTTCCTTTTGAGAGATGCCTTTTTGGCCTGTACCTGTGCAGAGGCATCACTTTTGGGAGCTGCGGGCTTCCGAGGAGGCTTGCTGGGTCGAGAAACGAAGTTGGCAACCTGTGAGGGTTGACCAGCTTGCTCCAGGCTTTTACCAGCAGTGTTTTGATCTTCGATGTGGATGAACCTTTTGAGTTCATCCAATGCGATCCTCTCCTTCAGTCTGTGCATTTCAGTCTTGAAAGTATTCCATTCGGGAGGCAGTTTGCTCAGGATCAAACTCACGAACAGGTTATCGGACATGTCAGACTGTTCGTCTTCCAGCTTGAGACGCAGATTCTCCAGATCGATCAGTTGGGAGGTGACTGACGAGTTTGCATTAAACTTGAAGTTGAAAAACTTCTCGCCAAGGAGAGTCTTCGACAGTCCCTCTTCTTTCTGGAATTGTGCGTTCAGGCGATCCCAGATTTCCTTCGCAGTTTTGTAAGCACTGTAGGTCATCGCGAGGCGAGGGTTTAGAGAATTCAGGAGATAGTCCCTGCAGAAATCCTCATCCTTGCTCCACTGATACTCGTCTACATCTTCGCGCGTCGTAGCAAAATCACTGAGTACGGTGTAGAAAATTTCGCGCTCTTTCATGCCCAATTGGACATGGATTTTCCAAACATAGAAATCCGTAGCGTCGAAAGACTGCAACTTTACAATATCGTAGGAACTACGCTTCGACATTTTCAACTAGAAAAAATAAATCAGAAAGATTTCACCTGATCCGGTAGAGTCGATCCAAAGACTTCAGATCCAATCCAGTAATTTGATTTCTCCTCCTTTCCGGCTAAACACAATCCTGAACTGAAACTAGAAGCACACTCCAAAGAGTGTTTTCTGTCTATAGTGAAACTATAGATCTGCACCCTTTCACAATGAAGATATCAAGCTCTAGACTTCCACCATAGTCCCTCTTGCAACAATGAAGTTCACGATCAAGGCAAATCAAGAGACTGGAGATTTAGGCAGCCACGAATCGTCGATCCACCAAACAACAAAACGATGGTTGACTTGGATCCAGTCTGTAGTGCGGATCTGGAGATCAAGAGCAGCCGGATCTGGAAAGAAAACAGAAGATGGCGATCTTCTTCGAACGGAACTTGGCCTTCGATCGAGCACCAAACAACAAAACCAGGGCGCCAGGAAACGCGAGATGATCAGCGACTGAAGAAAAAAATGATCTTCTCGATCTGCAGCGCTGCTCGACAACGATGGAAGAGATCAACAGAAACCAAAAAAAAAACAATCGTCTCAGGGAGAGGCGACGACTCTTCTTAGATCTGCAGGATCTGCGTGAGCATCATTGAAAAACGAAATGGGATCTGCGGTTTTCTTCTTCAATCGTTGCGGTGATCCAGATCTCTTCTTTCCACGGGAGCGGGTTGCGACGCCTTCTTCTCTCGAGCGACGCAGAGCAAGAAAGCGAGGAGCCACGCACAGATTTTCGATCGGGAGCGACTTGCGGAAGAGGAAGTCGCGAGCGGAAAAATCGTGAGCGGCGGAAAACGAGAACGCCGGGAGCGAGAAACCCTAGGAGCTATCTTGAGAATGTTAGGGTTAGAGGCGCTCAAGATATTCTACAATACGGCATCGAGTTTGGAATGCGTATTTATAGTATCTCCAGCTTAGGGCGGAGCCCTAGGTCGACACGCAACCCGTTAAGACATATCGTGTCGGTTCGGACACGCGGACATAATAGTTAATGCGTTAGCAATATTTACTAAGGAAATAAAATAATCAAGAATTGATAGTAAGCCTCTAATTATGGTAGAATATATTCTGTAATATATCGCCTAATTATGGTAAAATATATTCCGTAATACGCCCCCTCAAGCTGGACTGCGGGACCGGAGGCCAAGCTTGAAGACAATGACAGCGAACAACCGACGATCAAGTGGCTTAGTAAGGACATCGGCGAGCTGGTCAGCAGATGACACATGTGACACACTCAGCAAGCCATTGAGCACGTACTCCCGAATAAAATGATAATCAACCGCAACGTGCTTCATGCGAGAATGAAAAACTGGATTGGCACTTAAATTGGTAGCACCCACATTATCACAGTAAATGACCGGGGCAGAAGGAAGGAGTAACCAAGATCACGAACGATAAAAGTAAGTCAACTGAGTTCGGCAGCGGTGTTGGCAATAGATTTGTACTCGGCTTCGGTAGAAGAGCGAGCCACAGTCGATTGTTTTTTGGAACTCCATGAAATAAGATTCTGGCCAAGATAGACAACATAGGCACCTGTAGAGGTATAATCTTGTTTGTTACCACCCCAATCAACATCGGAAAAGGCACAGAGGGTAAGGGGAGAGGACCGATAAAACTGAAGGCCCACATCCAGTGTACCAGCAAGAAAGCGTAAAATCCGTTTGACAAAAGACCAGTGAACCTCAGTGGGCTGATGCATAAATTGCGCCAGTTTATTGACAGCAAATGAAATATCCGGGCGGGTAAAGCTCAAATACTGAAGACTACCAATAGCCGAGCGAAACAACGAAGGATCCTTGAGAGGAGCAGCCGATTTATCAAGAAGGGCTGTGAGATCAGTTTGCATAGGCGTGGCGCAGGGCTTGGAGTCTAACATGTTAGATTTAGCCAGTAGATCATGAATGTACCGTCGTTGAGATAGTAGAAGACCATCACGATTAGGAATAACCTCAACCCCTAAAAAATAATGTAAGTCGCCAAGATCCTTGACAGAGAACCGGCGAGATAAAGTGAGAATAAAATCATCCAAAGCAGCAGCATCATTTCCTGTGACAATAATATCATCCACATAGACAAGAATATATAATGTATAGGACCCATGCTGGTAAATAAATAAAGAAAAGTATCAGCAGCGGAATTGGTGAAACCACATTGGAGAAGAAAAGTGCGAAGCTTAGTGTACCATGCTCGAGGTGCCTGCTTTAGACCATAAATGGCCTTTTTTAATTTACAAACAAAATCCGGATGCATGGGGTCAACAAACCCAGGAGGTTGAGACATATATACTGTCTCAGAAAGCAACCCCTGAAGAAAGACATTATTAACATCAACTTGTCTAAGCTTCCAGCCGTGAGAGAGAGCAATGGAGAGAATTAACCGAACAGTCGTAGTCTTAATGATCGGACTGAAGGTGTCATAATAATCAATGCCCGAACATTGTGTGAAACCCTTCGCAACCAACCGAGCCTTATATTTATCAATCGACCCGTCAGGAAGTCTTTTGATGCGGAAAACCCACCGGCAAGCAACCACATTACATGCAGGATCAAGTGGGACAAGCTCTCGAGTGTCATTCGTCTGTAAGGCAGTATATTCATCATGCATAGCGACAACCCAAGCCAGATGAGAGAAAGCCTGTTTGAGCGTCTGAAGCTCAAAGTCAGAGGATAACGTAGCATGGAGGTTAAGCTTGATGACTGGTTTGCGGATCCCATGTTGGGCTCGGGTAACCATGCGAGGAGGGGACTGTGGTGAGGACGGAGAAGGTGATAAGGAGTCAGGACTATTGGCTGAACTGGAAGAGTGGGGTCTGTCGACTGAAGTTGAGAAGGTGGGGCTGGAGGAGGTAGTGGGGGAACGGATGACGGAAGGGGAGGTGGAGTGTGCAGGAGGAGTGTCTTGTTGGACCGGGGTGAAGGGATTTGTGGTAGCTGTTTGGTCCATGGATGAGGGTGGTGTGGAAGGTGCGGGTAAGTGAGAAACAGGGACTGGTGGTGGTTGGTTAATATAGTGATGTGGGGAGGAGATCGAAGACAGCATGTCAGGAGAGCTATTGGTCTGTTTATGAGCATATGGAAATACAGTCTCGACAAATTTAACGTGACGGGTAGTATAAAGTTTATGAGTGACCGGATCAAAACAATAATATGCACTTTGACTAAGGGAGTAACCAAGGAAAATGCATGGGACCGAACGGTTAGCGAGTTTGTGTTGAGTGTAGGGATGAAGCCAAGGATAGCATAAACACCCGAAAATGCGAAGCTTACATTAATTGGGCGGTGACAAATAAATTTTTTCATACGGAGAAACCATAGATAAGGTAGGGGTAGGTAGACGGTTAATTAAATAAACCGCAGTGGCAAAAGCAAAGGGCCAGTATGAGGTAGGGAGAGACGCTTGGGTTAGAAGGGTGAGACCGGTTTCAACAATGTGAAGGTGACGACGCTCGGAATAACCATTGTGTTCCGGCGTGTGAGGTGGAGTAGTATAATGGGAAATGCCAGACGCATCAAGAATAGATCGAAGACCAATATATTCGCCCCCATTGTCAGAATAAAGGATTTTAATTTTACAATCAAAAAAAATTTCAACAATATTTCGGAATGTAGGAAAAATTATGGCAACGTCCGATTTTTTTAAGGGGTAAAACCAGATATATTTTGTAAAATGATCAACAAAGATATAATATTTGTAACCATTGGTAGAGGTGACCGTGGATGACCAAACATCAGTAAAAATAATTTCAAGGGGGCGAGCCGATTTTAAAGTAGAGATATGAAATGGAAGTTTGTGACTTTTATTACAATGACACGCATTACAGTATGAGAAATCTGATGCAGAACCAACTAAATTGTTGGAAGAGACAATTTTATTATATATATATTGGACGCCGAATGTCCTAGACGCCGATGCCAGATTTGATGGGATGCAGTGGAGGAAGCAAAGGCCATGAGAGGTGGTTTTGGCCAGTAGTAGACACCATCTCTACTTTCTCCCCGGAGAAGACATTGACTGCTGTTGAGATCCTTCACACAAAAATGATCAGAGAAAAATTCAATAGAGCAATTGTTGGAAGCACAAAATTGAGAAGTGGAAATAAGATTTTTTTTGACATGTGGAACACATACAACATTATGTAAAACAAAAGTAGAAGAGGGAGTAGGAAGGAGGTGGAATCAGTGTGAGTAATTGGAAGCATGGAACCGTCACCAAGCATGAGATCCGGATAACCTGTATATGGAGTATGCAAAGACAAATTAGCCAACTCAGACGTAACATGGTGTGAGGCACCCGAGTCAACAAGCCAAGGATCGGTCATGGATAAGTGAGCTTGAGCCCCGGGGCGCCATGGGGCAACCTGTGAATTTTCATTAGTCACATTAGATGCAAATTTAGACAAAGAGGGACACCATTTCGCTGAGTGCCCCTGTTCTCCACATAATTGACAATGGCCCAAATAAGGGCGTGGTGTGTTCTGCTTCTTTTGGTGACTACCGCCACCACTGAAGGACTGAACAGTCTGCTGATTTTGGCGATTTTGGAAGCCAAAGGTGGGCCTAACTGAAGTGAACTGTCGCTGCCAGTTCTGCCCTGAAACGGTCTACTGCTGGGGAGGTGGTCTAACAGCCACCTGTGCGGTGGGCTAAAAAGGGGTTGAAACAACAGATTGGGGGATGTTGACCGCCTCAAAGGAGAGCAATTTCTCATGTAGATCTTCAAAGGAAATCGGTGAGTCACGGGCTTGAATAGCGCGTGCCAGTTCAAGATACTCAGGACCAAGATTCCCAAGAATAATTTCAGTGAGATCTTCGAGGTCCATGGGTGATCCATGCGAAGAAAGTTCATCTGCTTTGCTTTTAATAGCGTAAACGTAGTCAGAAATGGACTGAGATCCTTTGACAATAGATTTCAAATTGTGTTTGAGTTGAATAATGCGGCCACGAGATGGCTTAGCATAAGTGTTTGAAAGAATGACCCAGGCTTCACGAGCCGTTGTTACTTGAGAAACAATGCTAACAACATTCAGAGAGAGAGAGGTGAGAATTGCACTTAACAATAACTGGTCTTGGCGGTACCATTGAGTATAGGAGGGATTAGGTTGACCATCTATGATTTTTGGTGGTGCAACAATGGTGCCATCCAAAAAACCAAAGAGATCATAGCCATTTAGAAGAGCAGTGAATTGAAGTTTCCAAGCGGGATAATTTGTGGGTGTGAGATGTAGAGGGGTTTGGGTGTCGTTGATGGCTATAGGGGCAGCTGAGAGAGTAGCAACCGTGGTGGCTGCGGCTGCCGTGTTCAAGGTTGAAGAAGAAGAGATTTCAGTTGCCATAGGGTTTTCTAGGATCGTCCCTCTGATACCATAATAAGTTAGACAAAAGAGATTGTGGAAATGATAATATTTTCTATTAACAAAGGTATATAATATATACAGGTTAATAGGAGATTCTAGAATCCCAGAAACTTATGGTAAGGAGGAAATCACCTTCCATCACACTAATTACAAAATATTTACTAAGGAAATAAAATAATCAAGAATTGATAGTAAGCCTCTAATTATGGTAGAATATATTCTGTAATATATCGCCTAATTATGGTAAAATATATTCCGTAATATCTAAGATAAGGGTAAAGAGATAAGGGTTTGAAGCTGACCATTGATGTAAGCCTTCAACGATAGGGAATTCTTGTGTTAATCCTCCAGATGTCCTCACCCTGGTCACTGAATTTGTATACATATCTTTTGATTACGTCAATGTAAGATACATTTGCACATTTTTTTCTAAGACTCTCCACAAGACCTCTCTTGGAACCCTATCATAAGCCTTCTCTAGATCGATAAACAGCATGCAAATCTTTTTGTCTTTCCCGATAAATGTCAATGAGTCTCCTCAAGAGATGTATAGCTTCCATGGTTGACCTCCCTGACATGAATCCAAATTGATTTTCTGAGATGTTAGTCCGTCGTCTAACTCTTCTCTCTATTTCTCGTTCTTATAGTTTCATAGTATGACTCATTAATTTAATTCTCATGTAATTGACACAATTTTGTATATCTCCTTTTTTCTTATACAAAGGTACCAAAATACTTTCTCTTCATTGGTCGGACATCCTTTTTGTCTTCAATATCTTATTGAAGAAACTTATAAGTCATAAAATTCTTTCCTTCCCTAAGCATTTCCATACTTCAATGAGTATATCGTCTGGTCCAACCGTCTTTCCATTTTTCATCTTCTTCAGAGCGTCATCTATCTTTGACGTTTGAATTTTACGATAAAAAATTATGTTTTTATACTCCTCCGATTTACTTAACTCTTCCAAGATCAGTTCATTGTTTTTTCCTTCATTGTATATAATAATTTATATTATGAGCCTCATAAATATTTGCAACCCCAAATTAAATTTTCTTAAGGGTGTTGTTACTAGCAAACCTAAAATAGTTGTTAGCAAACCATAAAATACCCGGTTCAATGTTTTCTTGCATTTATTTCTAACCTCATTTGTTACTACTAGCAAACCAACTATTAAACCTGTTTCCAACCCTAGCGCATGCACGCCCTCTTCTCTCGCAAGTTCCTCCCGCCGCACGCGACATCCTTTTCTCGCATGCTCGCACGCTGGCGGTCCGCTTCCCCCTCGGTTTCTCTCCACCAGAATACCTCAATGGCTAGGTTCTCTCCAGCCGTAGTCATCGTCGTCGAGGTGTTGCTGCTAGCATCGTCGTTCTTCTCTCGTGAGTTCCCCCGCCGCACGCTTCTTCCACCTCCTGCCTGCTCACTCGCCGGCGGTTTGCTTCCATCATCCTCGTCGAGGGTTTGCTGCCAGAAATCCCCGTCGAGGGTTTGCTTCCACCATCGCCGACTAGGTTCAAAATTATTCCAGATTTTCTTCCAGTTCTTCTTTGATTTTCTCCCAGATTTTCCATCATCGACATTTTAAATCATTGCAGATTTTCTTCCAAATTTTCTCAAAACTTTGGTTTATTCCAAATTCAGAGTAATTTCAAAACTTTGATTTTCTTCCAGATTCTTCCAACTTCTCTTGATTTATTCCAGATTTTCTCTGGTTTCCAGATTCTTCCAGCTTCTCTTGGTTTATTCCAAATTCATCGTACGCGTGAGTTTATATATTTCTCAATGGAACTTGCTCTACGACATTCATCCTCTCAAAGGTAGCAATGATTTAATTCTAATATTTGTTGTTGTGTGGTAGTTGTTGTTATTTTTGTAATAATTTGGGCATTAATTTTCGTTTGTGTAGCGAATCAAATGTATATGTGGATGTTGGTAGGCACTTTGAAACTGAAATTCAGTTTCCATCAAGAGAAGCTTTATGCTGTATTTGTTTTAGCGTTTTACTGCATTCCGTTTTTTTTAAAACGCACCGCACGCCGCACTATTCATTTGTTTTTCCGCTGTCTATCGAAACGTCCGACGTTTTATCGCTGCTCTAAACATCCGCGGGCCGAAACCCTGAGCGAGAGCACCGGTTGAGCGCGTTTGGAGGAGGAGAAGGCCAGCGCTAGGGCATCATCCACATGGCATCATCTTCTCCGACTGGCATATCTCCCGTCGCGAGGAGGATCTACATCCCGCCGCATCTTCAATGACATCAAAGGCTCTCCGCATCCACGACTGCTCTTCTCTAACGGCATCCACGACTCCTCTTCTCCGCCGACATCCACAGCTTGTCTCCGACGGAATCCACGATAGGCACCTGATCTGCAGGGCTCGTCTTCTCCGACTGCATCCACGGCTCCCGTTAGCTTCCCCGCATTGCTTCTTCCAGGATCTATATAGCCGACATCAGGTAATTTTATCCTGCGTTTTCTGCATCGTCCCTGCCATTCAAAGCTCACCTTTAATTTCTTCCCGATTTTGCACAGAGCTCGGTGAAGTTCCTGATTTTTCAAAGAGCTCCAGTCTGCACACCACCTTGAGGCTTGCCCTGATCTACAGCAGTTAAAGTCAGCAGGTAATATTTCTTCCCCTTTCAAAGCTTGTGTAGACTTGTGTTGATTATTGTGTATGTGCTTGTGTAGATTTGTGTAGGCTTATGAGTATAGAGTGAGTGCGTGTGTGAGTGTGTGTGTGTGTGTGCATTTGAGTGTGGGTGTGTGTGTGTGTATGTGATTATTTTTGTGTATATATAGTTGAGTGTGTGTGTGTATGTGATTGTGTGTGTATGTGATTGTGTGTGTATGTGAATGTGTATGAGTATATGAGTGTGTGTGTGTGTGTGTGTGTTAAGTGGATGTGTGTGTGTGTGTTATGTGTATGGTGTTTGTGTGTGTGAATGTGTTGTGTGTGTGTTATGTGTATAGTGATTGTGTGTGTGAATGTGTAGTGTAGTGCTTATGTGATTTTGTGTGTGTTTACTTTACTTGATTTTATTTTTTCATACATTCAGTCATTATGGGTAAACATAAAGAATGTGGTGTTAGCGCAAATTGGGAGGCCAGCGATGTTATGATTTTCTGTGACTTGTGCTTGAAAGAAATAGAGTTGGGTAATCGCCCAACCACACACTTTAGCAGGGATGGGTGGGCAAACCTAACAACAAATTTCTTTGCTCACACGGGAAAGATGTATGATCGAAATCAGATGAAGAACAAGTGGGATCAACTAAAGAAAGATTTGACGTTATGGAGGGAGCTAAAGGGCCGTGGGACAGGTTTGGGCTAGGATCAAATTCGCAAAACTATTGCCGCTTCAGAAGATTGGTGGAAAGAACGCCTCCTAGTATGTATTTTTTTTTTAAGATTACTGTTTTCTTGTAAATATTTTTATCAGCCTGTTAAAACATATTTATTTTGTCTATCCCAGGTTGTTCCGACGGCAAAAATTTTTTCAGTTCGCTGGCATATCCCCTGATTTAGAAGAGAAACTATTTATGATGTTCAGCCAGGTCGTGGCTACATGAGATCTTGCTTGGGCTCCCAGTTCAATTTTGAGCATGAGTCGATTGACGAACATGACCTGTTAGCCGAAGATGACACACAGAACATGAACGAGACACCTTCTTCTGCTGATGCAAGGAATAAACGGACGGTTAAGGGAAAAATCAAGATGAGTAATAAGAAAAAGTCAAGGAGTTCGGCGATAGAAGACATAGCTGAAACATCGCGCATTATTGGGAAGTGCATGTTGGAGCCTCCTCGCATTCAGATATCTTCATCGTTGTACACCATTCCTGAGACTGTTGTAGAGCTCGAGACTATTCCGGAGGTTATGGATGATTCGAACTTGGACTTATACCACTACTGCCTCATGTTTCTGAGACAGAAGCAGAATCGAGAAACTTTTATGAGCATTCGGCAGGATCGACGTCTAACATGGCTGCGGGATTATTTTGGCAAAAAATTAGAGTAGTTGGTTCTATGTTTTTCCTGTGATCGAATCGGACACCTTCTTATATTGATGTTTATCTATGTTTATTTTCTGTACTGTTATTTACTCTCTTCTTCTTGTTGAACATTTTATCTTCGGATGATAGCAATGTGATCGAATCAGACACTTTATCTATGTTTATCTTCTTGTTGAACATGTTATATGAGCTAGGTGGATATTTATATTATTTTGAAAATAATGTAGTGTACTTGTCGCAGGTTTACAATATTATCTTCGGATGATAGCAGTTCTGGTGAGGAGACTGAGTAGCAAGTAGCCGGCTGGTTTTATCGTAATAGAGCACTCAGTGGACAACAATTTATATTAGCAGCGAATAGCGAGTTAACCGGGTCTAGTGATTTCTCTAATACATCTTGCATGACATCAAGCCAAATAGGAGCTAGGTGAATTGGTGAACTACTCGATGGACACCCTTTAAGATTTTTCAGCGCGTTTAGAATGTCCAAGGTAATATTTGCAGATCTGCTTACACTCCTCACACAACAATATGGATTGCAAGGATCCAGGAGAACTCTACCACGAGAAGTGCTTGCAGTTACATTGCATATTTTAGGTCATAATATACCAATGCAAATTGCAGACGAACGATTCCAACACTCTACATAAACTATAAGTAGATTTTTTGCAAAGGGTATCACTGCTATAAAGAGATTATCTTTTGATGTCATCACCCCTGTAGACCACCTTTTCAATGATATTCCCCCCCCCCAAATATTGAATGACGCTCGATACATGCCGTTCTGTAAAGACTGTGTTGGAGCTATTGATGGAACACATGTGGATGCTCGAGTTCCTGCTGATCAACAGGCATCCTACATTGGCCGACATGGCACAACAATGCAGAATGTTATGGCGGTTTGTGATTTCAACATGTGTTTCACCTTCGCATTAGCAGGTTGGGAGGGCTCTACTCATGATAGCCGTATATTTCAGCGTGCTCTTATGGACCCCAATTACAATTTCCCGTACCCGCCACCTGGTTAGCCTTTCACTTCTTGAGACCTCTTTTTTAAAGAAATTTGTAAGATTATTAGTTATGATCGCTATTACTCACACATAGATTGCACTGTATAATTTTGCAGGCAAATATTACGTAGTAGATGCCGGATATCCACTACAACGTGGTTTTCTAAAATCGTATTCAGGTACACGGTATCATTTACCAGATTTTAGAAGGGGCAATAGGCCTATACAAGAGCGCCGAGAAATATTCAACCAGGCTCACTCGTCTTTGTGCAGCGTCATAGAACGTTCATTCGGAGTATGAAAAAAGAAGTGGAAAATACTTAGAGATATGCCGCCATACAGTTTGACAAAGCAACGAGACATTGTGATTGCAACAATGACTTTGCATAATTATATTCGCAGACACCCATCCCGCTCAGACAATCATTTTCGTGCTTGTGATGAAGACGAGCATTTCATTACCCGGCGGGCCTTCAGAGAAGAACAGGACAGAGTAATGAAAACTCAAGTGGAGACCATGTTAGAGGGATTCGAGTAGAGGTGGATGAGATGGTGGCATTGTGTGACTCCATTGCCGATCAACTACACCGAGCTTGAACATTTTTTGAGTTCCTATATGTGTTTATGAGTTTCTGTATGTGTTTGCATAGTTCCTGTATGTTTGAGGTTTACAAGTATTTCTTTCCAAATAATTATTTCCAAAATAAATCTACATATAGTTTTCAAAAATAATTTAAAATAATATCTAATAAAAAAATTTATAATAAAAAAAATTACGAAACGCCACCGCAGTTTTGCCAAATGATTCTCTATTTTGAACAGCTCTGCAAACACAGAATAACCAAACAGAACTTCATTTCCAGCAACAAGTTTCCAACAGCTCCATTTACAAATCTGCATTTACAACATCTTCTTTTACAACCGCAACCGCTCAACCAAATGAAGCCTTAATTCAGTGGGCTCCTAATGTCGGGAAAAGACATAGTTTTGCCATCACGGTTAAAGGTTCAAATAAATTAGTAGGTGGACGGGCTAGCCCACGTGTGTTTCTTGGTTGTGATAGAAGTTGTTTATACCGTGAGAAACAGTGTAAAAAATGTTGGGTTAAACAAAATTTGAGAAAAACTACTAGCAAGCGTTGTGGGTGCTCTTTTTCTTTGATTGGGAAAAAAATGCGCACTCAGATGAATAGATTATTCAAGTCAAATGTGAGAAGCATAACCATGAAATAGTTCATTTAGATGCTCTTGCGACTGTGGGTCGATCGGATTGTGTGGAGAAAAAATAGTTCAAGACATGATTGCCTCCAATGTGAAACCAAGAAATATATTAACCACTCTTAAAAAGAGGAATGCAGAAAATTATACAATGATGCGGACTATCTATAATGAGAGAAATAAGTTGCAGAAGAAAGAATTAAATGGCGCCGCCCCTATACAATATTTGTATAAGTGTTTAACATATAGTGGTTATTTGAGTTTTAATCGAGTTATGAAAGGGGGGAAAACTTGGTGAGCTTGTTCTTTGCTCATCCGACTTTTATTAAGCTAAGTAAAACATTTTTACTGTGTTTTTAATAGACTGTACGTACAAGACAAATCGGTACCAATTGCTATTACTTTCTGTGGCTGGTGTTACATCGATTCAACAAGCAATTTTCTCAGCTTTTGCCTTTATATCTGATGAGTTTGAGTCTAGTTACAGATGGACACTTGAGCATTTAAAAGCTATTTTGGATGAAACCTCCTTGCTGAATGTTCTGGTTACAGATAAAGATTTGGCATTGATGAATGTCATTAAATATACATTTCCAAATGTCAAACATGTCTTATGTCAGGTACACGTGTATAGAAATATTTTATCTAATTGTAAAAAAATATTTCAATGATGGGAAGGAATTCGAATTTTTTCTTGGTGCATGGCAATGTGTAGTGGATGCAAGAAATAAAAACGAGTTCAATATGAGATACAATGCTATTTTGAGTTCTTACTCTACTTCATTCCCTGATGTTGACACTTATATATGTAAAACGTGGATTGACCCTTTAAAAGAGTATTTTGTGTGTGCTTGGATTGATAAATATTTACATCTTTGCAACTCAACAACAAATCGGGTAGAAGGAGGTTATAACAAGTTGAAGAAATTTTTAGAAGTCTCAATTGAAAATTTGGCAACAATTTGGAAGGCTTTTGATCAGATGTTAAATCTACAACATATAGAGATAAAAAAATCGTTTGGTCAGAGCTCCATTCAAGTTAGTCAAGAGTTTAAGGGCTCATTGTCTTCTGACCTACTTGGACGTGTGTCATTACAGACATTGCAGTTGATTAAAGTGGAAGAAGACAACAACCGTAAGACAAGAGATGTTGGTGTAGATTGTCCTCATACAAGTCGGTCCACGCTTGGGTTACCATGTGCTCATGAGTTAGCGTCATATATCTCACAAAACAAAGCTTGTCCAATATGGTTAATTCATAAATATTGGAAGCAATTATATTTTTCTTTGGAGAGCGATGAAGTACCACAAACACAAGAATCCGTCAACATGGGAGACATAAATATATCATTTGAGTTGGAGGGGATCATAGAAAGGTATACAACACAAATGAGCATCAACAAAAGGAGATTAGAAATAAATTATGTGAATGGATTTGACATCTAGTGGAATAAAAGAGCCACTCTTGCCAACAAAACTAAAAGGGAGACCAAAAGGGAGTTTGAAGAAGTTCAAGGATGACTACAAAAGTACAAAACGTAATCCATCACTATTTGAACATGTATTATCAGAGGGTCAACTTTGACAAGAAAAATGTCAAAGTTATCAAAGCAATATAGTAAGCAAAAGAATAAATTATATGATAGAGTCCGACGACAACAACCATCTTATATTTCGGATCATTTGGTTGATGTTTTTGATGTACCCGCGGATGGACATTGTGGATTTCGTGTCATTAGTGAAGCACTAAACATGGGTAATAATTGACAACAAGTTAGTGAAGACTTAATGAATGAATTGATGAAAAAAGAAATATTGTATGATGCACTTTTTGGAGGTCCTAGAAGAATGGAATTAATGAATAATCTTGAATGTCAATGCTCGCCCGCACCATTTGAAAAGTGGATGTCCATGCCAGATATGAGGTTAATTATTTCATTTTGCTACTGTACAACCCCGATATTGGCCAGGAGGTAGGCAAAGATGCAGGAATTCAGCAGGCGGAGGAAGTGACAGGAAAAGCGAGCCGGAACCTCGAAGGTAGCTCGCAGGAAGGCGAGCGAGTCGAGCACTCGTCGTAGGCCCGCAAAGAAGCGGGCGAGCCGAAGCGGACGAGCCGGGTTATCGCGGTCCGCTCATAGGAGGACGGGCGAGCCAGACCTTCGCGATTGGCGAACTCGCCGTTCAGTTCAACGTTCAGCGTTCTAGCCAAACTCCACAGATTTGATCTTCAGTTCGACGAGCTCCCGTTGAGATCGACGAACTTCAATTTGAGTTCGACGAAGGACGTTCGACGTTCGACGAGCGTCATGCTCCAGTTCGACGAAATTACTTTCTGGCCCTATGAGCTCGCTCGTCCAGTAAGTTCATCAGATTTTCACAAGGCCGGGGGGAGCTCACTGTAAACGCGTGTGAGATCAGGCATAGCTCGCAGGAATGCACGCAGACCGGGCATAGATTTGAGGGGTCAACAGGCAGGCGAGCCAGAAGCTCAAAGGTCGCTCGCAAGAAGGCGGGCGAGCCGGGTGCCCGTCGACCGCTCGCGAGGAAGGTGGGCGAGCCAGATCCTCGTGGCCCGCTTACAAGTGGTCTTTTGTAGAAGTTAGTCTCTTTTCAAGTTTCCGGGCTCGACAAACTTCAATCCGAGCTCGACGAAAGCCGTTCTTAGTTCGACGAACGCCACGCTTCAGCCCCGGAGAAATCATCTCAGCGGCTGGGCTGGGAGGGCCGGCCGTCTCAGCAGCTATTTCTGTCCCGTCCCAGCGGACCCGCTGAGACAAGCAATTGTTTCAGTGGGCTCAAGCACCTTCTCAGCGGCTCCTGGCCCTGTCTCAGCTGGGGAGCTCGCAGAAGGAAGTGCGAGACCCGACCTCGGCGGATGTCATCAGAAGAATGGCGAGCGGGCCCTCGCAGGGCGCTCGCCCAAGAGGGGTTCGCGAGCCACACTTGCGAGGTGACTCGCGGGAGCTCCCGCGAGTAATCCTCTCGCGGGCCACTTGCCCATAGGTTAGGGAGGCGAAATTATCTCTCTACCCCCAATGGTCTGCCGTTAGCCCGTTCAAACAACGGAGTTTGGCTGTTAGCAGACCAAATTGGGGTGCATTTAGTAAAACCAAAAGGCGAAATTCTGCTATTGACAGACCATGAGCAAAAAAACTATAAATAGACCTTGAAGGGCACCTTGGGGGAGGATTCCAATCTCAGTTCTCTGAGCTTTTCCTTCCTTTGGTTACTTTGGTTTAGCTCTCTAGCTCTCCAAGGTGCCCAAGTCTCAGCTTTGGCTCGGGAGGGGAAGCGCTCAACGATCTTCCGGGTTTGCGGTGGGACCTTCTCGCTGTGACCAAGGTCTTAGTCTATTTCCAAGTCCCCAGTCTGCTCCTTCCGAGGGACTAGTAAGGGCTAGCTGCCCCTCAACTTGTTGAGGGCCCGAGCTTCACAAGAGACCAAGAAATCGGTTTCAACAGCTACAATGTTGGCGTGACTCAAATTTCACATAATCAAAGTATGATGTTTCTACCATTGGACTCAGCGCTTCCTCACATCCCAAAAATAATTTTCATCGGCTTCGTAAATGGTAATCATTTTGTGAGATTAAGCATGAAAGAAGGATACTCATTTCCGCAACTATACTCTCATGGAGAAGGTATCATATGTTAGGTATTTAGTTTAATATGTCGGCGCGTGTCAGGACCGACTCGGAACGACCCAACGGGTTTCGTGTCACTAGGGTTAAGGGTTCTACGCTAGAGATACTATATAAGGACATTCCACACTGATGAGTCTTAGTAGAATATCTTGAGCGGAGCCCTCTACATTCTCAAGATAGAAAATTAGGTTTTTCGCTCAAGGCTCAGTGCGTCGCTTCCGTTTTTTCTCTCTCGGTGTTTCGTTGTCGTTCTCTATCGTTGCTGATCGCAAGGAAGAAGAAGAGGTTCTTTCGTTCTCTGTCGATCTGCATCTGTCCGTGGAGGAGGATTTCTTTGATCCCGTTGCGAGTTTCTGCGTGCATTGCAAATCCAGATCGGAATTTCTCCTGTGTCGCTGATCTGGAAGGAAGATCGGAATTTCTTCCCTGCTATGGTGTCTAGCGATTTCGACGTTCCCTGCCGATCGAGATCCGAGGTTTTTTTGCAGTTTCTCGTGTTTTCGCTCCTGGAGTCGTGCATGGATCGCGAGTTTCTGCTCGGTCGTTCTTCTCCAGATTGATCGCAGTTCTAGAGTTTTCTTCCAGATCGCGAGTTGCGTTCCAAGAGGAGGATATCTAGTGATCGTCGATCTACGATTTCGATCCAGATCTCGTTGAGGAAGGCAAATCCTTCTCTGTTCTTTTTTGGTTGTGATATCTTTCCCGCAGCCGCCCGGGAAGATCGCGATTCGTCGTTTCTCGCATTTCCTGGAGCCATGCGACTCCTGTTTCCAGATCTGTCAAAGAGAAGGATCGCTACTGTTTGGAGTTTCTTCCTGTTCCAGATCTGTTCCCGTCACAAGTCATAAGTTGTTGCTGCAATCTCTGTGATCAAGAAGGAAAATCCAGAATTTTTTTTTCTGTAGTTTTCTGCATTTTTTTCAGCCAGAGGAGCACACAACTACTATATTGGATCCGAAGTTTCCCGGTCATCTTCACATGAATCAGGTGATTTTGTTTCAATTTTCTGTTCTAGAATTCTAGTGCGATGTCGAAGAAAAGCGCGCTCGACGTTGCTAAGCTGCAGTCGTTCGACGCCTCTGATTTCCTCAGTTGGAAAATTAAAGTTCAACTAGGAATGAATGAGCGCGATATCTTCTACACTGTTTAGAGCGATTTTGCCTCTTCCGGCGAGGGCGTGGACGAATACCAGTGGAACAAGGATGAGGACTTCTGCAGGGATTACCTGCTGAATTCCTTTAATCCTCGCCTCGCACTGACCTACCATACCTACAAGACTGCAAAGGAGATTTGGGATCATCTCAATGCGCATTTCTAGAAGGAGGAAGTACTGTCAAAGTCGCTCATTAGGGAGAAGTTTTTCAACTTTAGGCTCAAAGCGAACTTGCAATCACTTCTCAAATTATAGAGTTGGAGAACCTGCGTCACAAGCTGGAGGACGATCAGTCGAAGATGGATGACAATCTTTTTGTATATCTGATTCCGAGCAAGCTGCCTCCGGAGTGGCTCACATTCAAGACTGAAATGCACAGACGGAAGGAGAAGATCACTCTGGATGAACTCAAAAGGTTCATCCACATTGAGGACCAGAACATCGCTGGGAAAAGCGCGGAGCAAGTTGTTCATCCCTCACAAGATGTCAACTTCATTTCTCGGCCCAGCATGCCTTCTCGGAAGCCCCCGACACCTAAGGGTGATACTCCTACATAGTTGGCCGTCAAAAAGCCTTCTCTCCAAAGGAAGAAGGGAAAATGCCACAATTGCGACAAGTGGGGTCACTGGACACTAAATGCAAGGGTCTGAAGAAGCAGAAGGATGAAGCTCCACAACAAGTGGCGAATATGGTGGTCGACAACTCTGATCCAAAGTCCTTCGTGGCTATGATTGGGAGTAATCACCGCAGTGCATCTTCTGAGTGGTGGTTGGATAACGGTGTTACATGTCATGTTACGAATGGCAGAGGTCTTCTTTCAGAAGTCAGAGCAGTCTGAGACAGAGTTGAGAACTACAATGGAGGAGAGACAGATGTTACTCATGATGGGATGACAGAGCTAGTCCTCTCTTCAGGTAAAACTTTAATTTTATAAAATGTTAAAGTAGTTCCTAATTTAACTAAAAATTTAATTTCTATGAGTTTGCTTGATAAGTCCGGGATGCCCTTCACAACCATAAACAGTAGAATAACATTAACTGTTAATTCTCACTACTTCAATTGCGTTTACCTGATCAATGGAATGTATAGACTTAGACTAGAAAACGAGTGCATAAATCAAGTGAGTTTTTCACTGATAGATCCAAAGCTATTACATAATAGACTTGGACACGTTCATTATAAGAAGATGCGCGATCTAGCTAAGAGTCACAACATTCCGTTAGATCTTTCTATTCGGTTTGATAGGTGCGAAGTTTGTGCCCAGACTAAATTCACTAGAAACTCTTACAAGACAGTTTCTAGAAGCACACAACTTTTGGAGTTGATTCATTCTGACCTCTGTGACTTTCGTAGTCATGCCACTAGAGGGGGAAGGAAGTATCTAATTACCTTCATCGACGATTTTTCCAGATTTTATCATGTTTATCTTTTGAAATCGAAAGACGGGACATTCGAGACATTTAAAATCTTCAAATCTCGGGTAGAAAATCAGTTAAATCTAAATATTAAGAGACTTAGAAGTGATCGAGGAGGAGACTACACTACAAATGGGTTTATGGAGTTTTGTGCCACTGAAGGCATAATCCTTGAAACTACAGCTCCTTACTCACCTCAATCGAATGGTGTTGCTGAGCGTAAAAATAGAACTTTGACAGAGATGTTAAATTCTATGCTCCTCACCGCTGGCATGCCTAATACCTTTTGGGGAGAAGGAGTCCTAACTGCGAATCACATTCTGAATAGAGTGCCTCACTCAAAGCTCAGTTCTACTCCGCATGAGTTGTAGCACAACCATCCCTGTAGATATGACACTTTAAGACCTGGGGATGTGTTGCTTATGTGTGACTACAAGACCTTAAGAGACCTAAGGTGGGACCTAGAACGATAACCTGTGTCTATCTAGGAAGTGCAGAAGACAGTGCAGCTGATCGGTTTCTGGATCTATTCACTAATACAGTGATAGAGTCTAGAGATGCTATTTTCTTTGAACATAAATTTATCAAAGATGATGGCTTAACCGTCTCCGGGTCTACTGACATGATCTCAGAATCTACTGTAGAACCTGAAGCTGGCCCCTCTGGCACTGCTCCCCAACCTCTAGAGGTGGAACCTGTTCCTCTTAGAGTATCTACAAGAGATATAATTCCTAAGGATTTTGGTTAGAATTTCATCACCTACCACTTAGAGGATGATCCATTCTCCTATTAGGAAGCAATGAGATCTAGAGATACGTTAATGTGGGTAGAAGTCATCGATGATGAGATGAACTCACTGCTACAAAACAACACTTGACATCTAGTGGATCTACCGAAAGGAGCTAAAGTTCCGGGATGCAAGTGGGTATTAAAGAAGAAATTGCATAGTGATGGGTCTATAACCAGATACAAAGCACGTTTCGTAGCTAAGGGTTATAAACAATGGGGGATAATTGACTATTTTGACGTCTATTCACATGTATGTCACCTATCCACTATTAGGATTCTTCTAACCTTAGCTTATATCAAGAACTTTATAGTTCATCAGATGGATGTAAAGACAACCTTCCTAAATGGAGAGCTTGATGAAGAGATCTACATGGCACAACCTGAAGTTATATCCATAGAGATCTAAAGGAGAAAGTGTGCAAGCTAGACAAATCCATCTATGTGCTTAAACAAGCGTTTAATATGTGGCACATGAAGTTTGATCAAGTGGTAAAGAACATTGGATTCCAGTCCAGTCTCTCAGACAAGTATCTCTATTATCGCTCGATATCAAACCAAACAGTCATCATATGCCTATATATGGATGACATGTTAATTCTGGGTCAGACCTTGTTGTCGTGAGGGATATTAAATCCGCTCTCGCAAAAGCATTTGATATGAAGGACCTTGGTCCTGTGGATACCCTACTAGGTATGAAAGTTAGAGTAGACAAGGTACATGTCACTCTAAGTTAAGCTCATTATATAGAGCAAATTCTCTCTACCTGGGGTTATAGAGACTGTAGGCTTATTGAAACACCAATTGATCCGAACGTCAAGCTGAGTCCGAATGAAGGAACAAGCGTTGAACAAGTAAAGTACTCGAAGATCATTGGAAGTCTCATGTACGCCACAAGTTGCACCAGATTAGACATTGTCTTCTATGTAGGCATGCTGAGTCGTTTCACCAGTAGTACTGACAAAGTGCATTGGGATGCCTTAGACCGGCTGAGGAGGTACCTCAAAGGTACTAAAGATCATGCTCTGTGCTACACTGATCACCCTCCTACTTTGGAAGGATACTCTGATGCCTCTTGATGTTTAGAAGTTGGAAACAACAAGTCTGCCAGTGGATTTATATTCACTTTAGGTGGCGCTGCCGTTACTTGGAAATCCAAAAGACAGACTTGTATAACCCTGTCGTCTATAGAAGCCGAGTTATTTGTCTTAGCTTCATCTGGTGAAGAGGCAGACTGGATCAGGAATTTGATTCTAGACATTCACTTGTCTAGACTACAAGTCAATTCTTTAAGTCTATACTGTGATAATTAAGCAGCAGTCGATCAAGTTGTTAAGAATGTTCTCTTTAACACTAAGAGACGGCATGTATGACTGAGCCACGCTCTTTTGAATTATCTGAAAGAACTGGGCATTATCACTTTGGTCGATGTGCGATCGAAGGATAATCTAGCTGATCCATTGACGAAAATAATGCCCAAAGACTGATCAATCAAAACAATGGGGGAAATGAGACTCAAGACGATTTGAGATCTGCCTTAGTTCAAGGTTAGGCGATTCAGTTCCGCCTTAGTCGAAATGTTTTGATGACTTCACTTTCTTTTGTCAAAGCAAGCATGTTGTGCTCCGCTGATGTTCTTGGTTGCTGGGTACGAATCTAGTTGTTGAAACCAGAGAACTGGTCTCGACGTTCGCAAGGGGGATGCAGCTAACCCTTATTTGACCTAAGCGAGACCCTTGACCAGTCACTAAGAGCTGAAGAACCTAACCCTTGAATAATCACCTAAGTCCACGAAAGGACCCCTTAAGCTGCAGCGTGGAGGTCCCACCACATACCCGAAAGCTCACAAGGAACTTCACCTCCCAAGCCAATGCTGAGCCTGGGCACCTTGGAGGGCACTAAGGATCACCTCACCGTCCACCTTCAATGACAGGGGGAGGGGAGGGGTAGTGCTTGCTCACATGACCACGCGAGGGAGGGGGTAGGAACCAATCCTTCCCAAGATGCCCATGGGGGTCTATTTATAGACTTCCCAAAAAATGGTCTGCGGATAGCCAAAATGGTCTGCCAATAGCCTATTTCCGCCATTTGAAAATACTACATGCACCCCAATTTGAACTTGACTTTGCTCTGGACGGACGAACCGAAGTCACCCGACCTGGGCGAGTGGACATCGGTCCACTCGCCCCCTTGGCGTCGGGAGGGAGGATCAAAATTCACCCACCTCCTCGCCTCTGAGGGAGTGGGAGGGCTCCTCCGACTCGCCTAAAGAGGCCGGGCGAGTGGGAGGGCTCCTCCCACTCGCCCAAAGGGGCCGGGCGAGTGGGAGGGTTCCTCTCACTCACCCAAAAGGGGCCGGGCGAGTGGGAGGGTTCCTCCCACTCACCCAAAGAGGCCGGCCGAGTGGGAGGGCTCCTCCCACTCGCCCAAAGGGGGCGGGCGAGTGGGAGGGCTCCTCCCACTCGCCCAAAGGGTCCGGGCGAGTGGGAGGGTTCCTCCCACTCGCCCAGTTGGGCGAGTGGGAGGGCTCCTCCCACTCGCCCAAAGGGTCCGGGCGAGTGGGAGGGTTCCTCCCACTCGACCAAAGGGGGCCGGGCGAGTGGGAGGGCTCCTCCCACTCGCCCAAAGGATACGGGCGAGTGGGGGGGGGTTCCTCCCACTCGGCCAAAGGGAGCCGGGCGAGTGGGTGCTCCCTCCACTTGCCCCGCCGCCTCTTTTTGCCTTGACTGGTTTTGATCGCCTTTGAGCGGTCGCTCTACTTGCCTCGGCCACCTTTACTATCTCGACCTCATCCGCGTCGGTTCACACCGAGTCGAAAAATATGAGGGTTGCACACTAGTGAGTTATTTCATTCCACATTTGATGTTAACAACTTCATCGGATTTGTCTTTCTTAACTTGGAGGAGAGTGTTATTCCACATTTGATAACACGATCTGACTTGTTTTGGTCCTTCTCCTGTTGATTGGTTTCATTCCACATTTGATGAGTTCCAATTAATTTTAGAAGAACAGTAACCGCCATTCCTATAGGAACACAAGTATAGTTGCGGTTTCCAGAAGTCCATAAATCATTTCATTGAAAACTGATAATGGATTCTGCGGTTGAACCTAAAATACTTTACATAAGCGTCCTCTTAGCTAATTAAAGTATTACGTTTTATAAGTAGAAATAGATAAATATACATTTTCCAAGTTTGAATTCATTCTGAATGAAGTTCTCTGTTGGAAATTACAGGAGCTGTTGCTGATGGAGGAGCACGCGCAGTTTGGGATCCAGAGCAGGATGATCTGCTGAGCGATGATCTATAGAGTGTTTGTTTGGTTTCTTTCTTTGGCTTAGAGCACTGTTTTTAGCTCTCTTCTTTTCATCTGTCGGTTTGGACTATATTATTTGCTCTTCTGTTGGTCATGAGACACTAGGTGTTCTGGTACATGTTTCTCTGATTGTACTTTTGACTACGATGTGCTGCTGCTGAGCTTATGTTTTATTTTTATGCGCGCATACATACTTCTGTTTTCCTTTCAATCCAATATGTTATGACAAGTGTTGTGGACACGATTGTGTATTGAGTCGAATTTGGTTGAACACTACACACACCAACCATTTTCCGACGTCGGGTTTACCGCGGACATATGAGGAGATTGTTAGGTATTTGGTTTAATATATTCGTGCGTGTCAGGACCGACTCGGAATGACCCAACGGATTTTGTGTCACTAGGGTTAAAGACTCTACACTGGAGATACTATATAAGGACATTCAATACGGATGAGTCTTAGTAGAATATCTTGAGCGGAGCCCTCTACATCATACACACATAACAAGTTCATGAGAATGCATCCTCAACTAGAAATCATGAAAGGTATAAATTTTGATTTCAAACTTCGTAGTCTATTCACTTACATAAAAATATACTAACAACAATCTTGAATACATAGATTTTGGGGAGCTATTAAAGACGATCGAATTATACTTTTTGTAGCAACTTCATGGGAATGCGTCATCGACTACAAATTATGAAAGGTACAAATTTTGATTTCAATTCTCTTATCCTTATTCATTTACATAAAAATGTTGTAACAATGTTTTACTTTATTGCAGAGGTTTTTGGGAGCTATTGAAGACGTTCAATTTTTAGATTATCCTTTATATAGCAAAGAAAACATGATAACTAGTCCAATTTTGTAATGCCAAATGATATAGTATAGTACAAACAATTATTTTTAGATTACCTTTTTTTTTTATTTTTTTGAGTGGTTTGCTAGTAACCATTTGGTTTTCAAATAGTCATTTTCAAATTAAATGATTTGCTAGTAGTAATGGTTTTTTAAAAGCCAAAATGAATTTGCTAATAACAACACCCTTTTTAACAACATTGTTAACAAAGGAGTTTGAAAAAATTTACCCTACCAAACTTTAGTGATATATAGTACGTGTGACTTCTCTCCCGCGCTCGACCCACAAGCCCCAAACTCCCCGCCCCCCGGAATCTACCTCAGAGAAATCATATGGCTAATGGAGTCATACTCCTGTCTATTGTAGCTATCATCAGAGAATGGCCATTCTACAAGACTCGTGAGAAGTAGCTCGGCTAATCGTCCGCCCATCTTCTGTACCCATTCAAACTCATCTCTAGTCGTGCCTCCGCTGCATCCTGACCCTCAACTCCGCCGAGACCATCGACTCCTGGAAACCGCTCATGATCTACAGTTCCCATCCTGCTATAAGGTGCACTCTGTCAATCCCACAATAACTCGGCCTAATCTCACCTCTGCCAGCAATAATTCTCACCCTTCACAAAGCTCAAGGCCCTCAACACCTACCGCTCGACCCAACTTCCTTCTACAAATATACGTCTATCGTTCGATCCAATTCCCAACCATTGACTAGCTCCGACGCGCCGACAGAACATCCAGGGGATTTCATCGTCGGCAGCAACTACGACAGTGTGATTCCTGCCTGACGGAAGGCTTCTGGCGAGCCGAAACAGCGGCCCTTGCTCTCCTCCAAACTCTTCTGGATTGCGTAGGATTTCGGGGGTGCAGGATTCATGCACGGGGCTTCGGTAATAGGAGTTAAATAAAATAAATTAGAATCTTCTTAAATTTTTTGGTGGGCAGCAAATATTGATTATTGAGCTGCTAATATAATACCCCAACAATTATTAGGTGAGCTCGATACGACAGTTGGATGCTCTAAAATGTATAAAGCACTGACATGTAATTATAGCATATATATATACATACGACACATGCACGACATATATTATATTTTCACAACATACAATATATGATAATTTCACGATATCTACGACATTTCACACACGCACGCACACACATTGAAACTTCGTATATGATGCTTCACAGCATATTAGACACTTTGCGGTGAATTTGACATAGTTTTTTTTATTTATTCTTGCCGGTCTAAGAGCACCTAATGGTTGTTCAACTTCAAGGGATATTGAACAAAAACTCATGTTTTTATTTATTTAGAAGTTAACTATAGTGTTAGGTTTTTTATCATGTAATTCACCAAAAATAAAATTGGATAAATCCAATTTCAACAACAAAAACTCGTGGTAAATTCAAAATCCATGGTTCCTCGCCAGATTCCCGCTACTTTATCACTGCATTACTCCACCTCATACCCACTTTTTGGAGACCACGTGTGCCCTAACGTTTCCTCTTCCACGCTCGTCGTTCCCCGCATCCTCCTTACCGATCCCACACCGCTCCGCTCCCGCTCGCAAAACCTTCACGATCCCACTCGCGAAACCTACGCCTCCCCCTCCTCGCCCGTTCCCCCTCGCCATTCACACATCGGGAAAGCTTTGCCGGCAGCGATTTTGGACATCTTCCGTGCTGCACTTCCGTCGACGCCGCCAACATCCTCGCACGCTCTCAACTGGCCGACATCGCGCCCCTCCACCGCCTTCTCTCTGCTTGCACTGGTAATCATCGGCAACTCCTCTCGGCTCCATAATTTGGTACAACCTCTAACCGATCTTCCAACGCCTTGGCCATGAGTCGCAGACAACTCCTCCCATCCAAAATCCCTTGCTAGAGCACCGTCCAGGCAACTCCGCCCTCCTGCACGATCGGCGCATCCCTCCAAGCAACTCTGCCCTTCTTTCGAGCAGAAATCGCCGCATCCAGGTTCTTCCTCTTCAGACGCAGGTTACGCACATCTTCTTTCCTGCTCTTCTTTCGATTTTTTAATGCGTCAACTCACCCCTTTCTTCCTCTTCGCAGCAGATATCGCAAGTTTCTTCAGCCGCAGGTTATGCACATCATAGTTGCTTTGCTACTTCCAGCTTCCAGGCTCCCTTCTGGCTTTCAGCTTCTTCTACCTAATTATTTTGCTTCAACTCATCGATCCCTAAACAACTAATTCAGGCTCCATCTTTGTCCTGTTCTTGCACGGTAATTTCCCTCCTTCCAGTAATTTATAACTGTGGAATGCATCATGTTAATTTCCCTCCTTCCAATGTGGTTGGGGGACTAATAAAAAAAATCCGAATTTCACATTTGCATTATCTGCAATCAGAAGATTCATTGTTTTTTATGTTCTGTACTAAGTTCTGCAATGATTAATGCTTAAGATGAGTTCTATTACGCTATCATTTTTTTAACTTTTGATGTATTTACGCTGTACCGAGTTCTTTTGCTGATTTATTAAGTTTAGATGATGCATTCATGAGTTAACAAAAATTGACAGCTCAACTTTGCATCATCTCAAAAATGTTCTGCAGATTTCTTGGCATGTTTCCCCATTATTTGCTCTACCTTGCTCTCATCTTGCATGTCTCTCTTGCTGATTTTCAATTTCTGACTGACTTTTATAGTATTTCGTAGAAATAATCTTCACTACTGACCGGCTTAATGTATTTGAAAGAATGTTTGCTTCAATTATTATCCAGAATACTTCCTTTCCATATATTAATCCACCGCATAATGACAGAAACAATTTATATTAATCCACCGCATAATGACAAAAACAATTTATATTAATCCACCACATATTGCCGGTGATGTTTTGATTTTCTATTTTGATGTTTTCTTAGCATTCTTTTAAATTGATCACACTCTACTTATGACTTAGTTACTCTTCTTACATTAATTTAGCTAATATTCTATTATTAGTTATGATCATTGTAAATTGTACAGTTGTTGGGATAACGACAATATGCAACATTCCAACCCCGAGTTACCTTACTATGCCACCGGCTAATCAATCAGAAGCGTCCACTTCAAGACAACATGCACAATTATTACAATTACCTGCAGCTATAATCCCAACTACATTATCTACCTTACCAACAACATTGCGCAACTCTGCACGACATTGTTATCCATCTGCCACTAGAATGGAGTTACCTTCGCCAAATATTGCACACACTGCAATGCAAAACTGTTTAGTCGAGAAACAAACAGTTTATGTTGTAGAGAGGGGGAAGATATACATTCCAACTATACCGGCACCAGAAGATCTCTTCGCATTGTTCACTGCTCAAACAACTGAGGGGAGACATTTCAAGCAAAACATACGTTCGTACAATCATTGCTTCTCATTCACCTCCATGGGAGTTAGCTTAGATAGAAACATTATTTTTCTCTTATATTTTTCTTTATTTATATTCCATCACAGTAGCGCACATGTAAGAAAAGTTCAACATTTTGTATTGTTTTTTTTGCCAATTTTATGTAGCAGAATGGAGCCATGAAGGCTCTTTACTTCAAATTTTCTTGATAAATGGAAGACCTGAAACCATTTGTTTATGATGCCCTTTTATATGAGTTTTTATTACCATTCAGCATTTCATGTCATTCTGCATAGGAAAGTTTTGATAGAGTGACATCTCCAACTTTGCCCAATGGGAGCATGTGCATTGTTAACATTATTTCTCCCCGCTCCACGCTTCTATCCATTGCCGACGACTCCATTCATTGCAGGTTCCAGCATTTCCAAGTTCAGTGGTGCATTTCCAGGTTCCAGCATTTCCAAGAATGTGATTCATTTGATCTCTTTTATTACCTATTCTTGATAATTTTTTGGAAGAAGGAAGTGGTGTTTCTCTGCTTATAACCATCATCATTGCAATCTTAACCTTATTCCAATGAAAAGGTTGATGCTATGAATTGACATTCATTCCAATGATTCTTCAGATGTTTAATTTGTGATTTTTTATCAATATGTAATGATAACTTTAAGCTTCTCTTACTGTCTGAGATTTTATGTTATTTTTATCAATATGTAATGATATCAAAATTCCTACTTTCATAACAGAAAAATTGATACTTAATTTCATATACTAATTCCAATTGAAAATTGTTTCTAATTATGTTTAAAATTGCTACTGTAATAACAAAAAAAAAATGATACTCAATGTCAGATACTAATTCCAATTGCTTATTACTATTTCTACATGTTTACTAATCAAACCTCATACAATTTTGAACATATAAATTTTGAATCAAACCTCATATGAGAATTTAGAAATTTTAAATATTAAATAACTACCGGGGCGGGCGAAGCCCGCCGAGGGGGCAGGCGAAGCCTGCTTGAATGCAGCCGAAGGCCGCAGCGCCGCATCGAGAACGGGCAAATCCCGCTTGAATGTCAAGCGGGCGAAGCCCGCTTGGTTACGGGCGAAGCCCGCAGCGACGCATCGAGAACGGGTGTAGCCCGTTCGAAGATGCTAGTATATCTATATATAATCATTGGGTTTAGGTTTTATATAAAACCACTCGTGAGAGGTGGTTTTTCGGATGAGCCGCTGCCTTTGGATTGCCACCTAGAAGAAATAATAGCCAGTCGGCCTGTAGCCTATTGGGAGGGCTGCCCATCTCCTTTCTCTCTCTCCCGTTTTCTCTCTCTCTCTCTCTCGTGCGACGAGGAGGCCGCCAGCCTCGTGGTGTTTTGTCGTTGGAGAGGGTGGTGTCGCTGGTCTTGGAGGTGAGCCGCCGGCGTTGGAGAGGGAGTCGTCGTCGGGCTTGGTGGAGATCGTCGTTGACGTTGAAGGCTTGCGTGTGTGCAGTTAGCCTTGACGGCGTTTGGTCTCCGGTGGTGGCGTTTGGTGTCCGGTGGTGGCGTTGGTCTCCGGTGGTGGTTGCGGTTGAACGTCGGACTTCGACGTTAAGGTTCCGGTGAACCTTGTGCATCCGCTAGGCGGATTGCAGTCCAGATCTTCTACTCGCCCGCGGATCGTGCGCGTCCGGCGCATCTGCGGTGTTTCACCGGACGGTCATTTCTTCTCCTGTTATTTTCATGTAATCTCATTTATTTATATTGTTTGATTTTATAAATATTTGTGGTTGTGCGCCGGCGGAATTTATCGGGCGCAGTTTGGGTCTTATTTTGTGTTCTTGTTACCTGCATTATTTTATAGCTGTGCCTACGTTTGTACCAGATTTTACAGCATTTAGGCGTAAAGAAAGCAAATATGAGAAAATAAATCTCCCCTAGCATTACTGTAGTTCTTGATTTTTTTTTTTAAAAGTGCATATATCATGAAATTAAAACCAAAAAGGTAAACAAAACTACAACATGTTATCCAAGTCTGCACGAACAAGCTCGGCAAACTCAATCTGGGTGCTATCAACATCTAGATATACAAAGTTTCCCCGTAGGGCAAAACGAGCATAGAAATCAGCAACTCTGTTGGCCTCACGACCAATATGCTGGAATCGAAGCTGAGGGAAGCCACTCAGGAAAGAGAAGCCCTCCTCGCCGTCCACCGTGTAAGACACCCATTTTTTCGCTACAAAACTGGGTCTTATGCCCAGAACCGCCGTTTTGCAGTGACACCAACACTCGGGAAGGTCGCCACTATAAAACGCCGATCATGCCGGCTATATCGATCACAGAAGAAGAAAAGTACAAATGAAGCAAAAGTAAGCTCAAGCTCACATCACATGAAATATAGATCTCATAAAATAGATGTCCACAGATATAACTGAATAAAAATATAACAATAATAAATGGCTCATGCCCAGTACATCATTCCCTCACTACAGAATCACTCGCGGAAGCTAAAACTACTAAAGACACTCACGGATCTTGTGACTGGCGCTCCCATGCTAGATTGACCCGCCTCCATCTGCACCGGCCTCTGGTGGTGCTGCGTCTCCTCGATCCCCTAAAATGATATGGTCCACCGACCGTTAGTCAAAAAACTAAGTCTCGTTTCTCCCCCATCCACCCCCAGTGGCCCTAGGCACCGAGCGGGAGGATGAAGCGGAGGACAGCAAGAGGTATAAAATAAAACAAGTGACATGTCTTAGCTACAGGAGTGTCTATCACTACGCAGGTGTTTATATATAATTGAAACAGTAAACAATAAGTAATCAGGATAAAGAAAAAGTAAAGAATAGTAAAGTAAGCTGGTAAAGACAGATATATAATAGAAAAGTAACCATTGATTTATAGGAATGCACATATAAATCTATAGACCAAGGGGTCGTTTAGCAAGACCTATCATATAAAAAGTCCCATAACCAATTTATACGATAGGGGTGGAGGTTGAAATGCAATGTTTATGCTATGACATGCAGTGTTATGCTGGGTAATGTTATGATCACACAAGTACGACTCACACACTTCGACTCTATGCGCACAGACCTTTAGTTCCCCTTTTTTGGAGCTAGCAAGACTCCCAGGATACCCCGTAGTGGAAAACGGAAGCGGTGGGTTGGGCCTCACCCACCTCTAGGTTGGTACACACTACCTAACCTAGACCTATCGTACGCATCAACGCAAAATCGCAGAGCGCCTGCGTACTCTTACTGGCTGGACCACCAGACTTTCTTGGCTAAGTGTAAATCCACACTTGCCGAGTCAGTGTATGGACATCGGTGTGAATGACCGTCTATACCGAAGACCCACCACCTTTATGCACATGTAATATGATTACTGTGTATCTCCGAGCCATAGGCACCCCGGGCTAACCCGCCCGTCGCAACAACCTTCCGAGCCACCTGCTTGCCGGACAAACCCGTCCGCAGCCACATCCACCGAGCCTACTGCTCGTACGACCAAACAAGGTAGCACCCGCAGCAGCGGGGTGTGGGTGAGTGTATTATTGAGTTAATCTTGCATAATAGTTTTCTCCTATAATTTAGGGTTAATCTTGGACTTCCCGAGGTCTACCCTGTGAGAGGCTCGCAGCGGTACTATAAGGTACGATGGGATGATAGCCCAAACCGCCCTTTCCAAGACACTTATTATTATTGATAACTACCCATGAACATACCCCTCTTACCATTTCACTTGAGTTAACCATAAGTGTTTTATATCTCACTCCAAGGGAAAGACGATCTTTCGCCAATCCCGAGCACACCCTTGCCCCTTAGCTTATCGGGCACACTCAACATATAGACTCATATTGGTGACCTCAAATCTCCTCAACCAGACTAGGTACACCATCTACCTCCCATTCTCACCTAATGGTCTACAAGTATCAAGTTTTACAGTTTTACTATACACCGACTAAATGAGCTACATGAGGTGCATGAGAGGTGGTACTCCAAGCAATCATCTGAATGACCTAAGATTTTTATTGGGGGTGTGTTGTGATATCTTAACATCATCTCCAAAAATTCATAATTTTCCTACTTTATTTGGTATTTATTATAATTTCTCCAAAATCAGGGAACCTATGACTTTGTACATCAAGTATGGTTTTCTGACATGGTATGACTTAACTAAAATTTGTACAACTAGATAACAGCAAAATAGCAACCATACCTGAATTTCACAATTTTCCAGAAAGGTTTTGATCTCCAATTAAAATATAAACTAATTAATCAAGATCAATGATTAACAAAGAAGCTACTAGAAATTCTCATTCAATAATTGCAAGAAAATTAGCTGGTGTCCAAAATGGTCAGAAAAGCTCATTGATGGAGTTCCATAATCTTATAAATCTATTTGACCATATAATTCAATTAATTAAATAAACATGCCCAAGGTCACCTTGTGAAGGAAGCCATATATAAATAACTCCAAAAATTATTCTAAAATTATAAGATCATGTGTTTGGCCTAATAAGTCCTTTGACCAATTTCCATAATTTTTCAGTGAGTATTAAACTCATAAATAAATTTTCTTACAACTAGGGTAAATATTGGGGCTATGAATGAAGTACTATATATATCAATCCAAAATTCATAACAAAATTATCGGAGAATGATATCATCCATATAAGCTTACTGCCAAAATTTCATGAACATCCAAGGTATTATGATTATGTAAATTCTTAATATAAGAAAGTACCATAACTAGTTCTTAATTAATTCAGAGAGGATAAGTGTCCCTAAAAATTCCAGATAAATTATCTGAGACTCTACACCACCCTATGAACCTCTCTACCAAATTTCAAGTCAATCCAAGGACATATGACCTTATGACCTTCAATAGGTTCAATATACAACCCTAAGGTTTAAACTAGGGTTCTAGGGCACATCCACCCTAAACCACCCAAAAACACTTGTGGGGGTATTTTATATGACATAAAGTCAGTGGTCAAAGTTTCACAACATTTGGATGAGGGTTGATCTCCCAAATCCATCAAGTGCACTTTTGATCTAAAATACCATAGTTTGACCAAGTTTGGGTTACTTAATTACCATACCGATTCAATCCCAAATGGGATGAAATTGAATGAGGAGTTTTGATATCATTAGACCCTATAGTTAGTTATTACATGAATTATTAAATGTCTACAAAAATATAGAAAAAGTTTCTCCAAAAATTCTCAGTTTTTGGATATGTTGAGGATAAGGGTAAATCTAACCTATGCTCAAAATTTCAAAGCGTTTGGACGTCTGGATTAATGGGGGCACTCAAATCATTCTCAGATCAACCCTATGTATAGGTTGCACCATTTTGAGTGCTGCAGTCAAACCAGTGGGTCAAATTGGCTCAAATTAATTTTAAATTAAAGTAGACATCATGGGCTACAAGTTTGGTATAGGTCACTTTTCCAGTAGAGGGCTCTAAGTATTTTCTATAATTATTTTTAACTACTGTCAGTAAAGGGACATAAATAGGAGTATCAAATATAAACTTGCACAGATCTTAAAACACAAACGAAGGGCATCCTTTCATCTTCTCCAATCGGCCAATGACCACGGTTGGCTCGTCCTGTAGCAACTTGGGAAGTGATTTCCCGGCCACCTAGACGCTCTCCCGGTCGGCCAATGCCTCCACCACCTCCGTTGAGGTGGCGACCGACGATGTACGGTGGTTGGCCGGTCGGAGGCGGTCGGAATCAGGAATTTAAACAAGGGAAGAAAAGCTTGAACACAAGCTTCCGGCCATGCCGATCTAAGACCAATTGGCCCCAATTCTAGTGGCCAAAATGATGAGATCTACCCACTAAGAAATAGATGAGAGGGGAGGACCTGAATTGTGGCTTGTAGTCGTGCCGATCGCCGGTCCGCCATGGTTGGTCGAGAGATCTTGGGTGCCATACCGGTAGGTGCTTAGGTAGGAAAATTCTTCTAAAAAATGGGGGAAACTCATTCCCTCCACCCCTTGAGCCCTTTTATAGAACCAAATCCTGGTGGGGAGGAGATGAAGTTTGGGATTCCTCCATTAACACCATTCATGGTGAAAATTTCGGTCATCCCCAAAGGTCACCCAATTCATCATCCAAAAGAGTTGGAAAATCCTTTAATATTCTCCTAATTGATGGGGGAAATGAATCCCCATCAATTGGGAGGACTTTTGGACTCCCTTGGCCATGAATTTGGCCACCAAAACGAGTCTCGTCCGCCTTCCGTCGATTGAGCTACCGTTGGTGCTATTACTAGCGCCTGTGCTAACATCTTGACGGCGTAACGCTCGCCGGTTCGGCAACCGCCAGGCGCTACCGCTATCGCCAGCGCTAGCGCTAGCGCCTGCGCTAGCGTTTCGACAATATTTGGTTCGTCTCAGCGGTTCAGTGTTCGTCTCAGCGGTTCACCTAAACCACCACTATCGCCAGCGCTAGCCGCTAGCGCCGGCGCCAGCGCTAGCGCCACATCCAATACACCTCCTTATTTCTACGGTTAGATAATTGGGGTATTACGAGGGGACCCCTTTACTGGGTTAGATACGTCATGGTGGGGTCATGGGTCACGGTGATGCCCTAAGGCCAACCCTAGGCTTGGTAATTGGAAATCACTATCCACAGACCATGGTGATTTTCGCCTCGAGCATAAGATCTTATGTTCTATTTGCACATCCTAGGGTTTTGTCATGACCTAGTCATGACAAAACTGTCCTAGGGGTCTAGTCGTTTGGGGGATGTTACACACCGTCACGCTCCAGTCGCCACGGCGCAAACCAACAACACAGCTGTTCATATACTGTAGTCCTTGATAAGCATCGCTAAGCATTGTGGCAGTGTTGATGCATATGGAAGCTTTTGTAGCATAACTAATATGACGTATATATCTTAATCCTAACACTATTGTGGTCTCTGGTAAGTCTCGATATGCATCGAGGGACACAACATCTAATTACACTCTTGAAATCCCGTGACAAAATGAAGCGTAATTGATATTTTAGTTGAGATTACAGTTCTAACCGAACGCGTTCATATTGATCTTCATTAGAAGTGATGTCTATTTGAATTTTATCATATATTTAGAAAGTTCTCTATCTATATTAACATCTCTTCCTTTTGCATTAAGCCAGACTATTTTGTTTGGGGAACAATACGTCCATAGAACTATTCGCACTCTAGGATATGTATGTTCATGCTCTGCATAAAATGAAAGTCATTGAAGCATTGAGCGAGGCTAGCTTAAAGAGGTAAGTTATAAAGCATAGGATTATCAGATGCCATCAACCTATCGACAACTCGATTGAAAGCGGGTGCATGCAAAATGCTCTTGTGGATGTCAATATTCTGATAGCTCATCCACATCCTGATCCATGGGTATCAGGATGCTGAAAGCCCAACAGAACACTGATTGAAATAGAGACGACGCACAATGTTTCCAATGGATATCAAGATGCTAATAAACTTATTAACATTTTGATAAGAAGTGATAAAATTTATTGCATCATTATTCTTGACCTTCTTCTCAACCTCTGTCCATTCCTTTCTTGGGACAGACTCAGTTGTTGAGGATTCTCCTGCCTTTTGTCTGACTGGAGCTAGAGGACCTGTGAGAAGAACATTATAGATGTTTTCATCAATTAAGTTCATATAAAGTCTTATTCCGGCCTTCTAGAGTGTGAACTTATTTAAGTTACACACTGAGGGTCTTATAGAAGCATAATCCTTAGTACTCATTTTCTTTATAAAATATGTTTGTAATAAAGAGAAATAAGTGCGTGAGGCCTTTTTGATCAAGGTGTTAACATTTTAATGATCAACCTATCTCTGCTACCAATTAAAAGTGCACAGTGTGCTTCTGAGAATTCTCTAGAGGGGGGTGAATAGAGATTTAAATTTATTTCTAACCTAACTATGCAAGTACAATAAAACCTAAGTGTTATGCTCCATCAAATACTTATCCAGAATAAAAAATGCTGAAATATAAAGCAGGAAACCAGTAAAGTAATCTAAGCTATGAGGGCAGCACAAAAAATAAACAATCCAGAAGACACATAGATTTTTATAGAGGTTCCCCAAAATATGGGTACTCCCTCTTCTACCACCAGGTAGGAATGCACCACCTGTGCCTGAGTCTTTTGGTAATGAGACTTTTAGAACTACTGATCTTTTGACAAGGAGATCATGAACCACCAGATCTTTTGATAAGGTGATCTTGAACCACCAGATCTTTTGATAAGGAGATCTTGAACCACTGAATCATTTGGAAGAGGGATTCTCAAAACTCTGTACAACTGGGAATGAGAAGGAGAAAGAAAGAAGGGGAGAAGAGTAAGAATTATGTTTTCAGAATTCTTATGAGGGTTGTATGAAGAACAACTTATTGAATCTTTCACTGGATCTGCTCTTGATTAACTCCTGCTTATGATAGTGTTGTATTGCAGGAGCTATGGATGTCAGATCCTTTCTGTTTACACTGATTGAGATCTTTGCTGCTACATGATTGCGATGAAGAGCAGCTTTCAGATCCTTTTGTCTCATCCACTACTCCAAGTCGCAAATTCGATCCAATTTCATAACATCCTTCTCCATGATATGTGCCATATATATGATGAGGACAACAACAACACTATGGTACCAAATCTCCGGTGCAACAAACGCTGAGAATTGAGCACAGATGCCACCGTCCTTCGATGTTCTTTCCTTCCCCCGGAGTGAGATAGCCGCACTAGCCGACACCGCTCAGAAGAAACCCTTGGCCCAAACCAGCACCGTCGACATTACAAGGGGAGTTCCTTGATTCTTCTTCTCCGTCTTTCTTTCTTGTGCGATACATTGGTGTTTGAGATGAACGATCGTTCTTGTGTTATTTTGTAGTTTTTGTTTCATGGTTGATGTAATGACAATGATCATCCTCTCATTTGTTATGTCACTGTTTAAAGGGAGAGAAACACTCCAATAATGAACCAGCTAATTCCAGAAACATGAATTAAAGCAGTTGTACGTGTCGTAATTTAATGAGAAAAAGTGCCTATTTTTTCAAATCCTTACAATAATTCCTTTCCCACGTGTAAAGACCACATTATAGCATTTGGTTAGCTATAAAAATATAGTGCGCTTATATTTGCAGGCTTAAAACTGCTATTTGCTGCCTTTCAATATTTGCAACCTCAAATTGATATTTGCAACCCCAAATCAATATTTGCAACCCCAAATCGATATTTGCAACACCTAGCTAACAAAATTTAAAATTCAAATTTTTTATCATATAGCAATGATAACAATTATAATATCAAAATAAACAAACAAAACATTCAAAAAAAAATCTAAACCACACCCCCATGGTGGGGTGCGGCTAGGCCGCACCCCCATGGTGGGGTGCGGCTAGGCCGCACCCGCATGGTGGGGTGCGGCAAAGCCGCACCACCCATATTGGGGTGCGGCAAAGAAGAACCCCCCCCCCCCGCACCTTGCGGGGGATGCGGCCGAAACCGCCCCCCCCCCCCCCCCCCCCCCTCGGCAGGTGCGGTCGGAGCTCACTTCTCCTTAGGAGCGCGGTTTCTCATTTCCCGAGTGACGCGACCTTCAGAGGGAGCGTCCTCGTTTTCATAGCGACCGCTCTCCGATGGCGCTCGTCTGTTCCCTTGGTTCTCCGTTCGCTCAGAATGCTCTCGTGTTCGTTGCGCACTCAGAATGCTCTCACGTTCGTTGCGCGCTCAGAACGCTCTTGTGTTCGTTGCACACTCGTAAAGCTTCTGCGTTCATTGCGCGCTCAGAACACATTCATGTTCCCGACGCGCGCGACAGTTAACTTTTCTTAATTTCTCAGATTGCATGTCTTGTTTGTTGTCTTCATCGTCGTCAACGAAGCTGCCCGAACTGCCCAACCTGCCCGAACTGCCCGAAGGGTGAGACAGTCATTTACGAAAAATGGCAATCCATGTGCTCCAAATCGGCAAACATGATTCGCTCGTCAGGTGGTTACGGTGGTTATAACGGCGAAATTACCAGGCTACCCCTGCCCAATGCTATAAAAGAAGCCCAGAGCCTTCATTTCAAGACATCTTGCCTTCAACACCCGAGAGAGCTCAGTTGATGATTTCCTCTGAGTTCTCCTTCGACGCTTGAAGATCTTCTTCGACCTTCGAAGATCCCCTTCGAGTCCTTGAAGATTTCCTTCGCTCCAGAAGTCAATCTTCCTAAGCGATTTGGGAATCCTCCAGGTCCAGAAAGACGTCTCGGTAATCTCACTTTCGTTCCCAGAAGAAGAAGTACTTAGCTCTCCGAGAGGTGGTCTGTCACCCTCGGAGCTCTCTCTCTCTCTCCTACCATTGTAACGAGTCGCGACCTGTCGCACTCGAGTTCTTAGTTTCCAATTGTAATGCACCAGTGGATAGTGGAATTTGGCCGGCACAACTCCGGCCGCATGATTTTTCACCATTTTTGGGTTTTCCACGTTAAAAGTTCTCGTGTCACTTACTAAATTCTTTCATTAACTGTTAGTGCGCTCAGTTCTCTCCCGAGCTAAGGCGGTTTAATTCGA
Source organism: Dactylorhiza incarnata (assembly GCA_033032865.1). NCBI lineage: Eukaryota > Viridiplantae > Streptophyta > Magnoliopsida > Asparagales > Orchidaceae > Dactylorhiza > Dactylorhiza incarnata. The sequence goes on along the minus strand of JAWHQI010000181.1, from coordinate 714,156 downwards.
CCGGTTTACTAGAGCATCGAGCGGCCCGCAACACTAACAATGCAACAAATTTAACCAAAATCTAACCAAAACGCTATTTTATTCGTGGCAAGTTTTCGAAAAATCCTAAATAAAAAAACAGGAGACTCACATTGGGTAATAATAAGAGAATGAACGATGAAATAGCTTCACTGTCGGCGGAATAGTTGATCAACGACTCGAGTGGACGACAATGGCCTATTAATTATGTGTTATGAATAACATTTCGAATGATGCTCATTCAAAAATATAAGAGCAATGTTAAGTGCAAATCTATTACGGCTATGTGCAAACCACGGTTAAGTGCAAACCAAAAAATTTTAAGTGCAAACCCAAATGTTAGGTGCAGACCAATTATAAAAACAAAAAAAAATATGCATTCGTCTATAAGTCCATGTCAATTAGTCCAAAATATGAGTCCTTTTGTGCAAAATTTTATACTACAAAGTCCCTGATAATTAATACAAAACATTAGTCTTTTTTTGCAAAATTTGATACTAAATTGTGATATCCAAAACACCATTGTGAGTTTTCAAGCATTCAACCTACATAAAAATAAATAAAAATTATGTTAGTATAGATATTTCTGGGCTAAAAACTTGATATGATGAAAGGATCTAAAGCAAGAAAGGAGTACCCGAGTGTGCAAAGTGAAATGACCAAAATCCCGAAGTGGTTGCTCCATGATGATTTTTAGTATCTGCTTCAAAATAACAAATATTAGTCATCATGATGATAGATTTTAGCAAAAGCAAGAAAAGAGTACCTTTAGAAATTGTTTTTGGGCAAAGTAACCGCTTCATTTTCAATAAGTTTCTCCCATTGCTTTGCATTTTCTTCCCGATATCTTCTCCAAATTGATATTATTGGAGGTAATTTAAAACCTTCACGCAAGTGCAGTTGGACAAAATGATTCCCATTTATAAACCCGATGTACGCTATCTTGTGAGAAGAGGGAGGCGGTGAATGCAACGGTAACAGTGTGAATGATTGATATGTAGACAAGTGAACAAAAATAATATTGTAATAAGAAGCAACCACCAATCCAATATCAGGCATTGACATCCACTTGTCCAATGGAGCTGGAATAACATCACAATCCAGTGAGCTAAGTAACTCTGCTCTTCTTTCTGTTCCAAATATGTCAACATACAATCTCTCTTTGTTTTGCATTTCTAAAGATAGCTCATTACGTACCTTTTGCCAGTTATTACCCATGCCCATAGCATTACTAACAACTCTATACCCACAATGGTCATCTGGAATTACATCAATCACATCTGTAATATATTCTGAAACATGTGGAGGCATTTCCTTACGCACAGTTCGTAGCAATCTACTCTCTTTTAGTACCAACTTACGTGTGGATCGTACTGTAGTTGTTTTGGTTGACACTTGCTCAGCCATCAAGACATGCTCAAATAGAGACGGATCACGTTTTGTGGATTTTGTGTCATCCCTTAACCTCTTGTAGCTACCCCTCGGTCGACCCTTCAATGTCTTTGGTACCAAAGGCTCTAATGTTTGAGTTGCTGAGGGATCCATTAATTCACGTAATTTTTTCTTTATTTTTTTCTTTTATAATGAAGTTGTGCTATTGTATCTTTTTAGAATGCCTTCCATCTCAATGTCTATTTCATTGTCCGATTCATCTTCAACCTTAACGCTCTCACTACGTACTATCTCTTGCAAAACCAACTGCTTCCAATGATTGTGGATCATCCATAGTGGGAAAGAGTTTGATTGCTGCATATAAGGAAGTAAATCATGTGAACAAGGTAAACCCAATACATGTCTACTTTTATGTGTGCACTCGCCACCATCCATACACCCAGATTTAGCTAAAAGTTCTTCTTTTTTAATCAACTCTAAAGCAGTGAAAGAAATGCGTCCAACAAGCTCAAAGTATAAGGGACTACCAAACTCTTTATTCAACTGAATTGTGCTTTGACCAAATGCACGTTTTAACTCCGTGTGCTGCAAAGTAATCATATGATTAAAGGTTTTCCATATAGTTGTAAGGTTTCCAATTGACACTTCAAGAAATCTTTTGAGATAACTGTGTCCACTTTCAACGCGATTGGTGGTTGAATTATCCAAATGCAAGAACATATCGACCCATGCAGAAACAAAATATTCTTTATACGGCTCAATCCAAGTAGTAAGTACATAAGAACATACCTCCGGATATTTAGCATTGTACTCTTCTAACATAGTCTGAACACGATGTTTAAATCCAGTTTGTGTGGGCGCATCCACAATACATTGCCATACAAGCAAAAAAATTTCCCATTCCTTGCCATTTTTGAAATATTTTTTGCATTTGGCCAAAATATTTCTACTAATGTGTACCTTGCATAAAATATTTTTTGTTTTTGGAAATAAAACTACAATAGCATTCATAAGAGCAATTTCTCTATCAGTCACTATGACCTGCGGCAATGAATGTGGGTCCAACATATTTTTGAAGCAATCAAGTGCCCATGCATAACTAGACTGTGTTTCATCTGAAATGAATGCAAAGGCAGAATAAAATGTTTGGTAAGTTGACGTTACACCCACAATGCACAACAACGGCAATCGAAACCTGTTTGTCTTATAAGTACAATCCATGATGAACACCGTAGGAAACATTTTGCTAAGCTGTATAGATACTGGGTGTGCAAAGAACAATCTTTCCAAATTACCACTTTCTTTTGTAACTTTGTTAAAACAAACATATCCGGCGTCTGTAATACATTGATACAAAAACTGCATTTGTGTCCCACCTTGTAGCTCTTTCATTTGCATTTTCACTCTTTCATTGTATATTGTGCGCAATACAGTTTTGTTCGAAGGATCTCTTTGTTTCAATGTTGTAAGTATTTTTCTTGGCTTAACACCGGCTAAGTACATTTCATGAACAACGGTTTGCTCATTTAAATCTAACCTTCCAGCATATGAATGAGCTTCTAGGTGCACCCTCTCATGGTTGTGAACTCCACATATTACTTCCAGGCTCCACTCATTTAAATTTATACTTTTTTTGCCCTTTAAGTGAAAACTTACAACCACATCTCTTCGAACTTGATTTTCTCAAATTTTTTCTAACCCAGCCTTTATTACGTTGATTTTCCCGATAATACCCAGCTCTGTCGCAACCAAGGATAACTCTGGGTTTGAGCCTGCCTGAAAGTTTGTCTGCACTTTGTATGGTAATGACAAAACCCAAACCCATAGCAATGCTTCGTGCCCATTCCACCAAATCATCCTTACTAGTAAACATATTTGATGTAACAAAGTGCTTTCCAACGTCAATTTCCACTTTGGGATTTGCCTCTTCAAAAGATAATAAAGAACTTATTTAACAAAAATACAAGACAAATACCACACAAGTATTCAATTCACCAAAACTAACTAAAATACCACACAAGTATCAATAATAGGGGTGAAGAAAAGACAATACCTCCATCTGGAATTTGTATGGGAGAGACTACATCGACGGACAATTCCCATTCCTGTGATTTGTTCTCCATTCCTGCGCAAAAACAACAGAAAAATGCTTTTGAGCCAGATGCTTGCCGGCAAGATCAATTCCAAAAGGATTGGAATCAAAAAGATTTTTTTCATAGATCCACAGATTCAGCTAGGAGTCGGCCAAAAGAAGAGCTTAGTTTTCACAGATGCACATATCCAGGTAGGAAGAAGGGCTTAGCTACGTGATTCAAATTTCAAAGCACTTGGTGAAGGGGAATCAGAGATTGAATGCGCAAGTGCTGTTTTCATTGTGGCATTTTCACAAACACCTCGAGTGCACTTTGTGCAAAATTCTGTATGCATTCTCGGCGCAGACCAAATGACGCCAGCTCCTCAAAACAACAAAGGAAACCACTGAACTGGCTTGCGACGTCAAACTGCACACGACTCGAACTTACCTCGCCGAGCAAGACGGCAAGAAAGCTGCTCAAGGGCATCCTCCGGCGCCAACAAGGCCCGACCCTCCTGACCACCGCGACATGGAGGAGGCAGAGAACAACAGTGACATTGAGCGAAAAATGCACGGGAAGACTCGCGAAAAAGGCTAGAAACGGCATACCTTGCGATCGAGCCTCTTCTTCTACCGGCGGCACTGCGGGAGAGAGCACTGCGGGATGGAGCTAGGGTTCGGAAATGGGAAAGCCGAGTGTGCAGGGTTTGCACCTAAAGTTTTAAAAGATTTAAGAAAATGAAATTTCGTTTATTTTTTTGATCTGCACCTACCATATGAGCTCTGCACATAACAGCGCTTAAATATAATTACAAAATTTTTATTGCTCTTGCTTTTACTTACTCGACTAGTGCGCTCCATAACATTGGGATGGCACAACTGCAATTATCGTTAGATCTATGTCTATTTGTCGCCTCGTCCTTTTTATATTGTATTGCACATTCCCATCTTCCTCCTCACCGGCTTCGAAGATAGATCTAAACTACCAGATTCCAGAGAAGACAGCGAGAGACAAAAGCCACGATGCCGCTTTGGGGATCTCGAAGTGAGGAGGCCGTGGACGACTTCGATGACTATGATCCCACCCCGTACTCCGGTGGCTACGACCAAGCCCTCACCTACGGCCGCCCCCTGCCTCATTCCCACGAGACGTGTTACTCCATCTCCACCACCGGCGATATAGACTACGAGCGCCCTAATTACTCCTCAAATTCCCAGAGTTCTGTCTACGAAACCGACGAAGCCAATTTCGGGGATCGCTATGGCCGCCCTCGCCCCAAGCCCCAAATTGGCTCCCAATTCGGCCACGGCGGTGATGAAGTTTCCGGAGGCAGGTACGGATCTGAATACGGATCGGGTAACGAAGGTCGATCTCAGAGGCAGGAGTATGGATCCCAGTATGAATCCGGGTACGGTGGCGGGAGGCCGAAGAGAAACGAGGAAGACGGAGGTTACGAGAGGAAGGATCAGTACGGATCAGGCTTTGACAGGCAGGAGGAGCCGAAGCGTTATGGTGAGGAAGGGTATGGAGAGCAGGATTATAGTGGGGGTGGGAACAGGAGAAGCGATGAGGAAGAAGGATATGGAAAGCAAAGTTACGGTGGGGCTGATTTCCGGAGGAATGATGAGGAAGGGTATGACAAGAAAAAATATGGTGGTGGCGGGTACCAGGACGATGAGGAAGGCTCTAGGCGTCAAGGTTATGGCGGCGGTGAATACCGAAGGAGTGATGAGGAGGGCTATGGAGAAGGCGGTGATTTTAGGAGGAGTGGAGAGTCTGTGTATACTGGCAGGCCAAGCTACGTGAAGACGAGCTATGGTGGGGAAGATGAAGGGAGCGGGAGGTACAAGAAATCGGGCTACGCAGAGGATGAGAGTGAGAGGTATAAGAAATCGAGTTATGGTGACGAGGAGGACAACATCAGATACGAGAAGCCAAGCATCTATGGTGGCGAAGACGACGTGCGCCCTAAATATGTGAGATTACTTTCGAGCTTCGTAATCTCTTTATTTGTTTTTTGCATTATTAAGTGTTGAGTTTACTGGATTTTATTTAAATTAATGAGTCATGCCATGAAACTATGAGAACGAGTAAAAGAAAGAAGAGTAAGACGAGAAACTAGTATCTCGGAGAACCAATTTGGATTCATACCAGGGCGGTCGACCATTGAAGCTATACATCTTTTGAGGAGACTCATTGACAATTATCGGGAAAGAAAACAAGATTTGCATATGTTGCATCGACCTTGAGAAGGCTTATGATAGAGTTCCAAGAGTGATTTTTTGGAGTCTTAAAAAAGAAAGTTGTAAATGTATCATACATTGACATAATCAAAGATATGTTTACAAATTCAGTGACGAGGGTGAGGATATCTGAAGGATTAACACAGGAATTCCCTATCATTGTTGGCTTACATCGATGGTCAACTTTAAGCCCCTATGTCTTTACCTCTATCTTAGATGAGCTCACCAGACATATCCAACAAGCAATACCTTGGTGTTTATTGTTTGTGGATGATATTGTTTTGGTCGATGAGACGCGCGAGGGTGTAAACGCAAAACACGCTCGAGGGTGTAAACGCGAAACTTGAATCTTGGCGAGACACTTTAGAAAAGAAGGATTTTAGGTTGAGCAGGGCAATTGTAGTATATGAAACTTAAATTTAGCAGTGCAAGAAGGACAGATGACTCCGTTATTAAGTTGGGTGCTCACGATATTTCACGCAGTGAGTGCTTTAAATATCTGGGATCGATAGTTCAAAAAGATGGAGGTGTAGATAAAGATGTGATACATAAAATTCAAGCAGGTTTATTGAAGTGGAGAGGCGCGTCAGGGATCTTATATGATCGTAAAGTACCATTAAAATTTAAAGGCAAATTTTATCGTACTGCAATTAGACCAGCGATGCTCTACGGTTCTGAGTGTTGGAATTGTGCACATGAGCAAAAAATGAGAGTTGCGGAGATGAGAATGCTTAGGTGGACGTGTGATACACGAGACTGGATAAATTAGGAATGAATGTATTATGGATAAGACACGAGTGACACCAATTGTAGAGAAGATGTGAGAAGCTCGACTAAGATGGTTCAGACACGTACAAAAGAGACCATTAGAGGCACCTGTTGGGCGTTGTGAGTTTAGTCATTAAGCATGTTAAACGGGGGAGGGGTAAACCAATAAAGACTTGGAATGAAACTACAAGGAAAGACATGATGCACTTAGACATTATTGAGATTATGACTAAAGATAGGGCACAATGACGACAAAGGATCCATATAGCCGACCCCACTATAGTGGGATAAAGGCTTGAGTATTGTTGTTGTTGTTCCTTTGTGTTTTATGTAAGGTCCTGGAGTGCAGGACAGTCGATTGGTTTACTTTTTTGTTGGGGTTTGATCTGGAATTTGGGTCGATTAGTGCCCTTAATTTTCATTATGTTGAATGAATGATATTGAAAGATGCAAGGTTATTTATGAGTGTTTTAGAGTTCGTTTGGCGCGGCAGTGGTGGTCCTGAACGTGGTGGTTACGAGCCGTCGTCGGTTTGACGCGGCGTTTTTGCACCGGTGAATTTAAACAAAAATGCCACCGTCGTGAATATGTGTTTGGCATAACAACAATTATGACCGCCACCAAGAAAAGAAGTTTAAACATAAAAATGGATGGAGTTCCTTAGGTAAGGTCTAGCGTTCACGAACGATGATTCGTAACCACCGCTGTGCCACACGAACCTTTAGTGCCTTACGTTTTAGAGGTAGAGAATGGTTGTTGAAGGGGAACTATGGCAATGAGGGCAAACAAATGGAAAAAATAAGTTCAATTTTAGATTTAATGTAGACTATCAAATAAAACAGTCCAAATTTTAAAATATTTGATACAACATATGTATTCCATATACATATATAATTGTGCTGTTTTTAATCAATTGAGTTTACCTTGCTTTGTAAATGCACGTATAGCCCATAAACTTACATCATTCTTCATTAACCAAGCATATGCACATGAATTCTCTTAGATTACCCATGGCTCGTGTAAATACCATTTTAGAGTAGGCCTTAGTTGCAATCTAAAATAATTCATTCACTAGCAAACCAGGATATGACCACCTTAAATTAACATGTATAGGCATGCAACACTTTCTATTCATAGCATGAGGAAAAGGTTCAGTGATTGCTTCGATTAGCCTCTACAAAAGACAATCCAAAAGGTAAGAAAAATCATTTAATATCACAAATTAATATGAGATTATAAAATAAGAGTATGCAACAGAAATTTACCTTCTGCCGGCCAGTCATGAATGTCCGAAGCATGCTCTCAGCAAAATCTCCCAACATTTCATCGAGACAATAGAAAAATATCCCGAACTGTCTTTGCTCTTAGATTCTACAACTACAAATGCAAGCGTATGGGGACACATATTTCCATCCAATCTTACTGTTGCTAATAAGACACCATCAAAAAGGCCTTTTAACTGACAACCATCAAATCCTATGAATGGTTGACAACCATCAAATCCTATGAATGGTTGACAACCTTCTAGAAACCCATTTTGCAAACCATGTAAACCCATGAACATCCTTTTAAAAATGGGCACTAAGGGGATAATTTCATCGTCCCCATGTTACTGAGATTTTACTATATTCATGAGATTTGTTTTGAAAATCATTTCTGCATAAGTAGGAAGCTTCTTAAATGCTTCTCTATGATAACCTTCTATCTGGTCCAAGGCTTTCTTGTTGGTCCTATACAATTGCATATACTCCGGTGCAACTCCGCTTTGTTGTAGCCCATGTCTCTCTGGTCTTGTTGATCCTAATTCCTAACACCTATGACCAGAAAAATAGGACTTGATTTGATATGTCATTCCATTTGGCATATAAGGAGCATGCACTGTCCATTTTGCAAGCTGCAGCAGCACATCAAACTGATACTTTGGACTTCTCATTCTTTATTTTATCTTACAACCTTCTCTAATATTGTACTAAGTAGTGACTTTTTTGAATGTGTCCGCATTTGCAAACGCCATACCATTTTGAAACTTTATGAGTTCATTCGAGTTTTTTGGCATTTTTAGTGAAATTTTTTAACCTCCACGTTAGAGAATTCAAGATCATATTTAGTGCTAGAGCTATGATTTGACAATAGTGATTCTAGATGATTACTATATCCAGCTTCCTCAGCTTGTCATCCCTTGCCTTTAAAAAAAGGTTATCATTATCTACACCCTTGTCACAAATGTCAGTCTTTTCATACATATTGATTGCATACATGTTGATTGCATAGTCATGATAGTATTTCGGTAAGAACTAAAAAAATGTAAAAAAAGGTTCAGTTCCTAACATAATAGCGACCATTTGATAAAAATCTTCATGCCAAGCATTGTATAATTTATTATATTCATGCACGTTTAAAAAATTGCATATTCAGTTTTCATAAGCACCTAAAGTTGGTATTTTGCATTTTAACTTGCTCCAATGCTGCAAATTCAACATAGAAAAACTATAGACATTCTCAGCTTTGCATTGAAAAGAAAAGAGACCGACAATTAAGATTATCAAAATTTCATGATATTTATGCCTTGAAGATATGAACTTATGGTTCTTTGACAAGACTAAATTTCATTAGGAGTTAGCACCAAGTTTTACAGGGATTGCTAGCAGGAAATCCCATAAGGCATTAATGTAAAAATATTAGCAAACTCTGTTGAGAAAAATCTATTTATTTGATATAATAAATTATGTCAAGTGATATAGGATGTCTTAAGTCTGTATAGAAAGATATGTAGTCAATCTATACTTAACAGGTGACAGGTAAAAGCACAATTGAAAGATTGAAGAAGGCGTTGAGTGTAGAGAACTTACCTCGAGTAGTACTCGACGTACGTTGAAGTCTTTCTTAGAGTACGTCGACTTTTTCGCAGTCAGAGTAAGCTGAAGTTATTCAAAGCTCAAATCATAACGGTTGGAACCGAGAATCGGCCCAACGAGCAGTTCAAACCAAGAAAAGGGACAGCTAGTACTTACTTGGCCCGGGTAAGAACTTGACCGAAAACTCAGAACTAAGCACTGACCCTTGGCTGCAACGCGGAGGTCCCACCATACACCCGGAAGATCTAAGAGCGCTCCCCCTCCCAAGCCAAAGCTGAAGCTGAGCACCTTAGAGAACCTTGGACACTATCTAGAGTTGTCCAGAGGAAGAAGAAGCCCCAGAATTGGATGCCCTCCAAAGGTGCCCTTCAGGGTCTATATATAGTTTTCTCAACTGGGTTTGCCAATAACATAATTCCGCCTTTCGATTTTGCTAAGCGCACCCCAAAACGGTCTGCCAACAGCCAAACTCTGCTGTTTGAGATGGCTATTGGCAGACAGGCTTGAATAAATATGAATAACATATTGCACCAAAATCCCGGGGTCTGACGAAACCGACGCTCGCCTCTTCCCTTGCGAGCCCTGCTCGTCGCAAGGCGAGCGCGAGCCTACTCCTGATCCACTCATCGCAAGGCGGCGAGCCCCCGCTCGCCTCGCCCTCGCGACCCGCTTGTCGCAAGGCGGCGAGCCCCCACTAGCCTCGCCCTCGCGATCCGCTCATCGCAATGCGGCGAGCCCTGCTCGCCTCGCCCTTGCGACCCGCTCGTTGCAAGATGACGATCCCCCGCTCGCTTCACCTATATCCGAGTCTCAAATTACCCCTCGGCGAACACATGATTGTACACAATCCCCGCTCTTTGCGAGATTATCCTAAGCTCGTAAAGAAAAGTCCAACCTCTGGTGCTCGCCGGTCGGCTGCTGACCTGACAGGAATCTTTTGGTGGGCCCCATCCCCAACGCTATAGATACCACCAATCACAGGCAATGGGGAACCTCTCAGCCCCTTCACTTTCTTTCTTCGTCGACTATTGTAGCTACAAAATGCCTCTTTCGAAAGAAGCCCAAGCTCTCCTAGATGCTGCGAGGACGAACAGACGGTTGTTCACCGTCGAGCTTGCTCCGTGGATCGGCCGGCGGGCTCATGTTGCCCCCCCAAAGACCAAAAAGGCGAAGATGGCCAAGCGCCACTCGGGGGAGGGTGGATCCTCTCTCCCGGGTCCGCCACCTGACACTTGGCTCGCCCAGTAGGTATATGAGCTGATGGTCTTGATCTCCCCGAAACAGGTTAAAATCATCTTTTCTTGCTCGCAGAACGCGCTTCTCGAGGAATAAGCCGCCGGCGAGGACCTGACGGGCGCTCGCTCTCAATCCCCCAGGAGGGTCGGTATTGTGGCTGACACGGACCTCGCAGTCCTGCATGATTCCTCGCCACGGTCTGGTGAGCTACTCACATTTCTCCCAGCAAACTGGATTCCCTTGGCCATTGACTTCCCCCCGCTGTCGCCTCTTGCAGTCACCCTCCTCGCGACGTCCGGGAGGCGCACCTCTCTACTAGGGTCGCCGGCCCCACCGGATACGACCACCACGATCCCAGGATCTGGCCTTCTAGGCGAGAAGGGCCCCGACGGCTCGCTACCCGCCACCTTTCGGATCGCCAGTAACGCTCCGCACCCCCTTGACCTGGGGAAGTCTGTTACGTTCACTTACACCGAGGCCTTCCAGGGGCAGTCGAGCTCTTCCCGCCAGCCCCCCGGCAAGGGGATTATAAGTAGCGGAGTTATACCATATTGACAGTTCTTACAAGTTTATAGATTTAGAAGTTATATCAGCTTTTAAGGTTTTATGTTATTGGTTTGGGTTGATCTTTTTCTCTATTGTGCATGAACAACCTGCCCTACTTTCCTAACATCCCTTTGCTTTTCAATTTGATTATTGCCAGTTGATACTTTCCAAATATTTTCTAAATAAAAATGATCAACTTTGCTAGATAATAACTTTCCAAATAAAATCTGATCTGCTTGATTTCCGAATAAGGATGTCTAAGATTTGGGCTTTCTTTTATGGTGGATGTTTGGGCATCTCATGAATTTAGGATTTGTCCTAATTAATTTATGTGTCCCCTAAATATTTTAAGCTTGCCTTTAGCATCCTAACGATTAAAATTACCGGACTTTTTATTCAGGGTCTCGTTGGGCGGTCAAACTAATGAGCCGAAAAACATCAAATGAAAGCGAGTGCGCGAGAAAAGAAATACATCACATGAAATAAATAAATGTCAAATAAAAATATAACCGGCGCATGATAATATCACGCTTCCTCGGATACGGCGACAGTTGCATCATCCGGTGGCAATATTCGGCCGACGACAACATTTGACCGCAAACGAATGTATCCCCAACTGCGATCTATGTTGCACTGACACTGACACGCGACACGACACGACGCGACACGCGACTCGTCAATTCTCAAAAAATACCATATTCCGACACGCTGGGACACAACAACAACAACAACAACAAAACCCATATAGTCCCCAATCACTGGGGGTATGGGCGGGGGAAGTTTGGAAACAGACCTAACCTTTGGCACTATGCACAAAGTGGCTTCTCTCAGAGGAGAAAGACCTAACCTTTGACAATAAAATGCACAAAGTGGCTGCTCACAGATACCACTGAAATAGTGGTCCCTTATACCGTCACGTTTGGTGCGGAATCATGCCCTCAAATCAAAGCCAAAGACATCAGAGAGGGCAGACCCAAAAAATCCATTTTGATTTATGTGCACATAACCTTGCTTCCTTCATTCAGCATCCAGAGCATTGGCCCAACACAATACGCTGGGACACGTATATTAAATATTTATTTTTTATACCATATTCCTAAAACATTTAACAAAAAATAAAAAAATGAACCATTACAAATATTCTAATAAATTAAGTTATCAAATATTCAAATGTAAAACTTAACAAAAGATCAAAAAGTGAGAAAACATTAATACATTACCATTATATATCATCAGTAAAAATAATGGATTCCTTCTCGGGCTCATCCAGTGAAAGATTTGCAATTTCAAGCATGCCAACATCTTCAAACATGTCAAATGAATCTCCAGCAATATCCCACATCTTGGTCTCTCCTTGTGCGTATTGTGGATTTTTTTTGGATAGAAGACGTAGATTGCCGTGTATAAAAACTAGATCTTATGCACGTTTTGGAGTGATTTTATTTCTTCTCATTGAGTGTATAAAGGAGTATGTACTCCAATTCCTCTTGGCACATGATGAAGAAGATGGTTGTGCAAGAAGCTTTAAGGCTAAACTTTGTAGCATAGGTGCACTTGCACCATGAATAACCCACCAAGCCTTAGGATCCATTGAAAATCGACTGTGAACTGAATCAAATTATCTAAATTCTCCATTTATATAAGCGAAATTTGCGTACTCTAAATTCACCTTGATGCGATCCTCAATGTTAGGAAAGTATTTCCTAAAGCATTTTTTGGTTTCTTGAATGATTTCACTATATCCTTGTACGGAGAAATTCTAGAAGAATCTTCATTGAGTCATTGTTCACTATAGTATCTAAATAAAAAAATAAAAAAATAAAACATGTATTATTGTTATAACAAATAAAAAATAAAAAATAATGTAATTAACTCATATAATTTTAGAACTTAGGATTCCAAGGCATGTGCTAAGCAATGAAGTGGAGTGTTGTTCTTTGACCAACGATCCATAAGTATTGTTTGAACAACTTCATATAATGTAGATTCCTCATCTAGCCTTTTCACCTCATGTTCATTTATAACTTCTTTGAATAAGTTATAAATGAAATACATATCCTTTGTTTCTCCAGAACAATTAACCACCTTTAAAAACATAGCTTCTCCATCAGACACAACCATAAAATTAATAAGTGATCTCCTTTGTGAGTCACTCCATTAATCACTCACAAGGCTTACACCCTTCTCCTTCCACATGTTTCTAATTGGTGCACACAATCTTTCAATATTTAACTTCTCTTTTTGTAACAAAGTAGTCCTCAATAAATTGTATTTTGGTGGTACATATCCCGCAATATTATGATTTGCAGCATAAGTAAAAGCGGAAATAAAGTAGGGATTTCTTGCTAGGTTAAAAGGCAAACCTCCCGAATAAAACATTCTAGCAATCTCATAATCTAACTGTTCTCGTTGACCCATGTTAAATGCATTCTCAAGCAAATGCAAACCTTTTCCCCCACTTTCAATCTTCCTTTTTCTAGAAAAAATATCCACCCCACTAGTAGATCCACCTTCACTACTTGAAATGCTAGATGAGGGCAAAGGAACTTTTTTAGGAGCAAGACTCGCCATTCTAGCATTCACCTCTTCTTCTAGTTTTTCCATCTCAAATAAATCACTCATATCCGCCCCTATGCTCTTGGAGAACAAGAATAGGGCTTCACCCATATCCTAACTACAGTCGTGACAGGGCTTCGCTTCTATCCTAGCTGCTATCGTGATGGGTCTCCGCCTCTATCCCTCATTTCGGTTGTGACGGATTTTCTCATATGGTTTCTCCCCTATCTTAAATGCAGCAGTGATGGGGCTTCACCCTATCGTAAATGTGGCCGTGACGGAGCTCCACCCCTATCCCTAATTGTGGTGACAGTGTAACAAAAATGAGAAGCTAAGATTGGTGCACCGCGTAATTAAAACCACGAGAAAGTCTAGATTAATTCAGCATAATCAACATGTAAGTGATGATCTTCTAGATTAATTCGGCATCAAATGGTAGTACAATTAACTTGGTAGAAGTGGCAAAAACAGGCTATGTACTAACCTCAACTTGGGCATATACACACATGCTATTCACCAGCATCATCAGTAATATTAGATCATTATGATAATACAATCTTACTTATTTCTTATTTCTTTTGAAAGAACGCTAATAAGTTGAATAAAACTGCATATGAATTCAGAAGATGAAAAAGAATATTAACCTGAGACATTAGATATATTGAACATGCAATTATTCTCATACATCTATGTTACGGGCCGGCCCCTGGGCTCCCGGATCTGGGACTCTGGGCTTAATCCCGCTCCCGCACCGTCTCCCAGCGGGTTAACCGGCCCCTCACATGGTCGCGGCCTACGCACCCAACCCGTCTCCGCACCTGTTCTCAGTGCGGCGGGTTGTTGAGGCGCTGGGTTTCGAACCCCAGACCTCCTTGATAAAGGCACTTAACGCTTGCCCTCATCACCAACTGATCCGCGGATCAGTTGGTGATGAGGCCAAGCGTTAAGTGCCTTTATCAAGGAGGTCTGGGGTTCGAAACCCAGCGCCTCAACAACCCGCCGCACTGAGAACAGGTGCGGAGACGGGTTGGGTGCGTAGGCCGCGACCATGTGAGGGGCCGCCGGTTAACCCGCTGGGAGACGGTGCGGGAGCGGGATTAAAGCCCAGAGTCCCAGATCCGGGAGCCCAGGGGCCGGCCCATAACATCAAAATGCGCATTTTGATGTTATGGGCCGGCCCCCGGGCTCCCGGATCTGGGACTCTGGGCTTTAATCCCGCTCCCGCACCGTCTCCCAGCGGGTTAACCGACCCCTCACATGGCCGCGGCCTACGCACCCAACCCGTCTCCGCACCTGCTCTCAGTGCGGCGGGTTGTTCAGGCGCTGAGTTTCGAACCCCAGACCTCCTTGATAAGAAGCACTTAACGCTTGCCCTCATCACCAACTGATCCGCGGATCAGTTGGTAAGCGTTAAGTGCCTTTATCAAGGAGGTCTGGGGTTCGAAACCCAGCGCCTCAACAACCCGCCGCACTGAGAACAGGTGCGGAGACGGGTTGGGTGCGTAGGCCGCGACCATGTGAGGGGCCGGTTAACCCGCTGGGAGACGGTGCGGGAGCGGGATTAAGCCCAGAGTCCCAGATCCGGGAGCCCAGGGGCCGGCCCGTAACAATCTACTTCTTACCTCCACTACGAATAGTCTCCTCAATAAAGCCGTGGTCCATGCTCATTCAAATTTGTCTTAAATCAAACAATATCTGGATGCCTCAATAACCTTTGATTCATGATCTTGCTCTTGACACGCTCTTCAGTCTGCATTAGAAGTCAACAATTGGAGGGCATAAGAACCTACCATATCTGAATGCTCGTCAATGTGACAATATTTGGATGCTCAAAAGCAGTTTTTTGATGTGGAATTATGGAGGAAAGATCGGACGAACATGTAGAAAAATCTGTAGTGAAATCCAAACAAAATCTCTGATATTCAATTGAATGTTTTCTTTTGTTGAAACAGAATGAAACTATAAACCGAGAAATAAGAAAAATCCAAAACAAAAAAATTGAGTGACTGTGAAAGGATGATTTCAATAAGAGGGGCATCGTTGAACAACAGTAATAAAACAATTTTCCTTAAAATTGTCCCAACAAACTAATTTCAGTAATTAAACAAATAGAAATAAAAGAAAATTTTCAAGAGAGAAGTAAGTATTCAGGAATTATACAGATTGCCTAATGCCGGTGGTGAGCAATAATTTTATATTGTACTGAAGAAAACAACAGCTGAAAACACAATATATCAGGCTATAAATTATTGAAAGCAAGAGTGTTAGCCATAACAACCCACACTTTGAAGGCAAAGATGTTCCTCAATAGCGAGTGGTACAAAAAATGATTAAAGCTTAGCATGAACAAAAAATCAATTCGCTTATATAATTTCACCTGGTTGAAGAGCCGAAACCATAACGTAAACATATAAAATTAAAAATAAACAGAGCTGGGAATAGATTGCTGAAGGAGAAACTTCAGATTAAAAATGGGAGGTGTAGGATGAAGCTTGAAGAATCTTTGATGCAACAAGGGAAACCTGAGAAGGGTCTGATTGGAGCAAGGAAGGATTGTAGTTTATTCAAGGCTTGAAGCATAAAAGCCCGACTATAGGTTGGAGTCAGGGAAGAAGATTAGAAATAAGAAAATCACAACTGAAATTCAAATTAATCCCATGAAACTAAAATTCTTTCAACGGACTTATATAAATACACTTGAAGAAACCAAACAGAACTTCTCAATTCTAACCAAAATTTTAGCAGGCAACCCTATAATAAGCAATTCCAACGAAGCAATAAAAATCAATATCTGTAACAATTCTATCAATTAAGATGGTGGTCCTCACCATCAAAACAGGTATACACGGCTATGCCGACAAAGCGGGAATCACTGGCTTCATAAACAGTGGAGATCAATGAAGCTCGGAAGGAAGATGTCGAGAAGTAAAAGCTAAACTGAAGAAATACTTTTGAGCGAAACATCCTCCAAAGCTAGTTCAAGGGCGCATAGGGCTTCTCCGTCGGGCTTCCCATTCGCTCAGGACTTCGCCTTCGTTGGGCTTCACCTACGAAAAACAAAAACAACAGAATAATATAAAGATTATAATGAAGTATGACTTCACCTACGGACCGAGTCTGCTCTGAGTCGACTATTGCTTGCTTGCGAAGGAGATGCAAACGCAAATGCTCTGAGTCGACTATTACTTGCCTACGATGGAGATGGAAACGCCAATCTGTGATCCTCCCTCCCTGCGAAGAAGCATGTGTTGAGAAGAAGGTGACAACCTTTTGTGTTGGTTGCGATGAGGATTGGGGGAATCGGCGGAATCGGAGGCTGAAATGGTGGCCATTTCGCAGCCGAAATCGTGCATGGGAAAGGGAAGAAGGAATCACGATTTGCGCGAAGAGCCCTAGGCGTGGGACGGGACAGGATCGAGAGGTTATGAAAGGATGAGATGAGATCGGGAGCAGGATATAAATAAAGCTTAGATGAATGGTCAGGATGCATTCCATGCCCTATTAAGTTAGCCAAATACATAGCCACCATAAATCTTTTTAATATAGTATATATAGTATATATATAATATGGGAGATCATTATATTGAGCATTGAGCAACTTGCGGGGATCATAGATTGATTAAAACTATAGATTTTCTTTTGCAATATCTTTAATATACATTTTGAACTGTTTGGCAGCGCAATGAATCTTCTGATGATGAAGAAAAAAAGCATAGCTATCAGAAGCATCACCACCGCCGCGACTATGACGAAGATTGAACCAGTTCTGATGCGGAGAGTAGTGGGTGGGCCTGGGATCGTTGCCCGCACGAACTATATTTGATCTAAATAAAGCTTCGGCTGGGATCCCATACTGTATGCTAAAACTACTACTTTCTTTTTGTTTGGGTTATGATGATAATGTTGCTTGAAACTTAAAGTTTGCATCTGCTTTCCCGTATTTATCATATACAGCTTTCTGGAATAACTTACCGACACTGTTTACTGGAAATCACTCTTCCTTCCATTTGTTCCTGAAAATTAGCTTTTCTACGGTTAACTTGATAATAATGCAGTGGATAGCAGGAGAGATAAAGAAGCGCACAAATTCTTTGTATGCAGTATGACTAATTTTTTTGAAACATTTATGATAGTTTTGGTAGATGGAGACTCGATTGTGAAGGCCGGTGTTTTTCTGAGAATTTTGTGTGTTGAACAAGTAGGGGTTAACCACTGAATTCTATGGCGCTATTTACATTTCCATTGATTTTTTATTCCGGTGGGTTCATTGTTTCTATTCATAAATGTGATGCTGTTAATCTAAGCTGCAAGTTCGTATGCTTACCTTGGCTTGTTTTAAGCTTCAGATAAGATAATGGGAAAAAGCTGCTGTTAGTTGGTATGCCTGGTTGTTATGGATTATTAAATATTAATCATTGTATTCTGTTACTTGCAATTTGTGTCTGTAACAATATATTAGTTGATTGAAACAAAAATATAGAATAATGAAAATATTTTTGAGACGGGGAGCTTCGAATCAGCAGAGCAAGAATTGTGTAAATGATTTGTAATATTAGAGAAACGATATTATTAATTATCAATATATTATATTAAAAGACATGGATATATGAAGTGATTTATGTTTAAACATCTTGAATGTTTTTGCAAGTAAAATTATTATCAGGCGTATTATGTTGTATGAATGTGAATGTAGGGCAGCAAAAAGAGTCATTGTCTAAGTTTGAGTGTCATAGAAATGTGAATGTTAAGATGAATATGAAGTAAGAGTGAATATGTTAAAGAAGATAAGTAATTAATTTAACTGATTTGGGCATATATGTGGAATAGGCATGCAAATTTTCACCCCCGAATCAGGATCCTCCATTTCAACTGAAATGGATAGTATTCATTTCACGGTCCATATCAATTTCTGATTGTTCCGATGGGTTCACTAATCCCAGCCTATTTTATTTTTTTTAATCAAAAAATTATACAGCATTAGATCAAGCGAGAATGCATATATACCATGAAATGGACCTCCATTTCAAGTCCCAAATGAAGAGGATCCTGGTCCAACTCTTTCTACGTGAAATGTGGCAGAAGAACAAGATGCCGCGACAAGGCTACATATATATATATATATATAATATTTTTGAAATATGGTTTCATCAACTTTCATTTACTTTTAAACACACACAGAGTCATGCTCTTCTGCCTTTGGAAGTTGGAAAGCTATAAATGAGTGAAAAGAGTTTTAATATTATCTTGACGGTGTTAGGGGGGTTTATGGATCCAGAGACAAGCTTATTAAACGATTTATCAATTCTCATTCGTATTTTCATATTATTTTGTTCAGTATAGTTCTACCATGTTTATATTTATTTTCTTTTATTATACGGAGTTTTTTTTTAATTATACACGGGCATAATAATTAATAAATCGTGTATATTTATTTTCTTTTATGAAGAATATTTTCTTCTCTCTCGAAGTCTCGATCCATAAAACCCCCCTCGTACCATCTCAAGCACACCCGCAGTCTATGGCGGCGATCACCGGCGGCACGTCTCGTTCCATCGGCGCGACTGTGAGACAAGTAACTAAATCGAACTTCCCCGCCGCCATTCACCAGATCAAGGCCGACATCGAAGCAGCAGACTTCGTCGCCGTCTCCACCCGTAAGACGGGAGACTCCTCCGCTTCCTCCTCCCATCACCGCCCATGGTGGAGGATACTCCCCATCGACACACCCGAGACCGCGTACCTCAAATCCAAGCTCGCAGCCGGCTCATTCGAACTTCTCCAGTTCGCCGTCTGCCCCTTCTCCATCCGCGGCTCCAAGGTCATCGCTCTCCCGTACAACTTCCATCTCTTTCCGAGAGACGAACTCTCCCTAGGAATGCCTTCTTATAGATTTTCGTGTCAAACATCGTTCCTCACTTCCATGGCCCGCGAGGGCTTTGATTTCAATGCTTGCGTTTATGATGGCATATCATACTTATCAAGAGTGCAAGAATCCAAGGCCGGA
This sequence comes from Dactylorhiza incarnata, assembly GCA_033032865.1. Lineage (NCBI taxonomy): Eukaryota > Viridiplantae > Streptophyta > Magnoliopsida > Asparagales > Orchidaceae > Dactylorhiza > Dactylorhiza incarnata. Next base: position 694,463 of record JAWHQI010000181.1, on the reverse strand, counting down.
GAAAGAAACCCTAGACCATCATCTCTTCATCCCTTTTCTTCTTCCTCACAGACTTCATCCGTGGCCGATTCCATCTTCAAAGAAAGAATTAAGTGGAGAATTAACCATTGGATGAATGCGTTTAAAGCTTCAACCCAAGAAAAAGATGGATCTCTTGCTCAAACACTGAGAAAACTCATATTAGGCGGCGAAGTTTATGGATCAAGGCCCGGCATCAGTATAGACATCTGCAATGAAAAGCAGATGCATCTAGTTTTTGAGGTGGTGAAGCAGGTTTCTGATGGCCTACTAGTGCCCATATATACCCCTGACAATGGAGGACAGCCTAAGGCAGTTCGTGTCGTGTTGGCCGGTTCTGAAGATGATAAAAATGATCTCTTGACAGAAATTCAGGATCTCGAAGATGAGCAGAACCTGAAACTCCGCGGATTCCGACAAGTCATCGATCTAATTTCAAGTTCCCACAAAACAGTAGTTTCTTACAACTGCCTCCATGATTTTACCTTCATTCATGAGAAGTTTCTGGGTCCCTTACCTGCAACCCTACCTGAATTCATGTGTTCATTGAGGCTACTGTTCGCCAATGTGATTGATCTCAATCATTTGTTGAAGGAGATTGGACCTTTAGGGAAAGGGAAGAACATCCCGAGTGCCCTGAGTTATTTAAGGAGGCAGTTTTTCGTGCCCATGGAGCTCGAAGTTCCTCGACAAGATCGGGAAGGGAGCAGCAGCCATGGCAAAAATGTTCTTAGCATAGCATTTTTATTTTCTAAGCTGAATATGCTGTTGAAGACCGCTCCTTCCGGCGGAACGCAACCAATTGAAGATTTTGCAAACATTTTTCATACTGCATCCATGACCCTTCATGAACCTGGCGATGATGATGATGATGATGATGCGGGTTTGCCGATTGATACTACCAAGAGAAGAGTGGGCACAGATGACATACTCTTCTTGTGGGGATTTCGTGGCGCAACTTCAGCCGCCGAGCTAAAAACTTGTCTCTTTCAAATCCATCCGGTGTTTTCCGAAGAATTTGACGTGCGGATTGTGGATAGGACATGCGCCATTGTTGTTTTTAGGAATTCAGGTTCTGCAGAGGCTTTACTGAAAGACATCGCTTCAGTAGAAAATCTTTCTGGTGTTTTCAGAGAGATGGTTGTGGAAGGGTTGAGGGCAGCAAGATATGATGCCTATAAGAAGGTCTGTAAGATTGGGCTGTGGGAAGGTGACCTGGCTGATTCTTTGGAAGTTGTCATGGCTGATTCCGTGGAAGACTCGTATTCATTATCCAAGACGAGTAGAGATGAGATTCACTGGAACTGGGAGATGATGATCGATCTGAATGAGTTCTAAGTAACTATTGACTGTGCTGGATTACTTGTTAAAATTTTGTCTTGAGCAATATGTGTTCTTAAAGAAGATGGAATTTCTCTGTGAAGAACAGCTTCATCACCCTTCATGTGCAAATCCTTAAAAGAGTTCGGATGGTGATCTCCAGAATTATCCTCCAAAATTGCAAGGTATGAATGGAAACCTTCTCTTCTCTCCTTGTGCACAAAAATGTTGATTGCTTTTTCTCATCAGTTCAGTGAAACCAGTTCAGTAGTGTTTCAACGATTGATTCTTCCAAGGTCATGGTTATGAAATTAGATCCTCATTCCTCATCATCCCTAAGTTGAAAGAAGATATTTCTTCACCAAAATTTGTTTCTCGTATAGTTCTGCTGCAATATTTCATAAAAAAAAAGACATGGAGACGAGGCCTTTGAATGAAGAAAACACTTGTCCCAAATCAAAATCTACAGGACCTCAGAGTCTCTCTGCGCCAAGCTTGGTAGCTCATGCTCGCCAAGCTCTCCTTCATCGTATAAAATCCATATATTTACATATCAACACACTAATAACACACAAAAAAACATTTTTTTTAATATATTTGCGCATCAACTAAAAAAAATAGACTTTGTTGGTACTGCTTTGAGGATCACAAAACCTCTCCACCAGACTAACCACCATTGACTTCGCGCTGCTACTTTCTCCCACGAGTGCCATCATCATCCCGCTCGGAACCTTCAAAGAAAAACCATCAAAGACCAAATGATCAGGTCGGGCCGGGTAGCCGAAGTGAGCATCCCTCAGCTCAACGTCGTTCATGATGCCTTCCAACACGATTCCGCCATTGTCGTACGAATCGAATCTTCGGCTTCAGATGGATCGTCCCAAACATTTTGAATGCGTGGCCTATCCCGCTGTGAAGGCCCTTACACTTGGGGACGCCTGCCCCAATGACATGTAAAAGTCAAAGTCATGTTGAAGAACACAGCTTTTCTAGGAGAATTGTGTGTAGCCTTGAAGAGAGTCGAACATATTGCGCCAGTCATGATGGCGCGCATGACGTTGATCACTTCCTCGCCGTTGTAACCTTTGTTGATGGTCACCGTGGAGCCATACCAAATTGATAGGGCATAGCTGCAGAAAACAATCATAATGACGCAAACAATGCCCTAGGCGAGAGCAGCGAATAAGAGACTCTTTACTCCGTCGGGCGGTGTGCGGGTAAAGCAGGAGAGAATTAAAAATTAGGAGATTTTAAGTTCTTTAAGATTATTTGGTGATGTGCATATAGCCATTATTGATGTACCCATGACACCATTTTTTGTTTTTGTTTTGGCGCTGATATTAGCACTGCACTTTTGACAGTATCGATCTCTTTTGAGATTGAATAACGTAAATCGTAGTCTTATATTGTGCAGCGGATCTTCATTGTGTTTACTCCGTGCTCATCAAAGTTGGCGGGTATCCAGACATTCTAAAGTCTACTAACAGGCCATTTAGTTAGCACATACATCTTCCACACCATACCAACTTGGTGACAAAATTAGCTAAACCAAGCTGAAGCTGGTACGAAATCATCTATTCAGACGTCAATTTAATTCAGACTCTCACTATCTTAATTTCTGGATGCTTTCATAAAGTAAAACAAAGAACAAGATATCACCGTCAAAACTAGTGTAATAAAATGAACCAATCAAACAAGAGCAGGCTGATTAATATTGCAATCTACATCGCACTTCACAAATTTATAAGAAAAAAACATCCCCTGTGAATAATCACGCCCGCAAAATTTTCCCATGCCAATTTCCTACCTATTTTCATGTTGTGCAGTTCAATTTAAAAAAACAAAAGCAAAACTTTAAACAACTTTCCAAACAACCAAGAAAAAAAAATCATATGCCCCAAAATTAAAACAAAGAAATAAAGCAGAAAATTCGTTTTCCCAGTCTAATTAGAGGGACGAACCAAGAGGTGCTCGAGCTTGAAGGAACATTTCTCCAACGTAGTCTCCCCTCTAAATCAGAATAAGAAAAATGAGCTTTGAAAAGGGGAAACACGGGATCAGAGGGAGAAAGGAGAAACGAGATCACACATTTCTAGGAGGACCGCTGCTCGACCTTGATCTACAATCGGAACCTAAGTTGCAGACCCGCGGGAACTCCGATGAGTAAATGGTCGCCACCACCAAGAGGGCCACTGGTCGCCGTATTTGGAGCACTTCTCGCCGCCGGGATAAAGCACGCCGCTCCGGAAATAGGGAAGGAAATCTCGCCGGATCTGGAGCACTCGATGCCGGCGGGAAATGGAGGAGAAAGACTCTGGCGGAATCGCGAAATGGAGGAGGAAGTGCCGATAAGGACCAATGTTGCCTGCTGATAGAATGGATTAATTAGAAATCAAATTTTGGGCGCGAATAGCGATTTCCGCGATGCGCACTAGTAAAATTGGATTGAAGGTTACCAAATATCCAGAATTAAATGCTATTACTACTGAAAAGCTATAATTAGTTGCGGTGAGTTCACCATCATGCCATGTCAGCTTATCCTAGTGTCTCAACTCTCCATTTTTCTGAAGTTGGTTTTATTTCCGTAGTTTCTCACTCGCCATGTCACCACCCTCCTATAAAGGCTGCTATAACTGCTGGAGTCCGTTCAACTTCCATATCAAAATTCTTCGAATCACTCGTTTCTCTTCCCCATCTCACTGCCTTCCATCTTTTCGGCGGCAATGGGCGGCAGCCAGAGCCGCGACGGTTTGGATCTTTCGGACACCGACGCCGACAGCGATACCTGCACCGAGGATTCGGAGCGAGAAAGCGAAGAAGATGAATCCCTGTCTCCCGCCATCGCCGCATCCAACCACGTTATTCCCGCTGAAACCCTGAGCCCTGCTCCCTCCGCCTCCCTCGATGCGGTTGAAGAGAAGCAGCTCAAATACTTCAAAACACCCTTCCTGTCTCCCTCTTCCGTCATCGCGGCCGAAAATGCCAATCTCAACAACGCCGTCAAACTCTACCTCCAGATCGGCGGCAGCTCTCTTTCTGCCAGGCGGATCATCTCCGAGAAGCTTGCTCCCTGCATCTTCTTCAAGTCATCGTCATCCTCTAACGACAGCAACCCTGATGATTGCCCTGACGTAGTCAATGACGAGGAGGAAAATCATGACTCCTCTTCCCCCTGGTTCTTAAAGATCGGATCTAAGGTGCAGGTTCGTGTTGGCCCTGAAATGCTGATGAAAGCATTTCCGGATCAGGGGAGAGTCGACTTCGTCACGGCCGATGGTGTGTGGGCAGTTAAGTTCTCTCCGGAGGCATATAATAACTTTCAGAACGAGTACCAGCGGCGTTCATTCGAAAATGCTTTTTACGGATTATTAGGGACTTTTAAAAATTTTACAAAATTACGAGTACCAGCGGCGGCCAACGAGGAGAACAAGGCTAAGGTGGTTGGTAAGGATTTCATGGCTTGGGCAGAGCCAGATTCTGAGGATGACTCCATCTGGGAGGACGCTTCGGAGAGCTTTTGATCAGAGGAGCAGCTATATAACAAACTGCTAAGGAGTAACCTAGCTAATGTCTTTTGTATCCAGCTAGCAGGATAGTCTCTCCCTATCGAATTCATTCAGAGGTAATTAAACTACTCCTAGGATCTTAGGGTTGTGTTTGTGCTGCTCTTTGAAGAGGTAACACCTCACCTCTGTAGCTGTTTTGGCTGTGTCGATGTTATTTGCTGGAGCTGTGTGTTGTTGATGCTCTTCCCTGCTTTTAATCTCTCAAACTTCTTCCTGTTTTTGGCGGGAGTTGCTGTTTTATTCCTTCAAATCACTGTTTTATTGGTTGAAGTTGTTGCTGGTCGCTCGGGCGCTTTGGTAGACCGGTCGACTTGAACCGTCTTAGCTCGGAAGCGAACCGAGCACGCTAACAGTCAATTAGAGATTCGTTGAGTACACTGATACTTTTTAACGTGGAAAACCCGGAAAGGGTAAAAAACCACGCGCCCGGAGCTGTGCCGACCAAAATTCACTATCTTCTGAGGGGTTACAGTTGGGTACTTAGAATTTGAGCGCGACATGCCGCCGCTCGTTACAATAATAGAGAGAGAGAGTTCCGAAGGTGACAGGCCACCTCTCGGAAAACTAAGTCTTTTTCCTTCTGAGAATGGTAGATAACAAAAGTGAGAATGCTGAGTCGTTTTTCGGGAGAACAAAAGTGAGAATGCTGAGTCACCTTTCGGGAGAAAGGAAATCTTCAAGTCCACGAAGGAGATCTTCAAGCGCCGAAGGAGAATTTCGAGGAAATCTTCTAGGGAGCTCTCCTGGGTCCAGAAGGTAAGGTCCCCTCCCCCTAAATGAAGGTTCTGGGCTCCTTTTATAGCTTTGGCCGGGGGTAAGCCCGGTATTTTGCCGTCGTAATCACCCGACGAGCGAATCACGCTGGCCGATTTGAAACACACGGATCGTCATTATTCGTAAATGACCGTCTCGCCCTTCGGGCAGTTCAGGCAGTTTGTTGAAGGGAAAAAGGCGACAAGCCGTTCCTGCAATCTGAGAAATTAGAAATACAAATTGTGAGCGCGCCGGAAATGTGAAAGTGCTCTGAGCGCGCTCAGAAGCGTTCTAAGCGCGCAACGAACGAAGAAGCAATCTGAGCGACTGGAGAAGCGTTCTGAGCATGCTCAGAAGCATTCCGAGCGCGCATGAGCGCGGAGGTGTTCTGAGCGCGCAACGAACATGGAAGTGTCCTGGTCGTGTTGCGAGTACGAAAAGAAAAAGGGAAGTCGCGCCCCCTAAGGGGAAAGCGAACTTCGACCTTACCTGGCGAGGGGATGCGGTTTCGGCCGCATCCCCCGCGAGAGGGGACTCGGCCGCACCCCATCATGGGGGGTGCGGTTTGGCCGCACCCCCCATGGGGGCGCGGGGGGGGGGGGGGGGGGGGGGGGGGGCGACTCATGGGGGGGGGGGGGGGGGCGACTCATGGGGGGGGGGTGTGCGGTTTGGCCGCAACCCCCATGGGGGGGGGACGTCTCATGGGGGGTGCGGTTTGGCCGCACACCCCCATGGGGGTGCATGGGGGGGGGGTGCGGGTTGGCCGCACCCCCATGGGGGGGGGTGCGGGTTGGCCGCACCCCCATGGGGGGGGGGGGGGGGGTTGGGCTGCCCTCCTCCTGAGTGGGGTGCGGGCTATCCGCACCCCGATAGTGGGGCGCGGCTCTGATTTTGCCCGGTGCGCGCGCGCGGCGGAGTCGACCATGGATTTGACCGTTGACCCCGTTGACCTCACCTCTCTTTAGTGGAGTTTTCTCTAAACGCACCCCAAGACCTTTATGGATGTATAACAGAATTGATCTTATCGTGCTTCTGATGAGAGCTGCGGCAAACAATCTCTTGACCAACCCAGCAAATTCAGAGAATGTGAGGGTCGGTGCCGAACAAGGTTAAGCTGTCTTATCATGCTTCTGATGGCGGATCGGTGCCGAACAAAGTTCCACTATCTGACTTGTGCTGTACAGAGCTTTTGAGAGAATGTGAGGGCGACAGACCGCTCTTCGTTACAACTTGTAGGGGAGAGAGAGATATGCGTTCGGAGGGTGACAGACCACCGCTCTCGAATCTAAGTCTTTTTCTTGGCCGCGGTGGGTAGCATCGCGCTCTGGCGCCTCGGCAGTCTTCTGCTTGTGCTCAGAATCTTGAGTGGTGCGCTCTGTGCTTCTTGATGTCTTCGATGTGTATCTTGCAGTTTGGCGGAGTTTGAAGCGCGAAGCTTGCTGTTGACTTGGAGGTGCCGAACTCTGAGCGCGCAGTGCGAGGGAGGCTCGCACGGAAGAAGCTTGAGGGCAGATGGAGATCTTCGAGGGATCTTTGAAGGTCTTCAAGGGCGTCTTCGAAGGCGATGAAGATTCCCAGAGGAACTCTCTTGCACGTAGGAGGAGAAGGCGGGGGAGAAAAAGATGGAAATGAAGGAGAGACTGAGGTTTTATTTATAGGCCTCAGATGTGGTTATATGGTTATTCGCAGGTCCTAACCACCTTAATTGTTATTTGCAGACCGATTTTATATAGTTTACGACACACATTATTTAAGTATTTTTCTACGCGTAAACCGATATATTTTCGGATATTTACACCCACCCATAATGAGTGGTTATCCGTATATCGAATGGTGAAGATCGCGCGAGGACGATCGGACGGCATTAAAGGGTCAACCGACGGCGGCGGCCGACGAAGAGTCCCTGACGGCAGGAGACCGTCCTGGGAGGCGGGTGGCGGTCAGCCGGGTGCGTGTCCGCGGGCCGTGAGGCTGCCGATGAGAGGCCGCACAGCGCGGAGGTAGTCGGTCGCGGGCTCGAGGTTGCGAGCCGATCGCGGGCCGTGCGGCCGGACGGCGCGGCTGCGGCAGGCCGTGAGGCCGGCCGCGGGCCCTCGCGGATGCGGGTCGTGCGACCGCACGATGCTCGGCCGCGAGGCGAGGCTGCATCCGGCCGCACAGCGCGGCGGCGGCCGGCGGGAGGCTGGTCGCGGGGTGCGATGGCGGTTGGTGTGCCGATTGGGCCCGGATTGGGTGCGCGGATCGCACGTGCGGTTGTTTCGGCGGTTTACTCCATAACCCCCACCAAGTTAGTGTGGATTATGGGAATTCCGGCTATTCGCAGCCCGAAATTCCTATAAATTAAGGGTGACCCCATCGAAAACTATACTCAAAATATGGTTAGCGGGGAAGAATTAAGCAAATTTTTTTTTTAATTGCTTTACTTACTTTAAATTAATGCTCACGAATTGCAAAGTAAAATAGACATGTTAATCATCGCGCTCCCAGCAAGAATGACCGGTTTGAGTAATATGTGAAATGGAAAGAATGAGGACTAATTAATATATATGGTTCCAATTCATCCAATGTCTTACTTTATGTGTGCATTCTCCGACATGGGTATAGTTACTTTATGTGTGCATTCTCCGACATGGGTATAGTTTGATGATGTTACATGTGTCTTCTCTTCTTTAATGAATCATAATGCAGCCAATAAGATGCGACCTACCGGAGGTATGTACAATGATCTCATATATAAGGTGTTGATAAGATGCGACCTACCTGAGGTATGTACAACGATCTCACATATAAGGTGCTGATAAGATGCGACTTACCGGAGGTATGTACAACGATCTCATATATAAGGTGCTGTTCTGTCATACCATGGCCCCATAAGTTCAAACCAACAAGTTGGGGACAAATAATGTGATTATAAAATTATTATCCAGCAACATCTGATTTTTAAAGAAAGTCATACTATTAATAAATAATATTTATATGTTAAAAGAAAATTGATATTCCAAAGTCTCCTTATTGCACCGCACCATCATACACCTTTTCTCAAGTGGTTTTTCAGTGTATCTAAGAGTCTGTTTGGGAGGGCTTTTCAGAAAGGAGAAGGAGTGGTGGCAAAAGGATGGTAGGAAAGTGCTTTTCGAAAATATTTATTGCAAAATGAGATTTGTTTTGGTGAACTTCTTTTGCAGAGATTTTCAAAAATAAGAAGCATTTTATAAACTATTTGACAAATCTCCGCTGCGGTGATTTTTTATTAAAAATGCAAGCCCGGACAAAAAAACGCGCGCCCAAGCGTGAATTTTTTGCCCGGACGTGCATATTTAGCACAAGCGCGCATATTTCGCCCGGAAACGCATTTTTCTCCAGGCGCGCATTTTTCGCCAGTGCTCTCATTTTTGGTCCGTGCACGCATTTTTGCCGGTGCACACATTTTTCGCCCGGGCGCATGTTCCACCCGGGCGCGCATTTTTCTCCCAAACGCCCATTTTTCGCCCAAACGCTCATTTTTCACCCGAGCGCGCATTTTTTCGCCCGAGCGCGCATTTTTTCGCCCGAGCGCGCATTTTTCGCCCGGGCATGCATTTTTTTGCCGGACGCTCATTTTCTCTGATGGAGATCTCTCACTATTCACTAAGTAGTTTAAGAAATTGCTGAGAAACAGAAGAAGGAACAGAATATATGAAGCTTCTCCCTCTAGTTCCAGGAGAGAAGACAAGTCTGGGAGCAGACACAGATCAGACAGGTATGAGTCCAAACCTAAAAAAATATATCTCATCTAACATTGTTTGTTACAGCTGCAAAAAGTCTGGACATATCATTGCTGAATGTCCATTCAAGAGGCAAGAGAAGAGTGAATAGAGAAAACACTCAAGGAGGAAGACAGAGAGGAGTCTTGTGGCTAAGAAAGTGAGAACACTTAGTGATAATGACACTGAGTGCTACTCATCAGAATCAGATAGCATATATCAACTATGGTCTGCTCAGATGAAGAATGTTGTGATGATCCCTATCACAACCAGGTAATTCCTAAGGCTTCTCTTTCCATATCTAATACAGATTCAGATGCCAACTCCTCTTCAACAGTAAGAGACGATGACACTGATTATATTGAGAAATTTGATGCCCTGCTTGAAGCTCTGAAGAAAGCAAAAACTCTCTGTAAGACACAAGCAGCAAAGATCATCTCCTTATGTGACAAGAGAGATGAATTGCTTGAGAAAGTAACTGAGCTGGCTCAAGATAAAACCAAATTATCAATTTCTCCACTGAGCACTATCACTTTAATCGAAGTTATTAAGCATAAGAATATTAGAATCAAAGAGCTAGAGGATAAGCTCTTAAAAGAAAGAAAAATTGTGGCATGTTATTCCAAGCCTCAAACTATTCTTCCCTTGATTGATGGTTTTTCACAAACAAATAAGAAAGGTTTGGGTTATGGTCAAGGTGAAGACAGTGGGAAATCTTCTCAAGGAAAAACAGTTTTTAGAAAAATGATCATACTCACTAATTCTTATGATCAATGTAACATCTATGGATGCAAAGAGAGCAAGAAGACAGAGGGTGCTCTTAAGCTCCCTTCTACTTGGGTAAGTAAAAGACAGACTTTTCTTGGGAAGAGTGATCTATCAGCACCCCAAAAGAATTTTCTTGTGAAAGCCTTAAGAAATTCTCATGCTGGGGAAAGCTCTTCAACTTCTAAGAAATGAGGGTTAGCTGTCAAGCAACATCCTAACTCAGTCAGACCAAGCACAATAAGAAAATCTAGATATAATATATTTGAATGTTGGTGTTGTGGTAAAGTATGACATTTTGCCTTAGATTGTTGATTTAATCCAACTGTGTAGAATGATCCCCATATGAGAATCAAAAAGCAGGCTGCCAGTTTTTCATTTATATCAAACTCTAACAAGCACCTAGGACCCAAGAAATGATGCGTTCCTAAGGAAGTTTAGCTGTCTTGCAGGTATGTCCAAAAACCACCAAAAATCCTGTGTGGTATTTGCATAGTGGGTGTTCCAGGCACATGAATGAGACTAGAAGCCTATTGAAGGAGTTTACACCTGTAGAAGATGAACCAAAAGTCAAATTTGGAGGATCTGACAGAGGTGTAGTCAAGGGTTACGGTAAGATCACTAATAGTAGTATCATTATCACAAGAGTAGCTTATGTTGAAGGGTTACAACATAACCTCATTAGCATACGCCAACTATGTGACTTGGGATATGATGTTGCCTTCCACATGGATAAGTGTCTGATCAAAGATTCTAAGAATGCTGAATCTATCCTAACAGGCACCAGGAGTGGCAATATCTATTGTTTGAATTTCATTTGTATTAGAAAGGATGAGCTTGTGTGTCTTGTAGCAAATGATGAAATGTCTGCTTGTGTAAAGTGGCACAAGAGGCTAGCCCACATTAACTATAAATGTCTTAAAAAGTTAATAACAGAAAATTTGGTAAGGGATGCTCCTAAGTTGGATTGTCTAGAAATGGGTCCTTGTCATGCATATCAAATGGACAAACAAACAAGGGCTACATTTAAAAGCATACAGGACAAACAATCCACTGGGGCTTATACCTGTTGCACATGGACCTATTTGGCCATATGACAATACTTAGCCTAGGAGGGATGACTTACATTGGTTATTGTTGATGATCACTCTAGGTTTTCCTAGGTGTTCTTCTTAAAACACAAGTCTGACACCCTAAGTACATTCAAGAATTTTGTCAAACAAATTCAGAATGAAGTAAACAGCTCTGTGGTCAAAATCAGAAGTGATCATGGAACTGAATTTCAATCTGGTTCAATGACTGGATTTTGTGAATAAGAAGGTATCCTACAAGAGTTTTCTTTTCCCAGAACTCTACAGCAAAATGAGGTTGTTGAGAGGAAAAATAGAACACTTATTGAAGCTGGTAGAACTATGCTAAGTGACTCTTCACTTCCAGAATACCTCTGGGCTGAGGTAGTTAACACTGCATGTCATGTGCAAAATAGAACACTCATCAATAAGAACCATAATATGACTCCTTATGAGTTGGTTAAAGGTAAGAAACCAACACTAGCTTACTTCAAAAAATTTGGAAGTAAATGTTATGTGCTGAATAATAATAAGCATTATATTACCAAATTCTCTGAAAAGAGTTATGAAGGTGTCTTTGTAGGATATAACAAAACTAGCAAAGCCTATAGAGCTTTCAATAAGAATGCTCTTACAATTGAAGAATATGTTCATATAGTTTTTAATGAGAGCAATATGCTGCATAACCCTCTTTCTAGTTCATCCAGTGCAGGAATTGAAGCAGGATTGAAGACCCTTAAAGTCAGAGAAGAAGAAACAATAAAGAAGAAAGAACATTTCACAAGAGTACTGTCTATTCCAGAAGTAGTAGAAGAGACTACTGAAGACCCAAATCTTTAGAATGAAAATCTTGAAGCAGTAGGTGAAGAAGTTACTGAAATAGAATAACAACCAAAGTACTGCCTACAACTGTGAGACATTTTAGAAATCATCCAGCAAATTAGATAATTGGTGAGCTTAATCATGAAGTCAGTACCAGAAGAGTATAAAAGAGAAAAAAATGTCGATTTCAAAACACACTTAATACAGTCAACACAGTAATTCTCTCTCATTCTTATTCTCATACATACAAGCAAAAAAGAGAGGAAAGTATTCAACAAGAAAACTTCATTGTTGTACTGTGAAGTTCAAAGAAAAAGAAATATAGAATCTTCTTCCCTGCTGAAAAGTTTATCTGATATTTATTTGAAGAAGATTCTCAAGAACAGTTCAGAGATTCAAAAGATCTCTGGGCTTATATTTGCAAGAAGAAGAAGAAGGTCTGTTATTCAAAACCTAATATCTTGAAGCCTTCACTTATGCAACAGAACAACATCTTTCTTGTTTGGTAGGGTTCTTTGTGGGCCTGAGCTTGTAAGATCTTGTAATAGATCTGATTGTTGGTAGGGTTCTGTGTGAGCCTGAGTATGGTATGGTTCTTTGTAAGCCTGAGCTTGGTGAAGATTTGAGTTATTGTAAGACTTATAAAGTCTGAGATTGGTAGGGTTCTGTGTGAGCCTGAGTTGTAAGATCTACTTATTGAGAAGAGATCTGAGTTGAAGAAGTTGCCTAGTCTAGCACATTGCTAGATAGGTGGGAGAGACAGTGAAGTACCTCTTGACATATTGTCTTGAAGGGAACCACTATAAATCCTGTGTGCTTTCTGTGTTGTTTCTGTGTTGTGCTAGCTAGATTTTTAAAGTAGCAATTAACACTGAAAACACCTAATCACCACCTCTATGTATATTATAGACAACTCATATCTATCATGACGTTTCCGGTATACCAATACAGGAGAATGTGAATGATTGCGACATTTTGTATTCAAGTTCATGGAGGTTGTTCTATCTACAAAAAACAATCTCTTGGGTTGGTTGCCAGAGGTAGCAGGATGACATGCTGAAATTTCGGGTTGAAATTACGGCTGTTATTTTTAAAACATTTTCTCCGTTAATTTGTGCTAACATTTCTTAAGACAGTTTAACTGATGAAGTATATCAGTGATGTTTAGCTGATGAAGTATAATATTTCATAAGACAACAAATACAATTAGGGTCCGTTCGGTTCGCAGGTTTTGGTTTTGAAGAATTGGAATTCAGTAAAACCAAAAACCAGCAGGTTTTGGTTTTCCTGAATTCCAATTCTGTTGTTCGGCTGCAGGAAGTTTTTGAGCTGCGGGAATTGGAATTGGACAATTCAGCTGTTCGGCTGCAGTATGGAATTCATCTATAGGAATTGCAAAAATTTTGTCAAATTAGTTGAACAACGTCAAAAAAAATACTCTTTAGATCATAGTCATAATCCAACATCAATTTGCAACATCAGTAACTTCATAGAAGGCCAATTTTGAAAACATGAACAAACATGACTAAATATCATTTGCATTTCTGTTTAGTCAATACAGCAATTTCAATTTATTCACATTTCTTCTTCTTCTTCTTCATAACAACAATTTCAGTTTAGTCAATACAATAGGGCAGAAGCAACATCGAAGAGAAGATGCAGATAAGAAGAACAGAAGAAGAAAAGAAGAACAGAAGAAGAAGAAGAAGAAGCATTCCAGGCGAGTTCGCACTCCAGGCGAGTTCGCACTCCAGGAGAGGTCAACCAGAGAAGAAGCGAACAAAGGTCGCACTCTAGGCGGGGTCGACGAGAGAGGGCTTCGAGATCGACCGAAAAGTGAATGCCGACGATGTCGACGGGAGAGGGCTTCGAGATGGAAGTGTGCGGTGAAAATCGGATGAAAAACTACCCGGAGACATAAGAATTGGGCAAAGCTTAGGATCAAAAACCTAGGTTTTACCCAAAACCAATTCCGCCCTGAATTCCTGCGAACCGAACACCTAACTTGATTTACTTATTCCGAAAACCAAAATCTGGGTTCAAAACCTTTGAACCGAACGGGCCCTTATTGTTTATTTTTTAAGACAATTGTCTTTATTTTGATGTTCTGACTGAATGAGTGTCATATCAAATTGATCTCATATTTTGATTAAATGGTTCTTAAGACAATTGCAGAACTGGTGCTCAAGTTAATGAAAACTTACAAATAAAGACACTTGCATGAATTCACCTCAAGGTTTAAATACATCCGGTATACCAGAAAAATTAGATGACATATCTAGACCAAAATCATCAGGTAAATCTAAGGCAGTTGGATTGTCCGTTTGAGAAGAAGGTTGCTCGTTGGTAAAGTCATCAACGAAGTTAAACTCATTTGTTAAAGACGTTGATTCCTTTGTAAAGCCATCGACGAAGTTGAACTCCTTCATCTTCGGAGGTTTGTCATCAACAATAGGTGTCTTTGCTTTTTTTTCTTCGTATCTGCTCTCTTTCCTGTTTAAAAAAGAAGTTTGAATTTGGCTAAGTATAGTAAAAGCTTACATGATTGTTGGTAAATTCATAAACAAAAACTTACGTGGTTTTATGATTGCTTTCTCCCAATGGTCTTTCATGCGCGCACTATGAGCACATTTAGGCCTCTTCACTGCTGGATCCCTAACACAATTGGAAGTCATGTCGTTCTCCTCCAAGAAACCCTTCTTCTGCTTCTCGTCCCAGTCCACCATATCATTAGTTGTCTTCGACAAATCATTCATGACGCTTAAAACATATTCATTTGCAATTTTGCAATTCTCAATCCGGTTTGCTAAATCGTAGCTAAAGCGCATCAAGTGGTTTCTAAATATCATATTTGACTCATGTTCGGTCATGGTTTGGGTATTGGGTAGGTAAATGTCAATTTTTGCATTACGGGTGAATCATTTAAGTACATATTTGGGGTTGATCTGCCTTACATTTCGAATATTGTATATTCGCAGGATATGTTGACATAATATACCTTTAGTCGCAAAACTCTTGCACGAACATTCTGCATTCATGGTTGCATTGTTAAAGCTCACAAGCTATCTCTTTTCTTCTTCATCACTTATCTTCGTCATGTATATTATGTGTTGGTCATCATATCTCGTTTCATCTACGATACTAACTTCAACAACTCTTTTCATAAAGGATTTCTCAAATAATGAAAACATCTTACGTGTGTACAACTTCGACAAATATTTCAATAAATAACAATTTTTGAACCTAAAGCTGACAGCACCGTGCTTGCATTTAAAGTCTTCGTAATGCTCCTTTCTACACCACGATGAATCCAGCTTCTCCAAACCCATAAAACACTCAACAAGTGTACTTGCAGTCTTCGAACTCCCATGCAGATGATTGGTTGATTCACTTCTTTGCATTGACACAATGCCGAGATTCAAAATATCTTTGTTGAAGGCAGTACACCACTTCTTCTTGACCGTATATAAATCACCTAACCATTTGATTTCCTGCAGATTTTCTTTCGACATCATCTCAATCCAACATCTTTCGAACTCATCTTTGCCATTACACTTGCTCATGCATTGATAAAAAAAGGATCGAACAATTTTGTCTTGGTTGAAGCACGGGACTTTTTAGGTGCTTTCTTCGAGATGTGCCATTGACACAGACGGTGGCGGCTGGTAGTGAATACCCTTTGAAGAGCTACGACCATGGCTTGATCTTGGTCAGTGAAAATAGTAATTGGTTGCTTCCCACCAACCAATTTTAGAAAAGTCTTGAACACCCAGCAAAACGATTCTATGGTTTCTTCAGCTATGAAAGCACCTCCAACAAAAATATTCTGCCAATGACTGTTCACAGCGATAAAAGGGGCGCATGCAAGATTGTATTTATTCAGTGTATAAGTCGTGTCAAAAATAAGAATATCGTCGAAGCAGTCGTAATCTATCTTGCTATGCCCATCCATCCAGAAGAAACTAGTCAACCTATTCAACTCATTCGTTTATACCTCATACGAGAACATATTGTCTTCCAATTGCTTCCCTTGCAGTATCCTTAGCAAGCTTGAGGCGTCGCCGCTTTCTATTAACGCTATTCTTTCTCGTTGAACAAAGTTGAAGGCATCAGACTTACTGAACCCAATATTTTCAACATCACCGGCTTCTTCAGAAAGGAAGTTATATGCATCCATCACTTTAATTCCGGCTCCGGTCATATTCTTCATTAAGTTATCTTGCATTTCAGATATGCTTCGATTGAACCTCAATAAATGCTTCTCGTTCTCGCTTGCTAGTGGATGATTATGCTCCTCGACGAACTTCGTTACTGTCCAATTCTTGTCCTCTGTATCAGTGTGAAAGATAATGCATGCTAGACATTCAGTGCATGTTTCTAATTTGTGATACTTCTTTGGCGAAGGCCTTGCAATCTTAACAGCCGCTTTGGCGCAACTATATTCTTGCATTTTAATAATTTCTTGTAGAGTCCAGTATGTCAGGTGTTGTTTACGAACACTAAATCCAGTTGGGTGAGCATAATTACAATACATTGCGTACGCCTCATCCTCCGAGTGCACAATGGGAAAACAACAGGGGCCTTTTGCGCCTGCAATGAAACAATGGTGTAAGACAACAGCAATTACAGAACAGGCTCCAACTGAAATATCAGGAAACAATGTAGTCGTAATATAATACTAAAATACGACTGTATTGTACTCGAATAATGACAGTTGGATATTCATTCTAAATTACAGTCAGATTTACTTACAGTGACAACATTTTCAACAGTTTTCTCGGACGACATCGAGACTTGTTGTTCTACAATCTTCCAGGAGATGATAGCTACCTATGAGACAATGTCAGATGGGTAAAAACAGCGGATAAGAGTCTAAAAAAAACTAAAGATTCTACCATAGATTGTGGACTATCAGGAATGTCGAATTGGGAAGAAGCTCTCGGAGCTGGAGGAACCTCGCTCCAGTGCCACGAAGCCGGGGAGGAAGTTCAGAGCAAGCTCAGTAGGTGCTTCCGTTTCGACGCAGCTCGCGGAAAACAAGCTAGTGCTTTGCACCACACAAGAGGAAGCTGAGCCGAACCTACAACAGTGCACTAGCTCGAGCGGAAAGGAAATTCGGCGAAATCTTACGGTGCGAAAAGAGGAACCTGAACACTGCCCAAGGAGGAAGCGTGGAGTGGTTTCCTTGCCGGAAAGCGCGAAGCGAAAAAATTGGGTTTCGTTTCGGGAAGAAGGCGGAGGCGTGAGCCCCAAGCTCGTACAAAAAATTTTCTCCAAAAAATATGAGTGCGGACCAGTAAAATTAGATTGCAGTTAACGATCTCCCGAAATAAATGCTATGACTACTGAAGTTATAATTACTTGCGGTGAGTTCGCACCTTACCCTATTTCTTAGCTCTCCGTTCTTCATAAATTGTTTTCTCTCCGTAGTTTCTCACTCGCCACGTCACCCTATAACTACTGGTGGAGTCCACTCACCGCCCACGCACACAAAACTTCACACGCCATCGCTTCCATTTCAAAATTCGAATCACTCGTCGTCTCGTTTCTCTCCCCCCTCTTCCCCATCTCACTGCCTTCGATCTTTTCGGCGGCAATGGGCGGCAGCCAGAGCCGCGACGGTTTGGATCTTTCGGACACCGACGCCGACACCGACAGCGATACCTGCACCGAGGATTCGGAGCGAGAAAGAGAAGAAGATGAATCCCCGTCTCCCGCCATCGCCGCCTCCAACCACGGTATTCCCGCTGAAACCCTGAGCCCTGCTCCCTCCGTCTCCCTCGATGCGGTTGACGAGAAGCTCAAGTCACTCAAGCTCAAATACTTCAAAACACCCTTCCCGTCTCCCTCTTCCGCCATCCCGGCCGAAAATACCAATCTCAACAACGCCGTAAAACTTTACCTCCATATCGGCGGCAGCTCTCCTTCTGCCAGATGGATCATCGCCGAGAAGCTTGCTCCCTGCATCTTCATCAAGCCATCGTCATCCCCTAACCACAGCAACCCTGATGATTGCTCTTACGTAGACAACGACGAGGAGGAAAATCATGACTCCGCTTCCCCCTGGTTCTTAAAGATCGGGTCTAAGGTGCAGGCTCGTGTTGGCCCTGAAATGCTGATGAAAGCATTTCCGGATCAGGGGAGAGTCGACTTCATCGCCGATGGAGTGTGGGCAGTTAAGTTTTCCTCTCTGGAGGCATATAGAAACTTTCAGAGCGAGTACCAGCGGTGTTCATTCGAAAATGCTTACGGATTTGAGGCCAACGAGGAGAACAAGGTTAAGGTGTTTGGAAAGGATTTCATGGCTTGGGCCCAGCCAGATTCTGCGGATGACTCCATCTGGGAGGACGCTTCTGAGAGCTTTGAGAAGAGCCCCATTGACACCCCTCCAGCCAAGAAAATCCACTCCTTACTCGACGAATTTGAGGGGGCTGCCGATGAAGGAGGAATACAAAGTCTCGCCCTCGGAGCTCTGGAAAATAGTTTTCTAGTCAGCGACTCTGGAATCCAAGTTGTTAGGAACTTCAGCCATGGAGTTCATGGGAAGGGGCTATCAGTGAAGTATTCTGGCAATGGCAGTAGCCATTCCACTCATAAGAAAGTGCTTCTGATGAGGGCTGAGACAAACATGCTGTTGATGAACCCATCAAATCCAGAGAAAGTTCATGCTGGCGGAGTTCACCAGCTTGATATTGAGACAGGGAAGGTTGTGACTGAGTGGAAATTTGGGAAGGATGGCACTTCCATCACCATGAGGGATATCACAAATGATAGCAAGGGGGCACAGTTGGATCCCTCCGAATCTACTTTCTTGGGGTTGGATGATAATAGATTGTGTCGGTGGGATATGAGGGAGAGGAGAGGGATGGTCCAGACCATTGGGAATTCCATGGAATCACCAGTTTTGCATTGGGAGCAAGGGCATCAGTTTTCAAGGGGCACCAATTTCCAAACTTTTGCCACGACCGGTGATGGGTCCATTGTGGTGGGTTCTCTCGATGGAAAGATCCGACTCTACTCCAAGAGTTCGATGAGGATGGCAAAAACTGCTTTTCCAGGGTTGGGATCACCAATCACTCATGTAGATGTTACATTCGATGGGAAGTGGATTCTGGGAACGACAGACACGTATCTGGTACTTATATGCACTGTTTTTAAGGACAAGGATGGGAAGGAGAAGAATGGATTTAGTGGAAGAATGGGAAATCGGGTTGCAGCTCCAAGATTGCTGAAGCTTACTCCACTGGATTCACATTTGGCTGGCATAAACAGGTTTCAAAGGGGACAGTTCTCTTGGGTAAGTTGTTTATCTCATAATTCATGCTTCAATCAAACTTATTTATTCATCAGTTTGTACATAATCTATTAAAAATAGTTGCCAAATGCCAATGTTATGTTTTTTTTTTGAAAGTTCTAGCTAGAGGAGTATCTGGTATTAATAAGAATGGAGTTTCTTGTTGTCAGGAGTTGAGTTTTTCTACACAAAGCTTTATGTTTTGGAAATCAAACTAATACGAACAAATCTCATTTTTCCCGACATTTACTCCCAAGGCATTGCATTTATGCAGTTAAGTTAATGTTTAAGCTAGTTATGTGCATTAGCCAATGCAAGAAGTTTGGAAAAAAGAAAAGCTGCGAAGGACACCATTAACCAAAAAAAGCTCAGGACGTGATACAATTACCAACGTGCTACAAGATGGTTCTTAGGTATTTGTGGATGACTATGATCTTTGTATGACTTCTTTTTTTATTGTTGCCTCGTAAAATTGAAAGGTATGTTAGGTTTTTTTATCTTTCTTGTAAAATATTAAGATCTATCTTGCAATTGATATTTTGGTGATACAAAATACCATATTTAATAGCCCAAGCTCATTATTTAGATTTTTCTAGATATATTTATGGCGAGGATCCACTGATTCATTTAGAGCACGCTCATCAGGGCATATTCGGGGCCGACTTTAGTTATCGACGGCTATAGGATCATGATATGGATGGTTGGAGTTTGTTTTTGCGACCGACTCCGTTTTTTTTTTTATATTTTAATCTATTTTTCTGAGTGTTTTTTGGAACTTAGGGTAAACGATCTGATCAAGCGATCTTAGCTGTCAGATTCATTTAACCTAAACTCCCCTCCCCCAGTTGTATGTATACTTGTTAATGTTAAGGTATCCAAAGCTGTGGTTGAAATTTTAGCCCCTCAGTCGTGGTCCGGTGCCGAAGGCGCTACCCTCTTTAGTGTGACAAGGCCCTAGGTTCCCTCCACACCGCTGCCTCCTCTCTCCTAATAGCCGCCATCACGTCCTCCTATTGTCATTGTCACGACCTCCTACAACCTCCACATCCTCATTGTGCTTTTACTACCAAGCCAACCCCTTGTTGTCCCTTGCCACGAACTACCCTTTACCCAACGCCATCTAACCTTCTGCAATGACGTCTTCTTCTCTCCCATGAACCCGCTTCCCTCCGTCGGCTTCTTTGCACATTGTCACTGTACAACTCACCACCAACCACATCCCATGCCCTTCCTGCACTACTAGTAGTCTCTGGCCTCCACTATACATAGAGGTGCACACGGTGCAGTTTGGGCCCAAACCGTAACCGCACCACATTGAAAATTTGCGATGCAGTTTCAGTGCGGTGTTGTCCAATAAATTGATTGACACAGAATTTTCATTGAACCAATCAATCTTTCAATGTATTGTCGATTGACTCCCATAACCAAAGTAGAAACCCATGCTTCTAAAGTTTATCTAAAAAAATAAAACAAATCAAGTACATCACCTATATGACAGATCTATGCCAAGGAAGGGTTGTGAAGTTAGAGAACAATGAAGTTTTGCACAAAGACTTTAAACGAGAAATGCGTGAGATCTTCTAAGCTCGCGAAGGAGAAGTGTGAGACCTTCTAATTGAGCTTCTAACTGATCCAGGCGAGTGGTATCGGTAGAGAATGAAGCGGTGGCAACCTCGTCGCCGCGTAGGGCCATCCAACAAGTCGTGTGCATGAATTTGAGAAGCCGGAAGTAGAGGAACGACTGGGGCACTGCTAGAGGAGATGCGTTGTGAGCAGGGCTGCGCCGATATCTTTGCTTCAAACCATAAAGGGCCTTCTTCAGCTTACACACACACATGCCCTGGATATGATTCAAATACATACTCTGGTGGTTGCTCGATAAAGATATCTTTGTCAATCTCGCCGTAAAGAAAAGAGTTGTTCACGTCGAGTTGCCACAATCTCCAACATTGGCAAGCTGCCAATGTAAAATCACCACCCGTACTGAGTCATCTTCGCTACAAAACTGAAAGTCTCCTAATAGTTTTCCTCGTACTACTGAGAGAATCGCCGAGCTACAAGGCAAGTCTTGTACCGTTCCGCATTGCCATCCGCCTTTTTCTTGACTTTATACATCCACTTGCACGTGACTAGAGTAATATCATCCACCTGTGCACAAGATCTCAAGCCTTATTCTCCTTGAGGGCAAGTATCTTCCTCATCCATGACATCCCTTCACTCCTTCACGCTGGTGTCTTCTACAAAACATGACATCTCTCGCTCGTCAAAAGGTTCTGCAAAGAAGCACGAACATATTTACAAGATTACCTTCCATGTATCGAGCCGATGGGACGAAAGTCCTCTTTGACCTCCGCAAAGACAAATCACTCTCCACCGCTCCAACAACATCATTTATATCGGCTCCCTCGCCAGTGTAATTTGGAGCATCGCTCCCTCTGCTTCTATGACCGGAAAATCCTGAACTGGAGCCTGATGAACTGGAGCACCTGGATAAACAGGTAGCTCCACCAATGAGTCAGCAATGACTCTCTCATCTCTTCCTCCGCCTTCGCTCTCCTTCAGAGCCATACTAGAAGCACCCTAATACGATGTCAGTTTGTAGAACGCCGCATCTGGAGAAACGATGAATCAATGTGTTTATAGATCCATGCACTTCCATCTCTTCTTCCGCTTGTCATACCCGATGAATATACACGTATGTGTCTTCGCATCCAACTTGGTTATGAGAGCATCTGAAATATGTACAAAGCAAGTGCGCGAGATCTACGCCAATCCAAGTAACAGCCGGCGAGATCTATGGAAATAAATTGCATCATTGGAGGAAAGTCCAGATGGCCGGACACGGTTTCTGCCAATCAGCCTGGCCGTATAATAATTGTAATTATCAGCATTTACTTCTTACCAAAGATAGATGAGAATTCCTGAAACAATTGTAAATACCTAAAGTAGTTGCACCTTGTAAATCTATAAATAAAGAGAAATACGTGAGGCAAAAAAAGCCATTTTTCATTCCAGCTTTCTCTTGTCATTTGTTTAGCCTCTGTTTTCTCCTGTTTTTTCTCCTGGTTTTTATTTAGACTCTGTTTCCTAACATGGTATCAGAGGGAAACGCCATGAATCCTGCTGCAGAAAATATCCCCGCCTCCCCCGCCGTTCAAACTCCCTCCACCCATGATCCCGTCACCAACAACTTGGAGTCCACTCTCCCTACCGTGAAATCCATCCGGCAGGATGTGTCGATTCGGCTCAAATCGACAAACTACCTTCCATGGAAGACGCATGTTCTTCCCGTCCTTCGTTCACTTGGACTGGTCGGGTTAATTGATGGATCTGCAACCCGTCCCGACCCCGATGATCTCTCACCAAACGCTGTCCAATGGCATCGCTTGGATCAGATGGTTTTGGCATGGCTCACCAACTCTCTCTCAGAGGCAGCCGTTACTCAGATCGGCACCTGTGCAACCTCGGCTGAGGTTTGCACTCTTTGGAGGTGCTGTATGGAACTCTTACACGATCCCGAGTTCTCCAACTCAAATCAGAGCTTCAGTCCATGACCAAAGGAGCTCTCTCTATGGCCGACTACGTCCAACGGGTCAAATCTATCGCCCAAAACCTTGCGAGCGCCGGCAAACCCATTGACGAGGATGATCTCGTCATGTGGCTCCTTCGCGGCCTTGGATATGAGTTTGATCCCATTGTTGCAGCCATAAACCTTTCGCGAGACTCTCCCACGATGGATGAAGTCACCGCTCTACTGTTTGATTTCGAGCTCCGACTCCAAACAACACGACGAGACATTGCTCAACCCGCTGCGATGTACTCGACCCGAGGTCGTGGCCGATCCCACTTTGGAAATCGCAGTGCTCGTGATCGCGGGCAATTTGGTGATAGCCGCGGTGGCGGTTGGGCTAGCCACAACCGCAGACCTCCTTCACCTACAACTTCTCGTGGGGGTCGTGGAACACCAGGGCAACGTCTTAAAGGTGCGCCTCGCACAACCGATGATTCCAACGTGGTGTGTTTCCGCCGCGGTCATCCCTATCACAAAGCCAACAATTGTTTTGCCCCAGATTTGGTAGTCTCCAATCATGTTCAACTTTTTGCCGCCATAAATTTATCTGACCAGGTCGATCACGCATGGTATCCTGATACTGGCGCAACAAACCATATGACCGCTGACACTGCACAAATTGAAGGTATGACCCCATACTCTGGTCTTGATTCAATAATGGTTGGAAATGAGACTGGTTTACCTATTACTCATGTGGCTAAGGTATCCATTCCACGCACATCCGTCCATCTAGACCGTGTTCTTGTTGTCCCAACTTGAAAAAGAACTTATTAAGTGTTTCTCAATACACTCGTGGTAATGATTGCTGTTTCATTTTCTATCCATGGGGATTTCTCATCAAGAACTTGAAGACGGGCCAGACAGTGCTGGAAGGAACTAGGCAAGGAGGACTCTATCCAATAAACATGGGGACATCACCATCTGCAGTCAGCCTCTTCACCAATAAAACTGATGGGGACACTTGGCATGCTCGTTTGAGACATCCATTTTTTCCTTTAATGAAATCCTTGTACCCATTGTTAAACATTAGTTCCTCGATTAATAAATTTTTTTGCTGAAGTTGTCAAATGGGCAAAGCGTCCAAATTACCGTTCACTCGTCGTAAGTCTTATTCTACCCAAACCTTACATACTCTCCACAGTGATGTCTGGGGCCCGGCTCCTACCTCCTCCATTGACGGTTTTCGGTTTTACCTCATAATCGTTGATGAGTGTTCCCGATTTCATGGTATTTTTCACTTCGTCGCAAATCTGAAGTTGCACTTCTCTTCATACAGTTCATTAAGCTCATGGAAAAGCAACTTGATAAAACAGTGAAATTTGTCCAAACAGATGGTGGTGGGGAGTTTATGAGTCATACTCTTCAAGACTTCATCTTATCCCATGGTATTTCTCATCTTATCTCTTGTCCAGGGACACCTGAACAAAATGGCTTAGCGGAACGCAAACATCGCCATATTGTTGAAACCGGCCTTACTCTTATGGCTCATGGGCAAACCCCCAAACAGTTTTGGAATCATGCGTTCTCCACGGCTGTATATCTGATCAATCGGTTGCCAACTACCACGATCAACGGGCGCTCTCCGTTTGAAGCCCTGTTTGGTGCTCGACCATCTTATGATCATCTGCGCACGTTTGGTTGTGCCTGCTTTCCTGCTTTAGCCACATTTGGCAGAGGAAAATTGGACTTCAAAACTGTGGAATGCGCCTTTCTTGGCTACAGCCCGCACCATAAGGGTTATCAGTGCCTTGATCCGGTTTCGGGACGAGTCTATCTCTCTCGCCATGTGTCGTTTGATGAGACTCGCTTCCCCCTGGCTCAGCCATCCTCCGCCCGAGGTTCCTCAACCTGGGATTTTTCTTCAAAACATTTTTCTGTACAACCTATTCACAACTTGTTGCAGGTCTCCGGTGCTATCACCTTTGCACCAACACCCGACGCTCTCCCGTCTCCGTCGACGTCTCCGGCAGTGGCTCGTCCTCCCCAACACGATCGCGAGTGTTGAAACCGATTTCTCGATCTCTTGTGGAGCTCGGGGCCCTCACCGAAATGAGGGGCAGCTAGCCCTTACTGATCCCTCAGAGAAGGTAGACTGAAGACTAGAAAGAAGACTAAGACCTTAGTCGCAGCGAGGAGGTCCCTCCACTAACCCGGAAGATCGTTGAGCGCTTCCCCTCCCAAGCCAAAGCTGAGACTCGGGCACCTTGGAGAGCTCTGGAGATGCTAACCAAAGGAAGCCTAAGGAGAGAGAAGCGGAAGTGGAATCCTCTCCAAAGGTGCCCTTAAGGTCCTATTTATAGATTTTCTGATATGACCTGCAAATAGCAGGATTCCGCCTTTTGATTTTACTATCCGCACCCCAAATGGGTCTGCTAACAGCCAAACTCCGCTGTTTGGAGAGGCTAAAGGCAGACCACCAAGGGTAAAAGGGTAATTTGACCCTATCGGCTTATGGGCAAGGGGCTGCGAGAACCTTCCTGCGAGATCTTATGTTCTCGCGGGCCTCCTCGCGAGCCCTACTCGCAATGCCCCTCTTAGGCGATCCCTTGCGAGGACCTCGCCGGCCAATTCGGGCGATGTCTGCCGAGATGGGTGGCTCGCCGGCCGTTGCTTCTCCGCGGTAAATTGCCGAGGTCGGGATCTCGCGGCTCCCCTTGCGAGACCATCCCTTTGGCTTTAATGATCATAGAACGCTTCGTCGACTGCTGATGATCTCGCCGAACAGGGGTATGGTCGACGAGACCGGGGGAGTTCGACGAACACACCCGCGAGCGCTTGTCTCGTCGACCCTTCTCGCTCGCCCTTCAGCGAGCTCCGTTGCACTGCCTTCTTTTAGACTGTATCCTTGCCTGGCGAATATCGGGGTTGTACAGCGAGCTCGCTGCTCCTCCAATTCGGGCTCCCGGACCCACTGCTCTCATAGATCCCGCCTCAACTTCTCTCCCGGACAGTCCTCATCCGACCCCTGCATCCCCTGCTACTAGTGCCGTCTCGGCCGGCCTTCCTCCAGCTCCTGCTGACAGTGTCTCTTGCTCGCCTTCCATCGCGCCTTCTCCATGGCCAGCCCATATCGCGATTCATCATCCTCGGGGCTCTCGTGTCGGTCCTGGTACAACGCCCTTCGGTGCTCCGGCGCTTGGTTCCACATCAACTCACCCCATTGTGACTCGCTCCTGCGCCGGCACCCGGCGTCCCCGGGCGCTCTATGCCTCCCGCCATCCTATCTCCTTGGCTCTACTCTCCTTGTTGCCAGAACATCATCCCGAGCCCTCTACCTATATGCAGGCGGCCGCTGATCCCAACTGGGTTCGTGCTATGGAAGAGGAATTCGCTGGTGTTCGTCGCAACCGGACTTGGTCTCTTGTCCCATTCACTCCATCGATGAATGTTGTCGGCTGTAAGTGGGTTTACAAAGTAAAGCATAAGGAGGATGGTTCCATTGAACGCTACAAGGCTCGTTTGGTGGCGAAAGGTTTCAATCAACGCGAAGGTTTTGACTTTGCCGAAACCTTCAGTCCGGTGGTCAAATCAGGCACTGTGTGTCTTGTTCTCTCCTTGGCTCTCTCTCGTGACTGGCGTCTGCGCCAATTGGATGTTAAAAATGTGTTCCTACACGGGGACTTGCAGGAGATCGTCTACCTCCAGCAGCCGCCCGGGTTTATTGGCCTTACTCGGCCCAAGCACGTGTGTCGCCTACACAAAGCTCTTTATGGTCTTCGCCAATCTCCTCGGGCGTGGTACAACAAATTTGCCACATGTCTTCGTCAACTTGGGTTTATTATCTGTCCACATGATACCTCGTTGTTTCTCTGGCGTCACGGCCCTGACATTATTATCATCTTGCTTTATGTTGACGACCTCATCATCACTGGGAGCCACGTTGACTTCATTTCACGCCTCATTCGCCGCCTCTCCTCCCAGTTCGACATGAAGGATCTCGGCGACCTGAATTTCTTCCTGGGCATGCAGGTTGAACGACGCAGTGACTCGCTTCTTCTCTCCCAGACCCAATATGCTCTTGATCTACTTACTCGATTTGGTTTAGACGGTGTCAAACCAGTCGAGAGCCCTCTCGCCGCAGGTCTTCAACTCTCTGCATGCTCCCCAGATCCTCTTCCTGATCCCACCATCTACAGACAGATGGTCGGGTCCCTCCAGTACCTTACTATGACCCGTCTAGATCTGGCTTATGCTGTTAATTATGTGTGCCAATTCATGCAAAAACCCTGTGCTTCTCACCTTGCTGCCGTCAAGAGGATTTTTCGCTACGTCAAAGGCACCCTGCAGTTTGGTCTCAAGCTCTCTAAGTCGGCTTCCCTTCATCTTCGCGCCTTTTTCGGATGCAGATTGAGCCAGCTGTCCCGACAGTATGCGTTCCATAACAGGGTATGCCGTCTTCCTGGGGCCGAACCTTCTCTCTTGGGGGGCTAAGAAGCAGCCCACCGTCTCTCGATCCAGCGCTGAAGCTGAATATCGCACGATGGCCTCCACGACCTCCGAAGTTCTTTGGTTCCTTCATATGCTTCATTTTCTTGGCCTCCGTTCACCGGCTCCCCCTCTCCTCCTTTGCGACAACATCAGTGCTCTTCACATGTCGAAGAATCCCGTCCTTCACAGTCGGACGAAGCATATTGACATCGAAGTTCATTTCATCCGTGACCATGTTCTTCGAAGGGATCTTATTGTCTCTCATATACCGGGGAGCGATCAGGTGACAGACATTTTTACCAAGTCCCTTCCCAGTCCTCGGTTTACCTGGCTTCGGGACAAGCTCGCCTTCCGGATTCATCCGTCGTGAGCTTGAGGGGGGATGTGCGAGATCTACGCCAATCCAAGTAACAGCCGGCGAGATCTATGGAAATAAATTGCATCATTGGAGGAAAGTCCAGATGGCCGGACACGGTTTCTGCCAATCAGCCTGGCTGTATAATAATTATAATTATCAGCCTTTACTTCTTACCAAAGATAGATGAGAATTCCTGAAACAATTGTAAATACCTAAAGTAGTTGCACCTTGTAATCTATAAATAAAGAGAAATACATGAGAGGCAAAAAAAGCTATTTTTCATTCCAGCTTTCTCCTGTCATTCGTTTAGCCTCTGTTTTCTCCTGTTTTTTCTCCTGGTTTTTATTTAGACTCTGTTTCTTAACCGCAAGTAGCACCAAACAGCCATAGGGGCTTCACACTCGATATCTCTCCAAACATCAGCTAATGTGGAGACTTCAATTCGTTGTGGCTCAACGGTAACCTGTTAATCACATACGTAGCACAAGTCATGCCCTCCTCCCATAAGGCCTTGGATATGCTCTTCGCATGCAATCAACACTTGCACGTTTCCGCCAAGTGCCAGATCTTCCTCTTCG
This sequence comes from Dactylorhiza incarnata, assembly GCA_033032865.1. Classification (NCBI taxonomy): domain Eukaryota; kingdom Viridiplantae; phylum Streptophyta; class Magnoliopsida; order Asparagales; family Orchidaceae; genus Dactylorhiza; species Dactylorhiza incarnata. Next base: position 666,177 of record JAWHQI010000181.1, on the reverse strand, counting down.
CCACTCCATTTTACTACTGAGTGTAAGTACAAGATAATTCCACTTGATTCCATGCTTCCTGCAAAAAATAGAGAACTCAGTGGAATTGAACTCCCCTTTATTATTTGTCCTCAACTTCTTGATCTTCAAATTCAACACCCCTTCGAACTGCTCCTTGAACTCTACAAATTTCCCAAAGACCTTAGATTTCTCATTCACGAAATACACCTACGTGTATCGTGAGAAGTCATCCACGAGCACCAACATATACATGTTCCCTAAGTATGTGGGTGTGACACACAGTCCCATCAAGTCTATGTGGATGCACTCCAACGGCTCCTTGCACCTAGAAAAGGACTTATCAAATGAGAGACGATGTGCTTTCCCAAATTGACGCCCCTCACAAACATGATCATCTCCAAAAGAAAAACAAGCTAGACAAGCCTCTCACCATGCCCTTTGTCAATATAGCCTTCAACTTTTCCATCCCAACATGACTCAATCTTTCGTGCCAGATCACTACACTATCATTGGTCTTCATCTTGTTCACATATGAGTTTGTAGATAACACAAAATAATCCTTCACACGCCACCCGGTTTGAGTAACACCAGCCTTCACCAAAAAGAGATTCTTCAAGAACTTCACCTCCTTTGGCCCAAACAAAACGTGGAACCCTGCATCCACCACATTTGTCTCCGAGAAGAGTTTCTTCTTCATCCTTGACACATGATACACACTCTTCAACTTCAGTGCACTTCCATCACTGCTCAGCATAATCGCCCCCTCCTTTTCCACTGCAGGTACATAATCATCCTTTGTCATAATCGCATCGTTCCCTTTGTAATCCTGAAGGGAGGAAAACTTTGACTGATCTCCGATGAGGTGATGATCGCACCCGGAGTCAACAATCCAACCATTCTGAAATTTTTGGGAGACCAAGGCATCCATCGGCGTTGTCGTCATCCCTGCCAAGAAACAGTTCCCCCACTCGTCTTCATCCTTGGATCCCTGTCCTTTCTTCACTATGTGCCATGATTTTAGATTGACTTTGCAATCTCTCTTGAAGTGATCTGGTTTGTTGCACCTATAAGACTTGGGCACCTTCTGTCCTTAATCTTTCCTAGGAGGAAATATATCCTCACCCCCCTCAGATGAGGTAGAAGACCCATCTCCAACATTCTTCTTTTTTCTCCTGTCACAGTTCTTCTTTCCTGAGAACAATACTCCACTCCCTCCCCTCGAGATAGAGCAACCAACCATCTATTTTGCTAGTCTCTCTTGCGAAGCCTACAAGTTTTTCAGCTCCAATAAGGACGGTTGAGTACCCCATCCATAATGAGAATATACTGTAATGGCTCGTAGACCGCCACAATTTAATTTTGTTATTAAGAGCAATTTTCACAATGGTATAACACAGTAATTCCATCACATTGCATATAAGTACCGGGAGAAACAAAACACAACTTTTTAATTCATTTCCGCATATAATACATCATGTCATGTCAGAGTACAAATCATATTTATGGAAACTAGTTACAACGCTATATTTTACAATATACAGACTATTACAAAACTCTAACCCTTAATTTGTCTGCTTCCTCCCTTAGCTTCTTTCCTTCTTCAGCAATCGACCTCCTATCGGGGTTTGACATATTGACGGTTTTATCCTAAAACTAGAAATCAACAACCCGTTAGTTTATAAAACTGAGTCTTTTACCTCTTCAATCATTGTACATGCAAACAAGAAAAATTAGTAACAATATGCATGTATATAAGTGCAGTAAAAAGTAAGCAGTAAGGTAAGCATGAAAAAGTACAAGTATAAATGTAAGTAAAGTGATTCACAAGTATTCAATTCAGTATTATCTTTTATTCTTCTTCTTATCTGTGTTAGTTTAGTGTTTTCTTATCTTGTTCTTCTGAAATGCTAAGGGTAATTGTTTAATCTATCTGTCATCTAAGCCCGTCAAGTCAATGCCCAATCTAGGACTATCAAACACGCAACTGACTCTCTTGCCCCTAGATTAGACAATTCTATCGATTCCAATTCAGGGTGATCGAGCAGACGTCTCTCCTTGGAATCATCAAAATTCTGTAGGAGTTTCGACCCTCCTATGGGGTTAACCCTTAACATTTTTATGCGTCGACGCACACTCGGTTTCTTATTCTTCTTATATTCAGTTAATATTTAGTAGATAAAAAATATGTGATATTCATATAATTTTCCCTTCCCCACAGGTTCTTGATCGCTTGCTATTCCATGTTTATCAATTTTAGCGAATTCATAAATATCAGTGATTTCAAAAGTTTGAATTCCTTCAATTGAATCAATATGCAGTGCGCATGCCGAAAAGTGGGCTCAGAGTAAAATATCGCATGTAAATAATTCAAATATGCGTAATCAAAGAGATAAAGATTCACCACGGCCTTTCCTTTCCCTTTGCCGTTCCTAGGATTCTTATCGCGTCTAGATATCGGCTCATCCAGATCCAACGCCGATATCTCTGCGCATAGCCGCATAGGTTCTTCATCTTCAAAAAGAAGACAGAAATCGACATCTCCTCCTGATTGGCTTTCGCCAACTCATTCTCCACGAATTGCATTTTAGCGATATTTTTTTGTTCAACAATCCATCCATAGATGCCCAGATCGCCGAAGCCGATATGCACCCGTTGATATGATCAAACAAATCCGGGGATTATTGTCCGTTTGAGCATGAACTCGGCCTTCACATTCAACCTTTTCCATGCCTAAAGCGTCGAACTGTTGTTCCCGGTCGCTACTACCTCTTCTTGTGCATCTCCGACAACAATCTCTCATAGATCTTTTCCCAACAAATAACTCTCCATACAATATTTCCACTTCTTGTAGTTTGTCTGTATGAACAACTCAATACCAAGACCTCTAGCAAAGCCTCCTCCGCCTTCCATTTCGGTATATTGTTCTTCGCCACCAAATGAATATAGCAACTCCTGTAAAACCCTTGAAGCTTTGATACCGTGCAAAATTTCACACCCCGAAGATGCACACACAAAACCAGAAAACACCAAATAAATAAGGCAAAACAAATACTTTGAATAGAGGTGTTTTTACGGATTACTCCACCACAGTCCACAAGCCAATGAAATTATACCAATATTTATGAATCGCGTTGAATGCTTACAACACAAGAGAGATCAACTACGTAAAATAGACGCATACATCTTGCTATAGACGCGGCTTCAAAATTGGGGCAGACTATTCGAGAATTTTGACAATAGTGATAATATTATTTAGATTTGGATTCAAGTACCGGATTCGAACTCGAGAAATACGAATCAAAATCGATTCTTCACGAATCGATTTCCGAATTATTCCCGAACTATTTGGTTTGCGAACAACCATAATTGAGAGGAACGTTGAGAAGAGTATGGGTGTTGGAGTGTCGATTTGGAAGAAAGTGTCGAATGCAGAAACCTTCTGTGCGTCGACATGAATGCTTAAGCGTCGAGATGGAGGAAGTTGTCGTTTTCTGGGCCAGGCGAGAGAAACAAAAATGCATACATGTACATATAACCCTAAAACCCCAGCTTATATAACATTCATGAAGGTTAATTTGAATCAAAACATTCTTTAATTTATGTGTACAAACTCATCCAATAAGTTCTTTTGACAAGCTCTCTCTTTTGTCAACTTCGTGACCAGGTCACTGAAAATGGCAAGCAGGAAAGGCATCTCGTCGCAACCGTCGGAAAATTCAGCGTCATTTGGAATTTCTTGCAGGTGAAGAACAGCAACCACGGGTGCTACCTCGAGCAGCTCGGCCTCAAAAGCTGTTACTGCTATCGCATTGTTCCCAGGAACGAATCTATCGTGGACAGCCGCTTCATGCATGAGAAGTTTGCGGGGAGTGATTCACCAGAGGCTCCATTGGTGGTTGCCACTCCCTTAAAGGTCAGCTCTTTCAGCATTTCCAGCCGGCAATTGTTTTAATGCCCATTTATCTGTTCCAGTTATCTTTAGCCCAATCAGTTTGATCTTCACCTCATGGGCTTAAATCCCAACTGTTATAATAGTGCACTGTTAATGAGTTATGGAGAATTATCGCAATTTAATCTTTCAGCTTTTTTGGTAATTTGGCAAATCTTTTCCGTGGCACTGGAGGTTGTGTTTGTTATGTTATGATGCAAAAATAAAAGCCAAATTTTAGCACAAGTTCATAATACTTATAAAATTTTAGACTTTTGCATATTCTAGAAGACTCTAGAATATTTTTGTACATTCTAAAATATTATGAAGAATTCTAAAAGTTTTCAAAAATATCTGGAATCTTCTAGAAAGTTCTAGATTGATAGAGAATTTTAGATTCTCCAAAAATGTTAGACCGTTGTGGAGTTGTGTAAGATAGTCTAGATCTTTGTTGATCGATGATTAAATATTCTTATACATAAACATAAGAAATGTGTACGAAAGAGAAGAAGCTTGTAGAATTATGTTGTATTGTGTTGTAATATAAGTGTGGTGTGCGTATAGTAGTAGGAAGAGATATATATATATATATGTATATGCTTTAGAAAGGAATCAAGAGTGAACCCTAAATTCTACATGGTATCAAAGCGAGGGGGAGTGCGGCGTTCCCATCGCCGAGGAGAAGTGAGTCGAGCGGGCTGGGATACGATCGATGGATATCAACGACTGCGCCGAGCGGAGGGAGAAGATAAGGCTGCGATCGAGATATAGAAAGGATCCGGCGATCTCCCCTTGAATATCACGTTCGTTCTTTTTTACGCGCTCGTCTGCCTAAGAGATCGTGGTTGGAGATCGAGGTTGGAGCGGTGATCGAAGCTGTCGTTGGGGACGACGAAGGCACCGTGGTTGCAGGAATTGCAAGGAGTGCAGGTCTCGCCCGACGAAGGAGATCATTCGACGAGTTCGGCGGAAGTGCAGGTCTCGCCCGCGCTCGACGATCGTGGTTGCAGGGCTTGCGTTCGACGAAGGCTTGCATTCGGCGTTCGACGAAGAAGATCATTCGATGAGTTCGGCGAAAGTGCAGGTCTCGCCCGCGCTCGACGACCGTGGTTGCAGGGCTTGCGTTCGACGAAGGCTTGCATTCGATGAGTGGCTTGCATTCGACGAAGGGGTGGCTTGCATTCGACGAAGGGGTGGCTTGCATTCGACGAGTTCGGCCGAAGGGGTGGCTTGCATTCGACGAATTGCCACCGCTTCTTTCGACCGTGACGGAGAATGGAGGAAATTTTGAAGAACTTAAATCTGGGAGACGTGGTCACCCTATTGAAATTGCTAAGTACAACACCCAGACCGTCGAAATTGGATCTTCCTCCGGTTGACTTGAAGCTCGATTGCCGAGGACGGGAGATGCCGCTATGACAAAATCTGCATTGCTGGCTACTGGCTCGGGGGTGCCAAGACCACGAGAGGAAACACGACAGTGTTACAACTGCGGGGAGCTGGGACATTTGGCATATGCCTGCCCCAGACCACCCAAGGAGAGGGATTTTGGTGGTCGTGGCCGTGGCCGGGGACGTGGGCAGGGTCGTGGTGGCAGAGGAGGATATCGTGCCAACTCAGGCATTAGTGGGGGTGATGAGAAGAACGGTGTCATTTACACCGAGGAGGAGCAGACTCTTCTTAGCATGATGGAGGGTCTCAAGAGGAAACAGGCTGGTGAAGGCAGTAAGTGTGGATCTGGAGAGGCATCAGCTATGTATGCACGGCCTTGGATCGCTGACTCCGGTGCTTCGCAACATGTGACAGGAGATACAGGTGAGTTCTACTCCTACACTCGCCTATCTACAGCTGACAGCATCCAGACGGCGGATGGCACTTTTCAGTCGGTGATCGGTAAGGGCACTGTCAACTGTACAGGTTCGGTAAAGCTATTCAATGTCTTGCATGCTCCTTCCTTTCCAGTTAGTCTCCTATCCATTAGTTCCATAATCCTCCAACTAAAATGTACCGTTTGCTTTGATATTCCCAAGGTGACTTTCCAGGAGAAGGGGACGAGGCGGATACTTGGGACTGGGACATGGCGTAATGGGTTATGGTATCTGGATCGGGAAGGATCAGACGCAACTCTTACATCTATGGCGGGGGTGACAGAAGGGGGAGTGAAGATGAGTGCAGAAGATACTCTTCTACTGCGTCATCAGCGTTTGGGACATTCTTCTTTCGGCACTCTTGCCAGATTGTTTCCTGTTTTGTTAAACAAGCAAATCAATGTAAACTTGTTTGTGATGCCTGTGACTTGGGCAAGCTTACTAGAACCTCTTATGCTAGCACAGGACACTTAAGCTCTTCCTTATTCGATGTTGTTCATTCTGACGTCTGGGGCCCCTGTGCCGTAAGTTTTTTGAATGGATATAAATATTTTGTAACATTTATTGATTGTGCCTCGCGTGTTACTTGGTTATACCTGATGAAAAATAAGAGTGAAGTTTCCACATGTTTTCGGGACTTCCACAAGTATGTCCAAACACAGTATGACATGGTGATCAAAGTTTTAAGATTGGACAATGGAACGGAGTATACGAATCGGGCACTGGGAGAGTATCTGTCTGCCCATGGGATTCTGCATCAGACAACGTGCGCATACACACCTGCACAGAATGGCGTGGCGGAAAGGAAGAACAGACATCTAATGGAGGTGGCGAGGAGCATGATGTTACACATGAAAGTACCTCAGAGTTTATGGGGATACGCCGTGCTAACCGCGACACAACTGATCAACAGAATGCCATCGTGGAAATCCCCATGTCAAAAACCTCAAGGACATAATGGAGGGATGCTTCCATTAAAGTCTTCGACTGTGTATGCTTTGTGAAGGATAACAGACCAAGTGATGGAAAGCTTGACGCGAGGGCACTCATGTGTATCTTTGTCGGCTACTCGAGTACTCAGAAGGGGCATGTGTGCTGGATCCCAGTAGAGAAGAGGAGCTTTGTGAGTATGGACGTCCATTTTAGGGAATTGGAACAGTACTATCAACGGGAGGAGACTACACGGACACCAGAACTGACATACTCCGAACGGTTGAGGCGAGAGAGGGAGACGTTGGTAACCAACTTGGAGGGAAGGAATGAAGGGCAGGAGGAGGAAGTTGGAAGGAATAAGGATCAGGAGGAGGAAGTTGGAAGGAATGGGGAGCAGGTTGAGGAAGTGTACAGGAATGACGGTCAGGAGGAGGAAGTGTACAGGAATGACGATCAGGAGGAGGAAGTGAGAGACGTGAGATCTACAACTCAAGGGAAACTGCTTACATATCAAAGGAGGGAGAAACAGATCGTAGAACCAGTATCAGTACCTAGAACGCCAGACCCCAGTCCCTTGTCTATGCCGGTTCCCACTTCTGGAGCGCCTCCACCACCGCAGTCCTTTTCTGGTGAGATCGTTACCTCTACCCCTCCCTCCCCTCCTACCACGGTCCGACAGACTACTCGCAGTAATGCGGGCAATCCTCCGGACAGATATGGTTGGGATCTTGCTTCCTTTGTCTCCTACGATAATATATCACCTTCTTATGGAGCATTCATTGCCTCATTGGATAGTATTAGCGTACCTAACAATTGGCAGGTCGCCAAAACTGATCCAAAATAGAAAGCGGCAATGAAGGAGGAGATGCGAGCCCTCGAGAAGAACAAAACCTAGGAGCTGACACATCTGCCTAAAGGGAAGAGGGCTCTCGGGTGCAAATGGGTTTTCACCTTGAAACAGAACCCGGAGGGTCTGGTCGAGCGCTACAAAGCTCGATTGGTTGCGAAGGGGTACTGTCAAACCTATGGCATTGATTATGATGAAACATTTACACCTGTGGCCAGGATGAGCACCGTCCGCACTTTGATAAGCTTGGCGACAAATGGTGGATGGAGATTGCATCAACTAGATGTGAAGAATGCGTTTCTTCATGGGGAGCTGGCCGAGGAAGTGTACATGGAGGTCCCACCGGGATTCGGTACGACTGAGACCGAAGGCAAAGTCTGCAGACTAAAGAAGTCCCTCTATGGATTGAAGCAGTCTCCCCGTGTGTGGTTCGACAGATTCAGAAAGACCATGATTGGGATGGGATATCGGCAGACCAATGCAGATCACACGGTGTTCTTCAGGGAAAACGGAGATCACCACCTCACCATACTTGCAGTATACGTGGACGACATGATCATCACAGGGGACGATGAGCAGGAGATAGCTCGTCTCAAGAAGGCATTGGGCAAGGAATTCGAGGTGAAGGATCTTGGGTTGCTGAGGTATTTCCTTGGGATTGAGATCGCCTATGGTGCAAAGGGGATTGTACTGTCTCAAAGAAGATATGCATTGGACCTTCTCACAGAGACAGGGATGTTGGGGTGCAAGCCTGCTGCAACCCCGATCGATCAAAAGTGTAAATTTGATGCTGAGGCAGGTGAACCTGTCGATCGGGAGAGATACCAGAGGTTAGTTGGGAAGCTGATTTACTTGAGCCACACACGTCCAGACATCTCTTTTGTCGTAAGTGTGGTGAGCCGCTATATGCATGACCCTAGGAAGGGGCACATGGATATTGTGTATCAAATTCTTCGATACTTGAAAACTGCCCCTGGAAAGGGTTTACTATTCAGAAGGAACATGCATATGAAAATTGAAGGCTATTGTGACTCGGATTGGGCAAGCTGCATAGACGACAGGAGATCAACCTCAGGCTACTGCATATTCGTAGGAGGGAACTTGGTGTCATGGAGAAGCAAGAAGCAACCAGTGGTGGCCATGTCAACAACTGAGGCAGAATACCGAGCTATGGCCTTGGGAGTTGCAGAACTCCTGTGGTTAAAAGGGATGCTGACGGAGTTGAAGTTGGATCGAGGAAATAGGATGAAGCTGTGGTGTGACAGTCAGGCAGCTATCAGCATTGCCAACAACCCAGTCCAACATGAGAGGACCAAACATATCGATATTGATAGATTCTTCATAAAGGAGAAACTTGACAGTGGGATCCTGGAACTCAGTTACATTGCGATTAATGATCAGGCCGCAGACTGCTTGACCAAAGGGCTGAGCTCGAAGGACTTGGCAAACAATTCTGACAAGATGAGTTTAATTAATATATTTCACCCACCTTGAGGAGGAGCGTTGTATTGTGTTGTAATATAAGTGTGGTGTGCGTATAGTAGTAGGAAGAGATATATATATATGTATGTATATGCTTTAGAAAGGAATCAAGAGTGAACCCTAAATTCTACAAATTATCTTATGTGCGGAAAAGTCTTGATCCTTTCATAGTTTGAATGGAAAGAGTCTTTAGGCCTATAAAAGCGCAAGATATCTCTTGTTTGGGATCATTCAAAAAATTGTGACTCAAGTCTTGTAGCCATCTATGCCGCACTTTGTATATAGAGTTTGATGAAAATTTCATGAGTGCTCTCTCACCTTATAATCCTAATATTGTGATGTTTGCTCGCTCCAACACTCTAAATCAACTTATTTTCTCATAACTGTCATTTTCTTATGTAAAAGCAAGCCTTTTCTTCACTCTCTTAATGCATCGCGCACAAAATAACGACGGAGGGACTTTGCATCAACTTGAACTAAAAAACAGAGAACTGGAGCTTCGGACCATGGTTTATTGCATGAATTTTATATAGAAATAGCTACTATTATGAGATAAAATACTAGTTTATCCAGGATTAAAGTTGTTACATGTTCAGATAGTAAGTGCAAACGGTTCAAAAGTTGGTGGAGGGTCAGCAGGTGATCTCCCACATTCACAATCTTCCAATTTAGACTTTTATTATTCGAAGCATTCTTAGCTAGCCTTGTCTCAATTAGAGTAGTTGGTCATCAATGGCTGTTTTTTTTTCTTCTTCCTTTTTTAATGGAACAGTTCAGTATTAATGTAGTGCTCTACTTTCCGTGGCATTAAATGAGCCACCTCATAATATATCAAATATGACCTTTGTGATAAAATTTTATCCTTCATCTTTACCTCTTCCTTCTTTTCCTCTAGTTTAGGCACCCATATCTCTCTTGGGTAGGTTAATCAAGTCAGGATTCTAGATGGGTTGGCTCAAGTCGACTCGACTCAGCCAAACCGATAGGTCCTGTCACAAAGTTTCCGTTGTTCAAGTATCCCAAACGAAACGCTACGGCTTTGCGTTGGAGCGCAATATCTTCTTTATGAGATCATAAAACTCGTATAGCCAAATATATTGATCTTCTATAGACTAAGATCCCATAAACAAGGAGGTCGGATTGGGCGTCCGACATATTGGTCTAGATTTCACCATCATTGTAATGGTGGCATAAAGCCCTCTTTGTGATAGTGGCAGTTGTGATCATAGTCATGAAAGTGGCGCTTTAGTTATTGCTACGATCGTGAATACTATTTCCAGAAAGCATCGTTGTAGGCCAAAACACCACCACGATCATCCAGGGATTTGCTTGGCCACAGTTCCACACCCGCGTCACTCGAACTCCTCGTTCATTTGAAAACTCGAACTCCATTCCTCCCGGATGTGGAGTGTAATTCAATCCTTAAATTAGGGGGGTCAATTCAGACTCAGAAACTCTCACAGACCAAAGTAGCCGAATTTGACAAAATTTCCACGGGCGAATCAGAATAGAGCAGGTGGACAAAGCAGAAGCGCTCTCCTGCGGAAATGGGATCTCTGTCAGCGTGTGTTCATTCAATTTGGAGAAAAGAGTCCGATTTTCTTCTTCCACCGAATTCCAGCACGTGGGCCCTGGTGACCGATCTAACAAGTTGCCCGCAAGTCCCTTAATTTAAGTTTATTTATCGCAACCACCCGCTGTAGCCGGTCCCCCGTTGCTTTCTCTTTATTTCTTTCTTTCTAATAATGTTTACTAATCCCCCCCCCCCCTTCTCTCCTCTCCCTATAAATTGGAAGGGGATAAAAAAGATGTTATATAAAGTCTATTGATATAATAATTACATGACACTTATTAAACAATATTTACTTTTTTATTTTAGTTTTTTGGAATTTGAAGGTTTTATTTATTTATTTATGATTTATTTATTTATTTATTTTGCAAATATGGAAATACCTGTAGTTTAATACAGGCCGAGGCAATCTCCGCTGCTCCTTTCTTTATTCACGTGGGCTATTATTCTCTCACTGCAAGGTATGGAGAAATTCTTGTTTTGCCCCCGGCATGTTCACTTATTTGCTTAATTATAGAGCCTCAAATAACAATACTTATCCATTGGGAAGTTTGGTCGGAATTTGCCTCATATCCGGCAGGCCCCACCAAATCTTCTCCGCTGACCGATTTTAGATTTCATGCACCGCAAAAGCTGATTTTTTGGCTCCATTTGTTTGTGCGTTTTATTATTCTCTGTTGTGTTTTGATTGTTTGAATAGCGTCCATTTGAAACTATTAATCCCCCAAAATGCCAACGAGGGACGCTGTTTTATCTTTCACCTCTAACAGCTCCATCTCCAACCGCCACCACCCACCCAAACAGTCTTTTAGGCCGTGGGCCTGTTTGGCTACAACTTCACTTATTTGAAGTCTCTCTCCGTGATCAATTCTTACCCAAGGAACTCCATCCCAGTTTTGTCAGAAATCCAGGCCGGAGCATCGACCACTTGCCCCGACTGTGCTTTACTATTATTACTATTATTATAATATTATTGCATACTAATTATTTAAAATATTGAATTATGCGGACGACATCACTTACATTTTAAATATGAATAACTGTACGATTTAAGTGGGGACAATGTGGAAAATTGGGATCCACGGGCCAAATCGCATAATTGCTATTAATTCATAGCTTGTCTCAAATTTTAGTTATAACTCCATAGCTGTATAATATTGACCTCAATTCCCCGCCATGTATAATCCTCCTTATTTAACTATACATTCTTTAAGAAATCCAAATAGTTAAAAGTTACTTTGTTACGAGGGGATAAAAGAAATTGCGGAGTTCTCGATCCTCCAATTGGCAAGAAAATAGAGCAAACACGTGATTGTTGAAATACGCGACGCGTGTCAAACTTGGTGAAAAGTATCACAAGATATTCAGAAAGCCCGTTAGGAATGAAATGGGTGCTCAAACTTGATTCTAAGGTGCCCGGTAGGAATGAAATGGGTCATTGACACGAGCGGCTATAAGTGCTACACATTATTTCTAATTTTTTTTAATAATGAATCTACATGCGAAGCTTTAATATAGTTTTTAGTTTATCCGTCAACATGTTTGCAACAAAATATTCATTATACCTGCAATAATCCAGAAGGTATTAAAAGTTGATCAAAGCCTATAATTTACCTCATATACGAATGAATTAGTAATAAATGAGTATTTTATCAAGCTTATGTGGTGTACCTTTAGGCAATAAATGAGGATGTTTACAATTATATCTTAAAATTTATTCCATTATTATTAGGTGTAGTTATGTTTAAAAAAAATGCTTCATAATTATCCCCGTGGGAAGAACTAAGTAATTTACATGTGGCTTGACGGAAGCAGCGGTCAACGTGGCCTATCCGGTTAGCAATGGTGGGGTCCAATAAGTGTCGTGGCCGAAGACGAGGAGAAACTTCAACGGTCAAACCTACCGTATGCAAAATGCTGCTTACTAATATACCCTAAACCCGTTAAATAAATGCTTATTTATATATTTACTTCTGAAATATTTTAACTACTAATATATTTAGGTTCCGCAAAAATATAAAAATATTTTATACTTCTGAAATATTTTAACTACCAATATATATATATATATATATATATATACACGAGCATCTTCGCACGGGCTACGCTCTTGCTCGATGCTCTCGGGCGGCCTTCGGCCGCAGCAATGCGGGCTTCGCCCGCAACGAAGCGGGCTTCGCCCGCAACGAAGCGGGCTTCGCCCGCAACGAAGCGGGCTTCGCCCGCAACGAAGCGGGCTTCGCCCGCAACGAAGCGGGCTTCGCCCGCTTGACATTGAAGGCGGGCTTCGCCCGCCCCCGCGGCTTGGGCGGGCTTCGCCCGCCCCTCGCCGGTATTCGCCCGCCATTGTCATGCCAAAAATACATTCTATGACAGTGGTGTTTTTATATGAACTCATCAGAGCAAAAATAAACAGCGACAAATGTAGCCAAAATCTTTCAAGTTAGCGTAAACATGAAAGAGAAGTTATGTAATGATGCTAAAAAACCTAACTTTCACACAATTTTAGAACACTTCAAGACAGCAAAAAGTTACCTGTGCTTCCAACATAGAAAACTAATTGCAAATTGATATCATCATTAAAACGAATAAACTACGGTGAAGTCAACCGATATCCATGTTGATTCTCGAAAGTGAGTGAGAGGTGTGCAATTCCCAGCGCAGATTAAAGTATGCCACCATCCCTCGGGCCCAAATTCTCATCTCTACACCTCTGCACGCCCGAGCTGCTTTGAGTGTCCTTCAATGAATCCCGAGGCGCCGCGTTATTTTCATGAGGGATTTGATTCGAATTTGCTACCATGGGTGCGGGCCAAGACGGCATTTGGTTCAAATGCGTCTGCACAGGGCCGCTCCAAATTGGACTTTTCCTTGGCGATTGTCGGAATTCCGAATCTCAATCCATATTTCACTTATGGACCTTTTGAGGCTTGTAGGTGGCTTACAGACTTCGTTGAGAGCTATACAATACCAACAACATGATCACTAGAAGGGAGAACAATTATTTGTAACCACAATAAGTCCTTGTTCAAATATAGAGAAAGAAAATGAGCAACAAGGAGTAAACAATCTAAACCATGTTAATAGGTATCCTGGCAATGACGAGCCATTGAGAGTGTTAGATTTGTTTGGAGCTCTCGCGGGTCAAGAAAAATGTGGCGTTCTTATACAATCCAGGTTCAGCGAGTACAAAGACCAAGTGAGTGAGCATCAAAACTTGAAGCAAGAAGGGGCTCTCTCGCATATGGTAATCACATAGCCTTGGGGTAAATCATTCAGTTCATGGGGATCTTACACGTGCCCCCATGACATCCAGGCCTTGAGATGGAAGTTGGCACCAACAAGAAGATGCGCGCAGGGGATTTTTCCTTGGGTGTGACCTATCTACTCACGATACTAGACTTCACACAGAACCCCATTGTCCAAGCAGACATAGAACAACGGAGTTGCTCGATGAGCAAGTGTTTCTCAACCTAAGTTGATCTTTGGTTCACCAGCCTTTAGCCCTCTCACCTAAGTTAGATCTTTGGTTCTTTGAGGAGGACTTATTCACACTCTTTGTTTAGTGACAACCCTTACCCCAACCCCTTGTATTATTTCTCGTTCTTACTCTTACAAGGAATCAGACATCATTCATTTCAATCGCTCGCATTTCTATCCTTCGGGTCGAGTAGATCTTGAACATTCCGGAACAAACTTGTTCCAAGGCGGATCTCGATTTCAACATTTATATTCATAATGAGCACTCTTCTCTCTATCGCCCTCTTTTCTACTCCAAGGAAGTGCCTAATACTCTACAAAATTCTTCCCCGCTTTGAAATGATAAAGGGACGAGTGTAGGCATCTGAAGGTATCCCCCCACCCAAATGCTGACATTGAAACTAATAATAAGAAGATCGTAACCCTTAAACCCTAATAATAATAATAATAATAATAATAATAATAATAATAATAATCATCGGCGAATATCAAATTTGTTAGAGGCTCCGCTCAAGATTTCACTGAGGCTCATCAAATATGGAATGACCTTATATAATATCTCCAGCGTAGAGCCTTTAACCTTAGTGACACGAAACTCATTGGGTCATTTCGAGTCGGTCCTGATAAGCGCGAACATATTAACTAAATATCCTAACAATCTCCTATGTCCGCGGTAAACTCGGCGTCGGAAAGGGGTTGGTGTGTGTAGTATTCAACCAAATTCGACTCAATACACAACCGTATCCACAACACATGTCATAACATATTGGACTTAAAAGGAAAACAGAAGCATGTATGCACGCATAAGAAGAAAACATAAACTCAGCAGCATCTCAACATAGTCAAATGTACAATCAGAGAAACAGGTACCAATACACCTATTATCGCATGACCAACCGAAGAGCAAATATAATAGTCCAAACAGACATATGAAAGAAGAGAGCTAAACAGTGCTCTAAGCAAAGATAAAACAAAGAAAACGGATAACACTCTAGCTGTCATCAGCCTCAGACGTCCAGCAAATCATCCTGTTTAGGATCCCATCCTGCAAGCGCTCCTCCAGCAACAACAACTCATATAATTTTCAACATAGAATGTCATTAAAAATGAATTCATACTTTGGAAATGTACATGTATCTAGTTCTACAAAAGAGCGTAGTACTTTGTAATTAAGTTAGAGGGAGACCTACTTAGAGTATTATAGGTTCAAACCGTAGATTCCATTATCGGTTTCCAATGAAATGATTTATGGACTTCTGGACACCGCAACTATACATGTGTTCCTATATGGAATGTCAAAGTTACTGATCTTCTAAAGTTAATTAGAACTCATCAAATGTGGAATGAGACCAATCAACAGGAGAAGGTCCAAAACAAGTCAGATCGTGTTATCAAATGTGGAATAACACTCTCCTTCAAGTAAAGGAAGACAAATCCGATGAAGTTGTTAGCATCAAATGTGGAATGAAACAACCCATTAGATTCATACTCAGCAACCAAGAGCATAGCGAAGCACAACATGCTTGTCTGGTCTAGTGCAACTTATGGCGTACATGAGACTTTCAATGATCTTTGAGTACTTTACTTGATCAACGTTTTCCCCTTCATTTGGACTCAGCTTGACATTCAGATCAATTGATGTTTCAACAGGCCTATAGTCTCGATAACCCCAGGTAGAGAGAATCTGCTCTATGTAATGAGCTTGACTTAGAGTGACACATCTCTTATCTACTCTAACTTTCATACCTAGTAGGGTATCTACAGGACCAAGGTCCTTCATGTCAAACGCTTTTGCAAGAGCGGATTTAATATCCCTCATGGCAGCAAGGTCTGACCCCAAAATCAACGTGTCATCCACATATAGGCAAATAATGACTGTTTGATTTGTCAACGAGCGGTAATAGAGACATTTGTCTGAGAGACTGGATTGAAATCCAACGCTCTTTACCACCTGATCAAACTTCATGTGCCACATCTTAGACGCTTGTTTAATCTCATAGACATGCTTTGTATCTGGCTATAGATCTATCTGATGAACTATAAAGTTCTCGATAGAATCTAAGGCTAAAAGAATCCTAATAGTGGATAGGTGACATACACGTGAATAAACATCAAAATAGTCAATTCCCCCTTTTGTTTATAACCCGTAGCTACTCGACGTGCTTTGTATCTGGCTATAGACTCATCACTGTGCAATTTCTTCTTTAATACTCACTTGCATCCCAGGACTTTAGCTCCTTTCGGTAGGTCCACTAAATGTCAAGTGTTGTTTTGTAGCAGTGAGTTCATCTCATCATCGATGAATTCCACCCACATTAACGCATCTCTAGATCTCATTGCTTCCTGAAAGGAGAATGGATCATCCTCTAAGTGGTAGGTGACGAAATTCTCACCAAAATTCTTAGGGATTCTATCTCTTGTGGATACTCTAAGAGGAACAGGTTCCACCTTTAGAGGTTGGGGAGCAGTGCCGGAGGGGCCAGCTTCAGGTTCTACTGTAGATTCTGAGTTCATGTCAGTAGACCCGGGGACGGTTAAGCCATGATATTTGATAAATTTATGTTCAAATAAAATAGCATCTCTAGACTCTATCACTGCATTAGTGGATAGATCCAGGAACAGGTCAGTTGCACTGTCTTCTACACTTTCTAGATAGATACAAGTTGTCGTTCTATGTCTCACCTTAGGTCTCTTAAGGTTTTGTATTCACACATAAGCAATACATCCCCAAGTCTTAAGAGTGAAACTGAGCTTTGAGTGAGACACTCTATTCAGAAAGTGATTCGTAGTTAGGACTGATTCCCCCAAAAGGTATTAGGCATGCCACCGGTGAGAAGCATATAATTTAAGATCTCTATCAAAGTTCCATTCTTATGCTCAGCAACACCATTCGATTGAGTTGAGTTAGGAGCCGCAGTTTTAAGGATGATGCCCTCAGTGACACAAAACTCCATAAACCCAATTGCAGTGTGTTCTCCTCCTCGATCACTTTTAAGTCTCTTAATCTTTAGATTTAACTGATTTTCTACTTGAGATTTGAAGATCTTAAAGGTATCGAATGTCTCATCTTTCGATTTCAATAGGTAAACATGACAATATCTGGAAAAATCATCGATGAAGATAATTAGATACTACCTTCCACCTCTAGTGGCATGACTTTAAAAATCACAGAGGTCGGAATGAATCAACTCCAGAAGTTGTGCTTCTAGAAACTATTTTGTAAATGTTTCTAGTGATTTTAGTTTGGACACAAACTTCGCACCTATCAAATCGAATAGAAAGATCTAACGAGATATTGTGACTTTTAGCTAGATCGCGCATTTTCTTATAGTGAACGTGTCCAAGTCTATTATGTAATAACTTTGGATCTATCAGTGACGAACTCACTTGATTTATGCACTTATTTTGTAGGCTAAGTCTATATATTCCATTGATCAGGTAAGCGCAACCAAAGTACTGAGAATTAACAGTTAATGTTATTCTACCATTTGTGGTTGTGAAAGACATTCCAGCCTTATCAAGCAAACTCATAGAAATTAAATTTTTCGTTAAGTTAGGAACTACTTTAACATTTTGTAAAATTAAAGTTTTACCCGAATAGAGGACTAGCTCTTCTGTCCCAGCATAAGTAACATATGTCTCTCCTCCATTGCAGTTTTCAACTCTATCTCTGTGTAACATCCCGACTTTTATTGGGCCACTAGACCCTAGTGAGCCCAATAAAAGTAGGCCCGAGCGGTAGAAAACCACCATTTTAAGTAATGTTGCGCGCCGCAACTAAGTCGTTGGGGTATAATGACCAAATGAACCCCGAATTGACTTCCGTCAGTTCCGTTAGACTCGTATGAACGATACGAGCGCAACGGAATTCGTTGCACTTTGATCCGAGGTCGTTTGGAGAAAACGATCATTTCGGGTGTCGTAGCGCGCCACTACCTCATTATTATGAATAGTGACCGTACGAACCCCGAATTGACTTCTGTCAGTTCCGTTAGACTCGTATGAACAATACGAGAGCAACGGAATTCGTTGCACTTCGATCCGAGGTCGTTTGGAGAAAACGACCATTTCGGGTGTCGTAGCGCGCCACTACCTCATTATTATGAATAGTGACCGTACGAACCCCGAATTGACTTCCGTCAGTTCCGTTAGACTCGTATGAACAATACGAGCGCAACGGAATTCGTTGCACTTCGATCCGAGGTCGTTTGGAGAAAACGACCATTTCGGGTGTCGTAGCGCGCCACTACCTCATTATTATGAATAGTGACCGTACGAACCCCGAATTGACTTCCGTCGGTTCCGTTAGACTCGTATGAACGATACGAGCGCAACGGAATTCATTGCACTTTGATCCGAGGTCGTTTGGAGAAAACGACAATTTCGGGTGTCGTAGCGCGCCACTACCTCATTATTATGAATAGTGACCGTACGAACCCCGAATTGACTTCCGTGAGTTCCGTTAGACTCGTATGAACGATACGAGCGCAACAAAATTCGTTGCACTTCAATCCGAGGTCGTTTGGAGAAAACGACCATTTCGGGTGTCGTAGCACACCACTACCTTATTATTATGAATAGTGACCGTACGAACCCCGAATTGACTTCCGTCAATTCCGTTAGACTTGTATGAGTAATACGAGCGCAACAGAATTCGTTGCGCCTCGATTCAAGGTCGTATGGAGAGTATGCCGTTTTAGGGCTATGCAGACCACATCAGTGCAACGCACGAAATATAAAGCGCACGAACCCGACATTAGCCCCGACAAATCATGATGGACCCCGGGACCATGGAAGACCTCGTCCTAGGTTGACCTCGGTCAAACTCCCCCCCCCCCCCCCCCCCCAGCTGGAAATTATTGGAAAATAAAAAGAAAAGGGGGAGGGAGGAGAGAGAAGCCCCTCCCCCAAAGGAGGGGGCTGCCCATGAATAGGCAGCCCCTATTGGGGCAAAGTGGGCAGGAGAGAGAGAAGGGAGGGGAGGGGGAGGAAATATCTTCCCCCCCCCCCCCACTAATTCTCCCTTATCCCCACGTGGGGAAAAGAAGGAGGGGGGGGGGGGGGGGGGCTCGGCCCCTCCCTGAAGCTCAACACCCCCCCCCCCCCCCCCCCCCCAACTCCTCTTCCTTCTCCCCTGCCAGCAACCCAGCCACCTCCTCTTCCACCCTGCCGGAGCCAGCCCAAGCCGCTGCCACCTCCCTCCTTCTCCATGGCCGGCCACCGCCCCTCCTCTTCTCGAGCCCCACCACAGGTAGAACCTCCCCCCGCCTCCTTCCTACCTCCCGGAGGAGGCCACCCCTCTCCCCGTCGCCGGAGCGCCGCCGGCCGCCGCCCCGAGCCTTGCAAGGCTCGGGGAGGAAGCTGGCCGTGGAAGCCCTCTCCCCCAGCGCCGGTGGTGGCGCTGGGGGAGGTAGGTCCCCCCTCGGGGACCTCGGCGCCGGCATAGGGGAGGCGGTCGGGCCGCCGGAGGACGCTGCCGGCGACACCCGTGGCCTCCCCCTCCTCCTCGGTTTTCCTGTAGGGGAATAATCCCCTCCCCCGGCGGCGGTCGGCGACTCCAGGCCGCCGGACCACCACCGGAGGGTTGCCCCCTACCCGGCGCCCCGACCAGGGGCGGCAGGGAGGGCCCTGCACGAGGAGGCGGCGGCACAGCAAGCCGGCATGGCCCATGCCGGCTGCGCCGCGCCTCCCCGTCCCCTTCTGCTCCTCCTTCCGGCGGCGCCCGGCCACCGGACCGCCACCGGAGTGGGCGCCGACCCCCGGCGCACCGACTGGGGGCGGCACCGGCGCCCTCTCAGCGGAGGCGGCGACGCAGCGGGCCTGCATGGCCCATGCAGGCCGCGCCCCCGCCTCCCGCCTGCTTCCTCGCTCTCCCCCGGCGGTGGCCGGCGGCACCAGGCCGCCGGACCACCGCCGGAGGAGTCGCCGGCCCCAGCTGGCCGCTGACCGGCGGCGGCAGCGGCCGCCTCCCGGTTAGCTATCGGGAGCCGCACGATCTCCCCCAGGAGATCGGGCGGCTCCTGAATCCTGGTTTCCCGCCCCCGCCTCAAACTGTGTGCTCCCACAGCGGATCCACCGCAGATCCGCTGTGGGAGCCGCGGAAAGGCGCAGGGTGCAAGACCCCTGCGCTTCCTCCCTTTCTCTATTTGCACCCCAAACACACCCCTTCCCCTAATTTATTTTTCTAAGGGCAAATGGGGCATTTTCAGAAGAAACTTCCTAAATAGAAAATATGCCCCACCCTAAGGGGCACCTCCTGAAATTTTTTGAGATTTTTAGGAGGAGATTTACTACTTTTAAAACCCTTAATAAAGTTTATTTTAAGTAATAAAAGGCCCAAATGAGTTCGTAAAAATCACCAAAAATTTATAAGCCCTAGTTAGGGCATCTTACACCTACTATCAAAATCTAAAATGATAAGCTCTTCATCTGGTCCTTTAAATGCTTTTACAAGCGAAAATAAATGCCCGAAAAAGAGCGAAATTCATCAAAATGAATCGGCGTCCCCTCGACGCATATTTTTAAACGCTTAATAAAGATTACGCGTATCGATCTAAGGAATCGACTAAGTTCGGAATATCAACGCAAAATCGGAATGAAATCGCGGCGCGACGCTGGAACTCGATACCGTTGCGGCAATAATAAAGGAACGAACTCGCGACAAAAGAATAAGTGCAGAAACCTTATGAAACATAAATAAAACTCCAGTAATGGAGTAGAACCCCTATGAACGGGGAGAAGAGCAGGATCTCCTCCTACGAACGGAGTCGACGAATGAAGCCTCCTATTATGGAGTGATTGGACTACTAACCCTTTTTATATGCTTACTGCTTTCTGTACTTTCGTTTAAATCCAGTCTCGCACTGGTCCCCCGCATTTACATTCAGTACTTTCCTTTAAATCCAGTCTCGCACTGGTCCCCCGCATTTACATTCAGTACTTTCCTTTAAATCCAGTCTCGCACTGGTCCCCCGCATTTACATTCTGTACTTTCCTTTAAATCCAGTCTCGCACTGGTCCCCCGTGTTTACATTCTGTACTTTCATTTAAATCCAGTCTCGTACTAGTCCTGTCATTATGGCCTCTGCTTTCGGCCTACTTTTCTGCTTACTATTATGTTTGTTGACGTCAAGAAAATCCTGACCTCAAGATTCGGACAAATGCAGCCGGAGGCTACTCGCCCAGCAGTCCAACGAGATGACTAAGCTGGCGACTATGAGGAAACTAGGTGAGCAACAACAACAGGACCCCAGGTCGCTGCGGCAGGGAGGTCCCACCACGTACCCAGAAGCTCCGAAAAGACTTCCCCTCCAAGACCAAAAATGGCCGAGCAGGGTACAAGGAAGGCACCGACTTGGCTAGTACCGGGAGTAACGGCCAAGTGCGACAGGTTCCAGAATGCAAGAGCAGGGTTTCGAAAGCTCAAGTCCAGGTGCCAATCCAAGTACCCATGGGGTCCTATTTATAGGAAAACCAAGGGGTAGGGGGGTTTTTATAGCCCACCCCCTACCCGGCGACTAGCGACATTGAGGCGATCTCCCCGGGCAAATGGGCGAGTATCACCTATGGTCGCCCATCTTTTGGCGAGTATCCGGGCTACTCGCACGAGTGCACCCATACTAGCCTAGGCTGTCTTCTGCTCCTATGCTTGATGAACTCTCCCAGTATCCTGCTGGCCGACTTTATCTTGGTATCTCGAACTGTTGACTGCCGTATTGACTCTTTGACTTTGACTTCTGCCTACGTGGCCTTGGGTGGGTCCTACCCTCGGAGAATGAGGGTTGTACACAATCCTCGCTCTTTGCGAGTAACGTAGTTGCTCGGAAAGAATCATCCAACCCTTATTCGACGAGCTATCTTTTAGGCGAGTATGGGTTGATAGTCGGCATCCCGCTGTTTTGACGCCCTGGCCCTATATATAGAGGGGGAGGGGTCTCTGATGGGGAGGCGTTTTTGATCCCGCTTTCAAGATGTCGCGTAGTATTGCCGAGGAAGCTGCCGCTGATTTGGCCGAGCTTGCCAGTTTGTTGCCACCGTTGCGGAAGCCTGCTCGCGACGCCGAGCTTGAAGACTTTCTCGCTTCTAGGAAGAGGAAGTGTCTGGAGAGGAAGAAGGAAAAGAAGAGCAAGAAGAAGAAGAAGAATACCGACGATCCTGAGAATGTCGCTGATCCTCAGGTCGGCACTACCCAGCAGGTACTCGCTGACTTGGGTCTTGGTCAGTCAGGCGGCTCGCCCGCTCCCGATCCTCCTTCGCCGGAGGTTGCCCCTGAGCCGAGTACTGCTGGAATCTCGGTCCAAGTTCAAACCGAAGTTCCTCCTTCGCAAAGTGAGAGCTATCTACTCGCCACTTTATTAGCCGCCTAAGTGTCGGCTGGTCTCTGACGTTTTCTATACTATCTCGCAGATCCGCTTCTCGTCGATGCTCGGGGGGAGCCTTTGAGCGCGCTTCCTCTGCGATCCTCGCCTATGATCCCGCACACGACTGGGGGAGGAACTCGCCGGGGCGGCTCGGTGCGGATCCTTCATAGCTCCGCGGTAGACAAGAGGCCGATGAGCGAGCAGAGGGTTCCTGCAGCGAGCAATCCTCCTCCACCGCCACCGCCTTTGCAGCGACCTGAGGTGGCGAGTAGCTCGCAACTGCCTGCGGACCAACTTCCTCCACCTCCTCCGTTTCCTCCTCCGGCCGACATGCAGGATGATCGCCGCCTCCTGTCTTCTTCGGCTCTCACCGCTCACCCGGCCGAGTCCTCGCGCCGAGGCGGGATGGCGGGATCTTCTGGCTTCTTTTCTCCCAGAGGGGGAGGGCGACCAGTTGATGGTCGCGGTCGGGGTGATGCGCCTTCCAGCAGGGAACACATCGGTGGGTCGCACTCGAACCGGCGAGATGGCGCTCGTCGCAGTATGTCCCCGCATCGGGGAAGGAGCTCTCCTCGCCGATCATCCCGGAGTCCTCGCCGTGACTCGCGGAGTGATGCCCATCGGCCTGGTAAATGGAGTCGCTGTCTTCCTGATCATCTTCAAAGAAGGGTCTTCCCGCAACTCGCCACTAAGACTTTGTCTCTTTGTTTTCTGCAGCTCGCGCTCATACTCCGATCGGGGCTCTGATTGACGCTGTAGGTCTTCCTTCTCGCGAGTATCAGGAGAGGGCTACTCGCGCCATTTTAGACTTGGAGGCGAAGCTGGAGCGACTGGCGATCAGCGAATCTCATCGGCGCCTGACCGCGGTGGAAGCGCGAGTGGAGCTCCTGGCGGCTGCTGACTCCCAGCGTCGCCTGACCGAGCTGGAGGTGCGAGGATCACGGCTGGAAGAGTTAGATACTCGCCTGGCTAGTGTAGAATCTCGCATTCAGGCTGTCGGCGATCTGGAGCACCGGGTTGGGAGGATGGAGCATCGCCAGCAGTTGCATCACGACGAGCTGGTGGGGATGCGTGCGAGTACGGGCTCCATTGGTCGCCTGGCGAGGATGGAAGAGCAGCTGCGACAGGGCGAGGATGCGATGTCCGTGGCCTTCGAGCACTTCAAGAGAGCTCGCAGCATGGGCTGGGTTGGGCGACAACCGCAGCTTCCCGATGCTCAGCCGAACCCCTAGGACCCTGGCTCTTTTTGCTTTATAGTTGCTTGTAGCCTTCTGGCAATTTCTTGTAATGCTGAACTATTTTCTTGAAGTAAATTGATATTTGACGAGTATGGATATCGCCTTTGTTGCCTTTCTTGTTTTCTGTGATGTCTTGATGGTCTTCTTCGTTTTTTGTTTCCGCGAGTAGTTGTTAAATATCGCGTTGATGTGGCGAGTATCCTGAAGATTTGACGCAGGTGCTCGCTCGCTCGACACCGGTGATTTGATGTGCACCCTGGGTTTTGGCGACTTTTCCTAGATACGCGCCACCTCCAACTCGCGCTCGCGATGGCGTACGCGGGAAGCCAAGCTTTGTCGAGTACTATAAATAGGGGGGGTGGATACGTATTCATTACGCTTTTTGCGATCTTCCCTTTCTTTCCAGCGACTATCTTCCGATTACTCCTCTCCTCGTCACTTCGATATTCGCTTCTCCAATCCTTC
Source organism: Dactylorhiza incarnata (assembly GCA_033032865.1). NCBI lineage: Eukaryota > Viridiplantae > Streptophyta > Magnoliopsida > Asparagales > Orchidaceae > Dactylorhiza > Dactylorhiza incarnata. Next base: position 642,006 of record JAWHQI010000181.1, on the reverse strand, counting down.
TTCTTCTGAATGGCTGACGAGGCAGCTATACGCCGTGCAAGTCATGCGAAGAACTTTGAGGCGACTTCTTTCAAGAAGTCGATTACTCGGCCGAGCGACCTGAAGGAGTTCTCCGCCAAGTATTTGTCGCCGGGATATGTCGCCAGGCTTCCTCGCGAGGATGAACGCCTGAACTCCTTCTCGCCAACCGAGCTGGTCTTCCCCATCCGACATTTTGAAGTCGGCCTGCGACTACCCTTGTGGTCGGAGTTTTGCCAGATCCTCCGCTACCACGGGATAGTCCCGGCGCAAATCAACCCCAACGGAGTGGCGATGATCGTGGGGTTCCTCTGTTACCTGCGCGATCATGGGATCGCCTTTGATCTCTCCGTCTTCCGGCGAGTATTCCACTTCGGCGCTACCGGTGAAGGCGTCGTATTCTTGTGCAGCCATGTCTGCACCCTGGTCGGCACGACGAACAAGAACCATCGCTGGACGGAGCGAATAGTCGTCATCAAGGGCGACTTTGGCGTCGTGCCGACTTCGTCCTTCCAACCAGCAGAGAGCGCTTTTGCTACCCCTTACCTGGAGGAGAGCCGGGAGAAGCTGCTCGACAGCTTCCGAGGCCGCCGGCTGGATGTCGTCTTTTGGAGGAAGCGAGTAGATGAGCTCGCTGAGGTGTTCCATGTTGAAGGTAGTTGTCTAAGCGAGTATTTGGCCATACTCGCCACTTGTCTTCAGCCGGTGTCTAATGCTCTTGCCTTTTATGTCTTGATGCAGCTACTCGCTCCCTACCAAGCGAGCTTCTTCCCTTGGTGCCGAAGGCGGGGGCTCCTGCCTTGGTCGATTTGTCCCCCGGCGGCGATGATCAGGAGGTCGCCGGCGATGATGCTGGGCCCTCGAAGAAGAGGAAGGTCAAGGCGAAGTCCGCCGAGCCTGGGAGAAAGAAGGAGGTCGCCAAAAGAGACCTGAAAGCGAGGGCAGATCCATCGGAGGCCGGCGAGCCTAGTGACCATCCGCACTTCGGCGAGGGTGTGGGCAGCGAGGATGCTTATGGTCGCCCTCTGGTGTCCTGGGCTGAGCGAGCCCATGAAGTGACTTTGAGCACCAACCTCCCCGCCTGGTCGGAGGATTGGGAGGACGCGGGCGAGGCGTTCGACGTTTCGTTCGCCCTTTATGGTCGCGCGGACGCCGAATCTTTGCAAGAAGTCTCGGCCGAATATCTCGCCCATCAGAGCTCGCGAGCCAACCTGCGAGCTACCGAGCTTGGGCATGCGACGGCAAGGAAACTGCTCGAATATGAGCAGATGATCAAGATGCAGAGCAAGATGCTCATCACCTTGGGGCTGGAGGCCGCCAAGTGGAAAGACCAGGAGGTACTTCGCCCGTCGCCTTTCTGATCTCGGAGATAGTCGCCTTTTGCGCCAACGGATGTTCGCTAACCTCTGTCTTTATCTGTACAGGCCGCCGAGCTGGAAATGGCGAAGAAAGTGTCCCAGCTGAAGAAGGAGCTGGAGGATACTCGGCAAACCTTGGAGGCCGCCCAAGTACGAATCGCCGAGTTGGAAACTCGGCCTACCGAGCAACAGCCTTCGTCGGCGGGCCCCTCCAGGGTGGGCAAGCAGATCCGTATAGTCGGCGAAGATATGGCGCATATTCGCCGGGAGATCGCGCGAGCAACCAGGAAGGTGGTCCTGAGCAGCCTGAAGGCCGATGGCTTCTTGAAGCCGGAGGCAATGCACCTGACGGTCATGGACATCATCCCGGCATTACTCGCCAAAGAGTCCACTTCCCCTATGCGAGATCTCTCATCCTCATCCACTGGTTCCGAAGATGACGGTTCTGAGGACGAGGGTGATGATGGCGAGGATCTCGATCCTGACGGCGAGGATGGTGGCGAGGATGGTGGCGAGGATGCATAGTCGCCTTTTGTAGTTGCCTTTGCTTTTCTTCTTTTCGTAACCATGCCGAGTAGGCTCTTACTCGCTGTGTAGATACTCGCATCTTTCTACTCGCACCTGTAACTTGTAGTATACACAAGATTTTTTGCATATGAAAGGAACTGGATTTTTTGCTTGCCTGCTCTCTGCTTTCGTACTTACTTCCTTGCTTGTATGTTGCTTAGGCTCCTAGGCTCGAGGCGAGGTTGAGTGCTCGCTAGGCTCTTAGGATCTCGAAGAGGATGAGTGCTCGCTCCTGCATACTCGCCAATGCATGCTCGCACCATCATCTTCGCACCTGCAGACTTGCTCCTGAGGCCTTGACTTGCACCTAGTGAAGAGCGCCGTTAGGATTTTAAGCAAGAATCAAAGGAGCTCTTCAAGGGAAGGAAGAAGCAGGGTTTAGCAGTCGGACAGGTCCAAGGGGATACACCGTCCTTAGGCCACCATCCTACTTGGATGCTTGAAGTCTTCGTTCTTCGGTCGGTCGAATCGATCACCTCTTTGTCCAAGTCAGGATATCGGCGTCCAGACTTCCTCCTGGTAATCCCTCCAGTCGAATGAGAAGCGCAGTCGATTCGAACCGTGGCCAACATGCAAGGGGGGAGCTGATCTCGACCGTCAATGCAGAGGCTTGGTCTTAGAGGGTTGCTGAACCGAGGCACTGTCCCATCATCCGTTCTAGGTTTTTACGAGGTACAAGTCGGAGGCTCGTTGCTGAATGTCGACCCAACCTGTTGCCTGTTGCTCAACAATTTGAACGGGGGGGGGGGGGGGGGGGGGGGGGTTAAGCACATTAACTCACACAATAGGAGGAAAAAACTCAGAAACGAACAACCGAGGCACTGTCTCCTGATCGGTTAAGGCGATCATCTCTTCGTCGAGTTGGGAGGTCGGTGTACAACCCCCATATTTGCCGAGCGCATATGGCGCAACGTGTACATGGTCGCGATGATAAAATGACCGTAACGGGGTAAGATGGCCGCTTGAACACAGTCGAAAACGACCATGATCAGACAAAGCAGAAACCCCCACTCAGACCCCCACTCTCCCGTTTGGGGGCGGGTGGGGGGAGACCCCCCTCCCCACTCGCCCGCCCCCTTGGGGGCGAGTGGGGGAGACTCCCACTCGCCCTTTTGGGGGCGGGTGGGGGGAGACCCCCCTCCCCACTCGCCCGCCCCCTTGGGGGAGAGTGGGGGAGACTCCCACTCGCCCCTTTGGGGGCGGGTGGGGGGAGACCCCCCTCCCCACTCGCCCGCCCCCTTGGGGGCGAGTGGCGGAGACTCCCACTCGCCCCTTTGGGGGCGGGTGGCGGGAGACCCCCCTCCCCACTCGACTGCCCCCTTGGGGGCGAGTGGGGGAGACCCCCACTCGCCCGTTTGGGGGCGGGTGGGGGGAGACCCCCCTCCCCACTCGCCCACCCCCTTGGGGGCGAGTGGGGAAGACTCCCACTCGACCCTTTGGGGGCGGGTGGGGGGAGACCCCCCTCCCCACTCGCCCGCCCCCTTGGGGGCGTGTGGGGAAGACTCCCACTCGCCCCTTTGGGGGCTGGTGGGGGGAGACCCCCCTCCCCACTCGCCCCCTCACCTGCCTTGGTAGTGATCGCAGGGTCGCAGGGTCGCAGGGTCACAGGGTCGCAGGTTGCAGGGTTGCAGGTAGTGTTTTCAGACAGCGGAACCTGGCTATTGACAGACCTTTTACGTTATACGCAACCCATTTTCAGGAAATCTATAAATAGACCCCCATGGGCACCTTGGGGAGGGTGGACATCTCCTTACCCCCACCCCCCTTAGTGTGTTCGGTTAGCTAGTGACCCTGTCTTCCGTTCGCCAAGTCCTTTAGGCCAACGGTCAGGTGTTGCGAGTGCTCTCCGAGGTGCCCAGGCTCAGCACTGGCTTGGGAGGGGAAGATCTTTCGGGTTAGTGGCGGGACCTCCTCGCTGCAGCTCGCGGGGTCTGTTTTCACCTGAATCCACCAGTAGAGAGGTTCTTAGGCTCTAAGTGACTAGCCGTTCGACTTTACCTGAGATAAGTAAGGGCAAGCTGCCTACCCCTATTTTCGAACGCTGAAGCCGGGAAACTGGTTTCAACATTCTGGTGCGGTGAGCGTGGAACACAGCTTGTTCGAAAAAACCCCAAGTAGGTCGAATGGCTGGAAGTGAAGAGCTAGAGAACCCACCCCCTCCCGGCGACTACGTAAGGAAAAGGCGATAGAGGCCTTGGCCGGGCTAAAGGTGGCGAAGGAGGTGAAGGGATAAGAAGTCGTCAGCAACGAGGGCAGGAGGCCCGGAGCAGCGCAGGACGGCTGAGAGCTAAGCAAGGAGGACCCCGAGAAGGTCCGGATGTGCGCCTCACCAAGGGCAGTTATCTTTTTCGTTATGTATCTATAATGAACCTTGAACACCTTATCTTAATGAATTTGGTTTTGGCTAATGGAAGTGGCGATGTTTCATGAGGCCCCGAGAAGAGACCGCTGACCAGGCTTGTTCATGCCGGCAGGGCAGGAGAACTCACTCGGTGAGGCAGATGTTCATATTGATTAAGGCCCCGAGAAGAGACCGCTGACCAGGCTAGTTGATGCTGGCAGGGCAGGAGAACTCACTCGGAGAGGCAAGGAATTTGGTTAAGGCCCCGAGAAGAGACCGCTGACCGGGCTTGTTCATGCCGGCAGGGCAGGAGAACTCACTCGGAGAGGCAGGTGGTTCATGTTGGTTAAGGCCCCGAGAAGAGACCGCTGACCGGGCTTGTTGACGCCGGCAGGGCAGGAGAACTCACTCGGAGAGGCAAGGAAAGTTGGCTAAGACCTTGACTGGAGACCACTCGCCCGGGCTTGTTGATGTCGGTCGTTGGGAGGCTCGTCAGGTAGATTCATGTTGGTTAAGGCCCCGAGAAGAGACCGCTGACCAGGCTAGTTGATGCTGGCAGGGCAGGAGAACTCACTCGGAGAGGCAAGGAATTTGGTTAAGGCCCCGAGAAGAGACCGCTGACCGGGCTTGTTCATGCCGGCAGGGCAGGAGAACTCACTCGGTGAGGCAGATGTTCATATTGATTAAGGCCCCGAGAAGAGACCGCTGACCAGGCTAGTTGATGCTGGCAGGGCAGGAGAACTCACTCGGAGAGGCAAGGAATTTGGTTAAGGCCCCGAGAAGAGACCGCTGACCGGGCTTGTTCATGCCGGCAGGGCAGGAGAACTCACTCGGAGAGGCAGGTGGTTCATGTTGGTTAAGGCCCCGAGAAGAGACCGCTGACCGGGCTTGTTGATGCCGGCAGGGCAGGAGAACTCACTCGGAGAGGCAAGGAAAGTTGGCTAAGACCTTGACTGGAGACCACTCGCCCGGGCTTGTTGATGTCGGTCGCTGAGAGTCTCGTCAGGTAGATTCATGTTGGTTAAGGCCCCGAGAAGAGACCGCTGACCGGGCTTGTTGATGCGGGCAGGGCAGGAGAACTCACTCGGAGAGGCAAGGAAAGTTGGCTAAGACCTTGACTGGAGACCACTCGCCCGGGCTTGTTGATGCAGGTCGCTGGGAGGCTCGTCAGGTAGATTCATGTTGGTTAAGGCCCCGAGAAGAGACCGCTGACCGGGCTTGTTGATGCCGGCAGGGCAGGAGAACTCACTCGGAGAGGCAGGAAAGAAATTCCGGTTAAGGCCCCGAGAAGAGACCGCTGACCGGGCTAGTTGAAGTCGGCAGGGCAGGAGAACTCACTCGGAGAGGCTAGGTAATTTCTGCCCCGGGATGGTTCCGCTGACCGAGCTAGTTGATGCCGGCAGGGCAGGAGAATTCACCCGGAGAGGCATAAAGTCGAAAAGTCGAAAAGTCGGAAAGACGGTTAAGGCCTCCACCTCCAGCTGAGCTCGACTCCCTGGAAGGTGTTGATTTGTATCCACCTCCAGCTGAGCTCGGCTCCCTGGAGGGTGTTGATTTGTATCCACCTCCAGCTGAGCTCGGCTCCCTGGAGGGTGTTGATTTGTATCCACCTCCAGCTGAGCTCGGCTCCCTAGAGGGTGTTGATTTGTATCCACCTCCAGCTGAGCTCGGCTCCCTAGAAGGTGTTGATTTGTATCCACCTCCAGCTGAGCTCGGCTCCCTAGAGGGTGTTGATTTGTATCCACCTCCAGCTGAGCTCGGCTCCCTGGAGGGTGTTGATTTGTATCCACCTCCAGCTGAGCTCGGCTCCCTGGACGGTGTTGATTTGTATCCACCTCCAGCTGAGCTCGGCTCCCTGGAGGGTGTTGATTTGTATCCACCTCCAGCTGAGCTCGGCTCCCTGGAGGGTGTGGATTTGTATCCAACTCCAGCTGAGCTCGGCTTCCTGGACGGTGTTGATTTGTATCCACCTCCAGCTGAGCTCGGCTCCCTGGAGGGTGTGGATTTATTTCCACTTCCAGGTGAGCTCGGCTCCCTGGAAGATGTTAAGTTATTTCCACTTCCAGGTGAGTTCGGCTCCCTGAAAGGTGTTGATTTGTTTCCATCTCCAGCTGAGCTCGGCTCCCTAGAAGGTGTTGATTTGCATCCACCTCCAGGTGAGCTCGGCTCCCTGGAGGGTGTTGATTTATTTCCACTTCCAGGTGAGCTCGGCTCCCTGGAAGATGTTAAGTTATTTCCACTTCCAGGTGAGCTCGGCTCCCTGGAAGATGTTAAGTTATTTCCACTTCCAGGTGAGCTCGGCTCCCTGGAAGTTGTTAAGTTATTTCCACTTCCAGGTGAGCTCGGCTCCCTGGAAGGTGTTAAGTTATTTCCACTTCCAGGTGAACTCGGCTCCCTGGAAGGTGTTAGGTTGTTTCCGCATCCAGTTGAGCTCGGCTCCTTGGAAGGTGTTGAGTTCCTCCACCCCACGCTCCGACTACTCGCATCACTTCCCGAGCGTGCAGCAAGATCAGCAGTCCTCAGCCCCGCAACCTATCTCACCACATCGACTCACTCAAGTGTATTCGAGAGACTAAGACCTCGATGAGCAGCCGTATGTGAGAGGTTGGTTGCGCGGGAGCAAAGCATGCGAACTTATGCAGGCATGATCGTATGTGACAGTCCTCTTAAAAGGAAGTCGGATCCTTACGGTCGTATGAGCCGAAGGTAAGGTCGCATGCGGTGTCGCCAAGGGATCCGCCTTCGACCCAAGAAAGACGTTGAGCGAAAAAAAGAGAGTTTTCATTCTTGTGTATAACTTAAGGCAATGTATCTTTTACAATAGTCACGCGAAACACGCGAGAAAGGGGGGAGGGGATGTTTCCTGGCCAGAGCAAGGGGCTCCGCCAGATCACCCCGACTCCTCCCAAAGAAAGCCTTAAAGCAGATCTAGAAACCCCAAGGAGGGATCGTTTTGTTCAGGAGGTAGGAGGGGGAAAAGCTCTCAAAGAATGTGCTCCCCTCCCCCTTTAGGGGGTTCTTTGTTTCCAAGTTCTCTTGTAAGGCCCCTCGGAGACTCTCGGGAAGGTTCCCCTGCTCGTCAAATACGCGGGTTGAACTTTCTTTCCGAGCTTGAGGCAAGCTCGAAAAGAGCGGGGATTGTGTACAACCCCTATATTTGCCGAGCGCATATGGCGCAACGTGTACATGGTCGCGATGATAAAATGACCGTAACGGGGTAAGATGGCCGCTTGAACACAGTCGAAAACGACCATGATCAGACAAAGCAGAAACCCCCACTTAGACCCCCACTCTCCCGTTTGGGGGCGGGTGGGGGGAGACCCCCCTCCCCACTCGCCCGCCCCCTTGGGGGCGAGTGGGGGAGACTCCCACTCGCCCCTTTGGGGGCGGGTGGGGGGAGACCCCCCCCTCCCCACTCGCCCGCCCCCTTAGGGGCGAGTGGGGAAGACTCCCACTCGCCCCTTTGGGGGCGGGTGGGGGGAGACCCCCCTCCCCACTCGCCCGCCCTTTGGGGGCGAGTGGGGGAGACTCCCACTCACCCCTTTGGGGGCGGGTGGGGGGAGACCCCCCTCCCCACTCGACCGCCCCCTTGGGGGCGAGTGGGGGAGACCCCCACTCGCCCGTTTGGGGGCGGGGGGGGGGGGGGGGGGGGGGGGGAGACCCCCCTCCCCACTCGCCCGCCCCCTTGGGGGCGAGTGGGGAAGACTCCCACTCGCCCCTTTGGGGGCGGGTGGGGGGAGACCCCCCTCCCCACTCGCCCGCCCCCTTGGGGGCGAGTGGGGAAGACTCCCACTCGCCCCTTTGGGGGCGGGTGGGGGGAGACCCCCCTCCCCACTCGCCCCCTCACCTGCCTTGGTAGTGATCGCAGGGTCGCAGGGTCGCAGGGTCACAGGGTCGCAGGTTGCAGGGTCGCAGGGTTGCAGGTAGTGTTTTCAGACAGCGGAACCTGGCTATTGACAGACCTTTTACGTTATACGCAGCCCATTTTCAGGAAATCTATAAATAGACCCCCATGGGCACCTTGGGGAGGGTGGACATCTCCTTACCCCCACCCCCCTTAGTGTGTTCGGTTAGCTAGTGACCCTGTCTTCCGTTCGCCAAGTCCTTTAAGCCAACGGTCAGGTGTTGCGAGTGCTCTCCGAGGTGCCCAGGCTCAGCACTGGCTTGGGAGGGGAAGATCTTCGGATCTTTCGGGTTAGTGGCGAGACCTCCTCGCTGCAGCTCGCGGGGTCTGTTTTCACCTGAATCCACCAGTAGAGAGGTTCTTAGGCTCTAAGTGACTAGCCGTTCGACTTTACCTGAGATAAGTAAGGGCAAGCTGCCTACCCCTATTTTCGAACGCTGAAGCCGGGAAACTGGTTTCAACAGTCGGCGTCCAGACTTCTTCCTGATAATCTCACCAGTCGGATGAGAAATGCAGTCGGTGGGAACCGCGGCCAACGTGCAAGGGGGGAGCTGCTCTCGGCCGTCATTGCAGAGGCTTGGACTTAGGGGGACGTATACCGAGACATTGTCCCATCACCCGTTCTGGGCTTTTACGAGAATCAAGTCGGAGGCCAGTTTCCCAACTTAACGCGGAGATCGGCTTTGCCTGCTTTTCTTCTGTTTCTTGAAAACACATAGCTGGAAGTGACAAAAGACTCACCATTTCCCATGTTTCAGGGAGGTGATCATTTTATTTATGGACAATACATTTACAAGGGTGGGATGTGTACATACTCCCGCTTAGCAGCCAAACCTTTTCAGGTTGTCGCCCTTCCAGGTGTTTTTCAACAGCTCCCCTTCGTGATGAAGGGTTCTTCCCGTCTTGGATTGAGTTTTCCGACGGCGGCTGCTCTTCCTGTCGCGTCCGCATTCTTTCGCTTACCTGAGAAATCAAAAAAGGGAGCCATCCAAGATCGTCATCCTTCTCACCTTGATTTCCAGGTCGTCAAACGTGTTAGTGTGAATGACGTAAAGACGACACGGACAGATCCTCCGTTGCACTCCAGGATTCGGTTGACGGTGAAGTCTTCGACGATCGCATCAATCACATGGGCCCCATGGAAGGGATTCTCATCCTTTACCATGCCCTCCTCCGAGAAAGTGATTTCTTCTAGCGGGGATGGCGCTTGAGAGGTTGGAGCGACATTCTGGCGGTAGGCCTGGTGGAAATTCGTTTTGCGGAAAGATCTGAGCTCCGCTTCTCCAAAACTCACTCCTACCTCCCCGGTCCTGATCCTTCCTTGACATTCTTGGCTTACCCGATCCTTATTCCTCCTCCGGCTATTCCTCCGGTTACGCCTCTTCCCTCGACGGATAGGGTCGTCTCTCCCCGAGCAATAATTCATCGCGGGATCTATGAATCCTTCTGGCACTGGCGCGGCGACGGTCTCCTCCCTGAATGGCTTCTCACCAAACTGGCAACGACCCTCTTCTTGGCGAGTATTGTCCCCATACTCGCTAACATGGCGAGTATCGAAGTACCTCGCCTGCGCCTCCTCTTCGCGGAATCGTCGTCCAGCTCCCTGCGAGATTTGCGAGTAGAACTGCGACCTTCTTGGTCGCTCCAGCTCCTCTCCATGCTCCTTCCCTACTCGCCGAGGATGAGCACCTTCTTCGGTCAGAATCGGGCGATGAGGCGAGGTCGCCGTTCCTTCCGCGCGAGATTGAAGGACTACTCACAAGGACTCTTCTATCCGCCGCGCGAACTCCTCGAAGACTGCTAACGTCACAAACTCGCCACCACCGGCCGAGTTGCCGACAGCATCCTCATGGTCGCCTACAACAACCATCTTTTCTTCCCACTAAGCTTTCTTTCTCTGACTACTGTCCACGCTCACCGCACCAAAGTGTTGACGCCAAGAAAATCCTGACCTCAAGATTCGGACAAATGCAGCCGGAGGCTACTCGCCCAGCAGTCCAACGAGATGACTAAGCTGGCGACTATGAGGAAACTAGGTGAGCAACAACAACAGGACCCCAGGTCGCTGCGGCAGGGAGGTCCCACCACGTACCCAGAAGCTCCGAAGAGACTTCCCCTCCAAGACCAAAAATGGCCGAGCAGGGTACAAGGAAGGCACCGACTTGGCTAGTACCGGGAGTAACGGCCAAGTGCGACAGGTTCCAGAATGCAAGAGCAGGGTTTCGAAAGCTCAAGTCCAGGTGCCAATCCAAGTACCCCTGGGGTCCTATTTATAGGAAAACCAAGGGGTAGGGGGGTTTTTATAGCCCACCCCCTGCCCGGCGACTAGCGACATTGAGGCGATCTCCCCGGGCAAATGGGCGAGTATCACCTATGGTCGCCCATCTTTTGGCGAGTATCCGGGCTACTCGCACGAGTGCACTCCTACTCGCCTAGGCTGTCTTCTGCTCCTATGCTTGATGAACTCTCCCAGTATCCTGCTGGCCGACTTTATCTTTGTATCTCGAACTGTTGACTGCCGTATTGACTCTTTGACTTTGACTTCTGCCTACGTGGCCTTGGGTGGGTCCTACCCTCGGAGAATGAGGGTTGTACAATGTCCTCTGCTTTCGGCCTACTTTTCTGCTGTCATTATGGTCTCTGCTTTTGGCCTACTTTTCTGCTTACTATTATGGCCTCTGCTTTCGGCCTACTTTTCTGCTTATCATTATGGCCTCTGCTTTCGGCCTACTTCTCTGCTTAGTATTATGGCCCCTACTTCCGGCCTAATTTACTTGCTAAATACAGCGCTGTCGTGGCTATAATGCGGTGCTTATCCTCCCTTCTGCGAGGCCTTAGTTGAGGAGAACCCGGAGTCGAGTCCCTCCTCCCAGGTTAGCCCCAAGCAAGGAGCCCTCATACCGCTAAGCCTCCCGGTCAGAGGTTGTGGGACCGGTCGAGTAATCTGCCACGTACTTTAAGCGCTTGTTTTATTATTAAGCGGGTGAAGATTGATTGGAAGTGGCGGGTTGGTCACGCTCGCAGACCGTTCGTACCGGTGCGGGTGGGTTGACGACTCATGGCGACAGGAAGATGTGCACATCGGGTTATCACAACTCCGAACATGCAGTTTTACCTCCGCTGGTCGGCCTACAAATCGGTTCGCCGGATGTCGCTCACATCCAGTTGGTACACCAAGTTGTACAGGAGGGCCTGGGTGATACGGTGCGACTACATTCAGAAGTGGCAAGACTGGCCACTGTCACCGACGACCACATCGGTGAGGCCCGCGGGGTTAGCTCCCCTGCTTGAAGAAAAGCGGTCTAAACTGTGTCGACACATGGTCTTTTTGTGTGCGTACAGGTTTGAATACCTGGGGGTGTGTATGAGCGAAATAGTGTTGCGTATTTACCATACGCCGCGATTACGGATATTAGGGCGGAAGACCCTATCTATATATATGTAGATATATATATGTTTACCTGCTGCTAACCTTCTTCCTTGCTTCGGCTATTTTATTTCTGTCCTTTAGCCGCCCCCTGGATATGGATCCGGGGAGGGGATGTATTTTCTACTTAGCTCTGTGACTAACGGTTATTTCTTATAACCAATCACAGGAGATGGGACAGCAAGGAGCCCTCGCACCACAGGATGAGATACCAGCCTTGGAGATGGCCCGTTCGATTACCCCGGCCTCGCCTCCTATCTTCCGCGACGTGAGTCCTAGAGTATAGGACTAAGACTAGAATCTTTTGTTGTGTCGATGTAGCCCCCGAGGCAGTAGTTGTAAACATTAGGCTTCGGCCCTGTTCCAATATGTGAATATAAGTTGTGTGCTTGTTTTTCTGTCTTTCGATTGCTTCCGCTATGCGTTCTGATGTGATGTTATGATTCTTGTGCCTGACAAGGAGACCGCTCGGTGCTTAAAAAGGGTGGGACGTTGCCACCCGGAAAGCGCTAAGTGGTCATCCTTGGGCAGTAAGATCCCCCCTCCCTGAACCAGGTTCAGTTTGGGGAGGGGGGGGGGGTCTTACACTCTGACTGTTCTAACTGCTCTGACCTCTGAAAGAAGACCTCTGTCATTTATGATGTGACAGGCAGCACTGCTATCCAGTCACCACTCAGAAGACGTACCGCGGTGATTACTCCCAATCATAGCCACGAAGGACTTATGATCAGAGTTGTCAACCACCATGTTCGCCACATTTTGTGGGGCTTCCTCCTTTTGCTTCTTCGGACCCTTGCATTCAGCGGTCCAGTGACCCCACTTGCCGCAGTTATGACACTTGCCCTTCTTCCTTTTGAGAGGAAGCTTTTTAACCGCCAACTGTGCAGGGGTATCACCCTTAGGTGTCGGGGGCTTCCAAGATGGCTTGATAGGCTGAGAAACGAAGTGCACAGCCTGTGAGGGCTGAGCAACTTGCTCCGCTCTTTTCCCAGCAATATTTTGGTCCTCAATGTGGATAAACCTTTTGAGTTCATTCAGAGTGATCTTCTCCTTCCGTCTGAGCATTTCAGTCTTGAAGGTGAGCCACTCAGGAGGCAGCTTGATCAGAATCAGATATATAAAGAGATTGTCGTTCATCTTCGACTGATCGTCCTCCAGCTTGTTACGCAGGTTCTCCAGCTCTATGATTTGATAAGTGATCGACAAATTTGCTTTGAGCCTGAAGTTGAAAAACTTCTCCCCAATGAGCGACTTTGACAATACTTTCTCCTTCTGAAAATGTGCGTTGAGACGATCTCAAATCTCCTTTGCATTCTTATAGGCATGATAGGCCAGTGCGAGACGGGGATTGAGGGAATTCAGTAGATAATCCATGAAGAAATCTTCATCCTTGTTCCATTGGTATTCGTCCACGCCCTCGCCGGTAGCGGCGAAATCGCTCTGAATCGTATAGACTATATCATGTTCCTTCATTCCTAGTTGGACTTGAATTTTTCAACTGAGGAAGTCGGAAGCTTCGAACGACTGCTGCTTGGCGACGTCGAGCACACTTTTCTTCGGCATCGCACTAGATTTCAATGAAAATTAAAATACTTCTAGAATGAGGTCACCTGATATGTGCGAGGATGATCCGTGAACTTCAGATCCAATCCAGAAAAGAATCTGTCAAAAGTCGTCGAGAGGGCTTGCTGTGTCGTCGAGTAACCCTGCTGATATCGTCGAGACCAGTTCCTGTCGTCAAGAGGACTAGCTGTGTCGTCGAGTAATTCTGCCGATATCGTCGTGACCAGTTCCTGTCGTCGAGAGGAGTAGCTGTGTCGTCGAGTAATCTTGCTGATATCGTCGAGACCAGTTCATGTCGTCGAGAGGACTAGATGTGTCGTCGAGTAATCCTGCTGATATCGTCGAGACCAGTTCCTGTTGTCGAGACCACTGCTTGTTGTCGAGATCACTGTAGCGTCGAGATCAACCTAGATCTGACCTTGACGGTGGTAGGTCTGCAGCGGCTGGAGCGAGATCTCCTCCATGCAGCGGCGACAACAAGAACGAAAAAACAGAGAGTCTCCTTCGCGATCAAGAAACTTTTGGGACCAGCGAATACTGGGAGAACATCGATCCTTCGATCTACCCAAGATTTGTGACTGGAACAAGATCGTAAGAAAGAAAAAACTGCGAGCTTGTCTGCGCCTGAACACCGGTGCAGATCTTCCACCGAGAGAGAGACGGGAACTCCTTTCTCCTTCAGATCTCACGCGGCAGCGACAACACGGAACCCTTGCGAATGACGTTGATCTGCGATCAAGCGGCTTCAGGGATCTAAAATTGCAAGCTTGAAACGGCGATGGGAAGAAGAAGTCGCGAGCCTGCAAGACCGTGAGCGGCGAAAAATCGAGAGCGAGCGGAAACCCTAGAAAAAAATATCTTGAGAATGTTAGAGGCTCCGCTCAAGATAATCCACTGGGGCTCATCAAATGTGGAATGACTTTATATAGTATCTCCATCGTAGAGTCCTTAACCCTAGTGACACGAAACTCATTGGGTCGTTCCGAGTCGGTCCTGATAAGCGTGGACATATTAACTAAATATCGTAACAAAATTTATTAATGGCCCGCGGTTACCGGCTAGAATTATGATGGCATCACCCACCCCACGCAGTGTGGTGTAATCCCGACTGGAGTTATGCAATTGTGGTAGATGCATCCCTATCCACCAGTTATGTTTGGAGAGAAACATCGGCACACCTACAAATACCATAAAGTTTTGGATGGTGATCCGACGGTTTAATATTTTAATCAATTATATCCTCTTATGATTTGACCCTTTTGCCCTCCTCACCCATCCAGATGCTCACTCTCAAGTCTCATGTATAGTAATAGGGTATATATATTATCTTTATTTTTAATATGAATGGCTATTCGCACACATTGAAATACTACCACAGCGTCTACAGCATAGTTTGCAATACCTACCTGATTAGCAGCAGCACAGCACTACACCCCCCCACGTGATTTCCATGAAACACCCCTCCCCACATTCCCCGCCCACAGCTCCGCCCGACACGACACCATCCCGACCCATCTCCAATTTACCTTCTCCTCCAGGTCACCCCCATTCCCGTTCACCTTTTATTGCCGGTCACCTCCTAGGGCGGTAGTCTCACCGCCACGTCCCCACTCCCCCCACCCCTGATTTACTTTATATACGCCCCCGAAGCGCGCACATCCTCTTCCCCGTATGGAATCATCCTCCCCTCCGCCTCCACGCCTCGAACCTTCTGCTCCGCCGTTCCACACCGCCGGCCCTAATCCTAAATCTAACGGTTTCCTCATCACCGACATGCCCTCGCGCTCATGCACGGATCTTCTTCACCTAGCAACTCCGCCGCCGCCGCCCGCCCGCCTCCCCCGCGTCATGACGTTTCCCGGCATTCTTTCCGATGCCTTCGCCGAGGACACATCACCAGTAACATGCGGTCCTCTCTCCCCCTCGCCGATGAAGGAACGGCGCATCATCGTGACCAACCACCTCCCTCTCCGCGCCTCCCGCGATCTCGCCTCCGGCCGCTGGTCATTCTCCTGGGATTTCGACGCACTCGCCTACCAGCTTCGATCCGGACTCCCGGGAGGCGCCGCCTCCACTTCCGACATCATCCACATCGGCATCCTCCGCGCCGAGATCGACCCTGCGGATCAGGATGAGGTCACGCAAATACTCTCCAACGGTTTCCGCTGCCTTCCAGTTTTCTTACCTCCGGAGCTCTACCAGCGTTTTTACCACGGGTTCTGCAAACACTATTTATGGCCTCTGCTCCACTATCTCCTTCCCCTCTCTCCCTCCGTCCACGGCGGCCTCCGCTTCGACCGGCGGCTGTGGATCGCGTATCTTTCCGCCAACAAGATCTTCGCCGACCGAATCATGGAGGTCCTTTCCCCCGACGATGACTTCGTCTGGGCGCACGACTACCACCTCCTCGTCCTCCCCACGTTCCTCCGCAAGCGGTCCCCTCGCGTCAAGCTCGGTTTCTTCCTCCATTCCCCCTTTCCCTCCTCTGAAATCTTCCGCGCCATCCCTGTCCGGGAGGAGTTACTCCGCGCCCTCCTCAACGCCGACCTCCTGGGCTTCCATACCTTCGACTACGCCCGCCATTTCCTCTCATGCTGCTCTCGTCTCCTCGGCCTTCACTATGAATCCAAGCGCGGCTATATTGGCTTGGAGTACTACGGACGAACTGTGACCGTAAAGATACTCCCGGTTGGCATCGATATCGAGCAGCTCCAGGCCGTGATTGCCTCCGCGGAAACCAAATCCAAGGTCCGGGAACTGCAGGATAGGTTCGAAGATAAGATCGTGCTGCTCGGCGTCGACGATATCGACATATTCAAAGGTATCAGCCTGAAGTTTTTGGCAGTGGAACAGCTGTTGGAGGATCATCCTTCGCTCCGCGGCCGTGCTGTGCTGGTGCAGATTGCCAATCCGGCGAGGAGCCAGGGGAAGGACATACAGGAAGTGCAGGAGGAGACGCAATCCATCGCCGG
This sequence comes from Dactylorhiza incarnata, assembly GCA_033032865.1. Classification (NCBI taxonomy): domain Eukaryota; kingdom Viridiplantae; phylum Streptophyta; class Magnoliopsida; order Asparagales; family Orchidaceae; genus Dactylorhiza; species Dactylorhiza incarnata. The sequence goes on along the minus strand of JAWHQI010000181.1, from coordinate 625,856 downwards.
GAGGATTAATGCGAAATATGGCTCCCCGGGCTACACTCCTATCATAATGCTCGACGGCGGACCACTGCCGACCTACGAGAAGGTCTCCTATTACGCCATTGCGGTGTGCTGCATCGTCAATCCGGTGAGGGATGGCATGAACTTGGTTCCTTACGAGTACACAATCTGCCGCCAAGGAAGCCCGGCATTGGGAAAATCGCCGAAGACGAGCATGATTGTCGTTTCAGAGTTTGTCGGGTGCTCGCCGTCGCTGAGCGGCGCAATCAGAGTCAATCCGTGGAATGTCGACGCTGTGGCCGACGCAATAAACATGGCCATCAAAAGACCCGAGGAAGAGAAGCATCTGCGACACGACAAGCACTACAAGTATGTCAGCTCCCATGACGTCGCCTACTGGGCGAGATCATTCGATCAGGACTTGCAGAGGGCCTGCAAGGATCATTTCACGAAGCGGTGCTGGGGAATCGGGTTTGGCCTGAGTTTCAGGGTCGTCGCTCTCGGCCGCAACTTCAGAAAACTCTCGGTGGAGCATATAGTTTCTTCTTACGCCAAGTCGTGCAGTCGGCTGGTGTTACTGGACTACGACGGGACGATGATGCCGGACTTCACCGTTGATAAGACTCCCAGCAAGGAAGTTATAGACGTTCTGAACGGCTTGTGCTCCGACGATAAGAACGTCGTCTTCGTCGTCAGCGGCAGGGGGAAGTGTTCCTTGAGCAGGTGGTTTGATTCTTGTTTGAAGTTGGGTCTCTCTGCTGAGCATGGATACTTCACCAGGTAACAAACAATTCCTCGCATTTTCAAACAAACAAACAAAAACAATTTACTTCAATCCGTCTCGGTAAACAAAATGAAAAACTGAAGCAGAGCATCGTTGGTAAGTAATCTATGGCCGCCAAATGATATTTAATTAATTGAGTATATCATTGATTTGACACGGATAAGATGTATAAATTTCAATAATTCAGAATGAACATTCATTGAAGGTTGAAACTTGCTTAAAAATAAAATGGTAGTGAAATTTCATTCTTCAATGTATAGTGAAATTTCATCAAGTTATATATTGTAGCAGCAGTTCACATTTGACCTTCTCTTAATCACCGTACGCATGCAGATGGAGCTCAGATTCACCATGGGAATCTTGCGGCTTGGCTGCCGATTTAGAGTGGAAAAGCATCGTAGAGCCGGTGATGAGGCATTACACGGAGGCGACCGACGGGTCATACATCGAGCACAAGGAAACCGCGCTGGTGTGGCACCACCAGGAAGCCGACCCGGACTTCGGCTCGTGCCAGGCGAAGGAACTCCTCGATCACCTGGAGAATGTTCTTGCCAATGAGCCTGTGGTTGTTAAGAGGGGCCAACACATTGTCGAAGTGAACCCGCAGGTATGCTTTCTGTTCTTTTTAAAATCTCCTCTTTTTTAAAATTTGTTCATTCAATTCATCACCAATCTACATGATGAAACAGATAAAAATCATTTCCGAATTCAAATATAGTATACGGGGAAGAATATATAAATTTATATAATCAATCTATATGGAAGCTCGATCTTTTGGTTGCATCATAGCCATTTAGATTAATTGCCGGAGGTCTTTAATTAGAATGCCATTTGTTGATTCATTTCCAACCACCATCAATTTATTCAATTATAATTTGTGGATAGGCATGTCATTAGGCTCTTTAAATATTCCTCAATTCATCAGAATCCAGCTGGCCTCACTTAATACTCTATTGACCTGGTTTTTTTCTTCTTAATATTAATTATTCTGCTCCATGAGCATTGGAACTCAGTCATGCGGTTGGGCTTGTTGCAGGGAATAACCAAGGGTATAGTTGCGAGGAATCTCATCGCGACCATGTCGAGTAGTGGGAAATCGCCGGACTTCATTCTATGCATCGGGGACGATCGGTCCGACGAAGATATGTTCGAGACCATCACGGGCTCCTCTCCGGCGAGCAAGCCGCCTCTTCCGGCGATCTCCAATGTGTTTGCGTGCACGGTGGGGAAGAAGCCGAGCAAGGCGAAATACTACCTGGATGACACGGTGGATGTGATCAATTTGCTCCAAGGCCTGGCGGCGGCTTCTTCTAAACCGGTAGGGGGGCCTCATCTTCAAGTATCCTTCGAAGGATCTTTCTGAGGCACAGGATTCGAATGTTCTTCTCTGCACATAAAATCTGAAGCGCCATCCATGGTTACAGAGAGAGAGAGAGAGAGAGAGAGAGAGAGAGAGAGAGAGAGAGAGAAGCTGAAAGTGGGGAAAGTTATAAATTTGGAATATATGTGATGTGTATAATACAGTATTATAGTAGAGTATATATATACAGTAAAAAGGGCGGGGGGGGAATCTCTTGATTTGTAGAACTCACATTTACAGTTTACATGAAATCGCAATATTTCTAAATTTGTATTTCCGGCGTTTGAGAACGCTGGTTGATCTGGTCATGCATGATTGGGGGGGAGGCATATGATCGATCATATTGAATGACGATTCGGATAAGATCCGAAGCTTATGAGTCGTATTTTTTTTTTTTATTTGGGGGGCAATAATTCCGCAGCGCTGGGTGGATAAACTTGAAATATAATTCAGCAGAGTTTACCATTTGGTGGCGGTTTGGCCTACTAACAAACAACGCTCGACGCTATTTTACTTGCGGCTTTTATTAATTATAGCCTTTTATTTATAATCATGGGAGGAGGAACGCGGTGGCGCCACTGAGTCATATATATGATATAATAATCATGCCGACGAGTAAAAGTCAAATCTTTTCGATAATATATATATTGCTGCATATCCGCTCCTTTTTTGCTTTATTTATACAATCGACTTCAACGCAAGCGCTTGCTTTTGAAGACTTTGTTCTCTCAAGAAATTTGTAAAAGAGTGGTGTCATGTCACCATTCTAAACTCCAACTCCTATAATCGACTATTACTAGTGAATTTTGTCAGAATTAGGTCTGCCCTCGTGATTTTTTTCTTTTTTGAGTTTTTTCATGTGAAACTTCACGATGTTCAGTTGTTAGTTCTTTTTTGACTGTTTCAGCACAGTCTGTGGGAAAGTGTTCTCAACTCTCTGAAGTGATCCTAAAGTAAGCATAGTGCTCCTGACCGATAGCAATGGCAGAGAAAAGCGCCTAAGCTACCGATGAGGTAGCCCTCGAGAGACATGCCAATCAAAGTCCGACCAATCTTCCTGCCAGCAACATGTGGATTTCCGAAGAAGCCTCAACCACGCCCGCAAGATAGAAAAGTGTAAAGCCAAAATGCTCGCACTACTGAGAAATTTAGGGGGCCCTTGCGCCCCCAGTCCAATCTCCACACTCGATGATCAACCGCCACTAATTCTGAATCACGCCTCGCCCAAAAGTGCGAGACCTCAAGAACGATCGCGCACTGGTGGCAAGTCCTCCTTCCACCGAAAGTCCATCCCTGCACAACCCCTGGGATGTGCGGCCCATGACCAGAAACATACGTTACCTGACACAGTGAGCTTGGCTCAACACTTCGCCGATTGGAAGGCCGGAAAAATAAAAGTATCCTCATCCCAAAAATTAGTCTCGAACAATATCCCAGAAGAAACACAAGAAGCCGGATCAAAAGCCAGGTGTGGGTAAACATTCCCAATACTGAGAATTCCACAAGAAAATCGGGCATAGAACGGAGGCATTGAAAAAAAAGATGAGGAATTCCTTCAACAAAAGAGCCTAGCATCAGGCTCCGCAACAGTGTCATTACCTACGGGAAGGCAGCCTCAGTTTCGATAAGAAGTGTCAGAGCTACACTCCCCTTAATACCTCTCGGAAAGAGGACTTACTCGCCAACCTCGACCACCCCGCTCTCCAGAGGCCTAGGTCGCTCGCCCCGAGCGCAGGGGATCAGTCCAAATTATGTGATTTTCATCGAGGTCACGGGCATGGGACAGAAAATTGCCTACGCCTGAAGGAAGATATCGAACGGTTTGTTCTCCTGGGGCTCCTTGGAAAATTTCTACGAGCATGTACAGGGAGCAGCCGACCCCAAATAAGCTCGCAGGGAGGCAGGTTGGGGAAAAAGACACTACCAGATCCTGCAACGCCAAAAGCAAACCAGACCCCTTGGGGATGAATACTCCTCGCATCAGCCCTCTGAACATCAGCGCAACCATCAGAGATCTACCCACTGAGATAAGTCAGATATTGATCGATGACGATGTGGTCTTCAATGTGTTATTCATGTCAACTCTACTTTGACTGGATCGAGGCGGGCAGCGCACGCATCGCAGACTGCCCCCGTCCCTGTATTAGGGAGCATTGTCCTTCCCGTGACTCTGGGGGAACATCCCGTGCAAATAACCTATGACGTGCAGTTCGTTATCATACAAGTGAATTCAGCCTACAACGCCATACTCAAACACTCATTATTGAATGCATTCCTGGTTAGCGTCGGCTGTTACAACTCTCTCCAGAGACATCCTTGAACCCATGGATAAAGGCTACCTGAGAATTTCTCATCCATCATCCATACATCTAAGGTGACAGGTATCTACTTTACTTTCAATATCAGTACAACTGTTTTTAACTTCATCTACCAGTCATGTTTCAAGAAACAAGTCTCTGAAGGGTAAGGCAACGACCTCCAGTGCTAATGCCGAGCAACGAGCTCATAATCGAGCAACGACCTCTGGTGCTAGTGTCGAGCAGTGAGCCCGCGTCCTAGGACCATGGAGGGTTTGCCCCCCTATGCGACCGGGAGAGAACTGGGTTCCCCCGACCGAGCACCGACCTCCGGCGCCCCCGCGCTGAGTAGCGAGCTTACCCGACCGGCGACCTTCGGTGCTGACACCGAGTATCGAGCTCACCAACCTTCGGTAAGGAAGGGGAAATCCCCTCATACGCCAAAAATCGAGCACCGACCTTTGGCGCCCCTGTGCCAGGTAACAAGCTCCCCTGAGCGACGACCGTTGGTGCCGACACCGAGTATCGAGCTCACCAACCTCCGGTAAGGAAGGGGAAAGCCCCTCATATGCCAGAAACTGAGCAGCGACCTTCGCCCACCCTCGCGCCGAGTAGCGAGCTCACTCGAGCGACGACCTAATGGATCAAGATAAATTAGCTAAAGAGTTAGAATAATAGATCAAGATAACTTCTTTTTGGGAAGTTACCAGACTCACGTACTCAAGATGATTGGGTATATAGAGAACCTTGAAAGACTAGGGTCTCCTCTGAGCCAATAGTTGGCCACTGATATAATTCTGCAATCGTTGCCGGATAGTTAAGAGCAGTTCATCTTGAATTACAATATGAATGAAATTGACAAGACACTGCCCGAGCTCACTCCGCCCGGAACACCACACCATAATGGTGTGTCTGAGAGGAGGAATCATATTTTGTTAGACATGATATGATCAATGATGAGTCATGCAGATTTGCTCGTTTCCTTTTGGGGATTTGCTCTAGAGACTGCTGCTTTCACTTTAAATCGTGCTCCAACGAAAATGGTTCAAAAGACACCATATGAAATATGGACTGGGAAGCGCCCTAGTATGTCTTTCATTAAGATTTTGGGATGTGAGGTATACACGCGACGTCAAATGCCTGAAAAGCTGGAACCCAAATCAGATAAGTGTTATCTAGTGGGGTATCCTAAATAGACCAAAGGATACTATTTCTACCTGCCGTGTGAGGGCAAAGTGTTTGTCGTAAGGATATGCGTCTTTTTGGAGAAAGAGTTTTTATCCAGAAAGACTGCAACGGTAGAACTTGAGGAAGTTCAAGAACCACAAATAGAAAACGAACTTGAATTGGAACCTGAGCAAGGACTACAAGTAGTTGTAGTTAGAAAGCCTGCTCAAGAAACACAATTCCTACGTAGATCTGGTTACCAAGATTTAAGCCTGAGCGATATGGATTTCTCATGTCTCAAATAGGTAATGTGTTGCTTATGGATCATGATGATGAGTCTGCAACCTACCGAGAGACTATGAGTGGACCAGACTCTGAGAAGTGGCTTGAGGCCTTAAAATCTGAAATGGACTCCATATATGCAAACCAAGTTTGGACCTTGGTGGAACCACCTGAAGGGGTACGACCCATATGGTGCAAGTGGGTCTTCAAGAAGAAGACAGACATGGATGGGAATGTACAGACATTCGAAGGGCGATTAATGGCTAAAGGTTTCAAACAAATTCATTGTGTTGACTATGATGAAACATTTTCCCTTGTTGTTATGGTTAAGTCCATCAGAATTCTGCTTGTTGTTGCTGCGTATTATGACTTCGAGATTTGACAAATAGATGCCAAAATGGCTTTCCTAAATGGAAACCTCCTTGAGGAAGTGTATATGACACAACCTGAGGGTTTTGTATCTTCAAATGAAGCCACTAAAATGTGCAAGCTGCGAAGATTCATTTATGGATTGAAACAAGCTACTCGAAGTTGGAATCTACGTTTTGATGAGAAAATCAAAGAGTTTTGTTTCATCAAGAATGAAGATAAGTCTTGTGTTTATAAGAGAATTAGTGAGAGCATTGTTATCTTCTTGATATTGTATGTAGATGACATACTATTGATCAAGAATGACATTCCGACCCTGCAAGTTGTTAAGAACAACCAAGGGAACTGTTTTTCTATGAAAGACTTGAGTGAATCGACTTATATACTTGGTATTAAGATCTATAGAGATAGATCGAAAAAAATATTGGGTTTGACCCAAAGTACATACATTGAGAAGGTGTTGAAACGATTCAACATGCTTAAGTCCAAGAAGGGATTCATACCCATGTCTCATGATGTGAGTCTCTCTAAGGACCAGTGTCCTAAATCTTTGGAAGATAAGGACCGCATGAAGTTGATTCCATATGCTTCTGCAGTTGGATCAATCATGTATGCAATGTTATATACTCGACCCGATGTCTCTTATGCTCTGAGCATGACTAGCAGATATCAGTCTGATCCCGATGACAGTCACTGGATTACAGTCAAGAATATCTTAAAGTACCTGAGAAGGACAAATGATGTATTCTTGGTGTTTGGTGGAGAGAAAGTGCTCGTTGTAAAAGGTTACACGGATGATAGCTTCCAGACTGATAGGGACGATTCAAAGTCTCAATCAGGTTTTGTATTTTGCCTGAATGGAGGAGCTGTGAGCTGGAAGAGTTCCAAGCAAGTGACAGTTGTTGATTCTACGGATGAGTCCGAGTATACTGTTGCAGCAAATGCAGCAGAGGAGGCTGTATGGATTAGGAAATTCATCAGCGAGCTTGATGTAGTTCCTAGCATTGTTGATCTCGTAGTTCTCTACTATGGCAACAACAGTGCTATTGCACAAGCTAAGAAACCTAGATCTCATCAGCGCTCTAAGCACATACTTCGGCGGTTCCATCTTATTCGAGAGATTGTCGATTGAGGAGATGTGAGCAATTGTAGAGTACCGACTGAAGAGAATATTGCGGATCCACTGATGAAGCCTCTTGCACAGAGAAAACATGATGGTCATACTAGATCAATGAGTATTAGATACCTGAATGATCATCTCTAGTGGAAGACTTGTGAATTAATTACATATTTGTCGGTTGTTGTTTATTCATGTGATGAATAAAGTACTTTTATTTTATTTTATATTTATGGCAAGTTCTTATTATTATGTCAATTGTTTCTATATGATAGATTAATTAGCACAATAGATGCCCTTAGAATATTTGCTTCCATAGAAATTTAAGTGCGTGACTTGAATGTGAGGGTCTGTGTTTAATTAGAAGCTTCATTCTTAAATGGTCCCTAGTCGGAGTATCATCTTAGAAGTTAAGGGTGATGATGGTACGTTAAGACTAGTGTACCACTCGTAATTCGTCGAGATCAGAAAGGCCTAAGGAGATGCTTATTCGCAGACCTCGCTAGGTGAGCATGGGGCGAGTAGAGGCGAGCAGGGGCGAGCAAGGGGCGTGCAGAGGCGAGCATGGGCGAGCAGAGGCGAGCTTGGATGAGTACCTCGCGAGTATGGACGAGTAGCCCTTGCAACTCGCGAGCATAGACAGTATACTCGCTTGGACCCCCCTAAGGTTTCTCTATAAATAGATCTCAGGGGTACTAGAAATGGTACTTTTGGAAGTGGTCGAGGTCCCCCCCAAGCTGGATACTCGCCCAGTCCATGCCCGTCTAGTACCTCGCCCAGCTTTTGGTTGCGGAGGGGAAGTTTCTCCCAAACTTCCGGGTATGTGGTGGGACCTCCCTGCTGGAGCACTTGGGGTGTGCTTATAGTCATTTTCTCTCTCTTGTTTTAGCTATCCGAGCCGTGGAGTTTGATCGCAGGATCAGTAACCTCAGGCTGCATTGATCCGAATTTTGGAGTCGGGATTTTCCCGGCTTCAACAACTAGCATGCGCGTTGACTGATGACCAATTCTCACAGGTCATGATATTGTGATATCAAGTCATCACATGGGTACTTGTTAATGAACAAGTTGTACTGGACAGACCAACATGCGACTACTTTGTGGATTGTTATATGAACGTGTCACAAGTAGATCTCATATGACAATGATGTTTGTGGTTCTTTGACCTGAGGTCACGACATTCATTAAGTGAGGAAGTGCATACTTTGATACCATCAAAAATCTTCCTTGAAGAAGGTTGATGATAACGATGGTTATTGGGTATGTTACGATTCATTTAGGTGTTTGTGTGTGGACATATATGAGATTTATCCTCCTATATGACATGAGTTACATCCATGGTCCCATTGATGGAATGAGACTGAGAAATGCATGGTCATGCTTTGTTGAGTCAATATGTGATATTGAGCTCACCAATTTCAGACAATCTATTCTAGATCAGGAACTATGATTGAACAATTATGAGGGTGACACAATCCATGCCTCTAGTTCAATCTGGATGTAAGGGACAAAGGTACATGACAACACTGGTACATTGGTCAAGACAAGCTTGTTGAGTTATGAACTCTTATTGCTTGGGTAGCAATGATGCATTGCTAGATGCCGCTCATTGTTAGTGGGACTTTTATTTAATACGTTCAAGTTCAAGTGGGAGACTGTTGGTGTTTCCAAGGTGATCTGGAAGTGATCAAACATTTAGTATCACTGCCAACACGATATGAGTCTATGGGGTCACACACAAAAGTGTTTGGAGAAGTTGGAGGAATGATTGTGTTGGCCTTACTCATATTGGATATGAGTGAATGACCAATCCTATGACTTATTGGAGTTGGGTCAAGTCGACTGAATGCTCCACAGGTATTGTGAATATTGTATGGAGTATGTTGGCAAGTTTTCGAGATGAGTCGTCGAGAATGTCTCGACGAAACTTATCTCAGGTCGTCGAAAGGATTCATTGAATGGTCTCGACGAACTATATCAATTCGTCGAAATGTCTCGACGAATTGGATATCTTCGTCGAAATAATTTGTCTAATGGTCTCGACGAATTAGAACTACTTGACGAAACAGCTCTTCAAATGGCCTCGACGAAATATATCAATTCATCGAAATGTCTCGACGAATTGGATATCTTCGTCGAATCAACTCGTCGAATGGTCTCGGCGAATCAGATCTTCCCGATGAATCTATTCACTGAATTATATCGACGAATTCGTCGAATGGTCTCAACGAATTAGCTGTACTCGACGAATTTTGTTTACTCCAATACTAGTCTCGGGTGTGCGGATAGCTTCTCTCTCGCCCGGGGTATAAATAGAACACGATTTTATGCCCTAGGATTTTATCAGAGAAACGTAAGGATTGCGACGAACCGACGGAAGAGTTCCGACCGGCTTCGGTCCCGCCGCCGCCGCCTTTCCCCTTGTTGGATTTAGCAGTCCGTGGAAATCGTAGAGGGCTCTCTGACCTAGTTTTTGTGCGACAAGAAGCTAGGGTTTTTCTTCACTCGTGTGGACTTCCATAGAGGCACCGATCGATTTTTGTGCTTGGAACTCAGAGTTTGTCTTCGGGATTTCGTTGTGGAGCACCTTGATTGAGTATTGACTCAATCCCATTCAGGTATATCGCAAAGTGTTGTTTCTCCTATTTCTTGATTCATGAAATCGCAAGTTCCGTTAACTGTTTAGGGTTGTTCTTGTTTGTATATTCCACTGCGCATTTGATGTATTGTTCAAAGAAAACCTAACATAGTTTACCTGGATATCCTTGCGGGTCTGCCAATAACCCTTCAGAACAATGGAGTTTGGTTGTTGACAGACCCTTCTGGGGTGCGCTTTGCAAAACCAAAAGGTGAAGTTACGTTATTGGCAGGCCACCAAACTAGAAAATCTATAAATAGACCCTTAAGGGCACCTTTGGAGGAGATCCGATCTTTGGGCTTTCTCTTCCTTCGGTTAATTTTGATTGACTCCTAGTGCCCTCCAAGGTGTCGGGTTCAGCATTGGTTTGGGAGGGGAAGCTCTCTAAGATCTTCCGGGTGTGTGGCGGGATCTCCTCGCTGCAGATTTAGTTCTATTCTTTTTTCTTCACCAATAGTCAAGTGTGTCAGTGAGGGAGATGTAGGTGTAGGCTACAACCCCATGTGGGTCCGAACTCCTCAAAAGACCGGTTGACGGTTTCACCAGGGGTGACGATGATCATCAAGTTACTAAACGACCTCAAATTCAAATAAAACAAGTTGTGTTGCACTCATTGAGTCATACGAGTCTAATGCAACTAACATAACTCAGTTCAGAGCTTGTTTGCTCAATATATTGCTTCGGCGTTGTGGCGACGCACAACGCTACTCAAAACAATCATTTCCTCTAAATGATCTTGGATTAAAGCGAAACAAGTTTTGTTGCACTCGTATTAACTATACGAGTCTAATGCAACTGACAGAAGTCAATTCGGAGCTCGTTTGCTCAATATGCTATTTCGGTGTTGTGGCGACACACATCGCTACTCAAAACAGACATTTTCTCTAAATGACCTCGGATTGGAGCGAAAGGAGTTATGTTGTACTTGCATTGATCATATAAGTCTAATGCAACAGATAGAAGTTAATTCGAAGCTCATTTGCTCAATATGCTACGTCGTCGTTGTGGCGACGCACGACGCTTCTTAAAATGGTCATTTTCTCTAAATGACCTCGGATTGAAGATAAGCGAGTTCTGTTTCACTCGTATTGACCATATGAGTCTAATGAAAATGACATAAGTCAATTTGGATCTCGTGCGCTCAATATGCTATTTCGGCGTTGTGTCGAAACACAACGATATTCAAAATGGTCTTTTCTTAAAGAGCGCTGTTATGTGCAGAGCTCATATGGCTAGGTGCAGACCAAAAAAATAAACGAAATTTCATTTTCTTAAATCTTTTAAAACTTTAGGTGCAAACCCTGCACACTCGGCTTTCCCATTTCCGAACCCTAGCTCCATCCCGCAGTGCTCTCTCCCGCAGTGCCGCCGGTAGAGACGCAAGGTATGCCGTTTCTAGCCTTTTTCGCGAGTCTTCCCGTGCACTTTTCGCTCAATGTCGCTGTTGTTCTCTGCCTCCTCCATGGTTGCTGTTTGCATTCCTCCATGGCTGTTGTTCGCTGTAACCATGGCTGTTGTTCGCTGCTGGTTATTTGATTTCTTCTAACCCTCTTGGTTCGAGCAAATCTCTGGATGAGTGCATGGAATCTCAAGGTGAGAGCTCCATTATATCGTGTTCTCGGTCCGGGTCCCACGTCTCTCTTCTCGGTTCGACTCCCACGTCTCTCCTAAGGAGATTGCTTCTCCTTCTCCCAAGCAGCAGAGGTAAGCTTGGAAGGCAATAAAATCATGCATACAGAATTTTGCACAAAGTGCACTCGAGGTGTTTGTGAAAATGCCACAATGAAAATAGCACTTGCGCATTCAATCCCTGATTCCCCTTCACCAAGTGCTTTGAAATTTGAATCATGTAGCTAAGCCCTTCTTCCTACCTGGATATGTGCATATGTGAAAACTAAGCTCTTCTTTTGGCCGACTCCTAGCTGAATCTGTGGATCTATGAAAAAAATCTTTTTGATTCCAATCCTTTTGGAATTGATCTTGCCGGCAAGCATCTGGCTCAAAAGCATTTTTCTGTTGTTTTTGCGCAGGAATGGAGAACAAATCACAGGAATGGGAATTGTCCGTCGATGTAGTCTCTCCCATACAAATTCCAGATGGAGGTATTGTCTTTTCTTCACCCCTATTATTGATACTTGTGTGGTATTTTAGTTAGTTTTGGTGAATTGAATACTTGCGTGAAGGTTTTAAATTACCTCCAATAATATCTATTTGGAGAAGATATCGGAAAGAAAATGCAAAGCAATGGGAGAAACTTATTGAAAATGAGGCGGTTACTTTGCCCAAAAACAATTTCTAAAGGTACTATTTTCTTGCTTTTGCTAAAATCTATCATCATGATGACTAATATTTGTTATTCATCATATCAAGTTTTTGGCCCAGAAATATCTATACTAACATAATTTTTATTTATTTTTATGTAGGTTGAATGCTTGAAAACTCACAATGGTGTTTTGGATATCACAATTTAGTATCAAATTTTGCAAAAAAAGACTAATGTTTTGTATTAATTATCAGGGACTTTGTAGTATAAGATTTTGCACAAAAGGACTCATATTTTGGACTAATTGACATGGACTTACGAATGCATATTTTTTTTTGTTTTTATAATTGGTCTGCACCTAACATTTGGGTTTGCACTTAAAATTTTTTGGTTTGCACTTAACCGTGGTTTGCACATAGCCGTAATAGGTTTGCACTTAACATTGCTCTTCTTAAACCGCCATCATTATGAGGTGGAGGTCGGGTCGTGATTTTTATGGCCCGGTCTAAGCTCCTCCAAGGGTTCAATTGAACCGGCTAGACCCCCTTCTAAAGTTGGGATCATAATTCGTGTAAAAAAAAGACAAGTTGATGGTAAAATCATTTCTGGCTCATCCTTTCCAAATCGTGACCTTCAAAAATATAAGGGCATTTGATAGAATTCTCGCCGCCCCGTTAGAGTTATAAGATAATGGAGTAAAAGTCAAATGTTCCTTTGCTCGACTTTTAAATAACTATTTCAATACACACAAAATTTTTTTTTTTTAATATTTATTTGCGATTAATAACAAATATTTATGAATAGCCAATTTTTATTTATTATTAACAATCCCCGAGTAATTTTAGGGAGAGAACTAGTTCTCTGAGATTAGGGAGAGAACCAGGGATCGGACGGCCAGGAATTTTCGTATTTTAAAAATCACGATATAGAAGTGTTCCGCTTTCCTCGTGTTCCGCCGTCGACGCCCGCTTTCCTTCTCCCTCCAGAAGTCGCCGCCCACATCTCTCCCGCTCCTCCGCCGTCGACGTCGTTGCCGCCGTCGACGCCGGTGCCGCCGTCCACAACGCTGCCGCCGTCCAGATCTATCCTGATCCTTCGCCGTCGACGCTTCCGCCGCCGTCCACTTCTATCCCACTCATCCGCCGTCGACGCCGCTACCGTCCAGTTCTCTCCCGCAAGTTGAGAAAGGAAGCATTAATGTGGCTTACAGCCCCACGGAGTCGCAACCTGTGTGACTTAAGTGGGGGATGATGACCTAAGCGCACATTTGGAAGACAATAAACAACAGCAACCTTTCTCTGGTCAACAAAATTGCATTCACCATTGTGATACATATTCGAATGACAAAATTGTCGCCATCCAGAAAAAAATTGCATAAGATTTTTAACAAAATGTTCATCCTAAACCAACTTTGAAATAACATTAAAGCAGAGGGCAGTTTCTTTTATCAAAAATTGTCGTCGTGCACAAAATGATGAGTTTTTTTAAGGAACTGAAATTGTTCACTCTGATGGCTAGAGCAGAGGGCAGTTTCTTTTATCGTGGTTGACTCCACGTTGCTTGCATGAATTACAAATCCTAGCTTTTGCGACTTGCTTCTCCAACATTGACTTCAAACGCTTCCCACTCCCCTTGGGTCTTGCTACATCAGGTTCCTTGATACACAGCTCAGTAGAGGCCACCCTTTTTCCCACATTTGAGGAAACTTGTGAAATTCCATCAATTTCTGTAGTTGTTTCTTCATCCATGACTTTATCCTTACCTTTTACTGCTTTCATCTTTTGCATTACCTCCAAAGCATCACGTAAAGTGCTCAAGGCGAATGAGAATTTCTCATTTCCACCAAGTGCTTCATCAATTAATTGGTTGGCTACATAACTTAACTCAGACCTTTTTGTGCTTCCAACACAACCATCATCCACATTTTTCACCCTGACTGTGGCACTCCTTGTCCAACGGTGCAAAATATACTCGGCTGGTAGAATCGTGTGATTGAGAACCTTCAGCATAGCTAACAAATGCCTGCATGGGATGCCAAGGAACTCCAAAAGCCTACACGGGCACTTCACCATATTTGTTTCATTGCAAATGACAACCTTTTTTTTGCTTTCTTTTCCTAATTCTTGGATGAGATATATCTTCTCATCCTCGTCTTCACCACCAACGAAGACATTATGCATCAAGCTTGATACAACTTCATCTTGAAACTTATAAAATAGCTTTTTGGTGTAAATTTGAGACATTTGTTTCTCCAAGGACCATGCAGTTTTGAGCTTAGGTTGATTATTAATGGTTCGATGCTCGTCCTCCAATGCATCCTGTCGCTGCTCTTCAAGTCCATTAGTGAACCTTGCATAAAAGTCCATCAAAGTATTTTTTTCAGTGGAGTATTTTTTTAAAAAACTGTTCAAGCTTTCACTCCTTTGGCTACTATGCATCCCAGCAAAGAAACAAGTCTTTAAATAAAGAGGGATCCAATCATTTCTCATTTCATACATGCTGCCCAACCAACCATTGTCGTTGAGGTGATGTTCTGTTATAATGCTTGCCCAAGTTGTGCAAAACTCCTCATCAGTCTCAGTATTCCAAATGCAACTTGTTATTTTCTCAATGACTTCAATTTTATTTTCTATCCCTCCCAACTTCTCAATCAACTTTTTGGTTATGTGCCAAATACAAAACCTATGGCGAGCAAAGGGGAAAACTTGTTTGATAGCAACTCTCATTGCAGGATCTTGATCTGTTATAATTGTACTGGGAACTCTACCACTTCCTTCGACCCAAGTCTCAAACAACCATATAAATGAGTCGATGGTTTCATCCTTTATAAAGCCACCTCCGAGAATCACTGTGTTGAAATGGTTGTCTATTCCAGAAAATGGTGCAAAAACCAGAGAATACTTGTTAGTGTTATAAGTTGTATCAAATGCTAACACATCCCCAAAGTTTTTGCACTGTAATCTGGACTGCACATCCATCCAAAAACAATGTGTCAACTTGCCATCGGCATCACATAGAATCCTGTAAAAAAAATCTGGACTCTTCTTTTGATTTCCTTTCCAAATTTCTAACAACAACTTTACATCGTGCCCTCTAACCTCCTCCCTCATTTTACTCTTCAAATTCCAAGCATCTCTCTTTATGAAACCAATATTGTTATGTCCTCCACTCTCATTCCGCAGGATTCCCATTGTTTGTGAAATACGAATGTTCACTGACTGGTGATCCTTAAAGAGACTTTGCCTGGCTTCACATATATTCCGGCGATTTCTAAGAAAATGTCTCCTGCTTGGGGTGCACATCTCATGGTTATGTTCTTCCACAAATGTTCCCACAATATACTGTCTTGCAGCCATATCCAACTTAAATCGCACCATAGCCTTGCAATTAGTCTTTGTCGTGTCACATTTTCTAGATGTCGATCTATCTTCCCACTTGCCGAACTTGTAGCATACCAAGATCCTTTGGGTCACCACTCTTTCATCAGTGCCCTTCACATTTTGAGATTTTTTCGTCTTTCTCGCAAAATCAAATCCAGCAGCACATGCATATTTTCCATAGAAGCTTTCACACTCATCCAATGACTTAAAGGTCATACCAATGGTGGGTATTAATTTTGAATCAACCTTTGGCACACCCTTATAAATAGCATCAGGATGAGACATGGGATAGTTCTCAGTACTTTGGCTGCTATCACCAACAAAGGCAGCATGTTAAATTCATGAAAAGATCTTTTATTTTCATTTAAGATGGGCTTCTAGCAATGGTAAAACAGCCTCCCCTGTGAACTAGAGTTCATAGGATTCATGGGTTTTAATTAGAAACCATGAATTAGGGGTGTGGCGCATGTGCCCAAACATTATTTGCATTTTTAACACCAATAAAAAATCAATGAAAAAATTTCTGCAATGACAAGTATGGCTATACTTTTTCAATGCAAGAAACATTGTTTGTCAGGAGAGATGTGGACGGTGGCGGAGCAGAGCTGGACGACGAGATCTGGACGGCGGCGGAGCAGGAAGGCGAGATCTGGACGGCGGCGGAGCAGGAAGGCGAGATCTGGACGGCGGCGGAGCAGGAGAGATGTGGACGGCGACGGAGCAGGAGAGATGTGGACGGCGGCAGTGTCGACGGCGAACAGAAGGCTTAATTATGCGCTTATATAAATTAAAAAGAGTATAAATTAAACATGGCCTGGGGTCTGCATCATGGTTATGCACTTTTCTTAATCTTATCCTAAACATGCTTAACAAAGAATAATTGGAGTGGTTAGTGGAGGCTAAGTAGACTTAATTAGAAACCCGGCCATGCTTTCATTTATCTAAACACCGCCGTATAACCGCTGGAGATATAGTAATAATAATATATAGACTAATCCCTCATTTTTTTAAATCAATTTAACAAGCAGTTAATCAGGGTCTACTTTTCCATATATATATATATATATATATGGAAAAGATATTAAATAAAAGCATATTAGGACAATAGGATAAGGGGTACTAATTAAAGAACTTGGAAACGGATATTGATTGATTTATCCTATATTAACCATGCATGCATTATGAGCAGATCAAGACTAGATGAACGGTAGAGGATGGGACAAAAATATGCCCAGACTTATTCATGAGGTTAATTAATTGGAGCTTCGTTATTTTTTTTTTGTGCTTTAATTTGTACAAATAAAATATTCATTTTTTAATATTATTTTTGTCAATTTGTTAGAGAATGAAAATATTAAATAAATTGAGTTTGTTAAGGAAAAATAACAATAATTTGGAATTATTTCAATTGAGCTTAAAAATTTCTCACAACCATACCTACTGATTCAGTCGCAATTTGATCTCAATTTCATTGATTATTGTATGCAATATGGCTACTCCAAGATGGTCCCAATTAATGGTTAATATATTTTAGGTTCTCTTGAAGGATAATACCTATGGATTCATGAGTACTCACGAGCTTCGCCGCCTCAAACCACCAGTTTCTTGACGCAGACTTCCTAATAGTAAACAGTCACAGCTGCTAACGAAGGAGAACAAGCTCAAGAGAAATATATATAAGGTGGAGTTGACATAGGACCAAGCTAGCTAGAGATCAAGCAATTTTATTATCTATACTAAACCCTAAATCATAAATCCAAAACACACACGCGCGTGATAATGCACACGCGCGTCGTTGTAGGGCGTCCATATATGTGCACAATCTGAGATGACTGCAATACCCAACGCTCCCTCGAGTATTGCAGCCGAAAAATCCTCCGGCCCACAAAAAAAAAACCCGCTGTCAAACGGCTGTCATCCATAATCCGGCTGGTTAGAGCTTCATGGGTCTGGGCAGACCGCCCGATCCCGTCCCATTTTAAAAGCATCAACGTACGGTTAGGAGAAGAAGATGCCTCCCCAGCGGGAAACAAGCTGGATGGTGACATGGCTGTGTGCGCCATCAGCGGGAGCTGCATGACACGTGTTTTGGACCAAGTCAAATCCTTGTATAAATCAAGTATATACTACGTACCAAGAAGTCTTATAATTTCCAACATATGAATATTAATGAATTTATTAGGAGCTTTAAAGGGTTAAAATTAATTGGCCGTTAGTTATATATATTTTATTATGGCGGAATTTTAATTAAGATATTTTAAGAATCGAATTGTGTGGTGCATAACATTCGGATTACAAATATAGAAACTGTAGAATTTAGTTATAGGATCGATCTCTAGGAGCTTGGCAGCTCCATCGTCTTGTACTAATTAAACACCCTAAAAGGTCATTTTCGACCCTAAAAGGATTAACTAGCTACTTCGACCATTGAGCCATTTCGACCCTAAAAGGATTAACTAGCTAGCTAGCTAGCTAGCTAGCTAGCGATACTTCCCATATATGCAACGTCAAGATGCAACTATCGATCGAACGATCGACCTTGGTGGCCCGTTAATTAATTAATTTGAGCCGGGGACAGTTTAGTCTTTGCCGATATTAGGTGAGCAGACTGCAGCAGGTTTCTTGCTATTTGATATTTCTTGAATCATTTTGGGCATCTAATTAATTAATTAAACTGTCTCCATCGATCCAAACATTTTAAATTTGAATTTGAATGGGCTGTCATTAGCTAATAGCTAGCTAGATAAGATTGATATATTGTGATGATTTGGGTGCGTAGTTGTTGGATGTAAATATGGAGTGGAGCTAGCCTGGAATCGAATATTGTATTCTATTACTTAGTTATATATTTATTAAGATTATCTTATATATTAGTGTTCGATCTATAATTCTTCTATATATATATTATACATCCATAAAGGCTCTAGGGGTGCGTCTAGAGAAAACTCCACTAAAGAGAGGTGTGGCTCGAGGTGAAGAAACCGAACCCGCCGTTTCCGCCGCCAACCGCCAGTACGAGAACACGCACGAAACACGTCGCGCACTGCCAGGACCGAACCCCACTACTGGAGTGCGTTTAGCCCGCACCCCACTAATGGGGTGCGAATAGCCGCACCCCCCATAGTGGGGGGTACGGCCAAACCGCACCCCACGTGGGGTGCGGCCCGGGGGCGAGACGGTCATTTACGAAAAATGGCGATCTGTGTGCTCTGAACCGGAAAACGGGATTCATCCGCCAGGTGGTTACGGTGGTTACAATGGCGAAATTACCGGGATACCCCCGGCCAAAGCTATAAAAGGAGTCCAGAACCTTCATTTGAGGGGACCTTGCCTTCTGCACCCGGGAGAGCTCCCTGAAGATTTTCACGGAATTCTACTTCGGCGCTTGAAGATCTCCTTCGTGGACTTGAAGATTTCCTTCATACCGAAAGGCGACTCAGCATTCTCAATTTCATTCTCCAGAGCATTCTCACTTTTGTCCCCCACAGTTCTCAGAAGGAAAAAAGACTCAGTTTTCCGAGAGGTGGTCTGTCATCCTCGGAACTCTCTCTCTCTCTCTCTCTCTATATATATATATATATATATATATATATATATATATATATATATATATATATATTATTGTAACGAGCGGCGGCCTGTCGCGCTCGACTTCTAAGTACCTACTTGTAAGCTCTCAGAAGATAGTGAAGTTTGGTCGGCACAGCTCCGACCGCGTGGTTTTTTACCCTTTCCGGGTTTTTCACGTTAAAAAGTCTCAGTGTACTCAATGAATTTCTAATTGACTGTTTGCACGCTCGGACCGCTTCTGAGCTAATGTGGTTCAATTCGACCGATCTACCAGAGCACCCGAGCGACCCGCAACAGTTTGACGCCGTCTGTAGGAACCGAGTTCCCAAAATTCTGCAAAGACTCACTAGAATAAGCACTAGCCACCAATTGCAATGGATAGAAAAAGTGCTTGCACTACTGAAGGATCAATCCCGGAAGGGCGTGTCGACCCAGCTCCCTCCCACTCGCTTATCAATGCGCCTCTCGCAGAAGAGGCAGTGCTTACGCCTGCGACAGTGCTGGAAGGGGGCATTTGGCAGATGGAAGAGCAACAAGCTGAGATGCTGACTCTCGTAAGAAATCTTGGGGCTCCTCGAGTTCCCGTTCAGCCTCCAGCATCGAACGTTCTGCCGCCCCCAGCTCCGAATCATGCTCCGGTCAAGGGAGCCGATCGGGAAGATGAAGCCTCAGAAGATTTCTCCGACGCTGCAAGCTCCGCTCATCCTGCTCCGTCGGTCAGAGGACCAGAGGCTGACCCCCGTCACCATCGCCAAGGAAGAGCTGCTCCTGGCCGAGCAGTAGAAAGAACCACGCGAGAGGAGATACGTGACATGATAGCGGAAGAGTACGGTCAGGAAGGGCGGCGCACAGCTCTCGCCCGCCATCCCGCGCATCACGGCTCCCCACTACCGCCTCAAGTCTTGGCCCATCCAGTACCAAACGGCTTCAAGCTTCCCAGCATCGAAACATTCGACGGGACGGACGACCCGTTGGAACATGTCAATCACTTCACCACTATCATGAGGATTTACAGCGCCCCCGATCAACTCCTCTGTCAAGTGTTCCCGACAACCTTGAAGGGACAAGCGCGCACTTGGTTCCACTCCCTGCGAGATGGGGCCATCAACAACTTCGCAGAAATGACGCAACAGTTCGTGGACCAGTTCATAGCCAATCGTAGAATTGTCCAAGATCCCTCCCATCTCTCGGGAATCCGCCAGAACGACGGGGAAACTCTGAAGGATTTTTTCCGACGCTTCACCTCTGAGCCTCGACAGATCCCGGGAGTCGACCCCGAGCTCTTGCGAGGAGTTTTCCTCGGAGGCCTCCGCCCAAGTGGTTTCTACTCGGCTCTAATGAGAGAAACCGTGCCAAATTATCCTGACCTCGTTCACCGAGTTGAAGCTCAGATAGCTGCCGACGAGGCCATCGAAGCGCACCGTCGACAGTTCGAAGGTAGCTAAGGAAGGAAGAGGGGGTCGGATCAAGCCCCTTGTGGACGAGAAGAGCGGCGTGGCGAGGGACGCCGCAACGACGAACGTCGCCGCAACGACGAACGTCGCCGCAATGACGAACGTCGCCGCGACCCTCGAAGAGACCTGGGCCCGCAGCCTCCCAGGGTCTACACCCCATTGAATACCACCAGAACAAATGTGCTCTACGCCATTCAGAACAACCCAGAGCTCCGCGCACCTCGGGCGTTAGGACCAAACCCAAGGGGCGATCAGTCCAGGTAGTGCGAGTTCCATCGGGGGACCGGGCATACCACTGAAGAGTGTACCAGACTAAAAGACGAAATCGAACGTCTCGTCCGCCAAGGACTCCTAGGTAGATTCCTACAAGGCCAGGTTCCCAATCAGCCTCAGCATCCTAGGGAGGCAAAGGAGCAGCCTCCCGCTCCCCGGGGCGCGGGAGGAGGAAGGCCGATGGTGGGAGAAATCGAAACGATCGCTGGACCTCCCGTACTAGCAACGCAAATCCTCTCGATTGCCAAACCCCCAAGAGACCATGAAGACAAGAAGCTCAAGCAAAACATTACGATCGCTTTCGGGGAAGAAGACCTGCAAGGGTTACGGTTACCGCATCAGGATCCCCTCGTAATCAGCGCAGGGATCGGGGACCCTTGCTTTAACGTAAAAAGGATATTGGTCGATAACAGAAGCTCAGTTGATGTTCTGTTCCTTTCTACTTTGCAAAGTATGAAGCTCACGAAGGATCAGCTCAGCCCTGCAGCCGGGCCCGTCTACGGCTTCGACAACCGACCTGTTCCGGTTCAAGGCATGATCACTCTCCCAGTCACATTGGGTGAGTTTCCGAGACAGTCAACGTACAACATCCAGTTCGTGGTGGTGGAATCCACTTCCGCTTATAATGCCATCTTCGGGAGACCGCTCCAATCTATCTTTGGAGCAGTTCCGTCCATTCCGCATCTAGCTATGAAGTTCCCGACCGCCGCAGGAATAGGGGTCGTAAGAGGAAATCAAGAAGCGGCCAAAACCTGTTATCTGAAGTAAGCTCAACCGACAAAGGCAACCCGCCTTCAACATCAACAACTTCGACCTGCGGGATGAAACTACTCTGCAGCGGGGTGCGCCCATTGAAAGATTAGTGGAGGTACCACTCTCTCAGCAGGACCCGACTCGGACCGTCCAGGTCGGATCCCTCTTGTCGCAGGAAGAACGAGAAGAGTTCACAACCTTCCTACAGGAGAACGAAGACATTTTCGCTTGGAGCCCGGAGGACATGTCAGGGGTAGATCCTGAAGTCATTTTTCACTCCTTAAACATTAACCCTGCCTGCAGGCCGGTGATTCAAAAGAAGAGAAACTTCGCCCCTGAGCGGTTGAAGGCAATCGAAGAAGAAGTAGCTAAACTCATGGAGGCACAGTTCATCCGCGAAGCGGAATACCCCACGTGGCTCGCTAACGTGGTTATGGTGAAAAAGGCCTCGGGAAAGTGGTGAATGTGCGTCGACTACAGCAACCTAAATCAGGCGTGCCCAAAAGACAGTTTTCCTCTCCCGAGGATCGACCAGCTCGTCGACGCGACGGCTGGCCATGAGCTACTCAGCTTCATGGATGCTTATTCAGGCTACAACCAGATAAGGATGAACCCCGCAGACGAGGAGCACACCGCCTTCCGCACCGACAAAGGAGTCTACTGCTATAAGGTGATGCCGTTCGGCCTTAAAAACGTCGGGGCTACCTACCAAAGGCTGATGAACAAGGTCTTCAAGAACCTCATCGGAGAAACGATGGAGGTATACGTGGATGACATGTTGGTGAAGAGCGTCCACCGTTGCGACCACTTGAAAGACTTGGGAAAGTGCTTTCAACTTCTCCGTCGCTTCCAGATGCGGCTCAACCCCAGCAAATGCACATTTGGTGTGACGACGAGAAAGTTCTTGGGTTTCATGGTGACCCATCGGGGAATTGAGGCCAACCCCGAGAAAATCAAGGCGTTGGAGGAAAATGTCGCCACCTCGTTCAATTAAGGAAGTGCAACGTCTGAACGGGAGGATCGCTGCGTTATCTCGTTCTTGTCACAGACAGGAGACAAATACCTCCCTTTCTTCAAAATTCTTCGGGGAGCACGCCACTCCGGGTTCCAGTGGACCGACGAGTGTCAGGTGGCCTTCAAACTTCTCAAGCAATATCTGGCCTCACCACCACTTCTGTCAAAGCCCATCCCCGGAGAGACCTTGTTCCTGTACCTGGCAGTTTCTCTCATGGCTCTCAGCTCGGTGCTGGTAAAAGACGAAGGGGGAGTGCAACGACTAGTCTACTACCTCAGCAAAGTCCTCACCGACACAGAAACAAGGTATCCGGCAGCGGACAAGACAGCCTTAGCTCTCGCCTTCTCGGCAAGAAAGTTTCGGCCCTACATCCAGGCTCATACAGTAAAAGTATTGACTCAGCTCCCGCTACGAGCAATCCTCCAGAAACCAGAAGTCTCTGGAAGGCTAGTGAAATGGGTCGTAGAGCGGCGAGTTTGACATCCAATTTCTGCCCCGGCCGGACATCAAGTCACAAGTACTCGCCGGCTTTGTTGTAGAATACACCATTCCATCAGAAGCAGCTCCTATCAAAGACACCACTAGTCCCCGCTAGACTCTCTACATCGACGGCGCTTCAGGAGCTGAAGGAGCCGGAGCAGGATTGCTCCTCATAAGTCCCGATGAGATCACCTTAGAATACGGCCTCCGGTTAAAATTCCCCCAACCAACAACATCGCGGAATACGAGGCACTGATCGTCGGCCTCCGGCTCGCCATCGATTGCAAAGCAGAGAACCTGACGATTTATGCAGATTCCTAACTCGTAGTCTCGCAAGTTGAGGGAGACTACGAGACCAAGAACGACCAGATGACGAAATATCTCGCGCTTGTGAGATTGCTCCTCCAGAAGATCTCATCATACCAAATTCTGCACATCCCCCGAGAGCAGAATTCCAGGGCAGATGCTCTATCTAAGCTTGCAACTTCGCCCGCCAGCTACCAATCCCGAAGGCGTCGAGTGGAAGAGGTCGTGGTTCCAAGTATATAGGGGCCATGGGAGATCGCGACCATCCACCAGGAAGAATCGTCCTGGATGGCCCCTCTGCGAGCCTACCTTGAGCACGGGCACCTCCCCGAGGACCGTCTGGACGCACGAAGGTTACGGATGCGAGCGGCATCATTCGCCATCATAGACGGAGAACTTTACTAGCGGGCGTTCTCAGGGCCCTACCTAAAGTGTCTGCCAGCAGGAGAGGCAGATTACGCCCTAAGAGAAGTGCACGGGGGAGTCTGCGGAGAGCACCTAGGCGGGAAAGATTTGACCCAGAAGATACTACGCCAAGGTTTTTATTGGCCAACAATGAAGAAGGACCCGACCGAGCTAGTCCAAAAGTGCAGGAGCTGTCAGCTGCACGCAAACGTACCTCATCAACCCCTGGTCCCACTCTCCACACTCCAAAGTGCGTGGCCATTCGCGCAATGGGGAATCGACCTCCTCGGCCCCCTACCTCTCGCATCTGGACAGAGGAAGTTCATCATCCTAGCCATCGACTACTTCACCAAGTGGCAAGAAGCGAAGCCTCTGGCCAAGATCACAGAAGAGAACGCCAAACAGTTTGTCTGGAAGAGCATTATCTGCCGCTTCGGTATCCCAACAACGATCATTGCCGATAACGGCACTCAGTTTACCGGGAAATCCTTCACCAAGATGTGCGAGGACCTGAAGATCAATCTCCGTCACACAGCCGTAGCACATCCGCAAACTAACGGGCAAGTGGAAGTCACGAATCGCACAATCCTCAAAGGGTTGAAGACGCGCTTGGAAGAAGCTGGGGGACAATGGGTAGACGCACTCCCAAATGTACTATGGACATACCGCACAACAGAGAGGACCCCTACAGGAGAGACGCCTTATAACCTCTGTTACGGTTCCGAAGCTGTCATCCCCGTCGACATCGGCATTCTAAGCACCCGGGTGCTAACTTTCGATCCCACCAAGAATGGCGGACTGCTTCGAGAGAATCTTGACTTAATCCACGAAGTCCGAGACGACGCCGCCCAGCGTGCCGCCTCCTACCAAAGGCGCATAGCCCGGCTCTATGACAGAAGGGTGAAGCCCAGACCAATCAACGTAGGAGATCTCATCCTACGTAGCATCGAGGCGGCCGGAAAAGGTCCCCAAGGAGATAAACTCTCACCAACTTGGGAAGGTCCGTACGTTGTCACGACGGTCGTAAAACCCGGAACATACAGGCTCTGAACAGCGGAAGGAAAGACTCTACCACGCACCTGGAACGCCCGGAACCTGTGTCGCTTCTATCAGTAATATCAAGTCTTCTATCACGTAGAAAGCCGCGAGCTCAGACTAGTGCAAACTTATCTTACATTACGTATTGTATGAAAATCCGCGAGCTCAGACTCGTGTAAACTTATCTTATATTGTGTACTGTATGCAAAGCCGCGAGCTCAGACTTGTGCAAACTTATCTTGTACTACGAAGTCCGCACACGAAATGATTTTCTACTATGAAAAATATGTTCTTGACACCTACATTCGATTAAGGAAAAATCATTATTATCTTCTTCAAAAAGACTTTTTATCACACATTTTGGGGCCCTGCCCCGGGGACTTTGCACCGCCGTCGATTGAAGGTTCGTCATTCTCCTCCGCCGTCGAGTCCCGGCGTCGCAGGGGCCTGCCCCCCTTACGTTCGCCCTCGGTTTGAATACAACAGCTATTCACCGGCCACTTTGGGGCCCTGCCCCAGGGACTTTGCACAGCCGTCGATGGAAGGTTCGCCTTTCTCCTCCGCCGTCGAATCCCGGCGTCGTAGGGGCCTGCCCCCCTTACGTTCGCCTCCGGTTTGAATACAACAGCTATTCACCGGCCACTTTGGGGCCCTGCCCCAGGGACTTTGCACCGCCGTCGATTGAAGGTTCGCCATTCTCCTCCGCCGTCAAGTCCCAGCGTCGTAGGGGTCTGCCCCCCTTACGTTCGCCCCCGGTTTGAATACACCCGCTATTCATCGGCCACTTTGGGTCCTGCCCCGGGGATTTTGCACCGTCGTCGATTGAAGGTTCGCCCTTCTCCTCCGCCGTCAAGTCCCGACGTCGTAGGGGCTTGCCCCCCTTATGTTCGCCCTCGGTTTGAATACACCCGCTATTCACCGGCCAAACCTATATTATGTAAAAGACGCGAGCTCAGACTCACGCAAATTAATTTCTTATTATTATGAAAAATCCGGAGGCTAGGACCCGCACAGACTCATCTGTTATCTTGTAAAAGGCCGTCAAGCTGTTCGGGTATCAACGCTAAATAGCAAGCCAACGACAGTCTCAGAGTGCGAACACCCTTCGCCGGACATCTTGAAGCATCCTCCCTCAATCGACGCTTCGACAACAACCAGGGCAGCGGGGCCACGTGAATGCTATCACAACGCAGCACGGAGCGAGAAACGCCTAAACAGAACAAGAAGACAAAAGCAACCATACACCCATCCTTCGACAACAATTTCCACCCAAGGCACCACGAAGAGAGCAATGATCAAAGCTGCCACAGAAAAATCGAAACCTCCGAACTCCTCCGCACCGAAATTCGGACTCCAAAGGTTTGGGGGGCTTATGTTATACATCCATAAAAGCCCTAGGGGTGCATCTAGAGAAAACTCCACTAAAGAGAGGTGGGGTCAACGGTCAACGCATGCATGATCACTCGAGTTGAAGAAACCGAACCCGCCGTTTCCGCCGCCAACCACCAGTATGAGAACACGCACGAAACACGTCGCGCACCGCCAGGACCGAACCCCACTACTGGGGTGCGATTAGCCCTTACCCTACTAATGGGGTGCGAATAACCGCACCCCCCATAGTGGGGGGTACGGCCAAGCCGCACCACATGAGGGGTGCGGCCAGGCCGCACTCCCTTGGGGTGCGGCCCGGCCGCAGCCCCTTGGGTGCGGCCCGGCCGCAGCCCCTTGGGTGCGGCCCGGCCGCAGCCCCTTGGGTGCGGCCCGGCCGCAGCCCCTTGGGTGCGGCCCGGCCGCAGCCCCTTGGGGTGCGACCAAGCCAAGCCGCACCCCCTTGGGTGCAGCCCAGCCGCACCCCCTTGGGGTGCGACCAACCAAAGCCGCCCCCCCCCCCCCCCCCCCCCCTCCCGCTCGGGTGCAGCCGCGTCGCGTCCCCCTTAGGGTGCGGCCAAGCCACTCTCCCCCGTAGCGAGGTTAGGGTGAATCTCCCCTCTTCTGACTCGCCGCCCGCTCTTCGGGTTCCGGATTTCACCAAGAACGATTCCCTACGCGCCCAGAACGCTTCCCCGTTCGTTACGCGCTCAGAACACTTCTAAGCGCGCTCAGAGCACTTTCACATTTCGGGCATGCTCACTTTTTGTCTTTCTAATTTCTTAGATTGCAGGAACGGCTTGTCGCCTTTTTCGCCTTCAACGAAGCTGCCCGAACTGCCCGAACTACCAGGGGGTGAGACGGTCATTTACGAAAAATGGCGATCCGTGTGCTCTGAACCGGAAAACGTGATTCGTCCGCCAGGTGGTTACGGTGGTTACAACGGCGAAATTACCGGGCTACCCCCGGCCAAAGCTATAAAAGGAGCCCAGAACCTTCATTTGAGGGGACCTTGCCTTCTGCACCCGGGAGAGCTCCCTGAAGATTTTCACGGAATTCTCCTTCGGCGCTTAAAGATCTCCTTCGTGGACTTGAAGATTTCTTTTATCCCGAAAGGCGACTTAGCATTCTCACTTTCGTTCTCCAGAGCATTCTCACTTTTGTCCCCCACAGTTCTCAGAAGGAAAAAGACTCAGTTTTCCGAGAGGTGGTCTGTCATCCTCAGAATTCTCTTTCTATTATTGTAACGAGCGGCGGCCTGTCGCACTCGACTTCTAAGTACCTACTTGTAAGCTCTCAGAAGATAGTGAAGTTTGGTCGGCACAGCTCCGGCCGCGTGGTTTTTTACCCTTTCCGGGTTTCCACGTTAAAAAGTCTCAGTGTACTCAACGAATTTCTAATTGACTGTTTGCGCGCTCGGACCGCTTCCGAGCTAAGGTGGTTCAATTCGACCGATCTACCAGAGCACCCGAGCGACATGCAACAATATATATACACACACACACACATACACACACGGAGCTAACCTGGACTGAAGGATGCAGGTGTTGGCTTGCCTGCGTTTTCCTCCATGAGCAGCAATTTCGTCCCGCAAGGGAGGTTTTCGTCGCGAGAACGAAAGGAATGGGGTATTAGGTTTTTTGTGTTTTCTTAGAAAGATTTTTTGTATGTTAATAGTCTAGTTTGGTGTACTTTGAACATTGCTCTATTATTATTCACCTCGTGCGCGATCAATAGGCCTTCTTCGCTTTACCTTTACAACTAATATACATATATGGATATAATTAATTAATTAATTAATTAATTAGGGGAATGAAGAGACGTGGAGAAGTTCTTCTCTCTCCCCAAGAGAGAGAGAGAGATATAGTACCCTGCATAGAGTCGTCGAAGATCTTTGCAGAGGTTGGAAGATCTCGTATGGGATTAGTATGCCGCCGTAGGTTGTGGAAGAGCTGAAAGTAGATGAGGAAATAAATTCTAAAGTCAAATATTATATGCAGTATTTGGCTATGTATTTGAATTGAATTGCACCTACAAAATCAATTGATATCGGATGTCTTTATTATCGATTGTTGGAGTCACTTCTACAAGTCAAACATTCTTTGGATCGTTTGTTTTTATATCAGATGAGACAGAATATAGCTACTGTTTGGCACTTTGAACGTTTCAAATCAATTCTGAATTCATGCTCTTTACCATTTGTTATGATCACAGATAGCGAGTTGACACTTATGAATGCTATAGATCATTTTCCTGCATTCCAAAAATTTATTATGTCAGGTTCACATTCGTCATAGAAATATTTTGGCACATTGCAGAAAGTTATTTACGAAGGGTGTCAAGTGCGATCATTTTTTGGTTAAATGACAAATGTTAATGAATGCTAAAAATGAGCTAGACTTCAATATGGAGTTCAATCCACTGCTCGTTGGTTATGCAGAAAAAAACCTAAAGGTATTCTCCTATCTTGTTAGCACACGGATTGAGCCAAAGAGTTGGTCTCATATATTACTCAATCAACCTCATTCCATTTATGCATGATACATCATCATTGGAACCAATTATCATTGAAGGAAACATGTGAGGTGCATTTTACAGACGATATTGCATCAGAGTTTGAAGGGATTAACAAAACATTTAATGAGACAAGTATAGAACAAAAAGAAGAAATAAAGAGAAAGTTTAGGGAGTTAATTGATCCAACTTCAACACAAATAGTAGAGTCAAGAGTTCCATTAAGTTTAAAAGGAAGATCGAGGGGGAGCTACAAAAAATTAAAAAATTACCCTAAATCTACACTACGCAACTCATCTCTTTTTGAGCTTGTTTTGATGTCCGAAAATGTAGCGGTGCACAAAAAAGTTTCAAAGCAAACATCGGCAAGGAAGAGAACAGACTACCAACTAAAGAAAAATACACTAACTACAACTCAACGTTTCTTTATTGAAGTTTATAACCAATTTCCGACATATTTAGCAAATTAAAGCACATCAAAGAGGAATTTAATGTAATTGGCGATGGCCATTGTGATTTCCGTGTTATTGCACGAGCATTAGAGATGGTGAAAATTGGGCACAAGTGAGGTTGGATCTTACTAATGAACTCAAGGTTAAAATGAACATGTTTGTTGAAATTTTTGGGGATGAAAGATTGCAAGAGTTGATGTCCTCTCTTTAATGTACGGAAATACCGGCACTCATAAATAAATGGATGTCAATGTCAAATATGGGTCTTGTGGTTGCTTCATGTTATAATGTAATTTTTATCCAACTTTCATAATTTCAAAGTCTCACTTTTCTACCGTTGAATTCACCCTCTGCCAACACAAAGGCTAGTGGCAATGGGTTACATAGATGACAATCATTTCATACATTTGGTGGTGCATGAAGGGTGTCCACTGTCTCGTATTGTCTCCTCTTGGAGAAAGTTATGTGATCCAATTGCAAGCACATGAGAGGACAAATACATTGCATGAGTACAAATTTTAAA
The DNA here is from genome assembly GCA_033032865.1 of Dactylorhiza incarnata. Lineage (NCBI taxonomy): Eukaryota > Viridiplantae > Streptophyta > Magnoliopsida > Asparagales > Orchidaceae > Dactylorhiza > Dactylorhiza incarnata. Next base: position 596,051 of record JAWHQI010000181.1, on the reverse strand, counting down.
TCAACAAATATCCACAACATGTGAGGTAGTAAATTTAAGTGGCTTATAAAGTATAAATTATTTTTAGATTTTTGAAATTTAACATTTTATTTAATAAAAAGTTCGATTCAATCTGATATCAACGAAGATTATGAACAACAAAGAGGATTACAAATATCCACAACAAATACAGTTAGTAAATTTAAGTGGCTAATATAATATTAGATGATTACATATATATTTTTTTTAATTTGTTACATTGATATGCATATAAAAATTTTATCTACATAGTCATTTTTGAATTAATATGATTTGCATATAATAATGATTTGTATATAGCCAAACTTGATCTACTTATAACAATGCCCATTTACCAATATTACTTGTTAATTTCCTCCCCTAACATACACGACATTAAGGTTTAGTTTGGCCCGGCTTATTTGCTCCTGTGAGTTTGGTCAAAACGCTATTATCATAAAATGTATGTTTGGCAAGACAAAGGTTATGACCGGGTACCAAGAAAATAAACTAATTTTGAGCATAAATGCATGAATTTTTTTTAGATGAGGTCGGGCATTCAAGAACGACGGTTCAAGACCACCGCGTTCATGACCGCCACGACCGCGCCAAACGAAGCCCAAGTCATTAACATTATTCAAACATCACGCGAGGCCACACTGCTGGGGGGACCCTATACATTGCCACTTTTTATAGGTTTTATGCCCTTTATTTATATGCTCTACAATATTTGCTTTTGATGGGATAAATTAGAGTCCCAAGGGCTGAGATTGTTTTGATGATTTTAATTGAAAATCATGATCAACGATCGAGAATGTTTTGACGATCAAGTATTATTATTATTACTATTATTGTTGTACACCCGTGAAGGCCTCAGGATGCACCCAAAGGAAACCTCGCAGAAGAGAGATGGGGGGTAGCGATCGGAGCACACACGAGCCCCAGATATGTACGTAATCGCGCGCAAAAGCGCACGGCAGCACGCGGGCTGCACCACTCGCCGCAGGGAGATGGCCCGAACACGCCCCGACCGCACCACCTTGGGGGGGGGGGGGGGGGGGGGGGGGGGCGGCTCATTCGAATCCCCCAAGGAGGGTGGCCGGCCAAGTCGCACCCCTCAAGGGGGGTACGGGCCGACCACACCCCCGAGGGGGTACGAGTCGGCTACACCCCCCAAGGGGGAGCCGCATACCCCAAGGGGGTGCGGCCCGGCCACACCCCTTGAGGGGTGCGGCCAAGCCGCACCCCCAAGGGGGTGCGGCCCGGCCGCACCCCCCAAGGGGTGCGGCCCGGCCACACCCCTTGAGGGGTGCGGCCAAGCCGCACCCCCCGAGGGGTGCGGCCAAGCCGCACCCCCCGAGGGGTGCGGCCAAGCCGCACCCCCCAAGGGGGTGCGGCCAAGCCGCACCCCCCAAGGGGGTGCGGCCAAGCCGCACCCCCAAGGGGTGCGGCCCAGCCGCACCCCTTGTGGGGTGCGGCCTAGCCGCACCCCTTGTGGGGTGCGGCCAAGCCGCACCCCCCGAGGGGGTGCGGCCAAGCCGCACCCCTTGGGGTGCGGCCAGTCCGCACCCTCCCCGCTCGGGGGTGCGCGGTCGTGCCCACTCCTTCTAGGGGTGCGGGCCGGCACCCGCTCCCCTCCGGAGGACTTCAACCGCTCGCTAGGGAGCGGCTCCTCGATTCGCCGTCCGTCCGAGGCATCTCCCGGGGACCGTCGCGCATTCGGGGGGCTTCAGCGCTAACCCGCGCTCAGAACATTTCTGAACGCAGTCGGGAAGTCTTCTCACTTTTTGTCTTTCCGGCTTCTCACTTTTTGTCTTTCCGGCTTCTCACTTTTTGTCTTTCCGGCTTCTCACTTTTTGTCTTTCCGGCCTCTCACATTTTGGGTTTCAGGCTTCTCACTTTTCAGGAACAGTTAGTCGCCTTTTTCACCTCCAACAGGACTGCCCGAACTGCCCGATCTGCCCAAGCTGCCCGAGGGGCAAGGTGGTCATTTACGAAAAATAGTGATCCGAGGGCCCCGAACCGGAGAATATGATTCGTCCACCGAGCATTTATGGAAACTGCCAACGGCAAAATTACCGGGCCGCCCCCGACAAAAACTATAAAAGGAGCCCCATGGCTTCATTTGAAAGGACCTTGACTTCTGGACTCGGGAGAGCTCCTTGCAGACTTTTGCGGAATTCTCCTTCGGCACTTGAAGATCTCCTTCGGGACTTGAAGATCTCCTTCGGGATCTCCTTCGGGACTTGAAGATCTTCATCTTCCGAAAGGCGACGAGCAGTTCTCAGAAGAGAAAGACGACTAGCCTTCTCGATTCCGAAAGGTGACAAGCAGTTCTCAGAAGAGAAAGGCGACCAGCCTTCTCAATTCCAGAAAGGCGACCAGCATCTCTCAGAAGGGAAAGGCGACTAGCCTTCCCGCTTCCGAAAGGCGACTAGCAGTCTTTGAAGGGAAAAGGACTTAGTTTTTTCGTGAGGTGGCCTGTCACCCTCGAAGCTCTCTTTCTCCAAGTATTGTAACGAGCAGCGGTCTGTCGCGCTCGAGTTCTAGCTTCCAAGTTGTAACTCCTCCAGAAGATAGTGAAGTTTGGTCGGCACAGCTCCGGCCGCGTGGTTTTTTACCCTTTCCGGGTTTTCCACGTTAAAAAGTCTCTGCGTACTCAACGAACCTCTAATTGACTGTTTGCGCGCTTAGCTCGCTTACGAGCTAAGGCGGTTCAAGTGAACCGATCTACCAAGAGCCCTAAGCGTTCCGCAACAGTTTGGCGCCGTCTGTGGGAACATTCCCAGAACTTTTTGAAGGTCAACCGCGATGGCGAGGAAGAGTACCCGCACTGCGGAGGGATCAGCGCTGGAGGGACGCGTCGACCCAGCTCCCTCCCCCTCGCAAATCGACGCACCACCCGCAGAGCAGGCACTCCCTGCGCCAGCAGCTGGGATGGAAGTGCGCATGCGGCGAATCGAAGAGCACCAAGCCGAGATGTTGGCTCTCGTAAGGGATCTCGGAGCTCCTCAGGCTCCGGTCCAGCCACCAGCTCCAAACGCACCGCCACCCCCAGTTCTAAACCTTGTCCCGAACCAAGAAGCCGTCCAGGAAGATGAGGCTTCAGAAGGATTCTCCAACGCGGCGAGTTCCGCTCACCTTGTCCCGCCGGCTGGAGGACCGGAAGCTGACCACCGTCGCCACCATCCCAGAAGAGCCCCCCCTGAGCGGGCAACGGAAAGGACTACGCGCGAAGAAATCCGTGATATGATCGAAGAAGAGTATGCCCAAGCAGGACGACGCGCCGCGCTCGCTCGCCGCCCCGCGCATCAGGGCTCCCCCCTGTCACCTCAAGTCCTAGCCCATCCAATCCCGAATGGCTTCAAGCTTCCTAACATCGAGACATTCGACGGGACGGACGACCCTTTGGAACACGTCAATCATTTCACCACCATCATGAGGATCTACAGCGCTCCTGATCAGCTCCTCTGCCAGGTGTTCCCAGCGACCTTGAAGGGCCAAGCGCGCACTTGGTTCCATTCTCTGCGGAATGGGGCCATCAACAACTTCACGGAAATGGCACAGCAGTTCGTGGATCAGTTCATCGCCAACCGCCGAATTGTCCGGGATCCCTCCCATCTCTCAGGGATCCGCCAGAACGACGGAGAGACGCTCAAGGACTTCTTCCGACGCTTCACTACCGAGGCGCGGCAGATCCCAGGGGTTGACCCCGAACTCTTGCGAGGAGTTTTCTTAGGAGGGCTCCGCCCAAGTGGATTCTATTCGGCTCTCATGAGAGAAACCGTACCAAGCTACCCCGACCTTGTTCACAGGGTCGAAGCGCAAATAGCTGCAGATGAGGCCATCGAAGCACACCGTCGGCAGTTCGAAGGAAGCCAAGGAAAGAAAAGGGGAACAGATCAAGCCCCTCGCGAACGAGAAGATCGTCGCGGCGAGGAGCGCCGCGGTGACGGACGTCGGCGTGACCCCCGAAGGGATCTGGGACCGCAGCCGCCCAGGACCTACACCCCACTGAACACCACCAGAACGAACGTGCTCTACGCCATTCAGAACAACCCCGAACTTCGCATGCCCCGGATACCCCCGCCAAATCCGAGGGGTGACCAGTCCAGATACTGCGAGTTCCATCGAGGAACAGGACATACCACCGAAGAGTGCACCAGGCTCAAAGACGAGATCGAGCGCCTCATCCGCCAGGGACTCCTGGGAAGATTCTTACAAGGCCAGATCCCCAATCAGCCCCAGCAGCCTAGGGAGGCAGGAGAGCAGCCCCCCGCCCCCCGCCCCCCGAGGCGCAGGTGGAGGAAGGCCGATGGTAGGGGAAATCGAGACGATCGCCGGACCGCCAGTCTTGGCGTCGCAGATCCTCTCGATCGCCCAGCCCGCGAGAGACCACGAAGACAAAAAACTCAAGCAGGATATTACGATAGCTTTCGGAGATGAAGACTTACGAGGGTTGCGGCTTCCACACCAGGATCCGCTCGTGATCAGCGCAGGGATCGGGGATCCCTGCTTTAAAGTGAAGAGGATACTAGTCGACAATGGAAGCTCGGTCGACGTCTTGTTCCTCTCCACCTTGCAAAGTATGAAGCTCACCAAAGACCAGCTTAGTCCGGCAGCCGGGCCCGTCTACGGCTTCGACAACAGGCCCGTCCCGGTGCAAGGCATGATCATCCTCCCAGTCACGTTGGGCGAATTTCCAAGACAGTCAACGCACAACATCCAGTTCATGGTGGTAGAGTCCACCTCGGCCTACAATGCCATCTTCGGGAGACCGCTCCAGTCAATCTTCGGGGCAATCCCCTCTATTCCACACCTAGCTATGAAGTTCCCCACTGCCGCAGGAATAGGAGTCGTAAGAGGAGACCAAGAGGCAGCCAGGACTTGCTACCTGAAGCAGGCTCAGCCAGCAAGGGCGACCGCTCTCAACATCAATAACTTCGACCTGCGAGACGAGGCGACGCTGCAGCGAGGAACGCCCGTTGAAGGGCTAGTGGAAGTACCGCTCTCCAGGCGAGACCCGACTCGAACTGTTCAGGTCGGGTCACTCTTGACATCACAAGAGCAAGAGAAGTTCACCACCTTCCTGCAGGAGAACGAGGATATTTTCGCATGGAGCCCGGAGGACATGCCCGGGGTAGATCCCGACGTCATCTTTCACTCGCTAAACATCAACCCCGCATGCAGACCCGTGATTCAGAAAAAGAGGAACTTCGCCCCCGAGCGCCTAAAAGCAATCGAGGAAGAGGTAGCTAAGCTCCTAGAGGCGCGATTCATTCGTGAGGCAGAATATCCCACATGGCTCGCCAACGTGGTCATGGTCAAGAAGGCCTCGGGGAAATGGCGAATGTGCGTCGACTACAGCAACCTGAACCAAGCCTGCCCGAAGGATAGTTTCCCCCTGCCAAGGATTGACCAGCTCGTCGACGCTACGGCAGGCCACGAGCTACTCAGCTTTATGGATGCTTATTCAGGTTACAACCAGATAAGGATGAACCCCGCAGACGAAGAGCATACCGCCTTCCGCACCGACCGGGGAGTCTACTGCTACAAGGTGATGCCCTTCGGCCTTAAAAACGCCGGAGCCACTTACCAAAGGCTGATGAACAAGGTCTTCAAGGATCTCATCGGAGAAACGATGGAGGTTTACGTGGACGACATGCTAGTAAAGAGCGTCCACCGACGCGACCACTTGGAAGACTTAGAAAAGTGCTTCCAGCTTCTCCGTCGCTTCCAGATGCGGCTCAACCCCAGCAAGTGTGCGTTTGGTGTGACGGCGGGGAAGTTTCTAGGTTTCATGGTAACCCATCGGGGAATCGAGGCCAACCCCGAGAAGATCAAGGCGTTGGAGGATATGTCGCCACCTCGCTCAATTAAGGAAGTACAACGCCTAAACGGGAGGATCGCAGCTCTGTCCCGTTTCTTATCACGGACAGGAGACAAGTACCTCCCCTTCTTCAAAATCCTCCGGGGAGCGCGACATTCAGGTTTCCAATGGACGGACGAGTGCCAGGTGGCCTTCGAGCTTCTCAAGCAGTACCTGGCTTCGTCACCGCTTCTGTCAAAGCCCACCCCCGGGGAAACTCTGTTCTTGTACCTGGCCGTATCGCCTACGGCTCTTAGCTCAGTGCTTGTGAAGGACGAAGGAGGAGTGCAACGCCCGATCTACTACCTCAGCAAAGTCCTCACCGATACCGAAACCAGATATCCGGCAGCAGACAAGACAGTCTTGGCTCTTGTCTTCTCGGCTAGAAAACTCAGACCCTACTTCCAGGCTCACACAGTCAAAGTATTGACACAACTCCCATTACGGGCGATCCTCCAGAAGCCGGAAGTCTCGGGGAGACTTGTAAAGTGGGCCGTAGAACTCGGCGAATTCGACATCCAATTCCTGCCTCGCCCTGACATCAAGTCGCAGGTGCTCGCCGACTTCGTGGTAGAATACACCATCCCGCCAGAAACAACCCTCATCAAAGACACCGCAAGCACCCGGTGGACCCTCTATGTCGACGGCGCCTCGGGAGCTGAAGGGGCCGGAGCGGGATTGCTCCTTATGAGCCCCGAAGGGATCACCCTGGATTACGGACTCCGGCTAAAGTTCCCCGCAACAAATAACATCGCGGAATACGAAGCACTGATCGCCGGTCTCCGGCTCGCTATCGACTGCAAAGTCGAGAACCTAACGATTTATACAGACTCCCAACTCGTGGTCTCACAGGTTGAAGGAGATTACGAGGCTAAGAGCGAGCAGATGACGAAATACCTCGCATTCGCAAAGTCACTTCTCCAAAAGATCACATCATATCAGATCCTACACATCCCCCGAGAGCAGAATACCAGGGCGGATGCCCTATCCAAGCTCGCCACCTCACCCTCCAGCTACCAGTCTCGAAGACGCCGAATCGAAGAAGTTGTGATCCCAAGCATTCAAGGGCCATGGGAAATCACAACCATCCACCAGGAGGAGTCGCCCTGGATGACCCCATTACGAGCCTACCTGGAGCAAGGGCACCTTCCTGAAGATCGCCTAGAGGCGCGAAGGCTGCGAATGCGGGCTGCATCGTTCACCATTATAGGCGGGGAGCTTTACAAACGGGCATTCTCAGGACCATATCTGAAATGCCTGCCGGCAAGCGAGGCGGACTACGTACTCAGGGAAGTACACGGAGGAGTCTGCGGAGAGCACCTAGGCGGGAAGGCATTAGCGCGGAAAATACTGCGTCAAGGCTTCTATTGGCCGACAATAAGAAAGGACGCGGCCGACTTTGTCCAGAGGTGCAAAAGCTGTCAGCTACACGCCAACATGCCTCATCAACCCCCGGTCTCACTTACCACGCTGCAGAGTGCGTGGCCATTCGCGCAATGGGGGATCGACCTCCTCGGCCCCCTACCTCTAGCATCTGGACAGAGGAAGTTCATCATCCTAGCTATCGATTACTTCACCAAATGGGTAGAGGCGGAGCCCCTGGCTAAGATCACCGAAGAAAACGCCAAACAATTCGTCTGGAAGAGCATCGTTTGCCGCTTCGGCATCCCGGCTACGATCATTGCCGACAACGGCACTCAATTCACTGGCAAGTCCTTCACCAAGATGTGCGAAGACCTGAAAATCAACCTGCGCCACACGGCCGTGGCGCATCCACAAGCCAACGGACAAGTAGAAGTCACGAACCGCACCATCCTCAAAGGGCTGAAAACACGCTTGGAAGAAGCCGGGGGACAGTGGGTAGACGCGCTCCCGAATGTATTATGGGCATATCGCACAACAGAAAGAACTCCTACAGGAGAGACACCTTATAACCTCTGCTACGGAACCGAAGCTATCATCCCCGTTGACATCGGCGTTCCGAGTGCTCGAGTACTCACCTTCGACCCCAGCAAGAATGATGGACTGCTCCGAGAAAACCTCGATCTAATCCCCGAAGTCCGGGACAACGCTGCTTACCGTGCTGCACTCTACCAAATGCGTGTAGCCCGGACCTACGACAGGAGGGTGAGGCCCAGACCAATCAACGTAGGAGATCTCGTCCTACGCAGCATCGAGGCCGCCGGTAAAGGTCCCCAAGGAGACAAGCTTTCAGCGGCCTGGGAAGGCCCGTACGTAGTCTCCGCAGTCATAAAACCCGGAACATACAGGCTCAGGACGGCGGAAGGGAAGACTTTGCCACGTGCCTGGAACGCTCAAAACTTGCGCCGCTTTTACCAGTGATCCCAGGACCTCTATCATGTACTAAGCCACGAGTTCAAGCTCGTGCAAACTTATCTTCAATTTCTGTACCAAGCCGCGAGCTCTAACTCGTGCAAATCTATCCTATAATTTGTGTAAAAGCCGCGAGCTCAGGCTCGTGCACCTATCTTATCTTACATAAAGCTGTGCACCAAATGATTTCTTATTGAAAAGCTATGTTTTGACACCTTCACGCACTTAAGAAACACTTTAAAACGAGACCCTGCCTCGGGGGCTTTGCACCGCCGTCGATTGAAGGTTCGCCCTTCTCCTCCGACGTCAAGTCCCAGCGTCGTAGGGGCCTGCCCCCCTTACGAACGCCTCCGGTTTGAATACACCAGCTATTCACCGGCCACTTCGGGGCCCTGCCTCGGGGGCTTTGCACCGCCGTCGATTGAAGGTCCGCCCTTCTCCTCCGCCGTCAAGTCCCAGCGTCGTAGGGGCCTGCCCCCCTTACGAACGCCTCCGGTTTGAATACACCAGCTATTCACCGACCACTTCGGGGCCCTGCCCCGGGGACTTTGCACCGCCGTCGATTGAAGGTTCGCCCTTCTCCTCCGCCGTCGAGTCCCGGTGACGTCGGGGCCTGCCCCCCCTGCGTTCACCCACAGTTTGAATACAAACGCTATTCACCGGCCAAGCCGCGAGCCCGACTCGTGCAAGAAAGCCGCAAGCACAGACTTGCGCGAGCTAAATTTTCTATTGTGAAAAAAAAGCCGCGGGCTCAGAACCGCGCAAGCTAATCTGTCACTTTGCAGAAACCCCACAGTCCACGCGGATATCAGAACCTGGCAGCAAGCCCACGACAATCACAGGGAACCAGCACCCTCCGACATCAACTCCTGCCTAAAAAAACGCCACACAGAGGACAAGGGGTAAAGCCGCCGAAGAAAAATCAAAACCTTCGAACTCCTCGCTCAGGAATTCGGACTCCGAAGGTTTGGGGGGCTTATGTTGTACACCCGTGAAGGCCTCAGGATGCACCCAAAGGAAACCTCGCAGAAGAGAGATGGGGGGTAGCGATCGGAGCACACACGAGCCCCAGATATGTACGTAATCGCGCGCAAAAGCGCACGGCAGCACGCGGGCTGCACCACTCGCCGCAGGGAGATGGCCCGAACACGCCCCGACCGCACCACCTTGGGGGGGGGGGGCCGGCTCATTTGAATCCCCCAAGGAGGGTGGCCGACCAAGTCGCACCCCTCAAGGGGGGTACGGGCCGACCACACCCCCGAGGGGGTACGAGCCGGCTACACCCCCCAAGGGGGAGCCGCATACCCCAAGGGGGTGCGGCCCGGCCACACCCCTTGAGGGGTGCGGCCAAGCCGCACCCCCAAGGGGGTGCGGCCAAGCCGCACCCCCCAGGGGGTGCGGCCAAGCCGCACCCCCCAGGGGGTGCGGCCCAGCCGCACCCCTTGTGGGGTGCGGCCAAGCCGCACCCCCCAAGGGGTGCGGCCAAGCCGCACCCCCCAAGGGGGTGCGGCCTAGCCGCACCCCTTGTGGGGTGCGGCCAAGCCGCACCCCCCGAGGGGGGGGGGGGGGTCCGGCCAAGGGGGTGCGGCCAGTCCGCACCCTCCCCGCTCGGGGGTGCGCGGCCGTGCCCACTCCTTCTAGGGGTGCGGGCCGGCACCCGCTCCCCTCCGGAGGACTTCAACCGCTCGCTAGGGAGCGGCTCCTCGATTCGCCGTCCGTCCGAGGCATCTCCCGGGGCCCGTCGCGCATTCGGGGGGCTTCAGCGCTAACCCGCGCTCAGAACATTTCTGAACGCAGTCGGGAAGTCTTCTCACTTTTTGTCTTTCCGGCTTCTCACTTTTTGTCTTTCCGGCTTCTCACTTTTTGTCTTTCCGGCTTCTCACTTTTTGTCTTTCCGGCTTCTCACTTTTTGTCTTTCCGGCTTCTCACTTTTTGTCTTTCCGGCCTCTCACTTTTTGGGTTTCAGGCTTCTCACTTTTCAGGAACAGTTAGTCGCCTTTTTCACCTCCAACAGGACTGCCCGATCTGCCCAAGCTGCCCGAGGGGCAAGGTGGTCATTTACGAAAAATAGTGATCCGAGGGCCCCGAACCGGAGAATATGATTCGTCCACCGAGCATTTATGGAAACTGCCAACGGCAAAATTACCGGGCCGCCCCCGACAAAAACTATAAAAGGAGCCCCATGGCTTCATTTGAAAGGACCTTGACTTCTGGACTCGGGAGAGCTCATTGCAGACTTTTGCGGAATTCTCCTTCGGCACTTGAAGATCTCCTTCGGGACTTGAAGATCTCCTTCGGGATCTCCTTCGGGACTTGAAGATCTTCATCTTCCGAAAGGCGACGAGCAGTTCTCAGAAGAGAAAGACGACTAGCCTTCTCGATTCCGAAAGGTGACAAGCAGTTCTCAGAAGAGAAAGGCGACCAGCCTTCTCAATTCCAGAAAGGCGACCAGCATCTCTCAGAAGGGAAAGGCGACTAGCCTTCCCGCTTCCGAAAGGCGACTAGCAGTCTTTGAAGGGAAAAGGACTTAGTTTTTTCGTGAGGTGGCCTGTCACCCTCGAAGCTCTCTTTCTCCAAGTATTGTAACGAGCAGCGGTCTGTCGCGCTCGAGTTCTAGCTTCCAAGTTGTAACTCCTCCAGAAGATAGTGAAGTTTGGTCGGCACAGCTCCGGCCGCGTGGTTTTTTACCCTTTCCGGGTTTTCCACGTTAAAAAGTCTCTGCGTACTCAACGAACCTCTAATTGACTGTTTGCGCGCTTAGCTCGCTCACGAGCTAAGGCGGTTCAAGTGAACCGGTCTACCAAGAGCCCTAAGCGTTCCGCAACAATTATCTATACTATACTATATATATACATAAATAAAGAAAGCAAATTCATCTTTCAAATTTTATCTCAATTTTTATTAAGATGCAAAGAAACCTTATCTGCTTTCATAATATATAAATAAAGATAATATTATAGTAATTAATTATTTAGTAGTGAAATTTATGGGATACGCAAACTTTAATGTCATTATGAGGAGACGGAGAAGCATGGAACTCTACTTTTCAGTTTTAAGAAAATATATTTGACTTTCTTTACTTGCTATTCGTTTTATTTATCACCGGCTTTTACCTTTTTTTATTATTATTTAAGGGAACTAGGATTTGAAATATATATGCAAATTAAGTGCGTAATGCAATTTGGAAGGGAATATATATATGAATTTAATAATCTAATAATCTAGGATGAAATATTATTAGAGGAGGATTACCAAATTCTTCTATATATATTGTAGTGTACATAGGCACACGTGTGCATGAGCACATGCAAACACTAATTGCGCCTCTACATATATGTATGATAATATGAATGTTGTTGTTGTTCTGAAATGGCAGCTTAATAATTTATTATAAAAATCCTAATCAGGGGGGGGGGGGGGGGGGGGGGCACCAGCCCCAATCTCATCCAGCTAGGCACTACAAATTTCCCGATAAAAAGGAGGTCTCCATCCATCCATCCATCCATCACAACTCCCCCAACCCATCTCATCCAGACCATAAATAAGGGAGAGGCCATCATCCTCCCTCCCTTTTTAACGATTGCGACCCTATATTTTTCAAAATTAATTAATTATATATTAAAAATAAAAAATAGGAAAGGAAGCAGCGAGAAGGCGTGTCTCTATCAAATATAGCAGGATATAGGAGGAGGAGGTTTGAACTGTGAAACACAAACACGCTACTAAGCCAACAACAGTTGGCAGTTCAAATAATTCACACCTCTTTTTGCAAAGAAAAGCTAAAACTCCACCACAACTAGTGAGAGACTGTGGGAGGGAGGGAGACCACTTGCCGCCATGCTCACCCTAAACCCGGAATGCATTAATATGAATACATATACTACTAATAATTCTATTTCTTCTGGTGGAAGGTTTGCTTTTAACTACCTTATCATTTTAAAAACTCCTGCTGTCTCCTCATCATCATATTTACTTTTAATTGATTCTAAATCTATTCAGCATATATTCTTTGCCACCATTTCCATCTATGCTTCCCATTAATTTTGCATACCAGTGCATCTCTCCGCCTCTACAGTACGATTCCGAAACAATCCAAGCCTAATTTTTGCATTTTCGCTCATGTTTGATGACAGCGGGCTGGGATTATAGGGGAAGGTCAAACAGCATCACGGGCTCTGTGGAATAGGGAAGTTTGCTGGGTTGGCGGAGCAGCCTTATAGGTTAAGGCTGGGTGGTTTAGGGTGGAGGAGGAGGTGGTGATACCAGATTGACTACTTCAAAGCAGCCTCATAATCTCTGATCGCACCAAGTCGACTAGATCTCGGGACGAAGATGAACAAGGTGGTATATTACATGAAAGGAGCTATTCTGCGTCCTTCACACTTCTTCAAAACCCACGCCTTCCTCTTCATCCATTGTTGATGTAAGGATCAAATCATCAAAGTAGTGAAGTCGGCTACAATTCTAAAAGAAGAGTGGATCCCGATCAAAATGGAGGCTATTAGGCAATTTAGGCTCCATTTGACGCGGGGGTTTTGCTCCGGTGAATTTGGTTAAAAACGCTACTGTCATAGAATGTATGTTTGACATGACAATGGTTATGACCGCTACCAAGAAAAGAAAATTTGTTTTGAACATAAAAGTGGATGAAGTTCCTTGGGAGAGATCGGGCGTTCACGAACAACAGTTTATAACCACCGCGTTCACGACCTCCACCGCCGGGCCAAACAAAGCCTTAATGGGTCACAACTTTTTCTATTAACTTGGAGAACCAAAGAAGAGACAAATCGGTAAAACAATATTTTTAGGGTGCAGCAATTTGAAACATGACGGGCAAAGTCACTTCTCTTATGGATTTCTTTAATTTCTATAAAGTTTGTACGTACCATCTGGCATGTCGGACATTTGGGGGAAAGTGCAACGAAATCTGAAATGCGGGTTATAATATTACCGGCCGAGGGCTTGAGGCGCATCAATATACTGCACGTTTAGAATTAAACCAAATTAAGTGATTACCTTTCATATTTCCCTGTGCTTTTCACGCTTCTCTGTGTATGTTATGCATTTCACGATTATCATCGCTTACTCCTTTATGGATTATTGTTTACTCCTTTATAGATTATCCTTTATGAAAACGAAGTGCACGATTTGCATTATGGAAGACGATGAGGCAGCCACCAGCTAGGGTTCAAGGGAGCAGCGAGTTGTATATGTGATTAAATATCGAAAGCCATATTCGCCTCGAAATAAGGGAACCTTCAATGGAGTTTTGAACTGATCTGAGTGGGCCATAAACGTTGTGTGTTGACATAGGGCATTGGACAACACCAGAAGGAAGTGAAGGACTATTTGAGGACCACATAGGTGTTCGAGGAACTAATTGGGGTGAATCAAAGGACTATTTGAGGACCACATATGTAAAAGTAAGTGAAAGACGGGGTTCGGGCGAATCACACGAATTCAAATTTGGTTGTATACATGGGTAATTTGACTAATTTCTGTATTTTCCCATTCATATTTTTACTTCTTTTCGTCGTCACAGTGATCAAAAAACCGGTGGGAAAAGTATGTAGAAGATCGGGTGTACACTTCTATTTTAATAATCTTTTTTCGAGTTGGGCTCGGATCATTTGTGATTTTTTTACCCGGATTATATGTTTTCCATGTAAATTTTCTCTGTGCTTATTTTCTTGTGTGCTGTTTATGTTTTCTCATTGCAAGTGCACTCTTTGATCCTCACAAGTACTCAGTCAAAGGTGAGTTCCCAATAATCAATTAATTCAAAAAATAGGTATGTGGGCAAGAGATCAAGTGGTCAAAATGTTCAAATATGCTAGCAGAGACACCTAGGCGCAAGATGCTCACAACAACATTCCTTCTTAACTTAGAGAGCTCGAGAATGATCAAATTAAATGCTAACTAAATCAAAGTAAAATGTGGATTTAACAAATATCATCGGTTCATAGCACGTACTTTTACATATTAATATCATTTTTACTATAATTATAAGTGAATAGGAATATCAATAGTTATTTCGGACCAAAATACACTAAAGCACACAAAAGTGTCAGCCGAATCATTACTATAGTAGAATAAAATTTGGACAGCACACATGCACAATTCAACAACATATAATTTGTGCAAGAAATTGAAATTGCATATTTAATTAAAACATTAGCAACATAGCACGTTGCCCCCTGCAACATTCGAGTGAATTCATGAATTTGTCGAGAATCAACATAACTATTCGCATTCGTTTAGGATTTAGAAGATTTGGTCTGGGGTACATGCAATGGGAATTAATGAATTCTATTGGCATAACGACGGGCATCCGTATAGGAATTAGAATATTCGATTTGGAGTATTTGTGATGAGGATTAATGATATATATTTTAGATTAATTGGACGGAGGAAGAAATTTAATCTGACAATAGTATATATATTAGTTATTTTTAGAAAGTAAAAAAGACACCTTTTATATAGAGTATATACAAACGCACATTGAAGAAAAATTAAATAGAGCTGGCCAAAATCATACATAAAATTTTCAAAATTACCATGCATGGAAAATAGTAACGTCATCACGTTCTGCAATCTAGTTTTCAACCTAGAAAATGAATTGAAAGAGAACCATAGAGGAGCAAATGAGTCTACAAAGGATTTTAACCATGAGCGTGAGAGTCTGTGTGCATATTAACACATGATATTTCAATCTATTATATCAGTCAAGTTAATGATATTACATATACAAAAAACGTGTACTCTCCATTGGACGAACCATCATGATGAGAGAAGACTTAGAGCATCATTTATTGATCTTTATTATGTATTAGTATTTTATCTTTTTGTCTTTTATCTCTTCTTTAATTAGGAGTGTGCCCTCTCTTTATAATGGGCCTTAGGTGAGTTAAAAGGACATCTTGGAAGTCTTCTTGCTCATTTGAAGAGATGCTCTTTGGGTGAACAAGCCCTGGGGAGTTGGACTCGGGAGCCTCTCTTAAGTATGTATCGTTTATTTTTTAATGCAAATTTTCATTTTTGTCAACGTATTAACTATGTTTGCTTAAGATTTAAAGTAGCATGTTTGCATACATTACAATGATATACTCACGGTCAGAATAAAAATTAAATGGTTAATTGAAAAAGCATAATATGCAAACAAAAATCTGGAACAATCCAATATATTCATGGCCCAAGAGAAAGCAAGTCATATATGTTCTCCATTACTATTTTTGAACCTAGAAATGCGGATGCAAAATAAAATAAATGCATTCACTTGAAACTATTTCGTTGGACGTAAAATATGTGCAAGGAAACTATTCTGTGTGTTTGGATGCTCATAGTGAAGATCCAGGGTTGATAGTGAAGAGCCAAAAGGTCACTGAAGATAACCCCTCCGGTGGTTAATAGTGAAAAGCCATGTTTGCGGGGATGTGCAAGAGGGGTTATTAAGCGAAGGCAGTGGACTCGGGAGACTCTCTTAGCCCCGCCGGAGAACCCTTGAATGCAGCATAAATTATCTTGGAATGGAGCTCTTGAGCTCGAGGATGATGGAGGAGGCCGAGGAGGAAGCTTTAGCGTTGGATTTGCAAGGAAACGATGGCCGGAGCTTCTCCTAGAGTGGGCGGTGGTGGAGCGACGAAAAAGGCGGAGCTGGAGCTAAAATGGCGGGCTGGAAGTTCTCTTCTTTAGGGCAAAATAAACAGACAGAAAAATGGTCACACACGGTCGAACGCACGACCGTGCGAAGACCGTGCGTTATTAAAGAAGCAGGAAGCCTAGGAAGACGAAGCAGAGCGCCCGTGCGTTTTACTCACGCACAGTCGAAGCCGACCGTGCGTAAAAACGCACGGAAAAATCCAGATAACTCGAAAACTTGCACACAACAGAAGATCGTGCGTTTCCTTCACGCACGGGCGAACTGCACGTGCGATCAGGGACATACCACCATTCTGAGCCGCAGATGACCGCGCACGATCGGAGCGATTGTGCGTCAAGGAAACGCACGATCGTGCGATTCGTGCAGACATGAAATCTGGGCAAAATGGATGAACCATCCACCTGCACAACAATCAACACAGGAATCACACAGCTGGGAATACCCCTCCAGCTCAATCCAGATAAAGAAAAAGGGTTGGGGAGCACCATGTGCTTACCCCCAACAACATGGAGCGCAAATGCACACCAAAACGGGTCAAAAGAGTGCACTTAGAGTGAAAGTGAATATGAGTGAAATACAAGCAATTAAGGCTTGAAAGTGAAGTGCACATGAGTGAAAACTAGCTCGGATGAGTCCATAAAACATTATAAATATCGGACTCATCACACCCCCGAACTTAACCATTTGCTCGTCCCGAGCAAATCATCCCTTATGCGGACGAGAAAAAGGAATAGCTGGCTTAACAATTGCAAATGCGGAGTACCATGCGAAGTCGCATGCTCGCGCGCGTAGAAATGCAATAGCAGGAATTTTTAATTATACAAAATAGTTTGTAAAAATCTAAGAGCGTAATTATATACTATTTCTACTCAAAAGACGAATCTCGGTGAATCGTCCTGCCATTCGTAGGAAGAAAGTAAACTGATCGCTGAGGCAATAATTGCTCAAGATCGGTGCTCGGAACAATCTCCATTGAAATTCATCAATGTCGGTGGCCATAAGCTCACCCGTTCACACTCACTCCACAACACTCGATTGTTCAATGTGTGAGTCAGTAGGACTTTAGGACAGAGATGGGGCTTCGGTTACGGTAGGATAAACAATGATAAACTCGAAGGCTTATGCACCTAACCCAAATGAGCTCATGTAAAAGAGCTAACCAAGCAGCCACTAAAAGCTCGGGTGCACCACACCCCCAGACTTGAACCTGATAACATGGGTGTGTGCACCGCCTACTCCCAATACAAATCTTAAAAAGATTTTCAATTAAACTCTTTTCTCAATCAAAATTATAGATTTTTCTTTTCTCATTTCTTTCTTTTTCTAAGTTTTTCCTTTTTTTTCTTTTTACAACATTTTCAGCAAATATACAAATGAAGCACATCCACATTTCCATAATCATCATCACCACATCAACACCCCAAAAGAAAACTATGAACACAGCTAAAGCTCGGCTTTGGGTATGCGACTAGGATCGGCTTTTTGGCTTTGGTGAGAGAGCGGTGGAGATGAATCAAAGGACGGGGTAGGCACAAAGGGCTAGCAAGGAATATATGATAGGAACGGTACACAAAGCTAAACCTGGCCAAAATGATGGCCTACATCACGCTCACGTACTGAACTAACCTATACCAATGCTTCAAGAGTCGCTTGGGGCAAGTTCTTAGCCACCGAGAAAGATAATTCTTCCTCCCGACTCGAGCAATACGAGTCTAGCAACCGTCTACACACATCCCTACGCTACCGTCAGATTCACACCGTATTCACCACCTTTGCGTAGAATAAACAATTATTATGCAAATAGAAAAATACAAAACTATAAGGATAAAGAAAAATTCATTCTATACAGAATTCTATGCGAGACGCGAGTACTCGACAAGAGCACTACGAGAGTCAACAATTTACTCCGTCTCACAATCCTAAGCCAGCACAACGATTTTTCCAATCACACAAAAGAAACGAGTTAGACTCGTTACTGGCCTACGATAAAGTGCGCTCTCTATTGGGTGTTGTGGTGTGCAATGAAAATGAACAAATAAATAAATGATTGAAATAAATTATAACTTCTAGTATGTTGTGCCATGTGCATGTGCATGTGGGTAATGACAATCTACTCTCCCCCAGACTTAAATCTACGCATCACAGAATGTAATACTAACAATTATAAAAGGAGGTAGGAGGAGAGGTTACCCCATGCTCAAGAATGAGCATACCAGAAGATTGTCGTTAAATCTAAGAATTAGCTCAAGTGTCCGCCTCCAAAGGCGCAACACCTACAAAAATACAAAATCTCAAACATACGCAGATATAATGAAAATTAGTAGGAGAGGACAAACAAAACAACAAAATTGGGTCGTCTCCCATAAGCCCTTTTGTTTACCGTCCTTAAGGTGGACCA
The DNA here is from genome assembly GCA_033032865.1 of Dactylorhiza incarnata. NCBI lineage: Eukaryota > Viridiplantae > Streptophyta > Magnoliopsida > Asparagales > Orchidaceae > Dactylorhiza > Dactylorhiza incarnata. The sequence continues at coordinate 577,793 of JAWHQI010000181.1, read as the reverse complement.
AATACCTGTATTAGCATTATATAAAGAGAGTTCTAGCAATTGTCTATCAATCCACCAAAAGAAAACACACAATTACAGCTAAAGAGATAAAATAATGCAGACTAAAATAGCAGAAACACAAGCCCGGAGACTCCGTCACGAATCAGCTATATGCCGACTTGTGGTGGTTCTCCCCATCCACACGAGAAGGGCAGGAGGAGAAAGCTTTAGGGCTCAAAAGAAATGTTTATCCCTTGCCCCTAACCTCTTCCTTCTCGTGCCGGAGGGCGGCAAAGCGCGCAGCGCGCAATAAATTTTTCTGTTTCAATTTCTCCACAGTAGGAGAGCGCCAACGAGCAATATATGCTCTATCAGAATCAATGTCTAGCAGTCTCGGAGCAGCCAGGGGCTTCATTTCTTCACCCACTACGGGTGACAGATCCGCCCAACGAACCTGTTTTAATTGTTTACAATTCACTCCTGATTTAACAAAATTGTTTAAAGAGTTTTCGGCCATGCTGGCCACGGTAACTTCTAACTTTGTGGCCTCGCCGCCTTCGTTTTCAACATTCTCTTCATCCATCTTGTATTTCTTTACTATCTCCACTTCTTCCTCCTCTGACTCAGCATTTGTTTTATTTCCCTGTTTCTCCACAATTGCATTCACACTAACAAATTCATTAAAAATGACAGGTAAAAAATTGAGATCATTGGTTATTGTAGATGGAAAAGTGTGGTGTGTCACTTTGGGTGACAAGGTGACACACCCCTTAGCAATGTGAAGGGTGGCACCACTCTCCTTCAAGAACGGGACACCCAAAATAGGCATGAAATTGTTTTCCATGGGGCCCAAAACTTGAAAGTTTGTGACAACCGAAGTTCCATCTACAATGACCTTGACATCCTTAATATCTCCATCCGTTTCCACCACCGCTCCATTAGCAAGGACAAATGATGTCCGATCATCAACATTGATTTGTAGGTTCAGTTTTTCAACGTCTTGCAATGAAAGAACGTTGCGCGACGATCCAGTGTCACAAAGAGCGGTGGTTTCAACATTATTGATCTCACATTTCACTATCAAGTCTCCCTCATGGCAACCATCTGACTCGATTAGGCTCTTTCCCTGCTCACGAGGATTCTTTTCCGTCGTGCTAGGGAGAGCACCTTGAGTTCGCTCAGAAAGCACTTGAGCCGATTGGCTCAATTGCATTTCTAAGTTCCTCATCAAGGCAGTTTGGTTGGACATATTAGATTGGGTCACGTCAACAAACTTTTCCATCATTTCTTCTAAAGCGCTTTTTCTTTGCACCGGAGCACCTTGATTATAACCCGGATGAGGCGGCTTCGGTTGACTTCCGGACGCTTGCGCATCGTATTAATGCTGGCCCGATTGCCATCGTTGGTCTGCAGTGTTTTGGTTCCAAGAGAAATTTGGGTGATTTCTCACACCTGGGTTGTATGTGTTCGAAAAAGGTGCTGTGCGGTTTTGATTGTTAACAAAATTGGCACTCTCCTCAACATTTAAATTGAAAAGGTCTGAAGCAAGCTCACCTGTTGGGCACTCATAAGAATGGTGTCCCGGATTCCCGCACCCTTGGCATGCTATGGCCATCACCTGAGCCGAAGAAGAGGCGCGCCTCTTCAGCAATGTTATATTGTTATGATCTCATATGGTGACGGTATTGTCTCAGATGGTGAACCAGAAGCGCTTCAAATAATCCTCTTGTATTCCTCGGAGTGTTCCTTCCTGCAGTCTAGAACGAGCTATGAGTAGCGGTGTCCTGCAGGATCTACAATGCTTCATCAGGGGTGTGGTTTAATAAAGTTACACCGGCAGCACATCTATCATGGCCCTATAGTTGGGCTCTATTGCAAAGTAAAAATATTCCACTAGGTTGTAAAAATATTCCACTAGGTTCCAGGGTTGCAACTCATGATGAGGACACTTCCGGAGGAGTTCCATAAATCTTTTCCAAGCTTCCGCAAGGGTCTCTTGATCGTGTTGCCGGAAGGTTGCAATCTCTCGCCTCATGTACACAGTTTTGTCCACTGGGTGGAACTTCGCCAGGAATTTGGATGAAAGCATCTCCCATATGGTCGTTGTGCCCGGTGGGATTGTATGGAGCCAAACCTTTGCTTTATCCCTGAGAGAGAACGGGAACAGTCTTAACTTCACTGTGTCGTCAGATATGCCGGCATACCGGAATGTTCCGCATATTTCAGAAAATTCTGCCAAGTGAAGATGGGGGTCTTCACTTGCCATCCCAGAGAACTGGGCATTGTTGCGAATGATATTCAGGATTGTCGGCTTGATCTCGAACTGATTGTTTGTAATAGTCAGGCCAAAACCAGGATACACACTCCCAACGGTGGGAGTGGTGTAATCACACATTGTTCTGGGTCTTGGTCGGGCCATCTCATTTTCATCCCCAGCCTGACCAACGACGGGCACAGGCTCACCCCCAGGGTTAACTCCATTATGTATGTTAAGATCCATGGTGGTGGCAGCACGATGGCGCGCGCACAACATTCTCTCTATCTCTGGGTCAAATTCCACTAAGTCACCAGGGCCTCGCCCCTGCATACATCTTATACAAAAAAAACAAAAAAAAAATAAAAAATAACAAAAACCTTTATAATAGCTTCCTGGAATAAAAACTCATACAACGCTTGCAGTCTCCGGCAACGGCGCAAAAAACTTGATGCACTACGGCAAGTGTACCTATCGTTCAAGTAATAAAATGGGTGAATTTCCCCAAGTATCGATCTCTCAAGGAATACAGTAAGATGGAGTTATCTATCGAGGAGGTACTTGAGATCGAACTCCTTTAAGTCGGATGAATTGCGGAAGGGTTGGATTGGATTGTGGAAAATGAAATAAAACTAACTACTAAATTACTATGCAGACCGTTATGCACTGCTTCGCAAGGTGAATGGAGACTATGCAGGCCGCTATGCACTGCTTCGCTAGGCGGATGGGCGAGTAGGCAAGCGGATGAAATGGTTCGCACCGGCGGAAATGAGGTGGATTATACGAGCCGTTAGCACCGCTTCGCAACGTGGATGGACGAGTAGGCTCACAGAATGGAAGAGTAGTCAAGCGGAGTGGACCAGTAGGCTTGCGTAGTGGAAGAGTAGGCTTGCGTGATGGAAGAGTAGTGATGCAGTGGTAGGTCGACTGACTCAGGGTGAATGCTCTAAATGCAGCCCTAAATATGATGAGGTGTAATGCAAGTGCAGGAGTGGTCCGCTTAAAATTACAGCTAATAATTAATTAGTATAAGGTTAACAGCAGGGGCAACACGCAATCACAAGTACTTGATTAAAGGAGAACCAAATATTAATTTGCAAACAAAAGAGGCGCAAATAATTTCTAAGCGCGCGCGGAATAAATCCCGCAAATTGTACAACAAATAAAATACGAGCACAATATAATTAGAATCCACCACAGTACAAGTGCCAAAATAAACAACGAAAATAAATGACTTTTACCACAATTCACGCGTGCAGGCGGCGGTGACAGCGAGTGGAGGGCATCGAAAGTCGTAGCAAGCGGGCAAGGTGTCGGGAGTGTAGATCGGGGCTGATTGGGACGTGGATGGGTGGCTGTCGGAGGGGTTTGGACTGGGTGGAGGCCGGCGGGAGGGTAAGGGTTAGGGAAGATGGTGACTGGGCTGGCAATGGGTGTCGGAGAGGGAGGAGGGGCTGGTGTTGGCTGTCGGAGAGGGAGGAGGGGCTGGTGTTGGCTGTCGGAGAGGGAGGAAGGGTTGGCGTTGGCTGGCGGAGAGGGAGGAGGGCTGGCGTTGGCTGTCGAGGAAGGAAGGATGGTGTCGCTGTCGAGAGGGAGGAAGGTTGGCGTTGGCTGTCGAAGGGAGGAGGGTTGGCGTTGTTGTCAAGAGGGAGGAGGGCTGCGTCGCTGTCGAGAGGGAGGAGGGCTGGCGTCGCACCAGCGGGAGGAGAATGAAGGAATCGCTCCTTACGGTGACCGACGGTTAGGAAAAGGAACTCCCAAACTCACGATCATAATTCGAATATTTCTGTCGGGCCTCGTTCAATTTCTCGCTAAAGTAGGCCACTGGGTGGCCTTCCTGGCTGAGTACTGCGCCGATACCGACCCCTGAAGCATCACAAGCTATCTCAAAGGGTTTGGAGAAATCTGGTAGGCGTAAGACGGGAGCAGTAGACAGCCTCTCCTTGATCTCCTCGAAGGCTCGAGTAGCAGCCTTCGTCCAAACGAAGTTACCCTTACGGAGGCAGCTCGTAATGGGCGCCATGATCGAGCTGAAGGCTCGGACAAACCTCCTATAGAAGGTGGCGAGCCCATGAAAACTATGGGCCTCATGGATGCTCGTAGGGATAGGCCACTCTCGTATCGCCCTGACCTTGTCAGGGTCAACAGAAATACCAGATGCTGATACAACATATCCCAAGAAATGAACGGATGTGGACAGGAATGAGCATTTCTTCAAGTTGATGTACAGATGCTCCTTTCGGAGGAGCTCAAACACCAAGCGGATGTGACGTAAGTGCTCGGCGCGGCTCTGGCTGTAGATCAATATATCATCAAAATATACGACCAAGAATTTGCCCATGTAGGGCTGCAAGACCTGTGTCATCACTCTCATAAATGTACTGGGTGCGTTCGACAATCCAAACGGCATCACCATCCACTCATACAAGCCGTCCTTCGTTTTGAAGGTCGTCTTCCACTCATCCCCCTCTCTAACTCTAATCTGGTGGTACCCACTGCGAAAATCGATCTTCGAAAAGATCTGGGCACCAGTCATCGAATCCAAGAGATCATTGAGGCGGGGAATCGGAAAACGGTATTTCACCGTGATCTTATTGATGGCACGACTATCAATGCACATGCGCCATCTCTCATCCTTCTTTGGGGTAAGAAGGGTCGGTACGGCACATGGGCTCAAACTCTCGTATAAAATTCTTCCGCAGAAGATCATCAACTTGCCTCTTCAGCTCAGCATGCACAGTCGGATTTAAGCGATAATGCGGAACATTGGGCAAAGATGCCCCGGGAATCAAATCAATCGCATGTTGGATGTCCCGCAGTGGGGGAAGCTCATCGGGGAGCTCCTCGGTCATAATGTCTACAAAGCCATCCATCAACTGCCGAACATCCGGATAAGTAAACTCAGCCTCGCTAGGGATCTCGGCCGCCATCGTGGCTGTAACAATAAGCATGACCCCAGTCTCTAGGCTCTCCCTCAAGAAATCACCCCTTCTCAAGACATGTAGGGGTCTCGTCGACCCCGCACTACCTAACGAGTCAACTTTGCCCTTGGGAGGATCCCTGGGCTGAGTCGGGGTAAGGGTAATCTTTCGACCCTTGTCGAAGAATACGCACGTGCTGGACCGCCCATAGCACGTGGCATCACGATCATAAAGCCAGGGTCTCCCAAGAAGAACGTGAGCGACGTCCATAGGAACAACATCGCACCAAACCTGGTCATCAGTGGACGCTAAACGTATCGGAACCAGGCACTGCTGCGTGACATGTATGGTGGATTTATCCACCCACAAGACTCGGTAGGGATGGGGATGGGGCTCAGGTGTCAGCTGCATCCTCTCAAGTCCTTTCTTAGCGATAATGTTGACGCAACTCCCACTATCAATAACGAGCTTGCAGGGGCCTCCTGCGCTCAGGAAATATGTAAAGAAAATAGTGGTGCGGCGCCAATCCTCCTCAGCACGAGGGGTGTGGAGGATACGTCGGAGAACTCCCATCTCTAGCGCTCTCTCTGCATCGCTCTCCCATCCATCCTCTACAACGACAGTAACCTCCTCAATGGCGACGTCCTTAACCTCATTGCTAGGCTCGCCTGAATCTTCAATCAGCAAATTTCTAGCAGGGCATTGCGCTGTGAAATGCCCCCTGCCAGAACAACAATAACATTGGACGCCCCCAGGCTTGGGGCCTCCAGGAACAATAGCTTTCCCCGTCGCGTCTGCGGGAGCGCGAGGGGTGGCAGTGGACGTGGTAGGAGGGGGTCTCCTAGCTGTGATGGCATCAGGTCGTGTAGTGACCTGCCTCTGGCCGGCGGAGCGTAAATACTGCTCGTACTCTAGTGCGAGCTGAAAAACCTGCTCTACCGACTCCATCCTATGGGGAATCAACTCCATTCGGATATCTGCTCTAAGGCCGCACGAAAACGTGAAGCAATGACGATGAGCTCCTCCCAAATGTCGCTACGAACTACGAGTTCGTCAAATCGTGACATGTAATCAGCAACAGAGAGAGTCCCATGTCGTAGCGCGTGCAACTGATCTAAGAGTTGATTTCGATATGATGCGGGGAGGTATTTATCCTGTAAGCGTTGTTTCATCTCATCTCATTGGGTGATGGGGTAGTAACCATCCCGCTCAAGAGACCTCTCTAAACTTGACCAATAATTTTTTGTTTGGCCAATTAATTTCATTTTCGCAAACCGTACGCGTCTCTCATCATTCATATCAAACCAGTCAAAATAGTGATCCATATCCATGAGCCAATCACTAAACGCCCTCGGGTCCAGGTGACCATCGAAGGTGGGAGCATCAATACAGATTCGTCGGGTGATGTCATCCTCCTCTGGGGTCATCCCCCGACGTGGCTCACGAAAGTCACCGTACTCATCGTCATCTTCATAATCATATCGTGGTCGATCTCTACGACGAAGTGGGGGAGGACGAGGTTCATCCGGAGGACGATGATCCCTGCCTGGATCTCGCCGAAACTCGTAACCACGACGCTAATTTTGCCCTTGGTGGGGTGGGGGATCTCAGCGAGGACTGTCTCTACCACGTCTATCGGGAGGTGGTGTGGCATCTCGAGGATCCTCATGAGGCTCCTCGTCAGGGAGAGGTAGCGCTCATCCTCTAGGCGTCTCTAACTGATCAACCCTGGTACTAACCCTCGCAATATCACCCCTAAGAGTTTCGAATTGGGTTCCCATCCGATCAAATCGGTCGAGAACTAAACGTTGAAACTCGGCGGGTGTCATGTCCGTTTGAGAACTAGCGGTCCTATCGTCGGCGTGATTGTGAATTGACATGGACTGACGATACTCCCTACCACTACGTAGCATGCAAATGATCCTAACCTAGCTCTGATACCAATTTGATGCAGTGGTAGGTCGACTGACTCAGGGTGAATGCTCTAAATGCAGCCCTAAATATGATGAGGTATAATGCAAGTGCAGGAGTGGTCCGCTTAAAATTACAGCTAATAATTAATTAGTATAAGGTTAACAGCAGGGGCAACACGCAATCACAAGTACTTGATTAAAGGAGAACCAAATATTAATTTGCAAACAAAAGAGGCGCAAATAATTTCTAAGCGCGCGCGGAATAAATCCCGCAAATTGTACAACAAATAAAATACGAGCACAATATAATTAGAATCCACCACAGTACAAGTGTCAAAAGAAATGACTTTTACCACAATTCACGCGTGCAGGCGGCGGTGACAGCGAGTGGAGGGCATCGAAGGTCGTAGCAAGCGGGCAAGGTGTCGGGAGTGTAGATCGGGGCTGATTGGGACGTGGATGGGTTTAAAGGTGGCTGCCGGAGGGGTTTGGACTGGGTGGAGGCCGGCGGGAGGGTAAGGGTTAGGGAAGATGGTGACTGGGTTGGCAATGGGTGTCGGAGAGGGAGGGGTTGGTGTTGGCTGTCGGAGAGGGAGGAGGGGCTGGTATTGGCTGTCGGAGAGGGAGGAGGGACTAATGTTGGCTGTCGGAGAGGGAGGAAGGGTTGGCGTTGGCTGTCGGAGAGGGAGGAGGGCTGGCGTTGGCTGTCGAGGAAGGAAGGTTGGCGTCGCTGTCGAGAGGGAGGAGGGTTGGCGTTGGCTGTCGAAGGGAGGAGGGCTGGCGTTGCTGTCGAGAGGGAGGAGGGCTGGCGTTGCTGTCGAGAGGGAGGAGGGCTGCGTCGCTGTCGAGAGGGAGGAGGGTTGGCGTCGCACCAGCGGGAGGAGAATGAAGGAATCGCTCCTTACGGTGACCGACGGTTAGGAAGAGGAACTCCCAAACTCACGATCATAATTCGAATATTTCTGTCGAGCCTCGTTCATTTTCTCGCTAAAGTAGGTCACTGGATGGCCTTCCTGGCTAAGTACTGCGTCGATACCGACCCCTGACGCATCACAAGCTACCTCAAAGGGTTTGGAGAAATCTGGTAGGCGTAAGACGGGAGCGGTAGACAGCCTCTCCTTGATCTCCTCGAAGGCTCGAGTAGCAGCCTTCGTCCAAACAAAGTCACCCTTACGGAGGCAGCTCGTAATGGGCGCCATGATCGAGCTGAAGGCTCGGACAAACCTCCTATAGAAGGTGGCGAGCCCATGAAAACTACGGGCCTCATGGATGCTCGTAGGGTCAGGGTCAACAGGAATACCAGATGCTGATACAACATATTCCAAGAAATGAATGGATGTGGGCAGGAATGAGCATTTCTTCAAGTTGATGTACAGATGTTCCTTTCGGAGGAGCTCAAACACCAAGCAGATGTGACGTAAGTGCTCGGCGCGGCTCTGGCTGTAGATCAATATATCATCAAAATATACGACCAAGATTTTGCCCATGTAAGGCTGCAAGACCTGTGTCATACTGTCATCACTCTCATAAATGTACTGGGTGCGTTCGACAATCCAAACGGCATACCATCCACTGCATCAAGTAGGCTCACGGAATGGAATGGAGGGTAATGGGAATGGAAGATGGAATGAGGGCGCTCCTCACTTGCATAAACCACAAAGTAATTTCACATAGAAATGAAATAATCTAAAATGCATATTAGGGTTTAGCAATCATCGTTTATACAACCAAGTAATCAAGATATAAAATACTACAAGATGAAGGGGGTGAGATTACAACCAAAGGGGCGGAGACTCATCGGAGGTTCACGGCCGGAATGTAGGTTTGTCAAGCCTTGTCCGAGCTCGGTCTCCAACTGTCGTCCGGGGTCGGGAAGAGCTGTCACCTTCTTCTAATGTACTCGTCTTCTCCGTCAATTGTCTTCGGCCACGACCTCGCCGGAGAACTTCACACATGCAGCGAGAAATCCCTTGAAATCACCCTTGGATGCAAAGCGAACGATATAGGAGGCCAAGAGGATGCTCCGTCTTTGGATTTGCAAGGAATATGGTGGTCGGAACTCCTCCTTAAGGTGGGCGGCGATGGAGCGGCGGAACTGGAACCCTTGGCGCGGGAAAGAAGATGGATCGGGCGAACTCCAGAATTGGTCGAGATCTGCAGCTTTTATACAAAACAATCAGAAATTTGGTCACGCACGGTCGAACGCACGACTGTGCGATATTAAACATACAGAAGCCCAGGAAGAAGAAGCAGACGCGCCCGTGCGATTTTACTCACGCATGGTCGAAACCGACCGTGCGTGGAAACGCATTGGCAAATCCAGAACACCTGGAAAATAGGCTAACAAGGAGAGATCGTGCGATTTGTTCGCGCACGGGCAGTTCGCCCGTGCATGAAGGAAACGCACGATCTCCTGTTGTGTCATGTGTGCAAGTTTTCGAGCTATCTAGATTTGCCCGTGCGTTTTTACGCACGGTCGGCTTCGACCGTGCGTGAGTAAAACGCACGGGCGCTCTGCTTCATCTTCCTGGGCTTCCTGCTTCTTTAATAACGCACGGTCATGCGTTCGACCGTGCGTATTAAGTTTTTGGCGTCGTTGCCGGGGATTGCAAGCGTTGTATGAGTTTTTCTTCCAGGAACTATTATAAAGGTTTTTGTTGTTTTTTTTTGTTGTTTTTTTTATAAGTTGTATGCAGGGGCGAGGCCCTGGTGACTTAGTGGAATTTGACCGAGAGATAGAGAGAACGTTGCACGCACGCCGTCGTGCTGCCGCCACCATGGATCTTAAAGGACATAATGGAGTTAACCCTGGGGGTGAGCCTGTGCCCGTCGTTGGTCAGGCTGAGGATGAAAATGAGGTGGCCCGGCCAAGACCCAGAACAATGCGTGATTGCACCACTCCCACCGTTGGGAGTGTGTATCCTGGTTTTGACCCGGCTATTACAAACAACTAGTTCGAGATCAAACCGGCAATCATGAATATCATTCGCAACAATGCCCAGTTCTCTAGGACGGCAAGTGAAGACCCCCATCTTCACTTGGCAGATTTTTCTGAAATATGCGAAACATTCTGGTATGCCGGCATATCTGACGACACAGTGAAGTTAAGATTGTTCCCGTTCTCTCTCAGGGATAAAGCAAAGGTTTGGCTCCATACAATCCCACCGGGCACAGCGACCACATGGGAGATGCTTTCATCCAAATTCCTGGCGAAGTTCCACCCAGTGGACAAAACCGTGAACATGAGGCGAGAGATGGCAACCTTCCGGCAACACGATCAAGAGACCCTTGCGGAAGCTTGGGAAAGATTTATGGAACTCCTCAGGAAGTGTCCTCATCATGAGTTGCAACCCTGGAACCTAGTGGAATATTGTTACATTGCAATAGAGCCCAACTATAGGGCCATGATAGATGATGCTGCCGGTGGAACTTTATTAAACCACACCCCTGATGAAGCATTGAGGATCCTGCAGGACACCGCTACTCATAGCTCGTTTTGGACTGCAGGAAGGAACACTCCGAGGAATGCAAAAGGATTATTTGAAGTAAGCGCTTCTGGTTCACCAGCTGAGGCAGTACCGTCACCATATGAGAGCATAGCATTGCTGAAGAGGCCCGCCTCTTCTTCGGCTCAGGTGATGGCCATAGCATGCCAAGGGTGCGGGAATCCGGGGCACCATTCTTATGAGTGCCCAGCAGGTGAGCTTGCTTCAGACCTTTCCAATTTAAATATTGAGGAGAGTGTCAATTTTGTTAACAATCAAAACCGCACAACACCTTTTTCGAACACATACAACCCGGGTGTGAGAAATCATCCAAATTTCTCTTGGAACCAAAACACTGCAGGCCAATGATCGCAACCGGGCCAGCATCAATACGATGCGCAAGCGTCCGGAAGTCAACCGAGGCCGCCTCATCCGGGTTATAATCAAGGTGCTCCGGTGCAAAGAAAAGGCGCTTTAGAAGAAATGATGGAAAAGTTTGTTGGCGTGGCCCAATCTAATATGGCCAACCAAACTGTCACGATGAGGAACTTAGAAATGCAATTGGGCCAATTGGCTCAAGTGCTTTCTGAGCGAACTCAAGGTGCTCTCCCTAGCACGACAGAAAAGAATCCTCGTGAGCAGGGAAAGAGCCTAATCGAGTCGGATGGTTGCCATGAGGGCGACTTGAAAGTGAAATGCGAGATCAATAATGTTGAAACCACCGCTCTTTGCGACACTGGATCGTCGCGCAACGTTCTTGCATTGCAAGACGTTGAAAAACTGAACTTAAAAATCAATGTTGATGATCGGACATCGATTGTCCTTGTTAATGGAACGGTGGTGGAAACAGAGGGAGAGATTAAGGATGTCACGGTCATTGTAAATGAAACTTCGGTTGTCACAAACTTTCAAGTTTTGGGCCCCATGAAAAACAATTCCATGCCTATTTTGGGTGTCCCGTTCTTGAAGGAGAGTGGTGCCACCCTTCACATTGCTAAGGGGTGTGTCACCTTGTCACCCAAAGTGACACACCACACTCTTCCATCTACAATAACTAATGATCTCAATTTTTTACCTGTCATTTCAGATGAATTTGTTAGTGAGTTGAATGCAGTTGTGGAGAAACAGGGAAATAAAACAAATGTTGAGTCAGAGGAGGAAGAAGAGGAGATGGTAAAGATTTACAAGATGGATGAAGAGAATGATGAAAACGAAGGCGGCGAGACCGCGAAGTTAGAAGTTACCGCGGCCAGCAGGGCCAAAAACTCTTTAAACAATTTTGTTAAATCATGAGTGAACTGTAAACAATTAAAACAGGTTCGTCGGGCGGATCTGTCACCCGTAGTGGGTGAAGAAATGAAGCCCTTGGCTGCTCCGAGACTGCTAGACACTGATTCTGATAAAGCACATATTGCGCGTTGGCGCTCTCCTACTGTGGAGAAGTTGAAACAGAAAATTTATTGCGCGTTGCGCGCTTTGCCCCCCCCCCCCCCCCCCCCCCGGCACGAGAAGGAAGAGGTTAGGGGCAATGGATAGACATCTCCTTTGAGCCCTAAGGCTTTCACCTCCTTCCCTTCTCGTGTGGTTGGGGAGAACCACCACAAGTCGGCATATAGCTGATTCGTGACGGAGTCTCCGGGCTTGTGTTTCTGTTGTTTTAGTCTGCATTATTTTATCTCTTTAGTTGTACTTGTGTGTTTTCTTTTGGTGGACTGATAGGCAATTGCTAGAACTCTCTTTATATAATGCTAATACAGGTATTTGGTCCACCTTAAGGACGGTAAACAAAGGGGCTTATGGGAGACGACCCAATTTCGTTGTTTTGTTTATGTCCTCTCCTAGTAATTTTCATTATATCTGCGTATGTTGGAGATTTTATATTTTTGTAGGTGTGGCAACCTTTGGAGGCGGACAGTTGGAGCTAATTCTAAGATTTAATGTCAATCTTCTGGTATGCTCATTCCTGAGCATGGGGTAACCTCCCTCCTACCTCATTTTATAATTGTTAGCATTACATTCTGTGATGCTTAGATTTAAGTCTGGGGGAGAGTAGATTGTCGTTACCCACAAGCACGTGCACATGACACAGCATACTATAAGTTATAATTTATTTCAATCATTTATTTATTTGTTCATTTTCATCGCACACCACAACACCCAATAGAGAGCGCACTTAATCGTAGGCGCGTAACGAGTCTAACTCGTTTCTTTTGTGTGATTGGAAAAGTCGTTGTGATGGCTTAGGATTGTGAGACGGAGTAAAATGTTGACTCCCGTAGTGCTCTAGTCGAGTACTCGCGTCTCGCATAGAATTCCGTATAGAATGATTTTTTCTTTATACTTATAGTTTTGTATTTTTCTATTTGCGTAATAATTGTTTAGTGTAAGACCCAAATTTCATGTGCACACAAAATCAAAGTGAATTGAAGTCATGGAGCTAGCGTCAGGCGCTAGTGCTAGCGCTGGCGGTAGCGTCCCTAAGCGGTACCGACTTTGTCGCTAGCGCCAGCGCTAGCCACTAGCGCCGGCGATAGCGGGAAATTCGTATATACCTCAAAATCCGACTCTTCAGCTCATTTTTCTATGAGAGCCTTTGCAGTTCTGAGGGCAGAGAGCTGGGAGCAGGGAAGGAGATCCGTTGGAGTTGAGTTTTCGTCGTGCTAGGAGGGATTTGTGAAGAAGCGTCTGCGTGCGTGTGCCATCGGACATCGATTGTCCTTGTTAATGGAACGGTGGTGGAAACAGAGGGAGAGATTAAGGATGTCACGGTCATTGTAAATGAAACTTCGGTTGTCACAAACTTTCAAGTTTTGGGCCCCATGAAAAACAATTCCATGCCTATTTTGGGTGTCCCGTTCTTGAAGGAGAGTGGTGCCACCCTTCACATTGCTAAGGGGTGTGTCACCTTGTCACCCAAAGTGACACACCACACTCTTCCATCTACAATAACTAATGCTCTCAATTTTTTACCTGTCATTTCAGATGAATTTGTTAGTGAGTTGAATGCAGTTGTGGAGAAACAGGGAAATAAAACAAATGTTGAGTCAGAGGAGGAAGAAGAGGAGATGGTAAAGATTTACAAGATGGATGAAGAGAATGATGAAAACGAAGGCGGTGAGACCGCGAAGTTAGAAGTTACCGCGGCCAGCAGGGCCAAAAACTCTTTAAACAATTTTGTTAAATCATGAGTGAACTGTAAACAATTAAAACAGGTTCGTCGGGCGGATCTGTCACCCGTAGTGGGTGAAGAAATGAAGCCCTTGGCTGCTCCGAGACTGCTAGACACTGATTCTGATAAAGCACATATTGCGCGTTGGCGCTCTCCTACTGTGGAGAAGTTGAAACAGAAAATTTATTGCGCGTTGCGCGCTTTGCCGCCCCCCCCCCCCCCCCCCCCGGCACGAGAAGGAAGAGGTTAGGGGCAATGGATAGACATCTCCTTTGAGCCCACCTCCTTCCCTTCTCGTGTGGTTGGGGAGAACCACCACAAGTCGGCATATAGCTGATTCGTGACGGAGTCTCCGGGCTTGTGTTTCTGTTGTTTTAGTCTGCATTATTTTATCTCTTTAGTTGTACTTGTGTGTTTTCTTTTGGTGGATTGATAGGCAATTGCTAGAACTCTCTTTATATAATGCTAATACAGGTATTTGGTCCACCTTAAGGACGGTAAACAAAGGGGCTTATGGGAGACGACCCAATTTCGTTGTTTTGTTTATGTCCTCTCCTAGTAATTTTCATTATATCTGCGTATGTTGGAGATTTTATATTTTTGTAGGTGTGGCAACCTTTGGAGGCGGACAGTTGGAGCTAATTCTCAGATTTAATGTCAATCTTCTGGTATGCTCATTCCTGAGCATGGGGTAACCTCCCTCCTACCTCATTTTATAATTGTTAGCATTACATTCTGTGATGCTTAGATTTAAGTCTGGGGGAGAGTAGATTGTCGTTACCCACAAGCACGTGCACATGACACAGCATACTATAAGTTATAATTTATTTCAATCATTTATTTATTTGTTCATTTTCATCGCACACCACAACACCCAATAGAGAGCGCACTTAATCGTAGGCGCGTAACGAGTCTAACTCGTTTCTTTTGTGTGATTGGAAAAGTCGTTGTGATGGCTTAGGATTGTGAGACGGAGTAAAATGTTGACTCCCGTAGTGCTCTAGTCGAGTACTCGCGTCTCGCATAGAATTCCGTATAGAATGATTTTTTCTTTATACTTATAGTTTTGTATTTTTCTATTTGCGTAATAATTGTTTAGTGTAAGACCCAAATTTCATGTGCACACAAAATCAAAGTGAATTGAAGTCATGGAGCTAGCGTCAGGCGCTAGTGCTAGCGCTGGCGGTAGCGTCCCTAAGCGGTACCGACTTTGTCGCTAGCGCCAGCGCTAGCCACTAGCGCCGGCGGTAGCGGGAAATTCGTATATACCTCAAAATCCGACTCTTCAGCTCATTTTCTCTGAGAGCCTTTGCAGTTCTGAGGGCAGAGAGCTGGGAGCAGGGAAGGAGATCCGTTGGAGTTGAGTTTTCGTCGTGCTAGGAGGGATTTGTGAAGAAGCGTCTGCGTGCGTGTGCCACCGCGGATTCCAGCCATTTCCCTCTCAGTTCTATGGCGCCAAAACGACCAACTAGGGTAACGATTCTCCTCCCTAGTCTTTGGACATGCGCGTCCTTTGATTTGCATGAATTTAGGAATACTTCTACTAATTAGTAGATTGGATCTTCCGGTGGGATGAAGTTATTCCCCCACAAATTGCATATAGAGTCCGGAACGGTAGTACGGGCATAAGCATGCTGTGTGAAGCCCATCTGGACAAGTCGAGCCGGATTGGTGATGTTTTATTGCGTGTAAAGTGCCGGAGAAAAGTCCGTGTACCTGCTGTGGTTCGGGTCTTGTGTACTGTGTTGTACAACAAAAGGACCTGAAAGTGTTTCTCAGGCAGTACCCGAAGTTTCGTAGCAGAACTAAGTTCTGTTACTAGCGCCGGGCGCTAGCGATAGCGCCGGCGGTAGCTCCAGGTGAGCTACTAGTGTTGTTATCTGGAGGTGTTTTCCCAGAGGTAGCAGAACTGACTTCTGTTACCAGTGTCGGGCAGAATTGGGTTCTGTTGCTAGCGCCGGGCGCTAGCGTTAGCGCCGGCGGTAGCGCCCAGCACACAGATTGTGTGTTTCCGTGCTACCTAAAGTCCTGGGGACTGGAGATGTAGCAGGAGAAGTTGTGGAATTTGCAAAGCCCTGCTTTAAGTGATGGGTATTAGGTGAAGCTTACTCGTATCGTGCATAGTTGAATCGCGGTATTTGAGCACGAGCCTAGCTGATCTGAACCCTCCCATAGTGGTGGTGAAGAGGTCGCCCCTCGGTGCACCGGGCTATGGAAGAGTGCCGTAACTTCGTGTGTACGGACTAGCTCAAATTGCTTGTCTAAGTTGAAATAGGACTTAGCGTGAGGGCGTAACTCAGGGAGTATGCCAAAGTGTGCCTTGAGAGCACGAAGCGGGTGGCTTGGTATGCCTCCGTTGGTGTTGTTTGCGGATATATATATATATGCTGCTGACTCTTACTTGCAGGGAAGGAGCACCACCGCCCCGAGTTTGGGGTGGGGTCGTTATAAATCCTGGTCAGCTAAAGCTGACTGGTTACTTGTTTTCCCACCACTTTGTGGATTTGCTTATACAGGTCCCGGTGAGACTAACGGGAGATAGCGGGCTGAAGCCCCTGCTGCTGTGCTGTGCTGGCCCTTGAAGGCCATAGCTTTTCTTTACCTTTTTGTTCATGTGTGGCCGGCTTGCGTGCCGATGTCTGGAAGCCACCTTTATGATGTAATCAAACAATGTAAATAACTGTTTATGTATTTCATTCCTAGTAGAGATGTGGGCATGTTGTACACTGGTTTTAAATGAAAATATATATGCTTCCATTATGCGACTCTGGTGCTGAGATAGTTATGCCTTTAACTGTTTAATGCTAATTTTAGTACCGCGCTCTTCTGTTCATTTCATATGGCGTGGGGTCCCGGCCGGACCTACTGTTATATGCTATGTAACAGGGAGGGTGTTACAAATTGGTATCAGCTACGGGTTTCGCTCCCTTTCCGTACGAATTCGTGGTCGAATTCTTTTAAGGGGTGGTGAGCACGGGTGTGCGTCGCCTTTAAATCATGTAAATAACCAGTAATTGTCCACTTTAGGAATGAATTACATGTATATGTGTAGCATTCTGATGGAACTTCTGTGTTCCTTTATTGCTTCATGCCTTCTCCTAGTCGCTAATTGTGTTTTGTGCACATGTTTAGGCGGCTGGGAGTGGAGCGGGGCCTTCTCGACCCCCTCGTTCGACTGCAAGTAGTGCACCAACTCCGGTGCCGACTCCTCCTTCGGCTGAAACTGTAAGGATGGTCGCTGAGGCAGTATTTGCGATGTTCACGGCGCAACCAGGAGGGCATGTCCCTGGACAGCCTCCTATTCCGGGAGCGGCTCCAGTGCAGGCTCCAGCAGCCGAACCTGCGGTGGAAAGGCCAGTGCCATTGAGGGCACGAAGAGCTCCAGATCAACAGCTGCAATACTTTTTGAGTTTCCACCCTCCCACGTTCACGGGGGCAGGAACCCCGACGCAAGCGGAGGATTGGCTGTCAAGGGTGCGCAAAACCCTGAAGGCCACAGATACAGAGGAAGAGCAAAAAGTTACATTGACGACCTTCCTACTAGATGGGGAGGCGCAGCTGTGGTGGGATGAGATGGAGTTACATCAGCTAGCGGGAAGGCAGCTGACAGATATCTCCTTTGATGAGTTTTCCAGACTATTTTTGGCGCGGTATCTGCCACCGGCCCAACAGATAGAGATGGAAAATCAGTTCAACCGTCTGACTCAGGGTGATCGTACTATCGACGACTATCTGCATGAGTTTACACGGTTGGGTCGCTATGCAGGCGTGACATTTGCAGATGAAGCGCGTAAGACAAATCGGTTTTACGAAGGCTTGCGAGAAGAGTTGCGGTTCCTACTGACGGGGCCAATGACGCAGGGGTTTATGACCCTGGTCAACACAGCTCGTTCTTTAGAGAAAGATATGAAACGGTCCCAAAGCAGGAAGGAGCTAGCAGTAGTCAAGCCAGAGTTCAAAGTATCGAGATCGGCAAAGTCGGGACGAGGCAGGTGGAAGAAAGGAGCGCGACCGTCTGGGTCAGCTCAATCTTCAGCATCGGGAGTGACTGGGCATCGCCCAATCATCTGTTACAACTGCGGCAAGCCGGGACATATTGCTCGTGACTGTCATAGTGGGAAGAAGATAGTTGCGGCCTATGCGGCAGAGAAAGGGAAGGCGGCAGAGTCAACCGCATCCCACGCCGCTCCAGCCCAGTCTAGAGTGTACAACCTTGGCCAACAGGAGGCCATCAAACAGAGCGATGTGGTGACAGGTATGCGATAGTATATAGCTTTTGTTGCTTTTTATACTTCATACCTTATGCATTGCTTGTTAACCATTGATGTCCTAGGCTTTGTCCTGATCTTTAACTATCCGGCGAGAGCACTATTTGACACGGGTGCTTCACATTCCTTTCTATCGGAGGCCTTTATACAGCAACTTGGAGTGCCTTCGTCGTTTAGACAGGAACGATTAGATGTGATGCTACCCAAAGGGTATTCGATGCGCGCGGATCGAGGATGTGTGGTAAAGGTACGAATAGGGAGTCAAGACTTTGATTTGGAAGCACTGATACTCCCGCTTTCGGAGTTCGATGTAATCTTTGGTATGGACTGGTTGTCAGCGCAGCAGGCCTACATTGATTGCACGTCTAAGGAAGTCACACTGGGGCGGAAAACCGAACGTGCGACTACGTTTGCTGGTTTGCGTGGATCGAGCAAGACACTGATGTCTGCTGTCCAAGTGGTCAAGGCGGTTCGGCAAGGCGCAGAGTTATGTGTTGTGCTAGTGGGGGCTGCAAAGCCTCAACCCAGTTTGAGTGATGTTCCTGTGATTTCAGAGTATCCAGATGTGTTTCCGAAAGATCTTCCTGGGGCGCCACCTCAGCGAGAGATTGACTTCACTATAGAGCTGGTGTCAGGTGCCAAGCCTGTTTCACGCTCTACGTACCGAATTGCGCCAAAGGAGATGGCGGAATTGAAAGTTCAATTACAGGAGTTGCTAGAGCAGGGTTATATACGTCCAAGTACATCCCCTTGGGGTGCTCCGGTCCTTTTTGTGAAGAAGAAGGACGGAAGTCTGCGTCTATGCATTGACTACCGAGAATTGAACAAGCTGACCGAGAAGAACAAGTATCCGATTCCTCGAATCGATGACTTGTTTGATCAGTGTACAACCCTCATTCTCCGAGGGTGGACCCCCCCCAAGGCCACGTAGGCAGAAGTCAAAGTCAAAAAGGTCAACGCGGCAGACAAGCGTAAGAGCAGAAGACAGCCTAGGCGAGTAGGGGTACATTCGTGCGAGTAGCCCGGATACTCGCCAAAAGGTGGGCGACCATAGGTTATACTCGCCCATTTGCCCGGGGAGATCGCCTCAATGTCGCTAGTCGCCGGGCAGGGGCTGGGCTATAAAAACCCCCCCTACCCCTTGGTTTTCCTATAAATAGGACCCCAGGGGTACTTGGATTGGCACCTGGACTTGAGCTTTCGAAACCCTGCTCTTGCATTCTAGCATCTGTCGCACTTGGTCGCTACTCCCGGTACTAGCCAAGTCGGTGCCTTCCTCGTACCTTGCTCGGCCATTCTTTGGTCTTGGAGGGGAAGTCTCTTCGGAGCTTCTGGGTACGTGGTGGGACCTCCCTGCCGCAGCACCTGGGGTCTTGCGTGTTGCTCTTCTAGCTCTTCAGTAGTCGCCATCTTAGTCGTCTCGTTGGATTGTTGGGCGAGTAGCCTCCGGCTGCATCGGTCCGAATCTTGAGGTCAGGATTTTCCTGGCTTCAACACTTTGGTGCGGTGAGCGTGGATCGTAGTCGGAAAAGGAAAGTTCAGCAGGAAGTCGAGATGGTCGTAGGTGGCGACCATGAGGGGGTAGTCGGCAACTCGGCCGCGAGTGGCGAGTTCGTGACACTAGCGGTTCTCGAAGCCTTCGCACAGCGTATGGAGGGAGCCTTCGCGCAGCGCATGGAGGGGATCTTGCAAACAGCGCTTCAGCCGCGCGCCGAGGTCACGGCGACCTCGCCGCATCGTCCAGTTCCGTCCGAGGGAGGGAGTCCCCCTCGGCGAGCAGGAAAGGAGCACATGGAGGATGAAACCGAGCGACCAAGTAGGTCGCAATTCTACCAGCCAACCTCGCAAGGTATTCGCTTCCGCGAGCCGGGCGAGCAGGCGAGGTACCAGGATACTCGCCCATATGGCGAGTATGGAGGTAATACTCGCTAGGTTGAGGATTGTCGCCGGGCAGGAGGGAGGAGCCCCTTCTGCGAGGAGATCCTTGCCGCGCCAGTGCCAGAGGGGTTCAGGGACCCTGCCTTGAACTACTATTCAGGGAAGGAGGACCCCGTCAGGCACATCCAATGGTTCGAGGATATTGTCTCTATCCGAACCATGTCGGACGCCTTCAAGTGCAGGTTGTTTGCCATTACCTTCCGCGCAAAGGCCTGGGACTGGTTCCACCAGTTGCCCGCAGGCTCAATCTATTGCTTTGAAGACCTGTGTCGTGGGCTGACGACCCGGTTCGACACGGCACGGAAGCTAAAGAAGGAGGCCACGGCCCTGTTCTACCTCGTGCAAGGGCCAGATGAGGCATTGGGACCTTACATCGAGCGCTTCCAGGAGGAGGTTCTGCAAATCCAGGAGGTGGATAGCAACATCCTGTTGCTGGCCCTGACATTCGGCATCAGTCAAGGCCTCTTCAAGTTGGAGCTCAGTGAGAACCCACCCTACTCCTACGACAACCTCATTCAGAGGGCCAATAAGTTTGTCCGGGGAGAGGCCTCCAACCCCGACTTCTTGGCAAGGCTGGCACGGGTGACCAGAGGCGACCGTGGAGAGAGGGATGAGATCCCTGGAAAAAGGAAGAGAGAGGAGCCCCGAAGGGAGGAAAGGAAGTGGCCGGAGCGGCAAGAAGGGAAGAAGAAGGAGGAACTCAGGAGGAAGGAAACCGGGAGGATCGTGGAGAGAAGGCCCGTCGAGTCCCCTGAGCGTCATGAGGAGGAAAGACGCTACCAGGTCCCCGTCAACCGGCCACCTTGGAGGCCGGCTGGACGGCACCAGCGTCAGGACCAAAGGGGGAGATCCCCTGAAAGAAGGCCCTTTCGCCAGCCAGAGAGGCGTCAGGAGAGGAGGAGAGATGAAGCAATGGCGATAGCCGGGCGAGGCCGCCGTCAAGGAAGGAAGAAGCCGAAGCCTAGGAGGCGTCAAGCAGAAGAGGTTCCTCTCTACTGCGACTTCCACCAGGTGGGGGGACATGCCATGGCTGCCTGCCCAGACTTTTGGGAAGCCCGGAGGAGGTTGGCAGCAGGAGAAGCTGGAGGAGAGCAGAGGAGGATGGAGGCCCCTGCCGAGCCACAGGCAGGGCAGGCTGCAGTCGTTCGTCGGAGGAACGAGGATCGGGTCGACCAGGGAGGTCGGGGAGACCTGGGCCAGGGAGGTCGAGTTGGAGTAATCCACGGGGGAGCAGGGCTAGAAGCTTCCCGCAAGGGAAGCCTCCATCAGATCTACCGCAGGAGTGTCGCCTCGACCTCACAAGCACCGCCCCCGATGGAGGAGATTACCTTTTCCGAGGAGGACATGCTAGGGAACGCGAATCCCTTCCATGATGCCCTCGTGATTCAAGCCGCGGTGGAGGACTTCACCGTTGATCGAATTCTGATCGACAACGGTAGCTCTGTAAACGTCATCTTCAAGGGGACGTTTGACGGACTGGGAGTCGAAGCTGCCAGAGTTCGAGCATCAGATGGTCCCCTCTTCGGCTTCTCCGGAGAGAAGAAGGAGGTGGAAGGAGGAGCAGATCTCCTGGTAACACTCGGTGGCACCTCCATCAGCTGTCGATTTGTTATCGTCGACGCCCCGAGCTGTTACAGGGCCATCTTTGGGAGGCCGCTTCTCAACGCCTTCAAAGCCGTCCCATCCTCCTACCATCAGTGCTTGAAGTACTGTAAGGGAGACGTCCAGGTGAGGATCAGGAGCGATCCAAGAGCCGCTAGGGAGTGCTATCTTAGCGCCGTCAGTACCATCAGCTGGATGGCTGACGCGGAAGAGTTCGGAAGAGTGCTGGAGAGCCCGGCCAGGCTGGAAGTGGCTGAAGAGGTCGAGGAGATCGAGGTACTCTCTGCAGCGGGAGTGCCGGGGCTGCTGAAGATTGGCGGGTCGCTGAAGACCGAAGAGAAGATCGAGATGGCGGCGTGTCTGCAAAAGAACGTCGACATCTTTGCTTGGAGCGTAGCCGAGATGCCAGGAGTCGACCCTGAGGTTGCGTGTCATCGCCTCAACCTGGATCCCACTGTCCAGCCCGTCCGCCAGAAGAAAAGGAGAACCGCCACCATCCTCGCCAAGCCAATTAGGGAGGAGGTTAAAAAACTGCTCGATGCAGGTTTTGTGTCAGAGATCCAGTATCCAGGCTGGGTCTCCAATGTTGTAATGGTGACAAAGGCGGGGGGAAGCTGGAGAATGTGTGTGGATTTTTCCTTAATGAATAAAAGCTGCCCGAAGGATTGTTATCCCTTGCCTCGAATCGACGCGCTGGTTGATTCAGCCGTCGGTTTTTCTGTGATGAGTTTCCTTGATGCGTTTTCAGGATATCACCAGATCCGGATGCATCCCCCCGATTGCCGCGATGTCTCCTTCATCACCGACGATGGCTGCTACAGCTACAAGATGATGCCCTTCGGTTTGAAGAATGCAGGAGCTACCTATCAACGGATGATGGACCATATTTTCAAAAAGCAAAAGGGGAGGAACCTGGAAGTGTATGTGGACGATCTCTTGATCAAAAGCAAGAGTGTCCAGGAACACATAGCCGATCTGGTAGAGACCTTCGCGACGCTAAGAAGATTCAAGATGAGGCTCAATCCGACGAAGTGCGTCTTCGGAGCAGGCAGGGGAAAGTTCCTGGGACATCTCCTTACCTCGGAGGGAGTAGAGCCTAACCCCGACAAGGTTAAGGCGATCCTGGAGATGCCATCCCCGAAGACGATGAAGGAAGTCCAAAGGTTGACAGGAAGGCTGGCGGGTCTTAGCCGCTTCCTCTCTAAGGCCGGAGAGAAATGCTCTCCATTCTTCAAGACACTCCGCAAAGCGGAAAGCTTCGAGTGGTCCGAAGGATGTGAGATGGCGTTCGGGAAGCTGAAGGAGCAGTTGACTCAGACACCTCTCCTCTAGAGCCCAAAAGAAGGCGAAGACCTGCTCGTCTACCTGGGAGTAGGAGCAGAGGCGGTGAGCTCCGTTTTGGTCCGGGAGGAAGGAAGGAAGCAGTTACCCGTCTACTATGTCAGCCGGGTGCTGAAGAAGGCGGAGCTGAAGTATCCAATCCTAGAAAAGCTTGCCTTCGCCTTGGTGGTGTCGGCACGGAAGCTCCGGCCTTATTTTCAGGCTCACTCCATCCGAGTGGTGACTGATCATCCTCTCCGCAATGTCCTAGAGGGAGTGGAGCATTCAGGGAGGTTGGCGAAATGGTCGGTAGAACTCAGCGAGTTCGACATTTCCTTCTCTCCCCGAGTAGCGATCAAGGCCCAGGCAGTAGCAGACTTCTTGGCTGACTTCTCGGTGGAAGCAGAGCCAGGAGAAGAGGTGC
This sequence comes from Dactylorhiza incarnata, assembly GCA_033032865.1. NCBI lineage: Eukaryota > Viridiplantae > Streptophyta > Magnoliopsida > Asparagales > Orchidaceae > Dactylorhiza > Dactylorhiza incarnata. The sequence continues at coordinate 554,520 of JAWHQI010000181.1, read as the reverse complement.
TCAATCCCATTCCTTGGAAGTTGTTTGTTGATGGAGCTTCGGGCAAAAGCTCTGTAGGGGTGGGCATCGTGCTCGTCAGCCCGCAGGGAACAAGAATCGAGCAAGCCGTCGAGATCCTCTTCCCCGTCACAAACAACCAGGCAGAATACGAGGCCATAGTGGCAGGCTTGCGCCTTGCCAAGGAGCTGGGGATCCGTGATGTCCGGGCTTTCACGGACTCAATGGTGGTCGCATCGCAAATTCGAGGCGAGTTCGAGGTGCGCGACACCATCTTGCAGAAGTACCTGGTAAAAGTAAAAGGACTGATTGGAGGCTTCCAGTCTTTCTTCGTCGAACATGTGCCAAGAGAGGAGAACTCGGCAGCAGATCGCCTCGCCAAGTACGGGCCGAGGGCTGGAGGAACTATCACCGAGCTATTCCACCCATCCATTGAAGAGGGAGAGATAATGGAGATCGAGCAACGCCCCTCGTGGATGGGTCCCTTTGTAACCTTCCTGACCAGCGGCCAGCTTCCGGCGAACGGAGGGGATCAGCGAGGATTTCGGTACAAAGCGGCATACTACCTCCTGCAAGATGGGGAGCTGTACCGCAAGACCATCTCGGGCCCCCTGGCCAGATGTGTTTCCGAAGACCAAGTACCCCGAGTGTTGGAAGAGATCCACTCGGGAGAGTGTGGAAGTCATTATGGGACTCGCACTTTGGAGCAGAGGGTATTGAGGCATGGTTACTTCTGGCCTACTATCCGGAAGGATGCTGAGATCTTCTTGAAGAAGTGCCAGAAGTGCCAGCTCTTCGCCCCCCTTCAGTTGCAGCCGGCCCAGCAGCTCCGATCAATCATCTCCCCATGGCCGTTCGCCATCTGGGGGATGGACTTGATCGGCCCTTTCCCCCAAGCCAGTGGACAACGAAAGTTCGTTCTCGTCATGATCGACTATTTTTCCAAGTGGATCGAGGCCAAAGCCCTGGCCAAGACCACCTCTCAAGTCGTGAAGAACTTCATCTAGGGAGAGATCGTCTGCAGATTCGGGATCCCTCTCGCCATCATCACCGACAATGGTCCCCAGTTCGCCAGCTTAGAACTGGAAGACTTTTGTAAGCAGCTAGGAACTGACCTTCGGTTCGCCTCCTTACATCACCCGAGGAGCAATGGCCAAGTGGAGGCCGCCAACAAACTGATCATCAACCTACTGAAGAAGAAGGTGGAGAATCTAAGAGGTAATTGGGCGGACCAGCTCCCCTCGGTCCTGTGGGCTCTGAGGACCACTCCTAGCTCAGCCACAGGGGAAACGCCGTTCAAACTCTCTCACGGGTCAGAAGCTCTCATTCCAGTAGAGTTCGAAGTCAGAAGCCCAAGGGTGATAGCTGCGGAGGACGGAAGCGAAGAATGACGACTAGAGAATGAAGAGGTTCAAAAACTGTCTCTCGACTACATCGAGGAACTCCGAGATTTAGCTTCAGCCAGGCAAGAAGAGATCAAGCGCCGGATGGCAAAACATTTTAACAAAAATGTTCGCCTCAAACAATTCCAAGCAGGTGATCTGGTCCTGAAAAAGGTGGACGCAGCAGGAAGGTCTGCGGCCGTCGGTAAGCTCAACCCGAATTGGGAAGGACCTTTCATCATCCAAGAAGCACTCCTAACAGGAGGATACCGCTTGCAGAACCAGGAAGGCGAGCTGCTAGGGAGCACCTGGAGCGGCGATGACCTGAAAAGGTTTTATCCCTGAGGGGGAATGTGTATACCCCATCCTTGTAAATTCATTTCTTTGAAGAAAATCTGCATCTCCCTGAAACATGGGACGAGGCAGCTTCTTTCGCATCAACAAAGTTTTCATAATAAAGAAGTCAGGTGAAGTCAATCTCCACGCTAGGTTGGAAAATGAGCCTCCGACTTAACCCTCGAAAAAAAAACTCAGAACGGATGATGGGACAGTGCCTCGGGTGTGCGTTCCCTTAAGACCAAGCCTCTGCAATGACGGCCGAGATCAGCTCCCCCCTTGCATGTTGGCCGCGGTTCCCACCGACTGCATTTCTCGTCCGACTGTAGAGATTATACCAGGAATAAGTCTGGACGCCGACCTTCCGATTCGGCGAAGGGATGATCGATTTCACTAGCTCAGGGAACCCTTAAAAAAAAAGGCGTCGTGTACCCTCGAGAGCTAAAAAGCTCGCAGAAAAGCATTTCTTTTTTAAATTATTGTGTTAGATCATATGAGTTATTGTGCCTATAGTGTGCTTAACTCCCTGCTAAACTCATTGAGCAACAGGAAGCAGGTCCGATCCACATCCAGCATCCAAGTAGGATGGAGGCCTCGGGATGGTGTATCCCCTTGGATCTCCCCGACTGCCACTCCCTGCTTGACGACGTCCTACATCCATATTCGCCGCCGCAGGTTGGAAGACGAGCCTCCGACTTGACCCTTGTAAAACCTCAGAACGGATGATGGGACAGTGCCTCGGATGTGCGTTCCCTTAAGACCAAGCCTCTGCAATGACGGCCGAGATCAGCTCCCCCCTTGCATGTTGGCCGCGGTTCCCACCGACTGCATTTCTCGTCCGGCTGTAGAGATTACTAGGATAAAGTCCGGAAGCCGATATTCCAACCTGAGAAGGGGAGCGATCGATTCTACCGGCCAAAGGATGAAGACGTTCCGGCATCCAAGTAGGATGGAGGCCTCGGGAAGATGTGTCCCTCCAGGCCTCCCCAACTGCCCTTCCCTATCTCTTTTTCCCCAAAAAGTCCATTATTATTAAAAGAGTCTGATGAACTCTTCACTAGGTGCCAGGCAAGACCTTGAGAGCATGTGTCTCACGGTGCCCTCCAAGTAGCCTCCATTGAAGAAGGCGAGTATGTATGCGCAAGCACCTAGGCGAGTATGCAGGTACGAGCATCTAGGCGGTGCGAGCATCTAGGCGAGTATACATGTGCGAGCATGGATGTGCGAGTATACAGGTGCGGGTATGAAGGAGCACTCAATCTCGCCGTGACCCTAAGAGCCGAGCGAGCACTCAACCTCGCCCCGAGCCTAGGAGCCTAAGCGACATTCAAAAAAGAAAGGGATGCGAGCATCAAAGAAAAAGGCGAGCAAAATGATTATATTCGTTTACTGACGTAAATACATACACAAAAATGATTGTACAGATTTGCAAAAAGGAGACAGGCGACTATGCATCCTCGCCACCATCATCGGCGTCAGGATCGAGATCTTCCACATCATCAACCTCGTCCTCGGAATCGTCGTCGTCAGAATCGGTGGATGAGGATGAGAGATCTCGCATGGGGGAAGTGGATTCTTCGGCGAGTAATGTCGGGATGATGTCCATGACCGTCAGATGCATTGCCTCCGGCTTCAAGAAGCCATCAGCCTTCAAGCTGCTCAGGACCACCTTCCCGGTTGCTCGAGCGATCTCCCGGCGGATATGCGCCATATCATCGCCGACTATCCGGATCTGCTTGCCCACCCTGGAGGGGCCCGCCGACGAAGGCTGTTGCTCGGCAGGCCGAGTTTCCAACTCAGCGATTCGCACTTGGGCGGCCTCCAAGGATTGCCGAGTATCCTCCAGCTCCTTCTCGGCCTGGGACAGCCTCTTTGCCGACTCCAGCTCGGCGGCCTGCAGCGAGCGAAAAGAAGAAGGTTAGTTTAAATAAGTTTGCAAGGTAGCGAGTATCCCAAAACGCGAGTAAAGTCGCATCGGTGAGTACCTCGAACTCCTTAATTCTGTTCGCCATGGCGATCATCTTCGGGCCCTGCACCTTGATCATCTGCTCATATTCGAGCAGTTTCCTCGCCGTTGCATGCCCAAGCTCGACAGCCCGCAGGTTGGCTCGCGAGCTCTGATGGGCGAGATATTCGGCCGAGACCTCTTGCAAGGATTCGGCGTCCGCGCGACCATAGAGGGCGAACGAAACGTCGAACGCCTCGCCCGCATCCTCCCAATCCTCCGACCAGGCGGGGAGGTTGGTGCTCAAGGTCACTTCATGGGCTCGCTCAGCCCAGGACACCAAAGGGCGACCATAAGCATCCTCGCTGCCCCCACCTTCGCCGAAGAGAGGATGGCCGCTAGGCTCGCCCGCCTCCGATGGATCGGCCCTCGCTTTCAGATCCCTCCTGGCGACCTCCTTCTTTCTCCCAGGCTCGACGGATTTTGCCTTGGCTTTCCTCTTCTTCGAAGGCCCAGCATCATCGCCGGCGACCTCCTGATCATCGCCGCCGGGCGACAAATCAACCAAGGCAGGGGTCCCCGCCTTTGGCGCCAAGGGAAGAAGCTCGCTCGGCAAAGAGCGAGTAGCTACAACAAAATATAAAGAGAAAAACGTTAGACACCGGGTGAAGACGAATTGGCGAGTATGACCTAATGCTCGTTTAGGCGACTACCTTCACCAGGGAACACCTCCGCGAGCTCATCTACTCGCCTCCTCCAGAAGATGACATCCAGCCGGCGACCTCGGAAGCTGTCGAGTAGCTTCTCCCGGCTTTCCTCCAGGTAAGGAGGGAAGAACGCACTCTCGGCCGGCTGGAAAGAGGAAGTCGGCACGACGCCAAAGTCGCCCTTAATGACGACTATGCGCTCCGTCCAGCGATGGTTCTTGTTCGCCGTACCGACTAGGGTGCAGACATGGCTGCACAAAAAGACAACGCCTTCGCCAGTGGCGCCAAAGTGGAATACTCGCCGGAAGACGGAGAGATCAAAGGCGATCCCCTGATCGCGCAAGTAGCAGAGGAACCCCACAATCATCGCCACTCCGTTTGGATTGATCTGCGCCGGGACTATCCCGTGGTAGCGGAGGATCTGGCAAACCTCCGGCCACAAGGGTAGTCGCAGGCCGACTTCAAAGTGGCGGATGGGAAAGACCAACTCGGTCGCCAAGAAAGAATTCAGGCGTTCATCCTCACAAGGGAGCCTGGCGACATATCCCGGCGATAAGTACTTGGCGGAGAACTCCTTCAAGTCGCTCGGCCGAGTAATCGGCTTCTTGAAGGAATTTGCCTCGAAGTTCTTCGCGTGACTTGCACGGCGAATAGCTGCATCGTCAGCCATCCAAGAGTGGAAGGATCGAAGAAGCGAGTAGCGAAGGGCGAGGAGAGGAGCAATCGAGAGATAGTCGCCAGAAGAAAGGGAAGATCGTCAAGAGAGTAATAAATACGTATCCACCCCCCCTATTTATAGTACTCGACAAAGCTTGGCTTCCCGCGTACGCCACCGCGAGTGCGAGTAGGAGGTGGCGCATATCGAGGAAAAGTCGCCAAAACCTGGGATGCGCGTCAAATCACTGATGTCGAACGAGCGAGCACCTGCATCGAACTTTTAGGATACTCGCAACCTCAACACGACATCTAACAAATACTCGCGGAAACAAAAGACAAAAAAGAAAATCAAGACATCACAGCAAACGGGAAAGACAACAAAGGCGATATTCATACTCGCCAAATACCAATTTAGTTAAAAGAAATCAAATAGTTCAGCATTACAAACATTTGCCAGAAGGCGACAAGCGACTACAAAAGGAAAAAAAGGGCAGGATCCTAGGGGTTCGGTTGAGCATCGGGAAGTTGTGGTTGTCGCCCAACCCAGCCCAAACCACGAGCTCTCTTGAAATGCTCGAAGGCCACGGACATCGCATCCTCGCCTTGTCGCAGCTGTTCCTCCATCCTCGCCAGACGACCTACGGAGCCCATGCTCGCGCGCATCCCCACCAGCTCGTCATGATGCAGCTGCTGGCGATGATCCATCCTGCCCACCCGGCGCTCCAGCTCGCCGACAGACTGAAGGCGAGATTCTACACTAGCCAGGCGAGTTTCTAACTCTTCCAGCCGTAATGCTCGGACCTCCAGCTCGGTCAGACGACGCTGGGAGTCAGCAGCCGCCAAGAGCTCTATTCGCGCTTCAACCGCGGTCAGACGCCGATGAGACTCGCTGATCGCTAGCCGCTCCAACTTCGCCTCCAAATCCAGGATGGCGCGAGTAGCCCTCTCCTGATACTCGCGAGAAGGAAGCCCGACGGCGTCGACCAGAGCCCCGATAGGGGTAGGGGCGCGAGCTGCAGGAAAAGACATGGAAGCAAAATCTTAGTGACGAGTAGCGAGAAGACTCTTCTTAGAAGATACTCGAAAAAGCAGCGACTCCACTTACCAGGCCGATAAGCCTCACTCCGCGAATCGCGGCGAGGACTCCGAGATGGTCGGCGAGGAGAGCTCCTTCCCCGATGCGGGGACGGACTGCGACGAATGCCATCTCGCCGGTTCGAATGTGAACCGCCGATGTGCTCCCTGCTGGAGGACACATCACCCCGACCGCGACCATCCACTGGTCACCCTCCCCCTCTGGGAGCGAAGAAACCAGAAGATCCCGCCATCCCACCTCGACGCGAGGATCCAGCCGGATGAGCGGTAGGAGCCGAAGAAGACAGGAGGCGGCGATCATCTTGCATGTCGGCCGGAGGAGGAAACGGAGGAGGTGGAGGAAGTTGGTCCGCAGGTAGTTGCGAGCTACTCGCCACCTCAGGTCGCTGCAAAGGCGGTGGCGGCGGAAGAGGATTGCTCGCTGAAGGAGTTCTCTGCTCGCTCATCGGCCTCTTGTCTACCGCAGAGCTATGAAGGATTCGCACCGATCCGCCCTGACGAGTTCCTCCCCCAGCCGTGTTCAGGACCATAGGCGAGGATCGTAGGGGAATGGCGCTCAGAGGCTCCTGCCGAGCATCGGCGAGAAGCGTATCTGCGAAGTAATGCAGAAAACGTCAGAGACCAGCCGACATTTGGGCGACTAATAAAAGTGGCGAGTAGGTAACTCTCACTTTGCGCAGGAGTAACTTCAACCGGATCTTGAGCCGAGATCCTCGCAGTGCTCGCCTCTGGAGCAGTATTCGGCAAAGGAAGATCAGGAGCAGGCGAGCCACCTGACTGGCCGAGACCCAAATCGGCGAGCACCTGCTGAGTAGTGCCGACCTGGGAATCAGCGACATTTTCGGAGGCGTCGACACTCTTCTTCTTCTTTTTCTTTTTCTCCTTCTTCTTCTCCAGGCGCTTCCTCTTCCGGGAAGCGAGGAAGTCTTCGAGCTCAACATCGCGAGCAGGCTTCCGCAACGGCGGCAGCAAACTGGCAAGCTCGGCCAAATCCGCAGCAGCTTCCTCGGCAATACTCATCGACATCTTGAAGCGAGAACCAAAGAAACCTTGGCGTCAGAGACCCCTCCCCCTCTATATATAGGGCTGGGGAGTCAAAACAGCGGGATGCCAACTACGCACTGATACTCGCCCAAAAGACAGCTCGTCGAATAAGGGTTGGATGATTCTTTCCGAGCAACTACATTACTCGCAAAGAGCGGGGATTGTGTACAACCCTCATTCTCCGAGGGTGGACCCCCCCCCCCCCCAAGGCCACGTAGGCAGAAGTCAAAGTCAAAAAGGTCAACGCGGCAGACAAGCGTAAGAGCAGAAGACAGCCTAGGCGAGTAGGGGTACATTCGTGCGAGTAGCCCGGATACTCGCCAAAAGGTGGGCGACCTTAGGTTATACTCGCCCATTTGCCCGGGGAGATCGCCTCAATGTCGCTAGTCGCCGGGCAGGGGCTGGGCTATAAAAACCCCCCCTACCCCTTGGTTTTCCTATAAATAGGACCCCAGGGGTACTTGGATTGGCACCTGGACTTGAGCTTTCGAAACCCTGCTCTTGCATTCTAGCATCTGTCACACTTGGTCGCTACTCCCGGTACTAGCCAAGTCGGTGCCTTCCTCGTACCTTGCTCGGCCATTCTTTGGTCTTGGAGGGGAAGTCTCTTCGGAGCTTCTGGGTACGTGGTGGGACCTCCCTGCCGCAGCACCTGGGGTCTTGCGTGTTGCTCTTCTAGCTCTTCAGTAGTCGCCATCTTAGTCGTCTCGTTGGATTGTTGGGCGAGTAGCCTCCGGCTGCATCGGTCCGAATCTTGAGGTCAGGATTTTCCTGGCTTCAACAATCAGCTAGTGGGTTCAACTGTGTATTCAAAGTTGGATCTCAAGTCCGGCTATTACCAGTTGCGAATTCGGGATTGTGATATCCCCAAGACAGCATTCAGTACTCGCTACGGACACTACGAGTTTACAGTGATGCCGTTTGGATTGATGAATGCACCGTCAGTATTTATGGATCTGATGAATAGGACCTTTCGAGAGTACCTTGATCGGTTTGTCATTGTCTTCATTGACGATATCTTGGTGTACTCTCAGTCTGAAGAAGAGCACGCGATACATTTGCGCGAAATTTTGGAAACCCTGCGACGTAGTCAACTATATGTCAAGTTCTCTAAGTGCGAGTTCTGGCTAGCCTCAGTGGCGTTCCTTGGTCATGTTGTTAGTGGCGAGGGTATCGCAGTGGATCCGACAAAGATTGATGCAATCCAGAAGTTGTCCGTTTTGGCGACAGTAGCGGAAGTCAGGAGTTTCCTTGGACTTGCCGGCTACTATCGGCGCTTCGTGGAGAACTTTTCGCGGATCGCTCTACCTCTCACCACCTTGACGAGGAAGGATCAGAAGTTCGTTTGGTCACCAGAGTGTGCACGGGCTTTTGAGGAACTGAAAAGGCGTCTGACCACAGCACCAATTCTGCGTTTGCCATCTGGTGCAGAGGGTTATGAAATTTACAGTGATGCGTCAGGGAGCGGCTTAGGCTGCGTACTTCTTCAGCATGGTCAAGTGATCGCTTATGGCTCTCGTCAGTTGAAAGTGCACGAGCGGAATTATCCGGTCCACGACTTGGAATTGGCGGTCGTGATCTTCGCTCTAAAGTTGTGGCGGCACTACTTATATGGTGTGAAGGTTGACATCTTTACAGACCATAAGAGCCTTAAGTATCTGTTACTTCAGAAGGAGCTCAATATGCGACAACGAAGGTGGATGGAGTTCCTGGGAGACTACACTTTTGATATACATTATACTCCCGGAAAGGGGAATGTCGTCGCAGATGCTTTGAGCAGGAGGGCTTATGCACAGGCCAACTGGATTCAGATGTATGATCCACGTCTGATCAGGGACTTGGAAGCCTTGGAGATCTCCTGTGTGGAGAGGAGTTCTAGTGCGAGTGCGTGCTTAAACTGGACGGAGGTGCAATATGACCTCGCAGATAGAATACGACAAGCCCTAGAGCTTGATTCGAGCATGCAACGCTATTTGGCAGAGTCTGAAGTTGGGACTGCTGCAGAGTTTGTCTTAGACGACGGTCTAATGTGGAAAGACGGTCGGTTGTGCGTCCCAAACGTGGGTAAGTTACGGAAAGAATTGATGTACGAAGCACACTTTACAAAGTACTCAATTCACCCAGGGAGCACAAAAATGTACCAAGACATGAAGAAGCTGTTTTGGTGGCCAGGTCTGAAGAAAGACATCGCCTTATACGTGGCAAAATGCAAAACTTGCGCACTTGTGAAGGCGGAATGTCAGAAACCTGGAGGTTTCCTGAAGTCGTTGCCAGTACCGAAATGGAAATTTGACGATATTTCTATGGATTTCGTGCACGGTTTGCCGAGATCGCAGAGTGGGAATGATGTTATTTGGGTGATTGTGGATCGCTTGACGAAGGTAGCCCACTTTATTCCAAACCGGCGGGACGATTCAGTAGAAAAGTTAGCAAAACTTTATGTGGATAGTATTGTACGATTGCACGATGTGCCCTGTAGCATCGTCAGTGACCGAGATGGGCGCTTTACTTCGAAAGATTGGAGGTTAATCCACCAGTTGTTAGGTACAAAGCTGAAGTTTAGCACTGCCTTCCACCCTCAGACGGATGGACAGACTGAACGTACAAACAGAACTCTGGACGATATGCTCCGAATGTGCGTCCTGGATTTCGGCAAAAAGTGGGAAGATCATCTTTACATGATCGAATTCGCTTATAATAACAGCTATCAGGCAAGTATAAAGATGGCACCCTTCGAGGCCCTCTATGGTAGAGCTTGCCGCACTCCCTTAGCTTGGGCAGAGACAGGCGAGACAAAGCTGTTTAAGCGAAAAGAAGTCGAAGATGCAAATTCGGCTATACAAACAATCCGGGAGAGGTTGTTGATTGCTCAAGATAGGCAGGCAAAGTACTACAATGCTAAGCACAGAAACGTCGAGTTCCCCGTGGGCGACTGGGTTTATCTCAAGATCAAACCTTTCAAGGGTGTGTCCCGGATTCGGCGCTTGAAAAAGCTGAGTCCAAGATACCTTGGACCGTTTGAGATACTGGAACGTGTTGGCGAAGCTGCCTATCGACTCGCTCTTTCGACAGAGTTGAGTGGTCTGCACGATGTGTTCCATATATCGGTGTTAAGGAAAGCTGTACCAGAGCCTAGCCAAGTGCTTGTAGCTAGTCAGGTGTCGGTCGATGATGGGCTGAAGATGCTGGTCACGCCTATTTGCATCGAAGACACTGATGTCAAACAGCTGCGGAATAAATTGATCAAAATGGTCAAAGTCCGCTGGAACAACTGCGGCCGTGAGGAACTTACATGGGAGCGCGAACAAACTATGCGTGAGGAGTTCCTCGAGCTGTTCCGTTGAGGTACAAGTCGTATTTTGTATCTTTTTGATTATTTGCACTGTTAGGATTTCGGGACGAAATTCTTTTAAGTGGGGAAGAATTGTAAGACCTCAAATTTCATGTGCACACAAAATCAAAGTGAGTTGAAGTCATGGAGCTAACGTCAGGCGCTAGTGCTAGCGCCGGCGGTAGCGTCCCTAAGCGGTACCGACTTTGTCGCTAGCGCCAGCGCTAGCCACTAGCGCCGGCGGTAGCGGGAAATTCTTATATACCTCAAAATCCGACTCTTCAGCTCATTTTTCTCTGAGAGCCTTTGCAGTTCTGAGGGCAGAGAGCTGGGAGTAGGGAAGGAGATCCGTTGGAGTTGAGTTTTCGTCGTGCTAGGAGGGATTTGAGAAGAAGCGTCTGCGTGCGTGTGCCACCGCGGATTCCAGCCATTTCCCTCTCAGTTCTATGGCGCCAAAACGATCAACTAGGGTAACGATTCTCCTCCCTAGTCTTTGGACATGCGCGTCCTTTGATTTGCATGAATTTAGGAAGACTTCTACTAATTAGTAGATTGGATCTTCCGGTGGGATGAAGTTATTCCCCCACAAATTGCATATAGAGTCCGGAACGGTAGTACGGGCATAGGCATGCTGTGTGAAGCTCATCTGGACAAGTCGAGCCGGATTGGTGATGTTTTATTGCGTGTAAAGTGCCGGAGAAAAGTCCGTGTACCTGTTGTGGTTCGGGTCTTGTGTACTGTGTTGTACAGCAAAAGGACCTGGAAGTGTTTCACAGGCAGTACCCGAAGTTTCGTAGCAGAACTAAGTTCTGTTACTAGCGTCGGGCGCTAGCGATAGCGCCGGCGGTAGCTCCAAGTGAGCTACTAGTGTTGTTATCTGGAGGTGTTTTCCCAGAGGTAGCAGAACTGACTTCTGTTACCAGTGCCGGGCAGAACTGGGTTCTGTTGCTAGCGCCGGGCGCTAGCGTTAGCGCCGGCGGTAGCGCCCAGCATACAGATTGCGTGTTTCCGTGCTACCTAAAGTCCTGAGGACTGGAGATGTAGCAGGAGAAGCTGTGGAATTTGCAAAGCCCAGCTTTAAGTGATGGGTATTAGGTGAAGCTTACCCGTATCGTGCATAGTTGAAGCGCAGTATTTGAGCACGGGCCTAGCTGATCCGAACCCTCCCATAGTGGTGGTGAAGAGGTCGCCCCTCGGTGCACCGGGCTATGGAAGAGTGCCGTAACTTCGTGTGTACGGACTAGCTCAAATTGCTTGTCTAAGTTGAAATAGGACTTAGCGTGATGGCGTAACTCAGGGAGTATGCCAAAGTGTGTCTTGAGAGCACGAAGCGGGTGGCTTGGTATGCCTCCGTTGGTGTTGTTTGCGGATATATATATATATATGCTGTTGACTCTTACTTGCAGGGAAGGAGCACCGCCGCCCCGAGTTTGGGGTGGGGTCGTTATAAATCTTGGTCAGCTAAAGCTGACCGGTTACTTGTTTTCCCACCACTTGGTGGATTTGCTTATACAGGTCCCGGTGAGACTAGCGGGAGATAGCGGGCTGAAGCCCCTGCTGCTGTGCTGTGCTGGCCCTTGAATGTCATAGCTTTTCTTTACCTTTTTGTTCATGTGTGGCCGGCCTGCGTGCCGATGTCTGGAAGCCACCTTTATGATGTAATCAAACAATGTAAATAACTGTTTATGTATTTCATTCCTAGTAGAGATGTGGACATGTTGTACACTGGTTTTAAATGAAAATATATATGCTTCCGTTATGCGACTCTGGTGCTGAGATAGTTATGTCTTTAACTGTTTAATGCTAATTTTAGTACCGCGCTCTTCTGTTCATTTCATATGGCGTGGGGTCCCGGCCGGACCTACTGTTATATGCTATGTAACAGGGAGGGTGTTACATTTAGTCTACTCAAAGGTGGTGAATCCGGTGTGAATCTGACGGTAGTGTAGGGATGTGTGTAAACGGTTGCTAGGCTCGTATTGCTCGAGTCGGGAGGAAGAATTATCTTTCTCGGTGGCTAAGAACTTGCCCCAAGCGACTCTTGAAGCATTGATATAGGTTAGTTCAGTACGTGAGCGTGATGTAGGCCATCATTTTGGCCAGGTTGAGATTTGTGTACCGTTCCTATCATATATTCCTTGCTAGCCCCTTTGTGCCTACCCCGTTCTTTGATTCAGCTCCACCGCTCTCTCACCAAAGCCAAAAAGCCGATCTTAGTCGCATACCCAAAGTCAAGCTTTAGCTGTGTTCATAGTTTTCTTTTGGGGTGTTGATGTGGTGATGTTGATTATGGAAATGTGGATGTGCTTCATTTGAATATTTGCTGAAAATGTTGTGAAAAGAAAAAAAATTAGAAAAGAAAGAAATGAGAAAAGAAAAAATCTATAATTTCGATTGAGAAAAGAGTTTAATTGAAAATCTTCTTAAGATTTGCATTGGGAGTAGGCGGTGCACACACCCATGTTTTTAGGTTCAAGTCTTGGGGTGTGGTGCACCCGCGCTTTTAGTGGTTGTTTGGTTAGCTCTTTTACATGAGTTCATTTGGGTTAGGTGCGTAAGCCTTCAAGTTTATCATTGTTTATCCTACCGCAACCCAAGCCCCATCTCTGTCCTAAAGTCCTACTGACTCACACAATGAACTAATCGAGTGTTGTGGAGAGAGTGTGAACGGGTGAGCTTATGGCCACCGACATTGATGGATTTCAATGGAGATTATTCCGAGCACCGATCTTGAGCAATTCTTACCTCAGCGATCAGTTTACTTTCTTCCTACGCATGGCCGGACGATTCATCGAGATTCGACTTTTGAGTAGAAATAGTATATAATTACGCTCTTAGATTTTTACAAACTATTTTGTATAATTAAAAATTCTTTTTATTGCATTTCTACGCGCGCGAGCATGCGACTTCGCATGGTACTCCGCATTTGCAATTGTTAAGCCAGCTATTCCTTTTTCTCGTCCACATAAGGGATGATTTGCTCGGGACGAGCAAATGGTTAAGTTTGGGGGTGTGATGAGTCCGATATTTATAGTGTTTTATGGACTCATCCTGGCTAGTTTTCACTCATGTGCACTTCACTTTCAAGCCTTAATTGCTTGTATTTCACTCATATTCACTTTCACTCTAAGTGCACTCTTTTGACCCGTTTTGGTGTGCATTTGCGCTCCATGTTGTTGGGGGTAAGCACATGGTGCTCCCCAACCCTTTTTCTGTATCTGGATTGAGCTGGAGGGGTATTCTTAGCTGTGTGATTCTTGTGTTGATTGTTGTGCAGGTGGATGGTTCATCCATTTTGCCCAGATTTCATGTCTGCATGAATCGCACGATCGTGCGTTTCCTTGACGCACGATCGCTCCGATCGTGGGCGGTCATCTGCGGCTCAGAATGGTGGTCTGTCCCTGATCGTGCGATTTGTTCACGCAAGGGCAGTTCGCCCGTGCGTGAAGGAAACGCACGATCTTCTGTTGTTTGCAAGTTTTCGAGCTATCTGGATTTGCCCGTGCGTTTTTACACACGGTCGGCTTCGACCGTGCGTGAGTAAAACGCATGGGCGCTCTGCTTCGTCTTCCTGGGCTTCCTGCTTCTTTAATAACGCACGGTCCACGCACGGTCATGCGTTCGACCGTGCGTGGCCATTTTTCCGACTGTTTACTATTTAAAAGCAGGAATTCTGCCCTAAAAAAGGAGAGAACTTCCAGCCCGCCATTTTAGCTCTAGCTCCACCTTTTTCGTCGCTCCACCACCGCACACTCTAGGAGAAGCTCCGGCCATCGTTTCCTTGCAAATCCAACGCTAAAGCTTCCTCCTCGGCCTCCTCCATCATCCTCGAGCTCAAGAGCTCCATTCCAAGATAATTTCTGTTGCATTCAAGGGTTCTCCGGCGAGAGCTAGCTTGAGCTATATTACGAAGAAGACGGGTAACGTGGAAGAAGGTGACAGCTCCTCTGAACCCCGGACGGCAACTGAAGACCGAGCTCGAACGAGGCGTGACAAACCTACGATTCCGGCCGTGAATCTTCAGCGAGTCTTCGAGCTTGGGTTTACTCTTTCCCCCTTGTATTGTTACTGTTATTTCTTGTGGATGTATGTGTTAAGAATGATGATCATAAACCGTTTGTTAGTGTTAATGTTAATTTCATGTTTGTGAGATTTATTGCGGTTTATGTGAGTTGAGGAGCGCCCCATTCCACCATCCACTCCATCGCTACGTTGTGTGCTGCACTAGCAATTGTTAGTTGCGTGCTTAGTGACGAGGTGCTTACGACCCTCACTCCGCCGGTTCGAATCATCCATCCGCAAGCCTTCTCGTTCATTCGCAAGCCTACTCGTACATCCATCAAGCCACGCAATGATTGCGACCCGCATAATTAATTTAGCTCTCTTTTATTTTGTCTTTCAAAACCAATCAAAACCCCCATTTAAAACCTTAGAAATCTTTATAATTGATTCCCCTAACGAGAAAATCATACACCCCAACTTGCAGTCCTTTGAGAACGATATTCGGGGAGTCTCTCCCAACTTTTATTATTTGTACGACCGGTACACTTGCCGTAAGCGCATCAAGTTTTTGGCGTCGTTGCCGGGAATTTGCGCTCCATGTTGTTGATAAAGAAAAATTCATTTTTTTTGGGTGCATGAAAGAAATTAAGGCTTGAAAGAAAAAATTTCATGTTGCCGGGGATTTGCGCCTACGCTCATAAACTTGATCATCACCATGAAATATTTTTGGCTTGACAAACCTAGATTCCGGTCGTGAACCTCCGATGAGTCTCCGCCCTTTTGGTTGTAATCTCACCCCCTTCATCTTGTAGTATTTTATATCTTGATTACTTGGTTGTATTAACGATGATTGCTAAACCCTAATATGCATTTTAGATTATTTCATTTCTATGTGAAATTACTTTGTGATTTATGCAAATGAGGAGCGCCCCCATTTCATCTTCCATCCGCATTACCCTCCATTCCATTCTGTGAGCCTACTCTTCCATCACGCAAGTCTACTCTTCCACTACGCAAGCCTACTCGTCCACTCCGCTTGACTACTCTTCCATTCTGTAAGCCTACTCGTCCATCCACGTTGCGAAGCGGTGCTAACGGCCCGTATAATCCACCTCATTTCCGTCGGTGCGAACAACTTCATCCGCTTGCCTACTCATCCATCCGCCTAGCGAAGCAGTGCATAGCGGCCTGCATAGTCTCCATTCACCTTGCGAAGCAGTGCATAGCAGCCTGCATAGTAATTTAGTAGTTAGTTTTATTTCATTTTCCACAATCCAATCCAACCCTTCTGCAATCCATCCGACTTAAAGGACTTCGATCTCAAGTCCCTCCTCGATAGATAACTCCACCATACTGTGTTCCTTGAGAGATCGATACTTGGGGAAATTCACCCATTTTATTACTTGAACGATCGGTGCAATTGTCATAGTGCATCAAGTTTTTGGAGGCGTCGTGTACAAAAGAAAAATTCACGGGAGAGACTCTTATGAGTGGAGAAAATACGGTAAGGGAGAGACATCCCGTGTTGTTGATAACATGAAATTTTACCAAAATCCAACGCATCAACCCTAAACCCTTTTCAACACCTCCATCTTTTTGAACCATCTTTTATCACTGCGGGAAATATCTTAATCGCTCAACTTAATAACGAAGTCATTTGTCCTTCTTGCACTGCTAAATTTAAGCTCCATATACTATGTCTTTACCATGCTCAACCTAAAACTCTTCTTTTCTAAAGTGTCTTGTCAAGATTCAAGTTTCGCGTTTACACCATCGCGCGTCTCATCGACCAAAATGATATCATCCGCAAACAATAAACACCAAGGTAATGTTTGTTGTGTTTACCCAGAAGACCGCTTCCAATAGAATGATTCGCAGACCGGGCGGTTTGAAGATACAAGTCGACCGGCTCAGGTTTTACAAGGTCCATCAACACCAACTAGCACAGGCCGGGCGGTCTGACATAATTCAGATCGCCTCCAAGTACTAAAGATAATTCAGGCCCAAGTCCAACAGGGCAAGTCGCGGTCTCAAGTCGGAGACCGTGCGGATTGTACCATAGAGACAAGCCAAGGTTCGAGATCAAAGAACAAGCCGCGGTCTCAAGACGGAGACCGCTCGGATTGCATCGTCACCTTGGTCGCGTCATCCTCAGCCTCTGGTCAGACAGGTCGAAAGGGCAAGCCGCCAAGCCGCGCGGCTTCTTTCTTTCCTTCTTTTTGTATCCCGTCACCGCCTGCCCGTTTCTCCTGTACCCGGGCAGGCGGTTATTTTATCCCTGCCCGTTCGGGCAGGCCCCCAAGCCTATAAATAGGGGGCGGCACTGTTCCCAAGACACGCACACTCGAATCCAGGAGCTCGCTTGTTTGAGCTGCGGTCTCGAGTTTCCCGTCTTGGGGACTGTCTGACCGGCCGGCTTCTCTTTTCCTACACTTGTAACCGCTGTAACCGCCTCATTTTAATCAAAGGAAAGCCCGTCACAGGAGTGGCATTCGCCGTGACGGGCGAAGTCTGGCCTTGACCACTGCTAGCGGTCTCATTTTCCCCACCTAAAAAGTAACCGGCAACCCGCAGCCTCCGATTTCCTTCGGAGGTGCGATTTCGGACTCAACAGAAACACGCGACCTTCATATCGCGGATTGTCGGTGAAATCCTCACTACAATGTCAGACTGTCAGTTCCCCCTTGGAGACCGCTCCAATCACAGCGAGGACTCTTTGTGGGAAGCCCTGGAGCAATCAAGGAGAGAAGTCGAGCGGGCTCAGAGGGCCACTGATCAGCGACTTGAAGCAATCAGTCAGACTTTAGCAATGCTAACCGAGCGGCTAGTTCCACAGCAAGCCGCGGCTAATCAGGCGGTGACCCCGGTCCCTCCTCCACCTCCTCCTTACCCGCTACCACAAGCCGCTAACTTCCAGCCCCAGCAAGAATACTTTGCGGCTAGGCAAAACTTCTATCAAGAAGCCGCGCACAGCATGCCGGCTCGGGTCCTCGACTTCCAGAGGGCGGCTTATCATGCTGCCCACGTTTCCTACCCGCAAGAAGGCGCGGCCCATCATTCCTACCCGCCAGAAGCTGCGGCCCGATCCTCTTACCAAGCGGCTTGCACGCGATTAGCCGCAGTTCCGGCGACTTATTATCCTGCTCCTCTATATGAAGATATGGAAGAAACTTCTCTCTTTGTGGACGAAGTCCGAGGGGAACCAGCCCCTAATAATTTCAGAGAGCCTCGCCTGCCAGCTTTCAATGGGAAGACTGATCCCACGGTTCATTTACAACCCTTGATTCAGCCATCGCTCTCAGGACCTTGACTGATGCAACTAAGTGCAAGCTTCTTGTGACCTCCTTTGAAGGACGAGCAAGGGAGTGGTTTTACGGGTTGCACCCCAGGTCAATCCGTTGTTTCGCTGAGCTACGAAGGGAATTCCTGCTGAGATTCTCTACCTCAAAGAAGAGAAAAAGTGGTCCGGCGGCCCTTTTCGATATAAAACAGCGGGAAGACGAGACGTGGGCTCGTTTCGTAGACCGCTTCCAGAAAGAGATCATGGAGGTCCAAAATGTGGATCCGGAGCTGTATAGGGTCGCCCTCATCCATGGCTTAAGAGAGGGCCCCCAAAAATTTGAAGCAAATATAAGGGAGCCTAGGACTTATTAGGAAATGATAAGTTTGGCAAATATGTTTATCAGAGGAGAGAAGAGCAATCCGGGCTACGTCGCAAAGCTGGTAAGCGACAAGGAGCAGTCAAATCCGTCCTTCCATCATCCGCCAACAAATCAGCCCCACTTTGAACCCCGTTCCCAAAGGGGGAGAAACTACAAAAATAAGCAACCATTCATGGGCCATCAGCGGTTTCAAGATCAGAAACCACCGTTGGCCGTCGCTCCCGCTCCATCCGCTCCTCTTCCGCAAATCATGCCGGTATACTTACAGCAGTATACCACTCAGCCACCTCCAGTCATTCCATCCACTCAATATGATGACTCGCAAGAGTCATTCACTCCCTTAAACGTCACCATGGACGAAGTGGTCCAGATTCTGCAAAAGAGGTCAGATTTCAAAAGGCCTGCTCCTCTGAAGTCGGATATCCGCAGTCGAAATCCGAACCTTTATTGTGAATATCATAAAGAAGGGGGGCATCTAACCGAAGACTGTCGGGCCCTTCGTTTGCTTATAGAGAGACTCCTTGGAGAAGGAAAGCTCCGGGGTCTAGTTCGGAAAGATGCAATTGCTGAGCCAATTGTCGAGAAGAGAAAAGAGAAAGAAACAGTATAAGTAACCTGGGAATGCGCCGACGTCGAAGACGCCGGCTGTTATGGTGACATCCATCCTTCTACCGAATGCGTCGAAGTCAATGATGTGGGTCCCTTAGGGGACATCTATTGTATTCATGGAGGAGCTGGAGCGGAATCATCTCGCAAATCCAACATCACGAGAGTTTTAAAGCAGGAAGTAGCAGCCACTACAAGTTCTCCTCCCGAAAGCACTATTGTCACCTTTGGTCAGGATGACCTTCCCCCCAATGCCAATCCTTTCGACGATGCGGTGGTCATCAAGGCCGTCATCGAAAACTATACTGTCCACAAGATTCTGATTGATTTCGGCAGCTCCGTCAATCTCCTTTTTCGCCCGACTTTCGAGGCCCTGAAGACCGGAAAGCCTTTGCTTTCCACCGACGGGCCCCTCTACGGTTTTTCTGGGGAGAAGAAGGAAGTAGAGGGTTCAGTAAAGCTCCTGGTCTCTCTTGGAGGAGTAATAAAGTTAATCAATTTCGTGGTAGTGGATGCCCCGAGCAACTACTGTGCCATCTTCGGGAGGCCGATTCTCAATGCATATAGGGCAGTAGTGTCTACATTTCACCTTGCCCTCAAGTTCGTTGCCGAAGGAAAGCAGTATCGGGTCAGAAGCAACCCAAAGGTGGCTCGGGAGTGCTACGTCCGAACTGTCAACATGATCACCGACGTTCCACTTCCCGAGGCCGTGGCTGAGGTTTTGGAGATTGCTGAGTCTTCAGGGGCTGCCGAGGAAGGAAAAGATCGAGAAGGGGCTCACTTGGAACCTGCCCAAGCGACCCAAGAAGTTCCTATTGCTGAAGGGGCAGAAAAGAAGCTGGTCATCAACGCTGAGTTGCCAGAGGAGGAGAAAGTGGAGCTAATCTCCTGCCTGTTGGAAAATCTGGATATCTTCGCTTGGTCAGCGGAGGATATGCCAGGAGTGGATCCAGACGTGGCTTGTCATCATCTAAACGTATCTCCTGAGTTCAAGCCCGTCCATCAAAAGAAGAGAGAAGTGGCGACCAAGCTGGCGTTGCCCATCAGAGAGGAGGTTTCCAAACTCCTGAAAGCGGATTTTATTTCTGAAATTCAATATCCCACGTGGATGTCGAATGTTGTAATGGTTAAGAAATCCGGTGGGAAGTGGCGCATGTGCGTGGACTTCACCAAACTTAATAAAGCGTGCCCTAAAGATTGCTACTCTTTGCCTCGGATAGATGTCTTAGTTGATTCCGCGGTTGGGTATGGCTTTATGAGTTTTCTCGATGCTTTCTCAGGGTATCATCAAATTAAAATGCACAAACCTGACATCCCGCAGACTTCATTCATCACGAACGATGGGTGTTACTGCTATCTCGTAATGCCCTTCGGTCTTAAAAATGCGGGCGCAACATACCAAAGAATGATGGATACCGTCTTTGAGCATCAAAAAGGCAGGAATCTTGAAGTTTACGTTGATGACCTCCTTCTAAAAAGTAAAACATTCTCATTGCACTTGAAAGACCTCGTAGAGACGTTCGCTACTCTACGGAGGTTCAAGTTAAAACTAAACCCGTTGAAATGTGTGTTTGGGGCAAGCAAGGGAAAGTTTCTTGGGCATCTCTTAACTCCTAACGGCCTTGCACCGAATCCAGACAAGGTAAAGGCCATCCTTGATATGACTCCTCGAAATACTAAAGAAGTTCAGCAACTTGGGGGAAGATTGGCAGGACTGAGCAGGTTTATCTCCAAATCCGGAGATAAAAGTGCCCCATTCTTTAAAACACTGCGAGGGGGATCAAAGTTTGAATGGAGCGAGGAGTGTAACAAGGCTTTTGAGCAGCTGAAAGAACAGTTAACCTCGACTCCACTACTCCAAAGTCCCCGTGAGGGAGAAATGCTATTCTTATATCTGGGAGTCGGACCAGATGCGGTGAGTTCTGTCCTCGTTCGGGAAGAAAAGAAGAAGCAGTTTCCAATATACTATGTCAGCCACATTCTTAAAGATGCAGAAACCAGATATTCGATCTTGGAAAAACTGGCTTTGGCCTTGGTTATGTCTGCGCGAAGGCTTCGTCCATATTTTCAGGCTCATTCCGTCCAAGTTATTACAGATCATCCTTTAAAAAATATTCTTGAAAAGCCAGATCATTCAGGGAGGTTGGCAAAATGGGCTATTGAACTAAGCGAATTTGAGATATCATACATCCCTCGAACACCGATCAAGGCGCAAATCCTGGCAGACTTCTTGGTAGATACAACAGAACCTAGTTCCGAACAGGTAGTGCAGTCTCCTTTGGCTTGGATCATTTATGTGGATGGGGCTTCTGGAAGAAACTTCGTGGGAGCCGGGGTAGTTCTGATCAGTCCAAATGGCATCAGGCTGGAGCAAGCTATCAAATTCTTCTTTCCAGTGACAAATAATCAGGCAGAATATGAAGCACTTTTGGCTGGGTTGAGGCTTGCGAAAGAGCTGGGCATAGAACATGTACATGTTAGAACTGATTCACTGGTGATGGCCTCTCAGGTCTTGGGAAATTATGAGACAAGGGAGCCAATTCTGAGGAAATACCTGCTGTTAGCCAAAAGGGAAATTGGAAGATTCAAGTCATTCATCATTGAGCATATTCCAAGGACACAAAATGAGGAGGCAGATGAGTTGTCAAAGTTCGGTCTTCCATCCGGGGGAGTGACCTCTGAACTTTTTCATCCGGCCACAGATGAAGCAGAACTCATGCAAATTGATCATAATCCTTCGTGGAAGGACCCTTACGAGCTATTTCTATCAAAGGGGGAGTTCCATCATTCCATCAAAGATCGGAGAAGATTCAAAAGGAAGGCGGCGTACTATTATCTGATAGCGGGAGTTCTCTACAGAAAAACTTTGATCTCTCCCTCAGCACGATGTGTTTCGGAGGATGAAGTCCCAACCATACTTCAGGAAGTTCATTCTGGGGAGTGCGGTAGTCATTCGGGAGCGAAGACTCTAGAGAAAAGAATCTTAAGGCAGGGGTATTTTTGGCCAACCATGAGAAAGGATGCTGAAGCATTTGCCAAGCGATGTGTTCAGTGCCAAAAGTTCGCTCCTCTTCAGCATTTGTCTGCTCAGTCACTCAGATCCATAACTGCGCCATGGCCCTTCGCAGTATGGGGGATGGATCTTATCGGACCCTTCCCAATAGCCAGCGGCCAGCGTCGTTTTATCATTGTGATGATCGACTACTTCAGCAAGTGGATTGAGGCAAAAGCACTGGCAAGAACTACAACCCAAATTATCAGAAACTTCATCTGGGGAGAAATAGTCTGCCGGCATGGAATTCCGCTAGCAATTGTCACTGATAATGGTCCACAGTTCAATAATCCGGAGATGATAAACTTTTGTGATCAGGTGGGAATTGATCTTCGATTTTCCTCAGTACATCATCCAAGAACAAATGGCCAAGTAGAAGCGGCAAACAGGCAAATCCAGCAGCTCCTGATGAAAAGAGTTTTGAATCAAAGGGGAAATTGGGCAGATCAGCTTCCTTCCATCCTCTGGACTCTTCGTACTACCTCGTCTTCAGCTACCGGGGAGACACCATTCAAATTATCTCATGGCTCGGAAGCTGTTGTACCTATAGAATTTGAGGTGGTCACTCCAAGAGTTGTGTATGCAAAAGAGGGAGGAGAAGCGTGGATAGAAGACAATGATGAGGCTATCAAGTATAGTCTGGATCTGATCGAAGAACTTTAGGACGAGGCAACAATCAGACAAGAAGAAGTTAAAAGGAGGATGGCAAAGTACTTTGACAAAAATGTCAGGGTAAAGCATTTTGCGGTCGGCGACGTTGTGCTAAAAAAGGTTGATGCAGCAGCCCGAACAGGCAATGTCGGGAAGCTAAATCCTAATTGGGCTGGACCTTTCATCATCAAGGAGGTACTAAAAAGTGGGGTTTACCGCCTCCAAACAAGCGAAGGAGAAGACATTTCACGCACCTGGAGCGGTGACGATCTCAAACGGTTCTATCCTTAAAATGACTTCTTCACTTTCCTGCAAATTTTTAGATATTTCAATAAGAAGCCTCATACTGACACTTCTCCCTGTCTGATTTTTCCTTTTTACATTTTTCTTATATATCAACCTCACTGAACCGCGGAGACATCGCCAAGTTCTGCTCGAACCTCCTCGGATTTTAGTCATTAGCGTAAAACCACGAAGATCATGTGTAGCGGGGAGTTTTCGCACACGTGTAGTGGTAGCTTGCCAATTCCCGTGCGATGGTCTTCAGAACCTTGGATCCCGGCTGATATCCAACACACCCCTGCATCAAAGGAGGTCTAGGTGAATGTTGGCTCTATCATGCCCCGAGAGGGATATAGTTACAGCTTTGATGATCTTTCTGAGGAAAGCAATGTCGGTATAGCCCCCGCGGCACAACCACACCTGCTCAACTGATCATCTTAGTCTGTGACCATCGAATACTCCTAGGTACTCTCAAGCGATGCCTAAGCGGGACCCACGACTGAGTTGATCTCTCTGAGGAAAGCAATGTTCGCCGCCTAGGCCCACCTGTCCAATTGATCAACTCGGCTTGTAGCCCTAGGCAAGAGAGCAGTCGAGTAGCTTACAGCCCTTATGACCACTTGAGGAAAGCAATGTTCGCCGCCTAGGCCCACCTGCCCACTTGGTCATCTGGGTCTGTACTTGTCTTTTTCTTTATTTCTACAGCTCTTATGACCACTTGAAGAAAGCAATGTTCGCCGCCTAAGCCCACTTGGTCATCTGAGTCTGTAGTTATCTTTTATTACGTTACAGGGAATTATTTCATCTTATATGGTCATTATAGACCATTTGGAGAAAAAAGCAGGACTCTTATGTACAACACAAACCGGCCGGCCTGATATTCAAACCGGGCGGTTTGAAATAAGCAGGTACCAGGATTATCGGGCGGTCTGGTTATTAAACCGGACGGTTTGAAATAAGCAGGTACCAGGATTATCGGGCGGTCTGGTTATTAAACCGGGCGGTCTAAAATAAGCAGGTTCCAAAGATGTCATGCGGTCTGGTTTTCAGACCGGACGGTTTGAAATAAACGGGATATTATTAAAATGTCACAAGGCAATTATGATTCTCATTGCAAGTGTCAAAGCTACTAATCGGACAAATTATATACAGTCCGTGCGGGTTGTCAGCTAATACTATACAAAGCTGTCATATAAATCGTTCGGATTAAATATTAATCGCACGGTCTATCAACTGATTTCCTTGCGACTTGCTATTCTGTCTTGCAAGGCAATTATGTAAAGTCAGGTTATGGTCGTACGGCTTGATTATTTGAGTTTTCTGATTGATTATCAGTTACATTCACGGGGGTGGAACTTGCAGCAATCTTAGTTGCAAGTCGCTTAAGTTAAAATACTGGCCGCTCGGTCTGCTGATTGTTCTTATGACTTGGCATTCTTTATCCTGGAAAGCAAGTATGCAGGGTCTAGTAACAACCGCGCGGCTTGATTATGTTCGGCTTCCTGGATATCGTAATGCATTCATAATAAGTTAGCACCTTCTCAGGATGAATCAAATCAATTTGATCCGGATTGAAGAAAGCAAGCTATGCGAATGGGTTTTTACTAATAGTTCACCGGAATCCTATGAAGATCATTATCCTAACCGGATGAGTTAATGTTAAGTCGCACGACTTGGTTAGAAGGGCCAATTATCTGACACAGAAAGAGATCGCAAACAATCACAAGTAAGTCGCAGAAGGTAGACAGATAGACAGGTAAAAGCTTTCCATTCCATTATCAAAACATTTTTTACATTATACTTTAAACCGATCGGCTAACAAAATCAAGCCGTCGGCTATTCAAAACAAGAAGCAAAATACAGCTACTGATTATCCGACTTAAGTTTCTTAGACGCAGGAGCACTTGAGTGTTCGCTGTCATCAATTGAAACGTCAGGGGAATAACCCTCGCTACCCGACGAGATGAGCTGCTCAATTCGCCCGACTTGCGCCCAGCCTCTTCTTCGGAATCGCTGGATTCAGACTCCGAGCCACTCTCACCACTCTTAGCCGCTGCGGGTTCTTCGGCCTCATCATCCTCGTCGTCGCTCTCCTCGGAGCTGGATCCGTCGGCTTTGTTCTTTCCTTTGGCTTTCCGCCTGATCTTCTCTAACTTCTTTTGCAAGATCGGGTAGGCGTCCGAGAAGGTGAAATGCTCGAAACCAGGCGCGAACCCTTTGAGTTCCCGCAAACGGTTAAAAGCATTGTCGATTCCCTCGGCGACATGAGGGAAAAGTTCCTCTTGATAGACCGGGTCGGTCTCATCATACTTTGCCTGCAAGAAAGAGTAAGGTAAGAGACCGTGCGGTCTGGAAAATTCAAAAGAATGGCTGGCCAGGTGATAACTTACCGACTCGGCTTCCAGTAGCCGCGCATTTTCCTTCTTCAATTCGGCAATTTCCTTCTCTAGGTGATCATTCGCTTTAATCAACCTTTTGAAGGTCATTCCCATAAAGACATTGGTGATGAGGCTCTCGGCACCAACCCGCGCGGCCTCCCGGGCGAGCTCTTCCTCGGGAATCTTCCTCAACCTCCTGAAGTTCCGTCGGCCGAACATGGCAATGCTGGCGGCCTCAGCATGCCGGCCCGACTTCTCATTCGCCCAGTGGGGGAGCGCGGTAGAGACCTGAACAACGTCACCGTCCGGATGCCAGGTCAAGACCGTGCGGCCTTTTAAATCCTTCACCTTGCTGAAGGAACGAAGGGCGGAGAAGTCGCCCGAGGAGGCCGAATCCTCCCCATCGGATGGCAGCGGCTTGTTCCTGACTTGTCTTTTTCTCTTCTCTGTCTGAGTTAAGACTAAACCGGCCGGGCTGACCGGCTTGTTAGCAGGGACAACGGCTTCGGCTACAAAAAAGAGAAAAGAGTCGGCACAAAAGATCGAGCGGTCAACATTGAAGTCGGAAGCGGGTTAAAGGAAAGCTTACTATCTTCAGGCCGAACATTCTCTAGCTCGGCAAGTAGCGGGATGTAGTAGCTTACGTTAAGCCGCTCATCCTCGAGAAGCTTGCAGGTTTTCTTCTCGACCTCGCTTATTGGGACCTGTTGAAAGGCCTCCTCAGGCCGCACTTGCGGATACGGGTTCAACAGACCAAGTCGGCCTTCGAAAATCAAGTACCTCTCCGACCAGGCTGTGACCTTGTTCGCAAGGTTGACCATCTTCAACCCGCGGCAGCCAAAGTAGAGATGGCCTTTGAAGATATTCGACTCGGAGTCCGGGATAGCCCGCACCGAGAATATCTTCCTGAAAAGGTCCATAGAGAAGCGGACTCTCTCAGACCGCAGGTAGGAGATGAAGCTGCAAATCCCGGCCATCGAGTTAGGAGAAATTTGGCCGGGTACAACTCCATAATGGTCAAAAACCATGGCGAGCTCAATCGAAATAGGGAACTTGAAGCCACAATCGAAATGGTCGATTGGGATCGCGATTTGGTTTGGCCCAGAAGAATTCATCCGCTCATCACGGAGCGGAAGCCGCGAGCAGCGGACTGTCAGTCATATGCTTCTCAACGAATTCGTCCAATTCGGCCTTTGTCAAACGACACTCCTCGAGGTCTGCTGAGTGAAAGGCCACAGCGGCTTCGGAGCGGGTAGCAGAGGTTTTCGCAGGTCGCTTCGGCTGGCGCTTGGCTCCCATCTTGAAATTTTGGTAAGAAGACTTTCGGAAGGGCGCTACTTATAGGAACGGCTGATCTGCATTTAGCAAGGGTCAAATCGCGGCAAGACCAATCAACCCGCACGGGTGCATCACCACAAAAGACAACCACAAAGACATAAGTATAATTCAAGCAGGCGAATTAAAAAAGCACAGAAACAAGCCGATCGGTTTATATAAAGTAATCTGCAGGCATCAATCAGCACACAACAAGAATGCAAAAATAAATTCGAATACTTAGACCGCGCGGCCTGGAAGACAGACCGAATATTACGAAATCAAGTTCAAACAGTTGTCCAAAGGACCGAATAGAAATATTATTACAAAATTGATGTCTTAAAACCACTCATCACTGGCGGGTATCACTCGGTGCATCCTCCCTGTGAAGTCGCGCGACGTGATCGCCGATCTGAAGGACAGTCCCTTGCATTTGATTAATGCTGTGATTAAGGTGGTTGATCATGCTATGAAGCCGCGTGGCATCCCTCTCTACTCGCGCTGCTGGGATCACGCGAGTACGTAAAGCCGTTGCGGGCTCATGAACACTAGCAACTGGGTGGATCGTCCCGGCTACAGGAAGAGACGAGCTCGTCCCTGCATCCGGGCGGCGTGACCCACGCCGACCTTCGTCAACCGCATTAATAGGACGCCGGCTTCCGCCGGCTTCCCTTGTCAATTGAAGGTATCTGTCCCTATAATAGGTGCAGTCCTCTTCGAGCTTGCGGATTTCTTTCTTTCCGCGATCAACCCGGGCGGTCAGGGCAGCCACCTGGTCTTGCTGCGCCTTTTCCTTCTCTCGGCGCTCTCTCCGCTCGGCCTCCCGCGCTGTTCGGTTCTCCTTCCGTTCGGTTTCCAACTCAGCCCGCAGAGCAGCTTTTTCATCTTGGGCGGCCTTCTCCCTCTCCTCCATAGCCCTCAACTGTTTTGTAAGGGTTTCGAAGTTCCTTTGAAGCCGGGACACCTCGTCCTCCATCCGGGTATCCGGCATCGGAGAATGCAGCACGGGTGGATCGAGAGGGGGAAGGTAGGTCACCAGTTCGCCCGGCTTCGGAATAGAGTCACGATCATCTGCAATGAGAAAAAACAGTCAAAGAGTGTTCAAAAGGAGATCGCTCTCTTCAAATCTTCCTCGCTTACAAGCCGCAGCGGTTTGGGTTGAATTCGGGCGGACAGGTCGCCTTGCTTGCTCGGTATCAAACTTTCGGCGTTGTTCTCTCCACGATCTCTCGCTTTGCCTCCGCTTAGCAGCAGAAAATTGAGCAGCGGAGGGAAAGAAGCTGGGCGACGGGTTCAACAACGAAACGCGCGACTTGTTTCGAGGCCGCTGCTTGAAAAGACGAACGGGGTGGTAATCCGCTCCCCTTTTACCTTGCAGCAGAAGATTGGGTGGCGGCGGTGGCGGCCTGGTAAGCTGATCCCTTACTCTCTCCGCCTTCACCTGCATAAGTCGGAGACCGGTCATTACAGTATCTTCGAGAGCCGGTACGGTTTTCTCGGTTCTAGTCGCAACCTCAGGGAGGACGGCCTCCTTAGTGCTGGTCGCATCCTCAGACAGGGCGGCTCCTTTCTCTCCTGGCGGGTTGGCAGCCTGCAGTTCGGAAGAAGTTCTCAGCTGATCATCTTGCTTCTGAAGAGAATCAAAATCCCTGAGGAGGTCACTTACGGAAATGTTGTGAGCGTCGACGGGAGCCTGGTCGTTCGACTGGGGGGAGGGAGTAATCACGCCCTCTGAGACTTCCTTCTCGCGCGACTTGCCTTGCAGGCTGTCCGCTCTCGGTTTCCCGGACGCTGCCTTGTTCTTGGCTTTTAGCCTCTTCATCTTCTTCAGAAGCCTGTCCGCCGTGGACTCCTCTTTCTTCCTCTTTTTCGACTTCAGGGCGGTTGGTTTTTCCGGACTATCCACGATGTTAACTACTGAGGCTTGCTGGTCGCTCGGCTTGGGGGAGTCAACTGCCTCTCCCCCTTCGTCTCTTATTTTTAGATGGAAAACCCCGGATGGGGTGACCTCCACTTTGAAAGACTCATCCCCATCACCCTTCGGGATGACGGTCTCCGAGTCTGCCTTATCCAACGGAGGAGGCGGGTTGTTTCCTTTGTCAGAGAGGGCTGGGGGATCAGCTGGGGGTGGGTTCGGACAAATCGCCTCCTTTTTAGTCGATAAGTCGACTGTCAGCTCGGGAAGCAGGTCGGTTGGTTTACTCGCCTCCTTTTTAGTCGATAAGTCGACTGTCAGCTCGGGAAGCCGGTCGGTTGGCTTACTTGTAGAAGCGATCGTTACTGTATTATCAGGCCGCGTCGTCTTCTTCTTCTTCTTCCTATCCTTCGAACGGTCTCTCTCGCGGTTTTTTCCAGGCTTCTCAAGAACTTCGAGCTGGGCCATTAGATCCACCATCTTTTCCGGACTGTTCAGCCTGAAAGTCCTAACCGCAAGAGGCGAGTAGTGACTCGTGATAGCAATGGAGTTATGCCAGAATAGGAGCTCCTGGAACATTTATAACCCACAGGGTGAAATTGGCGCGGTCTCCGGCTAGAACTGATATTTTCGAAATCTTCTCGGAAATTTAAAAATATGCGGGGATTATGTTTACCCAGAAGACCGCTTCCAATAGAATGATTCGCAGACCGGGCGGTTTGAAGATACAAGTCGACCGGCTCAGGTTTTACAAGGTCCATCAACACCAACTAGCACAGGTCGGGCGGTCTGACATAATTCAGATCGCCTCCAAGTACTAAAGATAATCCAGGCCCAAGTCCAACAGGGCAAGTCGCGGTCTCAAGTCGGAGACCGTGCGGATTGTACCATAGAGACAAGTCAAGGTTCGAGATCAAAGAACAAGCCGCGGTCTCAAGACGGAGACCGCTCGGATTGCATCGTCACCTTGGTCGCGTCATCCTCAGCCTCTGGTCAGACAGGTCGAAAGGGCAAGCCGCCAAGCCGCGCGGCTTCTTTCTTTCCTTCTTTTTGTATCCCGTCACCGCCTGCCCGTTTCTCCTGTACCCGGGCAGGCGGTTATTTTATCCCTGCCCGTTCGGGCAGGCCCCCAAGCCTATAAATAGGGGGCGGCACTGTTCCCAAGACACGCACACTCGAATCCAGGAGCTCGCTTGTTTGAGCTGCGGTCTCGAGTTTCCCGTCTTGCGGACTGTTTGACCGGCCGGCTTCTCTTTTCCTGCACTTGTAACCGCTGTAACCGCCTCATTTTAATCAAAGGAAAGCCCGTCACAGGAGTGGCATTCGCCGTGACGGGCGAAGTCTGGCCTTGACCGCTGCTAGCGATCTCATTTTCCCCACCTAAAAAGTAACCGGCAACCCGCAGCCTCCGATTTCCTTCGGAGGTGCGATTTCGGACTCAACATGTTGGATATGTCCGGTGAGCTCATCTAAGATAAGGGTAAAGAGATAAGGGCTTAAAGCTGAACCTTGATGTAAGCCAACAGTGATAGGGAATTCATGTGTTAATCCTCCAGATGTCCTCACCATTGTCACTGAATTTGTACACATATCTTTGATTATGTCAATGTATGATACATTTACACCTTTCTTTTCTAAGACTCTCCAAAAGATCTCTCTTGGAACTCTATCATAAGCCTTCTCAAGTGTACAACCCTCATTCTCCGAGGGTGGGCCCACTCAAGGCCACGTAGACAGAAGTCAAAGGTCAAAGGGGTCAACACAAAGACCAGCAGTCCAAGGCAGAAGCAGAAGAGACCCTGGCGAGTATGCAGGTGATAGTCATCAGATAGGCGAGTATCGGCCAGAGGAACTCGTCGCGCGCAGGAAGCAACAGAAGCCCTGGGCAAGTATTGGCCCGGCGTGTGCGAGCAGCACCCAATACTCGCCAGATAGGCGACTATGGCATGATAACTCGCCGAGTAACCCATAGTCGCCGGGTTGGGGGCTGGGCTATAAAAAGCCCCCCCTACCCTTTGGTTTTCCTATAAATAGGACCCCAGGGGTACTTGGATTGGCACCTGGACTTGAGCTTTTGGACCCCGATTCCCGAACTCTCGAGCCCGTCACCCTTGCTTTCAGCCAAGTCGGTGCCTTCCCTGTACCAAGCTCGGCCACTTTGGTTTCGGAGGGGAAGACTCTCTTGAGCTTCTGGGTACGTGGTGGGACCTCCCAGCCGCAGCACCTGGGGTCCGGTTCGTTGCTCTTCTAGCTTCGTCGTCGTTGCCAGCCAAGTCATCTCGTTGGATTGCTGGGCGAGTAGCCTCCGGCTGCATCAGTCCGAATCTTGAGGTCAGGATTTTCCTGGCGTCAACATTTTGGTGCGGTGAGCGTGGACCGCAGTCAGAGAAGGAAAGTTCAGCAAGAAGGCGAGATGGTCGTAGTTGGCGACCATGAGGAGGTAGTCGGCAACTCGTCCGCGAGTGGCGAGTTCGTGACGCTGGCAGTTTTTGAAGACTTCGCGCAGCGCATGGAGGGAGCCATGCGAGCAGTGCTTCAGCCGCGCGCCGAGGTCACGGCGACCTCGCCGCATCGCCCAGTTCCATCCGAGGGAGGGAGTCCCCCTCGGCGAGCAGGAAAGGAGCACGTGGAGGATGAGACCGAGCGACCAAGGAGGTCGCGGTTCTACCGAGCGACCCTATATCGAGCGCTCTCAGGAGGAGGTTCTGCAGATCGAGGAGGTGGATAGCAAAATCCTGCTGCTGGCCTTGACGTTCGGTATAAGTCAAGGCCTCTTCAAGTTGGAGCTCAGCGAGAATCCTCCCTACTCCTACGACAATCTCATCCAGAGGGCCAACAAGTTCGTCCGAGGAGAGGCTTCCAACCCTGACTTCTTGGCAAGGCTGGCACAGGTGACCAGAGGCGAGGAAGGAGAGAGGGATAGGATCCCTGAGAAAAGGAAGAGAGGAGAGCCCCGGAGGGAGGAGAAGAAGAGGCAGGAGCGGCAAGAAGAAAGGAGGAGAGAAGAGAAGAAGAGGGATGAGCCCAGGAGGAAGGAAGCCAGGAGGAGCATTGAGAGGAGGCCCGTCGAGTCCCCGGAGCGTCAGGAGGAGGAAAGGCGCTACCAGGTCCCCGTCAACCGGCCACCTTGGAGGCCGGCTGGACGGCACCAGCGTCGGGATCAAAGGGGGAGATCCCCGGAGAGAAGGCCTTTTCACCAGCCGGAGAGGCGTCAGGAGAGGAGGAGAGACGAAGCGATGGCGGTAGCCGGGCGTGGCCGCCGTCAAGGAAGGAAGAAGCAGAAGCAGAGGAGGCGTCAAGCAGAAGAGGTTCCCCTCTACTGTGACTTCCACCAGGTGGGGGGACATGCCATGGCTGCCTGCCCAGACTTTTGGGAAGCCCGGAGAAGGCTAGCAGCAGGAGAAGGTGGAGGGGAGCAGCGGAGGATAGAGGCCCCTGCCGAGCCACAGGCAGGGCAGGCTGCCGTCGTTCGAAGGAGGAACGAGGACCGGGTCGACCAGGGAGGTCGGGGAGATCTGGTTCAGGGAGGCAGAGTCGGAGTAATCCATGGGGGAGCGGGGCTGGAAGCTTTCCGCAAGGGGAGCCTCCATCAAATCTACCGCAGGAGTGTCGCCTCGACCTCGCAAGCACCACCCCCGATGGAGGAGATCACCTTTTCTGAGGAGGACATGCTAGGGAATGAGAATCCCTTCCATGATGCCCTCGTGATTCAACTGTCGGTTTGTCATCGTCGACGCCCCGAGCTGTTACAGGGCTATCTTCGGGAGGCCGCTTCTCAACGCCTTCAAGGCCGTCCCATCTTCCAACCATCAGTGCTTGAAGTACTGCAAGGGAGATGTCCAGGTGAGGATCAGGAGCGATCCAAGAGCCGCGCGGGAGTGCTATCTCAGCGCCGTCAGCACCATCAGCTCGATGGCTGACGCAGAAGAGTTCGGAAGGGTGCTGGAGAGCCCGGCCAGGCTGGAGGTGGCCGAAGAAGTTGAAGAAATCGAGGTACTCTCCGCAGAGGGAGTACCTGGGTTGCTGAAGATCGGCGGATCGCTAAAGACGGAGGAGAAGATCGAGATGGCGGCGTGTCTGCAAAAGAACGTCGACATCTTCGCTTGGAGTGCCGCCGAGATGCCAGGAGTCGAACCTGAGGTTGCATGTCATCGCCTCAACCTGGATCCCGCGATCCAGCCCGTCCGCCAGAAGAAGAGGAGGACCGCCACCATCCTTGCCAAGCCAATCCGGGAGGAGGTGAAAAAACTGCTCGATGCAGGCTTTGTATCGGAGATCCAGTACCCAGGCTGGGTCTCCAATGTTGTAATGGTGAAGAAAACGGGGGGTAGCTGGAGAATGTGTGTTGACTTTTCCTTGATGAATAAAAGTTGCCCGAAGGATTGTTATCCCCTGCCTCGAATCGACGCGCTGGTTGATTCAGCCGTCGGTTTTTCTGTGATGAGTTTCCTTGATGCGTTTTCAGGATATCACCAGATCCGGATGCATCCCCCCGATTGCCGCGATGTCTCCTTCATCACTGATGATGGCTGCTACAACTACAAGATGATGCTCTTCGGTTTGAAGAATGCGGGAGCCACCTACCAGCGGATGATGGACCACATCTTCAAAGGGCAAAATGGGAGGAATCTGGAAGTATACGTGGACGACCTTTTAATCAAAAGCAAGAGCGTCCAGGAACACGTGACCGATCTGGTGGAGACCTTCGCGACGCTAAGGAGATTCAAGATGCGACTCAATCCAGCGAAGTGCGTCTTCGGAGCTGGAAGAGGAAAGTTCCTGGGACATCTCCTTACCCCGGAGGGAGTAGAGCCTAACCCCGACAAGGTTAGGGCGATCCTGGAGATGTCGTCCCCAAAGACGATGAAGGAAGTCCAACGGTTGACAGGAAGGCTGGCGGGTCTTAGCCGCTTCCTCTCAAAGGCCGGTGAGAAGTGCTCTCCATTCTTCAAGACACTCCGCAAAACTGAAAGCTTCGAGTGGTCCGAAGGATGTGAGACGGCGTTCGAAAGACTGAAGGAGCAGTTGACTCAAACACCTCTCCTTCAGAGCCCAAAGGAAGGCGAAGACCTGCTCATCTACCTGGGAGTAGGAGCAGAAGCAGTGAGTTCCGTGTTGGTCCGAGAGGAAGGAAGGAAGCAGCTGCCCATCTACTATGTCAGTCGGGTGTTGAAGAAGGCGGAGTTGAAATATCCGATCCTGGAGAAGCTCGCTTTCGCCCTGGTGGTGTCGGCGCGGAAGCTCCGGCCTTACTTTCAAGCTCACTCCATTCGGGTTGTGACTGATCCTCTCTGAAATGTCCTAGAGGGAGTGGAACATTCTGGGAGGTTAGCGAAATGGTCGGTAGAACTCAGCGAGTTCGACATTTCCTTCTCCCCCCGGGGTGGCTATCAAGGCCCAGGCAATAGCAGACTTCCTGGCTGACTTCTCGGTGGAAACGGAGCCAGGAGAAGAAGCTCTCAATCCATCGCTTAGCCAAGTATGGGCCGAGGGCTGGAGGAACTATTACCGAACTCTTCCATCCATTGAAGAAGGGGAGATGATGGAGATCGAGCAACGCCCTTCGTGGATGGATCCCTTTGTGGCCTTCCTGGTCAGCGGCCAGCTCCCGGCGGACGAAGGTGATCAAAGAAGATTCCGGTACAAGGCGGCGTACTATTTACTGCAAAACGGAGAGCTGTACCGCAAAACCATCTCAGGCCCCCTGGCCAGATGTGTCTCTGAAGACGAAGTACCTCGAGTGTTGGAGGAGATCCACTCGGGAGAGTGTGGAAGTCATTCTGGGACTCGCACTTTGGAGCAAAGGATCCTGAGACAAGGTTACTTCTGGCCTACTATCCGAAAGGATGCCGAGACCTTCTCAAAGAAGTGTCAGAAGTGCCAGCTCTTCGCCCCCCTCCAGTTGCAGCCGGCCCAGCAGCTCCGATCAATCACCGCCCCATGGCCATTTGCCATCTGGGGGATGGACTTGATCGGCCATTTTCCTCAAGCAAGTGGCCAGAGGAAGTTCGTTCTCGTCATGATCGACTACTTCTCCAAGTGGATCGAGGCCAAAGCTTTGGCCAAGACCACCTCTCAAGTCGTGAAGAACTTCATCTGGGGAGAGATCGTCTGCAGATTTGGAATCCCTCTCGCCATCGTCACCGACAACGGTCCCCAATTTGCCAGCCTGGAATTGGAAGATTTCTGCAGGCAGCTGGGAACCGATCTTCGATTCGCCTCCGTACACCATCCCAGGAGCAACGGTCAAGTGGAGGCCGCCAACAAGCTGATCATCAATCTACTGAAGAAGAAAGTGGAGAACCTGAGAGGTAATTGGGCGGACCAGCTCCCCTCGGTCCTTTGGGCTTTGAGGACCACTCCTAGCTCAGCCACCGGGGAGACACCGTTCAAACTCTCTCACGGGTCGGAAGCTCTCATTCCAGTAGAGTTTGAAGTCAGAAGCCCAAGGGTGGTAGCCGCGGAAGACGGAAACGAAGAATGGCGATTGGAAAATGAGGAAGCCCAGAAGTTGTCCCTCGACTACATAGAAGAGCTGCGGGACCTGACCTCAGCTAGGCAAGAAGAGATCAAGCGCCGAATGGCAAGACATTTTGACAAAAATGTCCGCCTCAAGCACTTCCAAGCAGGTGACCTGGTCCTAAAGAAAGTAGACGCGGCAGGAAGGTCAGCAGCCGTCGGGAAGCTCAACCCGAACTGGGAAGGACCCTTCATCATCCAGGAAGCTCTCCTGACCGGAGGGTACCGCTTGTAGAACCAGGAAGGCGAGCTACTAGGGAGCACCTGGAGCGGCGATGACCTGAAAAGGTTTTATCCCTAAGGGGAATGTACATACCCCCCATCTTTTGTAAATTCATTTATAAATAAAAATTTACGTCTCCCTGAAATATGGGATGAGGCAGTCCTTCCTATCTCAGAAAAGTCTTTTAAGGAAGAAGACCAGTATAGTCGATCTCCACGCTGGGTTGGGAAATGTGCCTCCGACTTAACCCTCGTAAAAACTCAGAACGGATGATGGGACAGTGCCTCGGGTGTGCGTTCCCTTAAGTCCAAGCCTCTGCAATGACGGTCGAGATCAGCTCCCCCCTTGCACGTTGGCCGCGGTTCCCACCGATCGCATTTCTCGTCCGACTGAAGAGATTACCAAGAGAAAAGTCTGGACGCCGACCTCCCGATTCGGCGAAGAAATGATCGATTTAACTAGCTCAGGGGACCCTTGAATAAAGGTGTCGTGCACCCTCGAGGGCTAAAAACTCATAACAAAGCGATGCGTTTCCGATTATTTCCTCCAATTGTGTGAGTTAATGTGCTTAAGTGTGCTTAACTCCCCGTTCAATTGTTGAGCAGCAGGAAACAGTTTGGGTCGGCATTCAGCATCCAAGTAGGATGGAGGCCTCGGGATGGTGTGTTCCTTTGGAACCTCCCCGACTGTCAATCCCTACTTGACGTCATCCATCGCAGACGTCCAGCATCCAAGTAGGATGGAGGCATCGGGATGGTGTGTCCCCTTGGACCTCCCCGACTGCCACTCCCTGCTTGACGTCGTCCTGCATCAACATACACCGCCGCAAGTTGAAACACGAGCCTCCGACTTCACCCTCGTAAAAACTCAGAACGGATGATGGGACAGTGCCTCGGGTGTGCGTTCCCTTAAGTCCAAGCCTCTGCAATGACGGCCGAGATCAGCTCCCCCTTGCACGTTGGCCGCGGTTCCCACCGACCGCATTTCTCGTCCGACTGAAGAGATTACCAGGGGAGAGTCTGGAAGCCGACATTCCAACTTGGGAAAGGGCAAGACCGATCCGATCGACCAAAGAACAGATACATTCTAGCATCCCAGTAAGATGGAGACCTCGGGACGGTGCAAGGCAAGGCCTTGAGAGCATGTGTCCCTCGGGACCCTCCAAGTGCCCCTCATGACTCGACTCAAACAGAGGGAACCATTGAAAAGACGAGTATGAAGGTAATACTCGTCGGATAGACGAGTATACACGTGCGAGTATACACGTGCGAGTATGCCGGCGCGAGCACTCAACCTCGCCTCGAGCCTAAGAGCCTAGCGAGCACTCAACCTCGCCTCGAGCCTAAGAGCCTAAGCGACATTCAAGACAGGAAGTAGGGCAGAAGAAATAAGCGAGCAAAATCTTGTCCCTTTTTCCTTTATATATCCGGTATAAATTACAAAAGAATCTTCCAAGGGTTTACAAAAGGTCGTCGGGCGAGCAAAAAAGGGTGCCCAGGCGAGCAAAAAAGGGTGCCCAGGCGAGCAAAAAAGGGTGCCCAGGCGACTAGGCGTCATCCTCGCCATCAATATCAGCATCTGGCTCGTCGCCACCATCGTCATCATCCTCGTCCTCGGAATCGTCATCCTCGGAGTCACCAGACAGCTGGGAAGATGCTCGCAAGGGAGAGGTGGACTCCTCGGCGAGCAGCGCCGGGATGAGGTCCACCACTGTCAGCTCCATCGCCGCCGGCTTCAGAAGGTCGTCCGCCTTCAGTTGGCTCAGGATGACAG
Source organism: Dactylorhiza incarnata (assembly GCA_033032865.1). NCBI lineage: Eukaryota > Viridiplantae > Streptophyta > Magnoliopsida > Asparagales > Orchidaceae > Dactylorhiza > Dactylorhiza incarnata. Next base: position 517,649 of record JAWHQI010000181.1, on the reverse strand, counting down.
TCCCCGTTGCTCGCGCGATCTCCCGACGAATGCGAGCCATATCGTCGCCGAGTATCCTAATCTGCTTGCCAACCCTGGAAGGGCCCGCCACCGCTGGCTGTTGCTCGGCAGGCCGAGTTTCCAGCTCAGCGATGCGAACTTGGGCGGCCTCCAGGGCCAGCCGGGTGTCCTCCAGCTCCATCTCCAGCTGGGAGGTCTTCTTCGCCATCTCCACCTCGGCGGCCTGCAAAAAACGGGAAAACACAGACGGTAAAACAACTATTCGGCAAAGTGGCGAGTATCCCAGGAGCGAGTATAGAAGGGAGGCGAGTACCTCATGCTCCTTCTCTTTGAGCCCCATGGCGATCATCTTCTTGCTTTGGGTCTTGATCACCCCTTCATACTCGAGCAATCGCCTTGCTGTCGAATGGGCCAGCTCGGCAGATCGCAGTAAGGAGCGCGAGGTCTGGTGAGCCAGATACTCGGCAGAAGCGTCCGGCAGGACTTCGGCGTCCGCGCGACCATAGATAGCAAAGGTCACGTCGTAAGCCTCGCCTTTGTCCTCCCAGTCCTCCGACCAGGCGGGGAGGTTGGAGCTTAGAGTCACCTCGTGGGCACTCTCCGTCCAGGTCACCAAGGGGCGACCATAGATGTCCTCGCCACGCCTGCCGAGGTTGAAATTCGGGTGGGCGTAAGGCTCGCCAGCCTCAGAAGGGTTCGCCTTCTTACCAAGGTCCCTGTGAGCGACCTCCTTCTTCTTCCTCGAGGGCTCGGAGGGCTCGCCCCTCTCCTTCCGCTTCTTCGACGGCCCAGAGCCTTCGCCGACGATCAAGGGCTCATCGCCTCTTGGCGACAAGTCTATGGGCGAGTAGACCCCATCCCCGCGAACAGAAGTCCCCGCACCTCCCTGTGTGGAAGCCGTCGCCTTCACCACCACGGGAAGAAGCTCGCGCGGCAGAACATGAACTGCTGCAACAAGAAGAGTGATAATTCGAATTAGTCGCTAAATGAAGACGAAGAGCGAGTATTGCGAATACTCGCGCGGTAGATTACCTTCGCCTGGGAAAACCTCAGCGAGTTCATCTACTCGCCTCCTCCAGAGCACCACATCAAGGCGGCGATTCCTGAAGGACTCGAGCAGTTTCTCGCCACCCTCGCTTAGGAGAGAAGCCCCGAAGACGCTCTCCGGCGGCTGGAAGGACCTGTCAGGGATGGCTTGAAAGTCGTCAGCGATGACGACTAGTCGCTCTCCCCAGCGATGATTCTTATTTGCTGTGCCGACCAGCGTGCAGACGTGGCTGCACAAGAAGACGACGCCCTCGCGCAGATAGCAGAGGAACCCCACAATCATCGCCACCCCATTGGGGTTGATCTGGGCAGGGACTATCCCAAAGTAACGGAGTATCTGAGAGAACTCCGTCCACAGTGGTAGTCGCAAGCCCACCTCGAAGTGGCGAGTAGGGAACACCCGCTCGGTAGTCAAGACGGTGTTTAGTCGCTCGCCCTGGCGAGGAAGCCTAGCGACAAACCCTGGCGGGATGTACTTCGCCTTGAAGACCTCCAAATCCTTCTCAGTCGTGACAGACTTCTTGAAGGTGGTCGCCGCAAAGTTTTTGGCGTCATTGGCACGCCGGATGGTCGCCTCGTCAGTCATCTTGGAGGAAAGGAGGAAAGAAGGGCGAGTATCGGAGAATGCGAGAAGAGGAAAGAAGGACGGAAGATACTCGCGTATGAGTCAGAAGGTCGCCGAAAGCGTAATAAAGACTCACCCACCCACCCCCCCTATTTATAGTAGTCGGGTAGCTTGGCTTATCGAGCACGACGGCGTGATCAGGAATAAGGGGGTGGCGAGTATTAAGTTAAGGTCGCCAACTCAGCAGCGCGCGTCAGCAAGAAGCCGACCTCCAAGGCGCGAAGACCTGCAAGAAAAAACATGAAAGAAGCTCGTCATAATAGGCGACATGCAGACAATACTCGCCAAAATAAAAGAAGATAGAAAAAATCAAGACAAAAAACTCATCACAGAAAAAAGGAAACAAAGCAAGTAATGGAGGGCGAGTTTCCCATACTCGCCAAATAATATTACATCAGAAAAATTTAAGTGTTCAAGAATTACAGGGATACTCGCCAAGGGCGACATAACATGGGAAGAAGAAAATAAAGAAGGACCACATCTAAGGAGGCGCCTGAATATTCGCCTGAGGATCCGGAGGCTGAGGATGTCACCCTACCCAGCCCAAGCTGCGAGCTCGCTTGAAGTGTTCGAAGGCTACGGACATCGCGTCCTCACCCTGCCGCAGCTGGTCTTCAATCCTCGCCAGCCGACCGACCAAGCCCATGCTCGCGCGCATCCCCACCATCTCGTCATTATGCAGCTGCTGGCGATGCTCGAGCCTCGCAAATCGGCGCTCTAGCTCGCTGACGGTATGAAGGCGAGATTCTGCACCAGCCAGGCGAGTATCGAACTCTTCCAGCCGAGATACTCGCACCTCCAGCTCGGTCAAGCGACGATGAGCGTCAGTGCTCGCCAAGCGCTCAACCCGCGACTCCATGTCAGTCAGGCGGCGATGGGGCTCGCTGACCGCCAAGCGCTCTAGCTTCGCCTCCAGATCCAAGATCGCGCGAGTGGCCTTCTCTTGATACTCGCGAGAAGGAAGCCCGACGGCGTCAATCAAGGCTCCTATAGGAGTGCGAGCGCGACCTGCAAAAAAAGGGTAAAAATATCAGAGCTTTGACGACTAAAGGTACCGAGTGAAGATAGTTGCGATTATCACAAATGGCGACCAAATACCTGGCTGAGGACTGCAAGAATGACAGCGATGAGAGCCCCTGCCTCGCTGAGGAGACGTGTTGTGATGATGATCGCCTCGCCGAGCAAGATGGGACCCAGCGGTCTGATCCCGGCTAGGAGGCGCGTTCCCACGACCGCGACTATTGGATGGTCGCCATCCCCCCCTCGGAGGAAAGAAGCCCGAAGGGCCCTCAGTCCCACCATGGCGCGAGGATTCGCCTTGGTGAGTAGAGGGAGCGGTCGAAGTCGAAGGGCGTTGCTCGCCCTGAGTCGTGACGGGAGGAGGAAAAGGAGGAGGTGGCGGAAGCCCACCCACAGGCAGCTGCGAGCTGCTCGCGAACCCCGAAGAATCAAGAGGCGGTGGTGGCAGAAGCACACTGCCCACCAGAGGAGCCCGTTGCTCGCTCATCGGCCTCTTCTCCAGCAAGGAGTTGTGGAGAACTCGCGTCGAGCGCCCACCACCCCTAGGCGAGACCATAGACGACGATCTCAGAGGAGGCGCGGCCAGAGGCTCCTCCTAAGCACCGATGGTGGACGAATCTGCGAGCATAGAAGAAATATTCAGCAAACTCGGACCAAGTCGAGGTCAATCAAAGAAAGTGGCGAGTAGGTAGCTCCCACCTCGCGCAGGAGCGGGATTCTCCGGTTGATTCTGGGTCGAGGTCCCAGGCATACTCGACTCCTCGGCGACATTTGGAGCAGGAGGATCAGCGGCCGGCGAGTTGCCTTCGTTAGAAAGCCCCAACTCGTCCAGCAGCTGCTGGTGTTGGTCACCCAAAGGGGCGGCGACCTCCTCTTCAGCAACCTTCTTCTTCCCTTTCTTCCTCTTCTTCGCGAGCCTTTTCCTCTTCTTAGAAGCGAGGAAGTCCTCGACCTCGGGACCTAGGCGTGGAGGGAGTGAAGGACCGTCAAACAGGCCCACAAGACCAGCCATGGCCGCCTTAGCCTCTGCAGCATAGTCGCGCGCCATCTTGAGCGAGTTCAGAAAAGACGTGCCATCAGAGACCCCTGCCCCTCTATTTATAGAGCTCGAGCGTGGGCCAGCGAGGCGGCGAGTATAAGCCAATAGTCGCCAATGGACAATCTCGTCGAATGAAGGTTGGATGATTCTTTCCGAGCAACTACGTTACTCGCAAAGAGCGGGGATTGTGTACAACCCTCATTCTCCGAGGGTGGGCCCACTCAAGGCCACGTAGACAGAAGCCAAAGGTCAAAGGGGTCAACACAGAGACCAGCAGTCCAAGGCAGAAGCAGAAGAGACCCTGGCGAGTATGCAGGTGATAGTCGCCAGATAGGCGAGTATCGGCCAGAGGAACTCGTCGAGCACAGGAAGCAACAGAAGCCCTGGGCGAGTATTGGCCCGGCGTGTGCGAGCAGCACCCAATACTCGTCAGATAGGCGACTATGGCATGATACTCGCTGAGTAACCCATAGTCGCCGGGTTGGGGGCTGGGCTATAAAAAGCCCCCCCTACCCTTTGGTTTTCCTATAAATAGGACCTCATGGGTACTTGGATTGGCACCTGGACTTGAGCTTTTGGACCCCGATTCCCGAACTCTCGAGCCCGTCACCCTTGCTTTCAGCCAAGTCGGTGCCTTCCCTGTACCAAGCTCGGCCACTTTGGTTTCGGAGGGGAAGACTCTCTTGAGCTTCTGGGTACGTGGTGGGACCTCCCTGCCGCAGCACCTGGGGTCCGGTTCGTTGCTCTTCTAGCTTCGTCGTCGTTGCCAGCCAAGTCATCTCGTTGGATTGCTGGGCGAGTAGCCTCCGGCTGCATCAGTCCGAATCTTGAGGTCAGAATTTTCCTGGCGTCAACATCAAGATCAATAAACAACATATGAAAATCTTGTTTTCTTTCTCGATAGTTGTCAATGAGTCTCCTCAAGAGATGTATAGCTTCCATGGTCGACCTCCCTGGCATGAATCTAAATTGATTCTTCGAGACGCTAGTCTCCCGTCTTACTGTTCTTTCTATTACTCGTTCTCATAGTTTCACGGTATGACTCATTAATTTAATTCCTCTGTAATTAACACAATTTTGCATATCTCCTTTGTTCTTATACAAAGATACCAAGATATTTTTTCTCTATTGGTCCGACATTCTCTTTGACTTCAGTATCTTGTTGAAGAAACATGTAGACCGCAAAATTCCTTCTTTCTTTAGACATTTCCATACTTCGATGGGTATATCGTCTGGCCCAACCGTCTTTCAATTTTTCATTTTCTTTAGAGCATCATTTACCTCTGATACTTGAATTTTACAATAAAATGTTATGTTCTTATACTCCTCCGATTTACTTAATTCTTCCAAGTTCAGTTCATTGTCTTTTGTTTCATTATAGAGTTGATAAAAATATCTTTTTCATTGTTCTTTAATAGTCACATCATCCGTCAAAACTATATTTGTTTCATCCTTTATGCATTTAAATTAGCTTCAATATCGTCTTCCTCTCTCCAGTGCGAGCAATTTTATATATGTCACGCTCTCCATCTTTGGTATCTAACCGCTTATAAAATTCTTTATAAGCTTGACTTTTTGCTTTACTTACTGCATGTTAAGTTTCTTTCTTGACGACTTTATACTTTGCCAAGTTTTCATCATTCCTACAGGGCGGCAACAATCCAAGTCAAATTCATTAGATAATAGGCACGCCCCATCATCATTTTCATTCAAAATCTATAGTCAATTACATGGTCATCGGTTCATCCAAGACTTGTGTAATCCACACAATCATTAAAAGTGTTTCTCATTCGAGAGATCATAAATGCACTACGGTGTTATTTCTTCCAAGCGTTTACAAATTCTTTACAAACTCGAACAAAGCAAGCTACGCACCCAATCGTTTGTGAATCTCCTCACGATTCCGAGTAAAAGAGACATCAAGTCTACACATAACTCGACTCAACTGTCAGCTCTATCGACATGAACTCGTTCTGCATTAACTATGACGTATGTATTCACTTTCGAATAGATTATCTTCATTAAGGACTTGCCAACTAGAATAACTCTAACCACGAGTTTTCTAACCATATTTTGTAATTCCTCGCACAAATCATAGTACCCAATCAAATAGGGTTCAAGCATCCACGAAGGGGATATCACATTAAATTTCAACAAAATCACTCGGTTCATCATACTCATCAAGTGAATCGTTAGCTGAATTAACAAGCATCTTGCATCTTAAAGTAAACATGCCCGCTATTTTCTTAGTGTTGAAACTCAACTCATTAGCGAGAGTTGGAACGTGTGACCTAGAATTTTATAAATAGTTACTCCTCGTCCATTTCAACATCAACACGTACTATACATCACAAGCTCACAGTTACCCATGGTTCAACCAATAGGGTGCTAGTATTGACATGTATCATACTTATCAAAATAATCCAAAATTGGTTAGTTCCATCATAGCTTCAAATGTGAGAGCTCACACCTCGGGCAGTCACTAAGTAAATTGCAATTATTCAAGCTAAATCTGACACATCCATGAGAGTCATAACTCATGCTAACAATTTAAGAATTGCACAGCGATTACATTCTCAAAATAAAGTTCAGCCTAAACAAGTACTCAAAACTTATCAAAAGCGAAAGAGGCTGAAATCATATACAAAATTTTCGACAATTCCTAACAACTCGAGTACATGAACTCATGGCTTGGGTGAAACATTGTTTGTTACAAATGACTCCACCGCTTTTCCTTTCTCCGCGTCATCCGGTTTAGCAGCCACTTCCATCACTTCGGTAGTCCTTATCACTGGAGAACCGCTACAGAAAGAACGTGCAATATGTCCCACCTTGCTACAAGTGAAAAGCAAATCAGGGGTCCTCTAGAAGTAACACGAGACTTCTTATGCCTTTCACTACCAGGTAGCACGGGTGTCCACCCAGGTGTGCAAAGATCACTCTTATTTGACAGAACAATAGTGGGCGTATGGGCTCCTCTAACTTTAACATCGGTAACTTCTGAAGCACAAGGTGTTATAGCTTGGACGTCCTTCTTTGGGCGACCACTTCGGCAGGAACGTGCAATGTGTCCTACCTTACCACAGTTCCAACACGTACTAGGGTTTTTAACAGTAGCAAACGAAGTTGACTTAGAAGAACGATACTTCCTTTTGTGCCTTCCACTCCTAGGTAGCACAGGAGTAGACCCGGGCATGCAAAGTTCAGTCGTATTTGTTACAACAACGACGGGCATAAGGATCCTATCATGGGTTGTAGGAGCAACATCAAGTGCCAACCGCGCAGATTGTGCATCCAATGCGGCTACTACAGCCTCAATAATCATCTGACACATCTCCGCATATGGCAGGTTTACCGTAGTAAGGACAGGGGTACTCCCACCATCAGCTTCCTGAGCTTGGGGAAAGTATGCTCCGCATTTAGCAACATTTTCCTCTGTATCAAAACTCATTGGTGCTCCACTGACAATTTCATGGATTGGAATGAGATCTACTCCTTGGGATTAGGATCCAACAACCTCACCAATCACCTAGGTAACAAAAAGCCACAAACCAAACGCCAGCTCGCAAACAGTCATAGCAAACAAATTGGAAACAAGCAGCACATCAAAGGGCGCTCGGGTCCGCATACATCACATCCTACCTGTTTCTTTACAAATACGCTCGCCAACTGCTACAACGAACCTCGAATTGGAATCTACGGGTGACGAACTGACAACTGCAGGGTTCATAACACTGTTATTGATGGCATCCTCCCGAATGGGTGAGGATCCACCGCCATCACCGACCACGCAACAATGATCCTGACATCCATATTCGAACATTTAAGCCTAAAAACAGTGTAAAAATCCTTATGTGGACATTCTCCTAGTCACTTATTTAACGTTCTACGATGTTTGCACTGCTCGTGCTCACCACCTGTTAAAAGGGTTCGACCACGAACCTAGACTGTAAGGACTCGTAAGACTGATGGTCTCAGATACCAAATTGTAACACTCCATGGTGTGTGATCTAGATGACGGGAGTACATCAGTGGTAGAATGATTGAGTAGGTTCGACGTGGTTGTGTCCGAAACTAAATCGTTCCCGAACTTTGATCATCATCGGAGCGTTATCTGTGACTTAGGATGTCATTTGCTATGTTTACGACCATTTCGAGTTCCCTGGCGAGTACGATCAGAGTAGTGCAGCGGCAGTGTGATGGGTTCATAACCCACAGGTTGTAGGGTAGAGGTTTGACCTTTGGGCCGCTTTGCAGTTAAGTTTGAGTGTAAATTTCAGGACGAAATTTCTTTAAGGATGGGAGAATTGTAACACTCCAATTTTCCTTTTGAATAGAGCATTATGTTCCTAAGGGGCTTAAGGAAGTCCCGCCAAAATTAGGGGTTGTTCGGTGGCGTTTCAGAGGCGAAATAGCATTAGGTCGTGCGAATTTAATCACGCACGGTCGTGCGAGGCCAAACCACGCGATCGTTTTCAGGACGTTGGTTTGGGCTGGATCTATCACGCGCAAGGTCGTGCACATGGTAAGCCGCACGGTCGTGTGTGCCCAAACCGCAGAACCGTTTCAGTTCACTAATTTTGTCGGTTGTTACTCATGCACGGTCGTGCGCGAGTAAGCCGCACGATCGTGCGATCTGTTGAGTCCGAAATCGCACCTCCGAAGGAAATCGGAGGCTGCGGGTTGCCGGTTACTTTTTAGGTGGGGAAAATGAGACCGCTAGCAGCGGTCAAGGCCAGACTTCGCCCGTCACGGCGAATGTCACTCCTGTGACGGGCTTTCCTTTGATTAAAATGAGGCGGTTACAGCGGTTACAAGTGCAGGAAAAGAGAAGCCGGCCGGTCAGACAGTCCGCAAGACGGGAAACTCGAGACCGCAGCTCAAACAAGCGAGCTCCTGGATTCAAGTGTGCGTATCTTGGGAACAATGCCGCCCCCTATTTATAGGTTTGGGGGCCTGCCCGAACGGGCAGGGATAAAATAACCGCCTGCCCGGGTACAGGAGAAACGGGCAGGCGGTGACGGGATACACAAAGAAGGAAAGAAAGAAGCCGCGCGGCTTGGCGGCTTGCCCTTTCGACCTGTCTGACCAGAGGCTGAGGATGACGCGACCAAGGTGACGATGCAATCCGAGCGGTCTCCGTCTTGAGACCGCGGCTTGTTCTTTGATCTCGAACCTGGGCTTGTCTCTATGGTACAATCCGCACGGTCTCCGACTTGAGACCGCGACTTGCCCTGTTGGACTTGGGCCTGGATTATCTTTAGTACTTGGAGGCGATCTGAATTATGTCAGACCGCCCGGCCTGTGCTAGTTGGTGTTGATGGACCTTGTAAAACCTGAGCCGGTCGACTTGTATCTTCAAACCGCGCGGTCTGCGAGTAATTCTATTGGAAGCGGTCTTCTGGGTAAACATAATCCCCGCATATTTTTAAATTTCCGAGAAGATTTCGAAAATATCAATTCTAGCCGGAGACCGCGCCGATTTCACCTTGTTGGTTATAAATATTCCAGGAGCTTCTATTCTGGCATAACTCCATTGCTATCACGAGTCACTACTCGCCTATTGCGGTTAGGACTTTCAGGCTGAACAGCCCGAAAAAGATGGTGGATTTAATGGCCCAGCTCGAAGTTCTTGAGAAGCCCGGAAAAAACAGCGAGAGGGACCGTTCGAAGGATAAGAAGAAGAAGAAGAAGAAGAAGAAGAAGAAGACGACGCGGCCTGATAATATAGTAACGATCGCTTCTACGAGTAAGCCAACCGACCAGCTTCCCGAGCTAACAGTCGACTTATCGACTAAAAAGGAGGCGAATTATCCGAACCCACCCCCAGCTGATCCCCCAGCCCTCTCTGACAAAGGAAACAACCCGCCTCCTCCGCCGGATAAGGCAGACTTGGAGACCGTTACCCCGAAGGGCGATGGGGATGAGTCTTTCAAAGTGGAGGTCACCCCATCCGGGGTTTTCCATCTAAAAATAAGAGACGAAGGGGGAGAGGCAGTTGACTCCCCCAAGCCGAGCGACCAGCAAGCTTCAGTAGTTAACATCGAGGATAGTTCGGAAAAACCAACCGCCCTGAAGTCGAAAAAGAGGAAGAAGGAGGAGTCCGCGGCGGACAGGCTTCTGAAGAAGATGAAGAGGCTAAAAGCCAAGAACAAGGCAGCGTCCGGGAAACCGAGAGCGGACAGCCTGCAAGGCAAGTCGCGCGAGAAGGAAGTCTCGGAGGGCGTGATTACTCCCTCCCCCCAGTCGAACGACCAGGCTCCCGTCGACGCTCACAGCATTTCCGTAAGTGACCTCCTCAGGGATTTTGATTCTCTTCAGAAGCAAGATGATCAGCTGAGAACTTCTTCCGAACTGCAGGCTGCCAACCCGCCAGGAGAGAAAGGAGACGCCCTGTTTGAGGATGCGACCAGCACTAAGGAGGCCGTCCTCCCTGAGGTTGCGACTAGCACTAAGGAGGCCGTCCTCCCTGAGGTTGCGACTAGAACCGAGAAAACCGTACCGGCTCCCGAAGATACTGTAATGACCGGTCTCCGACTTATGCAGGTGAAGGCGGAGAGAGTAAGGGATCAGCTTACCAGGCCGCCACCGCCGCCACCCAATCTTCTGCTGCAAGGTAAAACGAGAGCGGATTACCACCCCGTTCGTTTTTTCAAGCCGCGGCCTCGAAACAAGTTGCGCGTTTCGTTGTTGAACCCGTCGCCCAGCTTCTTTCCCTCCGCTGCTCAATTTTCTGCTGCTAAGCGGAGGTAAAGCGAGAGATCGTGGAGAGAACAACGCCGAAAGTTTGATACCGAGCAAGCAAGGCGACCTGTCCGCCCGAATTCAACCCAAACCGCTGCGGCTTGTAAGCGAGGAAGATTCGAAGAGAGCGATCTCCTTTTGAACACTCTTTGACTGTTTTTCTCATTGCAGATGATCGTGACTCTATTCCGAAGCCGGGCGAACTGGTGACCTATCTTCCCCCTCTCGATCCACCCCTGCTGCATTCTTCGCTGCCGGATACCCGGATGGAGGACGAGGTGTCCCGGCTTCAAAGGAACTTCGAAACCCTTACAAAACAGTTGAGGGCTATGGAGGAGAGGGAGAAGGCCGCCCAAGATGAAAAAGCTGCTCTCCGGGCTGAGTTGGAAACCGAACGGAAGGAGAACCGAACAGCGCTGGAGGCCGAGCGGAGAGAGCGCCGAGAGAAGGAAAAGGCGCAGCAAGACCAGGTGGCTGCCCTGACCGCCCGGGTTGATCGCGGAAAGAAAGAAATCCGCAAGTTCGAAGAGGACTGCACCTATTATAGGGACAGATACCTTCAATTGACAAGGGAAGCCGGCGGAAACCGGCGTCCGATTAATGCGGTTGACAAAGGTCGGTGTGGGTCACGCCGCCCGGATGCAGGGACGAGCTCGTCTCTTCCTGTAGCCGGGACGATCCACCCAGTTGCTAGTGTTCATGAGCCCGCAGCGGCCTTACCTACTCGCGTGATCCCAGCGGCGCGAGTAGAGAGGGATGCCGCGCGGCTTCATAGCATGATCAACCACCTTAATCACAGCATTAATCAAATGCAAGGGACTGTCCTTCAGATCGGCGATCATGTCGCGCGACTTCACAGGGAGGATGCACCGAGTGATACCCGCCAGTGATGAGTGGTTTTAAGACATCAATTTGTAATAATATTTCTATTCGGTCCTTTGGACAACTGTTTGAACTTGATTTCATAATATTCGGTCTGTCTTCCAGGTCGCGCGGTCTAAGTATTCGAATTTTTTTTTGCATTCTTAATGTGTGCTGATTGATGCCTGCGGATTACTTTATATAAACCGATCGGCTTGTTTCTGTGCTTTTTTAATTCGTCTGCTTGAATTATACTTATGTCTTTGTGGTTGTCTTTTGTGGTGATGCACCCGTGCGGGTTGATTGGTCTAGCCGCGATTTGACCCTTGCTAAATGCAGATCAGCCGTTCCTATAAGTAGCGCCCTTCCGAAAGTCTTCTTACCAAAATTTCAAGATGGGAGCAAAGCGCCAGCCGAAGCGACCTGCGAAAACCTCTGCTACCCGCTCCGAAGCCGTTGTGGCCTTTCACTCAGCAGACCTCGAGGAGTGCCGTTTGACAAAGGCCGAATTGGACGAATTCGTTGAGAAGCATATGACTGACAGTCCGCTGCTCGCGCGGCTTCCGCTCCGTGATGAGCGGATGAATTCTTCTGGCCCAAACCAAATCGCGATCCCAATCGACCATTTCGATTGTGGCTTCAAGTTCCCTATTTCGATTGAGCTCGCCATGGTCTTTGACCACTATGGAGTTGTACCCGGCCAAATTTCTCCTAACTCGATGGCCGGGATTTGCAGCTTCATCTCCTACCTGCGGTCTGAGAGAGTCCGCTTCTCTATGGACCTTTTCAGGAAGATATTCTCGGTGCGGGCTATCCCGGACTCCGAGTCGAATGTCTTCAAAGGCCATCTCTACTTTGGCTGCCGCGGGTTGAAGATGGTCAACCTTGCGAACAAGGTCACAGCCTGGTCGGAGAGGTACTTGATTTTCGAAGGCCGACTTGGCCTGTTGAACCTGAATCCGCAAGTGCGGCCTGAGGAGGCCTTTCAACAGGTCCCAATAAGCGAGGTCGAGAAGAAAACCTGCAAGCTTCTTGAGGATGAGCGGCTTAACGTAAGCTACTACATCCCGCTACTTGCCGAGCTAGAGAATGTTCGGCCTGAAGATAGTAAGCTTTCCTTTAACCCGCTTCCGACTTCAATGTTGACCGCTCGATCTTTTGTGCTGACTCTTTTCTCTTTTTTGTAGCCGAAGCCGTTGTCCCTGCTAACAAGCCGGTCAGCCCGGTCGGTTTAGTCTTAACTCAGACGGAGAAGAGAAAAAGACAAGTCAGGAACAAGCCGCTGCCATCCGATGGGGAGGATTCGGCCTCCTCGGGCGACTTCTCCGCCCTTCGTTCCTTCAGCAAGGTGAAAGATTTAAAAGGCCGCACGGTCTTGACCTGGCATCCGGACGGCGACGGTGTTCAGGTCTCTACCGCGCTCCCCCGCTGGGCGAATGAGAAGTCGGGCCGGCATGCTGAGGCCGCCAGCATTGCCATGTTCGGCCGACGGAATTTCAGGAGGTTGAGGAAGATTCCCGAGGAAGAGCTCGCCCGGGAGGCCGCGCGGGTTGGTGCCGAGAGCCTCATCACCAATGTTTTCATGGGAATGACCTTCAAAAGGTTAATTAAAGCGAATGATCACCTAGAGAAGGAAATTGCCGAATTGAAGAAGGAAAATGCGCGGCTAAAGGAAGCTGAGTCGGTAAGTTATCACCTGGCCAGCCATCCTTCTGAATTTTCCAGACCGCACGGTCTCTTACCTTACTCTTTCTTGCAGGCAAAGTATGATGAGACCGACCCGGTCTATCAAGAGGAACTTTTTCCTCATGTCGTCGAGGGAATCGACAATGCTTTTAACCGTTTGCGGGAACTCAAAGGGTTCGCGCCTGGTTTCGAGCATTTCACCTTCTCGGACGCCTACCCGATCTTGCAAAAGAAGTTAGAGAAGATCAGGCGGAAAGCCAAAGGAAAGAACAAAGCCGACGGATCCAGCTCAGAGGAGAGCGACGACGAGGATGATGAGGCCGAAGAACCCGCAGCGGCTAAGAGTGGTGAGAGTGGCTCGGAGTCCGAATCCAGCGATTCCGAAGAAGAGGTTGGGCGCAAGTCGGGCGAATTGAGCAGCTCATCCTCGTCGGGTAGCGAGGGTTATTCCCCTGATGTTTCAATTGATGGCAGCGAACACTCAAGTGCTCCTGCGTCTAAGAAACTTAAGTCGGATAATTAGTAGCTGTATTTTGCTTCTTGTTTTGAATAGCCGACGGCTTGATTTTGTTAGCCGATCGGTTTAAAGTATATTGTAAAAAATGTTTTGATAATGGAATGGAAAGCTTTTACCTGTCTATCTGTCTACCTTCTGCGACTTACTTGTGATTTTTTGCGATCTCTTTCTGTGTTAGATAAACGACTTAATATTAACTCATCCGGTTAGGATAATGATCTTCATAGGATTCCGATAAAGTAACTATTAGTAAAAAACCATTCGCATAGCTTGCTTTCTTCAATCCGGATCAAATTGATTTGATTCATCCCGAGAAGGTGCTAACTTATTATGAATGCATTACGATATCCAGGAAGCCGAACATAATCAAGCCGCGCGGTTGTTACTAGACCCTGCATACTTGCTTTCCAGGATAAAGAATGCCAAGTCATAAGAACAATCAGCAGACCGAGCGGCCAGTATTTTAACTTAAGCGACTTGCAACTAAGATTGCTGCAAGTTCCACCCCCGTGAATGTAACTGATAACCAGTCAGAAAACTCAAATAATCAAGTCGTGCGACCATAACCTGACTTTACATAATTGCCTTGCAAGACAGAATAGCAAGTTGCAAGGAAATCAATTGATAGACCGTGCGATTAATATTTAATCCGAACGATTTGTATGACAGCTTTGTATAGTATTAGCTGACAACCCGCACGGACTGCATATAATTTGTCCGATTAGTAGCTTTGACACTTGTAATGAGAATCATAATTGCCTTGTGACATTTTAATAATATCCTGTTTATTTCAAACCGTCCGGTCTGAAAACCAGACCGCATGACATCTTTGGAACCTGCTTATTTTAGACCGCCCGGTTTAATAACCAGGCCGCCCGATAATCCTGGTACCTGCTTATTTCAAACCGTCTGGTTTAATAACCAGACCGCCCGATAATCCTGGTACCTGCTTATTTCAAACCGTCCGGTTTAATAACCAGACCGCCCGATAATCCCGGTACCTGCTTATTTCAAACCGTCCGGTTTAATAACCAGACCGCCCGATAATCCTGGTACCTGCTTATTTCAAACCGTCCGGTTTAATAACCAGACCGCCCGATAATCCTGGTACCTGCTTATTTCAAACCGTCCGGTTTAATAACCAGACCGCCCGATAATCCTGGTACCTGCTTATTTCAAACCGTCCGGTTTAATAACCAGACCGCCCGATAATCCTGGTACCTGCTTATTTCAAACCGCTCGGTTTGAATATCAGGTCGGCCGGTTTGTGATGTACATAAGAGTCCTGCTTTTTCTCCAAATAGTCTATAATGACCATATAAGATGAAATAATTCCCTGTAGCGTAATAAAAGATGACTACATACTCAGATGACCAAGTGGGCAGGTAGGCCTAGGCGGCGAACATTGCTTTCCTCAAGTGGTCATAAGAGCTGTAGAAATAAAGAAAAAGACAAGTACAGACCCAGATGACCAAGTGGGCAGGTGGGCCTAGGCGGCGAACATTGCTTTCCTCAAGTGGTCATAAGGGCTGTAAGCGACTCAACTGCTCTCTTGCCTAGGGCTACAAGCCGAGTTGATCAATTGCACAGGTGGGCCTAGGCGGCGAACATTGCTTTCCTCAGAGAGATCAACTCAGTTGTGGGTCCCGCTTAGGCATCGCTTGAGAGTACCTAGGAGTATTCGATGGTCACAGACTAAGATGATCAGTTGGGCAGGTGTGGTTGTGCCGCGGGGGCTATACCGACATTGCTTTCCTCAGAAAGATCATCAAAGCTGTAACTATATCCCTCTCGGGGCATGATGGAGCCAACATTCACCTAGACCTCCCTTGATGCAGGGGTGTGTTGGATATCAGCCGGGATCCAAGGTTCTGAAGACCACCGTACGGGAATTGACAAGCTACCACTACACGTGTGCGAAAACTCCCCGCTACACATGATCTTCGTGGTTTTACGCTAATGACTACAATCCGATGGGGTTCGAGCAGAACTTAGCGATGTCTCCGCGGTTCAGTGAGGTTGATATATAAGAAAAATGTAAAAAGGAAACATCAGACAGAGAGAAGTGTCAGTATGGGGCTTCTTATTGAAATATCTAAAAAATTGCAGGAAAGTAAAGAAGACATTTTAAGGATAGAACAGTTTGAGATCGTCACCGCTCCAGGTGCGTGAGATGTCCTCTCCTTCGCTTGTTTGGAGGCGGTAAGCCCCACTTTTTAGTACCTCCTTGATGATGAAAGGTCCAGCCCAATTAGGATTTAGCTTCCCGACATTGCCTGTTCGGGCTGCTGCATCAACCTTTTTTAGCACAACGTCGCCGACCGCAAAATGCTTTACCCTGACATTTTTGTCAAAGTACTTTGTCATCCTCCTTTTAACTTCTTCTTGTCTGATTGTTGCCTCGTCCTGAAGTTCTTCGATCAGATCCAGACTATACTTGATAGCCTCATCATTGTCTTCTATCCACGTTTCTCCTCCCTCTTTTGCATACACAACTCTTGGAGTGACCACCTCAAATTCTATAGGAACAACAGCTTCCGAGCCATGAGATAATTTGAATGGTGTCTCCCCGGTAGCTGAAGACGGGGTAGTACGAAGAGTCCAGAGGATGGAAGGAAGCTGATCTGCCCAATTTCCCCTTTGATTCAAAACTCTTTTCATCAGGAGCTGCTGGATTTGCTTTTTTGCCGCTTCTACTTGGCCATTTGTTCTTGGATGATATACTGAGGCAAATCGAAGATCAATTCCCACCTGATCACAAAAGTTTATCATCTCCGGATTATTGAACTGTGGACCATTATCGGTGACAATTGCTAGCGGAATTCCATGCCGGCAGACTATTTCTCACCAGATGAAGTTTCTGATAATTTGGGTTGTAGTTCTTGCCAGCGCTTTTGCCTCAATCCACTTGCTGAAGTAGTCGATCATCACAATGATAAAACGACGCTGGCCGCTGGCTATTGGGAAGGGTCCGATAAGATCCATCCCCCATACTGCGAAGGGCCATGGCGCAGTTATGGATCTGAGTGACTGAGCAGGCAAATGCTGAAGAGGAGCGAACTTTTGGCACTGAACACATCGTTTGGCAAATGCTTCAGCATCCTTTCTCATGGTTGGCCAAAAATACCCCTGCCTTAAGATTCTTTTCTCTAGAGTCTTCGCTCCCGAATGACTACCGCACTCCCCAGAATGAACTTCCTGAAGTATGGTTGGGACTTCATCCTCCGAAACACATCGTGCTGAGGGAGAGATCAAAGTTTTTCTGTAGAGAACTCCCGCTATCAGATAATAATACGCCGCCTTCCTTTTGAATCTTCTCCGATCTTTGATGGAATGATGGGACTCCCCCTTTGATAGAAATAGCTCGTAAGGGTCCTTCCACGAAGGATTATGATCAATCTGCATGAGTTCTGCTTCATCTGTCGCCGGATGAAAAAGTTCAGAGGTCACTCCCCCGGATGGAAGACCGAACTTTGACAACTCATCTGCCTCCTCATTTTGTGTCCTTGGAATATGCTCGATGATGAATGACTTGAATCTTCCAATTTCCCTTTTGGCTAACAGCATGTATTTCCTCAGAATTGGCTCCCTTATCTCATAATTTCCCAAGATCTGAGAGGCCATCACTAGTGAATCAGTTCTAACATGTACATGTTCTATGCCCAGCTCTTTCGCAAGCCTCAGCCCAGCCAAAAGTGCTTCATATTTTGCCTGATTATTTGTCACTGGAAAGAAGAATTTGATAGCTTGCTCCAGCATGATGTCATTTGGACTGATCAGAACACCCCGGCTCCCACGGAGTTTCTGCCAGAAGCCCCATCCACATAAATGATCCAAGCCAAAGGAGATTGCACTACCTGTTCGGAACTAGGTTTTGTTGTATCTACCAAGAAGTCTGCCAGGATTTGCGCCTTGATCGCTGTTCGAGGGATGTATGATATCTCAAATTCGCTTAGTTCAATAGCTCATTTTGCCAACCTCCCTGAATGATCTGGCTTTTCAAGAATATTTTTTAAAGGATGATCTGTAATAACTTGGACGGAATGAGCCTGAAAATAAGGAGGAAGCCTTCGCGCAGACATAACCAAGGCCAAGGCCAGTTTTTCCAAGATCGAATATCTGGTTTCTGCATCTTTAAGAATGTGGCTGGCATAGTATATTGGAAACTGTCTCTTCTTTTCTTCCCGAACGAGGACAGAACTCACCGCATCTGGTCCGACTCCCAGATATAAGAATAGCATTTCTCCCTCACGGGGACTTTGGAGTAGTGGAGTCGAGGTTAACTGTTCTTTCAGCTGCTCAAAAGCCTTGTTACACTCCTCGCTCCATTCAAACTTTGATCCCCCTCGCAGTGTTTTAAAGAATGGGGCACTTTTATCTCCGGATTTGGAGATAAACCTGCTCAATCCTGCCAATCTTCCCCCAAGTTGCTGAACTTCTTTAGTATTTCGAGGAGGAGTCATATCAAGGATGGCCTTTACCTTGTCTGGATTCGGTGCAAGGCCGTTAGGAGTTAAGAGATGCCCAAGAAACTTTCCCTTGCTTGCCCCAAACACACATTTCAACGGGTTTAGTTTTAACTTGAACCTCCGTAGAGTAGTGAACGTCTCTACGAGGTCTTTCAAGTGCAATGAGAATGTTTTACTTTTTAGAAGGAGGTCATCAACGTAAACTTCAAGATTCCTGCCTTTTTGATGCTTAAAGACGATATCCATCATTCTTTGGTATGTTGCGCCCGCATTTTTAAGACCGAAGGGTATTACGAGATAGCAGTAACACCCATCGTTCGTGATAAATGAAGTATGCGGGATGTCAGGTTTTTGCATTTTAATTTGATGATACCCTGAGAAAGCATCGAGAAAACTCATAAAGCCATACCCAACCGCGGAATCAACTAAGACATCTATCCGAGGCAAAGGGTAGCAATCTTTAGGGCACGCTTTATTGAGTTTGGTGAAGTCCACGCACATGCGCCACTTCCCACCGGATTTCTTAACCATTACAACATTCGACATCCACGTGGGATATTGAATTTCAGAAATAAAACCTGCTTTCAGGAGTTTGGAAACCTCCTCTCTGATGGGCAACGCCAGCTTGGTCGCCACTTCTCTCTTCTTTTGATGGACGGGCTTGAACTCAGGAGATACGTTTAGATGATGACAAGCCACGTCTGGATCCACTCCTGGCATATCCTCCGCTGACCAAGCGAAGATATCCAGATTTTCCAACAGGCAGGAGATTAGCTCCACTTTCTCCTCCTCTGGCAACTCAGCGTTGATGACCAGCTTCTTTTCTGCCCCTTCAGCAATAGGAACCTCTTGGGTCGCTTGGACAGGTTCCAAGTGAGCCCCTTCTCGATCTTTTCCTTCCTCGGCAGCCCCTGAAGACTCAACAATCTCCAAAACCTCAGCCACGGCCTCGGGAAGTGGAACGTCGGTGATCATGTTGACAGTTCGGACGTAGCACTCTCGAGCCACCTTTGGGTTGCTTCTGACCCGATACTGCTTTCCTTCGGCAGCGAACTTGAGGGCAAGGTGAAAGGTAGACACTACTGCCCTATATGCATTGAGAATCGACCTCCCGAAGATGGCACAGTAGTTGCTCGGGGCATCCACTACCACGAAATTGATTAACTTTATTACTCCTCCAATAGAGACCAGGAGCTTTACTGAACCCTCTACTTCCTTCTTCTCCCCAGAAAAACCGTAGAGGGGCCCGTCGGTGGAAAGCAAAGGCTTTCCGGTCTTCAGGGCCTCGAAAGTCGGGCGGAAAAGGAGATTGACGGAGCTGCCGGTATCAATCAGAATCTTGTGGACTGTATAGTTTTCGATGACGGCCTTGATGACCACCGCATCGTCGAAAGGATTGGCATTGGGGGGAAGGTCATCCTGACCAAAGGTGACAATAGTGCTTTCGGGAGGAGAATTTGTAGTGGCTGCTACTTCCTGCTTTAAAACTCTCGCGATGCTGGATTTGCGAGATGATTCCGCTCCAGCTCCTCCATGAATACAATAGATGTCCCCTAAGGGGCCCACATCATTGACTTCGACGCATTCGGTAGAAGGATGGATGTCACCATAGAAGTCGGCGTCTTCAACGTCGGCGCATTCCCAGGTTACTTCTACTGTTTCTTTCTCTTTTCTCTTCTCGGCAATTGGCTCAGCAATTGCATCTTTCTGAACTAGACCCCGGAGCTTTCCTTCTCCAAGGAGTCTCTCTATAAGCAAACGAAGGGCCCGACAGTCTTCGGTTAGATGGCCCCTTCTTTATGATATTCACAATAAAGGTTCGGATTTCGACTGCGGATATCCGACTTCAGAGGAGCAGGCCTTTTGAAATCTGGCCTCTTTTGCAGAATCTGGACCACTTCGTCCATGGTGACGTTTAAGGGAGTGAATGACTCTTGCGAGTCATCATATTGAGTTGATGGAATGACTGGATGTGGCTGCGTGGTATACTGTTGTAAGTATACCGGCATGATTTGCGGAGAGCGGATGGAGCGGGAGCGACGGCCAACGGTGGTTTCTGATCTTGAAACCGCTGATGGCCCATGAATGGTTGCTTATTTTTGTAGTTTCTCCCCCTTTGGGAACGGGGTTCAAAGTGGGACTGATTCGATGGCGGATGATGGAAGGACGGATTTGACTGCTCCTTGTCGCTTACCAGCTTTGCGACGTAGCCCGGATTGCTCTTCTCTCCTCTGATAAACATATTTGCCAAACTTATCATTTCCTGATAAGTTCTAGGCTCCCTTATATTTGCTTCAAATTTTAGGGGGCCCTCTCTTAGGCCATGGATGAGGGCGACCCTATACAGCTCCGGATCCACATTTTGGACCTCCATGATCTCTTTCTGGAAGCGGTCTACGAAACGAGCCCACGTCTCGTCTTCCCGCTGTTTTATATCGAAAAGGGCCGCCGGGCCACTTTTTCTCTTCTTTGAGGTAGAGAATCTCAACAGGAATTCCCTTCGTAGCTCAGCGAAACAACGGATTGACCTGGGGTGCAACCCGTAAAACCACTCCCTTGCTTGTCCTTCAAAGGAGGTTACAAGAAGCTTGCACTTAGTTGCATCAGTTAAGGTTCTAAGAGCGATGGCTGACTCGAAGGCTTGTAAATGAACCGTGGGATCAGTCTCCCCATTGAAAGCTGGCAGGCGAGGCTCTCTGAAATTATTAGGGGTTGGTTCCCCTCGGACTTCGTCCACAAAGGGGGAAGTTTCTTCCATATCTTCATATAGAGGAGCAGGATAATAAGTCGCCGGAACTGCGGCTAATCGCGTGCAAGCCGCTTGGTAAGAGGATCGGGCCGCAGCTTCTGGCGGGTAGGAATGACGGGCCGCGCCTTCTTGCGGGTAGGAAACGTGGGCAGCATGAGAAGCCGCCCCCTGGAAGTCGAGGACCCGAGTCGGCATGCTGTGCGCGGCTTCTTGATAGAAGTTTTGCCTAGCCGCAAAGCCTTCTTGCTGGGGCTGGAAGTTAGCGGCTTGTGATAGCGGGTAAGGAGGAGGTGGAGGAGGGACCGGGGTCACCGCCTGATTAGCCGCGGCTTGCTGTGGAACTAGCCGCTCGGTTAGCATTGCTAAAGTCTGACTGATCGCTTCAAGTCGCTGATCAGTGGCCCTCTGAGCCCGCTCGGCTTCTCTCCTTGATTGCTCCAGGGCTTCCCACAAAGAGTCCTCGCTGTGATCGGAGCGGTCTCCAAGGGGGAACTGACGGTCTGACATTGTAGTGAGGATTTCACCGACAATCCGCGATATGAAGGTCGCGTGTTTCTGTTGAGTCTGAAATCGCACCTCCGAAGGAAATCGGAGGCTGCGGGTTGCCGGTTACTTTTTAGGTGGGGAAAATGAGACCGCTAGCAGCGGTCAAGGCCAGACTTCGCCCGTCACGGCGAATGCCACTCCTGTGACGGGCTTTCCTTTGATTAAAATGAGGCGGTTACAGCGGTTACAAGTGCAGGAAAAGAGAAGCCGGCCGGTCAGACAGTCCGCAAGACGGGAAACTCGAGACCGCAGCTCAAACAAGCGAGCTCCTGGATTCGAGTGTGCGTATCTTGGGAACAATGCCGCCCCCTATTTATAGGTTTGGGGGCCTGCCCGAACGGGCAGGGATAAAATAACCGCCTGCCCGGGTACAGGAGAAACGGGCAGGCGGTGACGGGATACACAAAGAAGGAAAGAAAGAAGCCGCGCGGCTTGGCGGCTTGCCCTTTCGACCTGTCTGACCAGAGGCTGAGGATGACGCGACCAAGGTGACGATGCAATCCGAGCGGTCTCCGTCTTGAGACCGCGGCTTGTTCTTTGATCTCGAACCTTGGCTTGTCTCTATGGTACAATCCGCACGGTCTCCGACTTGAGACCGCGACTTGCCTTGTTGGACTTGGGCCTGGATTATCTTTAGTACTTGGAGGCGATCTGAATTATGTCAGACCGCCCGGCCTGTGCTAGTTGGTGTTGATGGACCTTGTAAAACCTGAGCCGGTCGACTTGTATCTTCAAACCGCGCGGTCTGCGAGTAATTCTATTGGAAGCGGTCTTTTGGGTAAACACGATCGGGGCCGTGAACTTGCTTTAATCACAAAATCGAGTCGTTTGATGTGGGGATTTAAGATCCAATGGCTGGGAAGTTCTCCTGAGGTTATTAGGTCGGGAATGAGGGGTTTTCAACCTCATTTTCACTTGGCTACTCTCTCTCTCTCTCTTAAGTTTAGAGAGAAGAGGAAGGAGCTAGGGCAAGAGGAGGAAGAAGCTTCCATTGGAGGAGATCCTGAGCTCCGATCAACAATCCGTTTCCGTCAACGCGTAGGAAATCACTTTGCGCTTCTCCTCCGTCCACTTTCTTGAGGCTTTCATGGTCGGGAAGGAAGAGTCGAAGGTCTCCTCCCCCCCCCCCCCGGGGTTTAAGACTCGGTTTGTTGATTGCTCTTTTCTATGCATGATGTGTGATGGTGGCACCCAGTATCTCTAATTAAAGAGTTTGGGGGTAACTACGATTCATTGTGAACCACCGGGGCGTGGGATTGTGATGCGCCGTAATCGTGTCAAGAGTGGGGACACGGAAATTGCATTGCACTAAACAAACAATCGAGAGGCAAGCTCTCGCCAAGCACCCGGAGGCTGGGTCCTCCAAAGCACTCCTCTCTCCAAGAGAGTTCAAGACACTAAGACTCCAAAGATAAGCAAGACTCCACCCCTAGGGCTCCTTATATAGATGGAGTCACTCACTATAAGACAAAACACTTAAATAATACAATAAAAAAACAAGTCGTTGAGTGACTCCCGCAAGGTGAGGCCAAACATCCGAGCATATGCGTGAGACGTGTTCCCCAATGCAAATACGTATCAACACCCCCGACTTGAAAATTGACCTTGTCCTTAAGGTCAAGGCGGTAAAGATCCCATGAGTGCGACGTGGAGACTCTGGTAGCTCCTCTGGTGGGAGGTTCTGGTAACATCAGAAGCTGAGAGGCGTAGCGACGAGCTGGATGTTGCAGATCTTATATTGGACTGCCCGAGCGGAGAAGCAATGTCATGCCAGCAAAATATCTCCTACAATGGGCTCAATGCCTATGACGGTTATGATTGTTGAATGACAATTACGACGCCTATGTCTTAGTGTGAAGGATTAGGTGTGTAGTTTATTGGTTTAATAATGTGTTTTCTTATAATGATGAGTTGGCTTACGATTAACGTAATACGGGACGAGGTAAAGTCGCGCCCGCATCGTGTTGGAGTCACGGTGACTTGAACAACGGGCAAAAGCTGAACCGAACCCGCACCATGCAGTTCGGCATAAGGTAAATCCTCTTGTGTGTTGATGAATCATGGGAGAGACTGTGTCAGGCGTAAACGTCAAGACCGGCAAAATGCTCAGACAATTTTTGAGTTGTATATCTTATTTAATGCGTGCTATGAGTGCATGTTGCTTGTGTTAATGTTGTTGGTTTAGCCTAAGGGAGATTGCCCCACGTGAGAGCGGGCACAGGCTGAAGGACCTTTGATATAGGCGTAAACGTCAAGATCGGCAAAATGCTCAGACGGTTTTTGGGTTGTATACCTTATTTAATACGTGTCATGAGTGCATGTTGTTTGTGTTAAGGTTGTTGGTTTAGCCTGAGGGAGATTGTCCCCACTTGAGAACTGGCACAGGATGAAGGGACCTTTGATATAGGCATACCATGCCGCACTCGCGGCTTTGTAGTTTGACATGAAAAAGTCTTGTAGTTATGCATGTCATTTACTTAGCGAGAGAGTGTCAGTGTATGTTAATGTTGTGCTTAAGGTCGTTGACGCAGGACGGTCCTATATGACGGGGATATAATGGGCGATCACTACATGCAACTAATATGAGATCCGACGACTTTTAAACTTGCAATAACTTTTCTTTATAAAATCAATTACAAATGATAACCACAATGGTTAAAACATTTAAGAAAGGAAACAAAAGAGATTGTACAGGAGCGAGAAAGCGTGAAATCAAATCTTTAGTTGAACGAGCAAATACAAAGACCAAAACAATTGAAATCAAAACTTACAAACCACTATCTCTACAAGTAGAGAACAAACACAAGACCAGCGCTACAAAAATAACAACACGCCTTGAACTTTGCAAACGATGGAGAGGGGAGGGCTGGATGCGCTTTTAGAGGGCTATCGGGGCTATTTTCAGCAATAAACAACTGCATTTTGCTGTGCTGGAAGTTTGGACAGCAATTGGGAGGATGGGGTGGCTGTATGAAAGGTGTGAAGGCTTGGCCGGAGCTTTGGATGGCTGGACAGAACTCAGGCAATAATTTCGGGGAGGCTTTGGGCTGCTAGGTGAAGGCAGAGGGTGGTTCCACGAGTGGCTCAAGTGGGAAGGGCTGCTGTTGGGGAAACAGTGGGGAGAGGGGAAGCAGATTGGACTCCATGAAACAGGGGGAGGGGAGAAGTTTGGTTGTGGCTCCACGTAAAAGAGAAAGGGAGGGGGTTGGAGATGTGGGTAGCCGGTTGGGAAGAGTATAGGCAGCAGTTAGAAGGGAGGGGGGGTGTTATGCTCGCGCGCGTATTTTGTACCTTGTTTTAGTTTATTGCTTATGGTTATCGTTATGTGAGCCCCCCCCCCCCCTCCCTATATAAGGAGGTGGTATGGGAGTATGTTGGTATCTTGGATGTATTAGGGTTTTGGGCTCTCTTTGGAGAGAAGGATTATAGGAGGACCCAGCCTCCATAATCTTGGCCGGAGCTTGCTCCGGATTTGTATCCGTGTGTTTCTTCCAGTTATTACAATCGAATCGAAGTATTTTCCTGTTCGTAACATTGATCCGACCCTGCCGATTCCGCCTGCTTCGTGTTGCCGGGTTCGTCCGCTCTCTCTTCGTCGGCTCCTGCGCGTGCTTCCGCGCTTTCTTCGTCGGCATTTCTTCGTCTTCCGCGTCAACCTAGCCAGCTGTCGGCGCCCTCCAGGACCCCCCCTCGCTGCTGTGCCCTAGCCACACCGTCGTCCTCCAGGGCCGTCGCCGACATCGAGCACAACGTCACTCGAGCGTCGCGATCGTCCACTCCGCCGCATCCGCCGCTCCGCTCGCCATCCTCCTCAGCGCCAGGGCTTTTTCCTCCGCCATTCCGGGTCTTTTCCGCCGCCGCTGCTCTTCTGGCACTCTTCTGTCGTATCCGTCAGTCCAGGCCCTTTCCGGCTCTCTCTGGCCAACCTCCAGCTCGGTGCAATCGTCCTCCTATGCCAAAAAGCCGAATGGAATCCCGAGTGGACGCCCTCGAACACAACCTCGCCGCCGTCAACTCTCGTCTCGACTCTCAGGCCGAGCAACTCACGACGATTATGGCGATGCTCCAAAACTTACAAACCGGGCAGCACTCCGGTCCTCCTCCTGCGGCCTCTACCTTGGGGTCCCCCTGCACATTGGGCCCCGCAGCTTCCGCACTGCCAGATGTTCCTCCACAGCCCCCACGCCTCGACATCCCCACATTCCACGGGATTGATCCCCTGGGGTGGATTGCCCGCACCGAACAGTTCTTTGACATCCACCAAATTCCACGGGCGCAGCAGGTCTCCACAGCAATTGATGGCCTGGAAGGGTCCGCCCTCCACTGGGCCCGCTGGCTCCGCCAGTCCTCCCCCGACCTCACATGGACAGCTCTTACGGAGGCCCTCATTCAGCGCTTTGATCACCGCTACTCCGGTTCCATGATCGAGCGCCTGTGCGGAGTCCGTCAGACCGGCTCCATTGATTCGTACGTGGACTCTTTTATCGAGTTGGTCACCCATGTTCCAGGACTTCCACCCGACCATTACTTGGCCTACTTTATGCACGGCCTACAACCCCATCTCCGAGCCCGCCTCCGCACCCTTCAACCATCAACTGTTCACCAAGCCATGCACCTCTCTCCACTCGTGGAGGCCGAATTCCTCGCACTGTCCGGGGACCCTACGTTTTCTTTACCTCCCGCCAAACCTCCCTACCAACCATATTTTTCGCCCCCGCCTAAACAACCACCACCGCCACCCCCTCTACCTCACCTACCCTTGATGGGCCCACGCAACAACCGTCCTGTTCCTACTCACCGCCTGTCCAACCAAGAGTACAATGACTTACGGAGTAGGGGTCTGTGCTTCCGTTGCAAACAACCCTACTCGCCTACTCATGATTGCCCGGTGAAGGAGTTCCGCCTTCTCATCGGAGAGGACGCAAGCGACATCGGCCCGCCTGACTTTGCTGCTCTTATGATCACGGATGTACCACCGGACGGCGCTCCGGGCACCTCGACGACTGCCCACCCGCGGACCTTTCACTACTAGCCGGCAGGCGGCACTCCGACCTTGAGGGCAAGGTCGATTTTTTGGCGGGGTGTATTGTTACGCTCGCGCGCGTATTTTGTACCTTGTTTTAGTTTATTGCTTATGGTTATCGTTATGTGAGCCCCCCCTCCCTATATAAGGAGGTGGTATGGGAGTATGTTGGTATCTTGGATGTATTAGGGTTTTGGGCTCTCTTTGGAGAGAAGGATTATAGGAGGACCCAGCCTCCATAATCTTGGTCGGAGCTTGCTCCGGATTTGTATCTGTGTGTTTCTTCCAGTTATTGCAATCGAATCGAAGTATTTTCCTGTTCGTAACAGGGGGTCTCGGGTAAGGGTAATATAGGCAGCAGTTATGAGGGATGCAGCAGTTAGAACCTTTTAAAGAGATGGGGGAATGAAAAGGGTGGTTCCACGTGAATACAATAAAGGGGGAAAGAGGGGTGGCTGTGAGGATTACATGGTGGTGGTGGTGGTGGGATGGGGGGGGAGGGGCTGTTGGCCGGCTGATGCTTGTGGAGGAACAGGGGTGGCCGGCCAAGGGGAGGGGGAAGACAAGGCTTCACGCCAAGGATGGATGGGAGAGAGACCAAGGCTACACGCCCCGGCTCAACTTCGGCACCAAATTGACCAAAGATTAAGTTTCTATGCTCCACTCTTCAATACATAAAATGAGAGCTCTCACCCTTTATTTATAGATTCCTAGGAGGGCAACGAACGGCTATGATTGGTCGAACGTCCTGACTCAAAAATACATAAAATTACAACTAGACATAAAAAATGACAAGAACAAAAACTACTGCGATCCTCGATCCGCTTGTATATCGGGTACTATTAGTATGAACTTTGTATATATATAATTGGTATCGCATTGCGTACGGTGAATGTTGATTGCTTGCTAAGATTGCGGTAGCTTATGACATGATAGACCGCTACTAGGAGTATAGTGCATGAATATGATATTCATATTCTAACGCTCTTGTGCATGGTAGGCCCCCTTTACTTGTTGCTCAACATAGAGACATGTTTGATGTTTGTGACACTTCACCATGTTGCTCGTTTTACCGCTTTATTGTTTATTTTGCGATGTACTGATCTGCAGTGAATTGTACTCCCCAAGATCCGCTAGGATGCCCGGGGAGAGGGAGACTGTTACACATTGTTTGGTCAGCTCCGGCTGACTCTCGTTTTCCGCTAATTTGTGTTTGGTTGCAGGAGCTTGCACGCACTTGGAGCTGCTTGTTGTCAAATAAGAAATTAAACTTGTGGTTTCTTTTAAAATCGTCTTTACTTATTATTATACATGTATACACATTAGTGAACTTCAATGTATTGAGCTTGCATGCCCCATTTGTAATGTAATGTACTTGGTTATAATGAATAATTGTAATATTTTTATTCAACAGTGTATCTCTCATGGACTTTAATAAATGTGGACTTTAGTTACTAGTATTTAGTTTAATAGCTTCCACTTTAGTTTTATTGTGCGCACTCTAAGATGGTTGATTTACTGTTTATCTTTTATGACATTCTCTTTTTATATAAGTTGTATGCATGGTGCCCGGCCGGACACATTAAATATGACGGTTGCAATTTTAAAGTGCTACAAGATCCACCAAGATCTAAGAGTATTTTATATTATATAACATAGTTATAATGAATATCACTTTAGCCCACACTATAACATTAAACCACACAAAACACATGTTGAGTACGACTAAACAAACATTAATAAAGACCTTGATCAACCTTCAACTAGATGGTTTTAGAGAACATTTGGGGTAAGAAATTGGGAAGTTTCACAAATAAACAAGGAATCTTATCAAAAATTAGATTTCTCCTTAATCAATAATATGAATCATATAATGATTATTCACAAAATATATGAGAAATATTGTTCTAACTTAGAGTCCACTGTCCAGTGACTACAATTGCCTAACAAATTGACCAAATTTGCAGACAAGACAATCTGACCATATTATGGACCTGATATATTTATGATCACACGGTCAAAACAAGGTTAGGATAAACTGGCCATAATTAAGACCAGGCCTGGTCAATTTAAAAAAATACTATTTAAAATTATTTTATTATAAATATACTAGTGACTGTGCACAAGGTACCTTTGTGCAGTGTGCAGCATTGACAATGCTCAATCATCACTCGATGCCCCCCGTTATGTGTGCAGAAAAAAATGATTTTGCAAGAGGGTTATGTGTGCAGAAAAAAATGATTTTGCAAGAGGGTCTTAAGCGGTGGTTGGGTACTGTCCCCGCTGCACGCTAACTATGAAGAGACCCTGCGCAGGCCCGCTAGTATAGATATAAATAATGCGGAAATTACTTTTTGGAATACAATTGTTAGAAATATTATTATTAAATATCATATCAATAAAAGAGATATGACCTATAAATAAATTACTATGTAATAAATGGTTGAACCATATATGGCAGTACAGAACCACTTGAAAGCAGCACGTGTAATTGTGTAAATGTCAGATTTGTGCATGCTATCACAATATTTGTGGTTAGAAAGGCATGTTGGTTTGACTTGTGGGCAATGACCTATTGAAGAGGAAGTGCCACGTATCCAGTAAAGTCCTATACAGTGCACCATTGTCTAATTGACATCATTCGTGAAGCAGCATTCTTTAAATCGAAGAGGATATTTAATTGAAGGGCTCATATTCACCAGATGATCCTATTTCAGGACCATACCAATCATATGGCCCAAACGATGCTCAGACTTCTAATTTACTTAGGAGTAGATCACTAAACAACTGGTGGACATCAATAGCATCATTAACTCAAATTCTTAACACTGTAAATAATACACTTTTCAAAATCCAATGTCCATGAAGTTTGTCCATCAAGTTCATCCATGCAGTTTGATGGTTGTATTTACCTTCTCATGGTTTAAAAGCATGTTTCTGCTTCATAATGATGCACGTGACATTGTGATGCATCTATTAGGAATCACGCCACAGTGAATTCTCTTCCAAAGAATTCATTGTATATATGCATGCTATAATATTCTAGAGAATACTCTAAGTTGACTAACTATTACAATGAGAATGACCAGGGTTATTGGATATTTGGATGTCGCAGCTAATTTTTTTATTTGTTTGAAGAATCTATTGCACTACATCTTTATATATTCATTGTCTAATATAACTATATAAGAAAAATAAGAACTACCGAATCGAATCAAAACTCAATCCAAACCCTACCTAATAATGATACGGATTACGGATCAAATTTGTATCAAACATGACCAAATTTAAAAAATGTTCAAATCAATACGAGCTTGGGTCGGTGCTACATGCATATGCTAATCAACTTCATTTCATAATTGATGTATCTTTATTAAGTGTCAAGTTGGTGCATGTCATGTCTTTATATTACGTCTAGGTATTTTGTCCAAGTATGTGAACTTAGTTGCAAAACGTGTCATTATGCCATCACATTTAAAGACTTCATTGAGTCATAGAAGGCAACCGATAATTATTCCCCTCTTTTTTCTTCGTAGTTTCATCTATTCCTTCTCTCCCTCTCCTTTCCCTAACTGGTATGTATCTCATATAGGGCATGGTGAGCTCTGATCAGCTCCCTCGTTGCATCTCGTCGATTGAGCTTGGCTCCCCTCAGACTCCCCTTGTAGCTCCGACATCCACGCCACTCACGCTACCTCTGGACATATCATAGGCTAATCAATATGTATTTCATAATTTATGTAAATTAATTAAGTGACATGTCGGTGCATGTTGTTGTTGTTGTTGTCGGTGCATGTCGCATTTTTATTTTATATTCAAATATGTTGTATGAGAATGTGGACTTGGTCGCAAAAATGTGTCACCATGCAATCTTATTTAAAGACTCCCTTGAGTCATAAAATGTAAGCAAAAATTATTCCCCCCCTTTCCTCTTCTTAGTTTTCGCTCTTCCTTCTCTCCCTCTCCTTTCCCTAACTGATACCCCCTCTACGGCATCGTGAGATTGAGCGCGGCACCCTCGTCACATCCCAACGATCGAGATCGGCTCCCTTCGGACTCCCCTTGTATCTCTGATATTCCCGCCACTCAGGCTAACTCCGGCCACCTCTCAGACGAGTTTTCGACGACGTTACGGGAGGCCCGTAGCAATTGGCAAATTTAAATCCCGTCATTGACAAACTTAATCATGAGTTTGGTACAATCATTCCAATGAAAAGATAATCATGGCTCTTAGCATTGGCAAACCCAACAAATTGCATAACTATGAAGGTTGCAGATATCGAATGTCGGGGACACGTCGGTTTAGGTTTTTCATATTGGTTTTTAATATGTCGGGGGATATATCGGGGATATTTCATATATTGGGTTTTAATATTTAATTATTTATATACATAATTATATATAAATATAATCTTTTTTAATTTTTATATATTAATATATATTAACAATTTAACACTTATTAAACAACTAAATCTATCAAACTAGTATAAACATTTTATGTTATGTGGGTAATAATAGTATAATACAGAGAAGAAAATCAGAGGAAGCAGGAAGTCAAGAAGTCGTTAACGATGATGGAAGATAATGAACATTCAGTACAAACTCCAAAGATCAAGCAGAATCAAAGTCAATGACGGACGGGCACAGCGAAGAAATTCAGAGGAAGCAGAAAGATAGTTGAGAGCTAGAGCATGGAACAATCCAAACAATGAAATGATTTCGTTTTGTTGTCTATGAAACCTTCAACCGATATATTGTTGAGATATATCGGCTAATATATCGGTGGATAGATTAGCCGGTAGCTGATATATCAGTAGATATATTCCAAAAGGATATTTTGCAAAACAATATCAGAAACATGTCGTTTTGCTCATGAAACATTTATGTCGGCCGGCATGTCGGACGATATCCACAACACTGATAACTATACAATGCTGCTTAACATTGGAAAAAAATTGTAAACACAGATTCAATGCATTATGTTAACTGTTGTGTAAGGGCAATCACATAGCAAACATGCACAAGACATGGTAAAATCTACCAAGTGGAGGCATAATGCATGACTTTGAGCAGTTTCCTAAGCTTACATGACTATAATGCATATTTTGTTCTATGAACTAACACTACATAACTTCATGTGAATCCTTCAATATTTTGATTCAATCACTTAACCAAAGCATGGGGAGAATAAGATACACAATAGCTGAACTAATAACTCATTTCCTCTCAAATTAACATTTGCAGATATAACTATCAAACAACTTCATAGTGCTGGAGTCATCAAAAAGCAATGCATACCATTTATTCCAATCCAAGGATGTCTATAAAAAAAAGATAATCAGCGTCCCTAGATAACTTCTTCCTATAATCATGAGATGCGAAGAAGAAGAACATGAAGAAGTCACTGTTTTCAGACGTCATGTCGAGATTATGGCCTTTTAAAATGGATTAAAGAGTTTTATGATGATAAAATTAACCAACCAATCGAATCCAGGAATCAATAAACGGCATAATAGAAAAACATCACACAAACAAAGGGAGGGGAAAATTCGTGAAATTAAAGGCATTTCAATCAGTGCTTAAATCCATTTTTACCTAGGTGGTACCAACGATGATGTTGTTGATCGGGATAAAAATCAGCTTCACGAAGAAACCCACAAATCCCATGACCACAAAGCCAATCGCGGTCCGTACCGCCACCTTCGTAAACTCTGTATTCCATAAACAACAATTTAAATCAAAACAGGTTCAACACTCGAGAAAAGCAAAGAAAAATATAGAAAATGAACGCAGATCCAGAGATCTACGAATTTCATAACGATGTTAGATCGGCAGTGAGAGGGACGAGGGATGACGATGGACTTTGATTTGGAACTTACCCTTCCTGTCCGGCTTGTGGCATCGCTTCACAAGACGGACGCTATCCTTGGCGAATTCCCTCAGAGGATCGACAACAGAGTCTACAGCATCCATGACACTGACAAATGGATAGATCGCAAACCGAGAGATGAAGAAGACCAGGCCAGGGGACTTAGGCAGTCGCCGGAGAAGAGAGAAGCTTGAAACCGGCGGTCGCGCGAAGGGCTGGGCACGAAGGGGAGAGTCGCCTGAGACGGGATCGGGCGAAGGCCGGCTGGGCGCTGGAATTGTGAGCTACAACCTCTTTAGCTGCAGTGGACTCAGTGGTGTCCTAAAGCCCCGCGGGCCGAGTTCAGGCTTGGGTCTGGCCCGCGCACAAGACTCAGGCCCCTTTTCAAAGAGAAATATGTAGGTGCTGGTAACCCGTATAAATTCAGCCGTAAATTTGTAATCCAATGCAAAATCTGTTGTATGATCCAATTTTAAACCAATCACACATCAAAAATTGTGATTGTAGAAGATAGACGGTCGGTTTTTGACTAACGCATATGCGCTAGGGGTGCAACTCGAATCGGTTCGGTTCGGTTCCACCCTAAACCAAGAACCGACCCATATAACTTCGGTTCCAAAGTTTTGGAACCAGAACCGACCCGTGGTTCTAAATTATGGAACCGGATCCGAACCGTTCGGTTCAGGTCGGTTCTCGGTTCTATACTCATTGTTTTAATTATTGCAATCGTGTCTAATTCTTACTTCATTCCAAAATAAAATACTATTAATACTAACAATATCAAAGCATTATTTAATACCAAGTACTAACATAGTAACATTAATATTGTTAAATGTTAATGCAATCAGGCCAAATTTGCACTAAGATTAAAAGTCAAAGCATCCAAAAAATACATTTTGGGGACTAAACCATGTATTGTTGGTAGAGGGACTAAACCACATAGTATTTCTTCACTAATATATATTTCGTGTATCTAATCAGAGGGACTAAACCATGTTGGCATGTGCCTCCGGCAAAAACAGATTTTGATATTCACCAGAGACAAATAGTTTATGTGAAACCTGAGCAAATAGTTTATGTGAAAATTTGTGCATTTGTGCATTTGTGCAGAAATTTCTGCTAAGTTTTCTGGACAACACACAGGACTTAGCAGTTGTTTAGATTTTCTGTGTGTTGTAACTTAGCAACAACTTAGAGAAATTTCTGTGTGTTGTATCTAAGTTGCAGTAATAGTCCAGAAAACTCACCAACAACTACAACTAGCAGTCAAATTTCTCTAAGAAGAAAACTCCCAAAAACTGCTTGTAATTAATGGAGGATGAAGAGGGGAGAGAGAGATCAGATGGCTGTGAAGGGGGAACTCACGGAGTCACGGGTTTGATTCTAACCTCTCGCCGCTCTCGGAGTCTCGTCGGCCGTCGGGGGAGGAGCGCTCAGCCGCTCACTCGCTCAGAAATCAGAATCAGCGATTCAGCGCCGTGGGGCGTGGGAAAGGTCAGAAATCGGGAGCTAGGGTTCAGCGCTGGAATCGTGGAGACCGGAGAAAGGAGAATATGAGATAATTTATTTTCTTATCACCAGCAGCAGCCACGGCTAAATTATATATCTAAATTTTTTATTACTTATACGGGTCGGTTCTCGGGTACCCGACTGTAGGAACCGAGAACCGACCCGAACCGACGGTTCTCTTAATTCTGGATCCAGACCCGAACCGATCAACACCGGAACCGACCCGAACCGACCAATTCGGTTCGGTTTTGGTTCGGTTCTCGGTTCTTCGGTTCCTTTTGCACAGGGCTAATATGCGCTATACGCACGAAAAAATAAATCCTTTTCTAAAGGGGCTTGGGAGGGTGTGCAGGCGGGGTCGGGCCTGCAATTACTTAATTATTTTTAATAATAAATAATTAGTGTTATTATTTAATTATTATAGAATATATTTAAACCAATGGTTTAGTCTTTTAGTTATATTCTTATGTTTTAGTTATAACATATATTTATCTTATATATTTATGGCCAATTTGGGTGAGCTGTTGCTGATTGTAAAAGTGTTGTTTCTGAAAAATAGAGTTTTGTTAAAAAACTGTTTGTGTGAAATAGAATTTACAGAGCTTTTGATAAGCTGTTTTGTACAAAATGTTGGGGAAAAACAGAGTTTTGTAGGTTAATTTTTCTAATTAATTTAACTTTTTTGTTCAATGCCTGAAATAATTTTAAACATTTAAAACAAACGTCGCACGATATACCAAATAAAATTTGAATGTTTTTCAGATATTACAAACCAACGTTACTAAAAATCTTTTAAACTCTCGACGCGCAGATCCATCGGCTGCATGCAAGTAGTTCGGTGTATCACATACATGATTGAAAATGTTTTATATTAGATTCTTATATTAAAATAAAATATAGTATATGAGTAATGAATATTACTGTATAACCCGTAATTCGTCGAGGTCCGAGAGGGCCGAGGACAACTTAAAAGATCTCGCCCACCTGGGGCGAGTAGAGAAGATCTCACATGTCCAGCCTCATCTTTGTCGAGAACAAAAATTCCTAAGGAAAACACCTAAGGGTGTCGGCTCAGCAGGGTCCCAGGGTGCCGGCTCGGCAGAGGTCCCAGGGTGCCGGCTCGGCAGGGGTCCCAGGGAGCCGGCTCGGCAGGGTCCCAGGGTGCTGGCTCGGCGGGATCCCAGGGTACCCGCTCGCCAGGGTCCTAGGGTGCCCGCTCGCCAGGGTCCCAATGTGCCAGCTCGCCAGGGTCCCAAGGTGCCTGCTCACCTAGATACCCTTCGTGGGCTGCCAATAACCCTTCAGAACAGCGGAGTTTGGCTGTTAGCAGACCAGTTTTGGGTGCGTTTAGCAAAACCAAAAGGCGGAGTTACGCTATTTGCAGACCAGTTGAGAAAAACTATATATAGACCCTGAATGGCACCTTTGGAGAGGAGTCCACTTTTTTGGCTTCCTCCTCCATAGACTACCTTTGGTTAGCTCCTCAGACTCTCCAAGGTGTCCGACTTCAGCTTTGGCTTGGGAGGGGAAGCGCTCTAAGATCTTCCGGGTGTGTGGTGGGACCTCCGCGCTGCAATTAAGGGTCGGTGTCTAGTTCAAACTCTTCGGTCAAGTTTTCCCGCGGGATCAGTAAGTGTTAGCTGCCCCCCCCCCCCCCCCCCCCCCGCTCTTGGGGGTCCGAACTCCTCGTTGGGCCGATTGACGTTTTCAACATTTATGGTGTGGTGAGCGTGGAAAGTGGCTAGTACAAGAAAGTCTCAAGGAGATAACAACGTTGGATAGGATGAGCAAGGTGTCGACTACGGCGGTTCGCCACCATCCGGCTCTGCAATAATAGTTGAGATACTGACAGACTTTCGAAGGGAGGTGATAGAGACGATCAACCTCGCTCTCGCCGCGGCGTGAGGCGAGTTCTCGACCTCAGCGGCCCGGGTCGTCCCGCCGCTGGGGGCAGGCGATAGTGTCCCGGGGCAGAGAGCCCGGCAAAGACCAGGTCGGCGAGGCGCAGGTGCGAGACCTCGCCGAGCGAGAGATGTTCCCCAGCCCAACAAGTGCGAGCCCAATCGGGGAGCTCGTGGGGCGAGTGGGGCAAGCGAGAGCGACCAGTGGTGGAAACTCGTTTTGCGAGCTGGTGCTTTCCGCGCCAGCCTCAGAGGGGTTCAGGGAGCCGGACATGGTCTACTACACCGGCAAGGATGACCCCGTCCAACACTTGTAGTGTTTCGAGGACACCGTCTCCATTCGGCTCATGTTGGATGCTTTCAAATACCGACTCTTCGCCATCACCTTGAAGGAGAAGGCACGGGACTGGTTTCACCAGCTCCCCGTAGAGTCGATCTATGGGTTTGAGGATCTGCATCGGAGTTTTCAGCTGCGCTTCTCGACGTCAAAGAAGAGGAATAAGGATGTCGAGGCGCTCTTCAAGATCAAGTAAAGGCCAGAGGAGTTGCTAGCTCACTATGTGGACAGATTCCAGGAGGAAGTTTTGCTCGTCCAGGAGGTACCCGGGTTCACCCTCCATCTTGCCTTCACAGTGGGGCTGCGGGAGGGATTCTTCAAGATGAACCTGAAGCGGAAGGCCCCCTTGTCCTTTGAAGAGTTGATGGAAAGGGCGGTGAAGGAGATCGAAGGGGAGGCGGTCAACCCGGAGTTCGCGAAAAGGTTGGCGGAGCTGAGTGAACTGGAGACGAGACAACAGGAAGTCAGGAGGAGGGATGAGCTGAGGGCTCCAGAGCTTAGGTGGAGGCAGCAGGGAGGGGGCATGCAAGGCCCCGACAGAGGATTTGCCTAAAGAGGGGGCAACTTCCAAAGAGGTCAAGGAAGACCCAACTGTTGGAACATAACCTTACGCATCTCCTAGGTTTGAGAATAACAAATCATATGTGTATTTGATCTTGTGTGTTTAAGTGTGCAGGAAATAATGTCATATGACTCAAGGATAACATAAGAAAGTTGTCCTTAAGTTCGAAGCCAAAATTCCAGCATGCCCACTAACGCCGACGGTAGTCACTAGCGTAGGCGCTATCGCTGATTAGAGTAATTTCGGGAGGCATTTTTAGAAGGCGCTAACGGCTAGCGCAGTAGCTATCTGGACGCACATGAGGAATGTCAGCAGGGTTTCTTTGGAATGAAGATACGCACGCAGAGAATGTTTCCTAAACCTGGATAGCGCCGGCGGTAGCGATAGCGCATGCGCTAGCTCCAAGGCTATAAAAAGGACCACTTGGCTCCGTATTCTTCATCCTCTCACACCCCTAAATTCCAGAGCTTCGTGCCACATCATATAGATGAAGTTTTAGAGAGATACTCTCACAAATCCATGAAGGCTTAAGGAGATCAGTGGAGAAGATTTCAACACGCTTCATCATCGTGCGAAAGACCGCATCGACTACGATCATACTCTGCGTGACTTCATCTACTTCTTCAAGAGATCCACATAGGGAGTTTTTCATATTGTTGTTGTTTATTTCATCTATTTTATAATCATGTAGTGAATTCGCCTCGTGTTGGCGACTAGGTCTGGGTAGGACTTAGGGCAAAAATTTGCCTCGTGTTGGCGACTAGGTCTAGGGTGTAGATCTAGGGGGTGCTCGAGGCCATATCCGGGGAAGGATTGGCTAGAGCGGCTTGAGGCCGTATCTGGGGAGGATAGGCTAAAGCCACCGGTTCGTGGGGATACGAGTCGGGATAGAAAATGAAAAGACTTTTTACTTCTTCACCTTCGATTTCTAGAGTCATAAGAAATCAAGTTTTGTAATCTTACATTTCAAATTAATAAAATCATGTCTCTATTTTATTTCACTTGATTTGTTTTGTTTTTCTCTACTTTAATCTCTTAACTTTTTCAAGTAATTCAAAATATAACAAAAGTTTTTAAAACTCTTATTCACTCCCCCCTAAGGGCGCCTACAGATCCAACAAGTGGTATCAGAGGTAGGTTTATTTCAAATGGTCTAACAACCAGGAATAAATGGCGTCTTATGATCTCGCTTTTCCAGAGGGTCAGGGTGTTAGTAGACCACCTCTTTTTACTGGCTAAGATTTCAACTACTAGAAATCTAGGATGATGTTGTACCACCCGTAATTCGTTGAGATCAGAAAGGCCTAAGGAGACGCCTATTCGCAGACCTCATTGGGCGAGCAAGAGGCGAGCTTGGCGAGCAAGAGGCGAGCTTGGCGAGCAAGAGGCGAGCTTGGCGAGCAAGGGACGAGCTTGGCGAGCAAGAGGCGAGCTTGGCGAGCAAGGGGCGAGCTTGGCGAGCAGAGGCGAGTATGGTCAAGTATGGTCAGGTAACTATCCCCCCCCCCCCCCCCCCAAGGATTTGCCTATAAATAGACCCCCATGGGTACAAGAAAGAGGACTTTTTGGACGAGGTTGACCCCCTCAGGCGAGATACTCGCCAGGTCCCTGCCTTCCTTGTACCAAGCTCGGCCATTTTTGGTTTTGGAGGGGAAGACTCCCTTGAGCTTCCGGGTACGTGGTGGGACCTCCCTGCTGCAGCACCTGAGGTCCTGTTTGTTGCTCTTCTAGCTTCTTCGTCGTTGCCAGCTAAGTCATCCCATTAGACTACTGGGCGAGTATCCTCCGGCTTCATCGGTCTGAATTTTGGAGCCGGGATTTTCCTGGCTTCAACACTTTGGTGCGATGAGCGTAGATCGTAGCCAGAGAAAGAAAGTTTGGTGAAAAGGCGAGATGGTAGAAATTGGCGACCACGAGGAAGTTGTTGGCAACTCGCGAGTATTGCGAATTCTCTCAAGTAAGGCGAGCTCCTTCAATACTCGGCATAGGCGAGCTCCTTCCTTTCTCGCCCATAGGCGAGCTCCTTGTTACTCGCATATAGGTGACTTCATGCAGGCGAGCAACATCAAATGAGGCGACTTCATGCAGGCGAGCAACATCAGAATTGGCGACTTCAAAGAGGCGAGTTCTATACTCGCTTGTAGGCGAGTTCCATACTCGCCAATAGGCGAGTACTTGCAGGCGAGATCCAGAGATAAGTTCAGACCAGCGAACTTTACTCGGTAGAGGCGAGCTTCCTTGGTAGTGGCGAGCTCCTTCCTTACTCGCCAATAGGAGAGTTCTCTACTCACGAGGGTAAGTTCTCTACTCGCAAGCTGGTGAGAACTTGGTGCCTAGTTCAAGGGTGGCGAGTTCCTGAGAGGCGATTTCAAGGCCAGGCGAGTATGGAAAATAAAAATTTCCAAGGGCGCTGCCCCCGACCCCGCAAGGGGCGCTGCGTAAGGGGTCTTATGTCAAAAGGGACACTCCTCCTCCCCTCAGTTTCCTCTTTCTTCAATGCCAGTGATTTCCATACATGTTCATACTTACGGGTGCTTTGGTAAAGCCCGCGAGTGCTTTTGTCTGACTAACAAACATGATGATTCATGACGAGTTCGCCACCAAGGAAAAGCACATAAGTTGTTCTGCGACTCCATGACACGATGGTCTTCTTCAACAACCTACTCGCGAGGTCTCCAAGTTGATGCTCGGCGAGCTCCTAGTCGCGATGATTTTCAAAGCTGGTGTTCCGCGAGCTTCTACTCGCGATGATCTTCATCAAGGACTTATGTTCCACGAGACTGCTTACTCATTACGTCTTCAAACTTGGTATTCCGCAAGCTCCCTATTCCCGATGATCTCCTTCCATCAGTTATGTTCCTTGAGAATGCTTACTCATGAGGTATTCCAGTTGATGTCTCGCGATGTTATACTCGCGATGATCTCTTTCCATCAGCTATGTTCCATGAGAATGCTTACTCATGAGGTATTCCAATTGATGTCCCGCGGTACTATACTCCCGATGATCTCCTTTCGCCGGCTATGATCCATGAGGGGTCTTACTCATGAGGTGTTCCAGTTGGTATCCCGCGATGCTATGTTCTTACTCGTGTAGCCTTCAAGTTGATATCTCGCCACCACTCAACAAGTTATGTTACCTATAAAACCCTCACCTCCCTGAAACATGGGAGATTGTGAGTCTTTTGTCTCTTTCAGCTAAGTGTTTTCAAAAGAAAGGAAGAAAGCAGGTGAAGTCAATCTCCACGGCAGGTTGAGAAACGAGCCTCCGACTTGATTCTCGTAAAACCCAGAGCGGATGATGGGACAGTGCCTCGGTTGTGCGTTCCCTTAAGTACAAGCCTCTACAATGACGGTCGAGATCAGATCCCCCCTTGCATGTTGGCCGCGGTTCCCACCGACTGCATTTCTCATCCGTCTGGGGAGATTATCAGGAAGAAGTATGGACGCCGACCTCCCAATTCAGCAAAGAGATGATCGACTCAACCGATCAGGGGACCCTTGAATAAAGGTGTCGTGTACCCTCGAGGGCTAAAAGTTCGTAACAAAGCGATTCGTTTCCGATTATTTCCTCCAATCGTGTGAGTTAATGTGCTTAAGTGTGCTTAACTCCCCGTTTAATTGTTGAGCAACAGGAAATAGGTTGGGTCGACATTCAGCATCCAAGTAGGATGGAGACCTCGGGATGGTGTGTTCCTTTGGAACCTCCCCGACAGTCAGTCCCTACTTGTCGATCTCTTCGACAGCACCAACAATAGCAGTAGGATGGAGGCATCGGGAGGGTGTGTCCCCTTGGACCTCCCCGACTGTCATTCCCTATTTTGGCCACTTCTTCATCAGCATCAAACATAGAGGTACCATATGAAGTCTTGGGAGTACATGCCTCTAAAAACTTCTTCATATGCAGGTGGGAGTATGTAGATGCGAGTATGCATGTACGAGTATACAGGGGAAAGCAGACAGGTGCGCATAGCTATGTGTGAGCAAGGTATGATCGTCAATTGCACCAAGTACCTCCCAAGGTCGTAATTATTATTCCACGAGGATGATTACTCGTGACGTCTTCAAGCTAGGATTCCGCGAGCTCTTACTCGCGATGATCTTCACCAAGAGCGTACTTTCCATGAGATGGTTTACTCATGATGTCTTCGAGCTGCTATTCTGTGAGATCCATACTCGCGAGATGATCTCTTCGACAACTATGATGCTCCCCTTCAAATTCACGAGTTCCATACTCGTGAGGTCATCTCTTTAGCAGCTATAGTACTCTTTAATTCCACAAGCTCTTGCTCGCGATGATCTTCTCCAACAACCGACATTCCATGGGAATTCTAAGCTGGTCATGCTTGTGAGGTCATCATTTCAGCAACTATTCAGCTATGTTATTCGTTTAATCTCTTCAACGACTCATACTAGCAAGGATGTCTCTAACTACTCACCTCTATGAGATGAGGAACTGCTCAAAAGTACCTAAAGGCTCAACAGGGAGATCACTTGTCGTCGAGAAGATCGAACTGAACTAGGAGGGACCTTTCATTGTTCAAGAGGCATTCGAGACTGGCGGATACCGCCTGCAGAATTATGAAGGGGAATTGCTCGGGAATACCTGAAGCGGCAATGACCTGAAGAGGTTCTATCCCTGAGCGGGAAGGTGTATTCTCCCCCTCCTTGTGTTTATTCCATTTGAATAAAAATTCCTCGCCCCCTGAAATATGGGCCGCGATAGTTGTTTTTCTCTTCTGGCAAGAACTTTTCGAAGTAGGTAAAACCGATCTCCACGACAGGTTGGGAAACGAGCCTTCGACTTGATTCTCGTAATACCCAGAACGGATGATGGGACAGTGCCTCGGTAGTGCGTTCTCCTAATACCAAGCCTCTACATTGACGGTCGAGATCAGCTCCCCCCTTGCACATTGATCGAGTTACCCTCCGACCGCATCTCTCATCCGACTGGAGAGATTATCAGGAGAAAGTCTGGACGCCGACCTCCCAATTAGACGAAGCGATGATCGATTTACCTGACCAAGGGACCCTTGTATAAAGGTGTCATTTGACCTCTTGCGGCAAAGCCTAATACCTCTTGTCAATTATTCCAATCATATGAGTTGGTGCGGTTAATCCCCTCTGATTGTTGAGTGACAGTATGAAGACTCTTCTGCAACCTGACAACCGATTGGGGGACAGGCCTCCTACTCGACTCTCGTAAAAACCCATGTCGGGCGGTAGGATAGCGCATCGGGAGTGAGTTCTCCTAAGACCAAGCCTCTGCATTGACGGTCGAGATCAGTGATAGTGAGGTTAGATCTTAGATTTACTCTAGAGGGGGGGTGAATAGAGTATTAAAAACTTTTCACTTAATTTTATAGCGGAATTAAAATAGTGTTATTTATATGTGTATTGCAGAGTGTAAGTCGTTCGTCGAACGCAGAGAGCAAGCCGTTCGTCGAACGCAGTATTGAGTTCGTCGAACGCAGAAAACTACTCTTTCCCTTAGATCTATCAGCCTAAAACCTTGACCCTTTAGACTATACATTGGGGTCAACTTTGTCCTAATAAACAGATAGTGATCCTAGCCCAAATCAGTAATAGGATTGTTCCAACAATCTCCCCCTATTTGGGTTAGGACACTATTTGACAAAAAAATCAAAACAAACAAAACACAGAGTATATATATCTGACTGATTATAAACATTTCAGTAGATATATAAGAAATATGATACTCTGAGTTTAGAAACATTATATTTGAAAGCAGAAATAATAAAAACCTTTTGTCTTTCTGAATTCTGCTTTCTGACTTTCTGAATTCTGAGTATATATATCTTTTGTCTTTCTGAATTCTGCTTTCTGACTTTCTGAATTCTGATATTGTCTTTCTCTGAGCTGTAGCAAAAGCTGATTATCTGAATCTGTATCTGTTGTTTCTTCTATATCAAAAGTTGTATCTGAATCTGCATTAAGCTGGAGCATACACTGCATCTGAATTTGCATTGTGTGAAACTTGTTCATAAGTCATCTTTCCCTTTCATAAAGCATCTCCCCCTGAGACTGGAGCTTCTTCAGCTTCTCCCCCTGCCTAGTTCATAGAGCATCTCCCCCTGAGCAAAAACTGCATCATATGGAGCTTCTTCATAGAACTTCTCCCCCTGCCTAGTTTCAGGAAGGCCTGAAGCTGGGCCCCTTGAAGAAGGGACATTTGATGGAGGTAGGGAAGGATGCAATCTAATTTCCAGAAATTTGATCTGATAATGTTGTTGCATTCTATGACTTAAGGATGTGTACCCATTCCTTTATTACTGCTACTGGGAGTTTGATTCTGACACCAATTGAAAGGTAAGCTTTGATTCTGATACCAATTGAAAGTTCAGGTTTTCTGATATTGAACTTGCAATTTCATTTGTATTCTCTGTCTTGAGAGTGTAAACTCATTCTTTTATTTCTGTAATTGATAGTTTGATCCCAATTGAAAGTCCTCTAATATCAGTTGAGGTCTCTGATAGTTTGATACCAATTGAATACCAATTGAAAGTGACCTCTGGTATCAGTCGAGGTCTTTGATATCAAAAGAAAATGAGTTTGATCTTGGCGGTCAATGACTTCTTAAGTTGTTGTTCTTCAAACAGTTGAAGAATATCTTGGAAGAAATGACTGCTTGAGATAGTGATCCTGTATCTGCAAAATGTCTCTGGTAGAGGTGGTGTTCCTCTCCTCATTTAATAGGTTAGTTCCAACAATGCATGGACTCTTCTATTTTAAGGGTAGATTTGTTATAAACCCTATATGCTTTATTAGAAGGAAAATATCCTAGATTTTGTTTCAATAGGATTCTATTAATATGATGAATTGCTAAAGCTGTTAAAGGATTCTAAGGAATTTTTATCTTCTCAGAAAAGCATTGCCTGATACCTTCCTTCTTACAGAATTCTCTCATCAGAAGAGATTCAAAACTCAGTGTCATGATCATTTCTGATCAATGCAACTAGAGTAGAATACTCAAATATTGATGGACCTGAGAAAGTCTGTTAGAACATGAAATTATCTGACTTTGTTTTTAAGATAAGAAAAATTTAAGTGAATCTTATAACTTTTTGTTTGATTACAATTGGAGTTAAAAGATTTATAATAGGTTTAAGTATTGCCTTATAGTTAATTATATTGGCCTTATCTGTTAAGGTATTACCAAATTGAAAGTGAATTGATATTGACCTTTGTATCTGTTAAGTGTTTTACCAATTGAAAGTTTCTTTTACCAATTGAAAGTTTTCTTTTATAATCATTAAAATATATGTTTGATAAACTACTCTGATTTTGTCGATCTCGGGTTGACAAAGTGCAATGATTTCGTTGACCTCTGATTAAGGAATAGTTATAATTATTCTCTGTGTTCAGAGTTAGTTGAACTCAGATTCGTTAAGCTCTGATCATAAGAAAATTATGCTTAATTTTTGTGTTCGGCTTTCGTCGATCAGTGTTCGACGAAGTCATTTGATTTCGTCGATCTTGGTTCGACGAATTTTGTTGAACACACAAAATTTTAACAATTTTTATTAAGTTTTCTGTTATTTCTTTTTCCTTGGCAGATACAAATTTTATAGAAGTAGTTATAGTATTTTTCTTTTGAATATGAGATATATTAGATGAAAATCTTAAGCTATATTTGCTGCCATTTAATCTGGCATTGTTAGTGCTTGTGATATTCATTAATTTGATATTTCTTTCATTAAGAGATTGTTCAAACATTTCAGCCTTAATTGAACTATTTTTCAAAGAAATAATTTGTTCTTCTGATATTTTCAAATTTTCTTTAAGTTTAGTATTTTCATAAATTAAATTAGTTATTTCTGTTAACTCTTTTCTGAAAGATGTGATTTCTTTCTCAGATTTTATTAAATCTGTACATTGCAATTTAAAATCTGATTTGAATTTTTCAGGAGTAAAATCAAAACTTGAAATTACCTCATTTTCATCAGATTCAGATTCTGCATCTAAGTTGTGGTTTGACCCATTTATGGCCATCATGCAGAATGCAATAGCTTTTTGTTCTTCTTCTTCTTCTTCACTTGGACTAGATGTTGATTCTGTATCTGAATCACTTGAGGTGGAAGAAGATTTAGCTACCATCTTTGTGAGGGAGTTCCAGATGTCTCTTGCTGAAGTGCAATCAGCAACAATTTGAAAAATGTCATTTGACATTGATTGAGCTAATATATCCATAGCCTTTGCATCATCACTTTTCAGCTTCTTTTGAGCATCTGTTGATGTTGATGAAGTTGGAGGTCCTGTCAGAATAGAGTTATAAACTTCTTCATCTATTGCATTCATATATAATCTAATTCTAG
The DNA here is from genome assembly GCA_033032865.1 of Dactylorhiza incarnata. Taxonomy (NCBI): domain Eukaryota; kingdom Viridiplantae; phylum Streptophyta; class Magnoliopsida; order Asparagales; family Orchidaceae; genus Dactylorhiza; species Dactylorhiza incarnata. The sequence goes on along the minus strand of JAWHQI010000181.1, from coordinate 472,812 downwards.
CTTGCCATAAAGAGAAGTTATTCAAATTGCAGATAGGTGGACTGAAAAATGAAAATTCTTCTTGAGCCTTAAAAAAGAAACTCTAGAATAAATTTATGATCTAATTGATCTTTGGATTCAGGTGTTAGCCTGTATACAATCAACCAACATCTGATACCAATTGATAGTGAGGTTAGATCTTAGATTTACTCCAGGGGGGGTGAATAGAGTATTAAAAACTTTTCACTTAATTTTATAGCGGAATTAAAATAGTGTTATTTATATGTGTATTGCAGAGTGTAGGAAGCCGTTCGTCGAACGCAGAGAGCAAGCCGTTCGTCGAACTCAGTATTGAGTTCGTCGAACGCAGAAAACTACTCTTTCCCTTAGATCTATCAGCCTAAAACCTTGACCCTAAACCCTAAAGCATTCAACAACGCGGTAGGATGGAGGCCTCGGGATGATGCATCCCCTTGGACCTCCCAGACTGTCATTCCCTACTGGTCGACATCCAGCATCCGAGTAAGATGAAGGCCTCGGGATGGCAGAGCGGAGACCTCGAGTGTGTGTGTCCAGAAAGACCCCCCCCCCCCCCCCCCCCCCCCCCGAGAGTCATGCCCTATCCAGGCAATGCGATGAAATTCAGCTGAAGCGGTCATCGATTTGCGTCACGAGTGGGTTAGAGGATGAGTATCCTGTTTAGCTCTCATAACATCCAGAGCGGTGATGGGACAGTATACCGGGTTTTTTAATGCGTCCTCCTAAGACCAAGCCTCTGCACTGACGATTGAGATCAGCTCCCCCCTTGCACGCTGGCCGAGCCGTTGGGTTTTTCTACAACCATACACCGTATGTAGGCGCAGCGGAAATAAAGAGAAACAACCCAAAAAGATTCAGATCGGCCATGAACATTGAATCAAGAAGTAATGAAAACTACTAGGCATAAATTACCTTAGTGGAGTTGGATCGAATCCAACCTAGGTGCTCCAAGAAGATGAATCCTGTCAGCGGCTATGCGAGAGTCCTCACGTAGAATGATGTCTACGTCTCTACAGTGATCCACACGAGCCGGGAGAAGAACGACTGCACCTTGCACTTCCACGAACTGCTAAGTTCGCTCCAGGAAGAACAATCACGGCGACGATCGCCGGAAGGAGGTCTGCGTAGACGAGCGAAACGGCGGAACACTTCCGTCGGCTAGGGTTCGTGAGGCGGAACTCTTCCGTCGGGTCTTCTTCCAGGAGGCGTAAGAAGAGCCTATTGAACCCTTAAAACAGATCCTATTTATACCCGAAGTATAAAAAGACCTAGACAAATCGCTATCCGCAGTCCATACAGAAGTTTAGGGTTTCTGTTACAATTCGTCGAGTTTCCACGGAATAATTCGAAGAATTCCGACGAATCATATCAGACGGCAACATTTGCCGAGTTTATAGTTTCTGTAACAATTCGTCGAGTTTCCACGGAACAATCCGACGAATTCCGACGAACTCCGACGAATCATATCAGACGGCAACATTTGCCGAGCTTAGGGTCTCTGTAATAATTCGTCGAGTTTCCACGGAACGATCCGACGAATTCCGACGAATCATATCCGACGAATTCCGACGAATTCCGACAGCAACATTTGCTTTACCTCTCCGATTCTATATGGTGATTGGTAACCTTTACCAACACAGTCAATCTTCCAACTTCTCCACATGCTCTTATGTGCGACCATGCAGGCTCATATCGCATTGGCAGTGACATTGCATGTTTGACCACTTCTAGATCACAATGGTAACTCCAACACGAGCTCCCCCCCCCCCCCCGATTGTACTTCTCATCCGTCTGGAGAGATTATCAGAGTAGAGTTGGAAGCCACCCTCCTAGCCCGAAGTTGCTCACCCCCTCGAGTGAAAAGAAGTCATCGAGTTGTGGAGTTGTCGTAATCCAGGCCTCTGCCCGAGCCCTTCTCCAGCAAGCCGGCTACTTGCCCCCTCAGATGACTCTTCCTTTCCACCTCTAGTTGAGGTCAGCTCCTAGAAGGTGTTGACCTTGTATCCGCCTCCAGTTGAGCTCGGCTCCTGCGAGGTGTCGACCTTCTCTCCACCTCTAGTTGAGCTCGGCTCCTAGAAGGTGTCGACCTTGTATCCACCTCCAGTTGAGCTCGGCTCCTGCGAGGTGTCGACCTTCTCTTCACCTTTAGTTGAGCTCGGCTCCTAGAAGGTGTCGACCTTGTATCCGCCTCTAGTTGAGCTCAGCTCCTGTGAGGTGTCGACCTTCTTTCCACCTCTAGTTGAGCTCGACTCCTAGAAGGTGTTGACCTTGTATCCGCCTCCAGTTGAGCTCGGCTCCTGCGAGGTGTCGACCTTCTCTCCACCTCTAATTGAGCTCGGCTCCTAGAAGGTGTCGACCTTGTATCCACCTCCAGTTGAGCTCGGCTCCTGCGAGGTGTCGACCTTCTCTTCACCTTTAGTTGAGCTCGACTCCTAGAAGGTGTCGAACTTGTATCCGCGTCTAGTTGAACTCGGCTCCTGTGAGGTGTGTACCTTCTTTCCGCCTCTAATTGAGCTCGGCTCTTAGAAGACGTCGACCTTCTTTCCACCTCTAGTTGATCGAGTATGGTCAGGTAACTACCCCCCCCCCCCCAGGATTTGTCTATAAATAGACCCCCAGGGGTACAAGAAAGAGGACTTTTTGGATGAGGTTGACCCCCTCAGGCGAGATACTAGCCAGGTCCCTGCCTTCCTTGTACCAAGCTCAGCCATTTTTGGTTTTGGAGGGGAAGACTCCCTTGAGCTTCCGGGTACGTGGTGGGACCTCCCTGCCGCAGCACCTGGGGTCCTGTTTGTTGCTCTTCTAGCTTCTTCGTCGTTGCCAGCCAATTCATCTCGTTGGACTGCTGGGCGAGTAGCCTCCGGTTGCATCGGTCCAAATTTTGGAGCCGGGATTTTCCTGGCTTCAACAGATGTGTTTTTTTATGACCATGGATGTAGAAGTATGGAATATGATAGAGGATCGGTACTCACCTCCCACAATTGTAGTAGGAGAGACTACCTTAGAAAAACCTAAGGATAGATGGGACAATAATGATAAACTGAAGTGCAAAAATAATGTTAAGGCAATGAATGCTTTATATTATGCTTTAAATAGAACTGAATTTAATAGAATTTCGGCATGCGTAACTGCTTATGATATTTGTAACCAATTGGAAATTACTCATGAAGGTACATCACAGGTGAAAGATGCAAAGCTATTCCAACTGGAATCAGAATATGAAAAGTTCAGGATGGATGTTGAAGAAGACATCAACTCGATGTGCACACTCTTCACCAAGATCGTCAACGCTTCAAAAGCTCTTGGAAAGATCTACTCCGATGATGACTTGGTCAGAAAGATTCTTCGCTCTACCTCTGAGGTTCAATACAAAGGTGACCGCCATCTCGGAGTCACACAACCTAAGAACGTTCCAGATAGAGAACCTCATTAGGAATCTCAAAACCCATGAGGTAGAACTCCATATTCAACACAATGAATACAACAAGCACTACTAGAAAATTGATTTTTATCTACACATTTTTTGCCAGGGTTCAAAAACTGTGGCTAATGCACTAATATTAGCCAGGGTTGCAAAACCGTGGCTAATAGTTAGATATTAGTCATGACAAACAAAACTCATGGCTAATACTTAAGTATTAGCCATAGTATGAATAACTGTGTGGCTAATACTCAGTACTACTGTAATGCTAGTCATCCTTTCTTCGGTAGCTGCATTGACCGTCAATTCTGTATACTCCACGCTTTGCCGGTAAAGGCATGCAGTTTTATTAAGATGTTCAATAGTTCGAAAATGATGCTCAGGAGTCTTGAACAATATATTTGCATGTAATTTTTAAAAAAATTCATAATTTATTATTTGTCACGGAATGAAACCGTGGTTAATAGTTCTTTAAAAAATATTGAACTTACTATTAGCCAAGGTTTCAAACCGTGGCTAATAGTCAGATTATTTGTCACGGCCTAAAGCCGTGGCAAATAGTCTATTTTAACTGTATTAAACAGTTTTTGTCAGGGTATGAAGCCGTGGCTAAAGGTTAAGTTATTAGCCACGACAATATTTGTTTGTGGCTAATATTTTTTGTCACGGCCAATCCGTGGCTAAAAACCTTTCTCCACGCGACCTTTAGCCACGAATTTTTCCCGTGGCTAGACCGTGGCAAAAGCTCTTTAGCCACGGTTTTGGACTTTTTGCCAGGGCAATTTGCCCTGGCCAAAAGTCTGTTTTCTTGTAATGAAGGAACCAAAGAAAAATGCGTTAGCACTAAAGTCAAAGAAGGAGAGCATCGAAGATGATGATGAAGATGATGAAGGTCTCCTGGTTAAGAACTTCAGGAAACTCATTAGAAATCCGGAAAGAAGGAACACCTTCCGTAAATACTTCAAGAAGGATGCTCGATGAAAATGGTCTTCCTCTTCTTCAAAGAAAGAAAAGGAAGTGAAGACGAAGAAGAAAGACCGCCACCAGAGTGCTATCACAGCAAAAAGGCCGGGCACATTCGGAGCCAGTGCCCGAAGTATCTAAAGGAGCAAAAAGAAAATCGATACAAAGGGAAGGAGAAAAAGAAGGTGTTGAAAGCCGCAACATGGGATGATTCTACCTCCGAAGAATCAAGCAGATCTGAGTCAAGCAGTGGGGAGGAAGCAAACTTATGCTTGATGACAATAGGCAACGATAACGACATCAATGTTCTTAGTGACACTGAGGTAACTTCTCCCACCTTCGAAGAACTTTATGATGAATTTGTTCAAATCTGTAAAGCCTATGATAAAAGTACAGAAGATAATGGTATTTTAAATCATGAAAATAAATCTCTCGTCAAAGAAAATCATAAGCTTACTAAAAATTTAATTTCTTTGGAAAAGAGAAAGGTTTCATGCCAAGAGTGTGAACACTCCTTATGTAAGGCAAAAAATCTTAAAGTTTCTCTTTCTAAGGCCCTCTCTCAAACCAAAACTCTTATAAGAAAAAATGGGGACTTAGAGAGAAAACTAAAACCCTCTTTCTTACAAATTGAAAATAACAAAAAAGGTTTTGAAAATAAATGTGTCATGCTTGTAAAAGAAAACTCATCTCTTAAAAAATAAACTCATGACCTCAACATGACCATCAAAAAATTTGGAATTGGTCAAAAATCCCTAGACATGATTTTGGGGAACCAATGTTATGGCTCTAGAAAATTTGGGCTCTAATATCAAAGTGACAGCTACCGCCCGACGCTAACCACTAACGTCGGTGGTAGCCCCTCATATAAAAAATCATTTATTTATTCTGAAAAACAAACTTCTTCCAGTAAGAGCAATGCAAAATTTCAGAAAAGGGTCTCAACCCTCTTTATATCGTGTGCAAACTGTCATAGGTTTGGACACACGTCTAGCTCTTGCAGAACATTAAAATAAGGATCTCCAAAGCAAATCTGGGTACCTAAGACATCCACTTATTATATGGGTGGTATCTCTTGGGTATCCAGATCTTTTCCTCTCATCTTCCTTCTAGATTTGCAGGCAGGCTAAGGACAAGGAGGACGTATGGTAGTTGGACTCGGGCTGCTCCAAGCACATGATGGGCAACAAAGCAAAGTTCCTTAGCCTAAAAAAGAAGAAGGGAGGGATCATTAAAGGAAGGATCATGGGAGCTGATACATAACGAATCTTTTACTATTTCTAATAATGTTCTTTATGTAAAAGGTTTAAAACATAACTTAATATCTATTAGTCAATTATGTGATAAAGAACTAGGTGTCCTAGATCTCTCGGGTTAAGTCACATTCAAAAACGCAATCGTTTCATGCATTTTTTCACTATCTAAACATCTCCAATATTTTTGAAATTTCTGCATGAAACTAATCTTTGGACACTTAATCAAGATAAAAAATTAGATTTTTCAAAATCCTGGAATTTAGTGTACTATTTGCCGCGCCGACGCTAGCTCGCCTATCTGATTTTCTGTATTTTTCAATTTTTTGCAAAATCTCTAAAATTATGTTCTTTTATATGTATTGCTTATTTTTTCATTTATGTCATTATTTAATTTCTAAAAAATTAAAATAAAACATTACAAAAGCCAAATTACAAAAAATATTTTGTTCTCTTCCTTTCTTTGTTTAATTGTTTGATTTCTACCTCAATATGCAAAAATAAATACAAAATTATAAAACAAAAAATTATCAAAAATTTATTTTTGAACTTAACTTTTTTCTATTTACATGTATCTTGCGAATGAGAGATTTGGTATGTCACGCCATCACATCTTGTTGTACCGATGTGAACCCCTCACATGGCAGACCTCGGGAAGTTCAAGATCAATTATAAGAGTTCATGATTTAAAACAAAATTCCTTTTTCATAAAAACAAAAAAACTGTATGGATTTTATTGTTGATATCAAATATGGTTTAATCTATCATTTATACCTTCTACAATGTTGGAATTCATCTTTTCAAACTATCTTGAACATTGTTTTAATCATGCTTTGATATATCTAATCACATGTGTATTAATTGTAATGAAAAGGTTGTGTAGAACCAAGCTTAGCATGCCTCTAAGTATGAGTAAATATTTTATCATTGATAATGATATTTATTCACTCACTTATTTTGGCAAAGTCTACATGTGCTTTTAATCTAAGAATGATTGCTTGTGTATTGTATTAGTACAATGAATTAAAATTGCACAAGTATCTTACCTACACTACTTTTATTTGCACTCTTAAAAATTAAATAAGTGGTTATTCTTTCAAAATTAAATTGGTTTGCAAAACAAGTGTATTCGGAGATCTTTGTACAAAACAAAAAAATCATGAAATAAATTGACAAAGATAACTCCACCAAGCACTACTTGAACCTCCTGATAAGTCTTAATGAGCATTATGAGGTTAAGCACCTTGGAAAGTGTTGGGACCGAGATTCGGCCCAACGAGGAGTTCGGACCCCCAAGATGGGTGCAACTCGCGCTTACTGATCCCTCGGAGCAAACTGACCGAAGATTTAGAACTGAGACCTTTGGCGACAGTATGGAGGTCCCACCACACACCCGGAAGATCGTAGAGTGCTTCCCCTCCTAAGCCAAGAACTGAAGTCGGGCACCTTGGAGAGCTTTGAGAACGCTAACCAAAGATGACCTGAGGAGAGAGAAGCCAAAAAGAAGTCCTCTCCAAAGGTGCCCTTAGGGTCTTATTTATAATTTTCCTGAACCGGTCTGCTGATAGCGGGATTCCGCCTTTTGGTTTTACTAAACGCACCCCAATTTGGCTTGCTAACAGCCAAATTCCGTTGTTCTGAAAGGCTTCTAGCAGCCCACCAAGGGCAAAAGGATAATTTCACCTCCTTAACCCCTAGGCAAGTGGCCTGCGAGAGCGCCACTCCTAACTCTTCTCGTGAGTCTCCTCGCGAGTACTGATCGCGAAACCTCCTTAGGCGAGCGGCCCGCGAGGAGACTGCTCGCCTTCCTTCTGACGATAACCATACAGGTCAGGTCTCGCGTTCTCCCTTGCGAGATCACTCTGGCTCGCTTTGTCTGGCTCTCGCGACTCCTCAGTGGCGAGATGGCCATTTCCAGCCTAATTCTCACATTTTCGGGCCTTTCCCTCTCAGGCGAACACGGGGTTGTACACAATCCCAGCTCTTTGCGAGATTAACCTAAGCTCGAAAAGAATCATCTAACCCCGGGTGTTCGCCGGCGACTGCTGATCTGTCGGGAATCTTTTTGTGGGTCCCACCTCATTGCTATAAATACCACCCGAGCCGGGGTGACGCGCACCATTATTCTCTCTTCCTATCTCCTTCTCTTTTTGTTGTAGATTCCGGAAGATGCCTCTGACAGAAGAACTTCAATCTCGCCTGAGGGCGTCCAAGGAGGGCGGGCTCTCCACCATGGCCAACATTGCTTCGTGGATGACCTGCCAGACTACCCCTCCACTGCCCAAGATGAAAAAGGCGAAGCCAGTCCGCCTACTCCCAGGTGGGATGGGACTGTACTACTAGACTCCTCTCCTGATAGCAGGCCCACAGGAGAGGTAAAAGCTATCCTTCTCGCTTAACTGTTCACTTGATTTCACTAAACCTCGCCTAACCGCAGGACCTACCTCCTACCGATAAGGGTGCGGGTGAAGACTTAACCTTAACCGGGGCTCGCCCCGATCCTCCGGCGAAGACTGACCTCGCCAATGGGCAAGCTGCGCGTAAGCTTCCCGTCCTTACCTGCCAAGCTTAACATCCTAACTGATGGCCTCTTCGCTCTCTTACTTCTTACAGTCTCCCCTCATGCGACCACAGGTCATCAAAACTCGCGACCTCAGACGCCGATCCCCCCTGACACAACCCTCAACACCCCCGGATTCAAACTCTTGAGGGGGGGGGGGGGCTCCGGTGGCTCGCGACCGGCCACAACCACTCCTACCGACGACGCGACACATCGCGCTGGTCTAGGGAAGTCCGTCTCGCTCCCCTTCACTACTCTTTTTCAGGGCCGGCCTAACACTTCTCGCCCGCATCCTGGTAAGGATTCTGCTGCTTCTGATGAGACCGGTCACTCTCTGTGACAATAAGAGAAGGCTTCGCCAACGGCTAACGCTGCTTAGATTTGCTCGCAGGTGATTCCGAGACCCTCCCCACCGACTCTGACTTTGGGGAGGAAGAGATGTCGCCCCTTCCTTTGCCGGAGCAGATGGATGATTTCCTGGGCGACCCGCGAGACCCCGAGACCATGAAGAAGCGGACTTCAGAACTATTTCAGAAACAAGGGCGATTACTGCAAGATCTTCATCTCCAGGCGAAGAGGGGCAGATAAATTGTCGAGGAGCGGCACACCGCTCTGTTAGATGAATGCGCGCGGCTTCACGTCGAGATGATGCAAGATCTTAGCGAGACGACCACCTCCCTAGGGACGCACCTCGCGCGAGTGGAAGATTACGCTCGCTTGATTCAACGCGAGGCACGCGCCATCAACGCATTATGTGTCAAAACAGGGGGTGGTGAGATGAATTTACCTTGGCCATGTCACATGCAACACTGGCCTTACGAAGCTCGACGAGCTCTCCTTCGGCCCAAGTGAGCTTCTCACTGGTCCCGCCCAATTGTTCTTTGACCTCGACCAATTGCTCGGTGGCTTCGACATGCATTTGCATGGCTTCCGCGCTCTCCTCCGCCACGTTCTCTGCATCGACCAGAGCCGCATTGGTATCCCACAGTGCCTTGAAGTACTGAAGATGTCGCCTCACCAGTGAATGCGTCAGCTCGGTGGTTTGCAACATTGAGTGCGATGATTGATACGTGAAGTATCCCGACAAGGATTGAGCGAGCTCTTCAGCATCATCCCTTCCATACATGGCATACAATACACTGTATGCGTCACCATCTAAATTGGCATCCCCTGTCCAAGAAGGCAAGAAAGTCCCGCCTGTAATGACCCATGAACCGTCCCCACGCATATACCGGGGGGATGTTAGCATGGAGCTCTGCCTAAAACTAGCCTTTCATGGCCTCGTTAAGGGTTGTAGTATGCACACCCCAACCCACTCCAAGCACATGTTTCTCAGCAGCGGGAGGTTGTTGAGGCCGGTTTTCAAACCCAGAACCTCCTTGATAGGCATTTCTTTCACCAACTTTCATCATCAACTGAGCAACATTTTTTTGTAACGACCCATAGACCGACCCAACCCATATATTGGGGGTTGTCAGCCTGAAGATCGTCTAGACCTAGCCTTCCATGGCCTCATTAAGGGTTGCAGCTCGCACACCCCAACCCACTCTCTGTGCATGTTTCCCAGCAGAAGTAGGTTGTTGAGGCTGGGTTTCGAACCCGAAACCTCCTTGATAATAACAACCCAGCCTCAACAACCTATTTTTGCTAATAAACATGAGCAGAGAGTGGGTTGGGGTGTGCGGGTTGCATCTCTTAATGAGGCCATTAAAGGCTAGGTATGGACAGAGTTCCAGGCAGACAGTCCCCGGTATAAGGGTGGGGCCAGTCCATGAGTCGTTAATGGACACCCGATTCTGATCCGCATCTCACACGAGTAGAGGTTTGTCGGTGATGTCTGTCCCACTGCTCCCTCACCCAAAGTTGAAATGGGACTTGAGGTCATCGGGATTCGCGGGAATCTCAGGTTCTTCAGGGACCAGTTCCGCAGCTCCCGCGAGGTCACAGTGGGCGATTTTCTTTCGTCATCTTTTTAAGGCCTCGCAGGCTCAGGCACCGAGCTCATAGGCCTTTTTCCCTTAAGATCGTCGGGCTCATCTTCAGACACCTCTATCAGTTCGGCATGCAGAGGAGGAGTTTGCTTTGCTCACAAGGGCTCTGCATCACCGATCTTCATTATAGTAGGGAGAGAGCAAAGTCCTGCCAGAAATGACAAAAAAATATTACAAATATTTCAGGATGCTAAAATAAATTAAGGCGAGGTGTCTAGTCCTCGCCATACCAGTACCAGGGTCGATATAGGCGAGCACGCCAACGCGTTGTCACAGTTGGACAACGTCCATCACTTTTTGGTAAAACATGAGATAAAGAGCTTATGAGCTCTTCGGGATGCGAGGTGGCTTGAAGTAGTCGTCCTCCCTCTGAATCGGGTGGAAGGGCACCAAACCGGATGGGCTCACACAATCACAAACTTAAAGTTCCACATGTGAACTTTGTTCTGCGTCTCTTTCACTTTGACGGAGAGCCCGCTGAAATGCATGAACCCTTCGTTTGTCGCCTTCAAGGAGAGTATCTTGCGAAAGACAACAAAGTCAAACACGACTCCGACTTCATGCAAGAAGCAGATATATGGGTCATCATGGTCGTGACCCCATTCATATTGAGATGGGTGGGAACGACACCATAGTGGTTGAGAACCAATCAAACTTCCGTCCAGAAAGGGTCTTATCAAAATGGGTCAAGGGAATGACGAGCTCATCTGTGAACAATGAGTTGAGGTGCTTTTAGGGTCCGGTACGGCGAGCGGTGAACCCTTCTGGAAAAAAGTGGTCCGGTACGGCGAGCGGTGAACCCTTCCGGCAAAAAGTTTTGTCGGAAATGAGTGAGCTCACCAATGGTTGTCTTGCTCACAATGGCTGTCTTCTGTCTCTCTGGAACGCTTACCTTTTGCTGGCAAACTCATCTCTGCAAAGACGAGTAGAACAACACCTCACAACAATGAATTCGTGCACAAGAGACTGACAAAAGAAAAGAAGTATGAAATACGGCCAAGGTACCCCATATTTATAGATGTCAGATAACCAACATCGTGAGGCTAAAGACATGGTATGCCCCTGGCAAGGTGTGCGCACGCTGCGAAGACGAGGTCTCATTAGTTCGCAAAAATGGCGAGGTGACCACAATCATGAAAAAAATAAATTATTTTCTAAGTCTAAGTTCAAGCGAGGTACCCTTCATAAAAACGAGCTCATAAATAACAAAAAAGAACTCGTCCAATGGCGAGGTAAACAAAAGCTACGAGCAAAAAATCAACCACAAGCATTGGTGAGGCCTATTATTAAAATAATGCAAATCGGTTCGGCGAACTATTAAAAATATTACATAACCAACTGAAAATGCAAGTAAAACAATTGAAGGGCGAGTTCTTAAGGCCCCACAGAGGGAATTGTGGAGTTCCGAGGCCGAGACACGCGTGGTCCACTAGTCGACCTCGCGCGCAGCCCTCAAGTTCTCTTGAGCCTTATGGAGTCCCTCTATGTAGTGGCAGATGATTTTTTCAGCCCGACGGATGTGGTCGGTCATCCTCGCCACATCTCTGGGGAGGGGTGGTCAATGTCGTTCTCCAACTGCGCCACCTTGTGATCCACCTCGACCATTCACACTTCCAAGCACTGAATGTCAAAATATTTGCGCTCGACACTCTCAAGCCAAGGAGTAGACTCCTCGACATGGGATAGTCGAGACTCCGCCGCGATCAGGTGGTCGTTGAGCTCACTCGCCGTCAACGCCTTCAATCGCATTTCATGTGAGGTTAGCAACGCGAGGAAGCGAGCCCTGTACTCACCGAAGGATTCGCCCGGGGCGGTAAAGAACTCGCTAGCTGACGAGATTGGACGACGACGGGGAGACTCCATAGGAGGGGTCGGACCTGTAAGTGGTATGAATTGATCAAAACTCTTCCTGAATGACGATTACTCAATGAAGAAAGCATAAGCAAGGAGAGTCTTACCGCGACGGTGCTGAGGGCTATCCCTTCTCGCGTGAGGAGAACGACGATGAGATCTTTTTCATTCGTGACCATACTAGAGATCTCACAAGTCATGGTAGCGACGAAGCCCGCTTGTACAAACCCGATATTCGCCAGGAGGTGACCAGAGATTGAAAGATCAATAGGCGAGAGAAGTGACAAGGAGGGTGAGCCAGAGTCCATTGAAGGGCCCGCTCGCATGAGGGAGACGAACAAACCCCTCGACAGCCGCTCACACGAGGCAAGCGAGCCGGTTCCCCGGTGGACGCTCGCAGGGAGCGGGCGAGCTGGGTTCTCGCCATCAGCCCGCAAGAAGACATGCGAATCGGGTTTTACAGTTCGCGAGAGGAAGCCTCTGGTATGGCTCGCCCAGCAAGGGTCCAGGGATGTTTTTACTCAAAAACCCATGGTGGTCTGCAGTTAGCCCCTCTAAACAGCGGAGTTTGGCTGTTGGCAGACCATTTTGGGCTGCGTATAGTAAGAATGTAAGGCGGGATTCAGCTATTAGCTGACCACGAGCAAAAAACTATAAATAGACCTTGAAGGGCACCTTGGGAGAAGATTCGAACCGGAGGACTCCGAGTTTCCTTCTCCCTAGGCTCTCTTGGCTAAGCTCTCTAGCTATCCAAGGTGCCCAGTCTCAGCTTTGGCTTGGGAGGGGAAGCACTCAAAGATCTTTTGGGTTTGTGGTGGGACCTCCTCGCTGCGACCAATGGTCCAAGTTCTGTTTTGAGTTTCCGGTTTGTTCCATCTAAGGAGCCAGTAAGTGCTAGCTACCCCTCAACTTGTTGAGGGACCGAGCTTCACAAGAGACCAAGAAATTGGTTTCAACATCGCTGGACTCACCTCGATCCGAGCGAGGTGGCGCCTCCAGTCCCTTCTTACGAGATGTAGTCTTATTGGCGTGTGTGATGTGTGAGGGTGTGGGATCAGGAGCTGGCGAAGAGGTCATCATCGGTGCCAAGGTTGATCCTGGCACCATCATCACGGGAGTCCCATGAGGAGGCAAACCGCGAGAAGCCGGTGGCAGGTACACAACGTGTTTGCCCAAAAGTCCGCGACCTCAGCTTTTCGATTAGAATTCCCAGCCCCGACGATCACACTTTTCTGAGACCGCCTGTTTCATCTTCGGCAGATTCTCTAAGGCACATGTGGTCAGCTTCCAGCGAGACCACGTGACCGCGCGGTATGGAGTTTTCCCTTTTTTTTGTTATTTGCATCCCATGTATCTTCTATTCTTTGCCTCGGTTATCCTGTACCCCGGGCATCCCGTTATTTTTGGACCTGCCCATTTGGACAGACCCCCATGTCTATAAATAGAGGGGTAGAGGTACAAGAAAATGACTTTTGGATTCAAGCCTCCAGCTTATAACCTGTATAAGCAGTCTCGAGTTTTGACTCTTTTCTACCTCTCACCCTGACCTATTTTAGACCCTCATGTAACCCTTTTTTGATCAATCAAAGCAGGATTCTTCCTCAGTAACCTCTCTTCTGGCATCCTTCAGCCCAAGTAACCGACACTCCACAGTTTCCCCTCATCCATTTGAAGTGCGAGTTTTGGAGGTACAATTTTTGTGCCAACACAACGGGAGGAGTGACGGCGACCGAGATCGCGAGGACGGAGCTTGTCAACGGCACGGTGGGATCCGATGGCCCTTGAGATTTCACCACGCTCGGTACGGGAGGGGTCGTGGTGTCCTCGAGCTCCTCCAAGAAGCGAGCGTGCTTGGAGTTTGGAGCCAACTCCTTGGTCGCCCCATCAGCAGTAAGCGGAAGCAGCTTCGCGACTTGTGGGGTCGTAGGAGCAGCTTCCTCGGGCTGGGGTGATGGCGACAAGATCTCATCATCGATGTGCACTGTATTCAACTTGATTAAAGAGGCATCAAGAATGCACTTTGAAGAATGAGAGATTCTACTCACCAGGTGTGGCGGCGAGGACAATCATCACCACGTCTGAGGGTGCTCCGCCGTTTCCTCCTCTAGACGGAGTAGAAATGTTGTAGTCGCCCATGGTCATATCCGTGATGGACCCAAAGGCCGCCTGGGAAAACTATCAGTAAAGGTGGAGGCAATTAGTTTCAACACCATCAGGACCTTAGATGATGAGACGCGAGCTCGATTTTACCTCATCAATCCGCTCCGAACGTGGGTCAGTGAGAAAATCAGCAATGACGGAGGAGGCAACCTTCTTTGCGGGGGCTCATCCCCTTACCCAAGGAGCTCGACCTCGCTTAGCCTTAATTGTTGGGAAGCTCGGTCCTCGACCCGCTTCCTCTTCTTTACTTACTCCATTCTCTCACACCTCAAAGAGGTCAGTATAGGGAACACCTCAAACTTCGCAAGGAAGTTGCTCGCCGCCAGGGTCTCGGCGTCTGGAATATGGCGGGTATTGTGCGAAGACCCCCTTTCACCTCGGTAGGCGACCACGCGAAGACCCCCCTTTCACCTCAGTAGGCGAGGTGGTCGTCTTCATGATAGGTGAGGTCTCTTCCTTCTCAACCGCCATGATCTAAGGAGTGGATTTTAGAATTCCCAACCCCTATTTATAGGGGGTGAGGGATGACACCCTCAGCTCGGCAGAACCCCATCTCGTCGAATAAGGGTTGGACGATTCTTTCCGAGCTCTAGGTGAATTCACAAAGAGCGAGAATTGTGAACAATCAGTATTCGAAGAGGTAGGCCCAAGCCTGAACATAGGCCTCAAGACCTCAGAAGGTGGACCGCAAACCTAGAGGCATTCATCCCCAGAGACAACGAGAGCTCATCCAGAGCTCACCCATTTCTTGTCGATTGGCTCACCCGTGAGCTCAGCAGAGTGGAGTTCAACTGGCCAATGAGCACGCCAGGGTCGAAGCTCAGCTCCCCTCTTAGCCCAGTCACTTGCAGAATCTGCTCGCATGCCCCTTTTGGGCTTGCGGCCGACCACGCTGCTTTGGAGCTTATCAGGCCAGCTAGCTCGCCAGCTGATGACCGGCATAGGCGACCTCGCCTAAGGTGACTCTGATCAGCTCGCCTCATCCAGAGGTTCCCAGAGAACAAGTTGTCCAGGTGCTAGGTATCCCGTGTCAGAAGGCGGGAGCGGCTACTCGTAGACCATGTACCCCCTTAAATTACCTAAATTGTTAGGATAAGTTATAACCTAAGTTGAGAACTTTGTTTTGGAATTTCTTTCAACAAACTATCACCCCACTAGGACACTATTCAAAATCTGAGCAACTCACTCGTTTTTGGCTTAGAACATTATTGTTACAAAGGCTAGTTTTACTCAGTCTACATAAATGTCTTTCTGAGTACAATTTTTGGACGAGTCAGACATGACCTCAACGACGAACACGCTAGACTGCAAAGCCTCGATCATCGATAGGTGTGCAGTTTAAGATAACTTTTTGGCAAAATACTCATTTCAGTCCTAAATCTTTAGTCACTTTAATATTTCAGTCCTAAACATTTCATTTTGATCAAATCAGTCCCCAACCTTATCATACCTTTATATTTCAGTCCTAAAGTTAACGTCATTAACCTTTTCCGTTCGTTCATTTCAAGCGAGTCTTTTCCTCTACCTCTCCCAGGCGACAACTCCACCGCGACGAATCCACGAATCCACGCATCTTCTCCGGCGACGACTCCAGGTGAGTACTCAACGACTACTCCACGATTCCAGGCAATATATACCACCATCAGGGGGGGGGGGCGATATCAGCAAGTAATCGATTAGGGTTTATACGATCTGCGATTTATGGCTTCTGCGATCTAGGGTTTCTGCGATATAGGGTTTCTGCGATTTAGGCTTTGAAAATCTTCCTGCTTCAGCGATTGTTTATGGCTTTGGCCCATTTTATATTTTGGATTGTTTTTTATTATGTTTAAACAATATAAATTTGACTGTTTAAGGTTTCGGCTAATTGTAATATTCAATTTCCCAACTATTTAGTTAATTTTATGCTCTAGCCCATTTTGCCGTTAACTTTAGGACTGAAGTATAAATGTATGATAAAGTTAGAGACTAATTTGATCAAAATGAAAGACTTGGGACTGAAACATTAAAGTGACAAAAAATTTGGGACTGAAATGAGTATTTTGCCAAACTTTTTTAATAAAATTTACAAATAAAATCTAATAATTTAAAATATGATACGTAGCACTATAGTACTCGTATCGCTCGCCGCCTTCTCCGTGACATCTCCAGAGAGCGCATATATTATCATGCGTGGCCCGAAATCCCTCGCGACCGCTCATTTCTAAAACAAGTAGGAGAATATGTATTAACTAATACTTAATAGTTAAGAATAGGGCCCCTAAGAATAACTGTATATGTGCACAAATTAATTTTTTAACCGAACAGCCACGTGGCGGCTCACACAGTACGCTGCCTTTTATCTCAAGCTAAACAGCCGACATCCACGGCAAAAATCATCTTCCAAGTTTCGTCTCTAACCTCTGAAAATGACAGCAAGAGAGAGAGAGAGAGAGAGAGAGAGAGTCTGGAGAGAGAATATCGGGAGAGAGAAGTCCACAATGGTTGCTGCTTCTCAACGCCGGTAAAATCCCATATTCTGAGCTCTTCGCAGTGAAACAGAGAAAAATAATTTTCCAAGTATTTTGCGCCAGCGTCGTTTCTATTTTTCTCTTTTGGAGAGCTCGGATGTGTCTTCCAAGGAGAGATCTAGTTCCAGTCTCCAGTAATATGCTCGTTGAAAGGGATTGAATAAACGAGGCGGCAACGACCACTGTGGTATTCCAGCACTTACTCCGTTGGCGGCGTCAGATTGACGCCGGTGAGCTCTTTTTTTGTTCGTTCGGGCGATGAAAGGTTCCAGGAAGATTGATGAAGAAGCGGAGCTATGGAGGGAGATGACGGTCAGGTGAGTTGCAGTATGCTTTTTGTGGCTTGGATTATGGATGGAAACATTGATCTAGATGGGGATTTTTCGTCTGTAATAGCTTAGAAATTAAAAAAACATTTTAGACTTGTCTTAGGTATAAATCCTCATAAAGCAGTTAAACTAAGATACGATTTGTCTTTTTTGATTGTTGACGGGGTTTAGTCGTTTTAGAAATCGCAGCTTGGCCTTGCTGATTCCATTTATTGGCATTTTGAGAAGACGACGACAGTTTTAAAATTAGAAGTATTTTTTAAATTTCTTTTTCAAATTAACGTTGCAAACAAAAACGTGTAGGTTTTGAGTTCATGGAGAGATGTGGTTGAAGTATTCTTCTCCTTTTTACGGGTTTGAACTAATAAAATCAACTTTCTTCGCGATCTAATGAATGGAAGAGACCTAATTTCTACTCGTGGTTCATTGCTCTCATTTGAAATTAGATACTTTGATTTTGAAATTTACTTCCCTGGTGGTTCTTAGATTCTGAATCTATTTTCTTTAGGTTCTATCCTGATGAGAAGAACAAAACAGCTAAATCCGCTTTTCAGATCCCCCCAAATGGAGGGGCTTTGCCAACCAAAGCAATTCCCGCTGTAGGACACACAATATTATCTGAGTACAATGCCCACGAGTCATGGCTGAAACGGATACTAGATCCAGGAAGTGATATCATGGTGAAATGGAATCACATATTCCTCATCACGAGCTTGGTTTCTCTCTTCATAGATCCTCTATATTTCTATTTGCCCTCGACTCATAATGGCAACAATCTCTCATGTGTGAAGAAGATGGACTGGGGTTTGAATGTCGCGCTTACTGTTTTTAGGACACTTGCTGACATCTTCTATGTGTTGCATATTGTTTTGAAGTTTAGAACCGCCTTTGTAGCACCAGATTCAAGGGTTTTTGGAAGGGGAGAGCTTGTTTTAGACCATAAACAGATAGCAAAAAGATATATAAAATCTGATTTCTTTATTGATGTAGCGGCCGCTCTACCTTTGCCTCAGGTATGATTGCGCCATCTCACAGTTTCTTTCTTAAGAGTTAAAACTATTTGTCACATGTTTTAACCTTTACTGTCATAATCTGCTGCATGGGTTCACAAATATAAAAGAGACAAAGAATGCGCTTTTGAATGTCTGTTAAAATTTCTCTAAGGAGCTCCATTAGGCTTCTTGGTCATTAACCTTGTTACTTTTCTCAGATGAACAATGTGATGTCTAGCAAAACTAGATCAACTTGTATACTTGCCCACTATTGGGCTCAGCGATATTACCATGGTATTATCCCAATCAATGTTCTACTTGTTTTTAAAGGGAAGAGATGACAAATAGCCGATTTTTTTTATAGTTATGAAGCAGGTCACGAATAGAAAAAGGAGTAGCAGATGAATCCGCTAGGCATTCGGTAGGTGCATGCTTAGATGTGGGGGGTAAGAGTAGTGCATCTGTTCCATATTGTACGAAATTATGGCGGAGTGTATCTCGATAGTCTAGTTGACAGGTGTTTTAGAAAGTCAAGCTGGAGCTGAGTGGGTTTAGCGTGAAATGGGTCTATAAGTAGGTGATGCTAGAGTTGGCCAATTACTTTCCGTGGTATGCAGTCAGAGTTGTGCAGTAATTTGAAGCAAGGGAGAGAAAGAGAGAGAGAGACAGGGAGTTTGAGAAAGAGGTAAGTATTTGAAAGCAAATTACTTATATTTTTTCTTGTTTCAAATTTAGTGAAATAACATTTCTCTACGTGGCCTTGAGCATAGCTAATCATCTTTGAATTACAAAATTGTCTTTCTTATTTTTAGTACTTTTCTCGTAATTAATTTTCCTGGTTTCATTCTATTTTATTGCTTGGGCACGCATTTTTTTCTAGCAGTTAAAAATATTCTTCGAATAGCATTGCATGAGTGTCGACCATGAATTATATATTCTAAAATGAAAGAAAAAAATAAGAAATTAAGTGCGTATAAAGAGAACCGCGGTAAGAGGGGGAAGGATAACCAATTACAATCTGATTGGGAAGATGAGACAAGAGTAGAAGGCAACTAAAGAGTTCATTTGCATGTAAATTGTCACGGTTGAGGTATAGAAGTAAGTGATGGTCAGCAATGAATTATAGTCACTTAGTGTTATTTCAATTACGTAAAATAAGATTTAAATATCATCGCATTAAGATAGCTTGAGAAGTTTAACCCGGACAAACTATTCTATCATATTATAGGAGGTGTTACCTGGGAAGATGATTTTGTGATAGCTCATGAAGGATTACTTGGTGGATTACTCTGGGTTGCTCGAGCACTACTAAGACTTAATCCTAGCCCGAGTTATTTGGTTATCAAGGGGCACTATTAATGGCTATGATAGTGAGAGGATGCTATTGAAGTTTCAGGAGTGGAAGATCGATATCTCTTTTAGTAACATCATGTAATCACATCTTTATGCGACAATAGGTCTAAGATTAATGGGCACTGAAGGTTGTTGAATGTAATGTTTGACTTTTCCTAAATAGGTACATTAAATTCTATGTGGAAGATGAATCATTGGGTTTTCTGGATGTATAAATAAACGTGCTAAGACCAATTTTAATGTTCCAACCTTCATCCTAAGAACTTGTATTTGAGAAGAGAGAACTAATAGTGGAATTATCATGGCCCTTGAGAAATTATGTTTGTTAATGTTTTACTTGTGTGTTTATTTTATGTTCTTAGTTATTACTTCTTATCACCATCACTCTCCCTTCTGCCCTTGTTCAAAAACAAGAAAACATCTTGGTGGGCTTGTTGAGATCGATGCAAGATAAGAGAAACTCATTGAATCACATAAGTCACTAAGTCTTATTTGTTAGACATATATTAGACATATTGTATATCTCTGCTTTTAGTCATGCTGAACATAACTTAGGTTTACTTCGGGTGTTGTGACCACCCTCTATTGTATACACCCTTGTATTAGTGTACAATATGCAGATTCTCTTTTTCCTATCATGGTATCAGAGCCTTAGGGTTCCCCGATCTGCCGCACGCGTTTTCGTTCCGGCGCTTCTTGGCGTTTCGTTTTGCATCGTCGACGACAGAGCCCTGACGCTTTCGCGCTTCCTCGCGCTTTCGGTGACAACGCGCGTCTTCCAGTTTTCGGCGACGCGTCTTCGTTTTCCTGCAGTGTCTTCATTCTTCCAGCGCGCGTCTGCGATCTCCCTTGATCTGTGGTTGCGCACGTCTGCGATCTCCCTTGATCTGTTACTGCGCCCGACTGCGGTCTCCTTAGCGCCCGACTGCGATCTCCCTTGATCGACGACAGCGCCCGACTGCGGTCTCCCTTGATCGACAAACTCTCTGCTTCGATATGCGATCTCCCTTGATCGACGACAGCGCCCGACTGCGATCTCCTCAGCCCGTCTGCGATCCTCCTCCGTTGATCTTCTTTCCCGGCTGCATCTCCCTCCTGTAGTGATCCGACGACGCAGCTGTTTGCTCCGACTCATCTCGCCGAGCCCGTCCTCCGCTCCCACACATCTCGCCGAGCTTCACAGGTTACCCCGCAGCCTCTGATGGCCTCGTCTCACTCCTCCGCCTTCCTTCAAAAGGCTGATGTCATTCTCGATGGGCGAAATTACAACGCTTGGTCCGCCACTGTTGGCGTTATCCTCCGTGACCTAGATATGTGGGGCCACATTGACTGTTTTGAGCCTGCCCCTGCGCCATCGGCTGCTGCTCCTGCGCCCGCCTCTTCCACTGTCAGCACAGCCGGTTCTACCCCTGTGGACACCTCTTCCACTGTCCAGCGCTCCGAAGGGGCGAAGTGGCACTCGGACGACTCTCGCGTGATCGCCGTCATTTGCCAGTTCTGCGAGCTCCCCATTCGCATGGACGTTTACGAGCTACCTACTGCCAAAGCGATATGAGATCACCTGCGTCGTCTCTACCAGCCATCTAGTCAGGCCCTGCGATACTCTTTGTTTCAGACCCTTGGCGCTTGCTACCAGCGTGATCGGTCTGTCCAGGCCTTCTTTGCTGAGCTCCTAGATCTCTGGCGTCAGTGTGATAAGATGGCTCCTTCCCCCTGTGCTACCTGTCCTCAGTGTGTTGCTACCTCGTGGGATCGTGACTGTCAGCGCATGTATGAGTTTCTTATGTGCCTCCGCCCAGAGTTTGAGCCTGCTCGTGCCCAGCTTCTGCACCGAGATCCTCCTCCGTCTCTCAGCGATACCTTGGCCTTGGTGATCGCTGAGGAGACTCGTCTTCACTCCTTGAACGCTGCTGCTCCCTCTAGTGTGCTGTCTCATGCTGTGCTTGTTGCTCCCGAGCTTCCTCCACAGTCTTCTCCTGTGAGCCCTCCACTGCTGCCTTCGCTGGGCTATAGCGCTCCGGTGCGCCCTATTTATCTTCCTTCGGCACATTCTACTGCTTCCTCCACAGTCTTCTCGTTCTGAATTTCTTCAGATTTATGTTACTTTTTCTGCTATGGTGCGCACCCAGTTTTCCGCTTCCATTCGTATTTTTCGTTCTGACTCGGGGGGGGGGGGTATCTCTCTCATGCTTTTCGAGATTTGCTTGCTACCCATGGTACTCTCCCTCAGCTTGCTTGCCCTGGTGCCCATGCTCAAAATGACACCGCTGAAAGGAAACATCGTCATATTATTGAGACAACCCACACCCTTCTCATCTCCTCCCACGTTTCTCCTCAATTCTGGGCCGAGGCTGTTTCTACTGCCGTCTATCTCATTAACCTGTAACCCTCCACCTTCCTTCAGGGAAAAAGTCGTGGTGAGTGTTTGTACTCTCGACCCTCACGTTACACCCACCTTCGTGTTTTTGGCTGTCAGTGTTTTGTTCTTCTACCTCCACGTGAGCGCACCAAGCTCTCTGCTCAGTCTGTACCATGTGTCTTTCTTGGTTATAGTACCGAGCACGAGGGCTATCGATGTTATGATCCTGTTGCACGTCAAATTCGTATCTCATGTGATGCCACTTTTGATGAATCTCACCCTTTCTTTGTGTCATCCGTCCCATCGACCTCGTCCTCCTCTGTGACTCCCTCTGATGTGCAGTTTCTCACTCTTTCCATCTCACCGCCTCATGTCTCATTCTCTCCACCGGTATGTCCACCTCCTCTCTCCTTGCCACCGGTCATACCATCTCCGCCCTCTCCGGTCTCAACTTCTCCCTCAGATGCACTCGTCGTCCCTCTTCCATATCACTACACTCGTCGTCTCCCTCTTATTCTCTCGTCTCTAGTTCCCCCCGACTCAGTGCCTGTCTCCTCCAGGCTCCAGCGAGGTCCCTGTGGATGATCCTCCAGTGCGTCGCAACCCACCTCGTGAACGACCTCCTCCCGACCGCCTTAGTCTTGCTACCCTACCTCTGGACCTGCCCGCCCTTCCTGCTACCGCTTGTAGTACTCCAGAGCCGACTTCTTTTCGTGAGGCTGCCTAGATACCTGAGTGACATGCTGCTATGTCTACTGAGTTGGAGGCGTTTGCGCACACTCGTACCTGGAAGTTTGTTCCTCTTCCACCTGGTACTGTTCCTATTACTTGCAAATGGGTCTTCAAGGTCAAGACTCACTCAGATGGTTCTGTAGAGAGGTACAAGACCCGCCTTGTGACTCGTGGTTTTCAGCAGGAACAGGGACACGACTATGACGAGACTTTTGCTCCAGTTGCTCACATGACTACGATCCGTACTCTTATTGCAGTTGCAGCTGTTCACCACTGGTCACTGTTCCAGCTCGATGTGAAGAACGCTTTTCTTCACGACGATCTTCAACAGGAGGTGTACATGCTCCCTCCTCTCGGCCTCTCCTCTCCTCTAGGACTTGTCTGCCGCTTGAGACGAGCTCTTTACGGGCTCAAGCAGGCGCCCCGCACGTGGTTTGCTCGTTTCAGTTCAGCCATTACTGCCGCCGGTTTTCAGCCGAGCCCGCATGATCCAGTCCTGTTTGTGCACTCCTCTTGCGGCCGGACACTTCTGTTACTTTATGTAGATGATATGATCATTACTGGTGATGATCCTTCTCATGTGGCCTTCGTCAAACATTATCTTCAGCATCAGTTTCAGATGATTGACTTTGGACAGCTGAGCTATTTCTTGGGTCTTGAGGTCACCTCTACAGACCGTGTGTTTCAGCTCTCCCAACGGCGTTACACATCAGATCTCTTAGCTCGGGCTGCTCTCTCTGACCTTCGCATCGTGGACACCCCTATAGAGCTTCACCATCAACTACGACCTGATGATGAGGTTCCACTCGCTGATCCTACTCGCTATCGTCACCTCGTTGGGAGCCTCGTATATCTTACTATTACTCGGCCCTACATTGCCCATGTTGTTCATGTGTTGAGCCAGTTTGTTAGCGCACCCGCTTCTGTGCATTATGACCACCTACTGCGGCTCCTGCGCTATCTTCGGGGGACGACTTCACGTGATCTCTTCTTTTCTAGTAGTAGTTCTCTGCAGCTCCTTACTCGAATGCTACTTGGGCCAGTGATCCTGTTGACTGCCGATCCGTCACCGGTTTCTGTCTGTTCTTGGGTTCTTCACTCATTGCATGGAAGTCCAAGAAACAGACCGGAGTTTCTCGTTCCAGCACTGAGGCTGAGCTTCGTGCCATAGCTACCACTGCTGAGGATATTATTTGGCTCCACTTGCTTCTTGAGGACCTCTGTGTCTCTTCTCCGGATCCCACATCACTCCACTGTGATAACACTGGTGCTATTCAGATTACTCTGAATCCGGTGAAGCACTCTCTTTCCAAGCATATCAGAGTGAATGCCTTCTTTCTACGTGAGCAGTATAGTCGTGACACTATTGCTCCTTCGTTTGTTCCTTCTGAGCAGCAACTTGCAGACTTGATGACCAAGCCACATACACGGACCCAACATGCTTATCTATTATCCAAACTCTCGGTGTATGATCCCCCGTGAGTTTGAGGGGGGTGTTAGACATTTGTTAGACATATTGTACATCTCTGCTTTTAGTCATGGTGAACATAGCTTAGGTTTACTCCGGGTGTTGTGACCACTCTCTATTGTATTTATACACCCTTGTATTAGTGTACAGTATACAAATTCTCCTTTTCCTATCATTATTCACCCCCCAAGATTTCCTTGTGATCCAACAAGTGGTTTTAACGCATTAGGTTTCTGGTATTAAGGTCTAAGAACCAAGAGTGTATGGCAATCCATTCATTTACTTTGTCGAATTTCATGCGACCAATCAATCTCCATTATTCAATGGAGTCGATTATTATTATTGAAAATGTAGGATGCAAACATTACTGATATATATTGACTATGATATTTGGCAAATGATCGAACATTGTTATACTATACCCACAATCAGGAGAGAGGACTTTATCCTGAAGAAACCCATGAACAAATGGGGCGAATTTGATAAGAAACATTATGCTATTAATATTATGAATGCCTTGTATTGCACCCTAGATAAATTTGAATTCATTAGCGTGTTAATCGTGAAACTGCTTATACTATGTGACATGCACTTGAAGTGACTTATACTATGTGACATGCACTTGAAATTACTCACGAGGTCCAACACATGTGAAAGAATCAAACTTCGCTCTCCTGAGCACTTACTATGAAAATGGCAAGAGGAAGTCTGGCGAGTCAGTTGATGACTTGTCCACTTGTTTCATTAATATCGTCCACGCTTCAAAGTCACTGGGTAAACATTATCCAAATCAAGAGCTTGTGATGAAGATTCTAAGATTAGAGCCCATCACCTTTGACCCAAAAGTAAAATCTATACATGAGGTCACAATCTGAGCGAGACAGATCTTGAGAATCTCCTGGGTAATCTGAAAAGCCACAAGATAGAGTTAAAGAGCAAAAAATAAAAGTGAAATGCTAACTCATAGAAAAAGCCATTTACTTTAATGTTGGCCAAAGAAGACGATGAAGATTCGGATCTAGACATGATCATGAGAGCTATGAATAAGTTTCTGAATAGGGAAGATAGCAAGAAACTGTAACACCCCACCTCATCTGTAGTATAATATGAGTCTGATTGAACTCCCTAGAACATACAATCTCAACTGATGTAATATTAAAAAGAGGCACGGGAGAAACAATATCAAGTCCATCCAATCAACTACGTTAGAGTAGAGCGGAAACACAACTGTTGGAGGAGAGTCCCAAGCAATACTATTACAATAACTAGCGCGTTGAAAAGTGACATAAAAGTAAAAGACCTCATGGCCATACAAGTTCAACTACAACAATAGTTTGAGTGCACACTCAAGGGCAATAAGCCCAATACATGAAAATAAATGAAAGAAATAGACTACACTTCATGAAACCATTTGACTTCCTTTTTGTAGTCCTTAGCTAGCGGTCCTATATGCGCTTTGCCCTGCATGCATAAATTTAGTAAAACAGAGTCATTTGAAAGTCAACCAACAACTATGTAACAAATCCCCCTCGTCCTAGGCCTCTTAGCGGACATCGGGGAACTTCATCACCTTGCAGATCAATACTTCGAAAGGAATAATATAATAATATTGAATAAGTGCAATTATCTCTTACTTGGTTAATTTGAACATATGCGGTTTATGATGATTAAATGCGTGAGTTAAATGTTGTTGTTTAATTACATGCACGTCGTATTTATTCGCACGGTGACTCATGAGCATTGTATTAGAATTTAGATAAGTTCATCGAGTTGCGTGCGGACATTCATCCGCATCTTCATTTTAGGGTTTGTCAAAGGTTCACTGCAATTGTACGCGATTGTTTGCATTCACTTAGGATTAGGCATTGCGCCATCGGTCACCTGTTGATTTGTCCCGCGTCATTCCCTCTCCCTCACCCTTGTCCCAAGAGAGAAAATGATGAAAATGAGGTAGGGAAAAGGGCAACCTAGACATGCCAAGAAACAATCCTAACTGCCAAATTGAACTTAGAATGCGATCAACGATTTAAAATAATCCAGAAATCCAATCAAATTTAAGTACATAGCCTAGAAAATGCACAAACGTGGGTAGAAAGGTACACTTCTTCATATTGATATACAAGTGCTCCTTTCAGAGAACTTCACATCCGATTCTAATACGAAGAAGATGACCAGTGCGCGTCTAATTATAGATGTGAATATCATAAATCACTGGTTTTCAACGGCTAGTAGGGAGACTTATCTACCTATCTCATACCCGCCCAGATATCTCTTATGCTATTGGGGTTATCAGTCAATACATGCTCTCCTAGGTCTCGCCACTTGGATGCTGCCCACCGGACCTTGCAATATCTCAAATCCTCTCCTGAATGTGGTATCTTGTTCACCCCAAGTAAAGAGTTAACAATTGAAGTTTTCACAGATGCTGACTGGGCGAGATTTGTTGATGACCGAAGATCTACCTCTGGATATTGTAATCTGGTTGGAGGTAATCTGGTAACCCGGAGAAACAAAAAACAACATGTAGTTGCCAGGTCTAGTACTGAAGCGGAATTCAGAGCTATGGATTATGGGATATGTGAAGGAATGTGGATTCGGTCCATTATGTATGAACTTGGGATTCAAAGCAAGGAGACTCTATCAGACAACAAAGCGGTTATCAGCATTGCGCACAATCCTGTTCAGCATGACCGCACTAAACATGTTGAGTTGATAGACATTTCATCAAGGAAAACATAGTAAGGGGACTTGTGAGCACTCCTTTTGTTCCCTCTGACCAACAACTGACTGATGTTCTGTTATGAGAAAACTAGGGAGAAGGAGATTAGGGAGAGAACTAGAGAGAAATTAGGGTTAGAGAGGAGGAGAGGGAAATACCTTACTATACTCATGCATGCCATCCAAAGAGGGAGCCCCGGGTATAAATATAACCGGGCCCAAGAGGGGCCGGCCGACGCCTCCCACGGGGCTGAACCGGTGTGGTTCAGCCCCAAACCGCCTTATTTAGATAGTGGGGGCTGAACCGGATGGTTCAGCCCCGTTGCCGCTTGTCTCCGCCTTTCGCCATCGAGCGTATGTATGTCCGAAGAATTGCGTCATGTTCGGGGGCGTAACATATTCTTACTAAGGGGTTGAGTCAGAGATCCTTTGGGAACATTATGGGCAAGTTGAGTTTGGCAGACATCACAAGCCCTACTTGAGGGAGAGTGTTGGAGTTTATGAATTGTTTATTGTATTTCTATTATTGCTCGTACTATTATTGTTTCTACTTCATGCTTTAGCTCCAATATTTGATGTACTTCATGTGACACACTGAAAATTAAGCTTGGAATGCAACATATCGAAATGACTAATATTCCAAAATATAAAATTTCCTTTAGTTAAGTAATGAGCTAGATCACAAAATTGCTACTAAAAAAACGTCTTCATGGCTGACCCAGGCTATTGAGGGCCCAATAGCAATTGAAACAGTGTGAACAAGACTTTCTAGATGCATTGGGGTCTCGATACCAGTGAAGGGGTTCCAATATGAGTTGATCATTCATGGTTGAAGTTACTGTTCGGATCGTGATCCTGATAGAGGTGAATCGGAGCCCGATAGTGTCTATAATAACCGAACTTCTATTTGAATCGAGGTCCTGCTAGCTTCAAGTCTTGAATAACCAAACTTCTGTTTTGATAGGTGTCTTGGTACTAGTGAACATGTGGCTCAATATCAATAGCAGTGAACAAGGGCTCTGATCGTGATTTGACCATGTAGCAGGTTGGATCCAGAAACTTGTAGCAAACCTGTAGAAGTTTTAGATGGATTGGGTTTTGATACAGCCGTATCGGAGACCCTATTGTTCTAGGAAGTGGATTCATAGCTGGGGACCTTCACATTAGAAAACACTTCAACGGCAATAAAAAAATATCAGTGTTTGTTAATACTCGAATGTTATGCCCCGGACGATCTACGGTTCCGAGGGTTCAAATACGCCAGAAGACTAAAAGAAACGCCGAGAAAAGACCGGGCTGAACCATCCGGTTCAGCCCGCAACTAATAAACAAGAGGAGGGGGGCTGAACCACACGGGTTCAGCCCCAATGGGGGCCGGCCGGCCCTAGGGGGGTTGGGTTTAATATAAATACCCAAACCCCCCTCTTTTGGTGGCATGCAATATTATCTTCAGGTATTTTTCTTTCTAGCAAACCCTATCCGTCTTCTTCCTCACTAGTACCCCTTTTTCTCTAGTTTTCCCTAGTAGATTCGTAACATTTGATTTCAGAGCCTCCTTCCTGCGACCATGGTGACACGTACGGAGGCGGAAATAGCGCGCTTGGCCGCTATCGAGGAGAACTATGTCACCTTGACGGATTCCGTAGCGGCAATCGAAGCAAGCGTGAAGAACTCGCAACAAAATCTGGAGGAACGCTTCGAGACGAGGATGGAGGAGTTGAAATCTCTCCTCTTGCAAAATCTGAAAGGCAAAGCGGTGAACGACGATGGATCCGACGCCGAGGTAGCAAATACGCCTAAGGAGGGTAGCACGGGAGCGGGAAATGGCGGGGGAATTCCGTCTAGGGCTTCCGGTTCCGGATCGGGAGCGGGAGATCTGCTGGAGGCCGCACGAGGAAACGGAGTCCCGTTTCGAACGGGCGGAATGCCAGGCGGGCACCCGGACGGCTGGGGGCTGAGCGGCAGGGAGCTGGGAGGCCGGGAGGTACCGGAGCCACCCCGGACTGGCTCCAGCAGAGCGGCGGAGGCCGCAGGAGGCTCCTGGGGGGTCGGCGGAGGAGCAGCGGCTCCCTGGGGGGTCGGCGGAGGAGCAGCGACTCCCTGGGGGTTCCAACAGCCCCTGCAGTGACCCGGCGGCCTGCTGCGGCATGGAGGGGGCTCCAGACAGGGTGGAGGAGCCTCGTTTGGACCGGGACAGCACGCAGGACAACCCTGGAGGCCGCAACAACAGGGATTTGGGCTGTTTCGCCCAACCGGGGCGAATGCGGTTCCTCTCGGAGGCGCAACAGAATTTTTTCCTCCCCAACCAGCGATCGCTCCGAACGGAGGGTATGGACCGGCCAATATGGGGCTGGGTAGGCCTCCGGGGTGGAATCATGGAGGACTTCAAGAAGATCACGAGCAACACAGGCCGATGGGCCAAAATGGAGGCGGCTTGGGAGGGGCATTTCAGCGACCTTACATGCAACCCAAGCTGACTCAGATGAACTTTCCGAAGTTCCGGGGAGGCGACGCGCTCGAGTGGATCCAAAATGCCGAGCTGTTCTTCAGATATCAGGAGGTTCCTGCGGCTCAGTGGGTACAGTTGGCGGCCTTCCATCTTGAGGAGGACACGTACCAGTTGACACAATGGTTTTTGCGGGGACGCACCCACGCTCCCTGGGCCGAGTTCATAGAGGCTTTCTCGGCTAGATTCGGACCCCTGGAGTACGAGGACGTGGAGGCCAGTCTTCAGAAACTCCGACAACGGGGCACAGTCACGGAGTACCGGACGGAGTTCGAGAAGTTGGCCAACCGGGTCACCTGGGGAGAGCAGACGATGTTGAGCTGTTTCATCTCGGGTCTGAAGGACTACTTGTGCGACGAGGTTCACGCGTACTTACCGCGCAGTCTGAGTCATGCTATTAGCATCGCTCGGATACAGGAGGAGCGTTACAACAGGCAGCGGAACCGGACGACGACCCGGCCACCCGCGACCCCCGCAGCGGGACGAAAGGATCAACTACCTCCCATTCGCCCCACGGTGACTAAGTTGACTTGTCCGGAGATGCAGGCTCGGAAGGAGAAGGGCCTGTGCTTTAATTGTGATGCGAAATACACACGGGGACACAACTGCCAGAAGATTCAGGTGTTTATGCTGAGAGAGGAGGATGAGGAGGAGGACCCACTGGAGAGTGTCGACGCTGAGACACTCGACCTGACAGAGTTTGGGGTTTCTATACAGGCCATGCAAGGGGGATCAGCCCCGGTGACTCTCCGTTTCACAGGCCTGATCGGCGGGCAGCGGGTTACCATATTGATAGATAGTGGGAGTACCCACAATTTTATCAACCCGACAGTTGCTCTGAAGGTGGGGCTACCGATCGATAAAGAGGCGGTTTTCCAGGTCATGGTTGCCGATGGCAACAAATTGAGGTGCGAATGGGTGATGAAGGGTGCAAAAATCCGGATGCAGAGCTATGTGTGCAACACGGACCTGTATTTACTTCCGATTAGGGGTTCGGACATGGTGCTGGGGGTTCAGTGGCTGCTTCAGCTACAACGGGTCACCACGGATTGAGTTCATCTTACTATGAAATTCTCCCAGTTGGGGAAGGATTACTGCCTTCGGGGAATCCGTTCTTCCCCCCTGAAGGAAATATCTCTGCGGAGCCTGCAGCGGTTGGAGGTCGAGGGCTTCCCTATGGCTATGGTGGTGGGAGTAGCGCGTCAGATGCAGACCCTCTGTCCATTCCGATGGAGATTCAGGCACTTCTGTCCCAGTTTGAGGATGTGTTTCAGGAACCTAGGGGCCTTCCCCCGCCCAGATTCAGGGATCATGCCATACAGTTGAAAGAGGGGGCTGCACCCCCAAACGTCAGGCCATATCGCTACCCGTACATCCAGAAGGCCGAGATCGAGAGGAGCGTGAAGGAGATGTTGGCGACCGGTATCATACGACCGAGCACCAGTGCCTTCTCTTCCCCTATCATCTTGGTGAAGAAGAAGAACGGGTCGTGGCGTTTCTGCGTGGATTACCGCAACTTGAACGATTCTACAATCAAGGACAAGTTTCCGATTCCTATGATCGAGGAGCTACTGGACGAGCTGCACGGGGCGAGCTTATTTACCAAGTTGGACCTTCGGTCCGGCTACCACCAGATACAGATGAAGACTGATGACATCCACAAGACCGCGTTTCGCACGCATGATGGGCATTACGAGTTCTTGGTGATGCCCTTTGGGCTATCCAACGCCCCATCTACCTTCCAGGCGGTGATGAATGAGACCTTTCGGCATCTCCTACGGCGATCGGTACTCATTTTCTTCGACGATATTCTGATATACAGTCGGAGTTGGGAGGAGCATATCGAGCACGTGGCACAGGTCTTTACCATCCTGCGGCAGCATCAGTTCTACGCCAAGCTGTCGAAGTGCTCGTTTGGACAACCAGAGGTGGAGTACTTGGGCCATCTGGTGTCGGCTCAGGGGGTCAGGGCGGACCCAAAGAAGATAGAGAGCATGGTGTCATGGCCGCGACCGACTACAGTGCGGGCACTACGAGGCTTCCTGGGCCTTACGGGGTACTATCGGAGATTTGTAAAGGACTATGGTAAGCTGGCTCGTCCTCTTACCCAGCTCCTCCACAAGGAGTCCTTTACATGGCATGATGAAGCAGAGCAGGCCTTCTCCGCTCTCAAGGAGGCTATGACGACCACGCCGGTGCTCGCCTTACCGGATTTCAGCAAAGAGTTCGTGTTGGAGACTGATGCCTCGGGAGTTGGCATTGAGGCGGTTTTGATGCAGGAGGGCCGGCCCTTGGCTTACTTCAGCAAGGCCTTGGCTCCTCGGACGTTGGGCCTCTCCACGTACGAGAAGGAGATGCTGGCGATCTTACATGCCGTGACTCTTTGGCGGCCGTACCTGCTGGGCCACCATTTTAAAGTTCGCACCGATCACCAGAGCCTAAAGCATTTTCTGGATCAACGACTGGCATCCCCTCTCCAGCAGAAGTGGCTGACCAAGCTGCTGGGATATGATTATGAGATCGTGTACAAGCAGTGTAAGGAAAATTTGGTGGCCGATGCCTTGTCTCGCCTACCGGAGAGCACCATCTTCCACCTTTCGGGACCATTGATCGAGTCACTGGATGACATTCAGAGGGAGATCGCCGCGGATCAGGAGCTCCAGCCCATTGTGGAGGCCCTGTTACAGGGCCAACCTACTCTTCCGGGTTACCAGCTGATTGGAGGACATCTGTACTACCGGGGGAGGGTGGTCATTCCCGCCTCTTCCACCTGGAAGGAGGTCATGTTACAGGAGTTCCACTCGTCGCCGACCGGAGGCCATGCCGGAGTGCTTCGTACGCTACAGCGACTTCGGGACAATGTCTTTTGGAAGGGGTTACGCAGGGACGCGCAGCGTTTTGTGCAGCAGTGTGACGTGTGCCAGCGTCAGAAGTATGAAACGACCTCACCAGCAGGGCTGCTCACGCCCTTGGAGATTCCTCAACAGGTGTGGGAGACGGTCTCGATGGATTTCATTGATGGCTTGCCCCAGTCGCAGGGTAAGTCGGTGATCTTGGTCATAGTGGACAAGCTGTCCAAGTATGGCCACTTTCTAGCTCTCAGCCATTCGTACTCCGCGGAGACAGTGGCCGATCTTTTTGCCCGAGAGGTGGTTCGCCTACATGGTCTCCCTAGTTCGATCATCTCTGATCGCGATCCAGTCTTCATCAGCAACTTTTGGCAGGAGCTTTTCCGACTACAGGGCACGAGGTTACGCATGAGCACTGCGAATCATCCGCAGACCGATGGCCAAACAGAAGTCCTCAATCGGGGGGTTGAGACATACCTCCGTTGCTTCGTCATGGATGAACCCCGCTCGTGGACGCGATGGTTACATTGGGCGGAGTATTGCTATAATATTTCGTATCACACGGCCAGCAGGATCACACCGTTTGAAGTCGTCTACGGGCGGCCGCCACCTTCTCTACGTTCCTACGAGCCGGGTAGCACAGCCCTTCCTGCCGTGGATAGGGCTTTACAGGACCGGGATCAGACCTTGGTCCTCCTGCGGGACAATCTCCGTTCCGCCCAAGATCGGATGAAATTACAAGCTGACAAACATCGGACAGAGCGGACTTTTCAGGTAGGGGACGAGGTCTTTCTCCGTCTCCAACCTTACAGGCAGCTTTCAGTCGCTCGCCGGACCAATCAGAAGTTAGCCCCCCGGTACTATGGTCCCTTTCGCATCACTCAGAGGGTGGGACCGGTCGCCTATACTCTTGATCTTCCTGAGGGGTCCCGCATCCACCCCACTTTTCATGTCTCGTTGCTGAAGAAGAAGTTGGGGGCGACAGTCACGGTGACTCCCTTTCTTCCCGCGGCGACTACGACCGGGGAACTACGCCCCAGTCCCGAGGATATCCTGCTGTCCAGATGGAAAAAACGTGGCACGGAATACCGTTCGGGGGTGCTGGTCAAGTGGAAGGATCAGTCAGAGGCTCACAACACCTGGGTGGATTTACTAGAGTTCCGGGAACTCTTCCCTGACTTTCAGCTTGAGGACAAGCTGCCTCTTGATGGGGAGGGAAATGTTATGCCCCCGGACGATCTACGGTTCCGAGGGTTCAAATACACCAGAAGACTAAAAGAAGCGCCGGGAAAAGACCGGGCTGAACCATCCGGTTCAGCCCGCAACTAATAAACAAGAGGAGGGGGGCTGAACCACACGGGTTCAGCCCCAATGGGGGCCGGCCGGCCCTAGGGGGGTTGGGTTTAATATAAATACCCAAACCCCCCTCTTTTGGTGGCATGCAATATTGTCTTCAGGTATTTTTCTTTCTAGCAAACCCTAGCCGTCTTCTTCCTCACTAGTACCCCTTTTTCTCTAGTTTTCCCTAGTAGATTCGTAACATCGAACATGACGGAGGTCAGCCAAATATCAACACAAATAATAGAACTGGGAGACAAAGTTCCTTCTAGAAACATCATATAATAAAACAAACAGTGAAGAAGAAAGTACATGAATTTTCCGATAGTGATTTGACAGTGTAGCAGCTTTGAGACAGGAACTAGTGTTATGGCTGTTGGAGATCTGATAGTTCTAGGCTTCTAGCAAGTGAATTCATAGCTGAGAACCTTCACATTAGAAAACACTTCCACGGATTTTAAAAACTAGCTTTTGTTATTACTCAAACATGACGGAGGTCGGTCAAATGTTAACAGAAATAATACGAGAACCAGGATTAAAAGGTACTTCCGGAATCTTCTTAAGATAAAACAAATTGTGAAGAAGAAGTGAGTACACTTAGGAATTAGGAAGAATAAGATTACAGGCACGAGGAGGGCCATTATGAAGAAGAGATGAGTGTTGCGGAATATGATGATGAAATCTCCTCCACCTAGAAAAGTTGTCCATGGGACTGGACGACTTGTAGAAGACAATGAACACTCATCCAGATACATTGTTGAAGATATGCGCCTGCTGTTAATTTTTGCATCATCACGATCATTTCTTTTATGCAATTTGTGCTATATAATCACTTTTTTAAATATTCTTCATAACGTTTTTTTGCAAGAGCTTCGCGACACTGTTTTTTGTCATTATCTGAATTCTTTGTTTCAGATTGTTGTCTGGTCAATTATCCCCAGAGTTAAGCACTCAAATTCTCAGCATAACAACAACACACTTGCTCTGATTATTCTGATCCAGTACATTCCAAGGTTATACCTCATATTTCCTCTGAGCTATGAAATTATTAAAGCCACTGGTGTTGTTACAAAGACTGCTTGGGCTGGAGCTGCATATAATCTGCTCCTTTACATGATTGCTAGCCATGTATGTAACTTACAATATTCCTCTTCAGATATGTACATCTCTGTTGTACCTTTGACACAGACTATAGTTGAATGCCATCCTCTTTAAAAGCTTGAAGGTTAATGTGAAGGAATTATCTTATTGAGTTCATTCGTGCAGGTTATTGGAGCGTCGTATTATTTGTTAACCATTGATCGACTGACAACATGTTGGAAATTGGAATGCGCGAGGGAGAATGGCACTTCAGGCGCACAATGCCACATGAACTTTCTCGACTGTGAAATGTCGAGTGGTATTGATAAAAAATGGGCGAATAGTACTACTGTGTTTGCACATTGTAATGCTAGTGATGAAGATATCAGTTTTAAGTTTGGCATATATCAGCATACATTGAAAACTGGGGCTGTGTCTTCGGATTTTGTAAGGAAGTACTTCTATAGTCTATGGTGGGGCCTGCAAAATTTAAGGTATGTGTTATATTATTTCATTATAGATTCATTTTAATCAGAATAGTCGCCTTGTGTTTTCTTTTAAACCAATCTTTATGCTACACATATATAACCCTCCTGTATTTTCAGGGAGATGAAATAACTTGGAATTAGCTGATATAGCCATGTGTGTTTGTCATTCCTTTCCATATTTTATTTTTATAACTATGTTTAGATATTAAGATCCTTGAAAATTGTGATTTGTTTCGTGCCTTCTCATATTTTTTGCTTGATGATTATGTTGGTATGTTATGATTTCCTAATCTTGTGATTCGTTCCCATGAAAATAGACTCACGGTGAACCATGTCTGGTAGTGTCTTTCACCGAGATTGCGGTGGATTTTGGATTGTGGGCTATTTTAAAGCACAAATAGGCATATGGATCGGCCCTTTAAAGGTTGCATCCAATTCTTTAATTGCTTTATGCCTCATTCAGCATGTAGGAGTTGGCCCCATGGGAATTCCAAATTCTAATTCCCGTGTTCGGTTCACGCAAATTCGGTCGGTTGTGTGAGACCACCCCATGTGTGGATTATCCCTTGTGACCCGTGTTGTTGATTAGTCCCACACCGCCTACCGCGCATCACCCGTCTGTGCTTATGAGCCCTATCCCACTCCTCCTATCACTTTGGAGTTTTGGGATGGAAGTGCGGGTTTCTTAGATGATATCAGAGCTTAGGTTTGACCCGCTGCGAGGTCATGTTGGTTGACCTGATTCCAGCGGGTCTGCGTCATGTGTGACTGCATTGTTGGATCTTAAGGCGCCCATAGGGGGGGTGAATAAGGGTTTTAGAAATCTTTATAATTTTAAATAAAACTTTTGATATTTTATAAGAAATAGATTGGATCAAAAGTAAAGTGCTAGAATTGAAAACAAAATCAATTTTATTGAACAAATAAAGACATGATTATCATTGATAAAATTGATTACAAAATCGAATTTCTATGACGCTAGAAATCGAGGCGAATACGATTTTTTTTGTTTTGTATTATATATCAACTCTTTTCCCTAAGAACGGATTGACTTTAGCCGATCTATCCCTAGACCCGGCCTCAAGCCGCTCTAGCATCTCTATCCCGAGAAAGGCCTCGAGCACCCCCTAGATCTAAGCCCTAG
This sequence comes from Dactylorhiza incarnata, assembly GCA_033032865.1. Lineage (NCBI taxonomy): Eukaryota > Viridiplantae > Streptophyta > Magnoliopsida > Asparagales > Orchidaceae > Dactylorhiza > Dactylorhiza incarnata. The sequence continues at coordinate 436,729 of JAWHQI010000181.1, read as the reverse complement.
ACCTAGTTGTCAACACATGCGGTGAATTTCCCCTAAGCCGCACATGGACTTAGTCGCCAACAACCGCGGCGAATTTACAAAACGATCACAAAGATAAAAAGTATTACAAAATATGAAAGACAAATTGAAAACTCCCTATGAAGAAATCTGAAGGAGACGACGAACCGTTGAAGATTGTTGAAGTCAAAGCGTGCGTTCTTCACGTTGAGTTGGCGTTGATCCAATCTTCCTTTGCTTTCTTCTCTTAAATTCGAATGGGAGATCCTTTGTGGTCTGGAAATACGACCATTACAGAGATTTCAGAGTGCTGGAATAGGGCTCCTTGAGTTGTAAAGTTGAATAGAACGAATGCCACCTATTTATAGGTGAGAAAGCTAACACTGGCGTTAGGGCTATCACCAGACGTTGACTCAGTTTAGAATTGTTTTGATGTCACGTATCCTTATTCCGGGAAGGAGATATTGCATGTTTGGAAACATATCATTTTAGGAAACTCTAACGCTGACGTTAAGCCAAATTATTCCCAAAATGCACCTGCAATCATGACAGCTTCCCTCCATACCGTTTTTATATTGGTGAGATCGAGGGTCAACGCCGGCGTTGGCTCTAACGCCTGATGTTAGACCTCATCCTTTCCTTTCAGCACATTGAGTTAATCCAGACCAACACATAACATCCTAGTGTCATCTTTTTTCAATCCTGCATACTAAAAACACAATGACAAACTTGATTAAATACAAGTAGGATTTGTTATTCTCAAACCAAAGGTATGCGGAAAACCGTGCTCCAACAATCTCCCACTTTTGATAATAACAAATCCAATTAAGATAAATCAGATTTCAAAGGTAAATGATGTGTTTTTATAAAGAGATATGCCACTATGCTACTTAGAGATTTTTATGAGAAATATATTTAGAGATAAGTGCTTCCCCTATTTAAGATAAGTGCTTCCCCTATTTAAGTGCTCCCCCTTAGTGTATGCTCACATAGAATAGATTTACGCTCCCCTTAATCTAGTGAATCATACTCCTTAATAATTAAGATTTATCATTTTATTCTCCCCCTTTTGTTATTAGCAAAAGTGAGTGGAGTGAAACAAAATAAGGCTAGAATAAGGAGAAGAGGTGAAAGATGGGACTACAAAGAGGAGGTTGAGTTTTGTTGTAAAATAAAGAAAGTCATGATCGAGCTTCGAGGGATTAGTGCAGTAGAAAAACATATGATAAGTGTGTAAGAAACAAAATAAATTCTCTTATAATTTACCAAGCAAGTCTACCACTTGTTAAAAAAATGAAAAAGAGTTTTAAAACACATGTGATGAAAAGATCTCAAAATTAAGACTTGAAATTGTTAAATATGTTGTAACTTTGTATATGGTAGATATTGCTTAGGCTCATCTCATGTATATATATGTAGACACTATTGTTGAGTATCATTGTTGAATACACATTTTCCTAACATGGTATCAGAGCCAGGTTAGGGTTTCCATGCTCGTCCTGCTTTCTCCCGATTTCGCCCGTCTGCAACTACCCGCCAGATCGATCATCCCGATCCCTGCTGTTTCCGCCGATCGATCGATCGATCTCGCCGATCCCTCCTGCTACCGCCGATCGTTGCTTTCGCTGATTGATCCCTGCTGCTACCGCCGATCTCGCCGATTGATCGCTGCTTTCGCCGATCCCTGCTGCTTTCGCCGATCCCTGCTGCTACCACCGATCTCGCCGATCGATCGATCTCCTGCTTTCGATCGATACCTGCAGATCTTTGACGCTTCTGCTCCAGGTCTTCGACACCTGCTTATTACTCGTATCTCTCCTCCTCTGGCTGTTTCCGCAGCCCCGTACTCCTCCGCCCCATCCGCAGCCCGCCGATATCCGCTGCCTTCTGCAGCCCGAAGCCCGCTGATCTCCGCTGCCTTCTGCAGTCCGAAGCCCGCTGATTTTTGCTGCCCTCTGCAACCCGAAGCCCGCTGATCTCTGTTGCCTCCTACAGCCCGCCGGATTTCGTCGGTCTTCTCCGTTGAGCGGACTTTTGCCCTAGGCAGCCACCTTCGTCCCCCATTGGTTCGATGCAGGTTATAATGCTCCGGTGCGCCCTGTTCCTCTTTCTCCTGCGCCCTCTACTACTCAGTTCGGTGCTCCTCGTCGCCAGTCGGTCTGCTGTCACTATTGTCAGTGTCTTGGACACGTTCAATCTGGGTGTCGCAAGCTTCAGAGGACTCAACAGCTTGGTCAACAGCGTGCTCCTGGTGTTCCTTCCGCTCATTTCTCGGCTCCAGTGCAGTCTTCTCTGGCCTGCTCTTCTGCCTGTCTCTCAGCCGGCTGCCTCCGCCCCTGCAGGTATCTCCACCTCCGACTGGTTGCATGACTCTGGAGCCTCTTTTCACATGACCTATGATGCTACTCGCCTTTTGTCATGTCAGCCCATTATTCCTGCCCTCAGTATCATGGTAGCAGATGACACCATTCACCCCATCACCAGTCGTGTCCTCCTTCACACCACCCATTTTCATATTCCCGATGTTGCCAACATACCTGAGTTATCCATGAACCTTATATCCGCCAGCCAACTCACATCCCATGGTTGTCTGGTTACCTTTGATGAGTTCACATGCCGTGTGTAGGATCGTCTGACTGGGGCACTCCTTGGGGCTGGTCGTCGTCATTGCGGGGTGTACGTCCTTGATTGTCTCCACCTTCCATCCACTTCATGGTCACCTGCAGCTTCCTCTCTTTGATTTCCTTCGGTGGGTTTCTCTCAGTGGCACCACCGTCTTGGTCATCCCAGTGGTTCACGTCTATCTTCTCTCATTAGTCATGGTTTCCTTGGTCTATTGATCGGTCTCACTCATGTTCAGGTTGTAAGCTTGGTAAACAACTACAACTCCCCTATCAGTCTAGTGAGTCCAGGTCTCAGCGTCCTTTTGATCTAGTTCATTCTGATGTCTGGGGACCCGCACCTTTTGTATCCAAGGGTGGACACCGGTACTATGTTCTTTTCGTTGATGATTACTCTCGTTATTGTTTGGTCTATTTCATGCGTTCTCGATCTGAATTTTTACAGATCTATGTTACTTTTTCTGCTATGGTGCGCACATAGTTTTCTGCTTCCATACGCATTTTCCGTTCTGACTCAGGGGGGGGGGGGGAGTATCTCTCTCATGCCTTTCGAGATTTGCTAGCTACTCACGACACTCCCTCAGCTTGCTTGTCCCGGTGCCCATGCTCAGAATGACACCGCTGAAAGGAAGCATCGTCATATTATTGAGACAGCTCGCACCCTTCTTATCTCCTCTCACGTTCCTCCTCACTTCTGGGCTGAGGCTGTTTCCACTGCTGTCTATCTCATTAATCTGCAACCCTCCACTTTCCTTCAGGGTCAGTGTCCAGGTGAGCGTCTGTACTCTCGACCCCCCACCTTACACTCATCTTCGTATTTTTGGTTGTCGATGTTATGTTCTTCTCTCTCCACGTGAGCGTACTAAGCTCTCTGCTCAGTCTGTTCCTTGTGCCTTTCTTGGGTACAGTCTTGAGCACAAGGGCTATCGATGCTATGATCCTGTTGCACGTCGACTTCGCATTTCACGTGATGTCACCTTTGATGAGTCTCACCCTTTCTTTGTGTCCCCTGTTTCTTCGACCTCACACTCATCCGTTACTCCCTCTGACGTGCAATTTCTCACTCTTCCCATCTCTCCGCCCCATGTATCCTCTCCTCCGGTATGTCCCCCTCATCTTCCCTTGCCACAGTCTACTCCGTCACCTCCTTCTCCCTTGCCGCAGTCTACTTCCTCTCCCTCTGATGAACTGTCCACTTGGGATCGTGTCTCTCCTCTTCCCTATCACTATACTCGTTGTCCTCCTCCTATCTCCTCGCCTCCAGTGCTCCCAGACTCAGTGCCTACCTCCTCCAGCGAGTGTCCTATGGTTGATCCTCCCGTGCGCCGCAACCCACCTCGTGAGAGGCGTCCTCCCGACCGTCTTAGCCTTGCTACCCTACCGCTGGATCTACCTGCCCTTCCTGCCACTGTCTGCAGTACTCCAGAGCCGACTTCCTATCGTGAGGCTGCCCAGATACCTGAGTGGCATGTTGCTATGTCTGCTGAGTTGGAGGCGTTTGAGCACACTCGTATATGGGAGCTTGTTCCTCTTCCCTCTGATGCTGTTCCTATTACTTGCAAGTGAGTCTTTAAGGTCAAGACTCGCTCCGATGGTTCTGTGGAGAGGTACAAGGCTCGACTTGTTGCTCGTGGTTTTCAGCAGGAGCAGGGGAGAGACTATGACGAGACTTTTGCTCCAGTTGCTCACATGACTACAGTACAGACTCTTATTGCTGTTGCCGCTGTTCGTCACTGGTCCCTGTCACAGCTCGACGTGAAGAATGCCTTTCTTCACTGTGATCTTCAGCAAGAGGTATACATGCTTCCTCCTTCGGGTCTATCCTCTCCTCCAGTCCTTGTCTATCGCTTGAGGCGAGCTCTTTATGGGCTCAAGCAGGCGCCCCGCGCGTGGTTTGCACGTTTCAGTTCAGCCATTACTGCCGCCGGATTCCAGCCATGTCCACATGATCCAGCTCTGTTCGTGCACTCCTCCCGTGGTCGGACCCTTTTGTTACTATACGTGGATAATATGATTATTACTGGTGATGATCCTTCTCATGTGGCCTTCGTCAAACATCACCTTCAGCAGCAGTTTCAGATGACTGACCTTGGACAGCTGAGCTACTTCTTGGGTCTTGAGGTCAGCTCTACAGATCGCAGGTTTCAGCTCTCTCAGCAGCGCTACACATCAGATCTCCTTGCTCGGGCTGCTCTCTCTGACTCTCGCACAGTGTACACCCCTATGGAGCTTCATCTTCAGCTACGTCCGGATGATGAGGTTCCACTCTCCGATCCTACTCGATACCGCCACCTCGTGGGGAGTCTCGTCTATCTCACCATTACTTGCCCCGACATTGCCCATGCTGTTCATGTGCTGAGCCAGTTTGTTAGTGCACCCACCTCTGTGCATTATGGCCATCTGCTGCGGCTCCTGCGCTATCTCCGGGCGACAATCTCTCGTGGTCTATTCTTCTCCAGCAGTAGTTCTTTACAGCTACGTGCTTACTCCGATTCCACCTGGGCTAGTGATCCTGTTGACCGTCGTTCTGTCACTGGTTTTTGTCTGTTCTTGGGTTCTTCACTTATTGCATGGAAGTCCAAGAAACAGACTGGTGTTTCCCGTTCCAGCACTGAGGCTGAGCATAGAGCCATGACTACCACCGCTGAGGAGATTATTTGGCTCCGTTGGCTTCTTGAGGATCTTGGTGTCTCTTCTCCAGATCCCACTCCCCTCTACTGTGATAACACCGGTGCCATTCAGATTACTCTAAACCCGGTGAAGCATTCTCTCTCCAAGCATATCGGGGTGGATGCTTTCTTCCTGCGTGAGCACTATAGTCAGGTCACTCTTGCCCCTTCCTTTATTCCTTCCGAGCAGCAGATTGCAGATTTGATGACAAAGCTGCAGACGAGGACCCATCATGCCTATCTACTGTCCAAACTCTCGGTGTATGATCCCCCGTGAGTTTGTGGTGGTGGTGGTGGTGGGGGGGGGGGGGGGGGGGGGGGGGGTGTTAGATATGTTGTAACTTTATATATGGTAGATATTGCTTAGGCTCATCTCATGTATATATATGTAGACACTATTGTTGAGTATCATTGTTGAATACATATTTTCCTAACAGAAATAAGCATGATAAAACATGGTCAAATACATGGTCAAATCTATAGTGCGGAAAAACAAAGTAACCAAGATAAGCATTTGAATGATAGAGAAAAAATACAAACAATTTTTTCTAGAATTTTCACATGTAAGGAGCATTAACCTTGAAAATTTTTCAACAACTAAAGACAAGCATGATTTGACATATTCAAAGAGATAATAGCTACAATGTAACTAATTCGTATTTTAAGTAAAGAAAACATTGTAGCGATTATGCATTGCAATCTAGTGCTTTTACTTAAGCTTTTTAGAGAATTATGTAGATATGCATTAGGATCCAATTCTCATTAGTAGAAGTTGTATGAAAGATAATGATGTGTGTAAATAATGTTTTGATAAAAGTATATAAGTGATATAATCAAAACACATGACATATGGAATGAAGTAGTAAAACAATATTAATAGTGTAATCTTAGAATTACTTCCACACATCAATTCTAGAATTATATTTCAAAGCACATAAAAGAGTACAACTACCAAGGTGCTTTGCCCACACAATGCTCATTAAACTTATCAGGGAGCGAAGTATTGCTTGGAGGATCATATAAGCATTTATTTATTTTTTATTTATTTTGGGTGATCCGGTGTACAAATAGAAGTGATAAAAAGATTTGTTTGCACAAGACACTTTACAATTCTTTCCAAGGTGCTCAACCTCATAATGCTCATTAAGACTTATCGGGAGATTAAGTAGTGCTTGGTGGAGTTATTTTTGTTATTTTATTCATATTTTTTTATTTAGGATAAAAGTCTCAGAATTCACTTGTTTTTTGCAAACAACAAATATTTGAAATCACACTTCTATATGTGCAAGAAATGTATGTTTGAAAAGGTGTAGGTAATGTAGACATACAACTTAACATGTTAAACTATTACTCTACATAATCATGCAAGACTAAGATTATGATCACATGTAGATTACCAAAAAAGTGAGTGAATGAATCATTATTTAACATAAAAACATTACTCATACTTAGAGGCTTGTTAGGTAATTTTACACAATTTTCTATAGTCTATTTCATTGCACATAACAAGATTAAGGTCAAGGCATGACAAGATAAAACAATGTTTATGAAACTTAAAATGAAAACATTTTTGACTATTAGTGAAGAAAATAACAAGATTTTTGCTTATGCGAAATCCTATAGTCAAATAACAAAACATAAATTTTGTTGAATATTGAAAAACATAAAAAATGACAACAATTTTTTGGAGATTTTTGATTATTTGAATTTTTTTAATAAAGAAAAACAAAGATGAATACAACAACAACAAACAACAACAACAACAGAACCCATATAGTCCCCAATCAAAAAACAAAGATGAATAATAAAAAAAAATTGGATAAAGAAAACACATGCTTAAATTTTTGAAAATTTAAGACAAGAACGAGAAAAAAAACATATTTTTGAAATTTTGTTGATTCTTTGAATTTTTTTTTTGAATAAGGAAGAACAAAGATTAATGAAAAATAAAATTTTCAAAACATAAACAAATATGAAAATATGCATGAGAGAATATTAGGGATTTTTCAACAATAAAAAATTGAATTTGGAGCACAGAAGGCTAACGCCAGACGTTGAGTTCTAACGCTGGCGTTGGAGCCTAGTTAACTCTTAACGCCGAAACAGTAGACGATTTCTTGTTTTTTTGAAATTTTTTCTTTGATTTAGAGTTATTATATAGAGTCTTAGTGTAGAAATTTCAGACATTTTAGAGATCGTTAAAATGCTCAAAATCCTTGAATACTTTTTCATGAATAAGGTGAAAATTACTTTGAACATTGTTAATTCAAATAATGGAATTGAGAGTGTACGATGGTATAATGAAGACTATAATAGGAGGTACAGAGATCAGAGATTGAAAAACCAATAGGTAGGGCCAACGCGCCGCGTTATACTCAATGCTGGCGTTGACTCCACTTTGTATAAAAGCCCAAATCCCGAGTTCTAGCCTCATTTGCTCCAGCCCAAGCAGGTTTTCCTCCCAGTTTTCGCCGTCAACCCCTTCTCAGATCCAGGCAAATCCCTTGATTTTATCCTTAGAATTTTTTTAAACGATCTCTACCCCTATTAAGTAATCCTTTGAAGTATTGAAGCATTTCACCATGGTAGATTGTAGATCTAGGTTTTTGAGATTTAGGGTTTTGGTTTTTGAGATTTAGGGTTTGGTTTTTGAGATCTTTCATAAAGATGAGATTTTGCTTTGGATTTATAGGAGTTTTGAGTTCTATAGATGATTTTCCTTTCTTTCTCAGATTTTATGAAATTTTTTGAGGTCATGGAGTGTTTTAAGATCAACATTGTTTAAAGGAGATGACAGGAAACTCTGACAGCATGCGCCTGACATTATACTTAATGCTGGGCGTTGACCTGATTGTATTTGTTTTGATTATAATCGTGTTTCTATGTGCAGGTGATGACTGCTTCCAGTTGTCATGGTGTTCGTGCCCGAAAAACTTCTTCCCGTACATCACATGAGTCCTATCAGACATTTTCGGGAATAGAAAAAGCGTCGATCGGTGTAGGGATGGTGTTGCAACTAGACCTCCCACAACATGCTCACATACAGAATCTCCTGGCTGCATCAGGGATATTGTCAGTGATCCCTGATGATTGCTTTTCAACTGATTTCGTTCGAGAGTTCTACAACAATCTGTTTGATCCGTCGGAGACGGAACTCAATGGAGGAGTAATGTCGATGATGCGGCACGAGGTAGTCCAAATAACCCATGGGGATTTGAGGACGGAATTCGGGTTGGTGGAGAGTGAGAATAGGCTGGATGTGGTGGAAAAGTGCCGGGCTGAGCGGGACTGGACACAGGTCAACCTGGTCTTGCATGGGAGGGAAAGTAGGGATCAGATTACTGACATCTCTTCACTCAGGGAGGATGCGTACATTATCCAGGATATTTTGCGCCATACGGTTATGCTGAAATCTGGAGACACTAAGAAGATCACGACACAACTTAGTATGATTACGTATCATATTTTGCAGGAGGAGGAGCTCGATGTGGCAGATCTTCTTCTCTCTATGATACGGTATACGTACAAGTTGAAGGATCTGAGACGATCGCGTCTTAACACACTCCCGTTGCGGGATTTATTCAGCGAATGATGTTGCAGAAATATCAGTATATATCCCGAAAGAATTATCTGAATGATAATATTCCTACTTTATATCCTACTTCTTCTATTCGGGTTCCTCGACCCCGAGATGTACCATCATCCTCTTCTCGACCACGCCTTGACGAGGAGTCTCTTTCCGTGAGACGAGTCGGGAGCATCAGGAGTCGTTTGAAGTGTTCAGGGAGAATGTACGCGCCGGATGTCATAAGTGGAGAGAATGATGCGGTACATGATCAAGGCCCTCAAGCTAAAGTCGACACCACCGAGGAGAGGTAGTGGGACGTTCCCGTGGAGGATCCGCCCCGTCACTCGATTTGCCGCACGAGAAGGTCAAGGGACCGAGGAAGTTCTAGTGGAGAAAGGGCAGATAATAGCAGTGATAGTAGAGAATTTTAGGGAGGAACATTTTGTTATGTTATAATAGATAATTTGGACAACTAAAGTCTAACACCGGCTCTTATCTTGATTTTAGTTTTCTTGCTATTCTCTGAGTTTTAATTAGTTGTTATTAGTTATTTTATGAATTTTTCTTTTTGGTGGCCTTTTTATTCAGGTTTTCTTATTGCTTTTAATAATAGGACTACTAAAACTTTGGTGGATTAGTCATTTTGTGCTTTGAGATTTTATCTTGTTAATTGTAGTTTTTGAGATTTTTCAATTTCGAATATGATTTAATATGATAGGGGCTATCAAGTGTTACAACGAAATCAAATACATAAACAAAAAGTTGCATATTTTATATTTTAACCAAAGACCCCTTAAATAGCCTATTTAAATCCATATATTTTTGAAAATATTAGTTTTGATAATATAACATAATAAGTTTAGTATTCAATTTATAAGTTATTTATAAGTAATGGATTTAAACGCATGAGAGCTATAACGAGTATTGATAGGTCACTTGAGAGATTATATGACTATTTATTTATCTTCATTCAATTTGACTTATTAGAGTTTTAAGCTTTTGCAAGGTGATTGATTCATATCGCATTATGCATAAAGTAACCATGAGGACGCTGGATCAAAAAGTGAACAAAAAAAACAAAAAATTGTACAAAGCAAAAAAAGAAAAGGAAATTGTTTTTATTTTTAATTTTAAGTTTAGCATATCATGAAGTAGAATTTTGCATACTCAATTTTGATTTTATTTCTACTGCATGCATTTGATTTAATACTAATTGTTAGAAAAGCCCATGTAAAGGCCCATATTGGAGCCCATGTAGTCTCTTATTGTTTAGTCTCACATTTTGTATATGATTTATTTTCTCTTTCTCTCTCCCAAGGTTTTAAATGTCGGCCGACATGTCCGACATGTCGGCCGACATGTCCTGTTTGATAAGAAAATGACTTGCATAATCAAAATATATAGGTTATGGCGTTTTCGAAAATGTCGGTCGACTTTTTGTAAAAAACCTGACATTTCGGCCGACACACAATAATCATCCCGACATTTTGAAATGTCGCCTAAATTGAATTAAATTAAAGTGAACCGCTGTTTAGCGCTGTCCATCGCTGTTTGGGGTTTTTATATACCCCATCGAACCGGCCAAGCATTTGAATGATTAAAAAGATAATAATATTTGAAGATAGATTTGAGTATTTAGGAAATATATACAAGTATACAACTACTAATAAAGCTAAGATATTATGTTACAAGTTACAATATAAATATTTTTTAGAAATCCGACATATTGAAATGTCCCCGACATGTCTCCGACATCCGACATCTAAAAACCCAATCCGACATGTCTCCGACATCCGACATTTAAAACCTTGCTCTCTCCTATATATATGTATTCATACTCTGTATTTATGTCAAGAGGAAATATATACAAGGTTTCGTATTTCTCTACATGGTATCAGAGGGAGGTTCCTGAACCTGCGCGTTGTTTATGGGGTGTCTACTTAATCACCTAGAGGGGGGGTGGGGGGGTGGGGGGGTGAATAAGTTTTTCAAATTATATTGTTCCCTTTATGGTGTTCTTTGATTTCTGGTTAGTAGATCTAAAAGTAGAAAGCACAACGCAGAAAACACACAACGATCTATAGAGGTTCCTCAAGACCGGGTGTCTTGAGTAGTCTTCTGTCCCTCTGCGCCTACCCAGCAGTGTGCTAGGCTCGGCAAACTCCGCCAAATCTTCAGGCCCTCAAGCCTTACAACTCGGACCCGCAAGTCCCAACAGCCTAGGCCCGCAAACCCCTACTGCCCCCGAGCCCGCAATCTCGACACTCAGGCCCTCAAGCCCTACAACACGGACCCGCAAGTCCCAACAGCCTAGGCCCGTAAACCCCTACTGCCCCGAGCCCGCAAACCCCTACTTCCCCCGAGCCTGCAAGCTCGACACTCAGGCCCTCAAGCCCTACAACACGGACCCGCAAGTCCCAACAACCTAGGCCCGCAAGCCCCTACTGCCCCCGAGCCCGCAAGCTCGACCCTCAGGCCCTCAAGCCCTACAACACGGACTCGCAAGTCCCAACAGCCTAGGCCCGCAAGCCCCTACTGCCCCCGAGCCCGCAAGCTCGACAAATCGCACCCGCAAGTGCACTGCCCTAGCCCTCAAGCCTCACAGCTCTCCAACCCTCAAGCTAGACAAGTTGGCCCGCAAGCCTTACAAGAAATTACAGTAATAAAACCGTTTCTTCTGCCGGATGAAGATTGACAACTTTAGCCTGATGAAGATTGACTTCTTTAGGTTGAAGAAGATGCTTCTTGATCCGGAGATTCAGCACTGGATCTTCTTCAGCCTTCACTTCTTTTGCCTGGTGTTGATCAGCTACTTTTCAGTCGATGATGATGACTGATTCTTCAGAGAGCACTTAATGCTTGATCTCTACTTGATCTTCTTCTTCTCCGCCGAGAATACTGTTCTATTGAAGTGTAGCGGCGGAATACTTTCTGTGTGTTCCGCACGCTCGTCCTTGAGATTCACACTCAGTTTTCCGAACCCATAAAAACCCTTCGAACGGATAACGCTCGCGAATACACTAGCCATGAATTTACCAACCTCTGCTCAGAATTTGGGATTATTCATCAAACATCTTGTGCCTATACACCCCAACAAAACGATGTTGCTGAACGCAAAAATAGACATCTTCTTGATGTTGCTCGCTACATTATGATTCAAATGCAGGTACCCAAGGCATATTGGAACTTTGCACTGTCAACAACATGCTACCTCATCAACCGTCTACCTTCCTCCGTCCTTCATAATGCTACTCCGTTCAGCCTCCTCTCCCCCTCTACTCCACCATTCTCTCTCACCCCTCGAATCTTTGGATGTACCTGCTACGTTCACTTACTTGGTCCGTCCACAGACAAGTTTGCACCACGAGCAGCCAAACACGTGTTCGCCGGTTACTCCCGTACTCAGAAAGGATATGTCTGCTACTATCCTACTACCCGCAAGGTGATAATATCGGTTGATGTTACCTTCCGGGAAGATCAACCGTTCTTCTCCACCCAACACCCCCTATTCCACCACAATCCGTACCCTAGACCTGTAATCCTAGACACCTATCCACCAAACCTACCTCCTCTCCCGGCTCCCGCTCCCAACAAGTCTCCTCTTCTCCGTGTCTACACTCGTCGCCCTCCTCGCTCCGTCGCCCCAATGCAGTCGGCTTCGACCTCTGACACTCTGCAACCTGCTGATCCGGCAACGGCCTCCACCGCTCATCCCATGGCGAACTATGTATCTTTACATCGCCTGTCCCCACCACTCCACACCTTTGCTACTTCTCTATCATCTATTTCTGTCCCTAACTCTGTGCAGGAGACTCTGCAACATCCGGGCTGGCGGGCAGCCATGGACGACGAAATGACAGCTCTCTGGGCTAATCAGACATGAGATCTCGTTCCTCTCCCACCAGGCCATACTACTGTTGGTTGCAAATGGGTCTTTGTAATCAAGCATGTTCCGGATGGGACAATTGACCGTCTTAAAGCCCGCCTGGTGGCTCGTGGCTTCACTCAACAACAAGGTCTCGACTATGAGGAAACGTTCTCTCCGGTGGCCAAGCTTAACACAGTTCGTGTCCTTCTCTCCGTGGCTGTGCATCGTTAATGACCACTCCATCAGTTGGAGTGCGTTGCGAGATCTTCACCGACCACAAGAGCCTTAAGTATATTTTTGATCAGCAGGAGCTCAATATGCGCAGCGTAGATGGATAGAGTTCTTGTCTGATTATGACGTGGGTATTCAGTACCACCCGGGAAAGGCTAACGTGGTAGCAGACGCCCTTAGCAGGAGAGGGTCCAGTTATTCCTTGATTACTCAGCAGGAGGAGTTGGTGCGAGCCTTAGAAAGTTTGGAGATCAGTGTAGTGCCGCATGCCAGTCGTGGCACCGCAAGCCTGAATTGGATAGAGATCGCATGCGACATTAAAGATAGGATCAGGACAGCACTACCTCTGGATTCGAAGATGGCGGTTCTTTTGGAGGTGACCCAGGCCGGTCAGAAGGAGGGATTCAGCATCCAGGAGGACCTTTTGTTGCACGGAAATAGAGTCTGTATACCAGATGTGGATCACCTTCGAGAGGATGTCCTGTTCGAGGCGCATAACTATAGATACTCCATTCATCTGGGAAGCACGAAAATGTACGCTGATCTGAAGAAGGTAGTTTGGTGGCCAGGAATGAAAAGTGACGTGGCTAAGTACGTCGACAGATGTGAGACTTGTAAGTTAGTTAAGGCTGAATGTCAAAGGCCAGGGGGCAAGCTGCAGCCACTACCCATCCCAGAGTGGAATTTTGAGGGCATATCGATGGATTTTGTGCATGGTCTTCCCAGATCTCAGAGTGGGAATGACTCTATTTGGGTCATAGTAGACCGTCTTTCCAAGGTTGCCCATTTTATTCCGAATAAGAAGACAGATCAGGGTCCGAGATTGGCACAATTATACATTGATGAGATCGTGCGACTGCATGGTGTTCCGAAGACGATCATTTCAGACAGGGATGACAGATTCACTTCTAGGGAGTGGAAGTTTGTGCATGAACGTTTGGGTACTAAACTGAACTTCAGCACAACTTTCCACCCTCAAACAGATGGTCAGACGGAGCGCACCAACAGGACTATGGAGGATTTGCTTCGGATGTGTGTCTTGGATTTTGGAGGCAAGTGGCCAAGTGGGAGAAGTACATCACTTTAGTTGAATTCTCCTACAATAACAGTTTTCAGGCTAGCATTGGGATGGCACCATTCGAAGCACTCTATGGCAGGCGTTGTCGGACACCTTTGTGTTGGGCGGAAAGTGAAGAATGATCGGCCAACAAAAAGTCTTGGGTAAACAAGACCACAGATCGAGTTAAACTCATTCAGGAGCGCATGAAAATAGCTCAGGATCGTCAGACCAAGTATTATGATCAGAGGCACAGATCTGTAGAATTCAGTGTTGGAGACTTTGTCTATCTGAAGGTCATACCAGTTAAGGGCGTCTCTCGAATCAAGCGGATGAAGAAATTGAGTCCAATGTTCGTTGGTCCTTTCAAGGTACTTGAACGCATATGTGAAGTCGCGTATAGATTGGCCTTACCTGAGGATATGAGTGGTTTGCATGATGTTTTTCACGTCTCTTATCTGAGGAGAGCAGTTAGAAATCCTAGTCAGGTGATCAGTACCGAGGAGGCACCAATCGAATCAAATCTCAACATCAGTATTAAGCCAGTTAGGATAGTTGACTCAAGGACTCAGAAGCTTAGAAATTGAGAGATCCGTTTTGTGAAAGTCCTTTGGATAAACTGTGGTAAACCAAAGTTCACTTGGGAAAGGGAAGATGAACTTCGGAGCAATGAAGACTATGCTTTCCTCTTTGACCCAGGTATGTCTACGATTTTCGTGGACGAAAATCTTTTAGGAGGGAAGATTGTAGCATCCGTAAAATTTAAAGCGTTTAAAAAATTTGTGCAGGGTCAGATCGCGGGCGGATTTGATCGCGACATTGTTATTCCCAGGTATGTTCGCTGACCCGTGATGGGCACTTACGTGGACATTTTTTTGTAGCGTCCCTTAATAAGAAGTTTTATGCGGCGATTTGATTAGAGTGCGCGAGCATAAAGAGCTTTAGATGAGGAATTAAATTCTAATGGCATTTAGGTAATTAGGTAAAGAACCCTAATTCCCCTCCCTTTAAATAACTCCCCACGGTTTTCCTTTTGGGATGCACGATTCGGCCAGCCGCACGAGAGGAGAAGCCGGTCTCGTTCCGTCGTCTTCAGCGCAGGAGTTCCTCGACAGGAGGACTGATTCCTGGGTGAGCGTCCCCCTTCGTCGCCTCCAACCTACCCCCAGGAGACTTGCCGGGATCTAGCGCACTCGCCTCTTCCTTCCTGTGCACCCAGCGGCCGACTGCAAGGGGCTCTCCACTTCTCCTGTACCCTGGACGTCTCCTCTCCTCCCCTTCCAGCCGTACCTTGGTCTCCACAGTGCTGTGCTCGCCCTCCATCAGTGGTTGCAGCGGCCTGAAACCGTAGATCCACATTCTTTTTGGTGTTGTGCCATCAATTTCAGGACTAGATCTTCCCTCCAGAAGTAGAGGTACCTTGCAATCTTCTTTTTCCCTAGTATGTGGGTCCTGATTCAGCAGTCCTTCTACTCTTAATATCATTCTCCAACCTTGTTGAGTAATTAACGTAAATCTTACACTAAAAGTTAAAGATTTAACTCGTTAGGTTTGAAGGAAAACCCTAGTTGTGGAAAAGAGGATCGGAGTGCAGATCGGAGAAGTTTCCTCGTGGCTTAACCTCACTGTTGTGTATCTGCGCGAGATAAGGGTGCAAAGAACGACCAATTTGTGTAGAACTTAACAATTTAAAGATATCATGCCACCACGTCACGTATACGAGCGCCGAAGCACCGCGGTAAGAAACTCTACCCTGTTTTTTTAATAAAACATTCCAGTTATCATACAGCAGTAGTTCTTTTCTCTCATTTAGCCGTAGAGATTCACAAGTCAAGCGAGTATATCTATTAGTAAAATGTTTGTGCATGCCGCTTAATTCAAGCGTGTCTTTAAATAGTAACCAGTACTCAGTTTCCCTTTACATAATCTCATAGCAGCGCACAGTTAACTCGTAAGGCACAGTATACCTTGTGGGTATTCGATGCGGGGACAGAACCCCGGACGTCAAGCCAGTAGGTTCGAGCCCATGTCCGTGAGACATCAGAACGTATCTGTTCGTCAGTAGGGGCTCGGACCGTTAGATTTCGCGGTAGAAATGCTATTAAGATTATTATGGGATACAATAGCACGTTTCAGTCAGAATGTACGATAACCTGTGAAATGGATTCACTTAGTTGAATACACCACAGTACTTTTAACAGTGATTTTAAATGCAATTAACTACGTACGAGAACTGACTTTTACAATTGTATAGATATGATAAAATTTCATGCATAGTAGCCTCAGCTCATTGTTCTTCGTTTGCAGGAAATAATTTTAGAATTGATACAATCATTTTTGTTTTCTCTCTTACACAGCTGTTTAAATGCCACTTTGAGGAATGAGTCTCTTACTCTCCAATAGGCTGACCCATAATTTTGGGCTGCTTTTGTAGGGGTCACAGGTGGGGATTTACGCTTAGGATAAACGCCTCAGTCCTCCTGATTAGTTAGTTATTTTCATTTCAGTTCAACTTGTATCTTCTTTTAAAGGAACAATATGTATTAGTTTTGAAATTCTAATTGTATCAGACTTGGCTTAGTTTATTTTCCAGTAAATCAGAGTTGTGTACTATGTCTTTCTAGATGGCTCTGTGAATCAATCCTTGAGGTACACTTTTACCCTTAGCATATTTTGCTTCCTCTGTTGTTAGTATTTTGATAGCATTCCTGTTTACTGTACTTGCTGCAAACCAATTCTACTACTGCTTTCTAGTTTACTCTTTATTGCGGGCCCGACCGGACTGCTGATTTGGTATTAAACTAGGAGGGGGTGTTACAGACAATGTGGGATGAGCTCCATTTTCTCTACTCCGGGAAGGACAGTCTCCAGCACCTCTATGACATTATCACGGATCTTCAGACTCTTGACACTGGTGGTGCAGCTGACTTGACCTCCTTTGTTGCTCAGGCTATGACACTGACAGAAGCCTGGATCCGCCATCAGCCCGCTACTACGGATCTCGCTGCTCAACGTTCTCAGAAGGAAGCTGTTTGTATTGCCATGATGATGGCTCGTGTCCCGCCTCATCTGCAGAGCATTCGGGCCCAGATCCTGTCATCCGCTGCTACTCCGTCTCTCTCTGATGTGTGCTCCATGCTCCTAAAGGTATCACCTGCTCCTGATACTACGGGACCTCACTCACCAGCCCTCCTTCAGAAAGCTTCTGCACCATTACTACCTCTCCCTCCTGCTCGTGGGGGACGTTCAGGTTCTCAAGGAAGGGGTCGTGGTGGCCGAACACGTCCTAAGTGTTCCTTCTGTGGTAAGGATGGACACTTCGAGGCAACCTGCTACCGCAAACATGGTCTTCCTCCTCGCCCTGCTGCAAATATTGCTGTCGACAGTCCCTCTGCCACTCGTGCTGGCCTCGAAGATGTCCGCCTCCAGCTCCAGCAACTCCATGGCCTGCTCAGCCGCCCACCCGCCTCCGTTGCCTCCGCCGCCTTCATCTCCAATGAAGGTATCGCTTGTCTCTCCACTAGTCCACGCTGGATAGTGGTCTCAGGTGCTACTCATCACATCACCTCGCTGAAGCCACCTCAATACTTGAACTCTCCGCATCCTAAATATATAACCGTGGCCAATGATGACATCGTCCCTGTCTCCGGCTCCGCTGATATCCCTCTCAATTCCTCTCTCTCCCTCCGCTCGGCTCTTCATGTCCCGGGCTCCCCGTTCAATTTACTTTCTGTCAGTCGCCTCACTACAGATTTGAATTGCTCTGTGACATTCACCACCTCTTCCTTTCTTATGCAGGATCGACGGACGCGGAGTATCATTGGTAAAGGATGACTGCAAAATGGGCTCTACCTCCTTGAAGCCCCCCTACCATCCTCTCTTCCGTCTCCTCAGTTGATTGGCACCGACGTCTCGGACATGCTCCTCTTCCAGTCCTCCAGAAGGCTCTTCCAGAGATTTATCTTCCTTCTTTTAGTTGTGATTCATGTATTCTGGGTAAACAACACCGCTCATCGTTTTCTCCTCATTGTACTCGGAGCTTCGCTCCTTTTGTTTTAGTACATTCTGATATTTGGGGCCCGTATAAAATTATTAGTGTTTCTAGTTATCGCTACTTTGTCACGTTTATTGATGATTACTCTCGAACGACATGATTATACTTACTTCGTGATCGCTCCGTGCTTCCCTGTGTGTTCCGCACGCTCGTCCTTGAGATTCGCACTCAGTTTTCCGAACCCATAAAAACCCTTCGAACGGATAACGCTCGCGAATACACTAGCCATGAATTTACCAACCTCTGCTCAGAATTTGGGATTATTCATCAAACATCTTGTGCCTATACACCCCAACAAAACGGTGTTGCTGAACGCAAAAATAGACATCTTCTTGATGTTGCTCGCTACATTATGATTCAAATGCAGGTACCCAATGCATATTGGAACTTTGCGCTGTCAACAACATGCTACCTCATCAACCGTCTACCTTCCTCCGTCCTTCATAATGCTACTCCGTTCAGCCTCCTCTTCCCCTCTACTCCACCATTCTCTCTCACCCCTCGAATCTTTGGATGTACCTGCTACGTTCACTTACTTGGTCCGTCCACAGACAAGTTGGCACCACGAGCAGCCAAACACGTGTTCGCCGGTTACTCCCGTACTCAGAAAGGATATGTCTGCTACTATCCTACTACCCGCAAGGTGATAGTATCGGTTGATGTTACCTTCCGGGAAGATCAACCGTTCTTCTCCACCCAACACCCCCTATTCCACCACAATCCGTACCCTAGACCTGTAATCCCAGACACCTATCCACCAAACCTCCCTCCTCTCCCGGCTCCTGCTCCCAACAAGCCTCCTCTTCTCTGTGTCTACACTCGTCGCCCTCCTCGCTCCGTCGCCCCAATGCAGTCGGCTTCGACCTCTGACACTCTGCAACCTGCTGATCTGGCAACGGCCTCCACCGCTCATCCCATGGCGAACTATGTATCTTTACATCGCCTGTCCCCGCCACTCCACACCTTTGCTACTTCTCTATCATCTATTTCTGTCTCTAACTCTGTGCAAGAGACTCTCCAACATCCGGGCTGGCGGGCAGCCATGGACGACGAAATGACAGCTCTCTGGGCTAATCAGACATAAGATCTCATTCCTCTCCCACCAGGCCATACTACTGTTGGTTGCAAATGGGTCTTTGTAATCAAGCATGTTCCAGATGGGACAATTGACCGTCTTAAAGCCCGCCTGGTGGCTCGTGGCTTCACTCAACAAGGTCTCGACTATGAGGAAACGTTCTCTCCGGTGGTCAAGCTTAACACAGTTCGTGTCCTTCTCTCCGTGGCTGTGCATCGTCAATGACCACTCCATCAGTTGGATATCAAAAATGCCTTTTTAAATGGCGACCTACAAGAAACAGTATACATGCAGCAATCTCCCGGGTTTGAGACCACGAGGGAGTCCCGAGTATGTCATCTTAAGAAATCCATCTATGGTCTCAAACAATCCCCCTCGGGTATGGTTTGATAAGTTCAGTAAGTCTGTCAGGGAAGTTGGCTTTACTCGGAGCTCGGCAGACTTCTCTCTATTCACTCGACATCGAACTATAGGCACAGTTCTTCTGTTGGTATATGTCGATGACATCCTAATCACATGCGATGATTCAAAGGGAATACAAGCGATCAAACAACATCTCAGTTCCGTCTTTCAAACCAAAGATCTGGGGAACCTTCGATACTTCATTGGTCTTGAGATTGCGAGACGTCTTGATGGACTTGTCCTCTCTTAACGGAAGTATTGTCTCGATCTTCTTCAAGATGCTGGCTACTCTGGATGCAAATCAGTTAACACTCCTATGAATGTCAATCACAAGCTGTGTGCACATGCCTCTGATGACGATCTTGCTCTTCCTAATCCAGAATACTATTGACGACTTGTTGGAAAGCTTATCTACTTAACAGTCACGAGACCAGACATATCCTTTGCAGTTGTGGTGGTCAGCCGATTTATGCATTCTCCTCGGATATCTCATCTATAAACTGTCGAGCGCATCCTGAGATATCTAAAAACAGCCCCTGGTCAAGGGCTGGTATATAAAACCTCGTCTTCTACTCCAACATTGGTTGCGTACTCAGATGCAGATTATGCGGGTTCCCTGGATGATCGGCGGTCTACCAGTGGTTTTTGTACCTACCTTGGAGGTCACCTGGTTACCTGGCATAGTAAGAAACAAGCTGTGGTTGCTCGATTTTCAGCTGAGGCAGAATACCGTTCGATGACATCAGTTGTTTCTGAACTCACATGGCTTGAAAGTCTCCTTGCTGATCTAGGAGTAAAACTTTCCTCACCAGCTATCTTACTATGTGACAGTCAAGCTGCCATACACATAGCTAAGAACCCGGTCTTCCACGAAAGAACGAAACACATTGAAGTAGACTGTCACTTCATCCGGGAGAAAGTTCAATCGAAGAAAATAGAATTAAAGCTTGTTCCGAGTACTGACCAAGTTGTTGATATTCTCACCAAGGCTCTACCAAGTACCCTATTTTATCAAATCCTGTCCAAGCTGGGTGCCTATGACTTGTATGCTCCAGCTTGCGGGTGGGGGGGGGGGGGGGGGGGGGAGGGGGTATTAGAAAAGCCCATGTAAAGGCCCATATTGGAGCCCATGTAGTCTCTTATTGTTTAGTCCCACATCTTGTATAGGATTTATTTTCTCTTTCTCCCTCCTATATATATGTATTTATACTCTGTATTTATGTCAAGAGGAAATATATACAAGGTTTCGCATTTCTCTACACTAATGAATAAGAGATTTAGATAGCCAAAGGGGACTAAGTGGGATGGTTCCTTTGGACACCCAAATACATCGTGTTGACTTATTTGGAGATTAGGATGAATGAGTCCTTTCAAGTGAAGTTAATATGCTGTTTCTAACAATGAGTCTCCATTCATACCTAGGAAGAACATTATTTTTATTTATCAAATTTCCATAGTCATTAACTTTAGTCTTTGGATAGAGGTGACTTTTGAATTTATTATTTAAAGGAAATTTGTTTGCATTCTATTTTATGTTGGAAGAAGATTGATGTTCTAAATGATAATGATGATAGTGTTTTGAAATTTCATTTACAAGCTTTTGATGTTTTTCATTCATTTTGTTTGTGCCTTAGTTAAGATATGAAAATTATTATTTAACTTGCTTTTGGATCTTGCTTGATATTGTGGATTTTTGTGTTGTGAGTTTTTATTCATAATTTCCTTAAGCAGGTTGATTTTTATTTCTAATTCATTATTCTTAATCTTGTGGTTATGTCTAACTTTATTATAAGCAAGTGTGCTATTTTTAAGAATTGAGGTTATAGACTAATATGAGTTTGATAATCATTTCTCAATTCTTCAAATGTTTCATCCATCTCTTTAATTTCAATATTATAATTTTTTCACATAGCACAATCACTTTTCAAAGATTAATTTCAATATTATGTTTTTTAAGAGGTTCTTTTTCATAAATCTTAAAATTTTCTTTTAGAGAGTTACACTAGACTATAAATCTTTTCAAGAAATTTCCAAATTTTGTACGAATTAGAAAAACAATAAACCTATTTGAAAATATCTTTTGATATTGCACAAAATAAACTATTCATAGCCTTTGCATTTAAATGACATTCTTTTTTATTTAATTCATCTAGTGGTTTGATTATTGTGATATTCCAAACTTCGATATCTAAGGACTTAAGAAAATTTTTCATTAGAATTTTCCACCATTTATAATTTTTCCCTTCAAATAAAGGTGGTGCTAGTGATTTTTCATTTATATAAAATTTCTCTCCACTAGTAGAAACGAGATCATGATCATGAAACGTCATTATTTCCGGTGGTGAAATCGTTTTGGAATAACCTCACTCTAATACCACTTGTTGGATCTTAAGATGCCCTTAGAGGGGGGGGGGGGGGGGGTGAATAAGGGTTTTAGAAATCTTTATAATTTTAAAGAAAACTTTTGATATTTTATAAGAAATATATTAAATCCAAAGTACAGTGCTAGAATTGAAAGCCAAATCAATTTTATTGTACAAATAAAGACATGATTATCATTGATAAAATTGATTACAAAATCGGATTTCTATGACGCTAGAAATCGAGACGAATACGAAAAACTTTTTTTGTTTTATATACCGACTCTTTTCCCTAAGAATTGGTTGGCTTTAGCCGATCTATCCCAAAACCCGATCTCAAGCCGCTCTAGTCTCTCTATCCCGAGAAAGACCTCGAGCACCCCCTAGATCTAAGCTCTAGACCTAGCCGCTAACACACGCGACGAATTCCCCCTAAGCCGCACACGGACCTAGTCGCCAACAAAACGTCACAAAGATAAAAGGTATTACAAAATATGAAAGACAAATTGAAAACTCCTATTAAGAAATCTGAAGGAGACGACGAACCGCTGAAGATCGTTGAAGTCAAAACGTGCGTTCTTCGCGTTGAGTTAGCGTTGATCCAATCCTCCTTTGCTTCCTTCTCTTGAATTTGAATGAGAGATCCTTTGTGGTATGGAAATACGACCTTCACAGAGATTTCAGAATGCTGGAATAGGGCTCCTTGAGTTGTAAAGTTGAATAGAACGAATGCCACCTATTTATAGGAGAGGACACTAACACCGGCGTTAGGGCTAACGCCAGACGTTGACTCAGTTTAGAATTGTTTTGATGTCACGTATCCTTATTCCAGGAAGGAGATATTGCATGTTTTGAAACATCTCATTTTAGACAACCCTAACGCTGACGTTAAGTCTAACGCTGACGTTAAGCCAAATTATTCCCAAAATGCACCTTCAATCACGGCAGCTTCCCTCCATACCATTTTCATACTGGTGAGATCGAGGGTCAACGCCGGCGTTGACTCTAATGCCTGACGTTAGACCTCATCCTTTCCTTTTAGCACATTGAGCTAGTCCAGACCAACACATAACATCCTAGTGTTATTTTTGTTCAATCCTGCATACTAAAAACACAATGACAAACTTGATTAAATACAAGTAGGATTTGTTATTCTCAAACAAAGTGATGCAGAAAACTTTGTTCCAACATGCATCTCAACATTTTTAGTTTCCCCGTCTATTGTTACCATTGTGCCATTAGCCAGAATCTGAGGACACCTTCATCCACAATAAGTTGCAAGCAGAAATTTCTCCATATCTTGGAGTGGTATCAGATTGCAGGATGAACCTGTAACACAACTGACTTTGGTGGCAGTGTTATTAATTACACAAGGAATTATGATACCCCTGTTGGAGCTTGCTTTCCGCATCTCTTGGTTTGAGAATAATAAATACCGTGTTGTATTTGATCTAGTCTTTTGTGTGTTTATAGTGGCCAGGTTGTACAGGTTCAATGAGGAGACAAGTCCTCATTCATGGGCATGATCCGAGAACGACAAGTCTCAAGTTGGATGAGTTTTGTGTGCTGATCTTAAAATGGCCATAACTTTCAATCCAGGAAGAGTTACAGAATGTGCCACCCCATTTCGGAGATGAGAACGACTCAATCTACAGTCTGGAGTAGTTTCGGACAGCAAAAATGAAGAGGAGCTGTCGCCCAGGCGATAGCTGATGTCGCCCAGGCGACAGCTGATGTCGCCCAGGCGACAGCTGATGTCGCCCAGGCGACAGCAGAGAAGTTACAACTACTTCCCCCACGGCAGCACGACGAAAGGCAGTTTTGAGCTGTCGGAAATCCGACATCGATGTCGCCCAGGCGACAGCTCGGAGGTTACAACAACTGCCCACGACAGCACCACGACCGGCAGTTTTGCACTGTCGGAAATTTCCGACAGCTGATGTCGCCCAGGCGACAGCGAAATTCTATAAATTGGCTCCTTTTGTTCGTGCATTCAGAGCCCTGAATATTCTAAGTCCCTTCCTGAGTGCATTCCATCCAGAGAGCTCCAGAACCTCATGAACTCCCATTTATGCTGGGAAGGTTTGAAATTGAAGACGAGATCGGACGCGCTTCTACATCAAGGATCATCTCGAGGCTTCAACCTTCCTTTCAGAGATCTGAATTTCTAGGGAGTTCTTATTTTATCTTGTATTTTCATTTATATACATTTGACTTTGTATTGGTAGGGAAAATCGCTTCCTTTGCGGAGCGTCTAAGTCCTTGCGTGGCTTAGGGGAAAATCGCTTCCTTGTGTGGAGCGTCCAAGTCCTTGTGTGGCTTGGTGAGAAATCGTGGCCTTGTGTGCTACGTCTAGATCTTGGGAAGATCTAGAGGATAGGCTTGGACTTGGTCTAGGGAGAGACAAGTGATAGCCTTCCGATCCTTGGGAGAAGGATTGGTAAACAAAAAGAAATTTACATTTGTACGCCTCCGATTTCTAGCGATATAGAAATCAAATTTATGTAAACACTTTTTCATATAATATAATCATGTCTCTTTTGTGTTTACTTGATTTCTATCATTTGGCGTAATCTCTATTATATTGTGTTCTAAGTTTTCAATTCTAAATCTAAATTGTTTATTTCAATCTCCTTCATTATAAAACAATTTAGTAATTATTTTGAAAATTATAGAAAGAATTTTATTCCCTTATTCCCCCCCCTCTAAGGGCGCCGTAAGATCCAACAATTGGTATCAGAGGGAGGTTATTCCAAATCAGCTTAACAACCGGGAATAATGGCGTCTCTTGATCATGATCTCGCTTCTACTAGTGGGGAAAATTTTAATATAAATGAAAAAATATTATCACCACCTTTATTTATGGGCAAAAATTTTAAAGGGTGGAAAATATTAATGAAAAATTTTCTTAAGGCCTTAGATGAAAAGGTTTGGAATATTACTATTAAAAAGCCATCTAGCGTATTAACTAGAAACGAAATTATTTTAAATGCAAAATCTATGAATAGTATATTTTGTGCGTTAGACAAAAATATTTTCAAACTTATTTATACTTTACCTACCGCATATGAAATTTGGAGTTTTCTTGAAAGAACTTATGATTCTCCTTCTACAGGTACGGAACATTCACAAGAACCCGAGAATATGCAAGCCTATGCAAATATTCAAGAAAGCTACACAAAGGATGGATCCATAGAATGCTCATCAAGCGGAAAGGATGATGGACACTCTTGTTTGGAAGAGGAAGATGAAGAAGACAACGTCACAATATTGGACTCAGTTGATGACAAAACATCAAGCAAAAGAGAAGACAGAAACTATAGCAAGGTAAGAAAATCTAAATCTTCTCTTTTAGTAACTAATTCTATTTCTACATTTCGTGTGCTTAAATTTGCTAAACGTAAAATTTCAAAGTTGAAACATGCTAATTCCAAATTACGTTTAGAAAATAAAACTTTAAAAGCAAACACTAAAGTAGAATCTTATATTGATGTTTCAAATTCTTGTTCATGCTCTTTAATTGAAAATGCTAAACCTTGTTTTGATTATAATTCTTTTAAAGAAGAACTCAAGGTTTTAGAAAAAGGACTTTTAATTTCAAAAGAACATAATGAAAAATTGATAAAGGAAAATGATAATTTAAAGGATAAACTAGAATCATTAAAAATGTTTATTCAAAAATTTTCATATAATGAAAAATCTCTTTTTTCTAGTTTATCAAATTTTCAAAAGTCTAAAAGCTTAACTTCATATTATAAGAGTAGGTCTATAAGAAAGAGTGGAAATGAAAATCATCTAAATAAGGACCAATCATTTAAAACATTTTGTAACTCACTATTTCAACATTCAATTCTAAAGAAAGACAATCACTCTTATAAAATTTCAAAGAATCCATATAATAAAATTCATTATGATTATCAACATCAATCTATTTTGAAAAATAATTTGAATAAGCATAAATCTCAAATGAATTATTTTTCAAACAAATACAATCATATAAAGATGTCACATAATCATAATATGAATTTTAAAGATAAACAACTAAGGTATGAATGGAGACCCTTAAAGAAAAATGACACATCAAATTTAATAGAAAGGGCTCATTTATCCTTGTCTCCTAAAAAATCATCATGTCGTATTTGGGTACCCAAAGGAACCATCCCTTATGGTCCCCTTTGGATACCTAAATCTCTTATTTATTAGTATCCTATCATTTGCATGAAGTAGAAACAACTAAAAATGAAATATCAATTCTCTACTTCATGATATACTTAATTATTTTTTCTTTTGTTTGTTTTCTTATTTTTGAGCCAACACGCTAAGGTCACTTAGATATATTATGAAATATGACTTTTACATTTTAAGCCTAATGTTTATCAAATCAAAATTGAATTAAATTAAACATGAAGTCATAATTTTTAAGTGATCTATCTTTTCTTTTTGTTTTATCCTTTTTAAATTCTTTGCCTATAAATGTCTTATATTATCATTATAAATTAAATGCTAAATTTTCGAAATAATATTATCAAGACTAATGAAATTACTTTCATAATTGGATTTAAATGGATTTTTAGGGGTCTTAGGCTAAAATATTAAATGCGCAACTAATTGCATATTTGTTTATTTTTCGTTGCTGCATATAATAGCCCCTATATTGAAAATCATAATCGAGAAAAATCAGAATCAAATAATATCAAAAACAATGTGTTTTAAATCAAATATAGTAACTCTGTTGCTAACGCCAGGCGTTATCACTAACGCTGGCGGTGACATATTTTCCTAAAAATTATGATTTTCTCTAAAAAATTATTTTTACTATCATTGTTGTCAAATACCTTGTATTTGTTTTGTCTAATTTCTAAAAATAAAATCAAAAAGAAAATTTACAAAAATGATGAATATGATTTCACAATCACCACCATGATCTATTAATATCCTATGCTAAAATTCACTATAATCATATATCATAATTCATGATCCATCAAGACCTATCTTAAATCAACTAATTCTATCAACCTTAGGAATTATGAAATATATGATTGCAATTGGTATTATAGTTTCATATCTTGTTTTGTGTGTGTGATGTGCATCTTTATTGTTTGCATGAATCTCATTATCTTTAGACCTATGAATTAACTTGATATCAACAAGATGAAATCAAATAAAATTGTCACTTCTTTCTAGGTCTATGAAAATTCAAAACTCTATGTTTGAATACATGCAACTCAATCTTATATTTGTCCATCTTTACTTAGCTTTGCACCATGTTGTCCTAATTCATCACACTAGCATTATCACGTACCATAGATAGAAATCAATGCTCATGCTAGTTATATCTTGCAATGCTAAAGTAAATTATATCATTAAAATATGAAAATCTTATTTTCCTTTGTAGATATTTGCATGAATAAAACTTTTCTAAATGGATTTAAAATCAACAATCTTCGATAAAATTGTAAATCCAAAACTAATCATGAAATTATAACACAGTTAATATATTTAAGGCTTACACGCTTAGTATGTCTATAATCAATAAACCTATGACACATGTCTCACAATAGCGAGGGCGTAGGATTGTGTGCATTAGAGACCTAACCTCTAAGTCATGTCTTGTCCTTAACCGGGGAGGGTTCCAGTGGGGCCTTGAGAGGCACTGGGGGGAAAGAGTGCTAGGTTGAGCGTCGTCTTTTGTATGCATATGGGATTGACACCCCAACCTACGACAGGTGTGCAGCTCCTCATGCCCATCCGTCACTTAGTACGGGGCTAGAGTGTAGTCATGTAGTTAAGGTATCTTGATCTTAGATATACTTATATTATATTCATTGCATGAACATTATCTCACTCTTTATACATAAATCATGCATATTTTTTTTTATTCTAACATTGCATCATGTGTTTGCATATTTTAATATTTCGAGCTTTAATGATTTTACCAAACACAAGTATTTGAAAAATCACCAAATACATGTTAAAAGAGCCTTCAAATCTAATCAATATACTCTGAAATTTCAACTGAAGGAAGGTCTCTTTATAATACAAATGAATTGAGAAAAATATTTTTCAAAACATCATGAAATGCAGTTCTGTTTTGGCGTTAAGAAGTTAATGCCTGGCGTTAGCTCCTTTGCTCCAAAATATTTTTTTGTTTTGAATTATTTCTGGTATTATTTTAATATTTTGTGTGTTTGTAAAAAATTTTCTATCTTTTTATTCCTTTTAAAACAAATTTTATTTCTTTTAAAAAATATATATGTATTTTCTCATACGTTACTTTTGTTTATTTCTCTGGCATAGAATATCATTTACTGAAAGGGCTATTAAAGACTTCTATGATTTCCAGAGAATATATTTATAAAAAAAAAATAAATACAAAATTACAAAACAATTTCAAAGAACAAAAATATGTTTTTCTTTATGTGTGTTTATTGTTTTGTCCATATATAAAAAAAAATTCAAAAATTTATAAAAACAAAAATGATTGTTATTCATTGCCATTGTCAAGGATGGATGATTAATTATATCAATTAAAGATTAAATACAATGTTTAATTTAACTTTCAAGTTTCTTAAAAACATTGTTTTGTATTTGTCATGCCTTGAAAATTATCTTGTTATGTGCAATGAAATTGATTGTAGATAAACATGTGTAGAAATGTTTAGCATGCCTCTAAGTATGAGTAATGTATTATGTTTGATAATGATTCATTCACTCACTTATTTTTGATAACCTACATGTGTTTACAATCTTATTTTTACATGATTGTGTAGTGTAATAACATAAATAATTAAAATGCCTAAATAGATTACCTACACAACATTGAATTTGTTATTACAATTCTGTCTTTCATGCACTTATTCTTTAGAGAAATGTGGTTTAAAATGCTATGTTTGCAAAACAAGTGAATTCGGAGTCCTTAGTCACTAAACTAAAAATCAAATAATAAATGACAAGGAAAACTCCACCAAGCACTACTCACCCTCCTGATAAGTCTTAATGAGCATTGTGAGGTTGAGCACCTTGGCTAAGAATTGTAAAGTGTCTTGTAGCAAACAATTTATACACCACTTCTCTTTTGTACACCGGATCACAAAAAAAAATTGAAAATAAAGCTAATAAGTATAAAAGTGATCCCCAAGCACTACTTTGCACCCTGATAAGTCTTAATAAGCATTGTGTGTGCAGAGCACCTTGGTAGTTGTACTATTTATTCATGTGCATTGAAATAGAGTGGAAGTAATATTATTTGTGTATTTTAATGTTGTGTTATTTCATTATATATGTCATGTGTTTTTGATTGATTCACTTGTATACTTTATCAAAACACTACTTTGTACACATCATTATCTTTCATAAAACTTCTACTCATGAGAATTGGATCCTAATGCTCATCTACTCAAATCTCTACAAACTTAAGTAAATGCACTAGATAACAAAGCATGACCGCTACAATGTTTATGTTTACTTGAAATGAAAATTTTATTACATTGTAGTTTGTGTATCTTTTCTTGATATTATGAAATCATGCTTGCAATTTTTTTTTCTTAATGGAATAGCATCTCTTCAATCTTTAACTCAAACATCAACTTTTCAAATTTAAAACTCATTATCCTTTATATGGTTTTATCTTCTAAAATGATGTTTATGTTTAAGAGTGCTTATTATTTTTAACACTGTGTTTTCCTTTAAGCAAGTGCTATCTTAAAATAGAATGCTTACTTTATCATGTTAGCTATGTTGCTTACTACTTTATGTTACATCATGCCTATATTTTTCTCAACAAGTAGTATTTAACAAGCTTTTGATTGCATCATATTTTTCTTCTCGACATAAAAGCTATTACTCTTATATACTCCCATATTTATTATTTCTTCATAATTATTCATTCTTTATTTCAAAATAACTTTTGATAATATCAAAAAAGGGGAGAAATATAAATTCAAGAAATCTCTTACTAATCTCAATTTTTCAGAATGCACCATTGCAATTAATTATAACATTTACGGGGAGCATACATTTAGGGGAAGAATACAATTTAGGGGGAGTATATTAAAAATTTTTCATGGAAAGCGTCTATGTAGAGGGAGTGATATTGCTCGATCATGACAACCCACTTTTGGTAATAACAAAAGGGGGAGAATAAAATGAGAAATCTAGTGACATATATATTTAGGGGGAGTAAAATCTATCACGCCGTAAACCTTTTATTCATGCATATCTTTTATCGCACTTATCTATAAACTCACTAATTTCTCATATGGGTATTTGTTATTATCAAAAGGGGGAGATTGTTGGAGCTTGCTTTCCGCATCTCTTGGTTTGAGAATAACAAATACCGTGTTGTATTTGATCTAGTCTTTTGTGTGTTTATAGTGGCCAGGTTGTACAGGTTCAATGAGGAGACAAGTCCTCGTTCATGGGCATGATCCGAGAACGACAAGTCTCAGGTTGGATGAGTTTTGTGTGCTGATCTTAAAATGACCATAACTTTCAATCCAGGAAGAGTTACAGAACGTGCCACCCCATTTCGGAGATGAGAACGACTCAATCTACAGTCTGGAGTAGTTTCGGACAGCAAAAATGAAGAGGAGCTGTCGCCCAGGCGACAGCTGATGTCGCCCAGGCGACAGCTGATGTCGCCCAGACGACAGCTGATGTCGCCCAGGCGACAGCAGAGAAGTTACAACTACTTCCCCCACGGCAGCACGGCGAAAGGCAGTTTTGAGCTGTCGGAAATCCGACATCGATGTCGCCCAGGCGACAGCTCGGAGGTTACAACAACTGCCCACGACAGCACCACGACCGGCAGTTTTGCGCTGTCGGAAATTTCCGACAGCTGATGTCGCCCAGGCGACAGCGAAATTCTATAAATTGGCTCCTTTTGTTCGTGCATTCAGAGCCCTGAATATTCTAAGTCCATTCCTGAGTGCCTTCCATCCAGAGAGCTCCAGAACCTCATGAACTCCCATTTATGCTGAGAAGGTTTGAAATTGAAGACGAGATCGGACGCGCTTCTACATCAAGGATTATCTCGAGGCTTCAACCTTCCTTTCAGAGATCTGAATTTCTAGGGAGTTCTTATTTTATCTTGTATTTTCATTTATATACATTTTACTTTGTATTGGTAGGGAAAATCGCTTCCTTGTGCGGAGCGTCTAAGTCCTTGCGTGGCTTAGGGGAAAATCGCTTCCTTGTGTGGAGCGTCCAAGTCCTTGTGTGGCTTGGTGGGAAATCGTGGCCTTGTGTGCTACGTCTAGATCTTGGGAAGATCTAGAGGATAGGCTTGGGCTTGGTCTAGGGAGAGACAAGTGATAGCCTTCCGATCCTTGGGAGAAGGATTGGTAAACAAAAAGAAATTTACATTTGTACGCCTCCGATTTCTAGCGATATAGAAATCAAATTTATGTAAACACTTTTTCATATAATATAATCATGTCTCTTTTGTGTTTACTTGATTTCTATCATTTGGCGTAATCTCTATTATATTGTGTTCTAAGTTTTCAATTCTAAATCTAAATTGTTTATTTCAATCTCCTTCATTATAAAACAATTTAGTAATTATCTTGAAAATTATAGAAAGAATTTTATTCCCTTATTCCCCCCCTCTAAGGGCGCCGTTAGATCCAACAACCCCTCGTATAATGGTGCCGATTCTAAAGAACCACGAGCGTGCTCTTTCGGGTTGGTTTCAGTGTTGTGTTACGGGCCTTCGTTTGATATCTCGTTCGCGGAGGAAGGAAGGGAAAGTCCCGCAGAGGATCGGTGTTGATCTTGCGTGATCCTCTCGAACCTATCGCGCCGGAGAGATAGCGACGAAGGAGGATGAGGAAGGGGAGGAGCCGGTGATCAGCGGGATCCGGGCGCTGGATCGGCGAAAGGAGCGATACGGGCGCTGGATCGGCGGAACGTGCGATGCGGGCGCTGCGGCTAGGGCGAGTTACGCGAGGTAGAGAGAGAGAGAATTAGATGGAGAGAGATTTTTGATAAATGATTTCATATCCTCTAACAAAGCACACCCAACCCTATAACTGGTTGAGCCCAAACCAAACCAAGATTCCAAAGTAGAAATGCAAAACCCAAATAAAGGATACAATGCGCAAGCATAAAATAGATGACTAAGCGGTGTGCGCCGAGGTGCGACGCTTGTACGTGATCCCCCAACGTGGGTCCGTAACATCTCCGCCCCCGTAGACATCAAGCTTATCCTGGAGCTGCTTGGGCAAGTGGACCAAGGGTTCACGAGGTGGCACCCCCATGAACGGCTTCAACTGCGAGATGTGGAACACGTCGTGAATCCGGGCCTCAGAAGGGAGTTGGAGACGGTACGCCACCTCTCCAATGCGCTCTGAAATCATGAATGACCTGTAGAACTTGGGCCCCAACTTGTTGTATGAACTTTGAGCTATGATCGTTTGGTGGTAAGGACGGCGTTTAAGTCACACCCAATCTCCTGGAGCAAAGAATAGCTCACGGTGTCCCTTGTTGTAGGCGGTCTCCATGCGGGACTGAGCCTGAAGCAGTAGCTCACGAGCTAAAGTGAGGATCTGGTCATGAGTGGACCACTCAGTACGCACGACGATCCTTCTCCCTCTGCGTACTCCCTCTGCACGCGCGCCTCCTACCGCGGCACTCCCGCAAAGCGGTCCTTCCCTGCAATCCCTCCTGTGCGGCCAATTTTCCCTGTGCGCTCCTCCTTCCGCGACACTCCCTCTGTGCGATGTTCCTTTCCTCACGCTACCAGCAAAGGAGGTGCGGATGCGGGAGAAGCAAGGCTGTGGGCACGAAAGCGGGATTTCTACGGTCCGGTTTTGCGAACCTAGCTCTGATACCAAGTAGAAATAGAATAAACAATACTCTTTATTCACAAAAAACTTATTTTCCTCTTACATTAATCCTCTATTTATATTTTATACACACATAAGGGGGAACCTAATTCCTGATTGGAGATGTGAGACTAATTACAAAAGAAGGGAGGACGCTAACCGCACACCACTCAGCGCTAAACACACACCAACAAATATAAACACCGTCAAGGTTACGAGCATTTGACATGAGGTGGAATTTGATCTTTGTTGTGCAACTGGATACATAAAGGCTCTCTTTGGGACGGACTGTGGCGGCAAAAAAACAGTGGTAGGAAACCTATGGTGAGATTAGAGCTGTCAGAAAAAGAAGCGATATAAAAATAGTGGGAGGAGAATGAAGATGTAGAGTTGCGAGAAGAGAAGCATGGAAATGCAGAAAACTCCTTTTAGTTTTTTTTTGGGAAGTGAGAGGGTTCACTGCTTTCCAAAAAGATATGAAAAGAGAAGCATGGACCCTAAAGTATTAAAAATTTTTCCCTTAATTTTATTGCGGATTTAAAATAGTATTATATATATGTGTATAGCAGAGTGATTTATAAAAACTAAATAAAGAAAACAAATCAGCACAGCACAACACAACACACAGAAAATTGACAAGCACACAGACGACACAGATTTTTATAGTAGTTCCCCAATAAACCTGGGTACGTCTACTCTTCTACCACACTTGGTAGGATCCACTAGGTTTTTGATTAGGTGCCCTATCACCAAGGGTTTTTTGATCAGGTGTCCACACACCAAGGAGCTTTCGATCAGGTGCTCTAACCAAACCACAAGTTTTTGATCAGGTGCCCTGCCACCAATGGGTTAACTTTTGAAGGGAGTTATAACCTTGTACACGAGGGGGTAAGAAGTGTTATGAAGTTCTTCTCTGTCAATATTCTGAGAGAAGACTCTAGTGGATTGTTGATGTAGAAAAGCTCCTCTGTCTGATATAAAAAAAATTGTTGACAGTTGAGGATGGAAGCTTTCTTTTGAATAAAATGATCTTGCTGTAGCTGATGAATCTGAGAGAATAAATTCTTCAGATTATTGTTGCTCTTTTGAAGATCTGATCTTGCAGCAGATGGCTGAGAGAGTAGAGTTGATGATGTTCTCAGTGAATGAGTGCTGCTATTGAGGAAGAAGAAGATCTGTGAATGCTTTCTTATGTTTCTTCTCTTCCTGTAACTTTCTTTCTTTCTTTTCCTGTACAGAAAATCTGTAATGAGTTCTGTATTGATCCTGTCGTGAAAAACTCTTATGTGCTGTAATAAAACTGTTCTTCTTCCTTTCTCTTTTTCAATATATCTGATTTGAAATTCGAATCAGCTGTATAAGGAATAAAATATTCTGCATTTAATATTTCCTTGGAACTGCACGCAAGACTTTAATTCCTTTTCCTTTTTAATTAATGATATCCTTTTCCGCCAAACGGCTATAATCTCGAGAAGAGAATGCAAAGGAATATAATAAGTAAGGCAGAAATCTTGTCTTATCTGGAATATAGATCCGTTGCAGAAGAGATCTGAGTTCAGATAATGAATAATATAATCTGTCTGAAATAAATCTGCTGTAGAGAAATTTTCGTCGATCTCAACAAATTTCGTCGATCTCAAGATTTTCGTCGAACACAA
This sequence comes from Dactylorhiza incarnata, assembly GCA_033032865.1. Taxonomy (NCBI): domain Eukaryota; kingdom Viridiplantae; phylum Streptophyta; class Magnoliopsida; order Asparagales; family Orchidaceae; genus Dactylorhiza; species Dactylorhiza incarnata. Next base: position 402,346 of record JAWHQI010000181.1, on the reverse strand, counting down.
TGTTGAGTTCGTCGACCTCAAATGAATCTGGCTAGAAAAATTAAATTAGTTGAGCTGAGAAGATATTTCGTCGATCTGAACATCTGATACTTATTACTGTATTATCTGGTATTAGACATTGAAATATTTATTTAGTCAACTTTGACTCTGCCAATTCTGATATTTGCTTATTCAATTCTATAAGTAAAACAAATGAATTATGACATAAAAAGTTTGGACATATTAACCTTAGAACTATCTCTAAGCTTTCTAAGAACAATCTTGTTAGAGGATTACCTTCTGGTTCATACAAGAAGGAAGGACTCTGCAGGGCTTGTCAATTAGGTAAGCAAACTAGAAGTAGTTTTAAATCTTTATCCAAGAGTGATTCACCTAAGATTTTATATTTGCTGCATTTGGACCTTTTTGGACCTACTGCAATACAAAGCCTAGGAGGGAATCATTACTCTCTAGTGATTGTAGATGACTTCTTAAGATTCACTTGAGTGTTCTTTCTTAGGAACAAGTCTGACACCTTCAGTGTTCTGACAGACTTTCTCAGGTCCATCAAGATTGAGTACTCTACTCTAGTTGCATTGATCAGAAGTGATCATGACACTGAGTTTGAATCTCTTCTGATGAGAAAATTTTGTGGAAAAGAAGGGATCAGACAATGTTTATCTGCTCCTAGAACTCCTCAACAAAATGGGGTAGCTGAAAGGAAAAATAGAACCCTTATTGAATCAGCAATTACATTGCTTGCTGATGCTCACTTGCTATTCTCTTTTTGGGCAGAGGCAGTGAACACAACAAATTATGTGTTAAACAAAAGCCTGATACATAAACTTAAGGGCAAGACTCCCTATGAATTACTTAAGAATAAAAAGCCTAAGGTTAACTATTTTAAGATATTTGGCTGTAAATGCTATGTGCACAACAATGATAAGAAGTATCTCAGGAAGTTTGAAGCAAAAACTGCTGAAGGCATTTTCCTTGGATATTCTCTTTCTAGTAAAGCATATAGAGTTTAAAATAAATCTACTCTTAAGATAGAAGAGTCCATGCATGTATCTTTTGATGAGACTAACATGTTAATTGAGGAGAGGAACACCACCTCTACCAAATATACTATGCAGGTACCAGCTCTATGTGAAGAGCTCAATGGACTAGATCTACAGAAAGAAGAATCACTACTTCCATCAACTCAAAATCTTGAAGACAGTAAAGAAGAAGATCATCCAGATCTTGCTGACAGCTCAAATCAAGTGACAGCTGAACAAATTCCCCAAGTGGATATCATTGCTGAACCAACTCCAACTGTTGACCACATCACAGTTAGAGATCATCCAATATCACAAGTGATTAATGATATTTCAGCAGGTGTTCAAACAAGGCATCAACTACACCAAAATCAGATGCACGCTTGTTTTCTATCCCAGATTGAACCTCAAACCATAAAAGATGCAGAACAAGATCCAAATTGGATTCTTGCAATGCAAGAGGAGCTCAATCAATTTGAAAGGAACAAGGTATGTGATTTGGTTCCAAGACCAAAAGGCCATCCAGTTATTGGCATCAAGTGGGTCTTCAGGAACAAGCTTGATGATCAAGGGAACATAGTCAGAAACAAAGCAAGATTGGTAGCTCAAGGATATTCATAGGAAGAAGGAATTGACTATGATCAGACCTTTGCGCCTGTTGCAAGACTTGAAGCTATCAGGATTTTCCTTGCCTTTGCTGCATTCAAGAAATTCAAGGTATATCAAATGGATGTAAAGAGTGCATTTCTTAATGGAGACATCAAAGAAGAAGTCTATGTGGAACAACCACCAGATTTCATCTCTCCAACTCACTCCTCTTATGCATTTAAGCTTAATAAAGCTCTCTATGGTCTCAAACAAGCTCCCAGAGCATGGTATGAGACCTTAGTTAGTTTTCTTTTAGAGAATAATTTCTGTAGAGGCATAGTAGATAAAACTTTATTTTTCAGGATACATAAAAATCAAACTCTACTAGTTCAAATATATGTAGATGATATTATTTTTGGCTATACTGATTCAAATTTATGCAAATTTTTTTTTAACCTGATACAATCTAAATTTGAAATGAGTAGTATGGGTAAACTATCATACTTCCTTGGTCTTCAAGTGAAGCAAACTCCCAATGACATATTCATATCACAATCCGAGTATGCTAAGGAATTAGTGAAAAGGTTTGGTATGTCTGATGCTTCCACCATGAAAACACCCATGCCCTCAAATGCTGTTGTTGATAATGATGAATCAGGGAAACCTGTTGATCAGAAAGTATATAGAGCAATTGTTGGCTCACTACTTTATTTAACAACAAGTAGGCCTGATATAATGTTTGCTACTTGTATTTGTGCTAGGTTCCAAGTTAACCCCAAAGAATCTCACCTAATTTTGTTAAAAAGAATTTTGTGATATATAAAGGGTTGCCCTAATCTAGGACTCTGGTATCCAACATCATCAGAATTTGAATTAACTGGATTCTCAAATTCTGATTATGCTGGATGCAGAGTAGACAGGAAAATCACATCAGGAATTTGTCAGTTTCTAGGTGATAGGCTTGTGTCTTGGTTTTGTAAGAAACAAACATCTGTGTCTACATCAACAGCTGAAGCTGAATACATAGCTGCAGGCAGTTGCTGCTCACAGATATTGTGGATACAAAATCAGCTCCTAGACTATGGTGTCAACTTAAATAATTCAATTATATTTTGTGACAATACTAGTGCAATATCTATAGCACAAAATCCAGTTCTCCATAGTAGGACTAAACACATAGAAATTAGGCACCACTTTATCAGAGATAATGTGGATAAAAATAAAATTTGCCTACAATTCATCTCTACTGATTTGCAAAGAGCTGACATTTTCAACAAGCCCTTGGATGAAAAGAAACACATTTTCTTTATAAATCAGCTAGGTATGATAGATGGAGATTCAATCTGCTAAAAATTAAGTTTTCTACTTATCCTATCTCTTCATCTAACTGAGATCGACGAAATCAAGTTTTTCGTCGAACGGACATCGACGAAGTCATCAAGTTCGTCGAACCGAGATCGACGAAAACTCATTTTTCGTCGAACCCAATTTGATGAAGCTTTTATTTCTGATCTGTCATCGTAATCAAAATTTTTTTATTTTAACTGAATGCCTACATAAATTGCTTCTCTTTCCAGTTCCTTTGCACTTGATCTCTATTTTATTTTGCAGGAACAGTAGCAATATAAAGATGACATCCTTTCATACCTCCTCAAAAGTCCCTTCTTTTAGGGGCCTAGCTCCACGTCTTCTTGAAACTAGGCAGGGGGAGATGTATTGAAGAAGCTCTCTTTTTGTCAGGGGGAGATACTTTCCTTTTTGACAGGGGGAGTTGTTTTCTGAAGATGCTCAAGCTTCAAGAGGAAATGCTGATGAAGAAGCATGCTTTCAGTTATATGAAGAAGCTCTATTTGATGCAGTTTTTGCTCAGGGGGAGATGTTCTATGAACTAGGCAAGGGGAGAAAGCTGAAGAAGCTCCAGTCTCAGGGGGAGATGCTCTCAGGCTAACATATTTTATGAAAGAAGGAAATGATGCATGGAGAAGCTTCATATATTGCAAATTCAGAATACAGCTTTTGATATAGAAGAAGCAACAGATACAGATTCAGATTAAGACAGATTTAGGAGAAGATGTTTTAACAAAATTCAAATTCTGATAGGTAGCAAAGCACATTGAGAAATATTTGTTTTTGTGTGTTAAGAGCAGATTCAGTTCAGATCAACAATTCAGAAAGCTGAAATATAGCAAATACAGTTCAGACAATATCAGAAGTCAGAATTCAGAGAAAGATCAAAGGTTCTTTTTATTAGTTTTATTTTCAATGTAAATCTCAAAACGCAGAGTATCATATTTAATATCTGATGAAATATTTAAAATCTATCAGATATATATGCTCTGTTGTTTTGCTATTTGTTTTGTTATTCAAATTTTTGTCAAATAGTGTCATAACCCAAATAGGGGGAGATTGTTGGAACAACCCTATTACTGATTTGGGCTAGGATCACTATCTGTTGACTAGGATCAAGTTGACCATAATGTATAGTTTATGGGTTAAGAGTTTAGGCTGATAGAACTAAGGAAAAGACAAGTTTTTCTGCGTTTGACGAACTCCACACTGCATTCGACGAAATGCTATCTGGGTTCGACGAACGGCATGCTCTCTTCGTTCGACGAACGGCTTGCTTCTATCTCAGCGTCTCAGCGGGTCAGTCTCAGCGGTCGACGAACAGTCTCAGCGGCTCAGCGGTCGACGAAATCATCCCGTCTCAGCGGTCGACGAAATTGTCCTCTCAGCGGTCGACGATCTTATTCAGTCTCAGCGGTTGACGATTTTGCTCAGTTCAGCGGTCGACGAATTTGCCCGTTCGACGAACTCAACTAGCATTTCGTCGAACGCAGTGTGGAGTTCGTCGAACGCAGAAAAACTTGTCTTTTCCTTAGTTCTATCAGCCTAAACTCTTGACCCATAAACTATACATTGGGGTCAACTTGATCCTAGTCAACAGATAGTGATCCTAGCCCAAATCAGTAATAGGGTTGTTCCAACATGAAGGTTGACACACTAGTGCCTTGGAACCATCCCAGTGGAATCCCTTGGAGTCTCTTGATACTATTTTATCTCCATCGATGATTATACCAAGAAGGTATGTGTTTATTTTGTAACTAAAAACATGATGAGTTTGCTTGCATGAAGTGAAAAAAGTCATGTTGAAAGAGTGATAGGAGAAGAGCTCATGAAGCAATGAAAACATTAACAGTGATGAGTTTATAGATTATTCTGCAGCTAGTGGTATATATATGGAGTGGACACATCTAGGATCACCTATTCACCACATTAAGTTGAGTGCATGGACATAGTTCTAAATGAACGAGCATGTAGCATGAGAATGCATGTGGACTAACCAATACATTTTGGATTAGTTCTATGTTATGGGCCTAGTCGGTGGCGATGATGACGACGGCGGAGGAGGATACCGTGGAGCCGGAACCGCGGCTTCCTAAGCGGGGCTTGCTCCTTGGAGGAGAGAGATACCAATATCTCACAATTTTAGAGGAAGGAAATATACTTTATTTCTTGCATATCGATATAAGACTCACTAGGTCCTTTAAATAGGACTTACAATCGACATAAAAAAGGAAATAACACTAAAGGAAACAACGACAAACTTGGACACACGACTAAAAAGGACACGACACCAATCATGCGTCATATAAGGACGCCTCTCTTATGACATAATAAACGCATATATGAAAATAAATAATAATGATAATAAGACCCATAACATCTCTCCCGGCCTTCAAATTGAGCTTGTCCTCAAGCTCGAGGGAGATCAATGGTGTTTGCGTCAGCCGACACCCTCATCATCATAGTCCTCGACTTCCAGATAGAAAAGTCTTTTGCACCTGTGGCCGCGAGTGTACTGTTCGTCACAGTTGTAACATAAGCCTTGTGCGCGTCGTTTCATCATATCGGCCTGAGATAGTCGACGAACTGGTGGGGCTGGATGATCCTTGGTGTGGTCTTGCTGAATGCTCATGTTGACGGGTGGGTATCCCTCCTGTGCTAGTTGGAGGCGGCGGTCACATAGCCTGGTCAGACTCATTGCATTCACTAAGTCTGGAGGAGCCTCAAATTCAACATCAAGTCGCAGGCGATCACGAAGTCCGGCGGTGAAGATGCCCACCTGCATCTCCGGGAAAAGTGTGACGTGTGCCAGAAGAAGTTGATACTGGTCCAGATAGTCGTCCACGGATCCTGTCTGGCGTAGTGTTGTGAGGGCACCAAGGGGGTTGCTGCGGATGGGAGGGCCGAAACGCATGCTGCAAAATCGTTTGAAGTTGTCCCACGTTAGGCCGGCTGATCACTGAGGAGGCGAGTGGCCCAAAGTAAGGCAGAGTCGAGAAGGTGGAAGGAGGCCAGAGGGATCCGATCAACTGCAGGAGTTTGTTGATGGCCGAAGAATTGTTCGCACCTTGTGAGCCAACCCAAGGGATCAGTTTTTCCATCGTATGTGGGGAATTCCAAACGGGTATAACGTGGCAGAATAACCGCTTCAGGGCGAACAAAGGTCTGTGGTGGTGGCTCATGGTGAATGAGCGGCGGTTGCGGAACTTGACTGCTGCTGGCGTGATCCGTGGGTGGAGTAGTAACAACGGGAAGGGAGGCGGTCAGCTCATTAAGTCTGGCAGTGATAGTGGCCATGTCGTCCCGATGCCGGGTTTCGGTGTCCCGAAAGCGTGCTTCCATGGAGGTCATAACAGTCTGCAGCACGTCCTGGAGAGCCGCCGTAAAACCTTGCGAGTCTCCCATATTGTGGATGGAGTTAGCACGGGATACAGAGCGGGTGACAGAACGACTAGATTGTTTGGAGACGGCTGTTTGGGAGTTGCCGCGAGAACCGCGTCGTCGCCCAATGTTGACACAATGTTGACAACAAAATATACTTCGATCTTTGTTATCTTTATTCAGGAGGCAATGCAGTTTGGGACTTAAAAGCCAAGACCCGCCTAATTGACGGCCAGGATGAGATTTTTAAAATTAATTCCTCATTGGCGTGGCACAGGGCTCGATTAGGCGTGCGCTACCTTTTGTAGAACCCGTAATACCTGCTGTTTCCTTTCGCGAGAGCCGCGACGAGCGGAAATTCCGTGCGGTGAAGTTAACGAGGCTTACGCAGTCAGTGGCGGTATGCCCTACCCACGCGTCTTCTTCTGTTGCGGCCGACTGGGTCAGCGAACGACGACGAGGCCGCTGGAGGTGCTGCGTCGAGGCCGCTGGACGTTACTTCTCTGTTGCGTCGACGGAAGTGTTGCGTCGCTGGATTTGGTCGGCGGGGACGATCCGGAGTGCGGAGGGCTCAGCGTAAACGGAAGCAGGAGCCGTCGCTGGGACGGGGTGCGACACGCGACGGAGAGGCCGCTGGCTGGAACGTGGATGTCGCAGGGTTGCGCCGACAGGGCTAGAGGACTTGCGTCGGAGTCGATGAAGATGCAGCGTGTTTGTTGGCGTCGAGGTGATGTTGGGGAAGGATCAAAATGGCAGCGGCTGTGGAGGGCGTCGCCGGTCGAGGAGGAGAGTGTCTTTGATACCAAGTTGTTACGGGCCTAGTCGGTGGCGATGATGCGACGGCGGAGGAGGATACCGTGGAGCCAGAACTGCGGCTGCCTAAGCGGGGCTTGCTCGTTGGAGGAGAGAGCTACCAATATCTCACAATTTTAGAGGAAGGAAATAGACTTTATTTCTTGCATATCAATATAAGACCCACTAGGTCCTTTAAATAGGACTTACAATCGACATAAAAAAGGAAATAACACTAAAGGAAACAACGACAAACTTGGACACACGACTAAAAAGGACACGACACCAATCATGCGTCATATAAGGACGCCTCTCTTATGACATAATAAACGCATATATGAAAATAAATAATAATAATAATAAGACCCATAACATTCTATAAGTACCGTTGTATATCTGATTTATACTGTAATACTTAGTTTCTCTAATGCAGGCAACCTAAGGAATTATCGATTGTAAAGAGGTTAAAAATTCCCCTCTTTAAGATTTCTCAGTTGTCTTTCTGGAATGCATGGTGAATCTACTAGTTTCTTCACTAGGTCTTTAGAATATGGCCTTGATGATCAATTTTGGGATGTTGAGAATCAAAAGATTGTCAGGAGTGAAGGTGTATATCTATGGAGACGGTTTTGTACAAAAACAACATTGATAATGCAAGAAAATAAGTCCGTTGAGATTTTAGGTGGAGCTTGAAGAAGTATATATGATGATTTACAAATGGCTGGTTATTGATCGAGAATGTTGAAATACATGCAATACCATGCATATGGTTGAGTTAGGGAGTCAATACATGAATAAACTGCTGATGAGATACTCTTTGTTCTGTCCTTTTATTATTAACTCACACAAATGGTGTAATGTAAGTTCTCTCTGTCGAGTGGGAGTGACCAAGGCATAAAGACATTGGTAGACAAGCATGAGCATATAACAAATTAAGAATTGTGCTAGCAAGTTTAGTTGAGTTTGTGTTGTGTACTAAACCTTTTGGTATAGGTGGATGAAGATGATCCCCTTAAGGATTAACCTGAACAGGGGAGGAATGTGGAATTCTCTGCAGATAGAAAACAGAGAGAGCAAGAGATAAGAGAAACACAATAAATCAAGCATACTTCTTTAACGATGGACAGGGTGTTAAATAGCCCTCCCATAACCGCGTCCACACGTCTGAGGCGGTTACATAACTGCAGGTAACTGCCTGCTTACATCACGCAGCGTACACATAATAACTGATACTTATAACTTTAAACGGTAATTTAAAATTCAAATAACAAAACATAACAATACATCCCGCCTAAAAAGATCCTTGCCCTCAAGGATCAAAAGAGGGATAGGTCTTCTGCATAACATAATAGTCCTCCCACGTTGCTTCCTCCGGAGTATAGTGACGCCATTTGATTAGAACCTGGGGAATTGCCTTGCCATGCCTGGTATTATGCGCCTCGACAAAATTTGCTCCGGCTCCGTCATGATGTGTCCATCCTTTGTAAGATGCATCGGAATGGTGATTGTAGCTGGAGCTTCGCCAATGTGTTCTTTCAACTGTGAAATATGAAATGTGTTATGGATCTTGGCTGACGGAGGCAATTGGAGCTTGTATGCGACAACACTCAACTTTTGAGTTATTTGGTAGGGTCCAAAATACTTGGGAGCTAATTTGTGATACCCCGAGTCTCGAAGACTTGTTTGCTTATACGGTTGAAGCCTGATATAGACCCAAGCACCTTCTTGGAATTCTTTTTCCTTCCTTTTTTTATCAGCCAAGGTCTTCATTCTCTCTTGGGCCATTGCTAAATTCCTTTTTAACATTCTCATTGCCTTCTCTCTAGCTTGCAAACTTCTGTCCACAGTCTCTAGACAGGCTGAGTCCTCGATGTAGGGGATGTGCAGAGGAGGGGACTGACCATATACTACTTCATAAGGAGTTAGGCGGATGGCACTATGATAAGAGGTATTATACCACCATTCCGCCAAGGGCAACCACTGACTCCACTTATTAGGGGAATCATGGGCCACACATCGCAGGTAATTCTCAAGGCAGCGATTCACGACTTCCGTCTGTCCGTCCGTCTGCGGGTGGTATGTCGTGGAAGTGTTAACTTGCACTTGATGGAGCTTGAAGAATTCTTGCCAAAACACACTGATAAAGACAGCATCCCTGTCGCTGATTATTGAGTTCGGCATCCCATGAAGTTTGTATATATTGTTCAAGAATATCTGAGCTATGGATGCTGCTCTGCAGGGATGTTGTACTGCTGTGAAATGTGCATATTTACTTAACCTATCAACCACCACCAATATTGTCTCGTGTCCCTTAGACGGGGGCATTCCTTCTATGAAGTCCATAGTGATATCATGCCATATTCTGTCGGGTATAGGGAGAGGATGAAGCAGCCCTGCGGGCCTCCCCGACACTCCTTTACATTTCAGACAGACTGGGCATTGTTGAATATATTTATAGATATACTCTTTCATTGCTTTCCAAAAGAAGAACTGTTTAATCTTCCTCCAGGTGGCTTGGATGCCCGAATGGCCGCCCACATCAGAATCGTGATATATTTGGCCGATGAGCTTCTTAACCTCCTCCACCTCTCCAACTACTATCTTATTCTTCCTTCTTAAAATATTGTTACTCCAGGAATATTGTGGTTTTTGAGAAGGATCAACTATTTTGAGTTGTATTAATTGTTGTATCTTGTTGTCCACTTGCCAAGACTCTTTAACCTTCTGCAGCAGGTCGGCAGAAATCGTGACCATTGCTGAGAGTTGGCCTTGGCCGTGAGAGCTTAGCCTAGAAAGAGCATCTACTGTAACATTATCCTTCCCCTTCTTGTATTGAATTGTGTTGAGAAGAGCGAAACTTGTATGTATTACTTATGTTATAAAATACAAGGAGGGAATACATATTTATAGGAGAGAAGAGAGGAGAGAAAATCCTATACACAATGTGGGACTAAATGAGAGAGAGAGAAATAATTACACTCATAAATACAAAAATGGGCCTAACTATGGGCCTTTGATATGGGCTTTTCTAACACTCCCCCGCAAGCTGGAGCGTACAAATCGTAGGCGCCAAGCTTGGATAAGCACTGATGATAGAGAGTACTGGACAGTGCCTTTGTGAGGACATCCACAACCTGGTCAGTACCCGGAACATGCCTCAATTCAATCTTCTTCATCTGGACTTTCTCTCGAATGAAGTGGAAGTCTACCTCAATATGTTTTGTTCTCTCGTGAAAGACGGGATTCTTGGCTATGTGTATTGCAGCTTGGCTGTCACAGAGAAGGAGAGCAGGTGAGGGAAGCTTCATACCAAGATCCGTGAGAAGGCTTTCAAGCCACGTTAGTTCTGATACTACCGATGCCATTGCCCGATATTCCGCTTCAGCTGAAGATCGTGCAACTACTGCTTGTTTCTTGCTCCGCCAGGTGATCAAGTGTCCTCCAAAGTAAGTGCAAAAACCACTTGTTGATCGCCGATCATCTATGGACCCAACATAGTCAGCATCTGAATATGCGACTAGATTTGGAGTTGAAGATGAGGTTTTGTTCACAAGGCCTTGACCAGGAGCTGTCTTAAGATATCGGAGGATTCGTTCAACAGCCTGCAAGTGAGAACTCCGAGGGGCATGCATGTATCGGCTGACAATACCTACAGCAAATGATATATCTGGTCTTGTCACTGTGAGGTAGATCAATTTTCCGACCAGACTACGATAATACTCCGGATTTTGCAGCAGAAGATCAGTGTCAGATGCCTGAGCAGAAATCTTGTGATTTACATCCATTGGAGTGTTGACTGGCTTGCATCCAGAGTAACCTGCATCGTGGAGAAGGTCGAGGCAGTATTTCCGCTGAGAGAGGACGAGACCATCAGATCGTCTGGCGACTTCTAAACCCAGGAAGTAGTTGAGATTTCCTAGATCTTTTGTCTGAAAGGCAGTGCTGAGATGTTGTTTGACCTTCTGTATCCCTTTGACGTCATCTCTAGAAATGACGATGTCATCCACATAAACTAGCAGAATGACTGTTCCAGTTGGCTGATGGCGAATGAACAGAGAGGAATTTGCCGAGCTCTGTTTGAAACCAAGTACCCGAAGTTCCTTACTGAACTTGTTGAACCAGTTCCGCGGGGATTGTTTGAGACCATACAGAGATTACAACAATAGGCAGACCAGTGACTCCCCCGTGGTCTCAAACCCGGGAGGTTGTTCCATGTACACCGTCTCCTGTAGATCGTCATTGAGGAACGCGTTTTTATGTCCAATTGATAGAGGGGCCACCGTCGATGTACAGCAACAGAGATGAGCACACGAACGGTATCCAGTTTCGCCACCGGAGAAAAGGTTTCCTCATAGTCAATGCCATGTTGTTGAGTATATCCCCGAGCGACCAAGCGAGCTTTCAGCCGATCAATAGTGCCATTGGGAGCATGCTTGATAACGAAGACCCATTTACAACCAACAGTTTTCTGACCCGGAGGGCGGGGTACCAGAGTCCAGGTTTTGTTTGCCCAGAGAGCTGTCATTTCCTCTTCCATGGCAGCGCGCCAGCCAGGGTGTTGGAGAGCCTCCTGCACTGAGTGAGGAATAGCCACAGTAGACAAAGAAGTAGCAAGAGTTTTAAGTGGAGGGGAGAGACGATGCAGGGATATGTAGCTCGCCATTGGATGAGCGGTGGACTCTGTTACCGGATCAGCAGGACTTGGAGCACCAGAGGACGAGGATGACCGCGCAGGGGAAACGGGGCGGGAAGTGCGTCGGGAATAAACCTGGATAAGAGGCGGCCGGTAGGGAGGCGGAGTAGGGAATGGTTGTGGCAGAGGTGGTGGAGGAGGCGTGTTAACCGGGACGATGGGTCGCATGACGGGTTGTGGGAGAGAAGGTGATGGAGAAGATGGTGCTGGAGCTGGGAAAAATGGCAGGTCTTCTCGGAAGGTTACGTCAGCGGACACCGAATTTTTCCGAGTGAGAGGAGAATAACAGACGTAGCCTTTCTGTGTATGGGAGTAGCCAACAAACATTTGCTTAGTCGCTCTGGGATCTAGTTTGTCCGTAGATGGTCCCATGGAGTGGACGTAACACGTACAACCGAAGATTCGAGGTGTGAGAGGGAAGGCCGGAGTAGAGGGAAAGAGTAGACTGAACGGACTGGCATTGTGGAGTACGGAGGAGGGAAGGCGGTTTATAATGAAGCATGCGGTAGATATCGCAAAGTTCCAATAGACCTTAGGAACGTTCATGTGAATCATGATCGAGCGGGCCATATCAAGGAGATGTCGGTTCTTCCGTTCGGCCACACCGTTTTGTTGAGGGGTGTAAGCACATGAGGTTTGATGAAGAATCCCGAATTCAGAGCATAAGCTCGAAAACTCATTGCCAGCTTATTCGCGAGCATTATCGGTGCACAGCGTTTTGACGGTGGTGGAGAAGTGAGTGCGGGTTTCAAGGATAAATGCCTTAAACACACGAGGTAACTGAGAGCGCTCGCGAAGTAAGTATAGCCATGTTGTGCGGGAGTAATCATCACTAAAAGTAATAATGTAACGAAATTCAGAGATACTACAAATTTTATAGGGACCCCAAATATCGGAATGAATAAGATCAAAAGGAGCGGAGCTCCGAGTACAAGTTGCAGGAAAGGATGAACGCGGCTGTTTGCCGAAAATACATGATTCACATTGAAATGTAGAAAAAGATACATCGGGGAGTGCCTTCTTGAGGATAGGGAGGGGAGCATGGCCAAGACGCTGATGCCAGTCAGTAGAAGAGACAGAGGCGAGGATGGTGGGAGAGTCGTCGAGAAGGTAGAGCCCGTTGCGCAGCTGCCCTTTACCAATGGTAGTCCCCGTCCGTCGATCCTGTATCAGAAAAGAAGAACGTGAAAAAGTGACGGAACAATCCAAATCAGTAGTGAGACGACTAACAGAGAGTAAGTTAAACGGGGAGCCCGGAACATGGAGTGCCGAGCGGAGAGAAATGGATGGGCTGAGAGATAGGTCAGCTGAGCCGGACACAGAGACAGTCGCTCCATTGGCCATAGTGATACACTTCGGATGAGGAGCACCCGAATACGTTGGCGGCTGAAGAGAGGTGATATGATGAGTGGCACCCGAATCCACTATCCAGCGAGGACTAGTGGAGAGACAAACGATACCTGGGCTGGAGACGGAGGCGACTGAGGCAGGTGGAGTCATCATCCCTTGGAATGCTGGAACTGTAGGCGGAGAGCCTCAAGATCGGCACGAGAGGCGAGGAGCTATCGTCAACGACTGCTGCAGTCGGTCGTGGAGGAGGAGGAGGGTTGCCAGCCTTCCGAAAGCAGGTGGACTCATAATGGCCATCACGACCACAAAACGAGCACTTCGGCCGTCCCTTCCACGGTAGGCCGACCGACCTCCTCGGCTAGAAGGAGGAGGAAATGAAGGAGCAGGGACATTTGGAGAAGAGCCGGTGAGGGAGGAGCAAGAGCCTCCGGAGGTTGTGATACTTTGAGTAGCATGGAGCAGACCGCCGATAAGGAGGGAGTGGGAGTCGAGGCCAAGACTTGTGCCCGAATACTCAGAAGATGTAGAGGAACACGTGCCATGAGCATAACAATGCAGACGTCCTCCCTTTGCGCGCGCTGAGTGGCAAGATCAGAGGTGGGCGGCTGGTGTTGAAGCCATGCTTCGGAGAGTGACTTGACCCGAGCGACAACAGAGGTAATGTTTGGTCCACTGGTGTCCAGAGCCTGAAGATCAGAGATAATGTCGAAGAGACTGTGAAGGCTGTCCTTGCCGGAGTATAAGGAGTGGAGCTCGTCCCACATCCCTTTGGCCGTGGGCAGGTACATGACCATTTCGTATGGTTCGCCCTCCAAAGAGTTAAGGATCCAGGTCTGGACCCGACCATCAGTCTTGAGCCACTCAGGAGGAGTAGGAGCCAGGGGGTCATCGGTAAGATGAGCGAGAAGACCCTTGGCCTGGAGGACCCGGCGGATTGAGTGACCCCAAGGAATGAAGTTTTTCTTCCCGGAGAGGGAGAGAGTAGTAATTCGCAGCTCATCACGGAGCTCACTAGGAGGGTGCTGTTGGACGGTCTCAGGAGGCAAAGTCGAGGAGTTCTCAGACGAGCCCATGATAGCAGGAAGGCGGCGGACTGGCGGACAGAGAAGGGCAGACCGGCGAGAAGAAGAACTTGGCTGGCGGTCGGAGGAGAGCAGTCCGCACGGTCACGGTAAAGAGACCGGCAGAGGGCAAGAGGGTCGCTTGAGCGCAGGTGGAAGCCACGAGCAGAGGATTTGCGGAGAGCTCGGGCGGTCTGAGAGAGACCGCTGGAGAGGAGAGTGGTCTGGCGAGCACGCTGGACTGGAGAGAAGAAGATAGCGGGACCCACGCGTCACAGGGAGGAAGCTATAAAAGCCACGAAGAGAGGGAAGCGTGGGAGGCTGGGAGCAATGCGGGAAGCAGCGGCAGGAGGAGCGGTCTCCGAAAATGAGACCGCCAGAGGTCGACAGGAAAGGGAGGGTGGGCGGTCAGAAAACGGGAGACCGGAAAATTTGGACCGATTGCTCTGATACCATGTTGAGAAGAGCGAAACTTGTATGTATTACTTATGTTATAATATACAAGGAGGGAGTACATATTTATAGGAGAGAAGAGAGGAGAGAAAATCCTATACACAATGTGGGACTAAAGGAGAGAGAGAGAAATAATTACACTCATAAATACAAAAATGGGCCTAACTATGGGCCTTTGATATGGGCTTTTCTAACAAATTGTATAGTCAAAACCCATTAGTTTGGACATAAACTTCTGCTGCAGTGGTGTAGACAGTTTTTGTTCCATCAAGAATTTGAGACTTTGGTGATCTGTCTTGATTTTAAATGGTGCTCCCAAGAGGTAGTGACGCCACTTTTGTACTGCTAGAACTATAGCCGCTAGTTCCTTCTCGTATACAGAGAGTACCATGTGTTTAGGACCCAATGCTTTACTAAAGAATGAATGGGATGTCCCTCTTGAAGCAAAACTGCTCGTACACCCAAATTAGATGCATCTGTCTCCAACACGAATGTTTTGCAAAATCAGGCAGGGCTAGGACCGGTGATGAGCTCATCTTTATTTTGAGTTGTTGGAACACTGTTTCAACCCTTTCTTCCCATGTAAACCGATCTTTCTTCAGTAGATCTGTCAGTGGCCTTGTGATGATTCCATACCCTTGGATAAATCTCCTATAATAACCTGTTAGGCCCAAAAATCCCCTTAGTTGTTTGAGATTTTGAGGAGTTGGCCATTGTAGCATGTCTTTCACTTTATCAGGGTCTGCCGCCACTCCTTGTGAACTAAGGATATGTCCCAGATAATTCACTTGAGAGACACCAAAAGAACATTTTTTTGAGTTCAAAAACAATCTCTCCTTTGTGAGCTTTAGTAAGACAGCCTTTAGATGTTGAACATGATCCTCTAAGGTAGGGCTATATATCAAAATATCATCAAAGAAAACTAAAACAAACTTTTTTAGAAAAGAGTTTAAAACATCATTCATTAAACCTTGAAAAGTGGCCGGAGCGTTTGTTAAGCCAAACGGCATAACAAGGAATTCGTAGTGGCCTTCATGGGACTTGAAGGCAGTTTTTTCAATGTCCTTGGTGGCCATTCTAACTTGATGGTACCCTGACCGCATGTCCAGTTTAGACAATATAGTGGCTCCATGTAATTCATCTAGCAACTCTTCAATGATAGGAATGGGGTAGTTGTTTTTGATGGTATTTTTGTTGAGACCTCTATAAACTATACACATTCTCCACGATCCATCTTTCTTTTTTACTAACACAATGGGGGAGGAGTAAGGACTGTGACTATGTCGTATTATACCATTATCCAACATTTCAGCAATTAACCTTTCGATTTCAGTTTTTTGTAAGGCTGAATATCGATAAGGACGAATGTTGACAATACCATTGGAGTCTTTCAGATAAACACAATGGTCATGGGTCCTTTGTGGTGGAAGATTCTTGGGGGAATTAAATATTTCCTTATGCCCCTCCAGCAGGTGTTGTATTTCTGGATGACCTTCTTCCTGGGATATCATTGTCTTGTGGAATGAGGATGGAGGACATACCTGAGATTGTACCCAGCAAACTGAGAGCAAGGCAATTTGAGGAGTCTTTTGGATGAGATGGTTCATCTTCTGGCTACTAATCATAATGTTGCTTATTGATCTTCCTTCTCTTAAAGAAATCTTTTTATTGTGGGCTGTGAATTCCATCTTCAATTGGCTGAAATCCCATTTAATCGGCCCGAGTGTTACAAGCCATTGAATTCCCAGTACCATGTCGCATCCTCCCAACGGCAACACTATAGTGTCTGTTTCAAAGGAGGCCCCTTGCATGGTCCATTGAAAACGACGACACATATGGCGACTACACAACTTGTTTCCGTCGGCCACTGCTACCACAAAATCTGGAATGACGCTTAACTGACATTTCGAATATTTTGCCGCCGACGCGTCCAGGAAGTTATGGGTACTTCCAGTGTCTATGAGGATGTTAATAGCATTTCTATTATGTGATCCGGTGATCCTCATGGTGTGATAATCGTTGATACCCGTGATGGCGTTTACTGAAACCTGTCGAGTAATAATGGGGTCAGATGAAGATTGCTCTTTCCCGTGAGATGGTTCTGAATCAACCACTTCATGTGCTGGTTCCTCTTCCTCTTCCTTACTTCCAGCGCGTATACTTGCCGATGTGGGCCACATCGATGCCCCTTGATGTATTTTTCATCACACCAGAAGCAGAGGCCTTTGGCTCTTTTCTCGTCCATCTCGCGGCTAGTGAGGCATTTTGTATTTCTAGGAAGAGATTTCTGTTGAATATTGGATGATGCCACTGTCGTGGAAGACGCAAATTGTTGTTGAAATGGACGCTTAATACCCAGTGTATTTTGTTGCTCTTGAAGTCGTGCTAAGGTGTACGCTTTCTGAAGTGAAGTAGGATAAAACATGCGGACGGCCAGAGATATTTCCTTCTTTAACCCCGTTAAGAAGAGGTTTATAGCATACTCTTCAGATATAAGTACTTTATTGCGTAGCTCCTCGAATGCATCCAAGTATTGTTGCACCGTGGATTGTTGTCGTAGTTCTTTCAGATCACTCATTGGTTCGTCAAAGATGGACTCATTGAACCGCTCATGGATGGCCATTGATAACTCATTCCAACATAATTCGTTTCTGCTTACGCGCGTTTTAACATAAATTTGGAACCATGAAAGGGCCTTGCCTTCCATATGTACTGAAGCTAACTTGACCTTTACGTCTTCTGATGTTCGATCGACCTCAAAAAATTGTTCACTACGATAGATCCAATGTTGGACGTTTGATCCGGAAAAGGCTGGGAACTCCAGGCGAGTACACCTAGTAGGTAGTGAATAATTGGAGTCATGCGGCGATTGAATGTCCGACACATCTGTGTGATGGGGACCATCCTTTCATCTCCTCTCTTCCCCCGTCCCCGATTGTTGAAGACCCGCCACCGATTGATGCGGATGAAGACCCTCCACCACCACCTGAGCCTCCACCGCATGATCCAGATGATCCACCACCGCTTGAGGAGGATGCTGCTGAAGATGTTGGGGATCCTCCATAGATCCTCCGCCGGAACCTTTATATTTTTATATATTCTATTTCTTTGCTTTAGTTATCATGTCATGTGGTATTTTTAATTCGGACATTTTATTTGGTGGCCTGCGTTTAGCCACATTTTGGTGTTTTATTAATTTGGGCTGCAAATAGCCCTCCTTGTTGTAAGGCCATATATAAGGCCATATGATGTTGTAATATTCAGATTTTGATGAAAAGAAAACCATAACTCTCTTTGCTTGGAGCCTCTCCCTTGGCCGCCCCCTTCCCTCCTCCCCTCTTCTCTAGGTTCGGCCCCTCCCTCTCTTGGCCGCCCTCTTCCCTCCTCTCCTCTCCTCTTCCCCTTGGCCGACCACCTCCATCTCCTCTCAAATATTTCAGACACCCCTCTCCTCCAGCAACCTCTTCTTTGGCCGACCACCTCCCTTCATCCCTCCTTGTGATTTTCGGCCAACCCTCTTGAAGATTGAAGAAGGAGATCTCTCGGCTAGATTTTGGTCTTGGGCTTGTTCGTAGCGGCGGGATTTGAAGGCGACGGTGCACATCTTCAAGGACTCCCCTCCGGCGACCACCTCCGTGAATAACGTAGGACTTTCTACAACCCGGATCTACTATTCCGGGAGGGTAACGCTTTCTACCTCTTGAGCGATTCTTCAATAGTTATTTGTGGTGGATAGGAATTGTGACGAATTTTCCGACATTAATCTTTTCGCGATCCTTCTCATTTGTGATAGTTGAACGATCTTGAATTATTTTTTACTCGTCGAGGAGTGGCGATTCTCTTTTGCCTTTGTTGGGGAAGATCCTCCTATTTCCGGAGTTTTGCTTTCGGAGGATCTTCTTGTGGTTGTCTTTGCGTGATAGTTGTGAAGGACTCACCCGTAGGTGGCTGCGTTTGTTCATCCAGTTAGGTGTTATTTAGAAACGATCTCGCGACCCAATCGATCGCGCAAGTGAGAGCGACCCGAACACCCAAGCCTACATCACTGTGTGGGACTGACTGGGACCATTCTGGATTCCCTGAACTGTTGTCAAGGTCTTCAACATTGAGCGCAATTCCTCCATTGTCGCTTCCTGCCGTTGTAGGGTCTGGGTGGTAAAAGAGTGCTGCTGAGTAAGATCATTCAGTGTTTCTTTGATGACATCTACCTCCCTCCGAAGTTCCTGTTGTCGAGTGTTGTGCTCGCCCATGAGAGAATTAGAGGAAAGAGTAGGCTCTGATACAACTGTTGTGTACTAAACCTTTTGGTATAGGTGGATGAAGATGATCCCCTTAAGGATTAACCTGAACAGGGGAGGAATGTGGAATTCTCTGCAGATAGAAAACAGAGAGAGTAAGAGATAAGAGAAACACAATCAATCAAGCATACTTCTTTAACGATGGACATGGTGTTAAATAACCCTCCCATAACTGCGTCCACACGTCTGAGGCAGTTACATAACTGCATGTAACTGCCTGCTTACATCACGCAGCGTACACATAATAACTGATACTTATAACTTTAAACGGTAATTTAAAATTCAAATAACAAAACATAACAGTTTGCCACTGATGCACTATGATACTGCAAAGCCTTATGTCTTGTCTGGGAGAGCGTTACCACTCCGTTTTGGTAGGATTAAAACACCACTCCTCTTATATTATGTTTAGTTTATACATATTTGGCAAACTCGAATTCAATTTTCACACTAGTTGTGAATCGCCGCTCGGAGGCCACGTTCCGCCGTTTTGATCTAGGCTCCGTTTGGCACGGCGGTGGTGGTCTCGAACACAGTGGTTATGAACCGTCGTTCGTGAACGCCCGACCTCACCTAATGTACTTCATCCACTTTTATGTTCAAAACTAGTTTTCTTTTTTGATGACGGTCATAACCGTTGTCATGCCAAACATACATTCTATGACGGCGGCTTTTTTTTTCCAAACTCACCGGAGAGCCGTGCCAAACAGAGCCTTAATAAAAGCCATGCATGACGCAGCGCTTTCCGCTATTCCTCTATTGCTCTTGTTTCCTCTTCTTCTTCTGGCCCCTCTCGCGCGATGCTAGGGTTTTTTTACCGAGATTTCCGCCATTTCTCAAGCATATCCCAGTAGACCCTATCTCTACTTCCTCTTCCCTTGCCGACCAGAGCTCTCATGTGTTGTAGGCTAGAAGTTCTCATTTAGTCCCGATCAAAAGTTGTCACAAGTGGACGATACTTCCCCGTAATTGCTGCTCCTCGTCGTCCATTACAAAATCTGTTGATTTCTTCATCATTTTCCATTCTTAGGTTTTCGTGCTTCATCACTTGATCAAATGTTTTTGGTTAATTATTCCTGTGAGATATGTAATACTTCGGCCCTTTTTAAATTGATTGAGTGATAGTTTGAGGTATGTAATTTCAAACTGTAATGCTTCTAATTCCCCGCTTGTGATAATTGGAGTGATACTTTAAGATCTGTAATTTCAAACTGTAATGATAGTTTGCGATCTGTAATACTTCATTCATTCTTGTGAGATCTGTAATTTCAATGTAACTAATCCATTTTTCTTGGGAACTTCTTACTGTAGCTAATCCATTGAAACTATAACTTTATCCATTCTGTAATTTCAATGAAACTTCAACCATTCTTGTGAGATCATTTGATTTCAAACTGTAATTTCATTGGAACTCTTGAAATTTTCATTTTGAATGATAGTTTAAGTAGGGTGCATGATAGTAATATCCAAACAGTTTCTGTATTTGCAACATACATTTTCCAACACTCCGTTTGTAACTGCTACAGCTCTCTCAAATAGTGTCTTAGTAAACCTCCATGGATAGTTAACTGGAGGTGGCACATAAAATTTACCACTGTGGTGAATCTGGCTTCAAAATTCGTAAGTGAGAGGTTACTGGATATGATTAAATTTTGAAAGCAAGATTTTTGGAGCACCTATATTTTAGCCAACTGTTGAATTTCTGAATTAGGCTTTTACCAGCGGCAACTACAACGTTTTCGTTAGTAGCAGGTTGGTTGCAACAAGTGTTCTCGCCCAATAACAATACAGTCAATCTGTAGTGACTGTGATTGACTGGACATAATAGCAAAATTGAGAAGCAACACGTACATCCACATGCAACGAGTTGCAGCAGGAGATCTTGATCAGGCGAAGCGGCGGGATGCAGGGAAGCAAGTTGGGATTCAATGATGCTTAGGTCAACATAGGAGTCTGGCAGTGGCGGCATCATGCTGGAGACGACCACGAACTACACGACAAAGAGAGAATAGCAACATGTCATAAATTAGAATGATATCATCCAGGTTGGCCGACCAAGGATCGAACAATGACTTTGTTGTGGTATATGACAGTGCAAAGATTGTATTGTGTTCGAGCAACAGACACAGTCTCGGACAATGTTAGATTGTGTTCTTTGGACTGAACCTGCTGGGCATCAAGTAGATTCAATATTGAACATCAAATTATTTCGGGTTAACTTATCTTACTGGGGGAGACTTCATTTCATTTATTTTTTTGGTTTTGAGAGAAAAAGAGAGTCTAATGAGATTGTGAGGACATATTGAGAGCACATCTTGTACATGTACTTGATTTTTATTATAGTGGAACCTCTGGTCTCCATGTGGCCATGGTCAGTGCTTTTCACCGAACCTCTTAAAATCTGTCTCTCCCAGTTTATTTTCCTGGTTTCAATCTGTGTTTGCTCTTGTCCGGCGATGTGCCATATTTTTCATTTGCTTTAATTTCACGTTAATTTAGTCCACAGTCTTAGAAGATACTGTTGCTATTTTAATTGGTTTCTCGGGTCAGGGTAACTGCTTGGCACGAGAAACATCCATTAGTTTCTTTTAATCTTTCACATACAATGTCCTTTGAGCACAGATATTTCTAAATGTTGTGGAAATTTTCTTCTCTTGATTATTTTTCTAATCATTGTAGTCTGATGATGAACTTATTTTTACTCTTTCTTTTGTAGCACATTCGGTCAGGGACTGAAATCAAGCACTTTCATTGGGGAGACATCCTTCTGTATACTGATAGCCATTCTTGGGCTCATTCTATTTGCACATTTAATCGGAAACATACAGGTATTATATTATGTTATAAAAATTGATCCCAATACATCCACCTAACACTCTATTGCATCCGTGGTATCTGTGAGAACTTATTTGCTTTTTTGTTTAATAGTATTTTAGTTGAATTCATTACTCGTGTTGGTGAAATACTGGAAAAACTCGCCAGCACACATTTTTTTTATTTAATGAATAGTTTTATGCTAAATTAGAATAACTGTGATTGTGTGTATCCTTAGAATTCTTCTGCAAAAACTCTCCACGTTTTAAGTGTATAGCTTCCACAAAATGCTGATACGTTCTTCATATTGACATCTCATGCTTTAGAGGTTGTTTTTATGATGAAGGGATATATTTTATTTATTATATTAATTCACTAAAAATAGTGTTGAGATATCTTGAATTCTAATCTGTTTGATCTGTGTATAGTTGACCGTCATTTATTTTATGTCCCCTCGTGGTGCATTTTATGTACTTTGGAAATTCATTTGCAATGTACAAACTCTGCTACTTGTAGGCTACCTACATCTGCTCTTTCCGTAACCCTAATTCTCCGTAGTGAATATCTGCCGCCCCCTTTGGATGTAGTAGCCCTATTTTGAAGTGAACCATGTATAATTTTATATGATGTGATTCTATGCTTCTTTTTTCTTCAGTCAATCATACTTACAAACTTCATTTCTTAAATTATCCACGAGGATGTGCACACCACACTTCCTATTTAAGCTCAAAAAGTGCATATTCCCCCTGTTTTTATTCTTTTCTTTGGCAAGTTTTCTAGCAGCACTGTTGTATCTAATGGAAAAAATACATTTTCAGACCCACCTGCAATCTATTACTGTGAGGCTCGAGGAGTGGCGGCTGAAGCGACGGGACACCGAGCAATGGATGAAGCATCGCCAACTACCTCACGAATTGAAGGAACGCGTCCGACGTTTTGTCCAGTATAAGTGGTTTGCAACACGAGGAGTCGACGAAGAATCCATATTACACGCTCTGCCCGCAGATCTTCGTCGGGACATTCAACGACATTTATGTTTAGATCTCGTCCGTCGGGTACGTAATTGCAAATCCACAAAATCTTGAACATGCCATAATATGTTAATGCTAGTTTGGTAGTAATATATGTTATTGAAGGTAATGAATTTGAACCTGTTAATGGCCATCGAGGTGAATCTACATATATGTTCTTGGGCTTATACATAATTTTGGATGCAGTATGAATTAGTTACAATCACTGACCAATTAAATATTACTATGCTTAAAGTTTACAAAACAGTAATTAGAAATACATGCGAAACCAAAGTACAAGGATGCTATGGTCTTTTGATTAGACGCAAAACCTAAAATTGTTCTTAGGGATTCAGTTTCTAGGAAAACATAGAAACTCACCACCACTAACTCAATTTTGTGGCGAGTCTACACCCGTAGGAACTAGGAAGGCGGCGGATACTAGCCCACCGGTCGTGGAAGTGACCGCCGTTGCTCGATCTACTTGATTATTTATATTTCAATGTTGTTTTGGTTTTTACTATTTGCAGCCCGTATTTTGTTATTCGCACCCGCTGCTATAAAGAGTGTTGTATGCTTGTATTATGGTTTTATCTTTGGATGAATGAATTCTTAGGGTTGCTCCCTACTTATTCTCATTTCCTCTTCCCCCTCTTCTCTCTCTCCTAGCCGCCAGCCCTCCCCTTGCCGGATTCCTCTCCGGGATCATATCAAATTGGTCCGACCTGCCGTGCCGCCCGCCCCTCATAGTCGCAGGTGCAAAGCCTTCTCCTCCCAGCGACCTACGGTCCCCGTCTGTCTCGCACGCGTGCTTCTTCTTCTGTTCCCACGCCGGACCCGCGACCGCTCCGCTTTACGCGATCAACAGCTGAACTCGCCTCCCGATCCTGCGTCGAGCACCTCTCGCGGCACTGCTTCCCCGTCCGCCTCCGCATCCGATTTCGTCTCCCCCACTGATTCCGCACCACATTCCGACCACGCCTCCACCTCCGATCCCACGTCCAGAGCTTCTCCGCGGCCTTCTCTGCGCTGCCTCCTCGCACCAGCGTCCTTTTTCGGGCCCACACCCATCCATTCCGCAGCGTCGCGCTCCCTCCTGCAACCTGCGCTTCTGATTCCGCACCGGCCTCCAATCGGCGATCTCCAGCCCGTTTCCGGGCCTCCAGCACGTGCTCCCGCGTCCTCCGTTCCCAACTGCTTCCGTGCGGCCACCGTCCAGCCCTTCCTTTCGGCCCGCAGTCCACGCACAACAATTTGCCGACCCCATGGCTCCCAACACACGCTCCCACACCGACGCGCCCCGGATGGCGCCGACGACGCCCTTAGCCTCTGTGTGGAGGCCCACGATCAACTCCTCTACTCCATGCACGCCTTGGTTCTCGCCCTCCACTCCAAACTCAACTCCCTCCAAGCTTCGTCCGCTGCCTTCGGCACCGGCTCGCCCGTGGACGAGGGTTCCCTTCTCGACACCGTGTCGCCGAGACAATCGCACGAGCCGCCACAACAGCCCCCGCCGAGCCTCTCCACTCTCTCCCTCAACATTCCATCCTTCGCTGGCGCCGACCCGATGGGGTGGATCGCCAAGGCGGAGCAATACTTCGACTTCAACTTCACGCCGGAACAGGACAAAGTCTCCACCGTTCTCGCCGGCCTCAACGACTCCGCGCTCCATTGGCTCTGCCAATCCAACCAGTTTCATGGCCCGAGCTCAAGCAGGAGATGATCCGACGGTATGACACCCACTATTCCGGCTCCGCTATCGAGCGGCTTTGCGGCGTCTTCCAGACAACTAGCCTTGACAAATATATTGATGAGTTTGCCATTTTGGTTACCCATGTTCCCATCCTGCCTCCCGACCATTACCTGAGCTTCTTTATGCAGGGCCTGCTGCCACATATCCTCTCTCGTCTCCACACGCACCAACCCCAAACAGTCTCCGACGCCCTAGACATGACGTGTCTGGTGGAGGCCGACCTCTTCCCTCAGCCACCTGCTCCTGCGGCTGGCAACCACCAGCCTCGTGTGCCTTGGCGACCACCAGCCACGGATCCTCCACCGCGCCCGCCGCCTGGGGGAAACCGGTCGGTCCATCCACCGACCCCTCATCGTCTCTCAAACAGTGATTACAATGAGCTTCGCAGCAAGTGCGTTTGTTTTCGGTGTCGCCAGCCCTACTCCCCCAACCATGAGTGCTCCGTGAAGGAGTTCCATGCCATCATCGACAACGTCGACCCTGAGGTTACCCTGGTTGACTTTGAGGCCCTGGAGCTTTCAGCGGAGGACACCTCCTTCGACCCCACCACAACTACACTCCACCACCTGGAGTTATCCCGTGCCTCGAAGGGCGGGATCTTCGGTCCGTAGACCATGGCTCTCGGGCACGCTTCGTGATCGCCCGATCATCATCATGGTGGATAGTGGCGCAAGCCACAACCTCATCTCCTAGCGCTTGGTGCAGCAACTTCGGCTTCCCTCGGTTCCCTCTCCGGATTTTTCGGTCCGCCTTGGCGATGAGTGACGTTGGCCGACTTAGGTTCGTTGCACTGCCGTGACTCTCTCCGTGGGGTCCTGTTCCGTAACCGCGGGCTTCTACGCATTCTGCCTCGGCAGTATCGACACCATTTTGGGGGTGGCTTGGCTTCGAACGCTAGGCGATGTACGCGTCAATTAGGCGACTATGCCCATGCAGTTCCTCCACGGGGGCCGGCCGTGTCTGCCTCGACGGTGACTCCGCTCTCCGGTCTCCCGCTGCACGATCCAGCGGACCACGGAAGTCGACCTTTTCGCGGGGCTGCGTCCCCTCTCGGGACTGTCCGATGTGCCTCCCCCTTCCCCGACGGACCTCCCGGAGCTTTCCACTGCGCTCACCGACGCTGTCCAGCCTCCGACGGGACTGCCACCAGCCCGGCCGATCGACCGCGCCAATTCCCTCCAGCCTAGGACTGCAACAGTCTCAGCGCGGCTGTACCGCTCTGACCATGTGCAGAAGGATGAACTCGAGCATCTGGTGCAGGAGATGCTGATGGAGGGCCTTATCCGTCCTGGTGCGAGCCCATTTTGTAGCCCGGTCCTTCTGGTACTGAAGAAGGACGACAGTTGGTGCCGTACTACCCAGCCAATATACTTGATCGATGTTGCTACCTTCAGGGGGACTCTAGTTCGAAGGAGGTCCTTGTTGTTTGGCTTAATCGTCCGGAGTCCGAAGCCACGTGGCTGCCCCGAGATGACTTCCCCCGTCAGTCCGCCGACTACTGCCTTGAGGACAAGGCATATTTTCCAGACAACGACATTGTTACGGTCGCGCACACCGACGATACACACGCACACCGACGAGACGCCGTGACGAGTCTACACGCGTAGGAAGGCGACGGATGCTAGCCCACCAGTCGTGGAAGAGACCGTTGTTGCTCGATCTACTTGATTAATTCTATTTCAATGTTGTTTTGGTTTTTACTATTTGCAGACCGTATTTTGTTATTCGCACCCCGCTGCTATAAAGGGTGTTGTATGCTTGTATTAGGGTTTTATCTTTAGATGAATGGATTTTTAGGGCTGCTCTCTAGTTCTCATTTCCTCTTTCCCCTCTTTTCTCTCTCCTAGCCGCCGGCCCTCCCCTTGCCGGATTCCTCTCCGGGATCATATCAGAAACCCAAAAGTTTCTTCTCCTGACCGCCTCTTTGTAGTCTCCTCCTCCGGTAAGATTTCATTAACCCTTTAATCCTTCTTTCTAGGAGGTATAAATGGACTATCCAGTTTGAAGAAGGTGGCTGCTATGTGCAAAGCACGCTTAAGATGTTGGTGACATGTGGCAGAGAT
The DNA here is from genome assembly GCA_033032865.1 of Dactylorhiza incarnata. Lineage (NCBI taxonomy): Eukaryota > Viridiplantae > Streptophyta > Magnoliopsida > Asparagales > Orchidaceae > Dactylorhiza > Dactylorhiza incarnata. The sequence goes on along the minus strand of JAWHQI010000181.1, from coordinate 375,724 downwards.
CCACTAAGGGTGATGAACAGTCTCTCCTGAAAAGTGGAATAGTTGCAAGAGCATTTTCCCTAGGACTAGCAAGACCGTCGAGGTGTGACTATATCTCCCGTGCATGATCTTTCTATCGCAGACCTGCTTTTGGACCAGAGAAAACAGGTAGCCTTTATGCAAGGGCCGCCCCTATGATGATCTGTCATGTTGCCGTGGGAGCACTGGGCACGAGGACGATTCCCTGGGTGCTAAGGCTGAGCGAAGACCTTGAGCGATAAGCGCGGTGACCCCGAACAAGGGGAGGAAAGTGTGGGTGGCGAGGACTACATGACGTTGGCCAGAGGTAATCAACACGTAGGTAATCCGAACGAGGATTATGCGAGTCGAGCGAGAACTACTAGTCTCATAGATGAGCCCAACGAAGATTACATAATTTGAGCGAGGACCGTCAGCCATGGGTGGAGGCTACGATGGTGAGCACACAATGAAAATAGGCCGTTACAACGAATAGTACATTGCCACGCGAGGACTATCCCGAGCAGGACACGTCCACAATCTCCTTCTAGTCTTGAGGATCTCGTGCGTTACGCGTGGTGTGTTGTTATTGGGCTCTGCACAGATGGCACTTTGTACCAATCAAATATATTAATATATTATATTATAATAACTAATTAAAATATAGTTCAGTAATTGATAAGTTAATGGCTGATAATTTTGTTAACTATATAATTAATTCTTTGTATCATATAAATTGAGAAAATCCCTCTTTATTTATCATTTCACTTATGCTAAGAGGACCATCTGCTTCAGACTATTAATGGATTAATTTAAATTTGTTTTTCATGCATTTTATGTTCCCTTAACGATCTGGTTATGAATCTGCAAGGGTACTCAGCTAGTGATGGGGATAGAAGAGGCGGATCCACGGTGGAGAATGTGTTTTGGGCTCGTTCGGGGTAGATTAACCACTTGTCATATTTAGCATCTCCGGATCGACGCCCCGACTCCACTGATGCGTCTATTTTTGTTTACGTATTTTTCATATATTACTTTATTATTTTCAATCATTATTTAGTGAGATCGGGTACTTGACAGGTACAACCAATCATAGTCATTGATGTCAGGGTGCCTAACGTTGTTTTGTTATAAATAAGAGCAAAGGGGGCAGCCATCAAACCATTGCAGATTTTGGACAAAGCTATCTCCAAAATTGGTGATCACCCGCGGTGCCGACGCTAGAGCCCTAGGTGCCGACTCCTAGATAACTATCCCTCCTTCCATCGCCTTACTTCTTCCCGTATCTCCACTGCAGTCTTCCAGTCCGCTCACGAAGAACTGCCTATTTTTTCCTTTTCCCGCATCGTCGCTCTAGCCGCTCACAGAAGAACTGCCAGTTTCCTCTTCCCCTTTCACGCATCCTCATCCATGTCGCACCTTCCCACTTCAGTCCCAAGGCTCGCCGACAATTTCTCCTCCATCCCAGAACATGCCTGCCTCTCGCCACCCGTATTCATCTCCTCCCCTACGTTGGCTACCCTCCCAGCTCCACTAAAACAACTGCCGCCAGCCCTAACACCCTCCTATCTCCCACGATTCCACCCCCCAGCAGCAAGAAATCCCCTGCCCTCCAACCTACTGCCTCCAACCTCCATTCCAGTGCCCCGCCAGCCACTGCAGGCCCTTCTGACTTCATTCATACCACCGGACAGCTGCTACTCCAACCCGGATCACCAGATCTCTCCCCCTACGGCAGCCCCAATGCTATGTGAGTGTTGTATTGTTGTACGGGGCATTTTCTTCAATATTATTATTTGGTTTTGCGATTTCGTACTTGATTGGATCTCCTGTTTAGTAGTTGTTTGTTATGAATTATTATTGTGATTCACAGGATCTATTCGTTAATGCGCTCTTGTTTTAGCCCTCCACGCGGAGAAAACCCTAAGCCTGCTTGCCTAAAAGATTTTTTTTGCCATGCTTAAATTATCTGCTTGTGATTTACTTATTTATTGTTTGGTTTAACTTCTCTGTTGGGACTTGCATGGGTGTTATATATAGTGTGTTGAGATTTGTGAAGTGAGCTAGCGCCGACGCTAGCTCAACTTCCAGGTGGAGGCTCCGGAATCTATAAATAGGGGGGCAATCCCCCTACAGAGCACATCAGAGAAAGAGGTCGACTTGAGCGGTCTCTATTTGCAGTCTAAGTCAGAGCGAACTTGGAGTAAGTTCGGCAGGAGAGCTCGAGCGGTCTGATCTGGCGGTCTCAAGTGGGAGTGAACTCGGAGTGAGTTCGGAGCGACCTAGAGCAAGGCGCGCGAGTTGTGTGAGTTCGCTGAGATAGCGCCGGCGGTAGTGGTTAGCGCCGGCGCTAGCGGCTTGTTGTGATCTGGCGGTCTGCATCTGCGGGCTGATCAGGAGAGTGTGCAAGCAGCGAGCTCGCGCGGTCTGAGATAGCGCAGGCGCTAGCGAGTTGTGGAGAAGCAGACTCTGTCTGCGACCAGTTGTTGTCCTTTACTTTCGGCTGTTGTGAATCAAGTTGTATGCGACTTGTATTCAGCCCATTCCCTTGTAATTGTTGTAACTATTTGTCAAGCAATAAAAAAGTTTTTCGTTCATTCTTGGTGTACTTGTCTCAGTGTTCCATAGATCTTGAAATTTCACATGGTATCAGAGCTAGGTTGGAACAAGCACTGAGCAACCAAGATGGACGGCGAAGGAGGCTATGCGAGAGGTCTTGACATTGAGTTACTTACTCAGACAAATTACAAGAAGTGGAAGTCTTGTATGAAGAGTTACCTGCTTGGAGAGGACCTATGGGAGGTCGTTGGAGGAGATGAGCAAGATGAAGTTGTAGCTGTCGGAGACAATGATCCAGCTGTGAGAGCTTGGAGGAAGACTAACGCCAAGGAGGAGTTCACTTTGAAGAGAGCAATTTCACCTGACTTGTTCGACCACATCATAGGTTGCAAGTCAGCGTCTGGTATCTGGAAAGCCCTCGATGGGCTATTCAACAAGAAGAATGTAGCGCGGCTACAGTTTCTGGAGAATGAGTTGGCGCGGTCCACTCAAGGAGAGTTGTCGATTTCCACCTTCTTCTTGAAGGTGAAGAATCTATGTGCAGAGATCTCGGTCTTGGATCCTGATGAGCCGATCTCTGAGGCGAAGCTCAAGAGGCATATACTCCGAGGCTTGCGGAAGGAGTATACTGCGTTTGTTGCGTCTGTGCAAGGATGGGCTACTCAACCCTCCCTTCTGGAGCTGGAGAACCTGCTATCGTCACAGGAGAGTCTGGCGAAGAAGATGGTGGGAGTGTCTATCTCAGGGGGAGATAACGATAAGAAGACCTGAGACGAGAAGAAGAGGAACTCTGGAGATGGACCCTCAACGTCCTCTCAAGGAGATAAGGGGAAGTTCCTCCCTGCTCGTGATGAGAGGGAGAGATCTCTTTATTTTGCCTGTAAGAAGTACGCGCACATGGCAAAGGACTGCCGGTCTAATCTGAAGGCCGGTCATGTTGCTGAGAAGGAAGGAGGCCACTGGAGAGGTGGAGCGAGAGGTCGAGGTCACCAGGGTGGTGAAGACGGAGACAACTGCTTCCTGGCTTAGATGACGGCCACGCTTGTTGATGCCTTAGCCTCTGTAAATTTTGAGAATGACTGGATAGTGGATTCCGGTTGCGGGCACCATCTCACTGGAGATGTGTATAAGTTTGCCTCCTTGAAGGCATACGGAGGATCGGATGCTATCATCACTGCGGATGATACGGTGCATCCTGTGGAGCAAGAAGGGATGGTATCCCTGGGTAGTGAAGAGAAGCCCGTGACACTGAAGAGCGTGTATCATGTGCCGGGCATGAAGAAGAGTCTCTTCTCGGTTGCGAATGTAGTGGATGCATGATAACACGTGCTGTTTGGACCGAAGGAGGTGAAGTTTCTGAAGAACCTGTCGTCTGTTGATGCTGACATCACACTCACCAGGAGAAGGGTGAAGGATTTGTATGTTCTGTCTGCAAATGCCTATATGGACAAGCTAAAGACGAATGACAACGCTGCGATCTGGCATGAGAGGTTAGGTCATGTGGGGATGGACAAGTTGAAGATGATGGCTGCTAAGGGTCTGGTGAGCGGCCTGCCTAATCTCTCTTCTTGCGGCGATGGCCATGTATGCGATGGCTGTCAATATGGAAAGTCACATCGACTTCTGTTTGATAAGTCGGAGACAAGGTGTAAGGCACCCCTTGAGTGCGTACACGCTGATGTGATGGGGTCGTGCACCACCCTTATGAAGGAAATAAGTATGCGTTGGTTCTGGTGGATGACTACACCCGTTACACGTGGGTCTACTTTCTGAAGGAGAAGTCTGAAGTGTTTGAGAAGTTCCAGGAGTGGAAGGAACTTGTGGAGGGGAGGCTGAACCTGAGGGTGAAGAAGCTGCGAGTGATAATGGGGGGGGGGGGGGAGTTTACCTCTAACGAGTTTGCTTCTTTCTGCAGGAAATACGACATTCAGCGAGAGCTCTCTTGCGCCCACACCCCTCAGCAAAATAGGGTCGCAGAGAGGAAGATCCGTCATCTGGTGGAGATTACCAGGAGTTGGTTACATGCCAAGGGGATTCCCAAGGCCTTGTGGGCAGATGGAATGACGTGTGCTACCCACGTGATCAATCGGCTACCTCTGAGTCCTAACAGGATGGTGTCTCCACACCAGCTCATGTTCGGGGAGAAGCCAAATGTGGGTCACATGAGAGTGTTTAGTTCTACCTGCTTCGTGCACGCCCCAGATGCCCAGAGAACTAAGTTGGAGCCGAAAGCACGGAAGTGTGTCTTCATCGGCTACGATGAGCGGAACAAGGCGTGGAAGTGCATGGATCCGCAGACTCACAAGTTCGTCGTCTCGCGCGACGTGGTGTTTGACGAACTGATCTCATATCAGGGAGTCTCTTCTGTGGTACTGCCGAAGAGTGGAGTTTCTAGCAGGTGTGAAGAGAGAGTCACTGAGGACTCTACTGTGGAGTTGGAGTTATCTCCCGGTGCCTCATCGCCATCTGGCTCAGGGGGGCTTCGAGTTTGAGAAGCAGGGGGAGCAGTGCTCTAAGAGATGAGGGGAGAATAGTTGTAGAGGAGTCTACCGGGGTGGTAGAGAGTGGCCAAGCCTTGAGGAGGTCGAAGCGGACCATCGTCCCGCCTTCTCGCTATAAGGAGGGGAACTTCGTGAGTTTGGTCTCCTGCTTCTTTGCAGGACCACTCGACGAGAGGGAACCTGCCCGCTTTGAAGATGCTGTTGGAACCATGGAGTGGGACGTGGCCATGGATGAGGAGATGAAAGCTTTGGAAAAAAATGAGACATGGGAACTTGTTCCCATGGTGGATGAAATCAAATCTGTCACCTGTAAGTGAGTGTACAAGGTTAAGAAGAAAGCTGACGGAGGAGTTGAGCGGTACAAGGCTAGGCTTGTCGCTCGAGGTTTCTCACAAACCTATGGGGAGGACTACGAGGAGACGTTTAGTCCTGTGGCGAAGATGACGTCAGTGAGGACGGTTATTGCTCTGTCAGCGTGCCGAGGGTGGAAGCTGTGACAGCTTGATGTGAAGAATGCGGTCCTATACAGAGAGATTGACAAGGACATTCATGGTGCAACCACCTGGATACGTGTTCAAGTCACACCCACATCACGTGTGCAAACTGAAGAAGTCCCTCTACGGGTTGAAACAGGCGCCGAGAGTTTGGTATAGGAAGATTGCAGAGTACTTGCAGTTCTGTGGTTATGATGCCTCAGACTCAGACTCTAGTATGTTCGTGAAGAAGAGTGGAGATCTTCATGTTCTGGTATTGCTGTACGTCGACGACATGATCGTGAACAGGAACAACAATGAAAAGGTCGCGGCGCTGAGACAACAGTTATCTATTCGCTTTAAGATAAATGATCTTGGTGAACTGCACCATTTCCTTGGACTTCAGGTTGAGAAGAGAAGTGAGGGACTGTTCGTTTCCCAGAGGGCTTACGCTGAGAAGATCGTCGAGATATTCGGCATGAAGGAAGGGAAGAGCAGCTCTGTTCCACTGGAGGTTGGGCTGAAGCTTCGGAAGGAAGAAGAGAGGATTCTTTCTGATCCGAAGGTCTTCCGGGCACTGATAGGGAGTTTGATCTACCTGGCTATCACGAGGCCGGACATCGCTTTTGCCGTCGGCCGAGTTAGTCGGTATATACAGGAGCCGCGGAAGCCTCATCTGGAGGCAGCTAAAGGAATTCTGAAGTATGTGAAGGGGACCCTTGAGATGGGGTTGTCTTATGGAGAGACGTCTGACTTCAAGCTGCATGGATACACGGATGCAGATTACGGAGGTGACGCTGACGATCGCAAGTCGACTTCAGGTCATGTGTTTCTATGTGGAGTTGCTGCTATCTCGTGGTGTGGCAAGAAGCAAGATTCTATCTCCCTATCCACCACAGAGGCTGAGTACAAGGCGTCGTGCTTAGCAGCCCAAGAGTGTGTCTGGCTGAGGAGGCTGGTGGAAGATGTGGATGAGAAGGTCAGCAGACATACTATTCTTCGCGGTGACAACGAGAGCGCTTTGAAACTGGTAACCAATCTAGTGTGTCACGCAAGAACAAAACATATAGAGATCGAGCATCACTTCATCAGAGAGAAGTGTTGGGTGGCTTGATTGCGGTGGAGCATGTGCGGAGCGAAGACAACATAGCGGATATTTTCACGAAGCCCCTATCTGCGGGGCCATTCAGGAGGCTTCGCTCGCTGCTCGGAGTGGTTGACGGAGCTCACTTCAAGGGGGAGTGTTGAGATTTATGAAGTGAGCTAGCGCAGGCGCTAGCGCTAGCGCCGACGCTAGCTCAACTTCCAGGTGACGGCTCCGGAATCTATAAATAGGGGGGCAATCCCTCTACAGAGCACATCAGAGAAAGAGGTCGACTTGGGCGGTCTCTATTTGCGGTCTAAGTCAGAGCGAACTTGGAGTAAGTTCGGCAGGAGAGCTCGAGCGGTCTGATCTGGCGGTCTCAAGTGGGAGTGAACTCGGAGTGAGTTTGGAGTGACCTAGAGCAAGGCGCGCGAGTTGTGTGAGTTCGCTGAGATAGCGCCGGCGGTAGCGGGTAGCGCAGGCGCTAGCGGCTTGTTGTGATCTGGCGGTCTACATCTGCGGCCTGATCAGGAGAGTGTGCAAGCAGCGAGCTCGCGCGGTCTGAGATAGTGCAGACGCCAGGCGCTAGCGAGTTGTGGAGAAGCAGACTCTGTCTACGACCAGTTGTTGTCCCTTACTTTCGGCTGTTGTGAATCAAGTTGTATGCGACTTGTATTCAGCCCATTCCCTTGTAATTGTTGTAACTATTTGTCAAGCAATAAAGAAGTTTTTCGTTCATTCTTGGTGTACTTGTCTCAGTGTTCCATAAATCTTGAAATTTCACAGTGTTCTAGGGTAATAAAATTATCTTCCCTGCACTACACCTTGGTTTGCATCATAATTGTCACACACGTAACCTTGCCTACATCAATTGGTATTCTTCACTTCAATTCTAGGGTTGGTCGTAGCTTCATTTGCACTTCGTGTGCTCGCTTGTATTGCATGTAGAGTTAGGGCATCAAACATCTTCCACCTATAGATTCGTCCTGATATTATTCTTAGCAATATTATTATCATTTAGGCCTATGAATCCCCTGAACAGCATAGCGGTATCTTTTAAGACAATTATAATTAAGAATAATTATAAAAAAAACTACCCTACGACTTTACAAAATTACAAATGACCTCTCATCTACTTTTTAAAATTTCCTCGACTTTTCTTCTGCGTTTACATTGTTAACGTACATGCACCAAAAAAACATGTTAATAATTTAAACTAAATGGGTAGGTGTTTGTAATTTTTTACAGTAAAAGGGAGGCCTTTAAAGTTAGAGGGGAGGTCCTTGTAAATGATCTAATAATATGCCCCCCTGCAGGTCCCTTTCTTCTCCCAGATGGACGATCAACTTCTCGACGCCATATGCGAGCGTCTAGTCTCCTCCCTAAGCACGGAGGGTACCTACATTGTGCGCGAGGACGAGCCCGTGCGCGAGATGCTCTTCGTGATTCGCGGAAGGCTCGAAAGCTCCACCACCAATGGCGGCAGGACAGGCTTCTACAACTCCATTAGTCTGAGGCCGGGCGATTTCTGCGGCGAGGAACTCCTTTCGTGGGCGCTGCTCCCAAAGTCGACGACCAACCTCCCCATCTCCACGAGGACCGTACGGGCTCTCGTTGAAGTCGAGGCCTTCGCACTGCGAGCGGAAGACCTAAAGTTCGTCGCGAACCAATTCCGAAGGCTCCACAGCAAGAAGCTGCAGCACACCTTCAGGTTCTACTCTCACCACTGGAGGAGCTGGGCTGCCTGCTTCATTCAGGCCGCCTGGCATAGATACAAGCGGAGAAAGACGTCGAAGAGTCTGAGTGTCAGCGGGTCGTTCTCCTCGAGACCCGAAAGCTCGGATGCGCACAAACCAGATCGGGACGAGGAAGGGAACCCGAGCTCCCCCGGGTCCTCGCAACCCAAGCAGAACATCATGGCCATGGTGCTAGCATCCAAGTTTGCAGCGAGCGCTTTAAAAGGAGTTCAGAAGGGCAAAATCTTCGACATGCCGAAGTTGAAAAAACCCGATGAGCCTGATTTCTCTGCTGATTCTTATGACTAGTGACTATGGTCATATGTTTTTGCTTTGCAGTCATACAGAGAAGATCATGGAAGTTGCTGGTGATGATTCCTGTGTGAAATCCTGTGCATGGAAGGAAGTTGGAAATGGTTTCAAGAATTTCTTTGTTGTTGTACAATCTTTGATCTTGTATTGTATTTCAATCCTTGAGTTCTTAATAATTAGAAGGTAGTGATAACAACAAAGCTGCACGGGCTTAAATGATTTAAGGGATGCTTCATTCTTCTTTGTCCCCCCCATTCTACTCTTAAAAGAGAGCTCATCAGTAGTACTCTTATTGTAGCCTTGAGATTGTCTAATTATAGAGTATGATGGACAATTAATTAAGCTCTTTAATTAGATCCTATATGATATATATAGTCATCCCTAGCTACTTTGACCTCTTCAAAAGGTGAAGATAACCCAACAAAGATATATTTAGTCATTCCTCTGCATGCATGCATCTTTTGCTCAAACCTCTGTTCCAATTTTCAATGGCGAAATGTATGAATATTGGAGCATAATCATCTCTCAAGCCCTTTGGGACATCATCCAGACCTGGGTTGCCTCTTCCGGCAAAAGATGTGGAAGGCACATCTCCAAAACCCAACAAAGAAAACATCATCAAGGATGCTCGAGCCCTCCTCATTAAACAAGAAGTTGCCAATTCAATCTTCCCTCGCATCACAGAGTTTCCTCAGCATAAGCTGCATATATGGGATACCTTAAAGGAGGAGCTTCAAGGACCAAAGAAGGTTAATTCCATCATGGTACAAACTTTATGGCGACAATTTGACTCACGCGAATGCAAGAATATGAAACCATTCAAAATTTCTTTGCCCACACCTCTAATGCTACCAATCAAATACATAAGCTTGGCATAACCATCACCGATCAACGGATTGTTCCAAAAATCTTAAGAAGCCTACCTAAATCTTTTGACCATGTGGTTGCCGCCATCGAAGAAACTAGGGACCTCGACACATTATCCATCACTGAACTCATGGGGGTCTCACCATTCTCACGAGTATCGGCTGAACAGAGCCCATCCAACTCTAGAAAAAATGCTACATACAAAATTATTATTTTCCCAATCCTCCTCATCAGCAAAGAAAGAAGAGAAAGACTTTGTTTGTTTTGGCGTTGGCGTTTTGGAGCGTTGGGAATGAGAGCGGTAGAAATAGAGCGGTGAGAATGGAGGGAGGGGAGCTGTGATGATGTTGGGAATGAGAGCGGTAGAAATAGAGCGGTGAGAATGGAGGGAGGGGAGCTGTGATGATGTTGAAGGCCAAAAATAATGTTTTGGAGCGTTGGGAATGAAGAATGTCGGTTTGCCATATAGGTATTTTCAGCGGTGGCGTTCCCCCACCAAAAATGGAGAAAAAACGCCAAAACAACAGAGCCAAAGTCAACTCAACACCACATAACACAAATATCACACCACCAGACCACCCCCTGGAGCTCAAATTCTAGAGGTCGGGGGAGAGGCTGATCTCAATATCCCTCCGACATCATCCCCCTCTTCTGCACATTATGCAAAAAAGAATAACCATGAAAACAAAGATTGTTTTTTCAAATGTAAACAATGTAAAAGACCATCACATACAGAGAGGGATTGCTGGTTCAATAGCAAGGAAGAAGCCAAGTCTCTAGAAGAGGATCCTCTTGAAACCATGTTTTATACCTGCTATCAAGAAGAAATTTAAAACACATAAAATTGGTGTGGATAGCGGGTGTTCAAGTCACATGCCTCAAAACAAGAACTCATTTGTTTTCTTCGATGAAACCTACAAGTCTGAGGTGGTCCTTGGGGATGGAAATGCTCAGACTATTGAAGGAAAGGAGACTATCTCCATAAACATCAAATCTGGAGAGCCAAAACTCATTACCGACGTGCATTATGTTCCCAAACTCGCTCAGAACTTGCTGAGTGTTGGGCAACTTACACAGAAGCGATACCCTGTTTCATTTGATTCAAAAGGGTGTAGCCAAAAAAAAAAACTTATCTACCCCAACGACAAGAAAAAAGTCTACTCAATCTCAATGTCCACCAAAGAACATCAAGTCTTCTATTGTAAATCACCAGCCACTTCAATGCTTTGGCACCAGAAGTTAGGACACTTAAATTTTCAGTCAATATAATTACTTGAGCAACATGTGATGCAAGACGTCGGGGCCCCGCCGCACCCCGTGACATCACACCAGCTAGCGGACCACGATCAAGCACGCATGCCAGAAGGACTGTAGTCCAGACACCACAACCCGTCTCCGCGTCTGTTCTCAGCGCGGCGTGTTGTTGAGGTTGGGGCTCGATCCCCAGACCTCCTTGATAAGAACCTATCCTAACAGGCCTTATCACCAACTGATCTGCATGTGTCATAGGTATCTGCATTCGTTGTATCGGAGTCGCTTGTTCGGCCAATTATTTTCCCTTCAGCAAGGATCCATGTCTATCGCTGAGTACAAGGATTGCTTCGCTGAGTTAGTTGTGAGGAGTGATATCAGAGAGGACCCAACCATGACCACTTCCCGATTTCGGTCTGGGCTTCGATCTGACATTTGTACTAAGGTGATTTATCATAGCTCGAAGTCCCTCGAGCAAACATATCAGCTCGCCCTTCGTTATGAGCATTCTTTGAGAACCGCAAGAGCTAGTCAATTGGATTCTCACATTGACCTTCGCGGTACGAGTCCCTCCCATACTGAGGTCACCACGATGCCTATCATTGTTCCGCCAGACATGACTAAAGTGATACATGATACAGATTGCTGTCACCCCAGTGAGGTGCTTAGCCCAATGAGTGACTTATCTCTTGTTTCTGACTCGTCTCTTGTGACCCCGATTGAGAGTGAACCTGAGCGGCCTATTGAGCATGTAGTGTTGTGTCCCTCACCCACACCTCTTCCTCTGCCATCCATCGGGTTAGTTAGCACCCCAACCACAGACCCACTTCCTGACACCGCACATACGGATCCATTCTTGAGTGTAGGTCTATGTCGCTCTCCCATTGTCATTACCCTGAGTCACTTCACGACCGAGAGCCCAGAGCCTGGTGTTTATCTCGTAGTGGCTATGTCACCCATTCAAGGGGACATTACCCCTCACGATGGTACTCATCTGGAGGACCATGACCCTAGTGACGAGTACTATGACGACCCCTTTGTTGAGCCTCCTGATGAGTCACCACATCCTGGTGAGGATGCGATTCAGGTGAGCCGCTTGTTTACGAGTTTCGAGTTTGGGGTGTTTCTTCCATTATCGTCCCTGACCTTGCCCCAAAGGATGGATATTGTGTGGAGCATCAAGTATTTAGGGAACCAGCTGCTGACACATCGCACCCTCGATGAGTTTTGGGACGCACCACCTGCTGAACCACCAGACGAGCTCTTTCTTTTCGAGGACACACACTACACTCGAGAGTCACGTCTTTTAGTCGGTATACACGATTCTCATTCAAGTGGTCGTCGCATTCGTGATGACTTTTCTTACACACCTCCTGGTGAGCCCCCTGATGCGTTACGCTCCCTGAGAGACATGTTGCGCTTCATGAGCTCGCCCTTGAGTGTAGATGTTTCGCACGGTCACCTGAGCACTCGGCACACACGAGATAAGTTTTTCTACACTCCCCCGAGAGAGCCTCCTGATAGGCCACCTCCTTTGGTAGATTTTCAAGTGGTTATTCGCCTTTCCCATAGCGAGTATGTTGTGTCCGTCGTGTCTCATTTACATCATTTGCATGAGTTTGTTGTGTTGTCTGTTCATCGTTTGCATGTGTGTCATGAGTTGGCCCGACGAATAATTCATATTGGTAATAAATTTTATAAATCACATGCGGGTGTTCACTGGCAAGTGCATGTACTTCATGATAGCGAGCAGGTGATGGTGAGAATCTGCGTTGTGAGGCTCCGTGCGAGGCTTGCTAAAAGCTTGAGCGTTAGGCGAATGGATCCCTATATAATCATGAGACAGATCGAAGCAAACATCTACGATCTTGATATCCCTGCAAGTATGGGTATCCACCTAGTATTTAGTGTTGAAAATATGACGCCGTTCTACGAGCCTCGCGAGTATGTGGACCCAAGCAGTGAGGACTTCCAGCCGCCCACACCTCCACTCCCGTTGCCTTACCACCCTCATAGCCCACCCACGTCTGATGACCACCACTACTCACCCACTTATGACACCCACCCACCTGGGGACTCGTCTTCTTTGGTTCTACCCTTGGCGCCGCCGATCGCACCGGGATCCACCACTCGTGAGTTGAGCGTTGAAAGCATCACAAAGACCATATTTCGCCGGTACATTCCTACTACAGACGTTGATGACATCTGAGAACTTGCAGCAGAGCTTGATCGATTCGCCCCCGGACTTAGACTTCAGTATGCCCGTCTCCACTCATCGGGGATGGAAACTTTTCAGTCCGGAGGAGTTGATTGGCGAGGCCACTTTCAGCGATGACACTTGGACGACCTCTGGCGCCCCTCTTCGAGTTTTACCTGGTATACGGCGAGAGAATTCTGACCTCTATTTATCGGGAGATCAATTCTTTCAAGCCGGGGAGATTGATGCGGAGCAGAGACGAGGACGAGCTTTGGGCTCATTCGAGGCTGATTTAGCGACTTTCCATATATGGCATGCCCGGATCAACGATCAGACTCCACAGATGTGTTCGGATTCGCGTTGCGAATCAATTTGATATATTAGTTTATTATTTTTGCAGATGTTTTGATGTATTTAGGTGGCCCCACCTCCGACCAATCATAGCCGTCGATGGTGGCATGCCTTAGCCTCCTATTTATTATAAATAAATCACATATGGGCTGATTATTGGTATTGCAGATTTTGGAGAAGAGAAATCCCGAAATCAGGCGATCTCTCCACCGTGCCAACTCTGTGGAACCCTAGGTGACGACTCCTAGGTTTGTATCTTCCTCCCCAAGGTATCCCCTAACCATAGGCTCCTTCTTCCCCCTCCGAAACCCTCATCCGCAGCCCCCACAACCCGTTACAGCGGTTGCTGTTCCAGAAACTCCACCAGCAACCCCTCCCTCTTCTAGGTACTGTAGAAAAATGAAATTTACTGTTCACAAATATAGTTAGTGAACAGTAAACCTCATATTTCAGCCGCCGACCCCAGCCCTTTGATGCAGGACGTCGGGGCCCCGACCGCACCCCATGGCATCACACCAGCTAGCGGACCACGACCAAGCACGCCTTCCAGAAGAACTGCAGCCCAGGCACCCCAACCCGTCTCCGCGCCTGTTTTCAGCGCGGCGGGTTGTTGAGGCTGTGGCTCGATCCCCATACCTCTTTGATAAGAACCACTCCTAACAGGCCTTATCACCAACTGACCTTTAATATAGGTCAGCTGGTGATAAGGCCTGTTAGGAGTGGTTCTTATCAAGGAGGTCTGGGGATCGAGCCCCAGCCTCAATACCCGCCGCGATGAGAACAGCCGCGGAGACGGGTTGGGTTGCCTGGGCTGCAGTTCTTTTGGCAGGCGTGCTTGGCCGTGGTCCGCTAGCTGGTGTGATGCCACATGGTGCGGTCGGGGCCCCGACGTCCTGCATCAACATGCTATGGTAACAGGATTACCTCAAATCCATTTCACCAAAGAATTATGTGAGGACGGTCAAACCAGCAAAGCCCATCGACAACCTTTCTCCCAAAAAATAACATGGAGAAGTCATGTGCCTCTCGAGCTTCTCCATATTGATTTGTGGGGTTGTTACAGACATAAGCGCGGAGGAGCCCGCGTGGCGCGTCTATACGCGCAGGAAATCGACGGCCGAATCACCCACTACCCCACAGATCGATGACATTGCAGAGTCCCCTTAATTATTTCCTATTTTAATTGTTGCCTATTTTAATAATTTCATATTTTAATTATTCCCTATTTTACACCCCTCTTATAGTTATAAAAGGGGGCGTGGTATTATATTTTGACATACTTGGATTAATCAGAAAAATCAGGGTTGCTCTCTATCTTCTTCTCTTCTCTATTCTCCAATTCTCTCCCAAACCTTAGCCGTCGGCCCTTCCCCTTGCTGACCTTCTTCTCGCTCCGTAATATTTGGTCTGACCTGCCTCACCGCCCGCTGCTCGCCGCCAGTGCTCCCCTTTTGTGCGATTTAGCTAATCCATCTCCCTCGCTCGAGCGCCGTTGTAGCCGCCCTACCGCCCGACGCTTCCGTCGGATCTACCGCCCTACGTTTTCCCCCGCGCATTCGGTGGCTCTCCTGGCTCCGACCCTGTGTTTCACCGCCGAGAATCCTCCGAAGGATGCTACCTACGCCCTCACTCGCCGTTTGGAGGCTCAGGAACAACTTGTCGCCTCCATACACGCCGCTATCCTCATTCTGCACTCCAAACTCGACGCCTTCCAAGCGTCCGCCGCCCCCACGTCCACCAGACCGGGATCGGTTTCCCCAGCCAACGGCGGATCCCTCCTCGGCGCCGGACCGGCCATAGAGGCCGCCGGTATCACAACCCCGACCACACCACCCCGTCCCGCTCTCTCGCTGGACCTTCCCACTTTCTCCGGACTTGACCCCTTGGGGTGGATCGCCAAGGCCGAGCAGTACTTCGACCTCAACCATACGTCGGAATTGGACAAGGTGTCCACAGTCGTAGTGGGCCTCAATGGTTCAGCCCTATACTGGATCCGTGGCTCCGCCAAACCAAGCCCCACATATTCTGGGCCGACCTCAAACATGAGATGATTCGCCGCTACGACACACGCTATTCGGGCTCTGCCATTGAGTGTCTTTGTGGTGTCCGTCAGACTGCCAACCTTGACGAGTATATCGACGAGTTCGTCGCCCCGGTGACTCACGTGCTCGGTTTGCACCCGACCACTACCTGGGCTTTTTCATGCAGGGGCTTCTGCCCCACATCCGCTCGCGTCTTCCCAGGCATCATCCACGCACCGTCAGCGACGCGGTTGACATGACCAGCTTGGTGGAGGCGTATATCGGCCCCCGGGTCCCTACCGGCACAGGTAGCCACCCCCAGTCTCGGCCTCCCTGGCGACCGGCCCCCGACCCAGCTCCTCTGCGGCTACCTTCCGGGGGACCGCGGCCCGGCCGGCCGCCGCCCCAGCGCATCTCCAACTCTGACTACAACGATCTTCGCAGCAAGGGCCTATGTTTCCGCTGCCGCCAGCCATATGCTCCAGGGCATGTATGCCCTGTCAAGGAGTTCCACGCCATTGTCGACGACTTCGACCCAGAGGTCACATTGGAGGATTTCGAGGCTCTGGAGGTCTCGGAGAGCGAAGGGGCACCAGACGCCGTGGCGGCAACCCTCCACCGCTTGGAGTTACCATGTTTTTTCGTGGGGGATATTGGGCCCCCAGACCATGACGTTGATGGGCAAACTGTGTGACCACCCCATTGTAATCATGATTGACAGTGGCGCAAACCACAACTTCCTCTCGTCCCAGTTGGCACACTAGCTCCACCTATCCATGGTTCCTTCTCCAGATTTTTCCGTCTGCCTCGGCGATGGGCGCCGCCAACCAACTCAGGGATGTTGTGCCGCTCTCTCCTTATCGGTGGGGTCCTGCCCCGTGACTGCCGACTTCTACGCCTTCTGTCTGGGTGGTATTGACACGATCCTCTGGGTGGTCTGGCTCCGCAGGCTCGGCGATGTGCGCGTCAACTAGGCGAGCATGACGATGCAGTTCCACCACCAAGGTCGGGCGTGTCGTCTGGTGGGTGACTTCTCCCTCCTCCGTTCCCCGGTCTCCTTCCGCGCCATTCAACGGACCACCGACGTCGACTTCTCTGCATGGCTCTGGCCGATGTCCTCTACGACGTCGACCCCCCTCCCATCCCGCAGACCTCCAGATGCTCCTCGCCGAGTTTGACGATGTCTTCGAGGCCCTGACCGACATTCCACCGATTCGGTCGACCGACCACGCCATTCCACTCCAGTCAGGGACCGCGGCAGTCTCGGTCCGCCCTTATCGCTACGGTCACACTCAGAAGGACGAGATTGAGCGCCTTGTTCAGGAGATGCTTCTAGGGGGCCTCAGCCGGCCTAGTGCGAGCCTCTTCTCTAGCCCGATCCTCCTGGAGCGGGAGAAGAACGACAACTGGCGATTCTGTGTCGACTATCGCGAGCTCAACAAGGCCACAATCCTTAACAAGTATCTGATTCCCGTGATACAAGATCTTTTGGATGAACTGCATGGCGCCACCTTCTTCACCAAGCTGGACCTTCGGGCAGGGTACCACCAGATTTGGGTGCGGCCAGAAGACATTGCCAAGTGATGTAACCTCGAACCTAGGGCTGTAGTTTTGGAATAAAAATTAATTGACCCTTTAAAACGAATGCGGCGCGGTAGAACTTGCGGGCTATGCTAACAACTAAAGCGACCTAGGCGTCACCAACGAACGTAAACGCTACCTCACGAACATACAAACACTATGAATCACAATTCCACAGGTGCAGAAGTTAAATGGTGGCACGCACGAATATAAATTTAACGACATTAAGAGACAAGACTAGTAGGGCAAGCTCCAACAATTAACTATTCATTTAAAATTCAAGCATGAAATAAAACTACGGTTCACGGGCGAGGAAGTCGAAAGGTATACCCAAAGGAACGAGAGGCAGCCATCGTCGGCACTCCTGCAGCTGAAGATCAGGGATGTAGGTGCTCAGGACTCCCCAGAAGAGTGGCTGTGGGTCGGCTTGCCTGAAAGAAGTCGGAAGCGGCAATGTCTAGCAGTGTAGAAGGCAGAAATGGCGGCTTGCAGCGGCTGGGAGGGGAAGAGAGCGCTGAAGCTCACTGGATCCGGTGGAGGACAGAGCAGGAGGGGTCGCCGGAGCCTAAGTAAGCCCGGGCGAGCTCGTCGGCGGCTGGAGAGGGGTTCCCTGGAGCGTCGTCGATGGGGAAGAAGCGCAGAAGGTACGGGAAGGTTGTCGGGGCTTCCGCCGGGGAAGAGAGGGGCGTCGGGCGGTGCAGGCTTCAGGGGGCTGCTCGCCTGGAGGCGGCGGGGGGCTCTGGAGATGGTTTCGTCGGAGGGGATGGCTACTGGCAGGTGCGACTCGAGGAGCTTCCGTCGGGGAGGAAACAAGAAGGGATAGGGCCGGCGCTTGGAGAACCGATCGAAACAGTAAATGTTTCGTTCAATTCATTTCCAGCTGCCGATAACAGGAGGAATGGGAGGGATTTTAAAGAAGGGTTTAGGGCAAAATGACTATTAGCAGTCCTACTCAAATAATTTTAAACAAGGCAGTTTTTTCAAATGAAAGTGGGGAGAATTTCTGGGCTGGGTCAGCTATAGGCGATGAGACATTTTAACAAAAATAATTAATTGTTACAAGCTTGCCCTAAGCTAATCTATCCCTTAAATACCGGACCTATGCATTTAAGGTCACGTTGGCCGGTCACACCAACGAGCCAAATAGAAAGGCGCGAGCAACATGCGCGATACAAAAATAACATCCAAGCGCTTATAACACGCGCAACACAACTCGACGCTGCATAATAATTCAAAAATGCGCGAAGACATGCGCTACAAAAATAAACGACACAAACAAGAAAATAATAAAAAGAACGCGATGCGGGTTGCACCACCAAGACTGCCTTCTTCCTGACACATGATGGGCACTACGAGTTCCTGACTTCCTGGTCATGCCATTCGGCCTGACCAACGCGCCAGCTACCTTCCAGGCCACGATGAACGATATCTTCCAAGCGGTACTTCACCACCACATTCTTGTTTTCTTTGATGATATTTTGGTGTACAGTTCTTCGTGGCAGGATCATCTCCAGCACGCCCGCCTCACGCTGACCACCGTCCAGCATCACTGCTTCAAGCTTCACTCGAAGAAGTGCTCCTTCGGGGTGACCGAAGTAAGCTACCTCAGACACACCATCTCGGCTCGGGGGGGGGGGGGGGGGAGGTCGTCATGGACGAAGACAAGATTTCAGCAGTTCTTCGTTGGCCGACTCCTTCTTCCTTACACGACGTTCGAGGCTTCCTCAGCCTGACAGGCTATTACCGACGTTTCATCCAGGGTTACGGGGTGTTGGCCCAGCCGCTCATACATCTTCTGAAGAAATCCGAGGATGGGCAGTTCCAGTGGTCGGCATAGGCAGCTGCCGCCTTCTCCGCTCTCCAACAAGCTTTGGTACAGGGGTCGGTGTTGGCTATGCCTGATTTCTCCCATTCATTTCTCGTAGAGTGTGATGCCTCCGACACCGGGGTAGGGGCCGTTCTCATGCAAGGTGGTCGGTCGATTGCCTACTTCAGTCGTGCATTTTCCAGCACGATTCGCAGCCGCTCCGCTTACGAGAACGAGCTCATGGGCCTCGTCATCGCGGTGCAACATTGGCGGCCGTATTTGCTAGGCCGTCCATTCGTGGTCCGTACCGATCACCATAGCCTGCGCTACCTACTTTAGCAGAAGATCGCCACACCAGCTCAGCAGGTATGGGTGGCCAAGCTCCTCGGCTACGACTTCACCATCGAGTTTCGGCTAGGAAGGGCCAACCGGGCTGCAGATGTCCTTTCTCGGCAGGATCAGACCGCAAAACTCACATCTATCTCCCGGACAGAGTGGGAGGATGCGGCGGTCATACAACACGAGGTGGAGGCTGATCCGGTGTTGGCAGATATCCGGACGGCGCTCCTCGCCGACGTTAACGCCCAACCCCTTTATTCGCTCGTCGGGGGCCGATTGTTCTTCAAGGGCTGCTTGGTGCTCGCGCCCACTTCTCCGAGCATTCCTCGTTTACTGCCCGAGTTTCACGCCTCCCCCTCTGGCGGACATGTGGGAGCGTTGCGCACCTACCGCCGGCCGGTGGCCTCACTCTAATGGCCCTACATGTTCCGACAGGTTCAGGCGCTCGTGGCCGCCTGACTGCTTGTCAGAAGGCAAAGTATGAGGCCACCTTTCTAGCTGGCCTCCTTCAACCTTTGCCCATTCCGGACCGAGTGTGGGAGGACATAACTATGGACTTTATTACCCGATTGCCGCGCTCCCAGGGTTTCGACTGCATCTTAGTTGTCGTGGACCGACTGTCGAAGTACAACCACTTCATTCCTCTCCGTCACCCCTACACAGCCGCTTCTGTTGCTGACAGCTTCATCAATGCCTTGGTGCGCCTCCATGGATTTCCCTGATCAATTGTGAGCGACCGGGACCCCCTCTTCTTGAGCACTTTTTGGACTACTCTATTCCGACTCCAGGGTACTCGCCTCCGTATGAGTACCGTGTACCACCCGCAGACGGACGACCAGTCAGAGGTCCTCAACCGCTGCTTGGAGACCTACCTCCGCTGCTTCGTGGGAGAACAACCTCGTAGTTTGGCCAAGTGGCTGTGCTGGGCGGAGTACTCGTACAATACCGCCTACCATCTGGCGGCCGACAACACACCCTTCGAGGTCGTCTACGGTCGACCACCTCCCTCCATCCTATGACATTTACCAGGGGAATGCCAAGTTGAGAGCCTAGCCGCCGCCCTTCAAGACCGCGACACCATCATGGATCATCTGAAGCATCATTTTCGTCGGGCCCAACAGAAGATAACCTCCTTCACGAACAGGAAGCGGCGCGACTTGTCCTTCCAGGTGGGGGACAATGTGTTCGTCAAACTACACCCGTACCGACAACTGTCCGTCGCCCGAGGGCCGTGCCCAAAGTTAGCCCCCCATTTTTTTGGCCCGTTTGAGATCCTTGCTCGCATTGGGGCGGTTGCTTACCGCCTACGCCTACCAGATCAAAGTCGCATACATCCGGTCTTCCATGTGTCCCAGCTTCGCCGAGTGGTTGGTGATCATCCCGCGTCAGCACATATTCCTGCCGATATCAACCTTGCAGGCAAAGCCCCATGCTACCCGACCAAGATACTAGACCGCCGCTGCCCTCGGCCGGGCGACCCGTCATCCGATGAGGTTCTAGGTGCATGGGCAAATCGATCAGACTTCGACGCTACCTGGCTCCCTCGAGAGGATTTTTGCCGTCCGTTCGCAGATTACTGCCTTGAGGACAAGACGAGTTTCCCAGATGGCGGTATTGTTACGAACATACGCGCGGAGGAGCCTGCATGGCTCGTTTACACGAGCAGGAAATCAACGGCCGAATCACCCACTACCTCATGGATCGATGACATGGCGGAGGCCCCTTATTTATTTCCTATTTTAATTCTTTCTTATTTTAAATATTTCCTATTTTAATTGTTGTCTATTTTAATAGTTGCCTATTTTACACCCCTCTTACAGTTATAAAAGGGGGTGTGGTATTGTATTTTGGCATGCTTGGATTAATCAGAAAAATTAAGGTTGCTCCTTATCTTCCTATCTTCTATATTCTCCTCTTCTCTCCCAAACCTTAGCCGCCGGCCCTTCCCTTTGTTGGCCTTCTTCTCACTCCGTAATAGGGGTCCTGCTTCCACTCCCACTCAAGGAGGAGCCAGATATTTTCTTTTGATCGCCGACGCTTCATGTGAAAAAATTGCGCGCGAGCAAAAAAAATCGTTCCCTGACGAAAAATCGCGTTTGAGCGAGAAATCGCGCCGGGGCGAAAAACTCTCCCCTCAGAGAAAAATTTGCGCCCGGGCGAAAAAATCGCGTCCAGGCGAAAAAAACGCTCTCGGGTGAAAAAATCGCGCCCAGGGGAAAAACGCGCGCCCGGGCGAAAAATGCGCGCTCAGGCAAAAAATGGGCGCCCGGGCGAAAAACGCGTGTCCGGGCGAAAAACGCGCGCCCCAGCGAAAAATGCGCGCCCGAGCGGAAAATGCGCGCCCGGGCGAAAAACTCGTGCCCGGGCAAAAAATTGCGCGCCCGGGTGACAAAACATCGCCCGGGCGAAAAACGTGCCCCCGGGCGAAAAACGTACCCCCGGGCGAAAAACGTGCATCCTGGCGAAAAACGCGCGCCGGGGCGAAAAACGCGCGCCGGGGCGAAAAACGCGCGCTAGGGTGGAAAATTTCCGCCCGGGCAAAATTTGGGCGTCCGGGCAAAAAAGGCGCGTTCGGGTGAAAAACTTGCGTACGTGCGAAAAACTCGCGCATGGGTGAAAAATTGTGCGCCCGGGCGAAAAACGCGCGCCAGGGCGAAAAACCCGCGCTAGGGCAGAAAATTTCCGCCCGAGCAAAATTTGGGCGTTCGGTCGAAAAACTCGCGTCCGTGCGAAAAACTCGCGCCCGTGCGAAAAATTGTGCGCCCATGCGAAAAATTGTGCACCCGGGCGCATAAACGCGCGCCCGGGCAAAAAACGCGATAAATCGAGCGTGCGAGACTCGCCCAATTCCGATATGTCTAGCTAGATTTTGTGCATAGGCTAAATCAATTCCATGATATTCAACTCAAATTTTAATTATTAAAGCTACCTAACAAGCGAACAGCGTAATTGGAATTCAACGTCGAATTTCAATTCCAAGTCTCCAATTCCGTACAAACGAACGGGGCCTAAGGGTCCGTTCGTTTGAACGGAATTGGAATTTTATATTGGAATTCGATATTGAGATTCGATATTCAGAATTTGAATTGATCTAATTCCAATTCCATCGTTCGCCTAATAAACAATATTGTTGAATATTGTGGAATTGATCAATTTTTTTGTTTGTTTGTTAAATAAAATTCAATCTAAGAATTAAAAAAATATTACAAAGAAACTAATATTTTTTTACATATATAATAACAAATGCGCGTCATGGCAAAAAATGCGCGCTCGGGCGAAAAACTCGCGCCCGGGCGAAAAATTGGGCGCCCGAGCGAAAAATTGGGCGCCCGAGCGACAAAACGCGCGCCAAGGCGAAAAACGCTCTCCTGAGCGAGAAACGCGCGCCCGGGCAAAAATTGTGCACCCGGGAGAAAAACGCGCGCCCAAGTGAAACTCGCACCCGAGCGAAAAACACGCGCCCAGATGAAAAACTAGCGCCCGAGCGAAATTTGTGCGCACGGTCGAAAAATGCGTGTCCAGACAAAAAACACGTGCTCGCGCGAAAAACGCGCGCTCCGGCGAAAAATGCGCGCCCGGGCGAAAAATGCTCGCCCGGGCGAAAAACGGGCGCCCGGGCGAAAAACGCGAGCGAAAAACCCGCACCCGTGTGAAAAACAGGCGCCCTGATGAAAAACTCGCGCCCGAGCGAAAATTGTGCGCACGGGCGAAAAATACGTGCTCGGGCGAAAAATGCCCGACCGGGCGAAAAACGCGCCCCGGGCGAAAAACCGAGACCGGGCGAAAAACGCGCGCCTGGGGGAAAAACGCGCACCCGGGCGAATAACTCGCGCCCGGGCGACAAAACGCGCCCCCAGGCGAAAAACGCGCTCCCGGGGGAAAACGCTCGGGAGAAAATTTCACGCCCGGACGAAAAATTACGCTCCCGGGCGACAAAACGCACGCCCAGGCGAAAAACGCGCCCTGGCTAAAAACTCAGGCCTAGGAGAAACATTGCGCGCCCGGGCGACAAAATGTGCGCTCGGATGAAAAACGCGCCCCCCGGGCGAAAAAACCCGTGCCCGGGCGAAAAACTCGCGCCCGGGCGATAAAATATGCGCCCGGGCTAAAAACGCGCCCCCGGGCGAAATACGCGCGCCGGGCGAAAAAATGCGCGATAGGGCGAAAAACGCGCGCTAGGGCGAAAACTTCCGCCCGGGCGAAATTTGTGCGTCTGGGCGAAAAACGCACGTCTGGGCGAAAAACTCGCGCCCGAGTGAAAAACGCAATAAATCGAGCGTGTGAGACTCGCCCAATTCCGATATGTCCAGCTAGATTTTGTGCTTAGACTAAAATCAATTCCATGATATTCAACTCAAATTCTAATTATTCAAGCTACCTAACAAGCGAACGGCGTAATTAGAATTCGACGTCGAATTTCAATTCCAAGTCTTCAATTCCGTCAAAACGAACGGGCCCTAAAAGAATCTAGGAAAATTGCAATTTAGCCTTGTTTACAGGTACACCAACATCGTATGAAAAAGTAGCAACAAAACAAGAACGGCGAGATGCAATGGGCGAGGAGATGATGCGCATGACCGAAAAAAAATGCA
Source organism: Dactylorhiza incarnata (assembly GCA_033032865.1). Lineage (NCBI taxonomy): Eukaryota > Viridiplantae > Streptophyta > Magnoliopsida > Asparagales > Orchidaceae > Dactylorhiza > Dactylorhiza incarnata. The sequence goes on along the minus strand of JAWHQI010000181.1, from coordinate 352,056 downwards.
ACCTGGGCCGTCTTTGACAGGCTGAAAAACAAAGAGATCATTGGCTTGAAATGGGTCTACAAGTTGAAAGTAAATGATGAAGGAACTTGATCAAATTCAAGGCACTGAGTTGTAGCCAAATGGTACTCACAAGCCCCAGGCAGGGACTATGACGAAACATGCACAACAGTCACAAGAATGGACATCAAATCCGCCTTCCGAGTCAACAGATTGGTATGAATTCAAGGCTCATTCTTGCTTTTGGCCGCACAAAACTAACTTCCAATTTTTCAGCTTGAGACAAAAGAAAGTATAGGCAAAATCTCCGAAGAGGTACATGTCCATCAGCCTCAAGGTTATGACAAAAAAGAAAAACAGAAAGTATACGCAAAAGCTCTTTACGGCTTAAAACAGACACCTCAAGCATGGAATGCCAACATCGACTCGTACCTTTGCACAGAGTCATTCTCCAAAAGCCCAAATGAAGCATCTCTCTACATAAAGGGGAAAGAAGGAAAAATTCTCATCGTTTGTATATATCAATATATGTCGATGACCTCATCGTCACATGTGACGATCAAGCCCAGATAGAGGAGTTCAAGAAGAAGATGAAAAACCATTACGAAATGATTGATCTTGGGCAGCTTAAATATTTTCTGGGACTACAGGTGAAGAAAAGCCCGGGTCATATCTTTATCTCCCAAGAACGTTATTCTACTAATCTCAAAAAAATTCTATGGACAAATGCAATTCGACTGCCACCCCGATGCCTCTGAGAGAAGCACTCAAAATTATAAGAAGAAGATGTAGAAGAAGAAGAATACAGAAGCTTGGTAGGCTCTCTTATATATCTTACCAACACAAGACCCAACAACGAATACACTGTCGGGATTGTCTCTCATTTTGTCAGCCGACCAAAAACTAGCCACCTACTTGCAGCAAAGCTCATTCTGAGATACATCCAAGGCACCAGAGAATTCAACATCGTGTAACAGAAAGAAGAAAGCAACCATTTTGACAGGAAGAGCACCGGAGGTTACATTTTCTTCGTCCGCAATAAACTCATTTCATTGTCTTCCAGGAAACATAGCACGGTGACCCTCTCATCCACAGAAGTCTAGCACATGGCATTGTGCACTGCCTCCTGTGAAGCTGTCTGACTGAAAATAATTAATAGAGGAGAAGAAATAGAAATAATTCACATTAGCCGCGACAACCAGTTGGCCATCACTCTATCCAAAAATCAAGTATTCCACAATAAAAGCAAACATATAGAACTAAGGTATCATTTTGTGAGAGAGATGGTAGAGAAGGAGATCAAGATTCAATTGTGCCCCACTGAAGAACAACTCGCTGACATTCTAACCAAGCCGCTGGGAAGAATCAAGTTTATGAATTTAAGGGCAGCGCTGAATGTAAGAGACGGCTCGGATCAAGGAGGGGTGTTGGAAAATGATCCTGGCCGTCAAGCAAATTAAAGCCAACATTGGAACATATCAGAAGATCAACATCCCACCGATCGAACCGCCACCTGCAGCACTTAATTAACCATTAGATTAAATGCATCTGTATGTTTTACGTTTGCCTATAAAAGGCATGTATCTGCTCTAATGAATGTAATGACAAATTATGAAATAGAAAAAGCTTAGGGTCCGTTCGTTTGGACGGAATTGGCTTTCTGGAATTGGCATTGGAGATTAGAAATTCAATTCTAGTGTTCGGCGCAACGAAATTTAAGCGGATATTGTCTTTCATGTGAAAACCCATGACCTTTACTATGAACTAAAAAGTCAAATAGTAATTCTTACCTCCGCCCATAGGTTTTCCGCATAATCAAATGTTTACACTAGAGTTTTTCAACCTACGCGCGAGTTTTTCGCCAGAGCGTGCGTTTTCCTGCAGGGTGTTTTTCGTCCGGGCGCATATTCTCGCCTGGGAGCGATTTTTTTGCCCGGGCGTGATTTTTTCGCCCGGGCACGTTTATTTCGCCCGGGCGCGTTTTATTTCGGCCGGGCACGTTTATTTCGGCCTGGTGCGATTTTTTCGCCCGGGCACGATTTTTTCGCCCAGGCGCGATTTTTTTCGCCCGGGCGCGAATTTTTCGCCTAGGGCGCGATTTTTTCGCCTGGGCGCGATTTTATCGCCCGGGCACGATTTTTTCGTCCGGGGCGCAATTTTTTTCGCCCGGGCGTGATTTTTTCGTCCGAGCGCGTTTATTTCGCGCGGGAGCATATTTTCGCCCGGGCGCGATTTTTTTCGCCCGGGCGCGATTTTTTCGCCCGGGCGCGATTTTTTCACCCGGGGGCGATTTTTTTGGCGCGGGCGCGATTTTTTCGCCCGGGCGCGATTTTTTCACCCGGGGGCGATTATTTTGGCGCGGGCGCGATTTTTTTCGCCCGGGCGCGATTTTTTCGCCCGGGCGCGATTTTTTCGCCCAGGCGCGTTTATTTCACCTGGGCGCATATTTTCGCCCGTGCGCGATTTTTTCGCCCGGGCGCGTTTTATTTCTCCTCGGCACGTTTATTTCGGCCGGGCGCGATTTTTTCGCCCGGGCGCGATTTTTTCGTCCAGGGCGTGATTTTTTCGCTCGGGCTCGATTTTTTCGTCCGGGCGCATATTTTCGCCCTGGCGCGATTTTTTCGCCAGGGCGCGATTTTTTCGCCCGGGCGCGTTTTATATCTCCCGGGCACATTTATTTCGGTCGGGCACAATTTTTTTGCCCAGGCGCAATTTTTTCGCCCGGGCGCGATTTTTTCGCATAGGGAGCGATTTTTTCGCCCGGGCACGATTTTTTCGCCCCGGCGCTATTTTTTCGCCGGCCAAGATTTTTTCGCCCTGGCGCGATATTTCAGCCCGGGCGCTTTTTGCCCGGGCGCGCACTTTTCACACGGGCGCGCGCTTTTCGCCTGGGCGCGCGCTTTTCGCCCGTGCACGCGCTTTTAGAAATTTGAATTTTAAAAATTTCAATTCCAGAAAACCAATTCCATCGTGCAGCCGAACAACTTACAGATATCAATTCCAATTCTGTTCACTGAATTCCATCCTGGAACCGAACAGCAGAATTGATTTTATGCACAAAACCAAGTCATGCAGATATTGGTTTTCTGGCCAAAGCTAATTCCAGAAAGCCATTACCTGCGCGCCGAACGGACCCTTAGTGAAGCCCCTTTTGCCGCATCTTCCTCCCACCATGCTTTCTTCTTAATCTTATCTTACGAATGCTAAATTTTCTTCAGGTGGCTCTGGTGAGAATTAGAGCTCCCAACTTTCGGTGAGAAATGAAGCTAAAATGAAAATTTTAGTCTTTTTGGTGGGAAATGAAGGCTTAATTTCTCAGGTGAGATAATCGAAAACATCACTGGAGCAACCAAACGGGGTCAAGATCCCTCTACTGGAAACTGGGAGGTCCTAATACAAGTTGATTTGTAGGCAATCAAAGTCTTTTACTGCGCTTTAAATTGTAATAGGAAAATGGTATGCTAGATTTGAAGAAATTGGGAAGAATGCAAATGCATTTTACTTCAAAATTTCAAACCCATCGTCTGGTTCCCATGTAATTAAAAAAATAAATGAGAATACATGAATTTATTTGATAATTCTATACACAATTGGGTAAAAAAATAACAAGAAAATTTATTAAAGGCCCTCACATATCCCCTCAAAAGTAAATAAAACTTAATTTTTTATTTACCATTTTTATTTCCATTCCTCACTTTCAATTCCTTCAGACAAAACAAAGTCTATACATTTATATGGGAGGTTGAAGTAAGTTAGAAAGAAGGTACTGAGATAGCTTAATTTTTCTCTTTGTGGTGAGCTTCCTCGTCGGAACTTATTTTCTTCGACGCTTTCTTCTTTTGCTCGTATTTGGCGTACGAATACCACAGGCCACCGATCGTGTTGACGATCAATCCGATCACATTGAGACCATGCACTTCGACGCCGCCCAACAAAACAAAACCAAAAGTCTGCAAGACAAAAAAAAAACGCAGTTTATGGGTCAATACCATCTATTAGAGGCTAAGAAGAGAAATTAAACTAGCTGACCGTCGAGCCGACTCCTTTGAGAACTCCGACGATTGTTGTTGTTAGCGCCGAGTTCACAATTGTGCAGAGGAACATTGTGAAATTTAAAAGAATGCCCATGACCAATGAAAGATTAAAGATTAGAAAGAACGTAAAGGTATGTGCCTGCCGCCAACAGAATTAAAACACGTGAAATTAATTTCTGCAATATATATTATTTTTGCACCAAATATACAGATAAATATTTTCTATGCCGCAAGCCCTCGGTTCATGCCAAACAGTAAGAACATGCTTTGGTAAAGAAAGGTGAATGTAAGATTCCATTATGTGGCTGGATATTCTTGGAAATTAACATTGATTTTAAACCCTAAAGGGATGCAGTCTCTTCACAGGTTGATGCATTGCCTTACTCCTGATACGACCATTGTCTCTACTTTCTCATCTACCTTTGCCCATACAAGTACACTAGGTGTCCACTATGCTACTACTCGCCCTTTTTCACATTGGATTATCGACTCATGAGGCACTGATCACATAATTTGATCAACTACAGGTTTTGTGTCTTATTCCCCTCCTTCTAGAAGAGATAAAATGAGCATTTTTGATGACTCTTTCTCTTCCATTGCTGGAAAAGGATTCATCCCTTGTACCTCTCTCACTTTATCTTATGTACGTCATGTTCCAAATTTTACCCGCAATTTACTTTCTGTTAGTCATTTGAGTACGTCTCTCCACACTATGCAAACCTCTACCCTAATCATCTGGCATCGTCATCTTGTCCATGCCTCTGTTGCTATCATGCAACATTTATTTCCTACTACGCGTTTTAAAAATCTTATTTGTGATGTGTGTTGTTGCCAAACATCATTGTATTTCTGTTAATCGTGTATTTTACCCAGTACTACTCTTTTTCATATCATTCACACTGATGTTTGGGGGTCCGGGGACCCAATCCCATTGCCTCAATTTTTGGATGTCATTGGTTTATTACTTTTATTGACTATTTTTCTCGCACTACTTGAGTATATTTGATGAAAAATAAGAGTAAAGTGCTTTCTATTTTTCAGAAATTTCATAACGTGGTTTCTACCTAATTCTCCACTACTATCAAAATTTTACGAAGTGATAATGGTCGAGAGTATATCAACTCTCCCTTTGAACACTACCTTGTTAATCATGGAATTATCCATCAAACTTCATGTGTTCACTTTCCTTCTTGGAATAGGGTAGCTGTGCGAAAAAACCATCACCTCTTAGAAGTTGCTCATTGTTTACCATTCACTATGAACCTTGCTAAATTTTATTGGGGTGATGTCGTTCTCACGACTGCCTATCTCATCAACCTCATGCCCTCTCGAGCCTTGGGGCACCTATATATATCAATAATAATAATAATAATAATAATAATAATACAGCAGCTGATTCTCACAAGAATGACGCATGGATATATGGATTTGCAGTAGAATTAGCAAAACTGGTAATTTTATAAACTTTATATGATTTTATTATTAGAGATAATTTTTATTTGATATTTATTTAACCAGCAATTGTGTACCGGGAGGTAATCCATTTGCCTACTTTAGTAAACCTAATGTCCCTGGGGGACGACATTATTAGTATATCTAAGAGAGTATAAATATTTGGCTTCAAAATGTAGTTTTTTCATTTTTACCTCTCTTTATTTCAGCTATTTACAAAGGATATTAAAATAAAACATTGTTATAAGCACATCAACTTTGATTATGCGCAGACTAAGGCTCCGTTTGGCGCAGTGGTGGCGGTCACGAACACGGTGGTTATGAACTGTCATTCGTGAACGCCCTACCTCACCTAAGTATCTTCATCCACTTTTATGTTCAAAACTAGTTAAACCATCGTCTTGCCAAACATGCATTTTATAACGGTGGCGTTTTTGTCCACGCTCACCGCACCAAAAATATTGGAACCGAGAATCGGCCCAACGAGGAGTTCACACCCCAAAGAGGAGGCTGCTTGCACTTACTTAACCCGTGAAGAACTTGATCGAAAACTCAAAGCTAAGCACTGACCCTTGGCTGCAGCGCTGAGGTCCCACCATACACCGGAAAAATCTTTTGAGCGCTTCCCCTCCCAAGCCAAAGATGAAGTTGGGCACCTTCGAAAACCTTGGACACTAAAAAGAATTGTCCAGAGGAGGAAGAAACACCAGAAATTGCATCCTCTCCAAAGGTGCCCTTCATAGTCTATTTATAGTTTTCTCAACTAGGTCTGCTAATAACGTAAATCCGTCCTTTGGTTTTGCTATGTGCACCCCAAAATGGTCTGCCAACAACCAAACTCCGCTGTTCTGATGGGCTATTGACAGACAAACTTGAATAAATGTGAATTAAATACTGCCCCAAAGATCCCGGGGCCTGGCGAAGTCGGTACTCACCTCATCCCTGGCGACCTACCCAGGCGAGTGCAAGAGTGCTCCTGAGTCGCTCAACGCGGTGCGGCGAGCCCCGCTCGCCTCGCCGTTGCTAAGCGCACCCCGAAGTGGCGAGCACACAGTAGTCTCGCCCTCACATCCCGCTCCTTGCAAAGAGGTGAGCCTTGCTCGCCACGCCCTCGCGACCCGCTCGTTGCGAGGCGGCGATCCCTCGCTCGCTTCACCCATGCCCGAATCTCAACTTGCCCTTCGACGAACACGGGGTTGTACAAAACCCCTCTTATCACTTTAGGCGTAACCCCAACTACTCCAGCAAAAAATATTTGGTTGTGTGTGCTTTGCTCACATACATTCTCTGGACCGGTCTAAACTTGGCTCATGTGCTCTCAATAGTGTGTTCTTTGGTTACTCTCCTACTTAGAAAGTGTATAAATGCTATTACCCTCCTACCAAGAGGATCTTTCAGCGCAGATATTACCTTCTGTGAATTCGAGCCTTATTATGTGACCTCACTTCAGGAGGAGTCTACACCTACAGAAGAAGTGAGCTCTCCTACTATATCATTACTGATTCCTCCACCATTCTCCATTCCTCCACATACTCAGACTCATGACGAGACTCCCAATCTGGGGGAGCTTCCTTGTAAAGAACAGGAATTACAAATGTACATTAGACCGTGTAAAGGTCCTAACACACATGCTAACCCCATGGTTACTATGCGAGTGCCAAATTTGTCAGCAGATTCCTCTGAACCTCTCATTGCCCTCAGTAAAGATATTAAATCTTGCACTCAACACTCATTGTCTCATTATGTTTCCTATGTCACTCTACCTCCTTCATATAGAGTCTTTATATCTTCTCTTGCAACTATTTCCATTCCATCCTCGTGGCAGGAGGCACTTGGGCATAAAAAGTGGAAATAGACAATGATTGAGGAAATGTCTGCTTTGGAAAAAAATCATACGTGGGATTTAACACACCTCCCATACGAAAAGAAGGCGCTGGTTGTAAGTGGGTGTTCGCCGTGAAGCAGAACTCTGAAGGCTTGGTGGAACGTTTCAAAGCGATACTCATGGCAAGGGGATATACTCAAACCCTGAGGATCGATTATCAGAAAACTTTTGTCCTTGTAGTAAAAATGAACTCTATAAGATTCTTGCTATATTGAGCTACGTGCAAGGTCTTCTGAGATCTTACCCAATTGGATATGAAGAATGCATTCCATCATAGAAACTTAGAAGAATAGGTATATATATGCCTCTCCCTCCTGATTTTCCTCCTCACGGTTCTGAAGGGAAAGTGTGCAAACTTAACAAAGCTCTCTACGGTCTAAATAATCTCTGAGGGCTTGATTTGGTTATTTTCACAAAGTTATGATCTCCCTTGGATACAGACAAAGTCATGCCAACCATATTTTGTTTATCAAACAGAGGGACATCATGTTAACAACTCACATTGCTAATGTTGATGACATCGTCATGGTATGTGATGATGTTGAAGAAGTGTAAGTTTTAAAGGGGAATCTGGTGAAGGAGTTTGAAGTAAAAATTCTAGAAAAATTTAAGTATTTTCTGCGGATTGAAGTTGCTAGATCTAAACGTGGTATTTTCATCTCCCAAAGAAAAAACATCCTTGATTTACTGGAACAATCAGGTATGAATGGGTGTAGACCCGTTGATACTTCTATGGAGGCAACCCACAATCTTGGAAGGGATGATGAGTGTTAACAAAAATCAAGATGAGGAAGTGCAGGAAAAAATGTTGCAACCTTTTTTTAAAATAGGTTGTGACTTATTTTGTGCTATTTTTCTAAAGGGAAAAAAATGAAAAAAACTGGCAGTTTTCTATTTAAAGCAGCAGACTGTTTCCTTTTTTGAAAGAGTGTTTTCTCTCTCCATAATAATTGCAGTCCAAATTAAAAAAAAAAAAAGTGGCGTAAAGGCTTTCTACTTCTACCCTGCTTTTGAAAATGGCGTGAGAGTTTTTTCTTCCCTGGTTTGAAAAAAAGAGTGCAGGCCATATAGAACCACGTGAAGAGTTTGTTTCTTTCCAGTTCTGTGAAAGTGCACAAGCAACAGTTTTTTTGGAAGTGCTGCAATCGTTTTTTTTTTGAAGAAAAAATCTGGTTCGTAAAAGTTGTCCGTGAAGAACGAAGCATGTCTCGCTATGGTGAATCACGATGCGTGATTATTTCTCTCTCAGTTTTTGTTGTTGTTTCTCTCCGGTTGTGAGCAAACTTTAAACCTTGCTTTTAAATTTGATTTGCGTGAAGTTTATCCGGGTTGAGTTTATCATTGTTGGATTTCATTGCGATTGAGAACGAATTTTGTGCAAGTGGTGAAGTGTTCTTGGGCACATAATTTTTTACATGGTATCAGAGCCACGAAAGTTTTAGCGGGGCTAAGTTCTTTCGTATTGCAAATATCGGGTTTTCTCATCAATGGAAGGCAGTGGTAGTTCCCGAGGTTTGGGGATCGATATGCTCACGCACACAAATTTCAAGAAGTGAAAGTCATGCTTGGAGAGTTACTTGTTGGGAGAAGATTTATGGGACGTTGGTGGAGATGCACAGACAGAGGTAGTGGCGACCGCGATGAATGCTCGAAAGTCAGGGCCTGGAAGAAGATGAACGTGAAAGCAGAGTTCACTCTGAAAAGAGATATCTCACCGGACTTGTTTGATCACATCATGGGGTGCAAATCGGCGTCGGAGATTTGGGAGGCCCTTGATGGTCTGTTCAACAAGAAGAATGTGGCAAAACTGCAGTTTCTGGAAAACGAGTTGACGAAAGCAAATCAGGGAGAGCTTTCCATCTCGGTTTATTTCCTAAAGATGAAGAATATGTGTGCAGAGATTACCGCATTGGATCCGGAAGAGCCAATTTCTGAGGCGAAGTTGAAGAGACACATTATCAGTGAGTTGCGGAAGGAGTATTTATATTTTGTCACAGCAATACAAGGATGGGCTACTCAACCGTCTCTGATGGAGTTGGAGAATCTCTTGGCGTCTCAGGAGAGTTTGTCTAGACAGATGGTGGGGGTGTCTATCTCTAGTGAAGGAAGCGATGTTTTGTACACCGGGAAGAAGAAACACTGGGATAAGAAGAAGAAGAAGCAGAATGACGGAGAAGGTTCTTCTACCTCATTTAGGGAGGGTGATGCTCGTTTTCCCCCAGGAATGATGGAGGAAAAAAGAATGTCAGGTGCTTCAGATGCAACAAGGTTGGACACTACAAGCGTGATTGTAGAGTCAACCTCACGTCGGGTCATGCAGCAGAGAAGGAGGAAGGTACAAAGGAAGACGAAGGTTGAGGGAGGTGTTGCCTTGCGGAGAAAGTCTCCAATGTGGACGCCTTGGCCTCGGTGAACTTCGAAGACGATTGGATCATCGATTCCGGATGTGGACATCACCTTACTGGTGACGGGTCCAAGTTCTCATCTCTGCGGAAATATGACGGATGTGATGTTATCGTGACGGCGGATAACACAGTTCATCCGGTGGAGCAAGAGAGGACTGTGACAGTTGGCAGTGATATGAGTGCACTCACGCTGAAGAGTGTGTATCATGTGCCGGGTATGAAGAAAAACCTGTTTTCAGTGACGAATGCAGTTGATGCTGGGTACTACGTGTTATTTGAGCCGAGGAGGTGAAGTTCCTACGGAACTTTGATTCGGTGAAGGCGGAGGTGACTCACACTGGAAGGCGCGTTCGTGATCTGTATGTTCACTCCACAACATCTTATGTGGACAAGATGAAGGTCAACGATAGTGCTGTGATTTGGCATGAAAGGTTGAGTCATGTCGGCATGGAGAAGCTGAGAGCGATGGTGGCGAAGAGTCTTGTTGGAGACTTACCTCGCTTGTCTTCTTTTGGTGATGGACATGTATGTGAGGGATGTCAGTTTGGAAAGACACATCGTCTTCCATTTGACACGTCTCTCTCGAGGTGCACGAGATCACTGGAGTGCATTCATAGCGATGTGATGTGGCCGACTGCTACCCCAAGTTTTTCAGGAGCTAGGTACATGTTGTTCGTGGATGACTTCTCACGCTACACGTGAGTGTATTTTTTGAAGGAGAAGTCAGATGTGTTTGACAAGTTCCTGGAGTTCAAGGAGTGAGTTGAAGGAGTGTTGAATCTGCGGATCAAAAAGTTGAGGACAGACAATGGAGGGGAATGTACTTCCACAGAGTTCTCTTATTTCTGCAGGAAGAATGGGATCAGGAGAGAGTTATCCTTGTGCTTATACCCGCAGCAGAATGGAGTTGCCGAGAGGAAGATCCGACATATTTCTGAGACTTGCAGGTGTTGGTTGCATGCTAAGAGTATTCCTAAGGCCTTATGAGCGGAGGGAATGATGTGTGCGACTTATGTGATCAATAGGTTGCCATTGAGCCCAAACAACCAAAAGTCTCCATATGAACTCGTGTTAGGAGAGGTACCGAGCGTGAAGCATTTGAGAGTGTTTGGAGCAGTTTGCTACGTTCATGTTCCAGATGCACGGAGGATAAAGCTTGATGTCAAAACTATGAAGTGTGTCTTCATAGGCTATGATGAGCGCAAGAAGGGTTGGAAGTGTATGGACCCACATACTCGAAGGTTCATCGTTTCTCGTGATGTTGTGTTTGACGAGTTGACGTCTTATGGTGGAGGTCCTAGCACAGTATTGGAAGAGAACGTGGGAGTAGCAAGCCATGAAGAAGAAACTGATGAAAGATCAGTTGAATTACCTATGTCTCCAGGAGCTCCATGCTCTTTGGGTTCGACGTCGGTAGAGACGGAGTCACGAAGAAGGGGGAGCAGTGCTTCAAGACATGGTGACGGGGGAGCATGTGCGGAGGCAAGTGTCGGAGAGTTGGAGAGCGGTTCTTCTCTTAAAAGATCGAAGAGGACCATTGTGCCACCGGCTCGCTATAAGGAAGGTAATATGGTAACCATGGTTTCATGTTACTTGCAGGTCCACTTGATGAGCAGGAGCCGTCATGCTATGACGAAGCCGCAGGCGTGAAGAAGTGGGAAAATGTCATGGATGAGGAGATAAGTGCCCTCAAAAAGAACGAGACTTGGGATCTTGTACCCAAGGTGGATGGTGTTACTCCAGTCACATGCAAGTGAGTTTACAAAATCAAGAAGAAAGTAGATGGCAGTGTGGAGCGGTACAAGGCTCGTCTTGTAGCTGGAGATTTCTCACAGCAGTGCGGGGAGGACTACGATGAGACGTTTAGTCCCGTGGCGAAAATGACTTCAGTACGGATGGTGATTGCATTGGAGGCTTGCCAAGGTTGGAGGTTGTGGCAGCTCGACGTGAAGAACGCTTTTCTTTATGGCGACCGCCGGGGTATGTATCTGAATCTCATCCTGATTATGTTTGCAAATTGAAGAAAACATTGTATGGCTTGAAGCTTCGTCGAGATGAAGGTAGGGTCCTCTCGGATCCTAAGCTTTTCCGGGCTCTGGTGGGAAGTTTGATATATTTGATGATTACAAGGTCGGATATCTCATACACGGTGGCCGAGTAAGTCGTTATATGCAGGAACCGAGGAAGCCTCACCTATAGGCGGCGAAGGGAATTCTAAAATATGTTCGAGCGACCTTGGACATGGGGTTGTTGTTATGAACGGGACATATTCTTCAATCTACACAGATTCACAGATGCTGATTATGGTGGAGATTCCGATGATCGGAGGTCGACGTCGGGGTATGTCTTCATGTGTGGTTCAACATCAGTGGCGTAGTGTAGTAAGAAGCAAGACGGTGTCCATTTCCACTACCGAAGCAGAGTATAAAGCATCATCGTTGGCGGCTCAGGAGTGTATATGGCTTCGTAGACTAGTGGAGAATGTGTTTTTGAAAATTGGAAAGGCTACAGTGCTTCGCGACGACAACGAGAGTGCTTTGAAGCTCGTGTCGAATCCGGCGTTTCATGCTCGGACGAAACACATAGAAATTGAGCACCATTTCATTCGGGAGAAAGTGCTTGACGGTGCTATCGTGGTGAACTTTGTTCGTAGCCATGATAATGTGGCGGATATTTTCACTAAGCCTTTACCAAAAGGATCATTCGAGCGTCTTTGTGGTTTGCTCAGGAAAAAATGTTGCAACCTTTTTTTAAAATCGGTTGTGACTTATTTTGTGTTGTTTTTCTAAAGGGAAAAACGAAAAAAAAAACTGGCAGTTTTCTATTTAAAGCAGCGGGCAGTTTCCTTTTTTGAAAGGGTGCTTTCTCTCTCCATAATAACTGCAGTCCAAATTGAAAAAAAAAAGTGGTGTAAAGGCTTTCTACTTCTTCCCTGTTTTTGAAAATGGCGTGAGAGTTTTTTCTTCCCTGGTTTGAAAAAAAAAGTGCAGGCCATATAGAACCACGTGAAGAGTTTGTTTCTTTCCAGTTCTGTGAAAGTGCACAGGTAACAGTTTTTGGAAGTGCAACCATCGTTTTTTTTAAGAAAAAATCTGGTTCGTGAAAGTTGTTCGTGAAGAACGAAGCACGTCTCACTATGGTGAATCACGACGCGTGATTATTTCTCTCTCAGTTTTTGTTGTTGTTTCTCTCCGGTTGTAAGCAAACTTTAAACCTTGCTTTTAAATTTGATTTGCGTGGAGTTTATCACGGTTGGGTTTATCATTGTTGGATTTCATTGCGATTGAGAACAGATTTTGTGCAAGTGGTGAGTGTTCTTGGGACATAATTTTTTACAATGGGGACCCAATTTAAGACATTACTGGTTACCAATGTCTTGCGGGGTGGTTAATCTACCTATCTCATACACGTCCGAACATAGTTTATGCAGTAGTTGTTAGCCAGCATATGTATTTCCCTAAGATAAGACATCTTGATGTTGCTCATAGAATCTTGAGGTAATCAAAGACCTCATCGAGAAGAGGCATCATCTTCACTCCCAAGTACTGAGATGAAAATTGAAATTTATATTGATGTGAATTGGGTTGGATCTGTTGAAGACAGACAATCTACATATGTGTATTGCTCTTTCGTTGGTGGGTACCTGGTTACCTGGAGAAGCAAAAAACAGCCCGTTGTCTTAAGGTTTAGTGCTGAAGTTGAATTTAGAGCTATGACACATGACATATGTGAGAGATTGTGGTTGCGTTCCCTTATGTGTGATCTGGGACTGAGCGAGGATAGTCCCATTCGGTTATTGTGAGAACAAAGATACAATCAGTATTGCCCACAATCCCGCTCAACACGATCGCATCAAACATATTGAGGTGGACACACTTCATTAAAGAGAATATTGAGAAAAAAAATTATTTGTACTCCATTTGTTCCTTCGGAGGGACAATTAACTGATATTCTTACTTGGAGTCTACGAGTGAATGTTTTTTGTGGTTTTATTGACAAGTTAGGTATGAGAAATATAACATGCCCAACTTGAGAGAGAGTGTTAAAACTTAAAAGTAGTGTTGATTAACGTTAATTAATATCTTTGTATTACTTGTATCATTCCTCTTTATATAAGAGGATTCCTCACATTATGAAAATTTAAGAGCAATTATAAGTGCAAACCAACCTTGGCTATGTGCAAACCACGGTTATGTGCAAACCCAAAAATTTAAGTGCAGACCTACTTTTAGGTGCAGACCGTGCCACCTCTGCCCCGACGATGATGATTGCCACAGGGTCGGAGACTTTTCCGGCGGTCTCCTTCATTCCATCCAAAATGGAGGCGCGGCCGAACGAACTTCATCCTTAAAATCTTTAGGTCCTCTTGGCTTATATTTCAAATTTCTCCTGTTTGGTTGTCTCTTTATTCCTCCTCTCTCTATCTTATAAAGAAACAATTTTACAGTCAAGAGGTGGGTGAGAAGGATGCCAGAGTTCTTCTCTCTGCTATAGGTTTAATCCCATGGTTTTAGATTCCATTTTTATTGAGATGGAACTGTGAAGAGCTATCTGTGTTCTTATTTTCTCTGTTTGACTGGTTGATGTCTCTCTCACAGACGGGAGAAGTTTACTACATAAATTGGAAAGACGGCACGCGAACAAGCGTTGACCCTCGTCTCACAACCACTCTGTGTCGGACGAACTACTGCGACACCGAGGACAGCAACAGCTCCACCGACGAAGGCACCAACTTTGAGAATTTCTGAAGCGTCAAAACCAGCTCTTCGTCAGGCATCGCCTCCCCTTCCAGCTCCGAATCTCAGAGAGCTGACCCCGGCACGGGTGAACAAGTCCTTGTCGCCGGCGGCTGCACGTCATGCTTCATGTACTTCATGGTATCAAAGTGCGTGGAGGCTAGGTTACTTTTGATTTTGGCTGCACCTAAAGATTTTAGGGATATAAGAAAATACGTTTTGATTTTTTTTTTTGTGATTTGCACATAGCGAATTTTGGTTTGCACATAAGCGCTCAATTTTAATTGAGATTTTATTTCTTTCTTCAGTCCTTTGCACCCAGTTTTACACTCATGGTTACTCACTCCCAGGAAGGAGTTATGGGTGAAGAACTTCCAGCTTGCCATTTCTTAAGCTACAATGATTGAAAATACCTAACGAGCCCTTATAATGAAAAGTCAGATATGTCATTTGCACCCAGTTTTGATGTCACTGGTTTTACTCACTTCCACGAAGAAGCAATGAGTAAAAAAACCTTGCAGTTTGCTATTTCTTAAGCTGCAACTTTCAACAGTACCGTTGGAACCCTTACAGGGGAAAAGTTTTGAAGAATAAAAAGTAAGATTGGTTCATTTCCACCATGCTTTATTCCCACGTTGGCTCACACTCCCATAATACATAAATCAGAGCATTGATCAACGATAGTTGTGAGTAAACTTCAACCCCTTGATGTGAAGAATAATTAATAAAGACCTTCGAACTTTGAAGGATGATTATCTTTGGACAAGAAAGTGCCAAAGTTATGGTTGTGGCGTCGGAGAGGTACACCGATTCTCGCATGACATGTACTGGAAGCATGACAGTCTCCATTCATCAAAGTTGAATGCTTTCAAGTTGGGGAGAATAGATGAGATCAGCCGCGCCGTTTGTGCGTGCTTTTTAAAACTGGATCAAGGTTGATTTACACTATCATGGACTTTAAGCTCGTCATTTGGACGATTAGAGCTCGCCAATGCAATCAACTTAGTTTTTAATTTTTAATTTTTTTTGCATTTTTGGAGATGTATTTTGAGATTAGTTCAAATAATCCGACCGAACAATCTGGCTCATCAGAAGCATTTAACCTGATTCTCCTCTATATAAATATTACCGGCTATGTTAAGCAAAGGCATCGAGGGATTGTGGAAATGAAAGCTGAAGTTTTTGCATCCCCTTGTCGTCGCTGCATCGCCTCCATATCCCCTTCTTGTAGGCAGCACCAGTCTCCCCGCAACCATATTCCATTGTCGAATTCCCTTCCTCTCCTGTGTCTTCCCGCTACTGCACCGATCCGAACAACCCTCCCTTGGTCGACATAAGCTCTACTTCCCCGCCGCTTGAATCCCTAGTGCAACCCAACGCATCTCCACCCACACCTCCAGATCTCTCCAACCAGGCGTTGCCCATCCTGCACCCCTTTATCTTCCCCCCACCAGCTCTCCACTGCCTTTCCTTTTCCTTCAGTCAAGCTCCCGACAAGTTTGTAACCCAATCTCCTTTGTCTAGTGCCCGGCCAATCCGCAACCCCTTCCATTGTGCCACCATCCCTTCCCCGCTATCCTGTTCCCCACCATCGGCCTCCTCTCACCCTGCATCCTAACTCCTCTTCGCAATGTAACCTGAATCCCCAAAATACCTAATCCCCAAACCCACAAAGCCCTAAAATTCCTAAACCAAATCCCCCCCCCCCCACCCCCCGCACACCACACGCTTGCACATGCACGTCCCACTACAACCCAAATCCATTCACTATGCTCGTTCAACATCCACTATTCCACCCTAATCATTTGGTGAATTTTTATCTTAGTTTCAAATTTATTTACATCGTATGGGTGTTTATTTTATTTTTAGTTAAATCCAACTTTACTTATTTGCATTATTTACTTCCAGTAGATTTGTATAATTTAATAGCTCTACATAATTTATGTGTGCTCTCACTAGTATGTAGTTGCTCTATGTAACCTAATTTGAGTTATTTGTAATCGATCGTGGTGGCGTGCAGGGAATTAATGTTAGGTTGGTCGGCAATTTATTCACATTTGTTATATACTTGCATGCATTCATATAGAATTGAAGTCATTGCGAGTCTCCTATAGATTTGTCTTGCGTCATAAATATTATGATTTGTTCTAAAGAGCAGGGAATTAACTCTGCATTTAGCTGCATGGAAGGTTTTGCATTCATATGCTCACTAAGCTTATCTTCTTGACCAAATATTAGTTGTTTATTAAGTCCCCTTATTGAAACCAATGTAGTCAATACACCACTTTTAAGTAAATTCAAGATAAGCTTAAAGAAACTAGATAAATAAATGATGGCAATTGCTCATTTGCTTTTGATTTAGAAGTTACCATAGACAAGGATAAACTTTTCAAAGGAGGTGGTATGGATTTACTGGGTTACACACTAAAGTATGTTGAAGAAATTACAGATATGCTAGGAAAACTGCATCTAAACAGAAGCTTCTTTATACGTCAGAACTTAGACTTAAAAATACAGCTCAAGAATGAGGGCATGCCGCTATAATAGAATAAGTTCTGAATAGTAGACTACTAAAATTAATACATAAAGTAGAGAGCAGAAGGAAGATGGTTACGGCTAAAACCTTTTCAAGCAGTAAAGACATAGATTGAGGGAATTCTGCAGTGGCTGTAATTAGGAAAAGAAGGCAGGGAAGCGATAGAATTGCATTATAGAACATTATCTCAACTGATGATAGCCCGTCCTCTGCGCTAGACTTCTCCACAAGCAGCAGATACATGGTCTAAATAAGTAACTATTTGTCATTTTTATATAGAAAAGGGCTAGAAGGTTGTGATCAAGTATTTAAATAGGTTCTAACAAAATAGAAGCACGGGCAATGCACATAACCTGGAAGAAAACAGAAGTGAGAGCCATAATATAACCAAATAGATCAAAAGAAAAATCTCCCAATGCAGCAACCATGACGCCCAAAGCGGTGACAAGAACTGAAAGAGATACCTGCAAAATGCTTAAATGCTTAAAATTATAAAAAGCATTGCAGTTCGTGTATGTCAAACAGTATCAGTTTAAATAGTAATAAGATAGCAAATTAATTAACAAATCTCTCTCTCTCTCTCTCTATCTTCCTATCTCTCTCTTCTCCCAGGTCCGATGGCCCGACTAGGCCATAGCCGAGCCCACCTTCCAGGACCAATGAGAACGCCGCCCCCCTCCCAGCCGGGCTTCTCCCATGCTCCTCCCTTTCTCCTTCCACTCTCTTGTCGCCATATGTTCTCGAGGTTCGAAGAAGGGGAACTCCAACCTCCCCCACGACTTCACGCTTGCGAGGCTGCATACGAGATCCCAAACGGCATCCCATAGCAAATGTGAAGTATAGAAGAACTATGTATAAGCCCAATGTAAATGCTCACTTTTATGGCCCATTAGGAGATCTCTCTCATGTATAGATTAGTCTCACATCTTAGTTTGGAGTTATGATCTCACTCCTCCCTCCTATATATATGTGTACAAATACTTGTATTTTTAAGTTAATGAATAATAAATTATTTGTGCTTCGTATTCCATTCTTCTACATGAAGTAAAAGATTCGGCTCATTATCAATCACGGTTAAAGTAGATGGAGCGAAATAAACACAACTCTAGATTGTTTTGTGTAGACTGAAAATTTCTGTACAAAATAGAGCCCGGTACATAAATGGAGTTGGTGCAAGGTGGGAGGCCATTATCTTGAGCGCACATAGGAGGTTCCTCAAGTAGAAAAGTAAAATATATGTTCATGTTCTTCCTTCTTAGGAACCATTGGGGTTACCTTCCAAATGACACTTTGAAGAAGAGTGAATGCATTCAGCTCACTCATTGAAGAACAATGAAGCACCATAAAAAAGAAAGTTAGGTCAACCATGAGTAAACAATACACCAGGTATCTGATTGGAAAAATAATTGTCGGAAAGATTTTATTTTATTTTTATTCATTCCATAGCATAAATGGGGCACTGAAAAAAGAAACTGGACACACACACACACAAGTGACAGTGCACAGGGCCCCCCATGCGGTCGTGACAGTACCCCGGCCACGACAGTACCTCCGCCAGTTGTGAACGGACACTACCTGTCCGTGGGTTCAATGAAATTCGGTAGATATCACTGTGGTGGTCCTCCACCATTACACCACTAAAGTTTTTCCTTATATATATAGATAGATAGAGAGAGAGAGAGAGAGAGGAAAGAGAAGCTAGATACACCATTTTCTAACAGTTTTACTCAGAGACCTGCCACAACAAATTGGAAAATTTTAGACCA
Source organism: Dactylorhiza incarnata (assembly GCA_033032865.1). Taxonomy (NCBI): domain Eukaryota; kingdom Viridiplantae; phylum Streptophyta; class Magnoliopsida; order Asparagales; family Orchidaceae; genus Dactylorhiza; species Dactylorhiza incarnata. Next base: position 333,245 of record JAWHQI010000181.1, on the reverse strand, counting down.
TTCTAAAGATTCTCCATTGTCATCATTATTAGCATTAGAAAAACTATTTTAGGTTAACTTCATGAATACCCTGCTTAAAGATGGATCAAAAATAGTTGGGATATAATTAAAGGTATGACGGTTGATGGGATTCCCCAATCATGGGTTCGGTCAAAACAGAGATTTTTTGCCGCGGGCTCAACCGTCTCGCTGATACAATTCCAACGGGCCCATTCTCGCACAATTCCGAGTCCGTTTGGTCTCCCAAACGGACGCTGGAACGCACCATGGAGTGCGAATAATAAAATCCACATCATGGGATGCGAATATTAAAATCCCTCATCATAGGTGTGCGAATAGTAAAATCCCCCACCATGTGATGCGAATAGTAAAATTCCCATTATGGAGGGTGCGAATAGTAAAATCCCCCATCATGGGGGTGCGCATGGTAAAATCCTCCATCACGGGGGTGCACATAGTAAAGTCCCCCAACATGGGGTGTGAATAGTAAAATCTCCATCATGGGGATGCGAATCGTAAAATCCCCCATCATGGGTGTGCGAATAGTAAAATCCCACACATGGGGTGCGAATAATAAAATCCCCATCATGGGGTGCGAATAGTAAAATCTTCATCATGGGGTGCGAATAGTAAAATCCCCGCCATGGGGTGCGCATAATAAAATTCCCCATCATGGGGTGCGCATAGTAAAATCCACCATTGGTGTGCGGATAGCCACATCCCCTAGCGACATAATTACCAAAACGCCCCTCATAAGCTATAAAAGGGACCAAGAGCCCTCATTTGAAAGGACCTTGACTTCTACGCCTAAGAGAGCTCTGGAGTCGTCCTTCAAAGATCTCTCTGAGTTCACCTTCGTCACTTGAAGATCCCTTCGAAGATCTCCTTCGGCGCTCGAAGATCTCCTTCGGAGCTTGAAGATCCCTTCGAAGAACTCCTTCGGCGTTCGAAGATCTTCTTCGGCGTTCGAAGATTTCCTTCGGAGCTTTGAAGATCTCTTCGAAGATCTTCTTCGGAGCTTGAAGATCCGCTCAAAGATCTCATTCGGAGCTTGAAGATCCGCTCGAAAATCTCCTTCGGCGCTCGAAGATCTCCTTCGGCATTCAAAGATCTCCTTCGGAGCTTGAAGATCCCTTCGGCGTTTGAAGATCTCCTTCGGAGTTCGAAGATCCCTTGAAAATTGCTCGAAGACCTCCTTCATAGTTCGAAGATCCTTTGAAATTTGCTCGAAGATCTCCTTCGGCCTTTGAAGATTCCTTCGGAGCCTCGAAGATCTCCTTCGCTCCTCGAAGGTCCCCTCGAGACAACTCGAAGACCTCACCCAACTCCGTCCGAGCCCAGAGCCCCGTTGCCGCATTCATCATTCCAGATTGCTTCCGGGTACGCTCATCACCACTCCACTCCAAGCGACCTCCGCGGTCCAGAAGAATCATTGTAAGGAGCGGTGACCTGTCACTCTCGAGAGATAACTTTTGGCGCCTAACTTTTGTAACCCTCCAGAGAATAGTGCATCTTGGTCGGCACCGATCCGGCCCCGTGTTTTCTCACTCTTTCCGGGTTTTCTACGTTAAAAATTTCATTGTCAGCTGTTAGTCTTCTCTGTGACTGTTTGTACGCTCGGCTCACTCTCGAGCTGAGACGGTTCAATTCGACCGGTCTATAAGAGCGTCGAGCAAACCGTAGTACATCAGTGATACTCTAGGCTGAATTTTCAAAATAGTACAGCAGTAATACTAAAACAAATCATAAGAAGAAAAACCTACCTGCATTGGTGGCCTTCCCTTTCCTGAAAAAAATCCAGCCACTAGGACAGCAAGAGGAGTGAGTCTCTTCAACGCAATGTACATAGGAATATTTACCCCCTTCAGACTTGCCAATGCAAATGCAACATTGGCATTGTAAAACAAAGAGAGTGGGAGGAGTTTCTTTGCAGTAGCTAGATTCAAACTTGATGATCTTGTATACCCCATGATTCGTCCAAAATGTATTAGAAGTGCAGTTGCTAATTGCTGCAGAGAATGTGTTTGCAAAAGCTACTTATCAGTATTTAACATGAAAGCTATAACAATAAGTATGTGACATACTTATACCTGCAACATAAGAAGGGTCATTGAGTAGGAATACGTCATGAGGACTGCCTTATTGATGAAAACCATGGCCATGGAAGCCAAACCATAGGAAACTGCGGCCAGTAAACTGCAGTGGAGGGAAAACAGAATAAACAATAGTGTGTTTGATTTAATGCAATTCCAAAGTTTTCAATCCTGCAAGATCTATTAAGATAGCATGAGGATGCATATAACTACCGTCCGGAATAAGACTATGTTGATGCATGAAAGCACAATTTAGTCATACGCCAGATATGTGAAGTAAATGTTAGTGTAAGAATATGTTAAAGCAAGCAAGAACGTGGATTTAGTCCACGTCCAAGAATGTGAAATATATATTAGTGTAGAAATATCATGTGGTTGAACATCACACATAAGCTTACACTTTTGTGTTGAATATGCGATTGATAATTGGTATACCTCGCCAACTTCAGTTCCCCTTGCTTGCCTCTCTCTAACAACTGGTATTAGAGCCAATCTAGATCTACATAGAAACTTTGATTTTGTGGATTTAACATGGTATCAGAGCGAGGTTAAATCCCGACTCACTCACTTAGACTAGCATCCCACTCCGCCTTGCACGTGTAGTCTCCTATCCCACTTCACCTCAAACCACGCTTTAGGGATCTACTTGAGCCCATATATTGTCTTCTTCAACTTGCACACATGAGACTCCCCATAAGCAACATACCCTGGAGGTGAGAAAGGATGGGAAATCTCCTCAGTACTTTCTTGGCATCGAGATTGCCTGGCGCAACAAAGGGATTACACTATCATCCTGAATTTCCTCAAGGAAACATGCTCTTACTTGAGCAAAACCTACTCAGTTCCCTTATGAATGTAGGGGATTGACAGTCTGTGGGATGAAACATCACTGGTACTGCAAAATGTGACTTGGTATAAATGCCTAGTTAAAAAACTATACACCTTACAATAACAAAACCTGACATTTCATTTACAATAGGAAAAGTAAATAAATTCATGCATACTCCCACAAAGTGTCACCTTAGTGCAGCTATGAAGATTCTAGAGTACAACAAGGGATCCCATGACAAAGGTCTATGGTTCAAGAAAAAAATCATTGGGGGATCGAAGCGTATTCTGACATTAGCTACGATGATGACAAGACAGATAGAAAGTCTAATTCCGGTTATTGTTACTTCCTTGGTGGGAATCTGGTCACATGGTGAAGCAAGAACAAATTGTTCTCTCCAGATCTAGTACAGAAGCAGAGTGTCGTGGAATGACATAGAAAGCTTATAAATTAAAAAGAGCTTAGGACTTTTCTGAATGACTTGGGAGAATATTACAACACACATATGCATATGTGCTATAACAATAAGATAAGCTTTGTTTTTTTATGACACACACACAAACGCACACGCACACGCGCACAAACACACACACATATGGTTTTCATGAAAGAAGAAAGCATATAGAAATAGATTGTTATTCATCAAAGAGGAGGTCAACAATGAGCGCATATGCACTTTGTTTGTTACATCAGGTAAAGAACTGACCAACATATTCATCAGCCTCTTCCTTCATCCTTCTCTGCAAAGCTGGACGTGATTGATATAAATGCTACAACTTGAGGGAGAGTGTTAAGGCCCATTAGAATAGACCCATCACGAGGGCCCATTGTAATTATTATTATTCTTTAGTTCCACATTTCCTATGAAAGATTGTTGCAGCCCCTCTACTCTATATATAGAAGGGAGTTTCATGTATTACAAAAATAATAATACTTTGATTTCGTGGATTCATCAGAATAAAATGACTTCGTGATGTAGCAGATTAATATGCGTGCATTATTGGTGCAAAAGGGGCTACTGAAATGGCATAAATCACTTGTTTACATCCATGACAATTTCATATAAGGAGGGTGACGTGGGACTTCAATCGTGCTCGTATGTTCTTAAATAGGTTTATGAGGACACCTATGTGATTGGATTGTGGTTGGTGTTGTAAACTCTATACATGAGTCTCTAACAAATAGGCTTTATCTGAAGGAAGCTTGTACAAACTTGATACGAGTGCGGAAGACCCCATCATCGGCAAGCGCTACGCAAGGGTTTGCACGAGGTGTGCACGGGAATCGGGCGCGGATTGAGGATGCGCCGGGATGGATCTTGGGACTTTGTATTTCCGTAATCTTGTCATGCGTTTTTCTTATTATGCATTTGGGCCTTTCTATATATAAGGGGAGAAGACCTATCTTAGAATTATGTATGTTTTATCTTGGAAATTAAGAATTTGGAGGAGGGATATGACCCAGCGTAGCCCTAGCCTTTCGCCTCTAACATTTGGTGCCGTCTTACGCGTCGCCCGATCCTCTCGTCGACCGTTACTGTGTCAAGGTCCTTTGACTCTTCGATCGCGCACACAACGTTCTTGAAACGGTTGGTTAACGGTAACAGTATCTTCTCAATAACTCGCGCACCGTTCAACATCTCACTATTTCACTTGAGTTGATTCAACATGATTTGCACACACATGATGTAATCAGATACACCATCTGACTCTTTCATCTTCATCTCTTCTAGCTTGCCTCTCAGAGTTTGGAGGCACACTTGCTTAACATGATCGACTCCTTTGAACATTTTTTCTAAAGTGTCCCACACTTCTTTTGAAGTTGCCGCAACGACAATCTTCTCAAAGCGCGACTAGTCTACTGCTTGGTATAGCAGGTAGAGAGTCGTTTTATCCTCCGCCCCCGCGTCTCTCTCAACGCCTTCAGTTAGTTCATCGTCATGCCCGCATTATCTGCCACCTTGGCGAAGCTGATCACAATGATTTCCTGCATATCTTGTGCACCCAGCAATGCCCGCATCCGAATACTCCAATTGTCATAGTTCAACTTCGTAAGTTATGGCAGCAATAGTCGCCCAACAAAAAATTCCAGAACTCGACATCGACCTGCTTCTTATGTTTGACAGAATCGGCGGTCCCAATGCTTCTTTTCAGTGGACGGCTATTCAAACGGCCGCAAACTTCAACTACAGCGGTCCTCCTTCACGCGCGCAGCAACAACAACAGCTCTCCTTCGGCTCTGATACCAATTTATTGGAGATCGGGATACAAAAGACCTCACTAAACGGTCTTAATTGGAGGCAATTAATTCGGAAGAAGAACTCTCCAAACAAAGCAAAAAAATCTCAAATCATACCCAATTTTAAAAAAATAAATCAAAATACATCCGACTCTCTCCTCTCTCTGTTCAATCTTGCAATACAACAGCCGAGGCCCGAGGGGCTTTTAAAGACTCCAAACTCGACGGCAATCCACGTTTCCGCCATTTCTGCACCACTTGCCGCATAACTCAAGCCGGAAGATAAACTCGCCGATCGCTGATCGGTCACCCTAACTTTGAGTTTGTTCACAGAAACATCCAGTTGAATTAACTCCACCACCCATCATCATATAGCGTGCATGCAGTTCACTACAGCTTTCCACCATCCTACGCAAACCGCTGATGCTAGACGTGTGTTTTTCTTATCCAATTCCATTAAATTCCATCCAATTCCACTCCCACTAAAAAAATTCAAACATTCGGGAATTTAGATGCCAGAGTGACCCGCAGAATTACTCAACAAGCCGTGCGGGTGAAGAAACAACTTCCAATCAATCTTCTTACAATTATCCTTGACGACCTTCTTCATCAACTCCCGCAATAAATCCTTCAATCTAAACTTCAACCCTATAAAATTGCAAAACAAGAAAATCCAGAGACAACGAAGCATGCAGAATTACCTCAGGATCTGGCTCGGTTCAACCTCGCCGGCGCCGTCCATAGCGATCTGAGTCTCCCTCGATCCCTTATTCCTGATAACAGATCCAACCTACATGACCGAGCCGTTTCAACGGCGGGGTCTGAGGAGGAAGAAGGATCAAAAGCGACGGTGATCTGGCGGCACCGTTGAGATCCTTTGGAGGGGAGGAGGGGATTAGGGAGTAATGATTGAATTTAGGGACAGGCACCATGTGAGCATTGGAAGAAACGGCGGCGAAGAAACAGCTGGCATTTCTGTGTCGCGGCGTGGGATTTACCTACAAATCTAACAGTATATAGTAGCGGAAGAGTCCGGTTTCTAGCGAAATGCCGAGGAATTTCAGCTGCTTCTGATTTTCTCTTGACCGAAAGTATTTTAATTTTAGGCTTTTCCCAGTTTGGGGCCATGGTAGTAGCGGAAAAAACAGCGATGGAAACCTGTCATTAAAATCCTAAAACATAAAACCGAAGCTGTTCAAAAAGTTCTTTGAAAAATCTCTATTTAGCTATTTAAGTACTTTTAAAAAACATGTTTTACATTTTTGTATTGGGAAAATAATTTTTTACTAAGGTTATTTTGTTTTTTAATAATAAAAGATATATTTATGTTAATTATTTACCTCACAGCTAAGTAAACATGTTGCGGAACGCTTAGGGCTCTTGGTAGACCGGTTCACTTGAACCACCTTAGCTCGTGAGCGAACTAAGCGCGCAAACAATCAATTAGAGATTTGCTGAGTACACAGAGACTTTTTAACGTGGAAAACCCGGAAAGGGTAAAAAACCACGCGGCCGGAGCTGTGCCGACCAAACTTCACTATCTTCTGGGGGTTACAATTTGGAAACTAGAACTTGAGCGCGACAGGCCGCTGCTCGTTACAATACTGAGAGAGAGAGAGAACTCCGAGGGTGACAGACCACCTCTCGAAAAAACTAAGTCTTTTTCCCTTCTGAGAATGCTAGTCGTCTTTCGGAAGTGAGAAGGCTAGTCGCCTTTTCCTTCTGAGAATGCTGGTCGCCTTTCAGAAGTGAGAAGGCTAGTCGCCTTTTCCTTCTGAGAATGCTGGTCACCTTTTGAAAGTGAGAAAGCTAGTCGCCTTTCGGGATGATGAAGATCTTCAAGTCCACGAAGGAGATCTTCAAGCGCCGAAGGAGAATTCCGCAAAAGTCTGCAAGGAGCTCTCCCGGGTCCAGAAGTCAAGGTCCTCTCAAATGAAGCCTTGGGGCTCCTTTTATAGCTTTGGCCGGGGGCGACCCGGTAATTTTGTCGTTGGTAGTTTCCATAAATGCCCGGTGGACGAATCATATTCTCCGGTTCGGGGCCCTCGGATCGCCATTTTTCGTAAATGACCACCTTGCCCCTCGGGCAGCTTGGGCAGCTCGGGCAGTTCGGGCAGTTCCGTTGGAGGCGAAAAAGGCGACTGACCGTTCCTGAAAAGTGAGAAGCCTGAAAGACAAAAAGTGAGAAGCCGGGAAGACAAAAAGTGAGAAGCCGGAAAGACAAAAAGTGAGCGAGTCGAGTCGGAAGAGTGAGCATGCTCTGAGCGCGCTCAGACGCGTTCTGAGCGCGCAACGAACATGGAAGCGCTTTGAACGCGCCTGGAGGCGTTCTGAGCGAGCGTGAGCGCGGAGGCGTTCTGAGCGCGCGTGAGCGCGGAGGCGTTCTGAGCGCGCAACGAACACGAAAGTGCTTTGAACGCGCTTAGAGGCGTTCCGAGCGTGTCGTGGATGTGAACTTAGGAGGTGATCGCGTCGCGGGCGTGAGGGCGTACCGTTCATGGTGATCAGGATCCGATTACGGGGGCGTCTAGCGTTCGTCCGACGCCTCTTGCTGCGCGGGAGGGAACTCCGTAATTGGGGAGTGCAAATTGCACTCCCCAATTGAGCGCGGTTGCGAGAAACTCCCCAATTGGGGAGTGCAAATAGCACTCCCCAATTGGGGAGTGCGGCTAAGGAAAAACTCCCCAATTGGGGAGTGCCACGTGAGGGGGGGGGGGGGGGGGGGGGGGGGGGCTGACCAAGTCAGCCCCCAAATGGGGCGCTGACTTGGTCAGCGCCCCCCTTGGCGCTGGGGGGGGGGGGGGGGGGCGGCAATGCCGCACCCGGGCCGCACCCCCCCTGCTGGGCCTTTGGGGTATTGCCGCACCCCTAAAGTATTTGGGGGGTGCGGCAGTGCCGCACCCCCTAAAGTATTTGGGGGGTGCGGCAGTGCCGCACCCCCCTGCTGGAAGTTTGGGGGTGCGGCAGTGCCGCACCCCCCCTGCTGGAAGTTTGGGGGTGCGGCAGTGCCGCACCCCCCTGCTGGAAGTTTGGGGGTGCGGCAATGCCGCACCCCCTCCTAATTGGCGCCGGGGGTGCGGTATTGCCGCGCCCCCCTTGGTGCGGCGTTTGCCACACTTTTTTGGTGCGGCGAGTGTCGCACCCTTCCGGCATAGCGCCGTTCTACCGCGGCGGGTGCCGCGCCGTTTTGGCGCGGCGCGTGCTGAGTCGTTTTGGCGCGCCGAGTCGCGTTCCGTTGGCGCGGCGAGTGCCGTGCCATTTTGGCGCGGCGAGCGCCTGCGCGCTCGGCGGTACCCTTCTGGATACATGATACGGAACAACATCCCGTATCGTTTTTACGGGTGCATATCAAAACATATATATAAACAAAAAATATGTAGGTTACAAAAGGACAGCGGCGAGATGAAATGGGTGAAGTATTGTGAATGAGAGAAGAAAATCTTTGTAGTGACAAGAAGGAACATCACAAATAGTCTGGGCGTTGTTTTAGTAAACTCTCAAAAAACCCTCAAAGCACTTTTCTTGAATTTTTTTTTTAAAAACTAAAGAACGGTGACGATAGGAATAGAGCTTCTACCACCGTCACCGCCGCCCCCAAAGAGAGCCTAACAATCTTATTATTACTATACAAATTTGTCCTTTTATCTTATTTTAAGATAGATTATAAAATAATGTATTTGAGTGATGGTCTAGATTAGCTTGATGATATCATATTACATATAATACTTAGGCTTCATTTGGTTTGGCTTTTGACGCCAGTGCGTTTGGGGCAAACGTGACGGAGCTAGCGGTTTTCGTTTGTTTTTTCACAACCTTTTGGAATCGCATCTAAAAGCGTCGGGCTGTTAATCTCCGCGTCCCAAACCCTTGCCCAGACTTCCAGTTTGTCGCGTTTAGAGGTCAAGGGAGGAGGAAATCCGCAGCTCCCGACGACATCCAGATCTCGCGCGTCTCCGGCGTCTCTCCCGGCGGGTCTTCTACGATGGAAAACAGGGCTCGCGTCCAGGGCTTGTGTCGGCATCCAGGGCTCGACGACATCCCGACGGGTCTTCCGTCGACTTTTCTACGAGGACATCCAAGGCTCGCGTTGACATCCAGGGCTCGAAGGCGTCCAGGGCTCGCGTCGGCTTCTTGTACGACTGCATCCGAGGGTGATGGACGGAGGCGAAGCAGAGATCAATGCCCAACCGACCACAAAAGCTAGTGAGCTCCTCGCTAGCAAATTGCGGCCCGTTGTTCGTGACTATTGTAACAACCCGACGCAGCCAAGGCAAGGCGCCCTTCCGACGTCGTACAAGACTGCAGTCCGTTCCACCCCAACTAAGTCACTGAGCATGTTTCTCAGCAACAATAGGTTGTTGATGTCGGGTTTCGAACCCGGACACCCTTGATAAGACATCATCAACAGTCCTCATCACAAACTGTGCTGCAAAAGTGACCCCAACCAAGTCACTTTTTGTAACGACCCAACGCTGCCAAGGCAAGACATCCTTCTGGCATCAACAACCTATTGTTGCTAAGAAATAGGCTCATTGTCTTGGTTGGGGTGGCACGGACTGCAGTCCTGTACGACGCCGGAAGGGCGCCTTGCCTTGGCTGCGCCGGGTCGTTACAACTATCGCGAGGGGAAGCCCGTACCTACAAATTATCTCCCCCCAAATGAAATTTCTTGCTAGCTGCGAGGTCGTGTTTGCCAACGCCTTGACATACAACCATTTGGAGAAGTAGTCGATCATGACTAGGAGGAACCTCCTCTGCCCGCTGGCCTGGGGGAACGGGCCCACCAAGTCCATACCCCAAATGGTGAAGGGCCAAGGCGCTGTGATGGCCTTGTGCCTCTGCGCGGGTTGGAGCTGGGGTGGTGCGAAGAGCTGACATTTCTGACATTTCTTTGCATGAACCATGGTGTCTTTGCGGATTCTTGACCATAAGTACCCTTGCCTCAGCACCCTCTTCTCCAGAGTCCGACCCCCGGAATGGTTGACGCATTCCTCAGAGTGGATCTCCTCCAACACCTTTGAGACCTCTTCTTCCAGCACACACCTTACCAAGAGTCCGGTTAAAGTCTTCCAATACAGGCTCCCCTCATGCAATAAGTATTAGGTAGATTTATACCTGAACCGCCTTTTGTCCGAGACTTCCTTTGGGAATCTGCCCGAGGTTAGAAAGGAAACAAGAGGGTCCATCCACGAGGGCTTCTGATCAATCTCCATCACATCTCCCTCCTCGATGGAGGGTTGGAACAACTCGATAACTGTCCCACCAGCATAGGGACCATACTTCGCTAATCGATCTGCTTGAGCATTCTCTTCTCTTGGCACGTGCTGGATAGAAAAAGTGTGGAACCACCCGATGAGACCCTTGACAGGTACTTATGGAGAGTTCGCTCCCTGGTTTCGAATTCTCCCAGGACCTGGGAGGCCACTACCATTGAATCCATGAAGACCTTCACATCCTGGATCCCCAATTCTCTTGCCAGTCGGAGCCCGACCACCACCACTTCATACTCGGCTTAGTTGTTCGTGACGGGGAAACAAATGTCGATTGCCTGCTCGATCCTTGTCCCTTGCGGGCTTACCAGAACAACTCCTCCGAGGGAGTGCCTGTAAGACCCCATTTTTTTCTTTTTGAAAACCCGGTCTTATGCCCAGAACCGCCGCTTTGCGGTGGCACCATCACTCGGGAAGGTCGCCACTACAAAGCGCTGATTCTGCCGGCCATATCGATCACAGAAAGAGAAGTACAACTGAAGACATTTAGACGTCAAGTCCACATCACATGAAATATAATATCTAGAATATAATGTGTCCACATGAAATAACTGAATAAGAGATAGTAATAAAAGGGCTCCTGCCCGATACATCAACTCCTCACTACAATTTCACTCGCGGAAGCATAAACTTCTAAAACTAATAGAACACTCACGGATCCTGTCATCGGTGCTCCCGTGCTAGACTGTCCTGCCTCCATCTGCACCGGCCTCTGGTGCTGCAACGTCTCCTCGGTCCCCTAAAATGATAAGCTCCACCGACCTTTAGTCAAAAGACTAATCCAATCCCCCACCCCTCCCCCCGTGACTCCTAGGCATCGTGCGGGAAGGATGAAGTGGAGGACATCAATGGGTATAATCAAAAGCAGGTGACAGTGAATCTAACTACGGAAGGGTCTATCGCAATGCAATAAATAGTATAATGAGTAAAACAGTAGGAGGTAAAACAGTACAAGTAAGCAGTAGTAATAAGTAAAGCAGTCCTAAGCATAATATTACAAGGAAACAATATTAAAGAAGTGTAACCTTAATTTATAGGAATGCCCATACAAACCTATAGACCAAGGGGTCGTTTAGTAGGGCTTATCGTATAAAAAGTCCCATAACCAATTTATACGATAGGGGTAGTGGTTGAAATGCAATGTTTATGCCATGTCATGCAAGGTTATGCAGGTTAATGTTATGTTCATACAAGTGCAACTCACACAACTCGACTCTATGCGCACAGACCTTTAGTTCCCCCTTTTTTGAGCTAGCAAAACTCCCAGGATACTTCCGTAGTGGCAAATGGAAGCGGTGGGTTGGGCCTCTCCCACCTCTAGGTTGGTATCTGCACTACCTAACCTAGACCTATCGTACGCCTCAACGCTAAGGAAACAACAACGGAGCCCCTGTGTACTCTTACTGGCTAGCCCACCAGACTTTTCTTTGGTAAAGTGTTAACAACACTTACCGAGCCAATGTATCGACGTCAGTGCGAAGACCGTCAATACTAATGACCCACCACCTTTATGCACATACAATATGTTACCATCTATCTCTGAGCCCTAAGCTCCCCGGGCTAACCTGCTCGTCACCATAACCTTTTGAGCCACCGGTTCGCCGGACCAACCCGTCCATGCCAACAACCACTGAGCCTACCGCTCGTAAGTCCAAACCAACTAACCTCATGTAACTACGGGGTGCGGGTGTGTGTATTATTAAGTTAATCTTGCATAACAGTTTTACTCTTACGATTTATGGTTAATCTTGGACTTCCCGAGGACTACCCTGTGAGGGGCTCACTACGGTACTAGGAATTATAATGGGATGACACCCCAAAGCTCCCTTTCTCAAGACACTTAAAGTTATTGGTAACTACCCATAAGGATACCCTTCTTGTCATTACACTTGGATTACCCTAAGTATTTTATGACCCTATAAGGGGAAAGATGATCTTTCGTCGGTCCCGAACACGACCTTACCCCTTAGCTTATCGGGTACCCTCAACATATAGACCCCTAATAGTGACCTCACATCTTCTCTACCAGACTAGGTACACCAACTACCTTCCATTCCCATCTAATGATCCAAAAATTACTCAAGTTATACAATTTTACTATACGCAGACCAAAATGAACTACATGAGTTGTAAGAGAGGAGGTACTCCATATATTCATCCTAATGACCCAAGATTATTACTATAAGTCTACCATGATGTTATAAGATTAAATCCAGAGAATCATATTTTTTCTCAATTATTTGGCATTTATTATAATTTCTCCAACATTGGCCAAGTATGAAATTGAACATGAAGTGTAAGGTCTTCTTATGATATGACCACCATAAAATTATGGAAAATCTATGAAGTCAAAATAACAGTAAATACAGAATTTCACAATTTTGCAGTAAGGGGTTGACCTCTAAATATAATATTGAATAATTACCCCAATTTAGAAATTAAAGAAGGAACCGCCAAAAATACTTGTCCAAAAATTATGGGAAAATTACCAGACCTTTATATTAATCAGGAAAGTCTGCTGACTAAATTTCAGAATTTATCAGAACTAATTAGTCACATAAATAAATATTCCAAGTAAACTCATACTAAGGAAAATTGTGAACCTACTGATAAATAATTCTAAAAATTATACAAAAATTCACTGATCTCTCTAATGCCCAAAGATGTCCTACCAACAAGTTTCATAATTTTCCAGATGATATTTGACCCTCATTTATTTAACTTATTCCTAAGACAAAATAGATGACTTGTGAATGAAGTGCTAATTAAATCAATTCAAAAATTACACAAAAATTACCAGAGATCTATATCATGATTTTATGTATTCTACCAAACTTTCATCAACATCCAAGATAATTTGAGCAGGAAAATTACTCTTATAAAAAGGTTCCCTAAAAAGGTTATAACCTAAATCAGAGAGGATACGTGTTCCTAAAATCCTCATAAAATTACCTAGGGCATATTTATACCCATGAACTTATCTACCAAGTTCCATGATCATCCAAGGACATATGACCCTATGTCCTTCCCAAGGCTTAAAGTGCAACCCTAGGGTTAGAACTAGAGTCCTAGGGCATATCCACCCAACATCACCCCAATGTACTACCCGTAATTCGTCGAGATTAGAAATGCCTAAGGAGACGCCTATTCGCAGACCTCGCTGGGCGACCAAGGCGCGAGCTGGGCGAGCAAGGGGCGAGCTGGGCGAGCAAGGCGCGAGCTTGGGCGAGCAGGAAGCGAGCTTGGCGAGCAGGAAGCGAGCTTGGGCGAGCAGGAAGCGAGCTTGGCGAGCAGGAAGCGAGCTTGGCGAGCAGGAATCGAGCTTGGGGAGCAGGAAGCGAGCTTGGCGAACATGAAGCGAGCTTGGCGAGCAGGAAGCGAGCTTGGCGAGCAGGAAGAGAGCTTGGGCGGGCAGGAAGCGAGCTTGGGCGGGCAGGAAGCGAGCTTGGGCGAGCAGGAAGCGAGCTTGGGCGAGCAGGAAGCGAGCTTGGCGAGCAGGAAGCGAGCTTGGCGAGCAGGAAGGGAGCTTGGCGAGCAGGAAGCGAGCTTGGCGAGCAGGAAGCGAGCTTGGCGAGCAGGAAGCGAGCTTGGCGAGCAGGAATCGAGCTTGGCGAGCAGGAAGCGAGCTTGGCGAGCAGGAAGCGAGCTTGGCGAGCAGGAAGCGAGCTTGGCGAGCAGGAAGCGAGCTTGGCGAGCAGGAAGCGAGCTTGGCGAGCAGGAAGCGAGCTTGGCGAGCAGGAAGCGAGCTTGGCGAGCAGGAAGCGAGCTTGGGCGAGCAGAGCCAAGTATGAGCGAGTATGGTCAGGTAACTACCCCCCCCCGGATTTGTCTATAAATAGACCCCCAGGGGTACAAGAAAGAAGACCTTTTGGACGAGGTTGACCCCCTCAGGCGAGATACTCGCCAGGTCCCTGCCTTCCTTGTACCAAGCTCGACCATTTTTGGTTTTGGAGGGGAAGACTCCCTTGAGCTTCCGGGTACATGGTGGGACCTCCCTGCCGTGACACCTGGGGTCCTGTTTGTTGCTCTTCTAGCTTCTTCGTCGTTGCCAGCCAAGTTATCTCGTCGGACTACTGGGCGAGTAGCCTCCGGCTGCATTGGTCCGAATCTTGAGGCTGAGATTTTTCTGGCGTCAACACTTTGGTGCGGTGAGCGTGGATCGTAGTCGTTGGAAGAAAGTCTAGTAGGAAGGCGAGATGGTAGAAATTGGCGACCAAGAGGAAGTTTTTGGCAACTCGCGAGTATGGCGAATTCTCGCAAGTAAGGCGAGCTCCTTCCTTCCTCGCTGATAGGCGAGTTCCAGATGGCGACATCCTGAAGGCGAGTTCCAGCTGGCGAGATCCCTACTCTCCATAGACGAGTTCTTGCAAGCGAGATCCAGAGATAAGTTCAGACCAGCGACTTTACTCGGAAGAGAGGCGAGCTTCCTGGGTAGTGGCGAGATCCTTCCTTACTCGCCCCTAGGCGAGCTTCCTTGTTACTCGGCATAGGCGACTTCACGCGGGCGATGAACATCAAATTTGGCGAGATCCTTCCTTAGTCGCCCATAGGCGAGTTCATGCAGGCGACTTTTTTGCAGGCGAGCGAGTTTCTTCAATACTCGGCCATAGGCGAGCTTCTTCAATACTCGGCCATTGGCGAGATCCTTCCTTACTCGCCCATAGGAGAGATCTCTACTCGCGAGGGTGAGTTCTCTACTCGCAAGGTGGTGAGAACCTGGTGCCTAGATCAAGATTGGCGAGTTCTTGAAGGGCGATTTCAAGGTCGGGCGAGTATGGAAAATAAAAAATTTCCAGGGGCGCTGCCCCGACCCCGCAAGGGGCGCTGCCCCCTTGACCCTCTGCGTAGGGGGTCTTATGTAAAAAGGGACACTCCTCCCCTCAGTTTCCTCCTTCTTCAATGCCAGTGATTTCCATACATGATCATACTTACGGGTGCTTTGGTAAAGCCCGTGAGTGCTTTTGTCTGACTAACAATCAGGGTGATTCATGACGAGTTCGCCACCAAGGGAAAGCATATAAGCTGTTCCGTGACTCTATGGCACGATGGTCTTCTTCAACAACCTACTCGCGAGGTCTCCAAGCTGATGCTCGGCGAGCTCCTAGTCACGATGGTTTTCAAAGCTGGTGTTCCGCGAGCTTCTACTCGCGATGATCTTCATCAAGGACTTATGTTCCAGGAGAATGCTTACTCGTGATGTCTTCAAGCTTGGTATTCCGCAAGCTCCCTACTCCCGATGATCTCCTTCTGTCGGCTATGATCCATGAAGGGTCTTACTCATGAGGTTATGTTATCTATAAAACCCTCACCTCCCTGAAACATGGGAGATTGTGAGTCTTTTGTCTCTTTCAGCTAAGCGTTTTCAAAAGAAAGAAACAAAGCAGGTGAAGTCGATCTCCACGGCAGGTTGGGAAACGGGCCTCCGACTTGATTCTCGTAAGATCCAGAACGGATGATGGGACAGTGCCTCGGTAGTGCGTTCCCCTAAGACCAAGCCTCTGCATTGACGGTCGAGATCAGCTCCCCCCTTGCATGTTGTCCGCGGTTCCCTCCGACTGAATAAAGGTGTCGTGCACCCTCGAGGGCTAAAATCCAATAACAAAGCGATGCGTTTCCAATTATTTCCTCCAATTGTGTGAGTTAATGTGCTTAACTCCCCGTTTAATTGTTGAGCAACAGGAAACATGTTAGGTCGGCATTCAGCATCCAAGTAAGATGGAGACCTCGGGATGGTGTGTTCCTTTGGAACCTCCCCGACAGTCAGTCTCTACTTGTCGATCTCTTCAACAGCACCAACAATAGCAGTAGGATGGAGACCTCGGGATGGTGTGTCTTTGGACCTCCCCGACTGTCATTCCCCACTTATCGATCTCTTCACCAACATCAGCATCAAACATAGGGGTACCAAATGAAGTCTTGGGAGTGCATGCCTCTAAAAACTTCTTTATATGCAAGTGCGAGTATGTATGTGCGAGCATGCAGGTGCGAGTATGCAGGGGCAAGCAGACAGGTGCACGTAGTTATGTGCGAGCAAGGTATGATCGTCAATTGCACCCAGTACCTCCCAAGGTCGCAATTATTATTCCACGAGGATGCTTACTCGCGACGTCTTCAAGCTAGGATTCTGTGAGCTCTTACTCGCGATGATCTTCATCAAGGGCGTATATTCCACGAGGATGTTTACTCGTGACGTCTTCAAGCTAGGATTCCGTGAGCTCTTACTCGCAATGATCTTCATCAAGGGCGTATATTCCACGAGGATGTTTACTCGTGACGTCTTCAAGCTAGGATTCCGCGAGCTCTTACTCGTGATGATCTTCATCAAGGGCGTATATTCCACGAGGATGTTTACTCGTGACGTATTCAAGCTAGGATTCCGCGAGCTCTTACTCGCGATGATCTTCATCAAAGGCTTACATTTCACGAGGATGCTTATTCGTGACGTCTTCAAGCTGGTATTCCACAAGCTCTTGCTCGCGATGATCTTCTCCAACAACCGGCTTTCCATGATAATTCTAAACTGGTCATGCTTGTGAGGTCATCACTTCAGCAACTATGCAACTATATTATTCGTTTAATCTCTTCAACGACTCTTACTAGCAAGGATATCTCTAACTACTCACCTCTATGAGATGAGGAACTGCTCAGAAGCACCTAAAGGCTCAACAGGGAGATCACTTGTCGTCGAGAAGACCGAACTGAACTAGGAAGGACCTTTCATCGTTCAAGAGGCATTCGAGACTGGCGGATACCTCCTGCAGAATCATGAAGGGGAATTACTTGGGAATACCTAGAGCGGCAATGACCTGAAAATGTTCTATCCCTGAGCGGGAAGGTGTATTCTCCCCCTCCTTGTGTTTATTCCATTTGAATAAAAATTCCCCGCCCCCTGAAACATGGGCCGCGAGAGTTGTTTTTCTCTTCTGGCAAGAGCTTTTCGAAGTAGGTAAAACCGATATCCACGACAAGTTGGGAAACGTGCCTCCGACTTGATTCTCGTAAAACCCAGAACGGATGATGGGACGGTGCCTCGGTAGTGCGTTCTCCTAATACCAAGCCTCTGCACTGACGGTCGAGATCAGCTCCCCCCTTGCACGTTGGTCGAGTTACCCTCCGACCGCATCTCTCCTCCGACTGGAGTGATTATCATGAGAAAGTCTGGACGCCGACCTCCCAATTCGACGAAGCGATGATCGATTTACCTGACTAAGGGACCCTTGTATAAAGGTGTCATTTGACCTCTTGCGGCAAAGCCTAATATCTCTTGTCATTTATTCCAATCATATGGGTTGGTGCGGTTAATCCCCTCTGATTGTTGAGTGACAGTATGAAGACTCTTCCGCAACCTGGCGACCGATTGGGGGATAGGCCTCCGACTCGAATCTCTTAAAAACCCAAGTCGAGTGGTGGGATAGCGCATCGGGAGAGAGTCCTCCTAAGACCAAGCCTCTGCATTGACGGTCGAGATTAGCTCCCCCTTGCATGTTGGTCGAGTTACCCCCGACTGCACTTCCCATCCCGCTGGAGAGGTTATCAGAGGAGAGTCCAGACGCCAACCCCCCAACTTGACGAAGAGATGATCGATTTGACCAACCAACATTCAGCAAACACAATAGGATGGAGGCCTCGGGATGGTGTATCCCCTTGGACCTCCCCGACTGTCATTCCCTACTGGTCGACATCCAGCATCCAACAAGTAGAGTAGAGAGCTCGAGTGTGTGTGTGCAGAAGCCCCCCCCCCCCCGAGATTCATGCCCTATCCAGGCGATGCGACAAGATTCAGCCGAAGTGGTCATCGATTCGCGTCACGAGTGAGTTAGAGGATGAGTATCTACTTAGCTCTCATAACATCCAGAGCGGGTGATGGGACAATATACCGGGTTTTTTAATGCGTCCTCCTAAGACCAAGTCTCTGCAATGACGGTCGAGATCAATTCCCCCCTTGCACGCTGGCCGGGCTACCCCCCCGATTGTACTTCTCGTCCATCTGGAGAGATTATCAGAGTAGAGTTAGAAGCCACCCTCCTAGCCCAAAGTTGCTCACCCCCTCGAGTGAAAAGAAGTCATCGAGTTGTGGAGTTGTCGTAATCCAGGCCTCTGCCCGAGCCCTTCTTCAGCAAGCCGGCTACTTGCTCCCTCGGATGACTCTTCCTTTCCACCTCTAGTTGAGCTCGGCTCCTAGAAGGTGTCGACCTTGTATCCGCCTCCAGTTGAGCTCGGCTCCTGCGAGGTGTCGACCTTCTATCCGCCTCCAGTTGAGCTCGGGTCCTGCGAGGTGTCGACCTTCTCTTCACCTCTAGTTGAGCTCGACTCCTAGAAGGTGTCGACCTTCTCTCCACCTCTAGTTGAGCTCGGCTCCTAGAAGGTGTCGACCTTCTATCCGCCTCCAGTTGAGCTCGAATCCTGCGAGGTGTCGACCTTCTCTTCACCTCTAGTTGAGCTCGGCTCCTAGAAGGTGTCGACCTTCTCTCCACCTCTAGTTGAGCTCGGCTCCTAGAAGGCGTCGACCTTCTATCTGCCTCCAGTTGAGCTCGGCTCCTGCGAGGTGTCGACCTTCTCTCCACCTCTAGTTGAGCTCGGCTCCTAGAAGGTGTCGACCTTGTATCCACCTCTAGTTGAGTTCGGCTCCTAGAAGGTGTCGACCTTGTATCCGCCTCTAGTTGAGCTCGACTCCTAGAAGGTGTCGACCTTCTCTCCACCTCTAGTTGACCTCGGCTCCTAGAAGGTGTCGACCTTGTATCCTCCTCTAGTTGAGCTCGACTCCTAGAAGGTGTCGACCTTGTATCCTCCTCTAGTTGAGCTCGGCTCCTGCGAGGTGTCGACCTTCTATCCGCCTCCAGTTGAGCTCGGCTCCTGCGAGGTGTCGACCTTCTCTTCACCTCTAGTTGAGCTCGGCTCCTAGAAGGTGTCGACCTTCTCTCCACCTCTAGTTGAGCTCGGCTCCTAGAAGGTGTCGACCCTCTATCCGCCTCCAGTTGAGCTCGGCTCCTGCGAGGTGTCGACCTTCTCTTCACCTCTAGTTGAGCTCGGCTCGTAGAAGGTGTCGACCTTCTCTCCACCTCTAGTTGAGCTCGGCTCCTAGAAGGTGTCGACCTTCTATCCACTTCCAGTTGAGCTCGGCTCCTGCGAGGTGTCGACCTTCTCTCCACCTCTAGTTGAGCTCGGCTCCTAGAAGATGTCGACCTTGTATTCACCTCTAGTTGAGCTCGGCTCCTAGAAGGTGTCGACCTTGTATCCGCCTCCAGTTGAGCTCCGCTCCTAGAAGGTGTCGACCTTCTCTCCACCTCTAGTTGAGCTCGGCTCCTAGAAGGTGTCGACCTTGTATCCTCCTCTAGTTGAGCTCGGCTCCTAGAAGGTGTCGACCTTGTATCCTCCTCTAGTTGAGCTCGGCTCCTAGAAGGTATCGACCTTATATCCGCCTCCAGTTGAGCTCGGCTCCCGCGAGGTGTCGACCTTCTCTCCACCTCTAGTTGAGCTCGGCTCCTAGAAGGTGTCGACCTTGTATCCACCTCTAGTTGAGCTCGGCTCCTAGAACGTGTCGACCTTCTCTCCACCTCTAGTTGAGCTCGGCTCCTAGAAGGTGTCGACCTTGTATCCTCCTCTAGTTGAGCTCGGCTCCTAGAAGGTGTCGACCTTGTATCCTCCTCTAGTTGAGATCGGCTCCTAGAAGGTGTCGACCTTGTATCCTCCTCTAGTTGAGCTCGGCTCCTAGAAGGTGTCTGTACAACCCCGATATTCGCCGAGTATACTCCCAATGGCTCATTGGAGCATCATGGTAACATCGACCCATGTAGGAAGGGAGGTGGAGGCAAGGAGGACGAGCGGTGGAGGCGGAGACCCCCCCGCTCGCCCAGTTCATAGAAGAGGCGAGGAGGGGGAGGGGCGGTTCGCCCCCCCCCCCCCCCCCCCCTCTCACCTAGCTTGGAGGCGAGGAGGGGGAGGGACGGTTCGCCCCCCCCCCCCCCCCCCCCCCCCCCCCCCCCCCCCCCCCCCCCCCCCCTCTCGCCCAGCTAGGAGGCGAGCAGGGGGAGGGGCGGTTCGCCCTCCCCTCTCGCCCAGCTAGGAGGCGAGCAGGGGGAGGGGCGACAACTCTTGAAAGAATCTTCAATAAAGAGAGCAACAATAAGATCAAAGGCCTTCTTCTGAGAAATCTCTAACAACAATAGAGAAAGGATCTTGAGCAGCAAATGTTAGGTCTCAGAAATCTTGTTCAGCAAAAGAAGAAGGAGATCGACTTTTTGCCTTTTCTGAACTGTCGGCTGAAGAGAGATGTTTTGATCAAAAAATTAAGAAGCGCCCCTTGCCCTAAAATAAGGATTTATTTATAGGGAGGACTTCAACGGCTAGTGCGACAAAGAAGGGAGAGGCGACACGTGTACTGATCATGGTGGCTAACCCTAATTTTCGAAAACGAAACAAAGATTTGAAATCCGTCTGTCCGTCATTCGTCGAGACTTCACGTGAACATCCGACGAATTGACTTAGCTGCATAATTTTCTTCAGAACTCAGCCAAAATGACCTCTGTCAGCATTCGTCGGGATTCGTCGGAATGACCCGAGTCATCTCGACGAATGGACTTGGCTGCAAAATTTTCTTCACAACTCAGCCAAAATGGCCTCTGTCAGCATTCGTCGGGATTCGTCGGAATGACCCGAGTCATCTCGACGAATGGACTTGGCTGCAGAATTTTCTTCTAAACCAAGACAAAGGTCTTCTGTCTGGATTCGTCGGGATTCGTCGGAATGACCCGAGTCATCTCGACGAATTGACTCAGCAGAATTTTTCTTTTCTTCTGAAAACCTGCTCCACTCCTCAACCTTGAAAGCCTTCAGTTATGAGTATATGAAGTGCACCCCAAAAGAGAGATTACACATGGACCAACACTTTGTTCTATACAATGAGGGATTACATTGTCTAGAACTGTGTTTGGTGATCCATTGCAACCTGACTTTGGTGAGCACTTAGCATTAAGGCCTGTCATAACACATCTAAACAAAAGTCATCAAATACAATTCATTTTAGTTTACTAGGGGACATCTTCAAATCAAGGTGATTGTGGACACAATACCCAACAATCTCCCCCTATTTGAAGATGTCATAACCCTAGACACTAACTTGAATTGCACAGAAAGAATACTAAATAAGAAAGCACAACCCATGCAGTAATATATAAGGAAAAACAGAATAGGACTGAATGTTTTAACTTAACACAAGAGAAATGTGTATATATATAAATAAGCAAAGAAAACATCATGATTCCAGATAAGCACAGCTTATTCATGACCTTTGCCTTTCTTCTTTGCAAACATTCTGTCCACTGCCTCAGTTTTCTTCTTCAGTTCTGAATCCATTCTCTCAAAGAATGCCTTTGGCTTAGGCCAGTATTTGTCAGGAGCAGACTCTTTAGATCCACCATTCTTGAAGTGAATCCTTCTTTCATTTGTCCTCTTCTCAAACTTGCTCCATTCTTCTGAACTATAATGGTCACTGACTTTTTCATTCTGATTGCTGACTTTATCAAAAACAGAGAGAACAATACTTTTGGAGATGGGGCTCCAACTTTCTTGGAAGTTTCTAGGAGGAGGCCTATCATAAAATTCTCTGATCTTCTTATGTGGATTAGACCTCTTAGCAGATGGCTTATCAGCAAATAGCTTCCTTTTTAATGACTTCTCAGAGGGTTCAGCAAAATGTGAGCAGTCAGGATCTTGAACAGGGAAAGGATCATCCCAAAATTCTTGATAAGATGAAGCAGGAATGACTTCATCAGCAAGAACAGAATCCTCAACAGGATTTGGAGAGAAACTAGGAGCCCTGGGTCCTGGAGCACTTGATGAGGGAAAATCTGATCCTTTATCCACAACAGTGAACCCAAGCATTCCAGCCACTTGCTTGAACAGCCAGCTTTGGGCTTCATGAGTATACCAGTTCACATCCTTAACATTTTGTAAGATGTTTTCCTTGAGATCTTGCATTTGACTAGCAACACTTTCATTCAAATCATTCAGTTTGCTTGCACTTTCTTCTAACTTGGATACCACACTCTCCTCCCCCTTTATGACATCTTCATGCAGGAGGGTATATAGTCTCTTCAGCTGAGCTTCAACTTGATCATCCAAGTAGGTGATTCCTTGATCATGAGCAGAGCTAAGAATAGAGAGAGCAGTAGTCAAATGTATTACATCTTCACTAACCTGATGCAGATTCTTGAGAGCATGCCCAACAGCTTTATTTGTATGATCCAAAGCTTTCCCTGCAGATAGCATCCAGGTTTCTTGATCACTCTTGAATCTTCCCATGTCATGCTTGATCTCAGCCATTTCCTGCTTCAGAGAACTATCAACAGAGTCAATCTTCTTATAGACTTGCTTGATAGACTGATCAAAGTGATCAGTCTGAACCTTTAGCAGCCCTGCTATGGACTTCAGCAAAGAAGAGTGAGAGCTATCACCAGTCTCAACCTCTTCAGGAGAAATTCTATCAGCTACAAAACTTGAGGACTGTGCTTGCTTGTCAAGCACAGTTGCCCTTGGAGAAGTGCTCCTAGCCACAAGAACTTCTGGAGGAGGCAAAAGCAGCACAGAAGGAAAGACTTCAGGAGGAACAGATTCAGCCATGAAGATATCTTCCTGGTCTTTCTCCCCCTCAACTAGAGACATCTCCTTAGCCAACCTCAGCATAGCACCAAAGCTGCCCTTCTCCCCAGATTCAGATTGCTCATGAGGAGAGTCTGGCAAGATTTCATGATCTTCAGAATGAGAAACAACCATGGAAGGTGATCTCCTTGAATCTTCCAGCTCAGGAGACTCATCAAAAACAACAGCATTCTCTGGGCCCTCCATGTCAAGAGTAGCATCAGGGACAACAAAATCAACAGGATCAAGAGGTACTTGATCCGCATCACTTGGAGGAACATCTTCTGCAGCACCACTTCCTGCACCAATGTCTCTTGGGGTTGGAAACTCCCCCTCAACATGTGCATCTCTGCCCTGAGCAGGAGCTGGACTAAGTCCACTCCCCCTGGAAGATTGCCCTGCTTCAATAGATCTATGCTCATCAAGCAGAGGGGCCTTATCATCACTTACAGCAGCCCTAACTCCAGCATTCCCTAAGCCCTTGGGAATTACCCTTTCCCATTTGGAGAAAATGGTTGAGTTGATCTTCTTTGTGTGGTGGATGGGGATACCTCTTCCAAGATTAAAAAAATCTGGATTGCTACTGTGGAGAAGCAGACTGAGAATTCTTCCAAAATTTGGAGCAAGAAAACTTTCTTTAATCTTCTCAAAGATTACTTCACCAGAATTGAAATTCTTCAGACAAATTATAGCGGTGTGAATTTTGAAAGCTTCTTCAGAGAGGTAGTCATGAGAGCCTACCTTGCATAATAATACTTTTCCTATAATATCACACAGAAGCTTACCTCCTTCATTCATGAACTTTCTTCTGATTTTGGAGCTTTGATCAAGAATGCCACATAATCTTCTGGCTCTGAAAATATCTTCAACAGACAACTCTTCTGAATCAACTTCAGGCATCCTCAACGATCGGTTGATACCACTAGCCTTCAAAATGATTTTGCAAGACCTAATAGAGCTTTTGATCTTCTTACCTTGACTTGAGATTTTGGCATTTCGATAGAACTCCAGAATGTCCTGTTCTAAGATTTTAGCCGGCTCTTCTAAGATAAAATTGAGCCCGACGACATCGAGCATCAAAATCACGTTCCGAAACTCATCTGAAGCTGAGCGGAAGGCGCCTCTCACCAACTCTCCCCCTGAATGCAAACCACCAGAAGCTTTGGGCGCCATTGATGTCGTCGAAGCCGCGGAAGAGAAACAGAGGAATCGCGAAAGAAGGAGACGAACGGTCGGGTAGGGTTTCACGGAGGTTCTCGTGAAATCGTGATGTTTTCTTTGATTTTTATATATATATAAATTGAAGTAGAGTACGTACCTGAAGGATGATAAAATCGTATTTAATAGGGAGATGATTCCACGGGAGATGAATTGAGAAGAGTAATATTTGTCCCGTGAAAACCCGTGAAACTTCATGAAATTTTCTGAGTTAACAAGTGAAATCTCGTGAAATCTCAACAGTCCCAACTTCAAGAGTCCTTGTTAAGCATTCCTAGTTCCATTTTGAAGAAATTGAATTTGGTTTCGTCCAGAGGCTTCGTAAAGATATCTGCAATTTGTTTGTCAGTATTAACATATAACAAATTTATGTCCTTACTCTCAACATGTTCCCGGATGAAGTGGTAGCGAAGCTCAATATGCTTCGTTCGGCTGTGAGAGACGGGATTATTTGCTATGACAATAGCACTTGAGGAGTCACAGAACATGGGGATTTCTGAGAGCTTTAAATTATAGTCCTCAAGCTGATTTTTCATCCACAAAAGTTGTGCACAACAATTGCCGACAGAGATATACTCCGATTCAGCAGTCGATATTGCAACGCAATTTTGCTTCTTGCTGCTCCAGGAGACGAGCCGTTTTCCTAAGAACTGGCAAGTTCCCGAAGTGCTCTTCCTATCATCTTTGCTTCCTGCAAAATCAGCGTCTGAAAAGCCAATTAGTTCAAAATCATTGCTTCTTGGGTACCATAAGCCGAGATTTGGTGTACCCTTAAGGTATCTCAAAATCCTCTTTGCAGCGACATAATGAGATTCCTTACAGTTCACCTGATACCTGGCACAAACGCATGTTGAGAACATTATATCAGGCCTAGTAGCAGTGAGATAGAGCAAGGACCCAATTATGCTTCTGTACTTGGTTTCATCAAAAGGTTTCCCTTTCTCATCCTTGTCCAGAGACATACTTGAGCCCATTGGAGTCCTCATTGAGGTTGCACTCTCCATTCCAAATTTCTTAAGCAGCTCTTTGGTGAACTTCGTCTGAGAGATGAAGATTCCATCTTCAGATTGGTGCACCTGGAGTCCTAAGAAATATTTCAGCTCTCCCATACTGCTCATTTCAAACTTACCTTGCATCAAGTTAGAAAACTTTTTGCAGAGTTTGTCATCAGTAGAGCCAAATATAATATCGTCGACATAGATTTGCACTAGTAAAATCTCGCCTTTTACTTCCCTAAGAAACAATTTCTTGTCTATTGTTCCTCTTGTGAATTTGTTCTCAAGGAGAAACTTAGACAATGTCTCATACCAGGCACGAGGTGCCAGTTTGAGACCATACAAGGCTTTATGTAAATAATATACATGATCAGAAAAGTTAGGATCTACAAAACCTGGAGGCTGAGCTACATAAACTTCCTCTTTAAGGTCTCCATTCAGAAAGGCGGACTTTACATCCATCTGGAAAACCTTAAAGCCCTTATATGCAGCATAAGCCAGAAATAATCTGATGGCTTCAAGTCTTGCTACTGGTGCGAAGGTCTGATCAAAGTCAATCCCTTCTTCTTGCCTGTATCCTTGAGCAACCAGTCTTGCTTTGTTCTTGGTGATGATGCCCTTTTCATCAAGCTTGTTCCGGTAAATCCATTTGGTTCCAATCACATTCTGTCCTTTGGGTCTAGGTACCAACTTCCAAACTTTACATCTCTTGAATTGGTTGAGCTCCTCTTGCATAGCAAGGATCCAAGAGGGATCGGTGTTTGCTTCTTCAAACTTCTTCGGCTCAATCTGTGAAAGAAAACTTAAATGTAAAACTTCGTTAGTTGTACCTCTTCTAGTTAGAACTCTGCTTGAAGGATCTCCGATGATTTGATCAGCTGGATGATCTCTCAAATGTCTGATCATTCCAACATTTAGATGACCATGAGGTTCCTGCACTTCAGGTACATCTTCATCTTCCTGAGGGTCATCATCCTCACATGTAGAAGGAGCATTTACTTCAATAGCTTTTGGAGCGTCTTCCTTTACAGTTTCTTCTAGGTGTAGTTCCTTGAACCTTGCATCTACATCTTCAACAAAAACACTAGAAGAGTTGCTTTGAAGCATACTCGTCTCATCAAATATGACATTGTAAGTTTCTTCTACAACCAGGGTTTTCTTGTTGAAAATCCTATATGCCTTACTATGGCTACTATAACCTACAAAAATACCTTCAAAATATTTTTCACTAAATTTAGTTTTGTAATATTTCCCGTTATTAAGTACAAAACACTTACTGCCAAAGATTCTAAAATAAGACAGGGTTGGTTTCTTGCCCTTCAAAAGTTCATAAGGAGTCTTATGATGGTTCTTGTTGATTAGTGCTCTGTTTTGCACGTGGCAAGCAGTGTTGATGCCTTCAGCCCAGAAGTACTCTGGTAGTGAAGAATCACTCAACATTGTTCTGCAGGCCTCTATGAATGTTCTATTCTTTCTCTCGACAACCCCATTTTGCTGTGGAGTACGGGGAGAGGAAAACTCATGAAAGATACCCAGACTTTCACAAAATTCAGTCATGGCCCCAGACTTGAATTCTGTACCATGGTCACTTCTGATTTTGACCACAGAACATTCTAATTCATTCTGAATTTGCCTGACGAATGAGGTGAAAGAATCATAGGTGTCTGACTTGTGTTTCAGAAAGAATACCCAAGCAAAACGTGAGTAAACATCGACAATGACCAACGTATAAGACTTACCCCCTAAACTCGGAATTGGCATGGGACCAAATAAGTCCATATGAAGTAGATATAAACATCTGGTAGATTCTTTGCCAATAATGCTCTTAAAGCTAGCTCTCGTCTGCTTGCCCATTTGGCATGCGTGACAAGGTCTCTCTTTAATGCACTTAACATCAGGAGCATCACGAACTAAGTTGTGGGAAAATAACATATTTATAGTTTTGAAATTTATATGTGCTAGTCTCTTGTGCCACTGGTCACAAAGAGATGCACTATCTTTTGCTAAAAAACACACTGGTGTAGAAGAGTCTAAACATAGAAAATTTAAGCAAAAAATATTTCTACTCCGAGTGCCTGTTAAAATAGTTTCTGACGTATCAGACGACTTTATCAAGCACTTGTCCTTGTAGAATTCTACCATATAGCCTTTGTCACAAAGTTGACTTATGCTAATGAGATTATGTTGTAATCCTTTAACATAAGCCACGTCTGTGAAAGAGACTATACCATTTGTGATCATACCGAAGCCTTTTGTGATTCCCCGATCAGATCCGCCAAAAATAACTTTTGGACCATCTTTCACCGGGGTATACTCTTGTAGTAGGCTTCTTGTTCCGGTCATGTGCCGTGAACATCCACTGTCCAAGTACCATATTGGATTTGAATTGGCCTTTGGACATACCTGCAATCAATAATCAATTGCCCTTAGGAACCCAAACCGATTTGGGTCCTTGGCTTCTTGTTAGATGACCACCACTTGGAATGTTAACATTGCGAGGGGTCATTCTTGAATTGTTAATCCGTGGAGTCGTGACATTTCTCGGATTAAACCAACAATCTATGGCAAAGTGACCAACCTTGCCACAACACCAACAATCGAATCGATTGTACCTTCTCTTTGTCTCCTGTTTTGCCTTTTGAACGGGAGGTGCAACATGAGTGACTTTCTTAGTGGAAGTTTTCTTAGAAGTGGGGGCCTCATGGTGACAGCACACACATGGCTCCAACTTCTTCTCAACAGATTTGGGTGCAATCGTTTTAATTTTTGGTGCTTTCTTGTGAGCTGATCCGTGAACAAATGGACCATGATCTTTGAGGATTATTTCTTCATGAGGAGCTTTGAATGGAGAGTTGTCAAAGTTTCGGGGAAAGCTCCATCCTTGATATCTATTATTAGGTTCAACATGTGTTGGACTAGCAAGATGACCGTAGGATGAATCAAAGTCAAACGGGTTTGATGGAAAAATGACCTTCCTGAATGAAGGTTGACTTTGATTGGCAGTTCCCTTCCCTTTCACGGCTCTCTTCTCAGCAGCCTTACTACTTTCAGCCTTATGACCAATTCCACTACCCTTCGCAGGAGCAGAAAACCTATCAATGAATGGAAGAATAGTCTTAGGCTTCGAGAAGCTTTCTACGAGCTTCCTTTCCGCCTTCAACTTATCTTCTAGTTCATTTATAGTTTTCTCCTTTAGATTCAACAACTCAGTGGAGCTTTTCAGTTCGTCTTTCAAGAGTTGGATTTCATCTTTGAGAGGAGTTAGTTGTTCAACTCCCTCCCTCAAAGCTAATTCCACTGTCTTGAGAGATTCAATTTCTTTTGACTTGGACTTGACGACCTTGCGGCACTTGTCAAATCCTTTCACAAGGGCTTCATACTGAGTTATTAACTTAGAGTCCTCCTCTGAGGAGTAGCCTTCATTTGCTATGGATGCAGTCTCATCTTCAGAAGCAGACAGAGGGGTATGAGAGTTTACCTTCCCCTTATAAGAGGAGTCGCCTATTTCTTCGTCTAGATGTGCCATTAGCCCAAAGTAGGCTTCTTCATCTGAGCTTGACGCATCAGAGTCACTGTCGCTCAGAGTCTTGGCCTTTTTGGCGAGGAGGCTCTTTTCTTTCTTCTTTCCTTTAAAGGATCTCTTTTCTTCCTTCTTTGATCCTTCTTTCTTTCTGTATGGACACTCGGCTATTACGTGTCCTGGCTTATTGCAGCAATAACAAATAATGTCAGTAGAATCAAATTTGTTCGGTTTAGATTTATACCTGTCATTATAGTAGTCCTTCTTGTGATGATCACCATCACGTCTTGATCTTCTGTGATCAAATGCAGTGGATTGGCCTCTCTTCTGCTTTCTTTTATTCAGAAGTCTTTTGAATTGTTTGGAGAGAAGAGAAAATTCTCCATCAGACATCTCTGAACCTGAGGGGCTGGCATCAGACTCATCCTCATCAGAAGATGGTCTCCTGACAGGTGGGAGAGCCTTGCTCTTTCTTGAGCTTTCAGCTTTTAGGGCAGAGGACTTCTCCCTTCCAGAGGCCCTGACCCCCTCTTCTTCAGCTTTGCGGGAATTTAGCTTCAACTCATGGGACAGGAGCTTACCAAACAACATTTGTGGCTCCGTGGTTCCGAGCTTTCCGAATTCTCTGATGGCTATAACCCTGGTGTCCCATTCTTTCGTCAGGGATCTCAGAAATTTGTCATTTAGTTCGCCAGTTGTGAATTCTCTATCATAGTTCCTAAGACCATTTACGATCTTGAAGGACTTCTCGTAGGTGTCCGAAATGGAGTCTCTTGGATCTTGCTTGAATGCTTCGTATTCTTGGTTCAGCAACGATCTTCGGTCATCCCTCACTTCTTCGGTCCCTTCCATCAGAACGACTAGTGAATCCCATATTTCTTTAGCAGATTTGCAGTGAAGCAGATTTTGCAACATTGAATCATCAACTGCACCTGCTATGATATTCTTTGCTTTCTTGTCTAGGGCCACTAGAGCGATCTCATCTTTGTTCAGTTCCAACATCTTCTTCGGGATCATGATGGTGGAGTTTATTGAAGATGGTTTCATCGGAATATGGGGACCTTCTTCCACGATCTGAAAGATTCTTGGGTCGGCAGCTTCCATGTAGAATCTTACTCTTTCCTTCCACATAGGAAAGTTCTCTTTGGTGCAGACTGGCAACTTGACGGAATCCTTGGCCTTATCCATTCCAGACATATTTGCTTTAGCAACTAGATGAGGAGTCTTGTTCAAGGTATTAGCCTTATAGCGAACAACCTCGCTTTGATACCAATTGAAAGTATCTAGTTGCGGCCTAAATCACCTAGAGGGGGGTGAATAGGTGGATTCTATGTCTTTATGCGGAATTAAAAATTTAACACAGAAAAGCAAACAATCAAACACAGCACAGACACAAGGATTTTATAGAGGTTCCCCGATGTGGGTAGTCCTCTTTCCCGCCTCGCCTATCTAGCACTATGAGGCTAGACTCCGCTACTTCACCAATCTCAGATTATAATTAATCTTACACCTCGGAGTCCAAACTCCTACAACTCGGAGTATACCACTCCTACAACTCGGAGTATAACAACTCCTACACCTCAGAGTAAACAACTCTTGAAAGAATCTTCAATAAAGAGAGCAACAATAAGATCAAAGGCCTTCTTCTGAGAAATCTCTAACAACAATAGAGAAAGGATCTTGAGCAGCAAATGTTAGGTCTCAGAAATCTTGTTCAGCAAAAGAAGAAGGAGATCGACTTTTTGCCTTTTCTGAACTGTCGGTTGAAGAGAGATGTTTTGATCAAAAAATTAAGAAGCGCCCCTTGCCCTAAAATAAGGATTTATTTATAGGGAGGACTTCAACGGCTAGTGCGACAAAGAAGGGAGAGGCGACACGTGTACTGATCATGGTGGCTAACCCTAATTTTCGAAAACGAAACAAAGATTTGAAATCCGTCTGTCCGTCATTCGTCGAGACTTCACGTGAACATCCGACGAATTGACTTAGCTGCATAATTTTCTTCAGAACTCAGCCAAAATGACCTCTGTCAGCATTCGTCGGGATTCGTCGGAATGACCCGAGTCATCTCGACGAATGGACTTGGCTGCAAAAGTTTCTTCACAACTCAGCCAAAATGGCCTCTGTCAGCATTCGTCGGGATTCGTCGGAATGACCCGAGTCATCTCGACGAATGGACTTGGCTGCAGAATTTTCTTCTAAACCAAGACAAAGGTCTTCTGTCTGGATTCGTCGGGATTCGTCGGAATGACCCGAGTCATCTCGACGAATTGACTCAGCAGAATTTTTCTTTTCTTCTGAAAACCTGCTCCACTCCTCAACCTTGAAAGCCTTCAGTTATGAGTATATGAAGTGCACCCCAAAAGAGAGATTACACATGGACCAACACTTTGTTCTATACAATGAGGGATTACATTGTCTAGAACTGTGTTTGGTGATCCATTGCAACCTGACTTTGGTGAGCACTTAGCATTAAGGCCTGTCATAACACATCTAAACAAAAGTCATCAAATACAAATACAATTCATTTTAGTTTACTAGGGGACATCTTCAAATCAAGGTGATTGTGGACACAATACCCAACAGGCGGTTCGCCCCCCCCCCCCCCCTCTCGCCCAGCTTGGAGGCGAGGAGGGGGAGGGGCGGTTCGCCCCCCCCCCCCCCCCCCCCCCCTCTCGCCCAGCTAGGAAGCGAGGAGGGGGAGGGACGGTTCGCCCCCCCCCCCCCCCCCCCCCCCCCCCCCCCCCCCCCTCTCGCCCAGCTAGGAGGTGAGCAGGGGGAGGGGCGGTTCGCCCCCCCCCCCCCCCCCCCCCCCCCTCTCGCCCAGCTAGGAGGCGAGCAGGGGGTGAGGCTTCCCTTTCGCAGCCCAGTTTTGGCTATTCGCAGTCCAGTTTTGGCTATTCACAGTCCAGTGGTCTGCGTTTGGTGCTTCAGAACAGCGGGATTTGGCTATTCGCAGTCCAGTTTTGGCTATTCGCAGTCCAGATCCGAAAATCCTATAAATAGGACCAAGGGGGCACCATTTGAGGGATCCGGTTTTTAGGCTAGCTCTCTCTCCCTCTCTCTCCCTCCCCAAATCTCTCCAGTGGGGTGAGGAGAGCTTCCAGTGGTGCCCAAGCTTAGTAGTGGCTTGGGAGGGGAAGTTCCTAAGGGGCTTCCGGGTATGTGGCGGGACCTCCCCACTAAGCCCTTGGTCCAGTTCCTAGTTCCAACACCTTCAACCTAGAGCTCTCCCTTGGGAGGAGTAAGGATTGGTCGCCCCTCGGCTAGTTGAGGGCCCCGAATTCCACAGAGACTAAGTCTTGTTCGCAAGTCTCGGTTTCAACACATGGTGCGGTGAGCGTGGAGTGTGACTGATTCAAGAAACTCTTAAGATGAGCTCCATGGCTGGAGGTGGAGGATCCGACCCAGGTCGCTCGGAACCCCTGGTTGATGGAGCGACGTTGGAGATGTTTGAAAATTTCAGGCAAGAGATCTTGCAGACCTTGCAGCTAACTTTCGCCACGATAGGCGAAGGCATGAGAGGAGGTGGTCCGGAGGTCTCGCCCCAGCAAGTAGGTGAGAGCCCTCCAGGCCAGCAGCCCAGGAAGGAGGTACCAGTAGGGGGCGAGTGGGGAGGTCCCAGACTCCCACTCGCCCAGCCCCAAGGGGGAGAGTGGGGAAATCCCATACCCCCATTCGCCCAGCCCCGGGGGGGGGGGGGGGGGGGGGGGGGGGGGGGGGGGGGCGAGCTCCGGAGGGGGGAATCCTCTCAGCTCGCCCCGCCCCAGCTCGCCCAGCCCCCAAGGGGGGCGAGCAACGAAAGCCCTTTTTGTGAGCTGATCCTCTCGGCCCCGGTTCCAGAGGGGTTCGGAAGGTTGGAGATGTCTCACTACTCCGACACGGATGACCCTGTCTTGCACCTGCAGTGGTTTGAGGACATGGTCTCCATTAGGCCCATAACGGACGCTTTCAAGTGTCGACTCTTCGCGACAACTCTGAAAGAGAAGGCTAGAGATTGGTTCCACCAGCTCCCTGCGGGATCCATCTATGCCTTCGAAGACTTGCGCCGAGTTTTCCTGCTACGCTTCTCGACGTCAAGGAAGAGGAAGAAAGATGTCGAGGCACTTTTCAAGATCAAACAAGAGCCAGGGGAGTCGCTGGCTCACTATCTGGAACGGTTCAGGGAGGAGGTTCTCCTTGTCCAAGAAGTGCCCGGGTACACCCTCAAGCTTGCCTTCACGTTGGGGCTGCGGGAGGGTTTCTTCAAGATGGACCTCAAGAGAAGAGCTCCTTCGTCCTTTGAAGAGTTGATGGAAAGGGTGGCAGAAGAAGTCGAGAGTGAGGAGGCCAACCTGGAGTTCGCGAGAAGGCTGGCCAAGCTGAGTGAGCTAGAGGCAAGGCAGCAGGGGGGAAGAGTAGGGGCTCCCAAGAGAAAGTTCGACCAAGAGGAAGACAACTTCCAGGAAGAGGGGGTTGACCTCCCTAGGTGGGGGCAGAGGCCGAGGGCATCCCCTCCACCGCCTCAACAGACCATGGCGATTGGCTGGGAAAAAAGGAGGAGAGTTAGAAAAGCAGGAAGAAGAGGAAGAGGGGGTAGGGTGGAGTTACCCTATTGTGACCTCCACGATGAGGAAGGCCACGCGACGACCACCTGCCCTGAGTTCTTGGAATTGAAGGAAGCAAGGGGTTTGGTGCGGCAACAACAACCAAATGGGAACGAGGGAGATCACCCTCAGCAGTAGGAGACCAAGTTTGTCTAAGTGCTTAGTTTCTTCTCTCCACCCTTAAGTTCATGTAGCGTGGTTGTTTACTTAGTTTTTTCTTGCATGTAATGTGATGATTAATGTAGTGAAAGTTTTCAAATACTTAGTCCCGATGCTGGCCCGCTGACCAGGACTCCCATCAAGCTGGCAGGTCCGAGGATCGCTCGGGGGCAGGAGAGTCTCAAGGTACTTAGCCCCGACGCTGGCCCGCTGACTAGGCTCCC
Source organism: Dactylorhiza incarnata (assembly GCA_033032865.1). NCBI lineage: Eukaryota > Viridiplantae > Streptophyta > Magnoliopsida > Asparagales > Orchidaceae > Dactylorhiza > Dactylorhiza incarnata. The sequence continues at coordinate 299,477 of JAWHQI010000181.1, read as the reverse complement.
ATCAAGCTGGCAGGTCCGAGGATCGCTCGGTGGCAGGAAAGTCCCAAGTACTTAGTCCCGATGCTGGCCCGCTGACCAGGCTCCCATCAAGCTGGCAGGTCCGAGGATCGCTCGGTGGCAGGAAAGTCCCAAGTACTTAGTCCCGATGCTGGCCCGCTGACCAGGCTCCCATCAAGCTGGCAGGTCCGAGGATCGCTCGGTGGCAGGAAAGTCCCAAGTACTTAGTCCCGACGCTGGCCCGCTGACCAGACTCCCATCAAGCTGGCAGGTCCGAGGATCGCTCGGTGGCAGGAAAGTCCCAAGTACTTAGTCCCGACGCTGGCCCGCTGACCAGGCTCCCATCAAGCTGGCAGGTCCGAGGATCGCTCGGGGGCAGGAGAGTCTCAAGGTACTTAGCCCCGACGCTGGCCCGCTGACCAGGCTCCCATCAAGCTGGCAGGTCCGAGGATCGCTCGGTGGCAGGAAAGTCCCAAGTACTTAGTCCCGATGCTGGCCCGCTGACCAGGCTCCCATCAAGCTGGCAGGTCCGAGGATCGCTCGGTGGCAGAAAAGTCCCAAGTACTTAGTCCCGATGTTGGCCCGCTGACCAGGCTCCCATCAAGCTGGCAGGTCCGAGGATCGCTTGGTGGCAGGAAAGTCCCAAGTACTTAGTCCCGATGCTGGCCCGCTGACCAGGCTCCCATCAAGCTGGCAGGTCCGAGGATCGCTCGGTGGCAGGAAAGTCCCAAGTACTTAGTCCCGACGCTGGCCCGCTGACCAAGCTCCCATCAAGCTGGCAGGTCCGAGGATCGCTCGGGGGCAGGAGAGTCTCAAGGTACTTAGCCCCGATGCTGGCCTGCTGACCAGGCTCCCATCAAGCTGGCAGGTCCGAGGATCGCTCGGTGGCAGGAAAGTCCCAAGTACTTAGTCCTGATGCTGGCCCGCTGACCAGGCTCCCATCAAGCTGGCAGGTCCGAGGATCGCTCGGTGGCAGGAAAGTCCCAAGTACTTAGTCCCCATGCTGACCCGCTGACCAGGCTCCCACCTAGCGGGCAGGGTCAGGAACCGCTCAGTGGCCGAAAATTCTCTTAAGTATTTTTCCCCCGAGGCGGCTCCGCTAGCCGGGCTCTCACTAGCCGGCAGGGTAGGAAGGCCTCTCGGGGAGGCTAAGTGTTTTTCCCCCGAGGTGGTCTCGCTAGCCGGGCTCTCACTAGCCGGCAGAGTTGGAAGACCTCTCGGGGAGGCTATGTATTTTTCCCCCGAGGTGGTCTCGCTAGCCGGCAGAGTTGGAAGACCTCTCGGGGAGGATATGTATTTTTTCCCTGAGGTGGTCCCGCTAGCCGGGCTCTCACTAGCCGGCAGGGTAGGAAGGCCTCTCGGGGAGGCTATGTATTTTTCCCCCGAGGTGATCTCGCTAGCCGGGCTCTCACTAACCGGCAGAGTTGGAAGACCTCTCGGGGAGGCTATGTATTTTTCCCCCAAGGTGGTCTCGCTAGCCGGGCTCTCACTAACCGGCAGAGTTGGAAGACCTCTCGGGGAGGCTATGTATTTTTCCCCCAAGGTGGTCTCGCTAGCCGGGCTCTCACGAGCCAGCAGAGTTGGAAGACCTCCCCCCCCCCCCCCCCCTCTCGCCCAGCTAGGAGGCGAGCAGGGGTAGGGGCGGTTCGCCCCCCCCCCCCCCCCCCCCCCCCCCCCCCCCCCCCTTTCGCCCAGCTTGGAGGCGATGAGGGGCAGGGGGGTTCGCCCCCCTCTCGCCCAGCTTGGAGGCTTCCCTTTCGCAGCCCAGTTTTGGCTATTCGCAGTCCAGTTTTGGCTATTCACAGTCCAGTGGTCTGCGTTTAGTGCTTCAAAACAGCGGGATTTGGCTATTCGCAGTCCAGTTTTAGCTATTCGCAGTCCAGATCCGAAAATCCTATAAATAGGACCAAGGGGGCACCATTTGAGGGATCCGGTTTTTAGGCTAACTCTCTCTCCCTCCCCAAATCTCTCCATTGGGGTGAGGAGAGCTTCCAGTGGTGCCCAAGCTTAGTAGTGGCTTGGGAGGTGAAGTTCCTAAGGGCTTCCGGGTATGTGGCGGGACCTCCCCACTAAGCCCTTGGTCCAGTTCCTAGTTCCAACACCTTCAACCTAGAGCTCTCCCTTGGGAGGAGTAAGGATTGGTCGCCCCTCGGCTAGCTGAGGGCCCCGAATTCCACAGAGACTAAGTCTTGTTCGCAAGTCTCGGTTTCAACAGTGTCGACCTTGTATCCGCCTTCAGTTGAGCTCGGCTCCCGGGAAGTGTCGGCGTTCTCTCCTCCTCCAGTTAAGCTCGGCGAGGTATCGACTCTTTTTCCTCTTACAGTTAAGATCCCCTCCTGGGAAGGACCTCACGCCTTTGCTCTCTAGTGCCCATCTCTCCGAACCACGGGTCCTACATTGTTTTTCCGACCTCGCGAGCGAGCTCAAAAAAAGCGGGGATTGTGTACTACCCGTAATTCATCGAGATTAGAAAGGCCTAAGGAGACGCCTATTCGCAGACCTCGCTGGGCGTCCAAGGCGCGAGCTGGGCGAGCAAGGAGCGAGCTGGGCGAGCAAGGCGCGAGCTTGGGCGAGCAGGAAGCGAGCTTGGCGAGCAGGAAGCGAGCTTGGGCGATCAGGAAGCGAGCTTGGCGAGCAGGAAGCGAGCTTGGCGAGCAGGAAGCGAGCTTGGCGAGCAGGAAGCGAGCTTGGCGAGCAGGAAGCGAGCTTGGCGAGCAGGAAGCGAGCTTGGGCGAGCAGGAAGCGAGCTTGGGCGAGCAGGAAGCGAGCTTGGCGAGCAGGAAGCGAGCTTGGGCGAGCAGGAAGAGAGCTTAGGCGAGCAGGAAGCGAGCTTGGGCGAGCAGGAAGCGAGCTTGGCGAGCAGGAAGCGAGCTTGGCGAGCAGGAAGCGAGCTTGGCGAGCAGGAAGCGAGCTTGGCGAGCAGGAAGCGAGCTTGGCGAGCAGGAAGCGAGCTTGGGCGAGCAGAGCCAAGTATGGGCGAGTATGGTCAGGTAACTACCCCCCCCCCCCCCAGCATTTGTCTATAAATAGACCCCCAGGGGTACAAGAAAGAAGACCTTTTGGACGAGGTTGACCCCCTCAGGCGAGATACTCGCCAGGTCCCTGCCTTCCTTGTACCAAGCTCGGCCATTTTTGGTTTTGGAGGGGAAGACTCCCTTGAGCTTCCAGGTACGTGGTGGGACCTCCCTGCCGTGGCACCTGGGGTCCTGTTTGTTGCTCTTCTAGCTTCTTCGTCGTTGCCAGCCAAGTCATCTCGTCGGACTGCTGGGCGAGTAACCTCCGACTGCATTGGTCCGAATCTTGAGGCCTGGATTTTCCTGGCGTCAACACCCAAATTACTCATGGGAGTGTCTTATGTGATCATAAACTAATGTCCAAAGTTTCAAATCACCTTGATGAGATTTGACCACTTAATTCCATCATGTGCACTTTTAACCTAGTTTGACCAAACTTGGGTTAACTAATTACCCAACCAAATCAGTCCCAATTGGGATGAAATTTTTACTAGGGTCATATAATAACACTAAGAAGCACCCACCAAAAGTTGGAGGGGATTGGAGGTCATTAGACCTATAATTAATTAATATATGGATTATTAAATTTTTACAAAACCTTAGAAAAATGTTCTCCAAAAATTCCCATCTTTGGATATGTTAAGCGTGTAGGTACAAATAGCTTGTGGTTCAATTTTCAAGTCATTATCATTTCCCAATCAAACGTTATTCAAGAAATAGTGGTTGTCCTGCCCTAAGGACCAGTCCCACCAAAATGGTCCTACAGGGAGCTACAATGCTCATTTTGGGCTGAAACAAATTTTAAATTAAAGTAGACTCCAAGGGATAACATTTTCATGTTGGACACTTTCTCAGATTATGAGTGCAAGGTATTTTAAAAATACAAGAAGGCACAACAGTTTATTTGATGCATAAATAATAACCTAGAATATATATCATACCAAATCTTGTTAACCAAATCAGACGACTGAGGTGTTTAGTCCCCATCACGCCTGTGGACAGAAAAAACCCATCCTGGACACCCTTCCAGCCCATTTTCCCAGCCACCAAGCCCCCTCCCCGGCCGGCCAATGCCACCACCACCTTCGTCGAGGTGGTGGTCGGCGATTGGGGTGGTTGGCCGGCTCGAGGGTGGCCAGAATGAGCTTTCTAGGGAGGCAATAAATGGCTTGAAACCAGCCATTCATGGAGCTTGATCCGAGTCCGATTTGGCTCGAATCAAAGCCCATTTTGATGTGGATCTATGCACTAGGGGAGGAGAAGGGGATCGAACCTGAATTGGGGTTGAAAGCCTTGTGGATCTTGGGTTCACCATGGGAGCTCGAGAAGCTTTTGGAGCCATGCCAATCTGAGCCTAGAGTGCACAATCCTTTCGGGAAAGTTGGGGGGGGGGGGGGGGGTCACTCCTCTCACTCTTTTGAAGATGTTAAAGGCCTTGATTGGGAGAGGGGGAGGTTACAACCTTGAATGCCATTAATGGCCATCAAGGTAATTTCGGTTTTGGCTTGGGGAAGATGAATAGGGACTCAATCCAGCTGGGAGAAGGCTGGAAACTCCTCTTCCCAAGAGGAGATGAATGTGTCCATTAATGGGGGGAGATTGAAGGTTCCTTCTTCCTCCCCATTAATCTCCCTCTTTCTCTCTCTTTCAAATTGGGGCTTTCTCTCTCCTGGCCGAATTTCCTGAAATAGAATGGCCAATTCAGTAGCAACCAACCCCATTAGGTGGTGGACCACCTCAATTGGGTCTATACCAAGTGGATTGGGCTTGATTAGGTCAAAATAGGTCATTTTAACCTAAATTTAGGATAAGGTTGACTTTGGTCAATTTGACCATTTGGGTTGACCCCAATGAGTGTCTAGTCACCCATTGGCCTCCCTTAAGGGTTAGGGAGGTCTAGGTAGGGTTAATTTGGTAAGGTGAGGGTCAATTGACCCTTAATAGGCCACTTTTGACCAAAATAGGGTTATGGTTGACTTTGGTCAAATTGACCAAATTGGTGGCCCCATGATGGGGCTTTTTGATCCATTGGGTCCCTAATATCCTTATAAGGGTAGGGGAAAGGTCAATTTGGCATGGTGGAGGCCGATTGACCCTAATTAAGCTACTTTGACCAAATTTGGGTTATGGTTGACTTTGGTCAATTTGGCCTCTTTAGTTGACCCCAATGGGTCCCTGGTGCTCTAAGGGGACCCCAATGAGTTAGGGATGTTATGGTGGGGTAAAAGGATCAAGGTGAGGCCATAAAGTCCAACCCTAAGCTTGGTATCTGAAAATTGCTATTTGCAGACCACTTGGGTTTTCTCCTTCTTACATAAGTTTACATGATCTTAAGCTCTTCCTATGGTTTTGTCATGACCTAGTCATGACAAAACCAACTTAGGGGTCTAGTTGTTTGGGGGATGTTACAGTGCCTTCCTGATGCCCCATCTGTGAAAAATTCTCTTGCCACCGGCTTGGGGGATCCTGATTTCTCCATCTCGGTTACGTACTCCGCCAGGAAATCGGCTACTGACTGCACCTTCATCGATTGCCGAGGAGCGAAATTAACATCGAACTCACTAAGCTCTACCGACCATTTTGTCGTCCTTCCCGAGTGCTCAAGTACCCCATCCATGAAATGGCGCACGGGATGATCAGTCACCACTTTGATCAAATGCGCCTGGAAATAAGGGCGGAGCTTCCGAGCCGAGATGATTAAGGCAAACACCAATTTCTCCAGAATGGGATATCTGAGCTCCGCCTTCTTCAGGACTCGGCTAACGTAGTAGATGAGCATTTGCTTCTTTCCCTCTTCTCGGACCAGGACCGAGCTTACCGCTACGGCTCCTACCCCTAGATAGAGGAACACGTCTTCTCCTTCTCTTGGCCCCTGCAACAATGGGGACTGCATTAGTTGGTTCTTAAAATCCTGGAAAGTAGCCTCACACTGTGGCGACCACTCAAACTTTTGACTCCCTCGTAAAGCCTTGAAGAAGGGCGAGCACTTCTCCCCTGCCCTAGAAAGGAACCTGCTCAAACTGGCCAACTTACCCGTCAACCTCTGAACCTCCTTAGCGCTTCTTGGTGATTCTAGATCTAGGATGGCCTTAACCTTATTAGGATTGGGCTCGACCCCCAATGGGGTGAGCAAATGACTGAGGAACTTCCCTCGACTTGCCCCGAAAACACACTTCGAGGGGTTAAGTTTCATCTTGAATTTCCGGAGTGTGACAAAAGTTTTCGCCAGGTCTCGCAAGTGAGATCCCACATCCCTGCTCTTCACCATCAAGTCACCTACGCAAACTTCCATGCTTCTACCCTTCTGTTCTTTAAAGACTCGATCCATCATTCTTTGATAGGTCGCACTTGCGTTCCTTGGCTCGAAGGGCATCATTCTATAACAATAACACCCATCATCCGTGATGAAGGAAACATCATTTACATCCGACGGATGCATTCAGATTTGATGGTAATCAGAAAACATATCTAAAAAGCTCATTACAGGGAAACCGACTGTTGAATCTATCAGTGCGTCGATTCGAGGCAAATGATAACAATCTTTGGGGCATGCTTTATTCAATAGAGAGAAATCTATGCACATTCTCCATTTTCCATCCCCCTTCTTCACCAATACAACATTGGAGAACCAACCTAGATACTGGATCTACCCTACGAAACATGCCTCCAGCAGTTTCCCTACTTCCTCTCTGATTGACCCAGCAAGGTTGGTTGACATGACTCTTTTCTTTTGGCAGATGGGGTGGACGCTTGAGTTGAGATTGAGGCGGTGACATGCCACATCTGCATTGATGCCCGACATCTCGACGGTGCTCCAGGAGAAGACGTCGACATTTTGCTGGATGCACCCTCGGACCCTTTCCTGGTCCTCCTTGCTCAGCCCCCCGCTGACCCGCACCTTCTCTGGCTTCCCCCCGCCGCTGATGATCTCCTTCTCCTGCACTTCTTCTGCCACCTCCAGCCTGGCCAAGTCTTCCACCGCTCGACCTACTTCCTCCGCTTCCCCCTTCAGGATATAGTGTTAACCGCCGTGACGTATCATTGTCGGGCCATCTTGGGGTCCCCCGTGACCCGAATCTGGACCCCCCAATGCTATATTTCAAGCATTGGTGGTAGTAGGAGGGCACACACTTGAAGGCGCTAATGAGGGGTCGTCCAAAGATAGCGTTGTAACTGCTCAGCGCGTATACGATGACGAATCAGCAGTTCTTTGACGTCCCTCCCAGAGTCACGAGGAGATGGACTCTTCCCTCTACCTCCTTCCTTTCTCCGGAGAATCTGAAGAGTGGTCCATCCGACGCCATCATTCTCTTTGCCTTCACCTTCATCTCATCAAAGGCCTTTTTGAAGACCACATTCACCGAGCTCCCATTATCCAATAGGATTCGGGAGACCGTGACGTTCTCGATTGCTTCATGTATTACCAGCGCATCGCAGAATGGGTCCTCATGAGTCGACATGTCCTTTGTCGAGAAGGTGATCTTCGCACCTGGGGGCGGGGCTTGGGAGGTCGAAGCGACACTCCAACGGTAGATAGCGTGGAGACTCCCCTTGCAGGTGGCCTCGATCCCTACCCCCCGTGGATCACTCCGATCCTGCCCTGGGTCCCCAGTGTACAACCCTCATTCTCCGAGGGTGGGCCCATCTCAAGGCCACGTAGGCAGGAGTCAAAGTCAACACAGAAGTCCCTCAGAGTTCGTCGAACGCAATCTCTCGGAGTTCGTCGAACGCAGGCTTTCGGAGTCAAGAAAGGTAAAGAGTTTTGGTTGTGCGAGAAGGTACTTACTCGCACAAGACGAGGAGGAAAGACCTGCCCGACGTTCACTACCCGGCCAGGCGAGGAGGTCGTGAGTTCGGACCTACTCGCCTATAGGCGACTTAGCCAACCAACTCGCCAACCTATTGCCTTGTCTGAAAAACCAACTCTAGGGGGTCAGGAATAGTCATCTACTCCCCCCCTAGGATTTGTCTATAAATAGACCCCCACGGGTACCAGGAATGACACTTGTCAAAATCAGAGTTGCACCCCCCCCCCCCCCCCCCCCCCCCCGACAGACAAGAATCTTCCCTAACAAGTGCCTACCTAGTACCGAGCTCGGCCATTCGTGGTTTTGGAGGAGAAGACTCTTCCGAGCTTCTGGGGACGTGGTGGGACCTCCCTGCCGCAGCACCTAGGGTTGTGTCCTTTATCTCTCCATTTCGCTCGTCGTGGCTAACCAAACCTTCTCGCTGAACCGCTGGGCAAGTAGCCTCCGACTGCATTGATCCGAATCTTGAGGTCAGGATTTTCCTGACGTCAACACTTTGGTGCGGTGAGCGTGGATCGCGGCCAGAGGAAGAAAGTCTGGTAGAAAAGCGGGATGGTAACAGTTAGCGACCACGAGGATGGGGCGGGAAACTCGGCCCGAGGTGGCGAGTTCGTATCCTTAGCTGTTTTCGAGGAATTCGCGCGGAGGATGGAAGGCTCCATGCGAGCAGCTCTTCTACCTCGCATGGAAGGAACGACGACCTCGCCTCATCGCCCGGGCCCGTCCGAGGAAGGTGCTCGCCCTCAGCGAGCAGGGAAGGAGCACGCTGAGGAGTTCGAGCGACCAAGGAGGTCGCAGTTTGGTCTACAGGCGTCGTAAGGAGCTGGCGGAACTCGATTCTGCGAGGAGGAAGAGCAGGCGAGATACTACAATACTCGCCAGGATAGCGAGTACGGGGGAGATACTCGTCCAGATGATGATCGTCGTCAACTTGGGGGGAGGAGCCCGTTCTGCGAGGAGATCCTCGTCGCGCCAGTGCCAGAGGGGTTCAGAGATCCCTCGATGAATTACTTCTCGGGGAGAGAGGACCCTATCTGTCATATCCAGTGGTTTGAGGATGTCGCCTCCCTTCGGACCATGTCGGACGCCTTCAAATGTAGGCTGTTCGTGATTTCCCTCCGAGGGAAGGCAAGGGACTGGTTCCACCAGTTGCCGGAAGGCTCCATCTACTATTTTGAAGACCTTTGCCGGGGGCTGAACATGCGGTTCGCCACGACAAAGAAGTTGAAGAAGGAGGCTACGACCCTTTTCCATCTGACCCAGGGAGCAAAAGAAACGTTGGGGGACTACATCGACCGCTTCCAGGAAGAGGTGCTACTCATCCAGGAGGTGGATGGTCGCACCATGCGGTTAGCCCTAACCTTCGGCCTTCGCGAAGGCCTCTTTAAGTTGGAGATCGGTAGGAATCCTCCCTACTCCTACGCTAATCTCATCGAAAGGGCCAACCAGTTCGTCCAGGGTGAGGCTTCCAACCGCGGCTTCCTAGCCAGGCTCACCCGAGTGACCAAGGAAGATGAGGAGGAGGAAGAAGAAAGTCCCCCCGAGAAGAGGAAGAAGGAAGAGCCCAGGAGGGCGGAAAAGCGGAAGCCGGAGGGAAGAGGCAGGGAAGAAAGAAGAGAAAGAGAACCCAGGAGGGAGGATCCAAGAAAGAACGATGAGAGGAGACTCATCGTGGCTCCAGAGCGTCGGGAGGAAGAAAGACGCTACCAGGTCCCCGCTAACCGGCCACCGTGGAAGCCGGCCAGGGGACCTCAGCGTCAGGAGCGGGGAAGGAGATCCCTGGAGAGAAGGCGCTTCGACAGGCCAGAGGGGCGTCAGGAGCGGAGAAGGGAGGAAGCAATGGCGGTTGCCAGGCGCGGCAATCGGCAGGGCCGGAAGAATGGGAAGCAGAGGAGGCCGCAGGTAGAGGAGGTTCCCATATACTGTGACCTCCACTAGGTGGAAGGGCATAGAACGATGGCCTGCCCGGACTTTTGGGAAGCCGGGAGGAGGCTGACAGCATGAGAGGTAGGAGGGGAACATCGGAGGATAGAAGCCCCAGTCGAGCTGCCGGCAGTTCAGGCGGTCGGTCGACGGAGGAACGAGGATCGAGTCGACCAAGGAGGTCGAGGAGATGTGGCTCAAGGAGGCAGAGGAGTGGGGGTGATCCACGAGGGTGCAGAGATAGGAGCTTCCCGCAAGGGAAGTCTCCATCAAATCTATCGAAGGAGCGTCGCTTCGACTTCGCAGGCACCGCCCCCATTGGAGGAGATCACCTTCTCCGAAGAAGACATGCTGGGGAATGAGAATCCCTTTCATGACGCCCTCGTGATCCAAGCCGCCGTGGAAGACTTTACCGTTGATCGAATCCTGATCGATAACGGTAGTTCCGTAAACGTCATCTTCAAGAAGACGTTTGATGGGCTGGGCGTCGGCGCAGGAAGAGTCCGGGCGCCGGATGGTCCCCTCTTTGGCTTCTCCGGAGAGAAGCAAGAGGTGGAGGGAGGAGTAGATCTTCTTGTAACACTGGGGGGCACCCCTCTCCAGTGCCGTTTCGTCATCGTGGACGCCCCGAGCTGCTACAAGGCCATCTTCGGGAGGCCACTTCTCAACAACTTCAAGGCCGTCCCGTCCTCCTACCATCAGTGCCACAAGTATTGCCAAGGGGACGTCCAGGTGAGGATCAGGAGCGATCCAAGAGCCGCCCGCGAGTGCTACCTCAGCTCGGTTAGCACCATCAGCTGGATGGCTGACACAGAGGAGTTCGAGAGGGTAACTGGAGGCACGACCCGGCTGGAGGCATTCGAGGAGGTGGAGGAAATCGAGGTACTCTCTGCAGCGGGAGTATCTGGGCTGCTGAAGATCGGTGGATCGTTGAAGGTCACCGAGAAGGTGGAGATGGCAACGTGCCTACAGGATAACGTTGACATCTTCGCCTGGAGTGCTGCTGAGATGCCCGGGATCGACCCAGAGGTTGCCTGCCACCACCTCAACCTCGACCCCGCGGTGAAGCCCGTCCGCCAGAAAAAGAGGTCCAGTGCCACCGTGTTGGCCGGACCTATCCGGGAAGAGGTAAAGAAGTTGTTGGACGCAGGTTTTGTGTCAGAGATCCAGTATCCAGGCTGGGTCTCCAATGTTGTAATGGTTAAGAAAGCTGTAGGCAGCTGGAGGATGTGTGTGCACTTCCCTTTGTTAAATAAAAGCTTCCCCAAGGATTGTTATCCCTTGCCTCGAATCGACGCGCTGGTTGATTCAACCGTCGGTTTCCCTGTAATGAGTTTTCTTGATGCATTTTCGGGATACCACCAGATCCGGATGTATCCCCCCGATTGCCGCGATGTTTCCTTCATCACTGGGGATGGGTGCTATAGCTATAAAATGATGCCCTTTGGGCTAAAAAATGCAGGAGCAACCTACCAGCGGATGATGGACCTTGTCTTCAAAGAGCAGAAGGGGAGGATCCTGGAGGTGTATGTGGACGACCTCTTGATCAAGACCAAGAGCGTCACAGAGCATATAGCAGATCTGGTGGAGACCTTTGCAACGCTGAGGAAGTTCAAGATGAGGCTCAATCCGGCGAAGTGCGTGTTCGGAGCTGGAAGGGGAAAGTTTCTGGGGCACCTCATCACCCCGGGAGGAGTAGAGCCGAACCCTAACAAGGTTAAGGCAATCCTAGAGATGGCCTCGCCGAAAACCATGAAAGAAGTTCAAAGGCTGACAGGAAGGTTGGCAGGTCTCAGCCGCTTTCTGTCCAAGGCAGGAGAGAAGTGCTCTTCCTTTTTCAAGACGCTCCGCAAGAGCGAGAACTTCGCATGGTCCGACGAGTGCGAAAAGGCGATCGGTAGGCTGAAGGAGCAGTTGACTCAGACACCTCTCCTTCAGAGCCCGAAAGAAGGTGAAGACCTACTCATTTACTTGGGAGTAGGGGTGGAAGAGGTAAGTTCTGTGCTGGTCCGGGAAGAAGGAAAGAAGCAGCTCCCAATTTACTATGTTAGCCAGGTGCTCAAGAAGGCAGAGTTGAAATACCCAATCTTGGAGAAGCTCGCCTTCGCCTTAGTGGTGTCGGCGCGAAAGTTTCGGCCTTATTTCCAAGCTCACTCCATCCGGGTCGTGACTGACCATCCTCTCCGAAATATCTTGGAAGGGGTGGAGCATTCAGGGAGGCTGGCAAAATGGTCAGTAGAACTCAGTGAGTTCGACATTTCCTTCTCGCCTCGGGTGGCAATCAAAGCACAGGCGGTAGCAGATTTCTTAGCCGACTTCTCGGTGGAAGCGGAACCGGGAGAGGAGGCTTCTACTCCCATCCCTTGGAAGATGTTCGTGGACGGGGCCTCAGGCAAGAGCTCTGTGGGGGTGGGCATCGTTCTTGTCAGCCCACAGGGAACTAGGATCGAGCAAGCAGTCGAGATCCTCTTCCCCATGATGAACAATCAAGCCGAGTACGAAGCCATCATAGCAGGCTTGCGCCTCGCAAAGGAGCTGGGCATCCAAGACGTCATGGCTTTCACCGATTCAATGGTGGTCGCGTCTCAGATTCGGGGAGAGTTCGAAGTGCGCGACACCATTCTGCAGAAGTACCTCGTAAAGGTGAAAGGATTGATTGGAAGCTTTCAATCCTTCTTCGTCGAGCATGTACCGAGAGAGGAGAACTCGGCAGCGGATCGCCTGGCCAAGTACGGGCCAAGAACAGGAGAGACCATCACGGAGTTGTTTCGACCGTCCATTGAGGAAGGAGAGATGATGGAGATCGATCATCGTCCTTCGTGGATGGATCCGTTCATTTCCTTCCTAAGTTCTGGGCAACTTCCTGCGGAAGAAGGGGATTAAAGAAGGTTTCGGTACAAGGCGGCGTACTACTTATTGCAAGATGGGGAGTTATATCGCAAGACCATCTCGGGCCCTCTGGCTAGATGTGTCTCTGAAGAAAAAGTACCTCGAGTGCTGGAGGAAATCCACTCGGGAGAGTGCGGAAGCCATTCTGGGACTCGCACTTTGGAGCAAAGGATCCTGAGACATGACTACTTCTGGCCCACTATCCGCAAGGATGCGGAGGCCTTCTCGAAAAAGTGCCCGAAGTGTCAACTGTTTGCCCCCCTTCATCTGCAGCCGGCCCAGCATCATCGTTCGATCACCGCCCCGTGGCCATTCGCCATCTGGGGAATGGATTTGATAGGTCCCTTTCCTTCAGCTAGCGGCCAGAGGAAGTTCGTTCTCGTCATGATCGACTATTTCTCCAAGTGGATCGAGGCCAAGGCTTTGGCCAAGACCACCTCCCAAGTCGTGAAGAACTTCATCTGGGGAGAAATCGTCTGTAGGTTCGGGATCCCCCTCGCCATCGTCACCGACAACGGTCCTCAGTTCACCAGTTTGGAGCTGGAGGATTTTTGCAGACAGCTCGGAACTGATCTCCGGTTCGCATCAGTACATCATCCCAGGAGCAATGGACAAGTGGAGGCCGCCAACAATTTAATCATCAACCTACTGAAGAAGAAAGTCGAGAACCTAAGAGGTAATTGGGCGGAGCAGCTCCCCTCGGTGTTGTGGGCTTTGAGAACCACTCCTAGCTCAGCCACAGGGGAAACTCCGTTCAAACTCTCTCACGGGTCCGAAGCTCTCATCCCAGTAGAGTTCGAGGTCAGAAGTCCTAGGGTGATTGCAACAGAAGACGGAGATGAAGAATGGCGACTAGAGAATGAGGAAGCCCAGAAGCTGTCCCTCAACTACATCGAAGAGCTCCGAGATCTAGCCTCGGCAAGGCAGGAGGAGATCAAGCGTCGCATGGCAAGACACTTCGACAAGCACGTTCGTCTCAAGCACTTCCAAGCAGGTGACCTAGTCCTGAAGAAAGTGGACGCAGCTGGGAGATCGGCAGTCGTGGGAAAGCTCAACCCTAATTGGGAGGGACCTTTCATTGTCCACGAAGCACTTGCAACAGGAGGGTATCACTTACAGAATCAGGAAGGGGAGCTCTTGGGGAATACATGGAGCGGCGATGATCTAAAGAGGTTTTATCCCTAAGCAGGGATGTATACCCTTCTCTCCTGTAAATTGATTGCTTAAAAATAAAACCCCCTGAAACATGGGATGAGGGAAATTTTTCATAATAGCAAGTCTTAAAAGAAGAAAGCAGGTGAAGTCGATCTCCTAGTCAGGCTGGGAAACTGGCCTCCGACTTGATTCTCGTAAAACCCAGAACGGGTGATGGGACAGTGCCTCGGTTGTGCGTTCCCTTAAGTCCAAGCCTCTGCAATGACGGCCGAGATCAGCTCCCCCATTGCACGTTGGCCGCGGTTCCCACCGACTGCATTTCTCATCCGACTGTAGAGATTATCAGGAAAAAGTCTGGACGCCGACCTCCCAATCCCACGAAGAGATGATCGACTTAAGCCGATCAGGGGACCCTTGAATAAAGGTGTTGTGTATCCTCGAGGGCTAAGAGCCCGTAACAAAGTGATTCGTTTCTGATTATTTTCCTCCGATCGTGTAAGTTAATGTGCTTAACTCCCCGTTAAATTGTTGAGCAGCAGGAAACATGTTGGGTCGACATTCAGTACCCAAGCGGGATGGAGACCTTGGGAGGTTGTGTTCCTTTGGAAGGTGCTCCTTTGGAACCTCCCCAACAGTCATTCCCCACTGTGTCGACCTCTTCAGCAGCATCAACCAGAGCAGCGGGATGGAGACCTTGGGAAGTTGTGTTCCTTTGGAAGGTGCTCCTTTGGAACCTCCCCAACAGTCCTTCCCCACTGTGTTGACCCCTTCAACAGCAGGATGGAGACCTTGGGATGTTGTGTTCCCTGGGAAGGCACTCCTTTGGAACGTCCCCGACAGTCATTCCCTACTAAGTCGTTCTCTTCAATAGCACCAGTATCGCACTAAGAGGGAGGCTATCGGGAATGTGAATCCCCTTGAAAGCCCCGACCGTCTTTTCCTATCTAACGACCCCTTCTCAGCAGTCAGCTTACGAGTAGGAAACCAACTCGCAAGTTTGAGTGCGAGAAGCCCTATGGGAGAGTATCGAAGATATGGACAAGCGGGGCGAAGAAGCGAGCAATGTAGATAGTCGGCAAACCCGATCTCATCCTAAGTCGTCCTGACGAGAAAGACAAGTAAACATGCACAAGCGAGCCTATGAGCCTAGCGACATCACAACAACACGAAAAAGATTCACGAAAGAAGTAAATATTACTATCAAAAGAAATGTTATCTACCAAAAAATATGCTCGCAGAGCCGCGAGAAGCATCAAAATTGTTAAATACAAAGGTTCACTTAGACGAGGGAGCATAGTCGGCTGAATCCGACTCATTCCCTTCCTCGTCGTCCTCCTCCTTGCTAGCATTCAGGATGTCCGACAGAAGCCCCTCCGTCGTCAAGCTCTCCGCCCCAGGAACCAGCAAGCCGACCACTGAAAGTTTCGCGAAGACCAGGTCCCCGGCGGCTAGGGCGATCTCCTGCCGAAGAGACGAAAGCTCCTGCGACGTCATGAACGATCCAGAAGGTCGGCGGGAAGGTCCGACTTCCGAGAAGGAAAGTGCGGCCATCCTCGATTCCAACTCGGCGTTACGAACCTGCGTTGCCTCCAGCAAGACTTGGCTCGCCCGCAGTTCGCACTCGATCTTGGAGATCGTCTCCGCTGCCACCAACTGCTCTTCCTGCAGATGCGAGAAGGACAGGTTAGAAGATGTGTAGAAAAGAGGGTGGGTTTCAATCTTAGCTCGCGTAAAGTACCAAGACCACCTCGAAGCTCCGGCTGGATTCGGCTTTATCCTCGGCCGCCTTGGCGCGCCTTAGAGCCTCGTCCTCACGCTTCTCGGCCTCCATCGTAAGCTTCTGATGAAGCGCGAGCTCCACTTCGGAGCCGAGAAGATTCTGCGCGGTTTGATGAAATAACTCTGAAGCGCGAGCTCCACTTCGGAGCCGAGAAGATTCCGCGCGGTTTGATGAAATAACTCTGAAGCGCGCAACATTGCCCGCGATCCCTGGTCGGCAAGAAAGCGAGGAGAAGCCTCCTGCAGAACCTTCACATCATCGCGACCATAAAGTTCGAACAAGGCACTGAAGGCATCGTCGTTCGGGACCTCATCCTCGCTCCACGAAGGCAGGCGAGTGCTCAAGGACACCTCGCTGCGCTCCCGGCTCCAGGTGATCAGCGGCTCGCCATCCAAGCCCCTATTCAGCGAACCCTGCCCAAAGTTGGGATGGTTCTCAGGGACGCTGTCTTCCTCCTCGCGAGCCCGCTCCTCCACCACGCGCCGGGAAACCTCCTTCCTCTTCCTTTTCTTGATCGTCGGTGGTTCGCCTTCGGCCGGCCATCCAGCCGCGCGAAAGATCTCGGTCGCGTCGCCGACTCCAGGAGGAATCTCCGAGAAAGGAGATCCCTGCTCGCCTTCCTCCTCCTCGCCATGTTGCATTGTCGCTGGATCGACCGTGGGAGATAGAGGAGGTGGGGTCTGACCCCCGACAGGAAGAGCCATGGAGGGAAGATGTCGGCAACCTGAAGACAGTTGTTAGACAAGGAAACAAAGGTAAGATCACTTTTTGCGGCAATTATCGAATGTTACCCTCACCAGGCTGCACGAAGGCGAGGTGGTCCACGTTCCTTCGCCAGAACTCGATATCGAGTTTCTTGTTCTTCAAGGCGAGGAAGAGTTCCTCGCGCCGACCCCGGAGCGATGGAGTGGCAAGCGCCCCTGAAGGTCTCTGCTGAGGGCGATTTGGTATGTGCGAGAAGTCACCGGTGACGAAGATGAACTTCTCGCTCCATCGGTGGACCTTGTTTGAAGTCCCAACCACCTTGCAGTGATGGCTGCCGAAGAAAATCACCCCGTCCTTGGTCGCTCCCATATAGAAGATCTTTCAGAAGACGTCCAAGTCGAAAGCGATCTTCTCGCTGCGAAGGAAGCAGAGGTAGCCGATGAACATCGCTACCCTATTCGTATTGATCTGGGCGGGAACCCATCCGTAGTACCGGAGGATCTGGCAGAACTCGGACCAGAGAGGAAGGCGCAGGCCGACCTCGAAGTGCGAAAGGGAGAAGGCGAGCTTTCCCTCCGAGAAGGTGTTGATCCGCTCGTGGGGAGCGGGAAGGCCAACCCGGAAGCCTTGCGCGAGGTGTTGGTGGACGAATCTCTCCAGATCGTCCGCGCGAGTAACGGGTTTCTTGAACTTATGCGCAATAAAATTCTCGGCATAAGTCAAGCGGCGAGTCTCAGCTTCCAAAGAAGGCGTCATCGTAGCGAGTAGGAAGAAGGAAACGAGAAGGAAAGGCAATTGAAGAAGTTCGAGAAAGCGCGCCGATTTTGGACCCCAACCCCCCCCCCCCCCCCCCCCCCCCCCCCCCCCCCCCCTATTTATAGAAATCAGCAAAAGGGAAAGGGGGGGGGGGGGGGCGACGTAAGTATGTGCGAGGTTTCTACCTACTCGCCTACATTGAAGTCGCACAAACTACCTTGTACGCGGGGTGCTGACCACCCTTCTCGCGTCTAAGCGACGATCTACAAAAATGCAAGAAAACCCTGCAAAAGATAAAATCAACATAAACGCGATCAAGCAATACAAATTAAAGTCACAACAGTCAAGCAATTCGAGATTATTACAATACTCGCAGAATAATGTTCTTCAAATACAAATTAGCAAGTGAAGCTAATTAACGGGAGGGTCGCCGCGCCTGTCCGAGGTGACACCTTGCCGCTCGATGGCACCCAGTTGACGCGCGAAGGCCATCTGCTCGTTCGCTCTCGCCAGATGTTCCTCGCCAAGCCGAATGTGCTCTTCCATGCGATTTAGTGTCCCAAGGGACCCAATACTCGCCCGCAGGCCGCGCACGTCCGTCTTCAAAGCGTCGTAGCGTTGTTCCAGGCTCAACATCCGCCACTCTATCTCGGTGACGCGATAGTGCTGTCCTTGTGCCGCCTCAAGCCGATGCTCGAATCCTTCAATATTCGAGACCCGTCCTTCAAGCGAGGTTACTCGTCGATGAACCTCGTAGGCCAGCAATCTTTCTACCTTTATCTCCAGGTCGAGGTAGGCGGACGCCATCTTCGTCCTGTACTCGCGAGTAGGAATCCCAAGCGCCTCAATAAAGGCTGGCCCCGGAGACGTGGCACGGGCTGGAAAATAGCGAGTTAGTAAAAAGAACCCCGAGAAGACAGCGCGATACGATGATCATACCTGCCCGCACAGGTGCTGCCCTCGGTTGATGACGAGGAGGAGAAGGGGACCGCCGAGGAGCGTCCCTGCGAGAAGGAGAGGCAACCCGACGAGGAGATGGAGTCCGCCGAGGACTGAGTCTTCGCCGAGGAGATCTGCGAGGAGAAGGCGAGCGCCGAGGAGTATGCCGGCCTCCCGAGCGCCCACCCCGTCCGTTATGGGACGAGGGCCCGACGTCAGAGCGCCGAGGAAGCTGAGCCGTGGGCACTACCGAAGAAGATCCTCCCTCTCCCCTTCCTCCAGAAAGGATAACCCGAGAGTTCCTCGGCAGTATCTGGTTTCCGCCTGGCACGCGCTCAGGAATGGGGGATGGCGGCCGAAGAGGTTCCCGCTCAGGGAGAATCCCTGCGGGAAGGACCGGTGGAGGCGGTAGGTGCTCGGCACCTGCTCGCCCCTCAAATGGAGACGTCTGTGTATTCACCTCCACTGATGGCCCACCTGCAAAGGAGCGTCGACATCAACAAAAAGTTCGCACAAGAATCGCGGTATCTCGAGAAGGCGCTTACCTTCTCGGAAAGGGTCCGGGTTAACGTTTCGGGGTTCCTCCTCGGCAATAGATCGAGAAACTTCATCCCTCAATCTCTCATCGGTTGATGGCGCGTGGGAAGGCTCGGGCGCGGAGGTCGCCGGATTCGCCTGAGGGACCTCCTCGGCCAAGGGGCTAAGGCGATGATCGGAGGACCCCCTTTTTCTCTTACGGGTATCGGAGCTTTTCGTCTTCTTCATCAGCTTCATCACCAGCTCGGCCTTCGCGATGATCTGCTCGGCAGACAGCATCTCGTCGATTCTAAAAAAGTGGCGTGCCAAGGAAGGACCACCCCCCTCTATTTATAGACTTCTGGGGGTCCCAGGCCTGCCGAGCAGGTAAGTTTCCCGCCAGAAGAAGCTCGTCGAATAAGGATTGGATGATTCTTTCCAACCAACTACGTTGCTCGCAAAGAGCGGGGATTGTGTACAACCCTCATTCTCCGAGGGTGGGCCCGTCTCAAGGCCACGTAGGTAGGAGTCAAAGTCAACACAGAAGTCCCTCAGAGTTCGTCGAACGCAAGCTCTCGGAGTTCGTCGAACGCAGGCTTTCGGAGTCAAGGAAGGTAAAGAGTTTTGGTTGTGCGAGTAGGTACTTACTCGCACAAGACGAGGAGGAAAGACCTGCCCGACGTTCACTACCCGGCCAGGCGAGGAGGTCGTGAGTTCGGACCTACTCGCCTATAGGCGACTTAGCCAACCAACTCGCCAGTTAGGTCTGAGTTCCTTGCCTACTCGCCAACCTATTGCCTTGTCTGAAAAACCAACTCTAGGGGGTCAGGGATAGTCATCTGCTCCGCCTAGATTTGTCTATAAATAGAGCCCCAGGGGTATCAGGAATGACACTTGTCAAAATCAGAGTTGCACCCCCCCCCCCCCTTGACAGACAAGAATCTTCCCTAACAAGTGCCTACCTAGTACCGAGCTCGACCATTCGTGGTTTTGGAGGAGAAGACTCTTCTGAGCTTCTGGGTACGTGGTGGGACCTCCCTGCCGCAGCACATGGGGTTGTGTCCTTTATCTCTCCATTTCGCTCGTCGTGGCTAACCAAATCTTCTCGCTGAACCGCTGGGCAAGTAGCCTCCGGCTGCATTGATCCGAATCTTGAGGTCAGGATTTTCCTGGCGTCAACACCCAGATCAGCCAGTTCTTCACACTGATCCTCCTGTTCCTCACTTGCTCATGTCCCTTCTATTAACAACTATTGTCCGCCTGTTGGGGCCCTTCTTTTTTCCATGATCTTCAGGAATTTAGGGCAGGTGGTCGTTGCGTGACATTCCTCCTGATATAAGTTATAGTATGACAACGCCATCCTCCCTCTCCCTCCTCTTCCCGGATGGTTCCTTCTTCATCCCCTTCCTCGGCCGATCACGATGGCCTGCTGGGGCGGGGGATGAAATGCCCTATAGCCTGGTCTCCATCCTGGAGGGTTAAACCGCCCTTGTCCTCCTTAGAGGTTTCCTCCCTTGAATGTGGCATCTTCCTTGGCCTTGAAGGGGTCCTTCTGGAGGTCTCCAGATCGGCCGGTTGACCGGCACACGGCACCGCTGGGGTCGAGCACTCGCCTGAAGGGGTGAGTGCGAGGCGCATGGTTTCTAGGATCGACTTCCTGAACTCCTCAAAATCGCTTCTCCTTACGTACTCGCCGGGAGGGGCGAGTTCCCCAATTCTTCGCTTCCAGTCATGGCACTCGCTCAGAATTTTCCTAATGAGCTGCGGTCCACGCTCACCGCACCAAAAATGTTAAAATTGAAAAACTCGGCTCAACAGAGTTCCAACCTAGGGGCATCTCGTTTTTACTTCTCCTGAGCGGGGTCCCAAGATCGGGCACTTAGAAACAAGAAACTCGCTCACTTGGATGACTAACCTAAAACAAACCCCTGAAGCTGCAGTGAGGAGGTCCCACCACAAACCGGAAAGATCCAAAGATCTCCCCCTCCCAGACCAAGACTGAGCTCGACACCCTAAAAAATCCTAGGAGAGCACTAAAAAGGTGAAAATGCTCTATAGTCTTCTTTTTTCCTCCCCTCTTAAGGTTCCCTTGGGGGTCTATTTATAGATTTTGAAAATGGTCTGCGGATAGCGGCCTCCGCCTTTTGGTTTTTACTATCCGCATCCACAATTGGTTTGCGCATATCGTAATCCCGTTGTTTGGAGACGCTAAGAGCAGACCAGATCATCCTTGGGGACATGTCACCTTCTGGGGGCGAGAGCTCCCCTTTGTGAGAGTACTCGCCCTTGTCATCGAGGGCCAGACGAGTGTCCCATGGGACAGGGCACTCGCCTCCTTTCCCACGAACTGCATGACGACTCCTTCTACCACAGGGTGCTCGCCTCTGAACCTATCTGTTGGGTTTTCCTTATGGCTAGTCACATCATATGTGCATAGTGGAATATACAAGAACAACCTAAAAGAGACATATGGATCTTGCTAAAACTATGAATCAAGAAATTGCAGCAATAATAAAATTACCTTTGCGGAGTTGAGTCAATACTCAATCGGATGCTCCAAGAAAATTCTTCTTGAAATCAGAATCCTATTCTGAGTTCTTCCTTTGTGCTTCCTTCGTCTCTGTCAAGATTGGACTGCTCGTTGGAGGAGTTAGTATAGAAATAAGTCTACACCTCTACAGAAGTCCACACGAGCGAAGGAGAACCCTAAGCCTCTTGTCCAACAAGAGCTAGGTTGGAGATGGAGTGCCCTCAACGTATCCACGGATTACTAGATTCGTCTAAGGAGAGGCAGCGACTACAAGGAGTGGATGAGAGGCGGCAAGATCCTACAGGAACCCTTCCTGTAGATCTATAGAAGTCACGAGAAACACAAGGAACGATTCCTATTCAATTCCTGAAGTACCGACCAGATCTTAAGGAATAATTCCTCTTCAATCTTGAGAAGAAACGACATGATTTCTTGCACGGGGACGGGGCGTTAATCGGTATCGGGCTTCCATCCTCGTCGCTTCTGATTCTCTCTATCTTTTCTCAGATCGCATCAGGGATAGATAAAACCTAAAAGGTTTACTCTTTTATACTCAGAGAAAAGACAGACTACAACCGCGCTACCCGCATACCTGACAAAATAGAACTTACAGTTTTTCCGTCGGGATCATTTATTCGTCGAGACATCTCGACGAATTCGTCGAACCATTTCGACGAAAATGTCGAGACAGTTTCGACGAAACCGTCGAGACAGTCTCGACGGATTCGTCGAGACATCTCGACGAAAACAATCATTCGTCGAGACAGTCTCGACGAAATGTATAGTGACAGTCTTCCATCGAGATATCTCGACGAACTCGTCGAGACATCTCGACGAAATCGTCGAGACATCTCGACGAAATCGTCGAGTCATCTCGACGAAATCGTCGAGTCACTCTCGACGAAATCTCTGAGACCTTCTCGACGAATTCCTTGTTATTCTATGTAATCGAGACAATCTCGACGACATTGTTCACGAGTCGATATTCATAATATCGGCTTGTGATCCCGACAACAGGCTACCTGTCACGACGACATTCACAATGTCATTTTGAAGTCTTCTCAACAATATTCACAATATCCCTTGAAACTTTTCCGACATGCTCCATACAATATTCACAATATCTAGGAGCAGTCTTCCCGAACCAACTATATTCCCAATAGTCATAGGATTGGTCATATCACTTATATCCAATATGAGCAAGGCCAACATAATCCTTTCTCCAACTTCTCCAAATGCTCTTATGTGCGACCCTATAGGCTCATATCGCGTTGGCAGTCTCCCACTTTATCTAAAAGCTATCAAGCATAAGTCTCACAAACAAAGAGCGACATCTAGCAATGCATAATTGCTACCCAAGCAATAAGAGTTCATAACTCAAACAAGCCTGTCCGTGACCAATGTATCGCGTTATCATGTTCCTTTGTCCCTTACATCTGTATTGAACTAGAAGCATGGGCCGTGTCACCCTCATGATTGTTCAACCCTTGCTTTCTTGATCTAGAATAGACCTTTAGAGAGTGGCGGGCTCAATATCACATATTGGCTCAACCCAGCATGGCCATGCATTTCTCAGTCTCATTCCATCAATGGGCCCATGAATGCAACTCATGTCATATAGGAGGACAAATTCCATTTCTGTCCACACACAAACATCCAAATGATTCGTAACATACCCAATAACCGCCATTATCATCACCCTTTTTCAAGGAAGACTTTAGATGACATCAAAGTATGCTCTTCCTCACTTGATGAATGCTGTGACTTCAGGTCAAAGAACCACAAACATCATTGTCACTTGAGACCTACTTATGACACGTTCATATAACAATCTACAAAGTAGTCTCACGGTTGGTATGTCCAGTACAACTTGTTCCTAACAAGTACCTATGTGATGACTTGATATCACAATATCTTGATCTGTGAGAACTGGTCATCAGTCAACACACGTGCTAGTCTTATGGTCTCATCCTCACCCTAATTTCTAGGACGATACCTCGATCAGGGACCATTTAAGAATGAAGCTTCATTTAAACATATGCCCTCACATTCAAGTCACGCACTTGAATTCCTATAAAAGTAAACACTCTAAGGGAATTCATTATGTTAATTAATCTATCATATAGAAACTATTGACATAATAAAAGAACTTGTCATAAATGTAGAATGAAATACATAGTACAAATCACAATTCATCATATGAATAAACAACCAACAAACATACAATCCACAAGGCTCCCACTAAAGATGATCATTTAGGTATCTAATACCCATTGATCTAACATGACCATCATGCTTCATTTGCGCAAGAGGCTTTGTCAGTGGATCCACTATGTTTTCTTAAGTCGGTACTCTACAAATGTTCACATCTCCTCGATCGACAATTCTCGAATAAGATGGAATCGATGAAGTATGTGCTTGGAGCGCTGATGAGATCTAGGTTCTTTAGCTTGTGCAATAGCATTGTTGTTGTCACAGTAGAGAACTACGAGATCAACAATGCTAGGAACTACATCTAGCTCGCCGATGAATTTCCTAATCCATACAACCTCATTTGTTGCAGCAATATACTCGTCTTTTGTCGTAGAATCAGCAATTGTCTCTTGCTTGGAACTCTTCCATCTTACAGCTCCTCAATTAAAACAAAATACAAAACCTGACTGGGACTTTGAATCTTCCCTATCAGTTTGGAAGCTAGCATCCGTGTAACCATTTACAACGAGCTCTTCCTCTCCACCAAACACCAAGACCATATCCTTAGTTCTTCTCAAGTGCTTTAGGATATTCTTGACGGTTATCTATTGACCATCACCAGGATCAGACTGTGCTAGTCATGCTCAAAGCATATGAGACATCGGGTCGAGTACACAATATTGCATACATGATTGATCAAATTGCCAAAGTATATGGAATCAACTTCATGCGGTCTTTATCTTCCAAATATTTGGGACACTGGTTCTTAGAGAGACTTACACCATATGACATGGGTAAGAATCCCTTCTTGGACTCAAGCATGTTGAACCGTTTCAACAACTTCTCAATGTATTTACTCTGGGTCAAACCCAGCAACTTCTTCGATCTATCTCTATAGATCTCAATACCGAGTATATAAGTGGCTTAACCCAAGTCTTTCATAGAAAAGCAGTCCCCTAGTCTATTCTTAACAGCTTGCAGGGTTGGAATGTCATTCCCGATCAGCAGTATGTCATCCACATACAATATCAGGAAAACGACAATGCTCCCACTAATTCTCTTATAAACACAAGGCTCGTCCTCGTTCTTGATGAAACCAAACTCTTTGATCTTTTCATCAAAATGCAGATTCCAACTTCGAGATGCTTGTTTCAACCCATAAATGGATCGATTCAACTTGCATATTTTAGTTGTTGAAACCAAGACTTGAGAACAAGACTTGGTCTCTGTGGAGTTCGGGGTCCCCAATAGAGGGGGTGACCTCGCACCTACTTCTCTCAAGGGAGAGCACTAGGCCGAAGACTTAGGGAACTAGGAACAAGACCAAGGGCTCAGCGAGGAGGTCCCACCACACACCCGGAAGATCTTAGAGCGCTTCCCCTCCCAACCCAATGCTGAGTTTGGGGCACCTTTGGAGTCTCTCTTCACCCACCAAAGAAACTTGGGGAGAGAGAAGCCAAAAGGGAAGTCCCTCCAAATGGTGCCCCCTTGGTCCTATTTATAGTTTTTCGGACTTAGTCTGCCGATAGCCACATTCTGGCCTACGAGATTACGAAGATACCCTCGAATTTGGCATGCCAACAGCCAAATCCCGCCATTCCGAGGTGTTAAACGCATACCGTCCCCTCTTCCCGGGGCTGG
Organism: Dactylorhiza incarnata; assembly: GCA_033032865.1. NCBI lineage: Eukaryota > Viridiplantae > Streptophyta > Magnoliopsida > Asparagales > Orchidaceae > Dactylorhiza > Dactylorhiza incarnata. The sequence goes on along the minus strand of JAWHQI010000181.1, from coordinate 274,631 downwards.
GCGAGAGGGGGCAGGCTGCCCCCCTTGCTCTCGCCCCCTTGCTGGAGCTGGGGCGAGAGGAGGCAGACTGCCCTCTCCTCTCGCCCCCTTACTGGAGCTGGGGCGAGAGGGGGCAGGCTGCCCTCTCCTCTCGCCCCCTTTGCTAGAGCTTGGGCGAGAGGGGGCAGGTCGCCCTCACCTCTCGCCCCCTTTGCTGGGACGGGGGCGAAAGGGGGCTGGCCGCCCGCCTCTCTCGCCCCTCTTGCTGGGACGGGGGCGAGAGGGGGTTGGCCACCCACCTCTCTCGCCCCCCTTACTGGGGATGGGGCGAGAGGGGGCATGCCACCCTCTCCTCTCGCCCCCTTACTGGGGATGGGGCGAGAGGGGGCATACCGCCCTCTCCTCTCTCCCCCTTACTGGGGATGGGGCGAGAGGGGGCAGGTCGCCCTCTCCTCTCGCCCCTTTACTGGGGATGGGGCGAGAGGGGGAAGGCCACTCTCTCTTCTCGCCCCTTACTGGGGTGGGACGAGAGGGGGCAGGCCGCCTTCTCCTCTCTCCCCCTCCAAGGGCTGTGCGAGCTGGGGGCAGGCCGCCCTCACCGCTCGCTCCTTTCTTTGCATGGGACAGAGCTAAAAAATAATATTTGGCCCAAAGACATCCTGGGTCCCGGGGGCCCTCTCAGCGAATACAGGGTTGTACATTAGTGGCTTCACTTGAAGATACAAAACCCTCGAGTTGTGTTATGTACACTTCCTAAAGGAGGTTTCCGTTAAGGAAAGCCGTTTTGACATCCGTTTGCCAGATCTCGTAGTCATAATACACAATAATAACAAGTATAATTCTGATGGACTTGACCGTAACAACAGGGGAAAAGGTCTCATCATAGTCAACACTATAAATTTGAAACTTTTAACCACCAGTCGGCCCTTGAATGACTGTATATTCCCATCCATGTCGGTCTTCTTCTTGAAGACCCGCTTGTACTATATGGGTCGTACCCCTTCAGGTGGTTCCACCAAGGTCCAAACTTGGTTTGCATACATGGAGTCCATTTTAGATTTCATGACCTCAAGCCACTTCTCGGAGTCTGGTCCATTCATAGCCTCTTGGTAGGTTGCAGGCTCATCATCATGATCCATAAGCAACACACTACCTATTTGAGACATCTAGAAATCTATATCTCTCAGGCTCAATTCCAGGTCTACCAAATCTACGTAGGATTTGTGTTTCTTGAGCAGGTTCTCCAGCTACAAAAGATTGTAGTCCTTGCTCGGGTTCCAATTCTAGTTCATTCATTGTTTGAGGTTCTTGAACTTCTTCAAGTTCTACCTTGGTGTTTTCTCTAGACAGAAACTCTTTCTCTAGAAAAACACCACTACTGCGACAAACACTTTGCCCTCGGATCGCAGGTAGAAGTAATACCCTTTAGTTTCCTTAGGATATCCCACAAGATAACACTTTTCTGACTTGGGTTCCATCTTGTCAGGCATTTGACGTCGCACGTATGCCTCACATCCCCAAATATTAATGAATGACATACTAGGATGCTTCCAAGTCCATATCGCATATGGTGTCTTTTGAACCGTCTTCGTCGAAACTCGATTTAGTGTGAAAGCAGCAGTCTCTAGAGCAAAACTCCAAAGGAAACTGTGAAATCTGCATGACTCATCATCGACCGCACCATGTCTAACAAAGTACGATTCCTCCGCTCAGAAACAACATTATGCTGTGGTGTTCTAGGTGGAGTGAGCTGTGATATAATACCACACTCTTTCAGATGATCACTGAACTCCTCACTCAAATATTCGCCACCTCGATCAGATCAGAGTGCTTTAATTGTTTTTCCTAGTTGGTTATGTACTTCATTCTGAAACTCCTTGAACTTTTCAAAGGATTCAGATTTATTCTTCATAAGAAACACGTATCTGTATCTATTGAAATCATCAGTAAACGTAATGAAGTAGTGGAACGCACCTCTAACCATAGAACTCATAGGTCCGCACATATCGCTATGTATGACACTCAAAAGATCATCTGCCATCTCAGTATGACCTGTGAAAGGGGCTTTAGTCATTTTGCTTAACAAGCAAGACTCGCATCTCTCAAATGATTCATAATCAAATGAGTCCAGTAGTCCATCTCTATGGAGCTTGAATATGCATTTCTCATTTATATGGCCTAAACGATAATGCCAAAGGTACATAGGATTCGAGTCATTTTCTTTTAATATTTTAATATTTTCTATATTATAGATCGGATGGTATAAGTTCAAAACATATAAACCATTAAACAATTGGGCTACACCATAACAAACATCATTCATAAAAATCGAACAACAATTGTTCTTAATTATAAATGAAAAAGCTTTCATGTCAAGACATGAAATGGATATAATGTTTCGAGTTATAACAGGAACAAAATAACAATTATCTAGTTCTATTACAAGCCTACTGGGCAAAGAAAGACGATAGACACCAACGACAATGGCAGCAACTCTTGCTCCATTTCCAATGCGCAGGTCTACATCTCCTGTACCCAACATTCTTCTCCTTCCCAGTTCCTGCACATTTGTACAAATGTGAGAATCGCATCCGGTATCCAATACCCAAGATGAAGGAGCATAAATGTTTATTTCTATAACGAAAATACCTGAAGCGGAAGTCATACTTCCCTTCTATTTCTGCAGATCCTCAATATAGAGGGGACAGTACCTCCTCCAATGCCCTGCCTTACCGCAGTGGTGACACTTTCCTTCCTTCGCCAGACCTTTTCTTTTTAGTGCAGAAGATTTGGGATCAAGTTGAGACTTAGATCATATCCGCTTCTTCTTTGATCCCTTGGCCTTGCCATGGCCTTTATGCACCATCACTATAGGGCTATCATGCTTGACCTTCTTCATATTATTCTCGGCAGTTCTCAACATGCCTAGGAGCTCGGGCAGTGTCTTGTCTATCTCATTCACGTTATAGTTCAAGACGAACTACTCATAACTGTCCAACAACGATTGCAGGATCAGATCAGTGGCCAACTCTTGGCCCAAGGGAAAACTCAGTCTTTCAAGGTTCTCTATATACCCAATCATTTTGAGTATGTAAGTCCCTACTGAGTCTCGAGCTCCCATTTTGCACTGAAATAATGCCTTGGATATGTCAAATCTCTCTTGTCGAGTTTGCCCCTCGAACATTTTCTTGAGGTGCTAGATTATCTCATAACCACACATGCTCTCGTGTTGCTTCTGAAGCTCAGAGGACATGGTAACAAGCATGAGACATTCCACATCCAGGGTATCATCCTGATACTTCTTAAAGGCATATATGTCTCCTCGAGGAGCATTTCCAGTTGGCTCTGTGGGGGCTTCCCCTTCCAAGACATAGAGCTTGCGCTCTTGCCTGAGGACAATCCTCAGGTTCCTATACTAGTCAAGGAAATTCATCTCGTTGAGCTTGTCCTTCTCAAGGATGACTCCCAGGGACAAAGTGGAGTGCGATGTGCTTGCCATGGAAATTCTACAATAAATTTGCAAAATATTTAGTACTATATTTCAAAATACAATTTTATATTAATAAGGACTTTTATTAAAAGCTCTCACTATTTTATTCAAATTGATAACCCTTAATATCATTTGTATGGACTCCCCCACCCCACACACACTAAACACACAATATTAGAAGTATTGATTACTTTGATTCATCCCAACTCTTACTAAACTGAACCACATAATTTTATCCTTTTCTATAAATAGCCTATAAGCACTTCATATGATGCCAATGATCATTCTAGGATTACTATCACAAGAGCACCCTTAACTACGGAGTTTCCAACACAACTTCACCATGCACTTTGAAAATTTGTCTTTGATACTTGATGGTTCAAATTATTACTCAAGCTCATCAATCCTTCAATAACGATTTGAACATATTTGCATGCATTCTATTCTAGGAGTCTACCAAGCGTTGTTTTATCTAGGCTTCACCTCCCCAAAGACATTTCTCACCCTCATCATACCTGAACCACACATTGTATGTTAGAAGGTCTGACTTTGATACTATTTGTAACAACGTGCGTAACACACAATATCATAGTTATTGTTCTCCTTGGTTTAGTCTATCTCATACTAAGCTGAGCCGCATGGTTTTATTTTTTTTCATATATATCGGTTTAATGGTTTTAGGCGCAGCGCTAAATTAGCACTATTGGCTCTTTAAAATCGCGTATCTGCCCTCTTCTTCCCCGTAGGGTTTAGGGAAAAATCGCCCCCTCATCGCGTCGCACCACCGCCCGCTCCTTCCCCGCAGGTCCTCCCTCTCCTTCCCTGCAGGTCCTCCCGCTTCTTCCCTGCAGGTCCTCCCTCTCCTTCCCCGCAGCGCGTCGCACCTCTGCCCTCGTCTTCCCCGCAGGTCCTCCCTCATCTTCCCCGTAGGTCGACGCCGCCGACATCTATTACCTGACCCGACGCAGCTCTTCCCCGTAGCCTCTTCTCAGATTATACCCAGCTCCGATCCAAGCTCAAATCCTCAGAACGCCGACAGCATCATGGTGAGTTTGAATTCAAATTAACATGTAGTTGTTCATGCAATTTTTATTATGCTTACATTTTTTTCGATCTTTATGTAGTTGTTTACAAACAATACCAATCAAGAAGAGCATATTAATACAGAAATTGCTGAGCCATTTGTTGGTCAAGTGTTTTGTACTATAGATGATGCATATACCTTTTACAACATGTATGCTCTAAAAAATGGGTTTGGGATTAGAAAGTCATCTAGTAGTAGAAGCGGGAGGACCTGCGGGGAAGGAGCGGGAGGACCTGCGGGGAAGAAGATGGCGGTGGTGCGACGCGCTGCGGGGAAGGAGAGGGAGGACCTGCGGGGAAGAAGATGGCGGTGGTGCGACTCACTGCGGGGAAGGAGAGGGGGGACCTGCGGGGAAGAAGCGGGAGGACCTGCGGGGAAGGAGAGGGAGGACCTGCGGGGAAGGAGCGGGCGGTGGTGCGACGCGATGCGGGGGCGATTTTTCCCTAAACCCTACGGGGAAGAAGAGGGCAGATACGCGATTTTATAGAGCCAATAGTGCTAATTTAGCGCTGCGCCTAAAACCATTAAACCGCATATATATATATATATATATATATATATATATTTATAGTTACCAAGTGAGAGTCATCATTGAGCTTCTTGCTGCCACTGAGAGAGACTTCCGTGCAGTGATGACTTTGTTTGGGACAACTCTATCAGATGGAAAAGTTGCTGATCGAATAGAGCTTTTAGAATAGAGCTTTCAGAAAAACTCTGATGAGAGAGCTGCAGACTGTTTGGAGAGTCTGTGCATAAGTGTTGATCGAATAGAGCTTTTTCATATAAGCTATTCAGTAGAACAATTGTTTGCAGGGGCGGACCCACATAGGGGCGAGTGAGGGTGACCGCCTACACTGAATTCTAAGAAAATTATTTTCGATAATAGGGGACAAGTTATTTACCATGACAGATAAGTTACAGAATAATAAAATATATTGTAAAAATAATACATGAATAGTTTCTTGGCTCAACGTGGAGGTAGTAATTTTTGTTTAAGTGGTCATGAGTTCAAATCTTACCAACAACAAAATTTAATGTTTTTTAATTTGTAAATAATTTTGTTATTATGCTCTTTTTTAAATTTTTTATGAATAAGTTCTTTGTTATATTGTTATTTTAATTTTTTTAACAAATAAGTTTATTATTATGTTTTTGTATAGATTTTTTATATAGATTAATTTATTTTTATGTTGAAATTATAAAAAATTTTGTTATTATATTGTTGTTTAAAACTTACTAACAACAACATTTAATGTTTTTTAAATTGTAAATAATTTTGTTATTATGCTATTTTTAATTTTTTTATAAACAAGTTCTTTGTTATATTGTTATTTTAATTTTTTTTGTACAAATAAGTTTATTGTTATGTCGTTGTCTAGAATTTTTATATAGATTAGTTTATTGTTATGTTGAAATTATAAACAAATTTGTTATTATGTTGTTTAAAACTTTTTTATAAATAAGTTAGTTGTGTAAAGTATTTTTATAAATAAGTTAATGGTTATGTTATTGTGTGAAAAATATCAAAAATATTTAAAATAAAAGATGGTATTCAAATAGTTCATAAACGACAATGAATTGAGGCTTTAATTTATAATCTGAATTATATTTACATTAATATTTGTAATTTTTTTAATTTAATTATTTCTCAATTATATATGACTTACAAGTAGACGTGAGCTTTAAAACCGGGCCTGAGGGGCTGGCCCGGTGGCGGGTTAAGCCCGCCCCGGGCTAGGCCGGGCTACGGGGCCCTTGTAGGGCCCCAATTTTGGGGCAAAGCCCAGCCTGAAAATCGGCCCGGGCAGGCCGGGCAAAGCCCGGTTTTTAGGCCCGGGCCGAAACTGGGTCGGGCTTTGCCCAGGCCCATTAAGACCAACGGTTATAGAGCCGTTGGTCACCAACGACTCTATAGTCGTTGGGCTGCTGCCGCCTGCAGCATTTAATGCTGCTGCAGGCGGCATCAGCATTAAGTGGATGCTGCCACTTTTTCTTATTATTTTTTTTTAATTCTATATTTTAAATTCTATATTTTTTTTTCTATTTATACCCCCCTCTCCCTTCAATATCTCTCTTACTCTCTCTTTCACTCTCTCTCTCTTACTCTCTCTCTCTCTCTCTTACTCTCTCTTACTCTCTCTCATTCGATGTCGTCGAGCATGGCGTCGTCGTCATCAACATTGGCGCACGAAATTGTGGAGTACAAACACACGACTCCAGTGCGAGAGCACTTCGAGAAAGTCAAAGTCGGTAACGAACAGAGAGCAAAGTGCAAACTTTGCGAGAAACTGCTCACCCTCAGTGACAACTCAACACTCGCACGACACAGTAAGTCGTGCATAGAGAAGCAAGCTCTCGAGTCCAGTCAGGCGCAATTATCGGGATTCGGACAAATATAGACATACGATCAAGCTCGGCAGCGGGAGCTAGCTGCAGGTGAAGAACGTCATTAGACGTGAGTTGCCGATCAACCACTATGCTAACACGGAGGAGACCGAGTACATACATCAAGGACTAAACCCAAATATCATCAAGTATGTCGATCCACCATTAAGCGCAACACACTTAAATTATTTAGAAGCGAAACAATTTTTAACAAAATAAATATTTAAAAATAAAAAATATATAAAATACCGGTTCGGGCCCTAGGCCTGGCCCGGCCCTGGGGGCCTATGCAGGCCCCTTCCATGGGCGAAAGCCGGCCCGACCCGACCCGGTTGTAAAAAAAAGCCCGGCCCGGGCACAACTCCAAAATGCACGGGCCCGGTAAGCCCGGTTCAAGCCCGGGCCCGGGGACTTTTTGGTCAGGACTACTTACAAGCTTAGAACATTTATTAATTTATAAAAAGTATAAAAAATTGAATAACTCATTGCAATCAAGCAATAATTATTTGAAGTACTATGGTGAAAACTAGAAATAAATAAATTCTTGAGTGTAAAAAAGTAGGCGCAATAAGTAATGTACAACCCGTATTCGGCGAGTAGAGCCGAGGGCACCTGGCGAGTAGGTCGATGCCTCTCTCGGCGAGTAGAGCCGAATGCACCTGGCGAGTAGGCCGATGCCTCTCTCGGCGAGTAGAGCCTAAGGCACCTGGCGAGTAGGCCGATGCCTCTCTCGGCGAGTAGAACCGAAGGCGGGTGGCGAGTAGACCGGTGCCTCCCTCGGCGAGTAGAGTCAGATTCTGGGGAATAGAATCATCCGGGCACCCCTGGTGGTCTGCCTATAGCCCTTCGAGACAGCGGTGTCTGGCTACCTGCAGACCAATTTGGAGTGCGTTTAGCAAAATAGTAAGGCGGAGTTACGCTATCCGCAGGTCATCCAGACCATTCTACCCCTGGGAAGTCTTTCCCTATAAATAGGACCTATTATGTCTCAGGTCAGCACAGATCCACCCCCTTGAGAGAGCCTGTGCTTTCTTCCTTGTGTTGTCTGAGACAGGCTCAGCTTCTGGTTTTCGGGAGGGGAAATCAAGTTAGATTTCCGGGTTAGTGGCGGGACCTCCCCGCTGCAGCCAGTGGGTCATTCTTAGGGAGCTACCTACCAACCAGTGAGGGTTAGTTCTTAGTTCGGGACACTTAGTTCTAGGGATCCGACGAGGAGAGAAGTACCTCAAGCTACTCCCCAAGTCTCGAACAAGTTGGACCGGTATCCGGGTTCCAACATTTTTGGTGCGGTGAGCGTGGACTGTAGCAAGAGAAGAAAATCTCATCTGACGATCCCATGACTGAACGTGACGAGCTGGGAACCGTCCAGGGGAACTCGCCGCCTTTGGGCGAGTTCGTGACCAAGAGTGTCTTCGAGCAGGGGATGAAGGCGATGGAGGATACCATCCGGAGGTTACTCACACCTCGTGCCGAGGCGGGAGTATCCCCCCTGTCGCAGTCGCCTCGCCCACGGAGGCAGGTCCTAGTCAGCGCCTCGGCAAGGAAGCGCTCCTAGGGGAGGAAGGCCAGCTGCCCCGCGCGCGAGTGCTCTTTGCCAGCCCGACGGAGACTCGCCAGTCAGAGGGCGAGTACGACCAAGTTCGTCCCATCCGCCAGCTCGCCCCGCGCAGTCCGTTCTGCGAGCTGGTGCTGTCTGCTCCCATTCCTGCAGGATTCACGGAGCCCGCCATGAGTTTCTACTCCGGGAAAGAAGATCCCGTCAAGCATCTGCAGTGGTTTGAAGATATGGTCTCCATCAAGCCGATGACGGATCCCTTCAAATGTCGGTTGTTCGCCATAACCTTCCAGGAAAAAGCCAGAGATTGGTTCCACCAGTTACCGGCGGGAAGCGTCTACGGGTTCGATGACCTGCGCAGAAGTTATTTGCTCCGCTTCTCCACGTCCAAGAAGAGGAGGAAGGGTTCAGAAGATCTTTTCCTTATCAAGCAGAGACCCCAGGAGATGCTCGGGTCGTATTTGGATCGCTTTCAGGAGGAGATCCTCCTGGTCCAAGAGGTCCCTGGACATACCCTGATCTTGGCATTCAAGCTGGGGTTGCAGCCAGGGTTTTTCAAGATGGAGATCACTCGCAATCCCCCCCTATCGTTCGAGGAGTTAGTCGATCGGGCCGGAAGGCAGATCGCGGGGGAGGTAACCAGCCTAGAGTTCGTAGCCAAGTTAGCCAGATTGGAGGGAGGGGAGAAAGAAGGAGAGGGGAGCGGTCGACGCGAGTCCAAGAAGAGAGGTGAGCCGAGAAGGCGAGAAGAGGAGGGATCCCGGGAAAACAGGGATCAGCGAGAACGGGAAAGGAGATTCCAGGCTCCGCCTCGCCGGCCGGCCTGGAGACCTGCTGGAGGAGGCTACCAAGGGAGACCGGGAGGGAGGTACTCTCCGGAACGGCGAGACCGATGTCGCTCTCCCGAGCGGAGGCAAGGGCAGTGGAGGCAGAACCAAGCGCCGCCCAGAGAAGCTAATGTGATCAGGAGGGGACGAGGACGAGGAAGAGGGGGAAGGCCGCGACAGCCCCGAGGTGAAGAAGAGCGTCGGGCGATGCCCTACTGCGACTTCCATCAGGTAGAGGGCCACGCGACGGCCACGTGCCCTGAGTTCTTGGAGTTGAGGAGAGGAGCTGGAGGAGCCCAGGAAGGGCATGAGAGGCGAGAAGGAGACATGTTAAGGATCGAAGGGGAGGAGCCCCCGCCCCAAGGAGGTGTGAGGATAAGGGGGATCTGGGAGCCCATGGGGGGATAGGGGTCATCCACGGAGGAGCAGGGTTGGAGGCGACCCAGAAGGGGAGCCTCAACGTCGTGTATCGGAAGAGCGTGGCCTCTACCTCCCAGGTTCCGCCACCGTCAGGAGAGATCACTTTCTCGGAGGAAGATATGTTGGGGAACGAAAACCCTTTCTGCGACGCGGTGGTGATCAAGGCCGCGGTGGAGAACTATATGGTCTCTCGCATCCTGGTGGATAACGGGAGCTCCGCCAATGTCGTGTTCAAGAAAGCGTTTGATGCCATGAAGGTGGAAGAGAAGAGGGTTACCTCGATGGAAGGGCCGCTCTTTGGATTTGCGGGAGAGAGAAAGGAAGTAGAGGGAGGTGTGGAGTTGGTGGTGACGCTGGGAGGAACCACCAAGTGCTGCAGGTTCGTCATCGTGGACGCCCCTAGCAGTTACAATGCCATCTTTGGCAGGCCACTCATCAGCGCCTACAAGTGTGTGCCCTCCTCCTACCACCAGTGTCTCAAGTATAACCAAGGAGGTGTGCAGATCCGGATCCGAAGCGATCCCAAGGTGGCGAGGCAGTGTTATCTTAACGCTGTCAACATGATCAGCTGGAAGGAGGAGGCAGAGGCGGTGGACCTGGTGATGGAGGAGATGGCGAGGCAGGAAGCGGCCGAAGAAGCAGAGGAGACGGCAAGGCTGGAGGCAGCCGAAGAAGTGGAAGAGATAGAGATCCAAGCTGAAGGCGGGAGGCCGGGAAAGGTAAAGATCAGCAGGGAGCTGGAAGAGGAAGACAAGGAGGAGATCATGTCCTGCATCCAGAGGAACGCGGACATCTTTGCGTGGAGCGCGACCGATATGCCAGGTGTCGACGCAAACGTCGCCTGCCACCATCTCAACCTAGATAAAAGAGTCCACCCCATCCAACAGAAGAAGAGAAAAACCGCCACCACCCTAGCTGAGCCCATCAGGGAGGAGGTCAAGAAGCTGCTGGAAGCAGGGTTTGTGTCGGAGATCCAGTACCCAGGCTGGGTCTCCAATGTTGTAATGGTGAGGAAGGGAGAGGGGAAGTGGCGCATGTGTATCGATTTTTCTATCCTTAATAAAGCTTGCCCCAAGGATTGTTACCTTTTGCCTAGAATCGACGAGCTAGTAGATTCGGCCGTCGGATTCCCTGTCATGAGTTTTTTAAATGCATTTTCTGGTTACCATCAAATCCGCATGCATCCACCCGACGTGAAGCACGTATCCTTCATTACCAACGACGGATGCTATTGTTATAAAATGATGTCATTCGGGCTTAAAAACGCAGGAACAACCTATCAGCGCATGATGGACAGGGTGTTCAAAGAGCAGAAGGGGCGAAACTTGGAAGTATACGTCGACGATCTCATGGTAAAAAGCAAGAGCGTCGGGGAGCACCTCCATGACTTGGAGGAGACCTTCGCCACGCTGCGAAAGTATAAGATGAGACTAAATCCGTCCAAGTGCGTGTTTGGGGCTGGAAAGGGGAAGTTCTTGGGACACCTCTTGACTCCGGCTGGAGTAGAACCGAACCCGGACAAGGTGAAGGCGATCATGGAGATGGAAGCACCCAGGAACGTCAAGGAAGTTCAGCGCCTGACAGGTCGCCTAGCATGGCTGAGCAGGTTCCTCTCCAGGGCAGGAGAGAAATGCTCACCTTTCTTCAAAACCCTCCGAGACAATAAAAAGTTCGAGTGGTCGGCAGAGTGTCAGGGAGCCTTTGAAAGCCTAAAACTCCAGTTGGCCCAGGTACCCCTGTTACAAGGGCCTAGAGAGGGAGAAGATCTCTTCCTATACATAGGGGTGGGGTCGGAAGCGGTAAGCTCGGTCCTGGTACGCGAGGAGGGGAAGCGCCAACTCCCCATTTACTACGTAAGTCGGGTCCTGCGGAAGGCAGAATTGCGATACCCCATCCTGGAAAAATTGGCGTTTGCCTTGATTGTATCGGCGCGGAGACTCCGACCTTACTTCCAGGCCCATCCGATTAAGGTAGTGACCGACCACCCTCTCCGCAATGTCCTAGAAGGAGTAGAGCATTCTGGCAGGATGGCGAAGTGGTCAGTAGAACTCAGCGAGTTTGACGTCGCCTACGTGCCCCGATTGGCCATGAAGGCCCAAGCGGTGGCAGACTTCCTAGTCGACTATACCGCAGAAGTAGGCAAGGAGGAGATACCCCAGCAGGTGGCGTGGGAAGTGTTCGTGGATGGAGCGTCGGGGAGGAACTCATGTGGAGGAGGCATCATCCTGATCAGCCCTTAGGGCACTAGAATTGAGCAAGCCGTCAGCATTCACTTCTCCGTTACCAACAATCAGGCAGAATATGAGGCTGTAATCGCGGGACTACGCCTAGCCCAGGAGCTGGGGATCCACGACATCAGAGTCCACTCTGACTCACTGGTGGTCACCTCCCAGATCCGAGGAGAGTATGAAGCAAGAGAGTCGGTACTGCAGCGCTATCTGGTAAAGGTCAAAGACTTGGTGGGCGCCTTTAAGTCCTTCTCCATACAACATGTACCAAGGGAGGAGAACGCCCGAGCAGATCGACTGGCCAAATATGGCCCCCTGGTCGGGGGAACGATCACCGAGTTGTTTCGGCCTTCGATCGAGGAAGGAGAAGTGATGGACATCGACCAACCCGCTTCGTGGATGGACCCCCTGATCACTTTCTTAACCACAGGATGCTTGACTGCGGAGGTTCAGTACAAGAGGCGGTTCAGGTACAAGTCCGCTTATTATTTACTAACTGACGGGGTGCTCTACAGGAAGACTCTATCCGGTCCCTTGTCCAGGTGCCTGTCCGAGGAGGATGCCTCCCGGGTCTTGGAGGAGATTCACACAGGCGAGTGCGGCAGTCATTCGGGAAGCAGAACCCTGGAGAAGAGGGTACTCCGAGCAGGATACTTTTGGCCCACCATCCGGAAGGACGCGGAGGAGTTCGCGAGGAGATGCTCAAAGTGCCAACTCTATGCTCCGCTCCAGTTACAGCTAGCCCAACGTCTTCGGTCAATCACCACCCCTGGCCCTTCACCATTTGGGGAATGGATCTGGTGGGACCATTCCCCCCGGCAAGTGGGCAAAGGAGATATCTCCTGGTGATGATCGATTATTTCTCCAAGTGGATGGAGGTGAAGGCCCTGGCAAAAAACGACCTCCCTAGTGGTGAAGAACTTCATTTGGGGGGAGATCGTGTGCAGACATGGCCTACCCCTCGCCATCGTCACCGACAATGGTCCACAATTCGCAAGCCTTGAGCTCACCGATTTCTGTAGCCAACTTGGCATCGATCTCCGCTTCGCCTCAGTTCATCACCCACGAAGCAACGGCCAGGTTGAAGCAGCCAACAAAGTCATCCTCAACCTGCTCAAGAAGAAGGTGGAGAACCTGAAGGGAAATTGGGTGGAACAGCTCCCCTCGGTCCTCTGGGCCCTGAGGACTACCCCCACCACGGCAACCGGCGAAACACCGTTCAAGCTATCACACGGCTTGGAAGCTCTCATCCCGATAGAGTTCGAGGTCCGGAGTCCCAGGGTGGTGGCGGCAGAAGATGGGGATGAAGGGTGGAGACTCGAGAACGAAGAGGCGCAACGACTCGCCTTGGATTTCGTGGAGGAACTTCGTGACTAGGCCACGATCCGACAGGAAGAGATCAAGCGAAGGATGGCGAAGCACTTTGACAAACAGGTCCGAGTCAAGCAGTTCATCAAGGGAGACCTGGTTCTCAAGAAGGTGGATGCCGCAGGAAGATCCTCCGCGGTGGGTAAACTCCATCCCAATTGGGAAGGCCCCTACATCGTGTTCGAGGTGTTAAGGACCGGCGGGTACCGCCTGCAGAACGTTGATGGGGAACTCCTAGGAAACACTTGGAGTGGAGACGACTTGAAGCGTTTCTACTCCTAACCTTAATGTAATACTTAGTTTATTCTTGTTCTACTTAAGATAATAACACTTTCCCTGGCAAACTCGCAACGCTTCACCACCTAAGCAACTTGCCCCCACGAGTGAGTTCTAAGTCCTTGAGATGTGTTGTTGCCGTAGACCAGGTCACTACACGAGCTCCTCTCCTGCATACCGGCTACTTGCCCCCTCGAGTGAGTTCTAAGTCCTCGAGATGTGTTGTTGCAGTAGACCAGGTCACTGCACGAGCTCCTCTCCTGCATACCGGCTACTTGCCCCCTCGAGTGAATTCTAAGTCCTCGAGATGTGTTGTTGCCATAGACCAGGTCACTGCACGAGCTCCTCTCCCGCATACTGGCTACTTGCCCCCTCGAGTGAGTTCTAAGTCCTCGAGATGTGTTGTTGTCGTAGACCAGGTCACTGCACGAGCTCCTATCCTGCATACCGGCTACTTGCCCCCTCGAGTGAGTTCTAAGACCTCGAGATGTGTTGTTGCCGTAGTCCAGGTCACTGAACGAGCTCCTCTCCTGCATACCGGCTACTTGCCCCCTCGAGTGAGTTCTAAGTCCTCGAGATGTGTTGTTGTCGTAGACCAGGTCACTGCACGAGCTCCTCTCCTGCATACCGGCTACTTGCCCCCTCGAGTGAGTTCTAAGTCCTCGAGATGTGTTGTTGTCGTAGACCAGGTCACTGCACGAGCTCCTCTCCTGCACACCGGCTACTTGCCCCCTCGAGTGAGTTCTAAGTCCTCGAGATGTGTTGTTGCCGTAGACCAGGTCACTGCACGAGCTCCTCTCCTGCATACCGGCTACTTGCCCCCTCGAGTGAGGTCTAAGTCCTGGAGATGTGTTGTTGCCGTAGACCAGGTCACTGCACGAGCTCCTCTCCTGCATACCGGCTACTTGACCCCTCGAGAGAGTTCTAAGTCCTCGAGATGTGTTGTTGCCGTACACCAGGTCACTGCACGAGCTCCTCCCCTGCAGGCCGGCTACTTGCCCCCTCGAGTGAGTTCTAAGTCCTCGAGATGTGTTGTTGTCGTAGACCAGGTCACTGCACGAGCTCCTCTCCTGCACACCGGCTACTTGCCCCCTCGAGTGAGTTCTAAGTCCTCGAGATGTGTTGTTGCCGTAGACCAGGTCACTGCACGAGCTCCTCTCCTGCATACCGGCTACTTGCCCCCTCGAGTGAGGTCTAAGTCCTTGAGATGTGTTGTTGCCGTAGACCAGGTCACTGCACGAGCTCCTCTCCTGCATACCGGCTACTTGACCCCTCGAGAGAGTTCTAAGTCCTCGAGATGTGTTGTTGCCGTACACCAGGTCACTGCACGAGCTCCTCCCCTGCAGGCCGGCTACTTGCCCCCTCGGGTGAGCCCCAGACCCCAACGAGGGCCAACTCTAAAAAAGCGATCCCATAAGAGAAGGGGAGGCGAGACGAATATCATAAAAACCTCCCACACTCATAGATAGCAAAATTACTCATCTATTCATCAATCATCTCGCGAAAAGCCCTAATAAGGGGAAGAAGAGCGCCCCATCCGCCTCACACGCCGGAAAGGCGTAAGTAAATGGGCGCCCGACCAAGGCGAGGAGAGCTCTCGCGCGAGCCCTCGCCACGGGCGAGTACCGCCCAGTCGAGTACGCCACATAGGCAAACGCGTCGCAAAAAAAATATATATATATAAATAATAAACGATCGTAACGAGCACGTCAGACGAGATTTGCGGCGAAGGAAGAGAAAAGATCGAGCGGATTAAAATACGGCGAACACGCTCATCCTGTCAGACAGAAAGGGCGGGTACACCGAGAATATTCCCAAGAAAGTATTATTACAGGGATTACAAAAAATAAAAACGAGCTATTCGCCCTCGTCACCCTCTTCCGATTCGCCAGATGAGCCGTCGCTTAGAGTTCTCGCCAGGGTGGGGCTCACCGCCTCGCGATATAGTTCTGGGAGAAGGTCCGCGAGATCAACTGTGGCCCCCTCCGCAGTAAGAAGAAATCCCCGCCGGAGTCGCTCCCGCGTGAACACCGCCGTCTTGATGGCCAGTTGCCTGCGCGTCTCGGCGACCTGGGCCGGGGTGAAGTGAAGGAGCTGCGGAGCTGTGGACGACTCCCCTCTGCTAGGATGTCGGAGCTCAGCTATCTCCGATTCCGCCTCGGCAAGGCGAGTCCCTAGGTAGTTGACTTCCCGCTGCGAGGAGGCCAGCTGCTCCTCCAGCTCAGAGACCCGCGTCACCAGCGCAACGGTGGACTCCTGCATTAGCGAAGGTCAAACAATAGCGTCGGCCAGCGAGTGGGAGGTAAACGGACAAGGACGCTCACCTTAGGGAGAACGACCTCCTTAGCCTTGGACCCGGCAAGCTCCTCCGCCATTGCCGCCAGCTTCTCCTCCAGCTCTTTATAGGTGGCGCCCAGTTCGCGGAGTCGCCTATTCGATTGAAGCCCCCGCCGCGCCGTCTGGTGAGCCAGCTCGGCGGTGCGGAGAGCGGAACGGCTGGTGAGGTTGGCTAGCTCGCGAATGGGAGCCTCCGCGAGAACTTCGGCGTCTTCTCGACCATATAACCCATAGAGCAGGTTATACGCCTGCTCGCCTACCTCCTCGAAATCCTCCCAGGAGGGGAGGAGCGAACTCACCAGGACCCTGTTCACATCATGGTCCCATATCAACAACGGATTACCTTTGGAGTCCTCGCTCCTCATCCCCAACCCATAATTTGTGTGGGACGAGGGTTCAGGAGGCGGGCTCGTTGGAGGACGAGAAGATCTCCCAGTCTTCTGCTTCTTTCGCCTTGGCTCACTAGCCGAGGCGGCCTCAGGATCAACCAGACCTTTTCCCTTGTCCGTTGGCGGGGGGCGTCACGCTATCCACCGAAACTACCGCCGCTCCAAGGGCCCCCTCGGGATGAGGCTCGCTGGACTGACGTCGTGAGGCGTCGCAAGGAGGACGGGTGGGGATGACGCGCTCACCTGCAAGAAGGTGAAAATTAATTCAGATCCCTGCCAAGAGCAGAGGATCGGGAGAGAGGGGAGGAAGCGCGGCGAGTATTGCCCAAGACTTACCCGCTCCAGGAGGCACGAAGGCGAGCTGATCCACGCCTCGCCGCAGGAAAACCACGTCCATAACCCTATTCTTCATGTAAGTATAGAGGGCCAGAGCGTCCCCTTTCAAGCGAGGCGGTCTGTACTCCGTCTCTACCTTTTGAATAGGGGCGAAGGGAATGTTCCCGAAGTCGCCTCGCACCACGACAAATTTATCGGTCCAATGATGGACTTTGTTGAGTGTCTCAGCTACCTTAACGCACACGCTAGTAAAGAACAGGGTGTCGTCGCCAGTCGCCTTCAGGGTCAGGACCTTGCGGAAGACGGAAAGGTCGAATTCGATCTTCTCCTCGCGCAGGGTAACAGGCGTACGCGACCAAAACGCTGATCGCGTTAGGGTTGACCTGCGCGGGGATCATCCCGAAGTATCGAAGGACCTGGCGCACCTCAGGCCATAGAGGCAGCCTCAACCCCACCTGGAAATGGGCTAGGGGGATGGCGAGTTCACCGTCGAAGAAGGAGTTAAGGAACTCACCAGGGGTTGGCCGCCTCGCTGTGTAGCCCGGGTGGCAGGTAACGTTTCTCGACGTCCGTCAGCTCCTCGCCCAGGGTCTGCGAGCTGGGGAAGTTGTGCGCTCGAAAATTGCGAACACAGAAGGCACGCCCATCTTCGGATGGCTCTTTCCCCATGGCGGGTGGCGAGTGGAGGGGAAGGTCTAACAGGCGGGGTTCGGAGAAAAGCGCTTGGAGGAGAGGGGGTGTGGGAGCATACCCATCCACTCTAGAAGGCCTGCTATTTATAGGCTCCGCCTCATCCGGCCTGATCGCACGCGAATTGGATAACCACCTATGCGAGTACGCCTAAACGAGTAGCTAGTTCAACAACGCGCAGGTAAGAGGCAGCAACCCTAACACACATAAAATACAGCGCGGGTACAAAAAAACCTTTAACAAAAATTCTCTAAGCGCATGGCGCGAGTACACAAAAGACAAAAACATCGCCCGCACATTACAGGTACCCGAGAGGTCGCGAGTGCCTTTACATATCACGCGTCAAAGAAAAAAATAGCGAAACGCATCAAAAGGGAGAATACAGCCTAAGGAGCTCCGCCGCGGCGCCGCGGACCGCGACCCAGGCGACGCGTGCGCTGGGAGTGACAAGCTCTCCAAGTAATGCCGCGAGCTGCTCGCAGGTCTTCGCGGGCCTGCCCCAGACTCTCCTCACCTTGCCGGATGTGATCCTCGCCTCGGCGGATGTGTTCTTCCAGTAAAGAGGCCTCGCCCACGGTGCCAGCCACCTGCGAGAAGCGGTGAAGGTCGTCTTCGGTAGCTTGCTTGCGAGTCTCCACCTCGTACAACCTCGTCTCTAGGTCAGTCACCCTGTCAAAGAGACCGTCTTCGCCCTGCACCTGCTGTTGAAACTCCTCCACTTCAGAGAGGCGGTCCCCGAGGTCAGCCAATCGCGCGTTCACCTCGGCGGGGGGCGTAGACATCAGAAAGGAATCATGGGCTCGAAGGACGGCAATCAAGCGAGCCCACGACCCCTAATTAAAGCCCGGTGGGTCCGCGAGTAGCTCTCTCAAAGGAGTAGACGCCACGGGCGGTGGCGACCCCAGCAATGAATTCGTCGATGGAGGACGACTGGAAGAGGGAGATCTCCGGTTATCTGAAAGGAGATAAAGGACAAGGGTAAGCCACAGAAACGAAGAAGGCGGCGAGATAAGAAAGGCGAGTACCCCCGTGAGTAGTGTCCCCTTCCTGGTGGCAAGCCGGATCTGCCTGCAACCTCCCAGTAGAGGCAGACAAGCGGAGAACCACACCGGTCCCCCCGGATAAAGGCCCTATCGTCGAGGATTTCCCTCCGGTAGTTGGGCGGGTCGGCTGGCCTACCCCAGATTGCTGAGGGGGCGACTGCAAGGGAGGAGGAGGGAGGGCCAAAATCTGCCCTGGGGCCGAGGAGGACGCGGTCCCAAGACCCGTCGACAGCGCTGCGCCGAATTGACCGGACTGAACCAGATGGCCAGGAAGCGCTGCGGGTAACAAAAGGTCAGTACAAATTCAGCCTAGAGGGGCGAGAAGATAGCGCCCTTACCAGAGGTCACAATGGGACGAACGGGAGGAAGTAGCGGGGCGCCCTGATCCGCTGGAGGCAATCTCGCATCCTCGAGCCCACCTGTTGTAATGCCGACCTCGCCCCCTCCTTGCTGGCGAGATGAGTCAGCAGCGAGCTCTTCACGAATAGGCGAGGTCGTCACCTTCCCAAGCAAGGATCCGCACCTCGCCGTGGATTCCGGATCCGTGGAAGATCTCTCGCGTAGCTCCAGGTCAATTCTCTTCCGCTTGGACTTCCTCTTCCTCGCAGAGCCGGGAGGGCGAGGCGTCAAGAACTCTCCAATGATGTCCATGACGGCCGCAGCCTCAGGCTCGTCATCAACGAGCCCCCGGTCGGCGGCTGCGGAAGACCCCCCCCCCCCCCCCCCCCCCCCCCCCCCTTGGAAGACATTCTGGCACATGGGATGAAAGGCATACCCCCACTCTATTTATAGAGGAAGAGCCCGTGGGCTCGCCGTTCCGCCGAATAAGGGATTGGACTCTTCTTTCCGACCTCTAGAGAGCTCGCAAAGAGCAGGGATTGTGTACAACCCGTATTCGGCGAGTAGAGCCGAGGGCACCTGGCGAGTAGGCCGATGCCTCTCTCGGCGAGTAGAGCCGAGGGCAGCCGAGGGCACCTGACGAGTAGGTCGATGCCTCTCTCGGCGAGTAGAGCCGAAGGCACCTGGCGAGTAGGCCGATGCCTCTCTCGGCGAGTAGAGCCGAAGGCGGGTGGCGAGTAGACCGGTGCCTCCCTCGGCGAGTAGAGTCAGATTCTGGGGAATAGAATCATCCGGGCACCCCTGGTGGTCTGCCTATAGCCATTCGGGACAGCGGAGTCTGGCTACCTGCAGACCAATTTGGAGTGCGTTTAGCAAAATAGTAAGGCGGAGTTACGCTATCCGCAGGACATCCGGACCATTCTACCCCTGGGAAGTCTTTCCCTATAAATAGGACCCATTATGTCTCAGGTCAGCACAGATCCACCCACTTGAGAGAGCCTGTGCTTTCTTCCTTGTGCTGTCTGAGACAGGCTCAGCTTCTGGTTTTCGGGAGGGGAAATCAAGTTAGATTTCCGGGTTAGTGGCGGGACCTCCCCGCTGCAGCCAGTGGGTCATTCTTAGGGAGCTACCTACCAACCAGTGATGGTTAGTTCTTAGTTCGGGACACTTAGTTCTAGGGATCCGACGAGGAGAGAAGTACCTCAAGCTACTCCCCAAGTCTCGAACAAGTTGGACCGGTATCCGGGTTCCAACAAGTAAATTGGCTCTTAACTTAATATATTTTATAAAATAAATCTCAACAATTGTTTTAGCTCGTGTATATCTTTAAAAACTTAAATTTTACTTTTTTTTGAAAAAGACATAACAATGGTCAAGAGATTACTAGCTAGGAATATGAATTACATTATTGATTTTTTCCATGTGATTTCACTATAAGCGTTAGTTGTATTTAATTTATTTTATCAAAATCTCATTACATAGTTAGAGAAAAATGAATGGATGAATGATTATTTGATAACTTATATTTAAAGAAAAATTTTGCCTACAACAATATGATTATAAAAAAATGCTCCTAGAAAATGAAACATCATAAAAGAGTATAGTAAATATATCATTTTTCCAAAATTGATCAAAAATTATAAAAAAATGTGTTATATTAATGTAGTATAGACATTTTTGATATATTTGTTGACTTATTTTTTTTGAATAGTTTTGTACTCCGCCCACACAGAATAACATTTCGGCGTCCGCCATTGACTATTTGAAAACTGTTTTTACACAAAAATATGGAAATATAATAATTGTGAAAACTCGCGCCCAGGCAAACAAGCGCGTCCGGGCAAAAAATAGTCGTTCGGGTGAAAAACGGCCCCTCAGGCAAAAAACAGACGGCCGGGCGAAAAACGATTGCTCGGGCAAAAAACGAACACATGGGCGAAAAGTGACGCCCGAGTGAAAAACATGCGTCCGGGCGAAAAAAATGCGTCCCGGGAAAAAACGGCAGCCCGGGCCAAAAACGCTCGTCCGGCCGAAAAAATGCGCATCCGGGCAAAAAATGGCCGCCCGGGCAAAAACGCGCGTCCGGGAGAAAAATGCGCGGCAAGGCGAAAAACACGTGCCCGGGAGAAAAATGGCAGCCCGGGCGAAAAAAACGGCCACCCGGGAGAAAAACGGTCGCACGAGCGAAAAAACAGCAGCACGAGAGAAAAACCGCCGCACGCGCGAAAAACCGCCACCCGTGCGAAAAATGGCCGTCCAAGCGAAATACGGCCAGTTGAACCAAAAATGCCCGCCCGGGCGAAAAACGCGTGTTCAGGCTAAAAACGGTCACCCAGGCGAAAAATGACTGCCCGGGCGAAAAACGCGCGCACAGGCAGTCGCCCGGGGGAAAACCGACGCCCAGGAGAAAAACGGCAGGACGGGCGAAAAATGGCCGCCCGGGTGAAAAATGCGTCTGGTTGAAATACGGCGCTCGGGTGAAAAACGGACGCCCGGGCAAAAAACGGCTCGTGCGAAAAAAGGCCGCCCGGGAGAAAAACACGCGCCAGAGCGAAAACGGCCTCCGGGTGGAAAACACGCGCCTGGGCGAAAAACGGCCGCCCGGGCGAAAAATGGCTGCCCGGCGGAAAATGGCCGATCAGGCGAAAATCTGGCGCCCTGGAGAAAAACGCGCGCCCGAGCAAAAAACGACCGCTCGGGCAAAAAATGTGTGCCTCGGCGAAAATAACGAGCGCCCGGGCGAAAAATGGCTGCTCGGGCAAAAAATGAGTGCCCGATCAAAAATGCGCGCTTGGACGAAAATGTTGGAGTGGTTGTGAAATTTTCAAGATCTATGGAACATAGCTGCTCTTCCCCTCCTTCATGCGGAATCTCTCGACGATCTTCTCAGCGTAAGCCCTCTGGGAAACGAACAACCCGCCACTTCTCTTCTCAACCAGAAGTCCAAGGAAATGGTGCAGTTCATCAAGATCCTTCATCTCAAAGCGAATAGATAACTGCTGTCTCAGCGCCGCGACCTCTTCACTGTTGTTCCCGGTCACGATCATGTTGTCGACGTATAGCAGTACAAGAACATGAAGATCTCCACTCTTCTTCACGAACATGCTAGAGTCTGAGTCTGAGACATCATAACTACAGAACTGCAGGTACTCTGCAATCTTCCCATATCAGGCTCTCGACGCCTGTTTCAACCCGTAGAGGGCCTTCTTCAGTTTGCACACGTGATGTGGGTGTGACTTGGACACGTATCCAGGTGGTTGCACCATGAATATGTCCTTATCAATCTCTCCGTATAGAAACGCGTTCTTCACATCAAGCTGCCGCAGCTTCCACCCTCGACACGCTGTCAGAGCAATGACCGTCCTCACCGACGTCACCTTCGCCACAGGACTAAACGTCTCCTCGTAGTCCTCCCCATATGTTTGTGAGAAACCTTGAGCGACAAGCCTAGCCTTGTACCGCTTAACTCCTCCGTCAGCTTTCTTCTTAACCTTGTACACCCACTTGCAGGTGACATGTTTGATGCCCTCCACTATGGGAACAAGGTCTCATGTCTCATTTTTCTCCAAAGCTTTCATCTCCTCATCCATGACCACGTCCCACTCCTTGGTGCCAACAACATCTTCAAAGCGGGCAGGTTCCCTCTCATCGAGTGGTCTTGCGAAGAAGCAAGAGACCAAACTCACGAAGTTCCCCTCCTTATAGCGAGAAGGCGGGACGATGACCCGCTTCAACCTTCTCAAGGCTTACAACTTGATTCACAACAGCTGAAAGTAAGGAACAACAACTGGTCACAGACAGAGTCTGCTTCTCCACAACTCGCTAGCGCCGGACGCTAGCACTAGCGCCGGACGCTAGCACTAGCGCCTGCGCTATCTCAGACCGCGCGAGCTCGCTGCTTGCACACACTCCTGATCAGCCCACAGATGCAGACCGCCAGATCACAACAAGCCGCTAGCGCCTGTGCTACCCGCTACCGCCTGCGCTATCTCAGCGAACTCACACAACTCGCGAGCCTTGCTCTAGGTCGCTCCGAACTCACTCCGAGTTCACTCCCACTTGAGACCGCCAATTTAGACCGCCCAAGCTCTCCTGCCGAACTTACTCCAAGTTCGCTCTGACTTAGACCGCCAATAGAGACCGCCCAAGTCGACCTCTTTTTCTGATGTGCTCTGTAGGGGGATTGCCCCCTATTTATATATTCCAGAGCCGCCACCTGAAAGTTGGTCTAGCGTCGGCGCTAGCTCACTTCACAATTCTCAACAGTGGTATGTAGCGAGATAAGGTAAAAAAGGAAAAAAACTAAAAACAGAAAAATAGTTTTTAGAAAGCTATGCTGTACTGGCTTCTCAAGTAGCCTTTAAAACAAATTATTTGAAGAAGCTTTTTTCAAAAAGTTGTTTATTCAAATAACTAAAAAATAATTTTTGCTGTCGAAATAGAACTCTTTGAATAGAAAAAGTTGCCTCAAATAGAGCTGAGGTAACTAGCTGTTTTAATTATTGTGGCAAGAAGGTTTCTATAATTAAAATCGTATAAGCAGTTAAGCACATCAATATTCACACCTGATCCAAAATTAGAGGAAAAATTAAAGGAAAATGGAGATTGGACGAAATTGTTCTCTGCTTGAAAGTAGATATAGAGCATAATTCAAGAAAGCATGAACACGTTTTACTTATCCATCTTGAATATATTAATTATTTTAACCCTAAAACCTAATAACATCATCTACTTGTCTATCTTGAATATATTATTTAACTTTCATTTTATATTCCTAAATCACCAAATGTCCTTCATATATTTTTTAATATAATAACTTCGTTATTTAATTTTTTTCAAACACTAATTATTAAACGCCAACTTTAAAATCATGCCGCATCATCGCCCTAATAATAACATTTAGGCTCTGCTTTGCACGGTGTTTTTACTCTTGTGAGTGGTCAAAAAATGTCATCGTCATAAAATACATATTTAGCATGACAACAGTTACGACTGCCACCGAAAAAAAAAAAGTAGTTTTGAACATAAAAGTGAATGAAATTTCTTAGGTGAGATCAGATGTTAACGAACGACGATTTATAACCACTGTGTTTACTACCGTCTACTTTGTGCCAAATGGAGTTTAATAAGCCTCGTCACATTTCTCCCCCCATTTTTTTAAATATGCCATCGCCACCGGTGTGATGAGAATAATTTTTAATCCAACGGCTCTGCTGGAATGATTTTGTTACAAACGGGTAGAAAGACCCCGTGCCGAGCGTGTATCCAATTCGGATCCGCAAACTCCCAAACAATTGGCATTTACCAGCAAAAAAAAAAACCAAGATGGCGACCCGAGTCGGTCGCGGTCACGGGCCGGTGGGTTTCCAGTTATTTTATTTTACTTTAATATATATTAAAATAAGAAAAGATGGTCAGCCTTTTCTGCCCTGTTCTTTTCGGATCAACAGCTTTCTTTATTATATTATTATTTTTTAATTATGAGATCATCAGATCACATGATTTTTTGTTTATTTCTTATTAATTATATTACGCGCCAACAAATGCAATACTCAGGAAAAATAAAATTAAATTTGATACAAATAATAGAACTGAGAGAAGGAGAGAGAAAATATAAAGTAATCTGATTGGTCAGATGCAGCTACACTTAACTCTTCCACGCGTAAACAACGAGGGTATAACCGTCAACGCCGCGCAGCTCCGCTTCCTCCCGGCTCACCCACTCCATCACCGACGAACTCCCCGCAGACGACGACGACGATGAAGAAGACGATGAGGTCGTCTTCAATAAGCTCTTCTTCCTCCCCTTTCTTCTCTCACCAACGCCGCCGCTGCTCTCGCTCCAGTTCCGATCTTTCCCCAAATACCCCGGGATCAAGCCCATGTTCAGGCCGCTGCTTCCGCCGCCGGGATAGCCCGTTTCTGTCTCTCCGGAAATCCAATCCTCCCTCTTATCCGCCTCATGACTATCGAAACGGAAGACGAACACTGCCTGACCGATCTCGCACATCGCAGCGCTGGCAACTGAGGCGGGAATGGCGTCTTCCTTAGACGGGAAGAGCCAGCTGTGTAAATCCCATGAGATCTGGACCTTTCCGCCGCCATTGCCATCGATCTCTACCCGCTCGCTGCCCCGGAACTTCCATCGAAGCCTCCTCACCTGAAGAATCTTCGTCCCGTCGACAGAGACGTACATCCCCGACGAGTCCTTCTCCTTCCCGCCGATCCCAATAGTTATTTCACGCTCCCTTCCCAATACTGTAGCCATCGTCCGGTACGACCTCCGACCGCCGGTATCCGGATCTGCCTTCAGCAAGACATGCTCTCTCTTCGAAATCGGCATCGCCGGCTTTCGCTTAGTCGCCTTCATTTTTCGATGTGCCTCCTCCTCCATATCACCAGCGACGAGTAGCATCTCACCATCGACAGCCACGGCAACGTAGAAGTTGGAGGAGGGTTCGGGGCCTCCCGTGGATGGAAATCTTGCGCGGGTGAGATCCCAGGCGACGTCGATGACGCGGTGGCCGAGTGCGCCTTCCTCGAGGTGGAAGCGGCGAGTGCCCTTCCGCTTCCAGAAAAGCCAAGGGCGAATTCGGAAACGGAAGGGTTCGTCGTCCTTGTCGTCGCTGCCAGAGGAGGAGGAGGAGAGGCGGAGGTCCGCCCGTAGGGAGAGGCCGAGGACGGTGCGGGACCAACTGAAGGAGGCCAGCCCCAGATTCGTTTCAAATATTGATGTGGTGAGGCTCGGGCCTGCCACAGTCGACGCCGGCGGTCCGCCAGCGGCGCTGCCCCTGAAGCAAGAAGGAATTGGATCCGGCATCGTTACCGTCCTGAATCGGATACAGCTTTTGCTGCTCTTTTCTACTTCTAGGGTTTCTCCGAGCAGCGTCAGCACGGATACGGAGGAAGAGAGAGTGTTCTGTTTTTATGGACGATGGGTGCAAAAAGTAATTAGAGCCGGGAAGGAGACAATAAGACATATAGTCATAGGAGGAGGAGATTAGGGAGTGGAGGCAAAACTCACCGGCGGTGAGACTACAAAGAGAAGGTATCCCAGAATGTTGTGGGGCCTGCTAACCTGCTATTTTTCTCTACGCTCCAATCTAAGGATTCTACAGTTCGTTAAGGGTTTATTTGAATCCATTCGGAATATCTATGTTAAATAATATTTTAACTCAAAAAAAAAAAGAGAGTATCCCATTGGAAGTCGTGAATTGAGTTTTCCAAAACTTTAATTTGTTGTATAATTCTGAAAGACCTTATTAGTGTTACAGAGTGTTCTGAAGGAAAGAGAGCATTTCTCACGCCTTTGGCAAGAATCGACTCAAATTGATTAGCCTCCTGATCAGCTGCTGTACTTCTTTAGTGTTCTTGGAAGAGGTCATCTCCATGATGACTTTCACCTTATCGGGTTTTGGCTCCAGTCCCGCAGGAGAGAGGAGGTGTCTTAAGAACTTTCTCTTGCTAGCTCCGAAGGCGCACTTAGCAAGATTGAGCCTCATTCTATACATCCGCAGCATCGCGAAAGTCTCTGCCAGGTCTTTCAGATGTTCCAAGATAATCTTATTTTTTATCATGAGGTCGTCCACATAGACCTTCAAGTTTTGCCCTTTCTGGTCTTTGAATACCCGATCCATCATCCTTTGGTAGGTCGCCCAACATTCTTCAAATCGAATGACATAATTTTGTAGCAGTAGCACCCATCGTTGTTATGAAAGATACATTCTTGAAGTCGGAAGGGGCATCCGAATCGGGTGATATCCTAAAAATGCATCATAAAAATTCATCACAGGAAAACCGATATTTGATCAACCGGCGCGTCGATTCTTGTAGAAGTAGCAACCCTGATCGCTGATGCGACCCCGCCCGTAACACCCGCCACGATGATCTTCATTCCTCATAGTTAATTAAATAATCATAAGATCATTATCTCTATTTTATAAAAAAACAAGATGCTGGTCCCATAGTTTTCTCATATAAACCATTCATTCCACTTATATGACAAATGTTGAAAACTATATTGAACACATGTTGTTCAGAAATATTTATCCAATTTAAATATCATTTGTTAATAAATATAACATAATATCTGTGAGACAGATTTGCTCGAAGCATTCGGAGGCGGATCAAGGTGGAATCTCACTCCCCGTTGCCCCTAGGGGGTTTATATAGACAAACCCAAGATTGGTAACGGGTGACGGATATCCCCGTATCCGTCCGTACCCGTTATGCTTCCGACCCGTTATAATTTATCCAAATATACATTTACAATCTCCCCATATATTTGTGATAAATAACGTATACTTGTCAGAGTGCAAGAAAATAGAAAGGAACAGTAAATTTCCGATTTCACACATTTTCCAGAAAAGTTAGCATAGTTAAACATAAAAAGAGTCTTAAGTAAAACCAAAAACATCCAAACATAACAGTGCTACTCAGGACATATAAGTCTGAAAAAATACAGTAGTAATGGATAAAACAGATAACAATTCTACTCGTCCAGTAGATCATCAACATCCATTTCAAAGACTACTTTCTCTCTTTCATCTCCATCATAGCCTGCAAGGAATTTCATGAGTTAAAAACTCTATGAATTCATTAAACATATGCAGTAACATTTAAAGTAAACTAGCTCTACCTGAATGAGCTTAGTACTTGTAGCAATAGTGGAGTAACACTGTCAGCATCTCTATCTGGTCTAGCAGGAACCAGTCAAGTGTTGATTTTGTAAATCAAACGTTGTTATCTTACTCATTAGTGATTGTTGAAACCGAAATCTCGGTCTCTATGGAGTTCCGGATCCCAAAAAAAGGGTGACCGCGCACTTACTACGCTCAAGTAAACGAACTAGACACAAGACTAGGAACTCGAAGTACAGATCCAAGGTCTCAGCATGGAGGTCCCACCGCACACCCGGAAGACTATCTAACTCTTCCCCTCCCAAGCCAAAGGCTGAGCTAAGGCACCTTTGGAGGGCTCTCTTGGCCGGCCAAAATCTCATAGTCGACCCCTTCCTCTCCATAGGTGCACCTCCCTGGATCTATACAAAACCTTTCTCGCCTGGTCGACCAATATCGTACTCCCGCCTAACAATTTTACTATACGCAGACCAAACGGGGCTGCCAACAGCGTGACTCCGCTGTTCCGGGAGACTATTAGCGGACTCTCAGGGGCTTCCAAGTAAATTTCCCTCTGGGCCCCCACTCTGCAAGGGGTCCACGAGGACTCCACTTGACTACGTTAGAAAAGATAAACAAAAAACATGCGTCACAGATTACAGGAATATGAATTCCATACTTCGGCACGCAGACCGGCAATATAAATAAATAAGGCCTTCTCGGGCCGGCACAACCTTGGGCTTAAACCCGCTATTTCCCGCTTTGTTCTGCAACACCTGTACGCCAACGACCTGCCAGCGGTGGCAAGCTGAACATCGATCAGCTACAACGGGCCGAAGACTATCGACCCCACCCCTTTTTGGGGTGGCAATATTTCGCCCCTGCAAGCAAGTAGTATACAACTTCCTCGGATTCTTCTCCGGGAACCCCAGAACATCACCAATCCATATTGAAATATCCGGATGGGCTTCACACAGCATGCCTAAATCCGTACCCGCACTTCCGGACGCTAATGCAATTACAAGCGGGGATGTACACATCGACCCGTCAGAGAGCTCCCTTCCTCCACCCGTTGGTGGAGAGGGCTTCCATGCAATCATGATAAATTAGGGCTTCACCTACCCGAGGAGAAATTTCGTTACCCTTGAAGCGTGTTTTGACGGAGCCACCACCGATTATCTGACATGAGGCGCGATGTCTAGTGACCGTAGCAGATGTTCATGCACGGATCGGCTTGCACATGCCGGATCGGGCTCCGATTCGACTCTCCAAGGTACGTTCTTCGTCGTCGTCCAAGCTCGAGCTCCAAGACGACTTTCTAGGTTGTGCGCACAACCTCACTCCACCTTTCGTTCGCAGCCGTCGGGAGGGGGAAGAGCGACGGGGTCGGGGCTCCTCCTTTCGTTCGCACCCGTCGGGAGGGGGAAGAGCGACGGGGTCAGGGCTCCTCCTTTCGTTCGCAGCTGTCGGGAGGGGGAAGAGCGACGGGGAGCGGGAGGGATGCCTGCTGCCCTAGGCGCGCGCGAACCAGAAAGAAGAGGGGGGGGGGGGGGGGGGCTCGGGTCCTGCGGCTGGGAAGGAGGAGAGTTGGAGGGTTTTAGTTTTTTAGGTTTTATAGAAACCCTAGCCAAAACTGGCTATCCACAGCCAGTTCTTTAAACACACACCAAGACCCGCTAGCCGCAGCCCGATCAATGCTATCCAATCACAGGACACCTCGGGTCCCAACTATCTGGGGAGGGTCACACCCGACGGGTATGAGGTTGTACACAATCCCCGCTCTTTGCGAGCGTGTCCCACGCTCGGAAATAAATGTCCAACCCCAAGTATCCGGCGGGTGGGAGCCGACCCGGGAAAAAATGGTTATATAATCATATGAATGATGATTCTTCTCTTTTTTGTACTCATATTTGGTCCTGATGTGATAACCTTTTCCTTTGTCGCTTTTAAATGATCAATTTAGTTCTCAACAACCTTGGTTATACACTATGCCTTCTTTTTTATGGTAGAAACATTATGCCCTTCATGTTCTCAAAATGTCATGCAACTTAATGTCTATTAGCAAGCAAACTCATAATTTAGATTGCAGTAATTTTTACTGTTGCATATTGTGTTATTCAGGAATGGGTCAGGGATGATTGACAGTGCTGAGGAAACGAATGTTCACTATTATCTATAATGATTACATAAACAATCATGCATTGACAATTTAGAATGAATCTGATTTTGTTTCTAAAACTAATCAAATAATGTTGTGCCATTGTAGGATTCATTATCTTAAGCTTCTGTTTTCAAAAATAATCAAATATTCATTATCTTAAGCTTCTGTTTTCAAAACTATTCTTAAAGAACTTTGATTGTCAGTGAAAACTATCAATTTATCAAGCATAACTGATCCCTTATATGCTAAAGCCTTATATTGAATCTCATCCTTTCTCACTCATTCATAGTGACATGTGAGGATTATCTAGTATCAAAAATATTTCTGGCCAAGGCCACTCATTATTTTTATTGATGGCCATACCATGGTTTGTTGGGTTTCTCTTCTGAGGGAAAACTAAGAGGCTGCAAAAACCAGTAAAAAATTAATTTGAGACCACAATTCAAAGATAAAGAAGATTCTCAACTAAGGTAGAAATGCACGCTCTGATACCATGAAGAGAAATGAAAAGTTGTGTGTTATATTAGGTAACACACCTATAAATAAGGGGGATGCCTAAAAATTATAGTGAGGCCCCTAGGGTTTATAAAACTACAAAAGATGGAATAAAATTCATGCACAAAATAGATAAGTGATCCAACAATGGTAGTGCCAACAACTAAGGAATAGCTCCAAATAAGGGTAGGATGAAAGGTCTTAAAATTGGACACTTCTTCCGTAAAAAGCACTTCTAACCTTCAAATAACATTAGCCAATATCTTATCATTCCCATTATCTTCTGCACAATCTCAAGTAAAAAAAAACAGTAATGAAATGGCAGTACATGATAAGGTATTTCTTCACTCTCTGTAATACCAAAACCATTTCTGCATTTGTACAACCAGTAACGATTGAAGTCCAATAATATATAACTCCAGAGAGAGAATGCAGAAGCTGAAAAAAGTAAACTTGACAACACACTGGAATTACCATCCTTGACAAGTTGCCTTCTTTCGATCTTTGATCTTTTCATTAATTCATGTCGCCCTATGAAAATTTAACTAGTACTTTTAGTTTTTTCGGAAAGCGTTTATCAATTATGACATCACCATATAATTTTGCATGTTCTCTTAAATGCTGGAAGCATGAAGTAATATCCACAATAGAGGATGCATCATGAACCATACTTTTCATAACACTGAAGTCCAAATCTCTGAGTTGGAGTACCTAAATAGTTTCAAGTGTATTTTTTTTTATCTAAAATAGTTATATGTTTAGTTCAAAAATACAAAAGATGAATTTTACCCCAGGCCTGATTCTGCTCATAACACCAAGCATAACAGTCAATTGGGCGCCATGCATACCATGAAACCTGCAGAAGGTATCTTCTTAACCTTGAATAATAAACTACCATGCAAGCCAAAAGAGTCATCCAAAATGATCTGATAAATTACTTGCATGCACCATCAAGGCGTCACTGATTTACCATTTTAACAAAGGATGAAATAAAACCATCCAAGAAGCATCGACATACATTATTGTGTCATAATGTGCAGCATATTATCTCATTTTAGCAGTTCATCAATTAAAGATTATGATGAGGCATATTTGATGCGAAAACAAAAAGAATTTCAGTGTGCTGGTGTCGCGTTCTAACAATATCATAAGAAGATCAAACCGTCATCCGAGAGGTCTACCCGCTCTGCCGGTTAGATGAGAGCCCGAACAGCGAAACCATCTCAGACCCGAAACCAAAGAGCCTCCACGAGAGGTCAACCTGACCCACCGGCTGTGAGAGTCCGGCAGCGGAATCGATCTGGGGTATTCTCGCGCCAAAGAACCTGCCACTCGCCAGCCTCTCCAGAGATCAACCTGACCCACCGTCTATGAGATCCCGGCAGCGGAATCGATATGGGGCAATCCAGCGCCAAAGAACCTGCCACTCGCCAACCTCTCCAGAGATCAACCTGACCCACCGTCTATGAGAGCCCGATAACGGAATCGATCTGGGGCATTCCAGCGCCAAAGAACCTGTCACTCGCCAGCCTCTCCAGAGATCAACCTGACCCACCGTCTATGAGAGCCCGACAACGGAATCGATCTGGGGCATTCCAGCGCCAAAGAACCTGCCACTCGCCAACCTCTCCAGAGATCAACCTGACCCACCGTCTGTGAGAGCCCGACAGCGGAATCGATCTGGGGCATTCCAGCGCCAAAGAACCTGCCACTCGCCAGCCTCTCTAGAGATCAACCTGACCCACCGTCTGTGAGAGCCCGGCAACGGAATCGATCTGGGGCATTCCAGCGCCAAAGAACCTGTCACTCGCCAGCCTCTCCAGAGATCAACCTGACCCACCTTCTATGAGAGCCCGGCAGCGGAATCGATCTGGGGCATTCCAGCGCCAAAGAACCTGCCACTCGCCAGCCTCTCCAGAGATCAACTTGACCCACCGTTTATGAGAGCTCGGCAGCGGAATCGATCTGGGGCATTCCAGCGCCAAAGAACCTGCCACTCGCCATCCTCTCCAGAGATCAACCTGACCCACCGTCTATGAGAGCCCGGCAGTGGAATCGATCTGGGGCATTCCAGCGCCAAAGAACCTGCCACTCGCCAGCCTCTCCAGAGATCAACCTGACCCACCGTCTATGAGAGCCTGGCAGCGGAATCGATCTGGGCATTCCAGCGCCAAACAACCTGCCACTCGCCAGCCTCTCCAGAGATCAACCTGACCCACCGTTTATGAGAGCCCGACAGCAGAATCGATCTGGGGCATTCCACCGCCAAAGAACCTGCCACTCGCCAGCCTCTCCAGAGATCAACCTGACCCACCGTCTATGAGAGCCCGACAGCGGAATCGATCTGGGGCATTCCAGCGCCAAAGAACCTGCCACTCGCCAGCCTCTCCAGAGATCAACCTGACCCACCGTTTATGAGAGCCCGACAGCGGAATCGATCTGGGGCAATCCAGCATAAAGAACTTGTCACCTTACTAGATAGCTATGAACAATGTACGGAAAATGAGACATATAGTATGTGAAATGATAAAACTTTTTAAGGATAGAATCGCTTCAAGTCATCCCCACTTCTGCTCGGTCGAGGGGTACCCCTTCCACATCCCGAAGGTGGTACCCCCCGACTTGAGTACTTCACTTACAATGTATGGCCCCTCCCAATTGGAGTTGAGCTTACCAACTGCGGCCCCTCTCCTGGCCGCATCGACCTTCTTCAAGACCAGGTCTCCTTTCTGGAAGTGCTTTACTCGGATGTGCTTGTCGAAATACCGAGCCATCCGCCGTTTGATTTCCTCCTGCCGAATGGTGGCCAGGTCCCGGAGCTCCTCCATGTTAATATTCTCACCTGGTGATGAGATTGTATAAAATATGATCCTCCCTCACGAATGTGACATCCGCATAAACATGATTTCTTAGATGGTTAATGGTGATTTTATAACATTGTTTGAGCAGAAAGATATCCTAGAAACACACTTAATAGCCCTGTGATTCAATTTCTCCATATTAGGACTATGATAATGAATAAAAGGACAACTAAAACTTCTAGGATAGACATTTGGTTGTATACTCATAGGACATTAAAAACCCAAAATTCTAGATGGAAGGTCATTTGTAAGATGAGTAGTAATGATGGCTTCCCCAATATGATTTAGACACATGAAAGTAGAAAGTCAGTCTTGGAAATAATCTTTAATACCTAAACTTTGTATTTTATCACCAAAGTGACTTTAGATCATAACAATTTGTAAGAATTATACTAACAAAAAGTATATAGGTTTAAGGAAAATCGAAGTGGCCCCGATGCTACTATCACTAAATGATACAAACCAACGAGCTCCACTTACAACGAGCTCCAACGGGCTCCCTATCTCTAGTCATAACCTCACTAATGCTTAAGTGCATCGTGTCTTGCCGTATAGTTTCATTCCAAGTGTTTATTGGTCTACCCCTGCCTCGTTTATCATGCGATGCCTAACGGGTGCCTCTAATGGTCCCCTTTACACATGATCGAACCATCTTAGTAGATCTTCTCACATCTTCCCTCAAACCTGAGCGTTCGCCAAGAGATGGCGCTGCGATCAATGGTGCAGGCGGCGTTGAGCACTCGGCTCGCGCAACAAAAGTGAGAGCGTGTTGCAAAATCTCCATGACCTCCCGCCGAAGCCCTCGTCGGAACTCCTCGAACTGAGACTGCGAGACCCCTCCCGCGGGTGTCAGCGCATGACCCTGGTCGTCACTTAGTTCCCCTTCTCTAGCCATGACGTTCTCTTGAGTTCTTCTGTGCTAGTCACTCTCCACGCTCACCGCACCATAAATGTTGAAACCGAAATCTCGGTCTCTATGGAGTTCGGGGTCCCCAAAAAGGAGTGACCGCGCACTTACTACGCTCAAGTAAACGAACTAGACACAAGACTAGGAACTCAAAGTACAGATCCAAGGTCTCATCGTGGAGGTCCCACCGCACACCCGGAAGACTATCTAACTCTTCCCCTCCCAAGCCAAAGGCTGAGCTAAGGCACCTTTGGAGGGCTCTCTTAGCCGGCCAAAATCTCAGAGCCGACCACTTCCTCTCCATAGGTGCACCTCCCTGGATCTATGCAAAACCTTTCTCGCCTTGTCGACCAATATCGTACTCCCCCCTAACAATTTTACTATACGCAGACCAAACGGGGCTGCCAACAGCGTGACTCCGCTGTTCCGGGAGACTATTAGCGGACTTTCAGGGGCTTCCAAGTAAATTTCCCTCTGGGCCCCCACTGTGCGAGGGGTCCACGAGGACTCCACTTGACTACGTTAGAAAAGATAAACAAAAAATATGCGTCACAGATTACAGGAATATGAATTCCATACTTCGGCACGCAGGCCGGCAATATAAATAAATAAGGCCTTCTCGGGCCGGCACAACCTTGGGCTTAAACCCGCTATTTCCCACTTTGTTCTGCAACACCTGTACGCCAACGTCCTGCCAAGCGGTGGCAAGCTGAACATTGATCAGCTACAACGGGCCGGAGCCTATCGACCCCACCCCTTTTTTGGGGTGGCAATATTTCGCGCCTGCAAGCAAGTAGTATACAACTTCCTCGGAGTCTTCTCCGGGAACCCCAGAACATCACCAATCAAGATTGAAATATCCGGATGGGCTTCACACAGCATGCCTAAATCCGTACTCGCACTTCCGGACGCTAATGCAATTACAAGCGGGGATGTACACATCGACCCGTCGGAGAGCTCCCTTCCTCCACCCATTGGTGGAGAGGGGCTTCCATGCAATCATGATAAATTAGGGCTTCACCTACCCGAGGAGAAATTTCATTACCCTTCAAGCGTGTTTTGACGGAGCCACCACCGATTATCTAACATGAGGCGCGACGTCTAGTGACCGTAGTGGATGTTCATGCACGGATCCGGCTTGTACATGCCATATTGGGCTCCGATTCGACTCTCCAAGGTACGTTCTTCGTCGTCATCCAAGCTCGAGCTCCAAGATGACTTTCTAGGTTGTGCGCACAACCTCACTCCACCAAGGGTGGTCGGCCTTTGCTGAATGGTTGCTGACTCCAAACAAAGAACAAGAGAGGAGGCAGAACCGACTCTTCTTAGCCCTATGCCGACTGGGAGAAGAGGAAGAGGGAGGGCTTTTCGCTGCCCTAGCCGACTGGGAAGGAGGGGAAAACTCCAGGCGACGGGAGAGAGGAGGAAGGAGGGGCTCGGCTCGGTATCGGGCCGACGGGAAGGAGGGCGACGGGGTCGGGGCTCCTCCTTTCGTTCGCAGCCGTCGGGAGGGGGAAGAGCGATGGGGTCGGGGCTCCTCCTTTCGTTCGCAGCCGTCGGGAGGGGGAAGAGCGACGGGGTCGGGGCTCCTCCTTTCATTCGCAGCCGTCGGGAGGGGGAAGAGCGACGGGGAGCAGGAGGGATGCCTGTTGCCCTAGGCGCGCGCGAACCAGGAAGAAGAGGGGGGGGGGGGGGGGGGGGCTCGGGTCCTGCGGCTGGGAAGGAGGAGAGTTGGAGGGTTTTAGTTTTTTAGGTTTTATAGAAACCCTAGCCAAAACTGGCTATCCGCAGCCAGTTCTCTAAACGCACACCAAGACCCGCTAACCGCAGCCCGATCAATGCTAGCCAATCACAGGACACCTCGGGTCCCAACTATCTGGGGAGGGTCACACCCGACGGGTATGGGGTTGTACAGTGATCATTATGTACCTCATCATCAAATGTGGAATGATTTGGCAAAATAACATTTGCAACATTATCAGGTGTGGAATAATGTGCTATGATTATTAATGTTAGATTAACCGACTACAACGACGTTCTATTCCC
Source organism: Dactylorhiza incarnata (assembly GCA_033032865.1). Classification (NCBI taxonomy): domain Eukaryota; kingdom Viridiplantae; phylum Streptophyta; class Magnoliopsida; order Asparagales; family Orchidaceae; genus Dactylorhiza; species Dactylorhiza incarnata. The sequence continues at coordinate 238,797 of JAWHQI010000181.1, read as the reverse complement.
AGTTGAATAATTTTCGAATCAACTTACATTGAGAAAGATGCTTAGTTATCAAATGTGGAATAACATGCATCCAACCATCTTGGGTTTTCATCAAAAAATTATTTGGGGTTTTCAGTCTGTTATTTAGATGCTTGAATGTTGCGACTATATAGGTTCTCACTATGAAAACATAAACAATGGAGGAAAGTTTCATATTTCTATGAACTTTAGTCCCCTCCCCCGTGAGAGCTCTGTTCAGGTCTTTTGTCAAAGCTTCTACAACATTGTCTTTCGATCTCACATCAATCATGGTCATAATCCCTTGACTTGTGAGTGAGGTCAACCAGGATTATTTCAGCCTTAGGTGCCTTATTTTGCCATTGAACAAAGTGTTCGTAGCAATCATTTTAGTGGCCTGAGTGTCACAGTAAACTGCAACAGAACTCATTTTCAGGCTCGTAAGTGGAATGTCCATCACCAAATCTCATAGCCACTCTGCTTCTTCTCTTGCTAATGCTAGAGCGTAGAGTTCAGATTCCATAGAAGAGAGAGCAATACAAGATTGCCTCTTGGACTTCCAGGCTACAGCTTCTCCTCCTAGTGTGAATATAAACCCACTAGTAGACTTGTTGTCGTTTAATTCCGAGCACCATGATGCGTCAGAATATCCTTCAAGGATCGAAGGATGACCAATGTAACTTAAATCATACTTTTGGGTGTGCTTTAGATACCTCATTAGCCTATCTAAGGCATTCCAATGTTCTTGACCAGGATTAATAGTGAATCTGCATAATATGCCGATCGTAAAGGCTATGTCAGGTCTAGTGTATACCATAACATATATAAGACTACCAATCAATTTAGAGTAATCTAACTATCTAACCGTAACTCCTTCATTGAGCTTTAGGCGGTTAGTGTAGTCGTATGGTGTCTCAAAAACTCTACTGTCACTGTATCCCCACATGCATGTCCAACATAGACTTGATGTAGTGGCTTTGACTTAAGGAGATGTCATTCTTCCCAAAGATGACTTGCATACCTAGTATAGTGTTAGCTATACCTAGGTCTTTAATGCTAAATTCTTTTATTAAGTCTGACTTAACGTCATCTACTTCGGATTGATCAGACCCTAGAATGAGCATATCATCTACATATAAGCAGATTATGGCGACTTTATCTGATCTATGACGTATGTAAAGACATTTATCCGAGAGACTCGACATGAACCCCATGTTCTTTACACTATAGTCAAACCTCTCATGCCATAATTTCGGTGCTTGTTTTAGTCCGTGTAAAGATTTAAGTAATTTACAGACCTTCGTTTCGTGACCTTCTACAATGAAACATTCAGGTTGACTCATGTAGATCTCTTCGATCAGATCTTCGTTCAAGAACGCAGTCTTAACATCCATTTGATGAACAATAAAGTTCTCAATAGATGTAATGGCAAGGAGGACCCTAATGGTTACTAAGTGACACACAGGTGAGTAGATATCAAAGTAATCTACTCCGCTTACTTGTGTGAAACCTTTACCACCAGGCATGCTTTATACTTAGCTACGCTACCCTCAGGATTCAGTTTCTTCTTCAGAATCCAGTTACACCCTACGGTTTTAGCCCATTTTGGCTTATCAACCAACGTACAGGTGCTATTCTGAAGTAGAGAGTTCATCTCTTCATCAATTGTTTCTTTCCAGAGTAGAAAATCCCTGGATCTCATCGCTTCCTTATAGGTGGATGGATCAGCCTCAACGTGGCAAGTGACAAAGTCACTACCGAAGGTTTTGGGAGTTCGCTCTCTTATAAAAGTTCTCCTAGACTCTAGGCCAGAGTTGTCTACCGGAACTGAATAGGAAGTTCTTGGTACTGATTCAAGATATTCTTCAGTAATAGTTACTTGCATACCTAAGAGTGACAAGTTCTTATCTTTGAGGAGTTTATCTTCAAAAAATACTGCATCCCTAGATTCTATAATGATATTATTAGAAATATCTAAGAATCTATCTGCAACACAACTTAAGTAGACACATGTATTGCTCCTAGGTCCAATCTTAGACCGTCTAGGGTCAGGAACCCTGACATAGGCTATACAGCCTCAGGTCTTAAGTCTAGTAAAAGACGGGGGTCTTTTAAACCAAAGCTCGTAGGGTGTAACCTCTAACTTAGCATGAGGAACTTTATTTAAAATGTGATTTGCAGTTAAGACTGCTTCTCCCCAATAAGCAGAAGGCATGCCTGCAGTCAAGAGCATAGAATTTAACATTTCTATTAACGTCCGATTTTTACGCTCAACTATGTCATTAGACTGAGGTGAGTAAGGAGCAGTGGTTTCTGCTATGATTCCCTGTTGGGCAAGGAAACATTTGAACTCACTGGACATATATTCTCCTCCTCTATCACTTCTAAACCTCTTGATTTTCATGTCTAATTGATTTTCTACCCTGGTTTTGAAAATACAGAATTTTTCAAACGCTTCGTCTTTAGTTTTAAGGAGATAGACCCTAGAACAATCATCTATAAAGGTGATCAAATACTTCCTTCCTCCTCTAGTGACAAAACTTTTGAAGTCACATATGTCAGAATGCATTAGTTCTAAGGGTATTGTGCTCCTAGTTACCGCACTAAAAGCTTTTCTAGTGATCTTAGTCTGAGCACACACTTCATATTTATCTGGTTTTTCTGTAGCGTCTAAAGCGATCTAGTGAGTTCTAGCAATTTGGAATATTTTCCTATAGTTTACGTGTCCTAGTATCTCATGTAGAGTCTTAAGGCTAACTAAGTTTGTTTGAACTTATTGAACTATTTCGTTTGCTAGACTTAGTCTGTATATCTTATTTTGGACGTAGGCACATCCAAAATAGTGTGAGTTAACTGACAGTGTTACTCTACCGCTATACAAATTAAAAGACATACCAGCATCACAAAGTAAGCTAATAGACACTAAGTTAGCAGCTAGTGAAGGAATGAACTTAACATTTTTAAGAGTTAAGGTTTTACTTGAGGAGAGCAACAATGTCGCATTCCCCACCTTCAAAACATCAACTGTCTCACCATTTGCAACGGTCACCGATTCTCTCGCATCAGTGAGTCCTGTTATCAGATTAGAATTGTTACAAATGTGGCACGTTGCCCCCGAGTCAAGGTACCACTCAGTACTGGCCTTCTCGTTTCCAAACATGGCGACAAAGTTGGATGGCTCAGTGAGACTAACCATATTAGCATGGTTGCCTTCTGGTGATGCTTTGCCCTTTTCCTTGCGAGGAAGCCTGCAATCAGATGCACTATGTCCCCACTTGTTGTAGTTAAAACACTTGCCCTTAAACTTTTTGATGTGTTTACTAGGGCCTGCAACCTGGGAGCTACTAGGGTTGGGTTTGGACTTCCTAGGGTTCGACACACGTTTAGAGTTGGAAATCATGTTAGCAACAGTCTTCTGCTTGCTAACAACTTCTAAAGCGTATCGAATCCTATTTTCGTCCTCAATGCGTATAAAATGCTTGAGTTCGTTTAGATCCACCTGCATCTTCTTGCGGTACATTTCAGTTTTGAATTGTACCAATTGGAAGATAATTTAAACACAATTGTGCCAACAACAAAGCTATCTGTCAAAAATATATTCTCACTATGTAGAGAATCTACTAAACTTTCAAATTTAGATACCTGAGGGAGAATAACTTTCTCCTCATCGAAGGTGAAGGAGTGAAACTTCTCCACCAAGTGCGCCTTGGACAGATCTTCCTCTTGCCTAAAGTGCTCCTCCAGTGCGTCCCAGATCTCCTTAGCTGTCTTCATCTTCAGGTAAGTTTTAGCCAGACTTGAGGACATGCAGTTTAGTAGGTAGTCGCGACAGAAGTCCTCATCAGCAACCCATTATCTTCGTCATCAGTTCCGGCGACCCCAGCACGATCAGACTGAACGGTGTAGAACACGTTCAGGTACTTCATCCCGAACTGAGTATTCAACTTCCAGTCGTTGAACTCAGTCGCCGTGAACTTCTCCAACTTGATCAGCGGAACGGGGGACGAGAGATTGTTCCCCTTCATCATTGTGCGTCTGACAAACGAGATCATGCCACCAAACAGAGGAATAGGAACTCTGTCGCTAACGCCGGCGGTAGCAGAGTCAGCCGCTAGCGCCAGGAGCTAACTGATAGCGCTGGCTGTAGCGCTTAGGGCTGCACACGACTTCTTGGGACGACGACGACGGTGGGATGCCTGAGAGCGGCGGTTGGGAGGGATCTGGGATGGGACGACGATGCTAGATCCGGCGACCGGCGGTGTCAGGGACAGCAGCAGCGTCCGGCGGCGGTGAGATCTGCACAGACAGCGAGAGGCGGAGGCTTTGTCTTCGTCCAGATTGCTGCGACATCGGGAGGCACCGACGACGACACACGAGCGCGGGAGAGGAGACCGGCGGCCGCGGGAACTCACGATCTGACAGCAGTGAGAACTCGCGATCCGGCGACAGCGTGAAGCCGAGCGGCGGACTCTCCTTGGTAGCGGCGACTGGCCCTTCGGCGGCGACAGCGATCGGCAACCGGGAAGAAGAGCGGCGCACGGGAGCGGCCGGGCGGAGGCGTATGCGGGGGAGGAAACCGGCGGTGGGAGCCCAGCGTCCGGGCGACGGTTCCAAGCGGTACCGGGCGGTTACGGGGATTCCTCCTCCAGGCGTACGTACGGGAGAGGGAGAGCAAAACCGAAAACCTCTTGGGGCTAACACTTCGAGATTGTGAGAGCGGTTTGCTCGAAGCATCCAGAGGCGGATCAAGGTGGAATCCCACTCCCCATTGCCCCTAGGGGGTTTATATTGACAAACCCAAGATTGATAACGGGTGATGGATATCCCCGTATCCGTTCATACCCGTTATGCCTCCGACCCGTTATAATTTATCTAAATATACATTTACAATATCAACAATATTACACTCAAATTGCCCAATTTGAGGGTTTTTAAAGACCACAATTTATTGAAACACTTATGCTACCGTCTAAGATTCACATCCAAAATGTCCAATAGTTTTTAAAGACCCAATTAGAGGGTTTTTATTGAAACACTCAAATTGCCCAATTAGAGAGTTGTTAAACTAATCATATAAATGTAAAACAACGTCTATACAATATGAAAAAATAGACTCAATTAATTATATCACCTAAATTGAATTAATATTAAGAACATACATTAATAAACATAATTAACATATTTGGACCACGACTATTATTTCTTACACTCGATCTCCCGATATATGTTAATCCATCAATTGCGCACTACTATGAGCTCAAAATTTGCTGCCATTTTTGACAACAATCCTTACCAATCTAGTACATAATTACACCAACATAGGATCAAAAGTCTTTCACTACATTCATCACATGCAGCTAAACCCATCAATAGTCACGTATGTTAGCACAACCAACGACATAGATCAAGTATGGATGCGTGTCTTGAGAGTTACATATAATGTGATCTTGATATGTGTTCTGGATCGTTCAACGCTCTCTTAGATCGGTCGAGCCGAACCGTCTTAGCTCGAGAGTGAGCTGAACGCGCAAACAGTCGAAAGTGAGAACAAACAGTAGACATCAGAATTTTTACGTGGAAAACCCCAAAAGGGAAAAAACCACAGGGCCTAGCCCAGTTTTGAACGATCCACTAGTTTTGCGAGTTACAAAGAGTATTGTTTTTCGATGGTGACAGACCACCGCTCGTTACAAGGATTTTGCTAAGTCCTCTCTGTACTTAGGAGTCGAGCCCGACGAAGCGTGCTCGTGGTCAATCTCATGCACAGAACTTGGCAGAGCAGTCCTGAGCAAAGCACTGCAGAGCAGCCTGGAGCGGAGCGCTGCAGAGCAGCCTGGAGCGGAGGGCAGCAGAGTAGCCTGGAGCGGAGCGCCGCAGAGCAGCTGGAGCGGAGTGCTGTAGAGCAACTGGAGCGAAGCGTTGCGGAGCAGCCTGGAGCGCAGCGCCGCGAAGCAGCTGGAGCGCAGCGCTATGGAGCAACTGGAGCGGAGCACTGCGGAGCAACCTAGAGCGGAGCTCTGTGGAGCAGCTGGAGTGAAGTGCTGCGCAGCAGCCTGGAGCGAAACGCTGTGGGGCAGAACGGATCTAAGATGTCGAGGGGGCCTCCACCGGAGAGTTCGGAGCCCAACCGAGATCCTCCCAAAGTCCTTGAAGGAGAGCAGGAACGCTGATGGAAATATTCAATGGGGAGTTTGAAGGTTGATGAAGATCTTCAAAGAGTCCTAGCCGGAAACTCAAGGGCTTCCTCTACTCCCAATGCCAAAAAGTGTCTTCAAATGGAGGCATGATCCTCCTTTTATAGTTTTTGAGGAGGGCATTCCGATAACTACGTTGCGCTGATTCTTGGACGAGCGAATGAGAATGCTTGATTCAACCACACAAATCGCCAACTTTGAGATTATGACGAGTCTGCCCCCCAGTCATGTCGGGCAACTCGGGCAGCCTGGGCAGACCCCTTGGTAGTAGTGGCGGGCGGTGATCACCGCCGACGATGGATCATAGTGGCGCACTTTGCGGAACAAGCATAAGCGGTAGCGCTTCTTGTGGACCATAAGAGAGCGGGAGCGCTTCCCATGGAGCATAAGTGAGCGGGAGCGGGAGAGTGCTTTCTGTTGAGCAGGAGCGAGCGGAATCACTCTTGCGGAGAAGGCGAGAGCGGAAGCGCTCTCTGTGGAGCGGGAGCGCTTTCTACGAAGCGGGAGCGAGTGGGAGAGCGAGAGCGCCTCCCGCGAAGCAGGAGCGAGAAGAAGCACTCTTACAGAGCAGGCGAGAGCGGAAGCGCTCTCTGCGGAGCAGGAGCGAGAGAGCGCCTCCCACGGAGCAGGAGCGAGCAGGAGCACTCTTACGGAGCAGACGAGAGCGGAAGCGCTCTTTGCGGAGCGGGAGCGCTTTCTGTGGAGCAGGAGCGAGCGAGAGCGCGAGGGCGCATCCCGCAGAGTAGGAGCGAGCGGGAGCGCGAGGGCGCCTCCCGCGGAGCAGGAGCGAGCAGAAGCACTCTTACGGAGCAGGCGGGAGCGGAAGCGCTTTCTGCGGTGCAGGAGCGAGCGGGAGCGCGAGAGCGCCTCCCGCAGAGCAGAAGCGAGCAGAAGCACTTACAGAGCAGGCGAGAGCGGAAGCGCTCTCTGCGGAACGGGAGCGCTATCTGCGGAGCGGGAGCGAGCGGGAGCGCGAGAGCGCCTACCGCGGAGCTGGAGCGAGCAGGAGCACTCATACTGAGCAGGAGAAAGCGGTAGCGCTTTCTGTAGAGCAGGAGCGGAAGGGCGTCTCCCGCGGAGCAGGAGCGAGCAGAAGCACTCTTATGGAGCAGGTGGGAGCGTAAGAGGCAACTCGAGGCTGCTTAGCTGCATGATTTAGACCGGGCATCAGAACTAGAGCTGTCTTACGGGTCCGGGCGAGGTTGCGTTGAGAAACTTTCGGTCCAACTCAACCCGAGTCATTTTAAGCTCTGTTTGGTTGGGCTGTTGCTGATGGAAAGCTGCTGATAGGAAAAGTGCTGATTCTGGAAAACAGAGTTTTGCTAAAACACTGTTTGGATGAAAAGTTGCTGATTCTGGAAAATGGAGTTTGTAAAACGGAGTTTTGAAAAAGTTGTTTGGAAACAAAACGGAGTTCTGAGTGAATTTTTTTTCTTACCAAATATCAGAAAAATAAATATATTTTCTATCATATAATACCAAACACAAAAAAAATGTCCACATGAACCATATGTCATGATATCTCATACGATCTAGATTCATACAACTGATCCGCTATACTATCACGTAGCGTGATCATCTCCTCTACACCACCTGCAGTGTCAGGGCATGTATCTTGCCGCTCTTGTGCGGCCACTCCATCATCTTTACCCCTCTGCTCGGACTCACTGAAATCAAAATCCACACACGAAGGATGCCGGCGAATGAAATTATGTAAAGTCATTGTGGCCATCACAATATCTGCCTGTTTGTCAAAGTGAAATCTTGACATATCCCGCAGTATGACCCACTTCTTCTTCCATACACCGAAAGATCGTTCTATCACACTTCTAAGCGATGAATGAACATGATTGAACATCTCTCGACGTCCTTCAACGCGACGTCCGCCACGGGCAAAGTCTGGCAGATGATACCTTGTATCTAGATATGGTTTTAAATATCCTTTTTGTAGAGGATAGCCAGCATCAACTAAGTAATAATTAGATGAACTGAATTTTGACTATTTACCTTGAGGTGGATGAGAGAACTTATAACGAGGATCAGTAATTGCATAATTGAATATGTGACTATCGTGCGCAGATCCCGCCCAACCTGCCATAACGAAAGTGAAACACATATTGAAATCGCAAGCCGCCATGACATTTTGTGTCAGTCTGTCCTTTCTCCCAATATATAGAACTTGACCTCTCACTGGTACGCACGCGTCGACATGTGTTCCATCTATTTCCCCAACACAATCTTAAAAAAAGGCATATAACGCCTGTCATACATAATCTTTGGGGAAGTGCAGCTGAAAGACATATTGGATGGTTAAATCACTTCCTCGGCTAACTTCAACAATGCGCGAACACCTCGAGCAAAAAATCTGCTAGTTGTCTATGTTGAGTGCTGAAATCGCTCGCGTGTTATTCTCATTGATTCATTATGCGACAAAATCTCTGTTGAGTGCTGAAATCGCTCGCGTATTTTTCTCATTGATTCATTATGGGACAAAATGTACACTGTCAATGCTAGGACTTCTCTAGATGCAGTTATTCTTGTACCCTGAAAACCACACTTCTCTTCCAAAGAATGCAATAGATCCATAAAAATTTCTTGACTCATCATGAATGTGTCATGAAATCTCACCCGAGTACCTCGAAGTAGCTCTCCAACCCATTTATCGTCTGTTTGCTTTGAAGTCATGGATAGAACTGAATGGTTTAACAGCGAGGTGTGTTCGGAGATATAACATATTGCTGCCACCACATTTTGATGATGGGCAATAGCATAATTTCTTCTAATGATCTCGTGCTCCTCGTGCGCTGCTCTGCTATTCTCTGATTCATCACTAGACATTTTCTGTTAAATAAAAGCAATACCAAGAATTACAACATCAGAAATAGCAAGTTAAAATCTCATAATATCCATAATGTCCACATCAAGTAATTAAACATAATGCAATGAACTATTGTTATCATCACAACCAGAAAAAAGATAAAAGTGTCCACATCAAAACAAAAAATATAACATCCATAGTTCAATAGTAAAAATATAACATCATGTCTCCTACTACGCCTCACGAGTAAATCGGTTTTTCAGCCACTTTATGTTCATGCCTTCCGGAAGGCATATGAAAGTCTCTCTATGTTTTGTTTCCATCAAATATGTGATGGCAAAATCATAGAAGTCTTCATCGGATTGCACTTCTGAATACGCGCCTAATTTTTCTAGTGCAAGTCCAATAGTAAAAGAAGAAGATGAAATCTTGGGTGGCTCCTGGATGCATCGACTTATGATCTTCGAGGACTCGGTCAAATCTTCTAACACCGAGCTAGTAGCTTTCTTCTTTCATTTCTTTCTTTTTTTGCTTATTTCCGAGGTCTCAGCTGGATGAGGAACTTCGTTAACCTCAATGTCATCATGTTCATCCTCTGACATTGCTCTTTCATCGATAGACTCCGTAGCAAGATTCCTGGAGTGAGGAGTGCAAGAATGATGTCCTGTAGCGACAACCGAACTGAACATCAAGTTCAATTTATCCTCTAACTCCGGGGGGATTCCGACATACCCGAATTTCTTTGCCAGCGGGACAACCTAAAAAATAAAGGGTTTTAAATTAGAGATTGAAAAATTTAAACTACTAAATAAGAAATACCAATGATTTTAATTACTAAATACTTTCAATCTTTAGTTCCACCACTCGTCTGAGGCGTCTATAGTCTTTCTCGATGGATTCCAACCCAAATCGGTCTCACCACGTTTCAACTCTGTCCATAATTTCCACTCTTTCTTCAAATGGTCTCATTTATTCTTAAGTTGGACTTTATCATATTTTTTACCGGTCTGCGCTTCAAAGTTTTTCATAACATTTGTCCACCCCTCTTTATTAAAATGTGTGGTTGGTCGATTACCACGCTCTATCTCTTTTATGCAGATATCACAAAATAGAATCACATCGTTATTGTCCCACATAGCAGACACCCCACCATCCTTTGCTTTGCCCATCCTTAAAATATTAAACAACATTAACAATAACATACACCAACAAATAAACCAACAAAAAACACATACAAACCAACACACCAACACAACACCAACACACACAAAAAATAAGCATACACACACAACAAATAAACATACACCAACACATACCAACATCCAACACACAGTGCACCAACACAACACCAACACATACACCAAATAAACATACACACACAACAAATAAACCAACACCAACACACCAACACACCACATACACACAAACACATACCAACAGCCAACACAACACATACACACAAACACATACCAACACAACAAAAACACAAAAACAATACTAACAGCCAACACAACACCAACACATACACCAACACATACACCAACACACACAACACCAACACATACAACACCAACACATATACACCAAATAACACAAACAAATACACCAACACACACAAAACAATACACCAACACATACACAAACACTCATAATAAATAACCACAAAAAACAATATGATAAACAACACACACACATACACCAACACAAAAACAATATTATATACACACAATAAATAACCACAAAAAACATACACACACATTCACCAACACACACATACACCAACACACATACACCAACACACACATACACACACACATACACACACATTCACAGACACATACACACACATTCACAGACACATACACACATACATACACCAACACACACATACACCAACATACATACACCAACACACATACACCAACACACACATACACACACATTCACATACACACACACATACACCAACACACACATACACACACATTCACATACACACACACACACACACATACACACACACATATACACCAACACACACATACACCAACACACACATTCACATACACACACACATACACCAACACACACACACATACACAAACACATACACACACATTCACATACACACATACATTCATATACATTCACATACACACATACACCAACACACACATTCACCAACACATACAACACACACACACATACAACATAAAAACAAATAACACACACACAACACCAACACATACACACCAATAACACACACAAAAACAAATATGATAAACAACACACACACATACATACACAAAAATAATACTATATACACACAAAAACAGCCACAAAAAACATACACCAACACATACACACACACATACACCAACACACATACACCAACACACATACACATAAACCACCAATATATACACAAGAATAACACACACCAACACACATACACCAACAAACACAGAAAAGTCTACTTCGATTAGTAAAAAAACTGAACAAAACCCACAAAAAACTCACTATGCTATAGGATCATTTACCAGGACCTCTCCTGTAAAAGTTTGCGAAAACACACACCAAAATTACAAACACAGAGCTTATGGATTCTAAGCAACACACATACATAGATCACACACATACAACAACAACAACAACACACATCAAAATTACTTGCTAGTGACATGGATGAGAGAAGAGAAATATGGAATACCGAAAGTGTAGAATGGAGCACGGTGAACCTGGAGCTTATGCTAATGTGCAAGGTGAACCTGGAAGGAGGAAGAGCCATTAGAGAATACCTAGGTATCCAAGCGAGATCACACAGGAAGAAAGGGATGCCGTCGATGTCATACCTAGGCGTCGCAGATGATATGCGCGAGGGGAGATGGCGTCGCAGATGATAGGAGGACAACGCCGGAGGGAGGAATTGTTCTATCGCCGCCCCTGGGAGAAGAGCGCCGCCCCTGGGAGAAGATCGCCGCTAGGGATTCGAGAGAAGACGCATGGGAGCGGAAGGGGGAAAAATCACGATTGCTAGCAGACGGGGCTTTGCGCTGCGTCTGGGAGATAAGAGGAAACTGCGGAATTAAACAACCGGGTTTTTTGAAATAAGCCGATCCAAACGCTGCTGAATCTCCAACCTCCGTTTTCTGGAAACCGCACAGCAACATATCAGCCCAACCAAACGGGTACTTAGGGGAACCCCATCAATATGCCTATTTTCAACTGATTATATTTTAAGTTTAGGGAAATAAAAATAACTATATTCAAAGCGAAAAAAATAAAATTCACCTCCTTTTTTAATTTCAGAATTAAAAACAGATTTTTTGGAGTGTAGATTTGTTGCAACAACTGAAAAAGTTGTTGCAACAAATTTTACTTAGGAAAAAAAACTGATTTTTCTGGACTTCTTATAAATGGATTTTTCTTCAACATTTTTACAAAGAAAACCACATACACAATAATAATAGCCCAAATTTATATAAATGATATATTTAGGTATATTCTGAATATTTAATACAAATTTATGCACTTTAGAGTGTGTAATGATAAATTAATTAGGTAAAAATAACTTCTTTTGATGAAGTTATCACAAGAGATTTGCTTTGGCAATTGAAAGAGTTATCAATCAATGAGGTTTCAACAATCCTAAAAGAAAAAAAAAACATTAGTTTGATCAAGAATATCATTCAATCAAGATTTCAAGTACTGTGTATGCTAATTCTCAAAATTCATTACTTCTACACAAATTTCCATCTTGAACTTCCATACAAATGAATCATATGAATGAAATACATTTTATACAACTCGTAGTCGTCGAGGAGTCCCTAAGCCTGAACATGGGCCCCTGGGTCCCAGAAAGTGGACCATGCATCCCCCGTGGAGCAACTAGAGCCCGACCAAAGCTCACTCATTTTGGATGTTCAGCTTGCCAGCAAGCTCACTGGGTTGGAATTCAACTCACCTAGATATTCGTCAAGCTGGAGCTCGGCTCGCCTCCTGACTCAGTTAGGTGCGTAGCCTGCTAGCGAGCCCCTTCTGGTCTGGCCGACGAGCTCGTCAAGATGGAGCTCATCTAGCCAGCGAGCTCACTAAGAAGGCACTTGACTAGGGCGACCTCGCTTAAGGCGACCCAAATCAGCTCACCCCCTTAAGTGGCCCTCAGAAAACAGGTTGCCAGACCACAAGGCATGGTACCTCGAAAGGCAGGGGTGGCTACTCGCAGACTATTTACCCCCCTCCCTTTGGATTGCCTATAAATAGGACCCCAAGACACAATAGAGAGATAGTACACTGGCACTGGGGCGTGGCGGGACGATTTGGCGCTCGAAGATCCTCGCGATGATGTTGAAGCCCTTAAACATCAGAGATGCGATAAATGGAGATGATGGGAGACTTTTGGTGCTTCTCCGACATAGCGAAAGGATTTGGGGCGGTGGTGATGATAACACAGTATTCCACCTTTGTCGGTAATTCGATCGCAAAAACTGACACTCAAACTCGAGCTCAACTTTGAACTTCCGATGAGATTCTCCGCTTATTCCCTAGCTTACTTTTTAAAAACTGGAAAAGCTTAGTTGACAACTACAGTTCTGCCCTATGAGGATAGCAACCGACCTGGTAACACATATATAGTCGACACAAATGACTCAAAATTGTGTATTTTTCTGCTTTTTTTTTTCAAAAACAATGCTTTTTCCAAAAAATAGAATTGCGTATGTTATGAGATTTGTTGAGCACAGTAAGGTTATTAAAAGTCATTCTGAAAATTTGAAAATAAGGATGTTCTAATTCTCTGTAAGGCTCTGTTTGGAATAGCAGTGTCATTTTAAAAGGTAGCAGTGTGAAATGTAGATGAAAAACTGTATTTCAAAACTAAGAAAAATGTCTAGGTAACCTCCATCTAGGTCAGTTTCAAAATAGAAAAACAATGTATTTGTTTGGAAAAACAATGTTTCGATGTCAATTAAAATAAAAAACAACACAAATATAAAAAAATGCTACAAAAGTTTTTTTTTTAAAATTAAAAACTCCAAAACACACACACAACACACACACAACACACACATACCAGTTTTGCAAAATAAATTTGAACACAGAATGTCAAATGAAAACACCTAGAATTATTTATGAATTGTTTACTTAAGAATCCCGACCATTTTTTAAAACTTTTCCAAGAATACAGGTTGAGAGCATCCTACATGGAAATTGTAAGAGCTATTTGTTCAAAGAATACAAGTTGAGAGCATCACTACAGGTTGATTGCATATTTCAACCATGGCAACCTCTTTCACTTTCCTAGCACGACAACACATTGCTCAGGCAAATTCAAAGGGATAGTCACAACATCCGGAGGACCGACCTGTGACATCTTTGCTCGATCGACTTTGAACTTCGCTTCTTTCTTGTATACACCTCTATCGTTATGATGGGGTGGGCGATGATGGAGTTCATTTAGTCAATTTTGACTAACCTATTCATTGTCCCCCCTCCCTCAGGAGCTGGTGAAACTGAACAGGGTGACAGGATTGGTGGTGCAAAGTGACAGTGAGTCGGTGCAGGAGCAAGATGTGGTGATCGATTAATTGAGCCTAGCCTTCGAGCTAGATTTAGAAGCGAGGATCTTGTATTTATATGTTTGTTTTTATTATGAGTAGTTATGATGTACAAGACTAATACGACATTGCCTCCCTTTTCCTTATCTTATATTATCATGTGACATACTTATTTACGTACACTTCTCTTCCACTAAGTTGATGAGTTTGGATATTATGTAATAGCCCTACAAGACAAAAGTTTCAAGAAGCAAGTCATCGATAGGAGTGAGGGCAGGTCTATCTTCCTTGAAGTAGTTCTCCTCTCAGGACATTGGTATTAGATATAAGATCCTCCTCAAATTGTACCATGGGTGGGGGTGGGGCCTTACATTGTGTCACAAGGTATATGAGTCATTTGAACTAGTTATGTCATTTGAACTTTAAAATGCACTCGAAACCTTTTGTACTTTGAAAAATCAAATATTTCATTCATACTTGGACAAGTTTGTCGTGGTGTGCTTAGATGACACAGTCGTATTCTGTGACATTATTGAAGAGAATGCAAGACACCTATGTTTGGTGTTCCAAGCACTGTGGGAGAATGAACTACATATCAAGAAGTCAAAGTGTCCTTTTGGCCAAAAGGAAATACAGTTCCTTGGGCATGGCTAACTACGGATGAATATTGCTAAGGTACAAGTAATTCATGGATGGTAGTCGCCAACAAAAATGATAGACTACGATCATTTCTTGGCTTGGTGAACTACTATAGACGATCCATCAAAGAGTGTTAAAGAGAGCAGTGTTGATTATGACTTGCTAAAAAGAACAAGAGTTGGCTTTGGATGGTATCAAAAAGCCTTCGAATATTTAAAAGATGCGGTGAGCACGGAAACAGTACTGTCCATGCCTAATTTCAACAAGAAGTTTGAGCTAGATACAAATTACTCATGCTTTGCGATTGGAGAAGGGTTGATGCAAGAAGGACAACCTATAACCTTCGAAAGCCGCAAGTTGAATGAGATAAAGGGACGAGATAAAACAACGTTATATACTATAAGAGAAGGCCCATCATCCATTGCTTGCAAGTATGAATGCACTAATTACTTGGGGCGCAATTCATGATCAAGACAGATAATGTTACTATGACTTACTTCCAAACCTAGAAGAAATTG
Source organism: Dactylorhiza incarnata (assembly GCA_033032865.1). Taxonomy (NCBI): domain Eukaryota; kingdom Viridiplantae; phylum Streptophyta; class Magnoliopsida; order Asparagales; family Orchidaceae; genus Dactylorhiza; species Dactylorhiza incarnata. The sequence goes on along the minus strand of JAWHQI010000181.1, from coordinate 223,076 downwards.
TCGGCGAAGCAAGTAAGATGACAAGACTTATTGATAGAATTTGACTTTGTCCCTAAACCCTAAATCAAACAAAGCCAACATAATATCATATGCACTCAGCCGCAAAGCGGAGCTAGCGGCGGTATTCATGGTGATGTGCGACCCAATGGATCAAGTAAGGAGTGGGCTTGATGAGGAATAACTCATACAATTAACTAGCTAAAGAAGATCAGGCCAAGAGATTTTGGGTAGTGGACGGGTTACTCTAAACCAAAGGAAGAAGGCTAAACGTCGCCGCATCACTCGCGAGTTTGGATCGCTTCTGTCTGTCGCCGTGTCGGAGCCCCAACGGCGCGTCAAACAGCCCTAAAAAGACCTCAAGACAAATTATAGATATGATTACCCCCTTAAACAAAGAATTAAAAAATATAAAATAGATTAAAATTTTATTTAATGATTACATTGGAACACTATAAAATAAAATAATTTCAAGTAAAATAAGAATAGAAGCAATATAAAAGTGAGAGAAAATATAAAATGTATAAAAAAATATTGAATTCTGTTATACATCCATAAAGGCCTTGGAGTGCGTCTAGAGAAAACTCCACTAAAGAGAGGTGGGGTCAACGGTCAACGCATGATCGCTCGAGTTGGAAAAACCGAACCCGCCATTTCCGCCGCCAATCCCCAGTGCGAGAGTACGCACGGAACGCTCCGCGTACCGCCATAGTCGAACCCCACTACTGGGGTGCGATTAGCCCGCACCCCACTAGTGGGGTGCGAATAGCCGCACCCCTTATAATGGGGGGTACGGCCAAACCGCACCCCGTGTGGGGTGCGGCCAGGCCGCACCCCGTGTGGGGTGCGTCCAGGCCGCACCCCGTGTGTGGTGCGGCCAGGCCGCACCCCTTGGGTGCAGCCCGGCCAAGCCGCACCCCCTTGGGTGCAGCCCGGCCGCACCCCCCTGGGGTGCGGCCAAGCCAAGCCACACCCCCCTCGGGTGCAGCCGCGCCGCGCCCCCCTTAGGGTGCGGCCAAGCCACTCCCCCCGTAGTGGGGTTAGGGCAAATCCCCCTCTTCTGACTCGCCGCCCGCTATTCGGGTTCCGGATTCCGCCTAGAACGCCTCCTAGCACGCTCAGAACGCTCTCATGTTTATTACGCGCTCAGAACGCTTCCCCGTTCGTTACGCGCTCAGAACTCTTTGCTCATAGCACTTTCACATTCCGGGCACACTCACTTTTTGTCTTTCTAATTTCTTAGATTGCAGGAACTGCTTGTCACCTTTTTTTACCTTCAACAAAGCTGTCCGAACAGCCCGAACTGCCCAAGGGGTAAGATGATCATTTACGAAAAATGGCGATCCGTGTGCTCCAAATCGGCCAGCATGATTCGCCTTTCAGGTGGTTACGGTGGTTACGACGGCAAAATTACCGGGCTACCCCCAACCAAAGCTATAAAAGGAGCCCATAACCTTCATTTGAGGGACCTTGCCTTCTGCACCTGGGAGAGCTCCTTTGAAGATTTTCACGGGATTCTCCTTCGGCGCTTGAAGATCTCCTTCGTGGACTAGAAGATTTCCTTTCTCCCGAAAGGCGACTCAGCATTCTCACTTTCGTTCTCCTAAAAGGCGACTCAGCATTCTCACTTTTGTTCTCCACCGTTCTCAGAAGGAAAAAGACTTAGTTTTCCGAGAGGTGGCCTGTCACCTTCGGAACTCTCTCTCTCTATCATTGTAACGAGCGGCGGCCTGTCGCGCTCGAATTCTAAACACCTGACTGTAACCCCTCAAAAGATAGTGAAGTTTGGTCAGCACAGCTCCGACCGCGTGGTTTTTTACCCTTTCCTGGTTTTCCACGTTAAAAAGTCTCAGTGTACTTAACGAATCTCAAATTGACTGTTTGCGCGCTCGGCTCGCTTCCGAGCTAAGGTGGTTCAATTCGACCGGTCTACCATAGCACCCGAGCGACCCACAACAGTTTGGCGCCGTCTGTGGGAAATGGATTCCCAAATACTGAGCAAAGGATTTCCGAACGCAGCGCCCGCTTCGCCTGAGTTCACGGAACCAGCAAGAATGGACATCTTCCCCGAACTATCCAACGCATGCAGTTCCTCAATCCCTGAAAGGCCGACGAAAAGAGCACTCATCGCTGCACCCATCCTGCCCAGTGGCTCGGATCAACTAGCAAGCCGGTCCCTCTCGCGGCGGGGCAGGATTCGAACGATGTCACATACCAGCAAAGGCGATCCCCCTGTCAAAGTCAAATTTGGCATACCCAGTTCCATCATGGCTAAAACTCCCGCACTGCAAGTGTTGGATCTTGAGGTGCCCTTAGAGGGGGGGGGGGGTGAATAAGGGTTTTAAAAACTTTAAACTTTTATAGAAAACTTTTGATATTTTATGTTGAAGTAAGTTAAATCAAGAGTAAAAAGATTGGAATAATGAAATCAATTTTATTCAACATGAAAAGACATGATTATCATTAATAAACTTGATTGCAAAATTTGATTTCAATGACGCTAGAAATCAAAGCGAATAATGAAAGACTCTTTTTATTTTCTATACCGACTCGTATCCCCACGAACCGGTTGGCTTTAGCCAATCTCTCCCCAGATACGACCTCAAGCCGCTCTAGCCAATCTATCACCAGAAAGGCCTCGAGCACCCCCTAGATCTACTCCCTAGACCTAGTCGCCAACACAAGGCGAATTCCTCCCTAAGTCCTACCCAGACCTAGTCGCCAACACATGACAAATTCACGAACCGATCACAAAGATGAAATAAAGGACAAAATAAAAAATACAAATATAAAACTCCCTATGAGGTAATCTGAAGGAGACGCCGAAGAATCGCTGAAGATCGTTGAAGTCCAAGCATGCGTTCTTCGCGTTGAGTTAGCATGTTAATCCAAGCCTCCTTTGATTCCTCCTTTTGAAATATGAGTGGGAGATGTGTTTGTCTGGAAATACGTCCCTCACAAAGTTTCTGAAGTGCTGGAATAGGGCTCTTGGCAATCAGTAGTAATCGACGTCGAAATCAACCAATTTATAGACTTTGAGCTAACGCCGGCGTTAACTGCTAACACTGGGCGTTGACCATGTATAGCAATATATTGATGACTCGGATCTTCAAAAGAGGAAGGAGATTCTACACTTTAGGAAATATTTTATTTTTGGCAATACTAACGCTGGCGTTAAGGCTAACGCGGTGCGTTGGGCAAATCATTCCTAAAGTTCCTCCTGCAATCACGGCTGCTGTCTCCTTGCCAAATTCGTCGACCGGATAGCGCCCAACGTTAAGACTAAAGCCTGGCGTTGAGTTTCTTTCTTTAATTAGCTGGCACGCCAATTCGTCGAACAGAAAATTTCGTCGAACACATTTCATCGAACGAGTTTCTTCTTTCGTCGAACACAGTTTCGTCGAATGCCAGATCGTCGAACGCAGTTTCCAGTTCGTCGAACGCAGCTTCCGTTCTCAGCGGTTTCATTTCGTCGATCGCCAGTTCGTCGAACGCAGCTTTCAGTTCGTCGAACGCAGCTTCCGTTCTCACCGGTTTCATTTCGCCGATCGCCAGTTCGTTGAATGCTACTTTCGGTTCGTCGAACGCAACTTTCCATTTCGTCGAACGAAAATTTCGTCGAACGCATTTCGTCTAGCGCTAACGCCCAGCGTTAAGCTTAACGCCTAGCGTTTAAACAGCTTTCAATCCTTCAGCTTGTGGTTAGTGCCAGACTATTGTTGCAGCAACCTGGTGTCATATCTGTCCAAACCTGCATGCTAAAAACACAATGTCAAACAAGATCAAATACAAGTAGGATTTTTTTATTCTCAAATCAAAGGGATGCAGAAAAGCATGTTCCAACAATCTCCCCCTTTTGATAATAACAAATCCAATTAGAGATAAATCAGATTCATAGATAAAGAATTTGTGTTTTTATAAAGATATATGACACACAACAATTATAAGATAATGATAGGAATTATAGTTTATTGAACATTGTGCTCCCTCTACAAAGATGCTCCCCTTTAGTGTATACTCCCATAAACTAGATACATGCTTCCCCTTAATCTAGTGAATCATACTCTGTTAATCAATATGATTTAGCATTTTATTCTCCCCCTTTGTTATTAGCAAAGGAGGGTGGAGTTAAAAAAACTAGAATAAAGAAGGCAAAATTTGGGACATAACTAAGAGAGGAGTATGAGTTTTGTGTAAACAAAAAGTAAGTCATGATCGAGCTAAGGGAGAGAGTCGCACAACGGAAAAATATATGATAAGCGTGAAAGAACATCATTCAAAGATTATACCAAAGGAGTGTAATCACTTGCTTTGCAAATTAATTTTTAAAGAAGAATATCTAATTTTTAAAGAAGAATATTACTCTTATTGTTTGACAAGTACAAGTGAAAGACAAATCCTTAGAAATAAGCATGAGAACACATGGTATAGGATACATGATTAGATAGAGAAACACGGAAAATAAAAACAAAACAAATAAGAGTAGTATTTTTTGTTATATGTTGACCATTCCAACAATATGTCTAGACTTTTCACGTTTGAGCATTTAACTTTAAAATTTTTCATAACAAATAGGCAAGCATGACTCAACATATTCAAAAAGATTAGAACTACAATGTACCCAATTCATATTTCAAATAAAGAAAATATTGTAGAAATCATGCATTGCAATCTAGTGCTTTTACTTAAGGTTTTAGAGAATTATGTAATTTTGCATTAGGATCCAATTCTCATGAGTAGAAGCTTTATGAAAATCAATGATGTGTGCATAAGGTGTTTTGATAAAAGTATACAAGTGAAATAATCAAAACACATGACATATGTAGTGAAATAGTAACAACAACATTAGGATTGTAATCATAGAATTACTTTCACACATCACATCTAGAATAAAATTTCAAAGCACATAACATACGTACAACTACCAAGGTGTCTCGCCCACACAATGCTCATTAAGACTTTTCAGGGAGCGAAGTATTGCTTGGGGGATCACATAAGTCTTTTTATAAAATTTTAATTTTAGTGATCTAGTGTACAAATAGAAGTGATAAAAAGAAATATGTTTGCACAAGACACTTTATAATTCTTTCCAAGGCGCTCAACCTCACAATGCTCATTAAGACTTATCAGGAGGGTGAGTAGTGCTTGGTGGAGTTATCTTTGGCTTTTTATTTCAGATTTTTATTTTGGGCCGAAAGTCTCCGAATTCACTTGTTGTTGCAAACAATAATATTATTAAAATAACACTTCTATGTGTGCAAGAAATTTATTTTAAAAGATGGTGTAGGTAATTTAGACATACAACTCAAGGTGTTAAAATTATTACGCTACACAATCATGCAAGACTAAGATTATGAACACATATAGATTACCAAAATTAGTGAGTGTATGAATCATTGATTAACATAAAGCATTACTCATACGTAGAGGCATGCTAGGCAATCATACACAATTATCTATAGACTATTTCATTGCACATAATCAGATTAAGGTCAAGGCATGAAGATAAAACAATGTTTAGGAAATTTGAAATTAAAATTAGACATTGAAGGCTATCTTTAAGTGTATGCCAAAAACAATTTTGACCTTTTGAAACAAAAATAACTAAGATGTTTGCTCTTGTGAAATTTTATAGTCAAACTATAATTTTGTAAAGAGTTAAAACAAAACAAATAACAAAAATAGATTTGTGATCATTTTGAATTATTTGAAATTTTTTTTGTATTTTGGAATAAACTAACCAAATTAATAATATAATAATTTCAAATATGAGAAAATAAACCGAGAAAAATCATTAGGAAAATATTAGAAATATTTTGGAAAAACCAGAAATTCAATTTGGCCAAAATAGCTAACGCCTGGCGTTAAGTAGTTAACGCCGAAACAGTACTCGATTTTTGAGATTTTTTGAAAATTTTTCTTTTGTCATAGATAGTATATATATAGACCTTCTTAGGGTAGAAATTTCAGAGACGTTGGAAATGGTTAGAAGGCTATTCAAGCATGTTTTATTTGTTCAAAAATGATTTTTATATATTTATTTAGTTTTCATATATTTGTGTTTTACACGATCATTAGAGCTCAAGAATGATAAAATATGCAAAACACAAAATAAGCATGTTCGATCAAGACAAGAATGCATGAATAATATAGTCATAAAGAGTGCACGCAAAATATATGAAATAGGAATGTCCTAGATTGTAATATCCTAACTATATGTCTACACACTAGCCCCGTACTAAGTGACGGATGGGCATGAGGAGCTGCACACATGCCGTAGGATGGGGTGTTAATCCCATATGCACACACTAGAGAACGCTCAACCTAGCACTCTTTCCCCCCAGTGCCTCGCAAGACCCCAGTGGAACCCTCCCCGGTTAAAGACAAGACATGACATAGAGGTTAGGTCTTCTAATGCAACAATCCTACGCCCTCGCTATTGTGAGACACATAATGTGGGTGAATGATCATGGACATCCTAAGCATTTTGTCCTATGGAAACAATTTAACATCACATAGTCATTTTATCTTTCAATTTTTCTATTTTAAGATGGATTCATTGTGATATTATTTGATAACTAGCATGAATGATAATCTTTATTAGTTGATAATGCTAGTATGATGAGTTCATATTATGCCATAAGAATATTGCATGTCTTTTATATCGATAGAACTTTAATTTGAAGACCTAGAATTAAGTGATGATATGATTTGATGTTATTGATATATATCAGGGTGATTCTAAGGTCTAGATATAGTAAGGTACATGCAATCACAATACACAATCTATTCATATAATTATCATGATCACCAATTTTATGAAAGAACCAGAATGATCTTTTGTAGTTATGTGTAATGTTTGAATTAAAAGATCTTTTGATATTACATAATATAATTATGATCATTAATTTTATCACATATAGATTTTGATACTCATAATTAATTATTGTAAATGAAATATATAAAACAATTCATTTTCAACATTTTCAAAATATTAAAGAGAAAGATTGCAAGGTGAATGATGAATACAATGAGAAACTATTTTTTGGTTATTTTTGAAAGGTTTTATAAATTTTCTCTTTGGTTTTTGAATATTAAACAAAAACATATATATTTTAGTGATTTTTCAGAATTTTAAAATTATAGAAAATCAAATACATGAGCTAGCGCCGGCGTTAGGTCCTAGCGCCTGCGTTAGCTCACAGAGAGTGCTCATTTTAATCATATTGTCTAGATTTTCTTCGATTTTGCTTCCGATTTTGCTTAATTATGTTTGTGCAAAGTAGGGTCTGTCTAATGAAGTGAAGAGACGAGAAGAAATCCCAAAAAGTTGTGGAAGTTAAAATTTTAGTACATGGATTTCATATTCATTAAAGCTTCATATTTATTAGACCTTAATTCTTGAGTTTTGCACAACATATGCATGAATGAAATGATCATAAATAAGTGAAATAATATTCATGCAAATTTTTTCAATTCCGGTTTGACATGATTATGATTAAACATACTAGGGGTAATCAAAATGACGCAAATATATTAAATACCTAAGCAAAACTTGCGCATTTTATAAATTTAGCCTAATACCCCTAAAATACCTTTTTAAATCCAATTTGATACTTATTTCATTTAGTCTTAATAATATCATATGAAAAATTTAGTTTTTCAAATTTTATAAGACTTTTAGGAAATAGATTTAGAAGGATAAACATAAAAAGGATAAGTAGATCACTTGAAAAATGATATGATTTTTTATTCAACTTTATTCAATTTGATTTATTTATGAATTTTGGTTTAATATGTGAAAGTCATATCACAAGTTATATAAAGTGATCATATCATGATGGTTCAACAAAAGGAAAAAAAAAAGGTTAGGCATATCATAAAGTAGAATAATGATATTTCATTTTTGGTTTATTTTTACTTCATGCAAATGATTGGATACTAATGAATGAGAGATTTAGGTATCCAAAGAGGACTGGGTGTGACGGTTCCTTTGGGTACCCAAATACATCGTGTTTACTTTTGGGGAGATATGATTGAATGGGCCCTTTTGATTTGAGTTTGTGTTTCATCCTTAACTTTGGGCCGCCATTCAAACCTTGGACCAACATTATTTTTAGTTTTCAAATTTCCATAATCATTTACTTGAATATTTGGCTCAAAATGATTTTTGAATTTATAATTTGAAGGAAATTTGATTGCATTTAATTTTAGGTTGGGAGAAACATGATTTTGTAAATAATGGTGATTTTGATTTTGATTTACAAATCCTTTATGTTCCTTACTCCCATTATTAAACTTAGTTAAGATGTTCATTTTCATATTCAACTTGTTTTTAGATATAGTTTGATATTGTGAATTTGTAATTACCATTTTCATAAGCAAGTTGATTTTTGATTTTAATTCATCATTCTTAACTTTAAGATTATGTCTAGCTTTATTATAAGCGATTGTGCTATTTTTAAGAATGAAAACAATTGAATCAATATGATTTTGATAGTTATTTCTATATTCATCAAATGTTTCATTTATCTCTTTAATTTCAATTTTATAGTCTTTACACATATCACAATCATTTTTCAAGGATGAATTTTCTAAACATAATCTTTCATTTTGTTCTTTTGTAAAAAGAAGTTCCTTTTCAAGTTCCTTGCAATTTTCTTTTAAATCATTAAATTCTATACAAGGTGCAATGTTTTCAACTAAGGAGCCATGGATAGAACTAGATAAATTAGAATTTGATTCTTCATTAATTTTTTGCCTTAAAATTTTTATTTTCTAGGCACAAATGTTTATTAGCATTTTTTTAATTTCTTAATTTTGCGCTTAGTACTTTGTAGTATATGTAATGCGTAAATGGAATTTGTCACAAAAGGGAAGAATTTGACTTCCTGAAATTGCTATCGGAAGAGGGAAGATTTGAACAAATAGTTCCTTTGACATCTTTTTGGCACCCCTCTTCCAAAGATAATGTTTCTTAATTATTCTCTTCCTCTTGATGTGCACTCCATTGATCCATCATGAGAGGACCTTTCTTGAACATCCGTGCAAGCTTGTATGTTCTCCATGTCTTGATTTTGTTCCATACCTACAGAAGGAGAATCATAAGTATTTTCAAGAAAATTCCAAATCTCAAATGCGGTAGGCAAAGTATAAATAAGTTTGAAAATATTTTCATCTAACGCACAAAATAGACAATTTATGGATTTAGCATTTAAAACGATTTCCTTTCTATTTAATACGCTAGGTGGCTTTTCAATAGTAATATTCCAATTTTTTCATTTAAGGCCTTAATAAAATTTTTCATTAATGTTTTCCACCCTTTATAATTTTTGCCCATAAATAAAGGTGGTGCTAATACTTTTTCAGTTACATATAAAATTTTCCGCACTAGTAGAAGCGAGATCATGATCAAGAGACGCCATTATTCCCGGTTGTTTAGCCGATTTGGAATAACCTGACTCTGATATCACTTGTTGGTTCTTGAGGCGCCCTTAGGGGGGGGGGGGGGGTGAATAAAGGTTTTAAAAACTTTACTTTTATACAAAACTTTTGATATTTTATGTTGAAGTAAGTTAAATCAAGAGTAAAGAGATTGTAATAATGAAATCAATTTTATTTAACATGAAAAGGCATGATTATCATTAATAAACTTGATTACAAAATTTATTTCATTGACGCTAGAAATCAAAGCGAATAATGAAAGACTCTTTTCGTTTTCTATACCGACTCGTATCCCCACGAACCGGTTGGCTTTAGCCGATCTCTCCCCAGATACGGCCTCAAGCCGCTCTAGCCAATCTATCACCAGAAAGGCCTCGAGCACTCCCTAGATCTACTCCCTACACCTAGTCGCCAACACAAGGCGAATTCCTCCCTAAGTCCTACCCAGACCTAGTCGCCAACACGTGGCGAATTCACGAACCGATCACAAAGATGAAAAAAAGGACAAAATAAAAAAATACAAGTATAAAACTCCCTATGAGGTGATCTGAATGAGACGCCGAAGAATCGCTGAAGATCGTTGAAGTCCAAGCGTGCGTTCTTCGTGTTGAGTTAGCGTGTTGATCCAAGCCTCCTTTGATTCCTCCTTTTGAAATATGAGTGGGAGATGTGTTTGTCTGGAAATACGCCCCTCACAAAGTTTCTGAAGTGCTGGAATAGGGCTCTTGGCAATCAGTAGTAAGAGACGTCGAAATCATCCAATTTATAGAATTTGAGCTAACGCCGGCGTTAACTGCTAACGCCGGGCGTTGACCATGTATAGCAATATATTGATAGCTCGGATCTTCAGAAGAGGAAGGAGATTCTGCACTTTAGGAAATGTTTTATTTTAGGCAATACTAACGCCGACGTTAAGGCTAATGCGGGGCGTTGAGCAAATCATTCCTAAAGTTCCTCCTGCAATCACGGCTGCTGTCTCCTTGCCAAATTCGTCGACCGGATAGCGCCCAGCGTTAAGACTAACGCCTGGCGTTGAGTTTCATTCTTTAATCAGCTGGCACGCCAATTCGTCGAACAGAAAATTTCGTCGAACATATTTCGTCGAACGGGCTTATTCTTTCGTCGAACACAGTTTCGTCGAACGCCAGATCGTCGAACGTAGTTTCCAGTTCGTTGAACGCAGCTTCCATTCTCAGCGGTTTCATTTTGTCGATCGCCAGTTCGTCGAACGCAGCTTTCAGTTCGTCGAACGCAGTTTCCGTTCTCAGCGGTTTCATTTCGTAGATCGCCAGTTCGTCGAACGCAGCTTTCCATTTCGTCGAACAAAAATTTCGTCGAACGAAAATTTCGTCGAACGCATTTCGTCTAGCGCTAACGCCCAGCGTTAAGCTTAACGCCTGACGTTTAAACAGCTTTCAATCCTTCAGCTTGTGGTTAGTGCCAGACCATTGTTGCAACAACCTGGTGTCATATCTGTCCAAACCTGCATGCTAAAAACACAATGACAAACAAGATCAAATACAACTAGGATTTGTTATTCTCAAATCAAAGGGATGCGGAAAAGCATGTTCCAACAACAAGGAGTTCTACAGAGCAGAGGACCCGTACGTGCACGTTAATCGCTTCTTGATAACGATGCGGGCGTTCGGACTTCCAGACCAAATCAGCTGTAAAATCTTCACCAAGACACTGCACGGAGACGCCCTCCGCTGGTATCAATCTCTGCCAAACGGAACGATTTAAAACTTCACCGAGTTGTCCCAACGGTTCGTTGAATGGCACGAAGCGCGCGCGCCGAGGATCCAAGAAGAAGAGCGAGAAGAGCCCGAGACGAACGAGTCGCCCCACCTAGGGGAAGCAGAGCGGAGCAAGCAGCAAGAAAAGGTCTACACAAGCTTTCACCAGGAGCGTCCCAGTGGATGGTTGGACTTAGCCTTAGACGCAAGCATAGGCAATCCAGCTTGTGAGCTAAGGAGGGCGTTGATAACCCATCGCATCTCGTTCAATATCTTGTTCATGGCAGCCGTGGTGCGGCTCAAACTCCTAAGCGGGAACCTCAAGCTCCGGGCCAGTGACGCAGAGCTCCCAGACGGAACCATGGTACCCACCATAGGAGTCGTCACCCTCCCCGTTCAAGTAGGGATGCACTCGAAACCAGTCCAATATGACGTTCAGTTCGTCATCGCAGAGGCAGACTCCCCCTACGACGCAATATTTGGGAGCCTCCTACTCGACGCCCTGAACCACGACGTTTCCATGTCTGGACATATGGCCAACAAAGGGAGAATCCTCAGGGATTCAATTCATGGTCTCGACACGGCCGCAGTCGAACTCCCTTGGATCAACTACGACCCGTCGCCAAATCCAAACTCTGAGAAGCAAGGCACGTGGGCGGGTGATACGCCCGAAAATGGTTGCGTATTTTGTACGCAAGTGCACGTGCCGGTTCAAGTAATATAATGTGAGTTAAATATCGTTCCCACGGAGAGGTGTTAAACTTAGTGCTCGCAAATACCAGTTAAGTCCTTTCTTTAAATCCAAGTCAATCGAATACCGTGATTTCAATTATGAAAGAAAATTATAAGTGACAAATTCAAAATAATAATAACTATAAATCCTTGGAGAAAATACTTTTCTAACGATTAAGAGAAATAATCTTGTATTGTGATTCCCTAAATCTAGTGCAATGATTATTCAAATAAAACTTTATGAAAATTGCGTGGTGAAATGTTCTTGCAACGATTTTAATTTAGAAAACTGTATCTCTCGATATCGGATTCCCCTAATCCCTTATCTCCTCTGTCATCTCTAACTCGAGTGAAATAAAGAATCGCATAAGAAATAAAAACCTATGTTGCTAACGCCAAGGGGAAGTCTCTTTCTCCCTTCAAACGCTATATCAAACTTATGATACCCTTGCGCAACTCATCTCTCGAATTATGAAGCGCAGTAGAAAAACGAAACCTTGGCCAAAAGTTCCAAAATAAAGATCATAAGAACCATAAAGATCATTCACCAAACATCCATAAAGGAAAATTAAAGCATAGTTATCATTACACAAGAAATAGTACTCTCACAACACAAGATTGCAGAAATTAGTTCATGCTTGAGGAAGAAAAACAAAATAAGGGATAGATCTTACTAAACATGATGAATATCAAGTAAATCTTCCCTTCTTCGATGATTTAACAACGTTTCCTGCAGCCCGGACGGAATTCCTGGACTGGTTTTCTCCTTGGCCAAAAATCTCCTTCTCTTCTCCCTCTCTCTTTTTCTCCCGTCCAAGTTCTCTCTTTTAGAATGGCTGAAAAATGTCCTTTTAAATCTCCTCCTTTCCCTCTCCAGGCGGGGCCCACATTTGGTAAGTTTTAATTGCTGAAAAGATGCCTCATTTCCATCCGTAACCGCCGAAATCAAATTAATTTCGGATCTGAAAATTCTGTAACTGCCGACAAGTTATAACTTTTCGGCAGAAAAGTTGCAACTTTTAAAATCTGGAATTCTACTTCTTAAAACTGCCAGATATGTTATAACATTTTTCAGATTATGTCACAACATATTCCAGTTTTTCAACAACCCTTAGCCTTCGATCCTTGACTCGATTTCTTCACAAATCCTATCATAAAAACATTCAAAAATGAAAGTAATAATACTTTTGACTTCAAATAACAATTAACTTGACTTTCTCTATTTTTCATTCATAATTCTCATATATTCCCAACAAGAAGGATTAAAATAATGATGAAGATAACTTCTTTTTGAGAAGTTATCACACCCCCATACTTGAATTTTTGCTAGTCCCTAGCAAAGGTAATTCATGATAAACCAGGAAACGACAAATGCTTATGAAAGTGTAGATTCAATTCATCCCACATTTCATTATATGTCACATAAAATACATTCAAGTCATTCGCATTAACTGGTGATAAAATTGCTCATCTTTTAGAGTTCAAACCTTACAAATCCATGAGTCAGATATAATATAAAGTTCAATTAAGAATTCAAGTGTTAGATGTGAAGTTCTTAAAAATTGTCCACTTCCCTTACAACTTATTTTTGATAAACTTCGTCACCAATAGGATAAATCAAACGTAGAATAAGACTTTGATATGAGCTCTATATGAGTTTGGTAGTAACCGGGGCCAAATGAAACGACTTGATGAATTTGAACTGGTAGGTGACTATTTCCCGAATTAATCATCATAGTGGCTCTCCAAATTATGGGGTTTCATTTTCAATAACTTTTTTTTTTGATATTTTTCATAGTTGGGATCATTCCAAATATGCGTGAACATACTTGGGCCACATATCACTATGATATAAAGATACTTTTTTTTTCATCATAGTTGGGATCATTCTAAGTATGCGCGAGCAAACTTAGGCCACATATCACTATGATATATATATTTTTATATAACACCCATAACTGGTCGGCCAACTAGATACAAAGTTAAGGAAGAATAAGGAAATAAAGAACCAAGGCTTTAAGCTCAAAGGTAATAGGTGATAGCACCCGGTAAGGAGTGATGTGGAAGCGAAGGTTAACTACGTCCGCTCAACATGTTGGCTATTATCATTGAATTAGTACATGCTCAATCTCTTCCCATTAAGATCCGAAGTCACCTAAATAAAATTTAAAGGGTGTAAATTATTTTTAAGAACTATAGTGCATAGTGAAAAAGAATTCTTAAGAGAACTTTAGTAAATATTACTAATTTCAAATTCTCAGTCTGAACTCGTAGGATTGACTCATCTATCGCACAAATTAAATTGAAGACTTGAATAGCTTTATTTTTGAAGAAAATAAATATAGAACTTCATGAACTACACTTCATAAGGAATTTGTCATGGGAGACACAGTGAAACGTGACTCCGTGCCCCCGTACTTGAACCTTTACTAGGCCCTAGTAAAGAATTAACCCAAAAAATTGGTGTAAAATGGTAATTAATGTTGATTAACATGGGAAAACTGGAATAAGCAGTTTAAAATGGAAATCCCCCAAAAGGTATAACCAAAAATGAATACAGGATTTCAAACAACAAGTAGCATAAAGCATGGCTATACGTACAAAAATAATAAACATGTATATATCATAACAAATATGCAGCCGTTTATAGCAAATTGGAAAGCAGAAAACATAGCCATGACAAATTAAGGTATATTAACACTACTAAACATCAAAATATTACGTGGGCCTAGCCCGTCCAGGTTTCTACCAAAAAGTTTGAAATCAAATTTCAGTCCAGAATATTTCAAAAACAGGCCAAAAAATAGTCCAATTTTAGTCCAGAACAGTGAAAGGATTTCAGTTCAATTTCAGTCCAAAACTTGGTCTAAAATCAGTCAAAAATCAGTTAAATGTCATCCATATCCTCGTTGTCGCCTTCCTCATCATCCTCGTCCGCGTCGTCATCAGCCTTGTCATCACCTTCCTCATCATCCTCGTCCGCGTCGTCACCAACCTTGTCATCACCTTCCTCATCATCCTCGTCCGCGTCGTCATCATCCTTGTCATCATCGGCATCATCGTCCTCGCCATCATCGGCGTCATCGTCCTCCGCATAGGTTTTTGGAACGGCTATGTTTTCTACCGGGATATTAGCATGACGAAGGAGCTGAACTTGATTATGATGTAGGACATCTAAGTATGCCGTTATATGACGGTGCAGCTGGCGCTGATGTTTTGCTGTAGCGTGTATGTACTTCATGATAATCAACCAATCAGGTGGATTTGCGGAAGGAGGTGCAGGAGTAGGTGGCTGGTTTGTTTTGCTGGAAGAGGCCTGAGAGGAAGGTTTAGATTTGAAAGAGGGTTTCTTAGGTGAATCATCCGAATGGACCTTAATATAAGATGTAATGACCGACTGCGTAATAGGCCGTCCAACTAGAGTGATGCTATCAGTGTCCTCCATGCTAACTCCGGCAAAACGGCATAGGCCCGTGATAAGGGTAGGATACCATAATTGCCTCCCCCTCAGTTTTAACTTTTAACTTCAACTGCTCAAAGATAAGTCGACCGACATTGATAGAACGGCCCTTAATGATGTTGTAGATGAGGAAAGAACGGTCAAACGACATGTGGTTGCCGTGCTTGGTGGGAAAGATATTGGTGTTATCAAAGAGCAACCACACTTTCGCTTCCATACTGAAATCGGCCGAATAAAGGATGCTCTTCGATTCATTATACCAATCAATGCTGGATGAAGAACACAATGCCTTGGCAACATCCAACGACAAGGTGGTAGCCGTAAGTACCCTATTAAGATCTTCACCCGAATGTGGAATGTCAAGGTACGAATTGATCGCTTCCGCTGAAAAATTGACGCTCTTTCCTCTAACAAGGGTTTGTCCATCGGTATGGAAGCGGACGTTTGCATAAAACTCATGCACCCACGGAAGGATAGCCTCATCACGGTGGTGACAGAAAGTAGTCCAACCCAATTTTTCCATTTGCTGAACATAGCGTCTACACCAAGACTTAGTGTCCAGTTGAAGGCCTCGTTCATAGATGGCTGGTATAAACTTGAATACGTCATAACGATCCGTAGCCTCTGTATTAACAAATCTGGTACTCAGGGAGACCACGGTTTTGCCCTTGTTTCGCTTTGAAGCCATTCCTAGGGATGGAGAGAAAGCTTTGCTAACAAAAACAACACCCGAAACCGCACATAAATGTGAGAGGCTGGATCTTACCGCACACGAACGTGAAATCGAAGTGGCCGACGATGGTTGACGTTTGTGGATGCTACCGGAAGAGCAAATCGCGCCGCCTGGGTTTTGCCTGGGAAGATCGGGAAAGGCTGCTAGGTCTCGCGAAAGAGATGAGAGGGGCAGCGGTTCAATTTAGAATAGGGTGGGGCTGCGTATTAATGTTGTCCGGTTCAGTTGAACCGGGCTAATCATTTTAAACAGACGGCCGTAGAAGGAATTGGCAGAGAAAAGAAGTTGAGACATGTGACACCAAAAGTTACAACTTACCCATTTCATTTCAAAAACACAAATTATCCATAATTTTCAGTCCGGCTGCAGTCAAAAAGAGGCTACACGCATTTTCCTCACGTTTTACATATGTAAGAATAACTTTGATTACGTAAAGTTACGTTTAAAACAACAAAATTTACTTAATAAAAATAAATAAAAATACCATAAACACTAGAACGTCAAATTAAAGTAGGAGTTGGGTCGCCTCCCAATAAGCGCCTAATTTAGCGTCCCGGCAGGACGGCGCTTAGCTAAAGGAGTGTTATACTCAATACCACTCGATCGTCATCACCTCTCATATACAATTTCAATCTTTCGCCGTTAACTTTGAATTCCGTACCATCATTTTCATTAGTAATAGTCACGGCACCATAAGGATGCGCCGTTTTAATCTTGAACGGACCCGACCACCGAGATTTAAGCTTCCCGGGAAACAATTTTAAGCGCGAGTTGAATAAAACAATACGAATTGTCCCGGCTCGAACTGTTTTTCCTTTAGATGTCGGTCGTGCCACTTCTTTGTCCGCTCCTTATAAATTTTTGAATTTTCGTACGCGTGCATTCTAATCTCCTCCAATTCATTTAATTGAAGTAATCTCTTCGTACCCGCGTCTTGGAAATCATAATTGATCTTCTTTATCGCCTAGTAAGCACGGTGCTCTAGCTCTAAATGTAAGTGACAAGATTTTCCGTAGACTAGCCTATATGGGGTTAGACCAAGAGGTGTTTTAAAAGCCGTGCGATAGGCCCAAAGTGCGTCGTTAAGTTTTTGAGACCAGTCTCTACGATTAGTGCTAACTGTCTTTTCTAGGATTTTCTTGAACTCAGCTAGCCCATTCGTTTGGGGTGATAAGCTAGTGCGACTTTGTGTGTTACCCCGTATTTTCTAAGCAGAGACGTGAATTGGGTATTGCAAAAGTGACTCCCCCCATCGCTAATAATTGCTCTAGGTGTCCCGAATCGATTGAATATGAAATTTTTCAGAAAATTCAGGACAACTTTGACATCATTTTTCGTTGTGGCGATCGCTTCTACCCACTTAGATACGTAGTCGACAGCCAAAAGGATATAAATGTTACCGTTAGAATTCACAAATGGGCCCATAAAATCTATGCCCCAAACATCAAATAATTCGACTTCTGATATTATGTTCATGGGCATCACATCATTCTTACCTTTGTTCCCAATTCGTTGACACCTATCGCACCGGTTTACAAACACGTTGGAATCCCGAAACAGAGTAGGCCAATAAAACCCGGCCTCTAACACTTTCATCGCCGTTCTCGTTCCCATGAAATGACCTCCATACAGTGAACTATGACACTTTTCTAAGATCAAATTCATTTCTTCCTCTGATACGCAGCATCTCACAACACCGTCTGCTCCAACCTTAAACAAATACGGTTCATCCCATAAATATGAGCGCACCTGATATAAAAATTTCTTTTTTTGATGATAGGTCAAATCAGAAGGTATAATATTACTAACTAAGTAGTTCACAAAATCTGCATACCAAGGTACTATACTTTCAGATATAGCCAACAACCACTCGTCCGGAAATTTCTCCTCGATTTCAGAATGTAATGACTGATACGTATTCTCAAGCCTAGACAAATGATCCGCAACAGGATTTTCTGTTCCTTTTCTATCTTTAATTTCTACATCAAACTCCTGTAAGAGGAGTACCCATCGGATCAGACGAGGTTTTGTGTCTCTTTTCTCCATCAGATAATGAATCGCTGCATGGTCAGTATATACTATCACCTTTGTACACAAAAGATACGATCTGAATTTTTCAAATGCGAAAACTACCGCTAATAATTCTTTCTCAGTTGTAGTGTAGTTGACTTGGGCATCAATAAGGGTTTTACTCGCATAAGCTATCGTGTGAAAAACTTTCCCCCGCAATTTCCCCAAGACAACGCCCACGGCATAATCGCTTGCATCACACATTAAGACAAAAGGTTCTTCCCAATCCGGAGTCACTACAATAGGTGCAGTAGTCAAACGATTTTTAAGTTCATCAAAAGCTTTTAGGCAATCGTCGCTAAAATAAAATTTCACGTCTTTTTCTAATAGACCACTCAATGGTTTAGCAATTTTCGCAATATCTTGAATAAATCTTAGATAAAAGCCGGCGTGACCTAAGAAGCTCCGTAACATCTTCAAATTTTTTGGTGGCGGTAACTTTTCAATCACATCCAATTTTGCTTTATCTACTCCCAAACCCTTTTTAGAAACATGGTGACCAAGCACAATCCCTTCACGTACCATGAAGTGACATTTCTCCCAATTAAGAACAAGATTGGTTTCGACACAACGCGCAAGCACCTTTTCTAGACAATTTAAACAAGCTTCAAATGATTTGCCAAAAATAGAGAAATCATCCATAAAGATTTCAATACTATAATCCATAATATCAGAAAAAATGGCAATCATACATCGTTGAAAGGTGGCCGGTGCGTTGTACAAACCAAAAGGCATCCTCCTAAATGCGAAAGTCCCATACCGGCAAGTGAAGTTAGTTTTTTCTTGGTCGTCAGGATCTACAGTAATTTGATTATAACCTGAGTATCCATCTAGAAAACAGTAAAAATCATTCCCTGCTAACTTATCTAGGACTTGGTCAATGAAAGGTAAAGGGAAGTGATCTTTTCTCGTGGCTTTATTTAGTTTCCTGTAGTCCATACAAATGCGCCACCCAGTAATAGTCCTAGTGGATACTATCTCACCCCTCTCATTATTTATTACCGTCATCCCTCCTTTCTTCGGGACACATTGCACCGGTGAAACCCATGCACTATCCGAGATAGGGTAAATAATGCCTGCATCTAGCCATTTGATAATTTCCTTTTTAACGACTTCCTTCATGGGCGGGCTTAGACGACGCTGATGTTCTATCGATCCATTAAAAGACTCCTCCAAGAGTATTTTATGCATACAGAGGGAAGGGCTTATTCCCTTAATATCTGCGATCGTCCATCCTATAGCTAACTTATATTGCTTTAATAAATTAATTAATTTATTAAATTGTTCCGGAAGTAATTTGGAGTTAACAATGATAGGCAAAGTTTCATTATCTCCTAGATAAGCATATGTGAGATGGTCCGGAAGAGGTTTTAAGTCTAAAGTTGGCGGCTCTATAATGGAAGGCCTCTCCGCTAATGATTTCTCCGGCATCTCAAGTGGTTCCGGTTTACGAAAAAATGTAGATGGTCCTTTAAGGACTTGTAAACATTCATGAACCTCCTCCTCATCATTAGACAACACTTCATTTGTTAATACATGTGACAATAAATCATCTTGATCATCTAATTTAAATTTTAAAGCATAATCATAGAGTGATATACTTCGAACATCTTCCATATCATCCTCTTTCGAATAAGGGTACTTCATAGCTTTGAGCACATTAAAAGTAACATGCTCATCATTGACTCTCATAGTCAATTCCCCTTTTTGTACGTCGATTAAGGTTCTCCCAGTTGCTAGAAAAGGTCTCCCTATAATGATGGGAACCTCCTTATCCTCCTCCATGTCTAAGACTACAAAGTCCGCAGGAAAAATGAATTTATCCACCTTGACTAATACATCTTCTATAACTCCCTTTGGAAAAATAAGAGTTTTATCAGCTAATTGCAAAGTAATCGACGTTCTTGTAATATCACCTAATCCCAACTTCTTATAAATCGAAAGAGGCATTAAGTTAATACTTGCCCCTAAATCACACAATGCCTTTCCTTCAAATTGATACCCAATGGAGCATGGTATGG
Organism: Dactylorhiza incarnata; assembly: GCA_033032865.1. Taxonomy (NCBI): domain Eukaryota; kingdom Viridiplantae; phylum Streptophyta; class Magnoliopsida; order Asparagales; family Orchidaceae; genus Dactylorhiza; species Dactylorhiza incarnata. The sequence continues at coordinate 202,883 of JAWHQI010000181.1, read as the reverse complement.
TAAAGCTTCCCGGTTCTTTTAATTTCGGGGGAAGTTTCTTTTGAAGGATTGCGCTGCACTCATGAGTGAGTGCTACCGTTTCATTTACTCCGAATTTTCTCTTCTTAGTAAGGATATCTTTCATAAATTTAACGTAACTTGGCATCTGTTCTAGGGCATCGGTAAATGGAATATTAATTTGCAATTTCTTGAATATTTCTAAAAATTTCTGGAATTGATGATCTAACTTGCTCTTTCTTAACCTTTGAGGGAAAGGTGGTGGATGATATACAATTTCGTCCTTATTCTTCTTTAATGAATCAATTTTAGTTTCAGTCTTCTTCTCCCCTACTATTTCTACTTCATCTTCGTCCTTACCATTACCCTTAGGTGTTGGTTCTTCATCTGGCTTGCTAAGAATCACACTCTCTAAATTATTTTCTCCACTACTCTTTTTAGTTTGTTCCTTAACGTGACCACTTTCTAACTCTTTTCCACTCCGTAACACTACCGCTTTACATTGTTGATTATCACCTTTAGGATTAGGGGTTGTATCGGCTGGAAGTGTCCCTTGTGGTCTAATGTTTAATGCATTAGCAATTTGACCTAGTTGAGATTCTATTATTCGTAGTGACCCCTCCAAGCTAGACACACGTGCATCATTCTTTTGCATGGCTTCAATGATAAAATCATCGGTTACTTTCCTTGGTGCTCCTTGTTGGATAATATTATGATTTTGGTGAGGATTAGAATTTGAATTAAATAGATGTGTAGGAGTCATTCCGGAATTATTTTTCCATGAAAAGTTTGGGTGGTTTCGTCATTCGGGATTATAATTATTTGAGAATGCATTATTATGTTGCCTTTGTTGACCACTAATATAATTAGCTTCCTCATTATGGCTAATAAGTTGTTCTACTGTGAGTGAAGGATTCATGATAGGCAAAGGATTAGATATGCTATTTACTTGGGGAGTCATCTGAGTTTGGTTTAAAGTTAAAGCATCTAACCTTTTATTCATTGAATTGAATTGGGCGGTTATTTGTGCCGCAAAAGAAGTGAATTGGTCGACTTGATATAAACCGGCCGTAGAAGATGTCGATTGTCGATCCATTGAGTGATAGTTATTGGAAGACAAATCCTCTAGTATCGCGTAAGCATCCTCGGGATACTTATTCATCAAAGACCCTCCAGCAGCTCCATCCACTTGAATCATAGTGGAAGTCTGGAGGCCATTGTAAAAGGTCCACACATGTTGATGGATGGCTAAGCCATGATGAGGACACTTCCGCAATAATTCTTTGAAACGTTCCCACGCATCACAAAGTGTTTCACCATTAATTTGCACAAACGTAGATATGTCTCGCATAAGTTTGGCTGTTTTAGATGGAGGAAAGTACTTAGCTAAGAATTTTTCCATTAGCGAAGTCCAAGTCGTGATAGACGCATTAGGCATAGAGTTTAACCAATCTTTTGCTTTACCTTCTAATGAAAAAGGGAACAGGCGTAGCTTAATAGCTTCATCTGAAGCACCGTTAATCTTGAATATCTCGCAAATTTCTATAAAAGTCCTTAAATGTGAGTTGGGGTCTTCGTGATTTAGTCCGCCAAATTTACTATTTTGAACTAAATGCATGGCAGTAGGATCTATTCTGAAGTTATTAGCTTCAATGGCAGGTCTAGCTATACTGAATTGGACTCCCCCTCGATAAGGCATGTTATAATCGCGACATGTTCTTCTATTTTCAATTGGATGTCCATTATGCTCTACCTGTTCTTCTAGGTCTTGCCCTTCCTGATGAACTTCATCATTTACGTGTTGATCGTTTGGATCCATTATGAGTTGATTAGGGTGTTCCAACCTAAGCGACTTTCGATTTTGTCTACAAGTACGTTCTATTTCAGAATTTAATGGAATTAGTTCTACAGAACGATACCTGGACATGCACCACAAAATATCAAATGATAATAATAATAAATTAACTAAAATTAAAACTTGGGCTCCAAATACTAAGAGTCACCAATATTGCAAGATAAACACTAAATCGACGCACCTACCCGGCAACGGCGCCAAAAACTTGATACGCCCGAAAATGGTTGCGTATTTTGTACGCAAGTGCACGTGCCGGTTCAAGTAATATAATGTGAGTTAAATATCGTTCCCACGGAGAGGTGTTAAATTTAGTGCTCGCAAATACCAGTTAAGTCCTTTCTTTAAATCCAAGTCAATCGAATACCGTGATTTCAATTATGAAAGAAAATTATAAGTGACAAATTCAAAATAATAATAACTATAAATCCTTGGAGAAAATACTTTTCTAACGATTAAGAGAAATAATCTTGTATTGTGATTTCCTAAATCTAGTGCAATGATTATTCAAATAAAACTTTATGAAAATTGTGTGGTGAAATGTTCTTACAACGATTTTAATTTAGAAAATCGTATCTCTCGATATCGGATTCCCCTAATCCCTTATCTCCTCTGTCATCTCTAACTCGAGTGAAGTAAAGAATCGCATAAGAAATAAAAACCTATGTTGCTAACGCCAAAGGGAAGTCTCTTTCTCCCTTCAAACGCTATATCGAACTTATGATACCCTTGCGCAACTCATCTCTCGAATTATAAAGCGCAGTAGAAAAATGAAACCTTGACCAAAAGTTCCAAAATAAAGATCATAAGAACCATAAAGATTATTCACCAAACATCCATAAAGGAAAATTAAAGCATAATTATTATTACACAAGAAATAGTACTCTCAGAAAAACAAAATAAGGATAGATCTTACTAAACATGATGAATATCAAGTAAATCTTCCCTTCTTCGATGATTTAACAACGTTTCCTGCAGCCCGGACGGAATTCCTGGACTGGTTTTCTCCTTGGCCGAAAATCTCCTTCTCTTCTCTCTCTCTCTCTCTTTTTCTCCCGTCCAAGTTCTCTCTTTTAGAATGGCTGAAAAATGTCCCTTTAAATCTCCTCCTTTCTCTCTCCAGGCGGGCCCCACTTTTGGTAAGTTTTAATTACTGAAAAGATGCCTCATTTCCATCCGTAACCGCCGAAATCAAATTAATTTCGGATCTGAAAATTCTGTAACTGCCGACAAGTTATAACTACTTTTAAAATCTGGAATTCTGCTTCTTAAAACTGCCAGATATGTTATAACATTTTTCAGATTATGTTACAACATATTCCAGTTTTTCAACAACCCTTAGCCTTCGATCCTTGACTCGATTTCTTCACAAATTCTATCATAAAAATATTCAAAAATGAAAGTAATAATACTTTTGACTTCAAATAACAATTAACTTGACTTTCTCTATTTTTCATTCATAATTCTCATATATTCCCAACAAGAAGGATTAAAATAATGATGAAGATAACTTCTTTTTGAGAAGTTATCAGCGGGCCGCGCAACCCCCACATTGGCAGAAAAACTAATCTTTCGGCACCGGCAAACCCACTACAACTTGGGGATTCATGTCGCAAGAGAAAGGGACAACAACAACAACAGTCCGAGAAGGCGGTACCGCCCATTCAGAACCAAGCAGACCGCTCCCGAGGGCTAGCAAATCAAAGCTCCCGGATCTACACCCCGTTAAATGCCCCCCGCGAGCATATACTATCCGTAATCTACAACAACAAAGTAATCAACTGGCCCAGACCGCTCCCCCAGCGTAGGGGAGATCAATCCCAGTTCTGCAATTTCCACAAAGGCCGAGGGCACCGTACGGAGCACTGTGCCAGGTTGAAGGAAGAAATTGAACGCCTTGTCCAGTCAGGACACCTTGAGGATTTCCGCAAAGAAGCACAGAAGGATGCCACCGAGGGTCGGTCGCCGGGTCACCGCCGCCCACCACACTGAACGACCGAAAGAGCTCGAGCAAGCACAGCACAAAGGGAGCTCGATGTTACCTTCTCTCTCGTAAAACTTGTATCAGAAACTTAGTGGCCCAGAAGCCGCAAGATTGCACTTGCGCATGTATCAATGTTCATTTTCTAATTATGTTTCACCTGTCCTAAACTATTCTACTGCAGGAACACATTCGGGGCCCTGCCCCGGGGACTTCGCACCGCCGTCAATTGAAGGTTCGCCCTTCTCCTCCGCCATCAGGTCCCGGCGTCGTAAGGGCCTGCCCCTCTTACGTTCGCCCCTGCTTTGAATACACCCGTTATTCACCGACCACTTCGGGGCCCTGCTCCGGGGACTTTGCACCGCCGTCGATTGAAGGTTCTCCCTTCTCCTTCGCCGTCGAGTCCCGGCGTCGTAAGGGCCTGCCCCTCTTACGTTCGTCCACGGTTTGAATACACCAGCTATTCACCGGCCACTTCGGGGCCCTGCCCCGGGGACTTTGCACCGTCGTCGATTGAAGGTTCGCTCTTCTCCTCCGCCGTCGAGTCCCGGCGTCGTAAGGGCCTGCCCCTCTTACGTTCGTCCACAGTTTGAATACACCCGCTATTCACCGGCCAAATCTATATTATAAAAGCCGCGAGCTCAGACTCGCGCAAACTAATTTGCTATATTATAAAAACCGCTAGCTCAGACTCGCGCAAACTAATTTTCTATTATGTAAAAGCCGCGAGCTCAGACTCGCGCAAACTAATTTTCTACTATGTAAAAGTCGCGAGCTCAGACTCGCGCAAACTAATTTTCTATTATGTAAAAGCCGCGAGCTCAGACTCGCGCAAACTAATTTTCTATAATGTAAGAGCCGCGAGTTGAGACTCGCGCAAACTAATTTTCTATTATGTAAAATCCGTGAGCTCAAACTCGCGCAAACTAATTTTCTATTATGTAAAACTCGCGAGCTCAGACTCGCGCAAACAAATTTTCTATTATGTAAAAGCCGTGAGCTCAGACTCGCGCAAACTAATTTTCTATTATGTAAAAGCCGCGAGCTCAGGCTCGCGCAAACTAATTTTCTATTATGTAAAAGCCGCGAGCTGAGACTCGCGCAAACTAATTTTCTATTATGTAAAAGCCGCGAGCTCAGACTCGCGCAAACTAATTTTCTATTATGTAAAAGCCGCGAGCTCAGACTCGCGCAAACTAATTTTCTATTATGTAAAAGCTGCGAGCTCAGACTCGCGCAAACTAATTTTCTATTATGTAAAAGCCGCGAACTCAGACTCGCACAAACTAATTTTCTATTATGTAAAAGCCGCGAGCTCAGACTCGCGCAAACTCATCCGTTATTTTGTAAAAGGTCATCAAGCTATTCAGGTATTAACGCTAAATAGCAAGCCAACAACAATCTCAAAGTGCGAACATCCTTCGCCGGCCATCTTGCAGCATCTTCCATCAATCGACACTTCGACAACAACCAGGGCAGCGGGGCCACGAGAGTGCTATCACAACGCAGCGCAGAGCCACGAGAGTGCGGCCAAGCCACCCCCCCCCCCCCCCCCCCCCCCCCCCCCGTAGTGGGGTTCGGGCAAATCCCCCTCTTCTGACTCGCCGCCCGCTCTTCAGGTTCCGTATTCCGCCTAGAACGCCTCCTAGCACGCTCAGAATGCTCTCATGTTTGTTGCGCGCTCAGAACGCTTCCCCGTTCGTTATGCGCTCAGAGCACTTTCACATTCCGGGCACGCTCACTTTTTGTCTTTCTAATTTCTCAGATTGCAGGAACGGCTTGTCACCTTTTTTACCTACAACAAAACTGTCCGAACTGCCCGAACTGCCCGGGGGGCGAGACGGTCATTTACGAAAAATGGCGATCCGTGTGCTCCAAATCGGCCAGCGTGATTCGCCCGTCAGGTGGTTACGGTGGTTACGACGGCAAAATTACCGGCTACCCCCGACCAAAGTTATAAAAGGAGCCCAGAACCTTCATTTGAGGGACCTTGCCTTCTGCACCCGGGAGAGCTCCTTTGAAGATTTCCACGGAATTCTCCTTCGGCGCTTGAAGATCTCCTTCGTGAAATTGAAGATTTCCTTTCTCCCGAAAGGCGACTCAGCATTCTCACTTTCGTTCTCCCGAAAGGCGACTCAGCATTCTCACTTTTATTCTCCACCGTTCTCAGAAGGAAAAAAGACTTAGTTTTTCGAGAGGTGGCCTGTCACCTTCGGAACTCTCTCTCTCTCTATCATTGTAACGAGCGGCAGCTTGTCGCGCTCGAATTCTAAACATCTGACTGTAACCCCTCAGAAGATAGTGAAGTTTGGTCGGCACAGCTCCGGCCGCGTGGTTTTTTACCCTTTCAGGGTTTTCCACGTTAAAAAATCTCAGTGTACTCAACGAATCTCAAATTGACTGTTTGCGCGCTCGGCTCGCTTCCGAGCTAAGGTGGTTCAATTCGACCGGTCTACCAAAACATTCGAGCGACCCGCAACAAATTTTAAGAATACAACTAAGAAGGAGAGAAAAATAAAGTCGCGTAGAGGAAAAAAAGTCATGCGGCAATTAATGGTATCATATCACCATATGAATTAACCTAAGTGTTAAAATCGTTAGATCGAATTGTTGAATATAATACTCATATATGTACAAAATTCATTTTCTTTACCGAAATTGTATATTGATCTTACATTCTTTACCGATTTATACCCCTTGGAGGCATAAATAAAACTTAAATCATTTTATGTTGTCTATCATTATAACACAATATTGTGCATGAGTGATTGAATGCTCGTTCATCTAATTTAATAATGTGAACATATCAGTACTAGTCGTACATGCACCAGGTCCCCCAATTACAACATTACCCAATAAATACTATTCCAAATTCTTATTTTAAATAATTATAAATATACATAGATCAATGCATCAAGCCCATTGATTACAGATTTGAATGCCTTTTCAGTCATTTTACATATTTGAGAAAATGATAGTTTTTTTAAAAGACATGTTTTATATTTGAAGCTCTCATATTGCTATTTTACAAGCTAGTGTTTATCATGCTAATATGCTGAATTTATTTTGCAGCTGAATTCAACATAATTATCTTACCTCTTTCGGAATTAAGGGGAAATGAGAACTAAGATTACGTACAGGACGTGTTTAACCTGCAGACACCTGCCAAAAGGTTAATAATTATGCAAATAACAGCGCTATATATGGAGAAGACGGTGCTACGAGAACACGGGAAATAACTCGTGTTTAAATAGCACAGACTTGATGTCAATTAATTACCAGCCGGTTTAGTTGTCGGGCGATATTACAACCTACCTACCATATCTATTGTAGAAACTAGCTCAAAATGTTGGATGAACATAACAATCTCCCCCCACACATACCGAGTACCATCTATCGACCAGAGTGTTGCTATATGATCTATTGCTAGCAATTTATGGCCTTCTATGATGAGATAATTTTCTCCTATAAGTGAAAGAGGCTAGCCATCTTTTGACCATGCTTTTCAAGCATGTGTTTCATGCCAAGTGTGAAAAGGGGTAGCCGTCGTTGGCTATAAAATCAACATGTGCTCTTGAAGGAAGCTTCTAGGAAAGTGCCCAGAGGAAGCTTCATGACATGTGCTTTTGACCGAGGGAAGCTTCATGGAAGCTTCATGCACATGCCATCTACCACCCCTACCCCCTTGGTTTTAGCCTTATAATATGCATGTAGGAGGAGGGGTAAGACATCTACTTCTCTCTCATCTCAATCATTGAAAGAGTTTCTAGAGAGGCCTTTGTGACAAGCGTCTTAGTTTGGGGAGAGCTTTCAGACGTCTCTGCGACGTTGACGAGGAATACTTCGCCTACACGGATTGGATCTGGAGCAGACTTGGGCAAAGATTTGAAGAGGCATCTTGGAGAGGATTTGTGTAATCCGTCTCATCCGCCATTGTCGGTAACCTGCAATTTTTCTGCTACCGTTTATTGTGTATTATTGTGTAGTGCTAAGTGAAGGAAGTAGTGTTTTGAAAGTTGTCTTTTGTTCTTATAGTTTGTTTCATGATCTAAAATATTCTCATATTTTGTTCCTTGATTATGTGTTACACACTCATGATTGGGTCAGGAAGATGCACTTGGTCCTGAACTATAGAACCATGAGTTTATCATATCACGTAATCTTAAAGCTTACGCTCACAATCGTGGTAATCAAAGAGACATTGATTACCAAGTTAAGATTGTCATGACGATTAAAGTACATTTGAAGTTCTATGGATGTTGATAAATGATTATCATTTAATCATATGGATGTGTATCTGTGTGAATCTTATACACATTGAGCTTGACTTATTTTATGTTGTAACATTATATGGATTTTGTTAAAGTGTCATTAATGGTATCGGTGCGCGCAATGTGATCACAGTTGAAGACTATCTTATAATAGTGATATACACGGTGATTCGTTGCACACACTTGTGCGTAAGAAATTTACATTATCTATTGTCCCTCAAATTACATGAGTAATGATATATAGTGGGCCCCTTGGTAAAGCGAGGTTGTATAACATGCAATATTACTAATGTAGTTATAATTATAACTCGCTTGTGAGACCAAGAAAGATTAATATTGTGCGAAAATGACGCGATCCTATTCTGCGCAGTATTTGTAATATCATGTGACATGAGTAGACATGGGTCATCTAATTTCGTTACCTAAACACTGTGTTGCCGAGACGACTATAATGCGATGATAACGCCTCTTATAGCACATAACATAGATTGTTATATTATCGCCTATACGACACAGTCCTCTGTAAAGGTCACACCAAATGAACAGGAACAGCCGAGTTCGACTCAAATTGTGTATTTGGTCTCATTGTCATGAGATCTAAATATTTGGTTGAGTGCAAATATAAAACGTCGTGTATTGACGCACTTAGGCAGTTATTAATTTATGATCATGTTCAGGTGTTAATTGAAATAATAAATTGAATTTATTATGGGATCAATAACACGACTGAATTTCATATGTAACACGTGCGACGTTACAAGCGATCAAAATTAATCAATGCGATTTTAAGAGGGAGTTTTGATAGCGGGCGGCGCTTGTGTAAATGGTTCTTTGCACAAATTATTAGCTCACTAATTAAAAAAAACCTTAATTAAGATTTCAGTTTTTATAATTAATTATAAAACTTAATGATTTCGGTTTTACTTTTATAAAGAAAAAAAACCGTAATTGTTTTTAGTTTTATATTTATTATTAAAAATCTTAATTATTTAAGGATTATATAAAAGCCTCTCCTCTCTCTCCCGTAAGAAATAAGAGAAAACCCTACCCGACCCCTGCAACACTCGCGAACAGGAAAACGACGACACCTCTCGCCGGTGCTCTTCCTCCTCGTCTCCTCCGTCGGCCTCGTCTGTGGGTGCTTAGCCCTGAAGAGGATGCTCGAAGGTGCAGCGGGTCTCTTGGTTCGGTCTCTCGTTTCTCCATTTCTAGCCGGCGACTGGAGTGGGTCGGCCACCAAGGGTCTTCGGCAGTTGGAGATCTGTCTTAGCTTCGTCCCCTTCCTCACTCTAATCAAAGTTGAGGTTGTGGAGGCTGTTTGGGGTTCAAGGTGAACCTAGAGGTGATCGGCGTCGTCTCCGTCTCTCCCTTCAAGCCGTAAACGGACTGCACATCAGAGATCTCCCCTTCGCAAGCTCTCTGTGATGTTTGTGGTTGTTGCAATCTATTTTTCACAAAGAAATTTAGTCATAGGTCTCGTCATTGCTTGCCATGAGAGGAACTCGATCTGTATGTGTTTTCGTTTTTGGAGAAATAAATAAAATTTTGTATTACTCTCTCCGCTACATGCTAAATCCCACACGAAGTTGGTGAAAATCCTGTGTGGATCGAGGATGGAAAGACTTGTAATTGCCTATCTGTTTTACACATTTTTAGTGGCGGCTTTCCGGGTTGGACTCCAACCGTCCCGTGGTTTTCACCCTATTGGGTTTCCACGTTATATCTGTGTGTCACCTTTATTGTTGTTATTTTGTGCTGTGTTTTTGGTTGTGTATCGGCATACTGCTAAGTGGTCGTGTAGGTATTTGCTCAAACTAATTTGCAGGTGCTCTGGTCGGGCTTGCGTGCTCTCTATCCCAACAAGTGGTATCAGAGGGAGGTTCATTGCCAGAGCTGGTATCAGGCTGACCTATTTGGGATTCGAGACGAGCTGATCAGATATTTCGGGTTAGTGATCGGGTACGGTAGGTGACGACCATTGGTCCGCTCCCTATCCTCTTTGATTCCTTTCTTGGATATAATCGGCTCAAAGAACCGAGGTCAGTCCGATCAGTGACAGAACACGATGGAGTCTACATCGGGTTCAAGCTCCGAGCAAATGGTGAAATTAAACGACGCGAACTATCACCAGTGACACTTACTGATGGAAGATCTCATCTACGTAAAGGGCTGACATGCTTCTATCTTTGAGGAGATGCCTAAAGATATGGATCCAAACAAGTGAAAGGTGGAGCACCAGAAGTTATGTGGATTCATCAGATGGTTCGTAGAGCCGAACGTCTATAACCATGTTGCAAGTATCGTTGATGCAAAGATACTTTGGAAGACTCTCTAGACGTTGTATGCCAAGAGTACTGACATCAACAAGTTATATCTACTGAAGAAGCTGGGTGAGTTCAGATACAGGGAATGATCCCCTATCCTGGATCATGTGTATGAGTTCCAAGGTATTATTGATCAACTTACTGCTATGAATGTGACCTTTGGGATGAGGTCAACGCACTATGGTTGCTGAAGTCTCTTCCAGAGTTCCAGATGTACAACCCTCATATTTTCCGAGTTGGTGTGACCTGACGCGGATGAGGTCGTGGTAGAGAGGGTGACTGTGACGCAGCGGACCGAACCATCGGAGGCCGTCAAGATCAGAAAGAGAAGGCCCGAGGGGGGGGGGGGGGGCAGACCTCCTTGGTTCCACTCGCCCAAGGCCCCGGGCGAGTGGACCCTTGGTCCACTCGCCCAAGGACCCAGGCGAGTGGACCATTGCTCCACTCGCCTGAGTGGGGGGGGGGAGGGGGGGGGCGAGTGGACCATGGGTCCACTCGCCCAAGGGTATGGGCAAGTGGACCAGTGGTCCACTCGCCCCGTGCAGCTGGGCGAGTGGACCAAGGGTCCTCTCGCCCGGTGGGTTGAGTGGACCGTAAGGTCCACTCGCCCGCGGTGGACCCCGGTCCACTCGTTTGTCCCCCGGCGAGGGGGGGGGGGGGGGAGTGAACGTCTCGTCCTCCACTCGCCCCTCCCCCTGTTTTGATCGTTCAGGTTCGTGATTGAGCTGCGGATAGCAGAATTTTGGCTATCCGCAGCCCAATTTTGGGAAGTCTATAAATAGACCCCCATGAGCACCTTGGGAAGGGATGTTGGTACCCCTCTCCATCGCGTGTGTCTTGTGAGCAAGCACTACCCCCCTCCCCCCTTGTCAGTGAAGGTGGGTGGTGAGGTGAGCTTTAGTGCCCTCCAAGGTGCCCAGGCTCAGCATTGGCTTGGGAGGGGAAGCTCTCTGTGAACTTCCGGGTGTGTGGTGGGACCTCCGCGCTGCAGCTTAAGGGGTCCGTTTCTGGACTAAGTTATTCTTCAAGGGCAAGGTCTCTCGGTTCTTAGCAACAGGTCAAGGGTTCTAGCTCGGGTCAAGTAAGGGATAGCTGCATCCCCCTTTCGAACGTCGAGACCAGTTCTCTGGTTTCAACACCAGACTCTAGGGAAATGGTTAGAGTTTCTCTAATCAACTCCTCTCCCGGGGCATCATTACTATGGAGATTGACAAGAGTGGCATCCTGAACAAAGAGGTGAGAAGGAAGTATCAAGGGATATCAGGCTCTTCTTCATGAGCTGACATCCTCTACTGCGAGCCCAGAGGGAGAGGCAGGAGCAAGGGTAGAGAAAGGAAGAGCGAGAGGAGCCAAAGTAGAGGGAAATCTAAGTCTCGCTACCAGAATGTTGAGTGTCATTACTGCCACAAGAAAGGTCATATTCAAAAGTTTTGTTACACTCTGAAGAATGACCAGAAGAAGATGGGAGAGTCCTCAACTAAGAAGACGGGCACTCACACGACGTCCATCATTTCGGCAGAGGAGGACGATGTCATCGTTGTAGGAGATGACGTCACTGCTGCACTCTCGTGCGATGATAGGAGTTGGATTGTGGACTCAGGTGCTTCTGCACATGTCTCCCAAAATAGAGCGTTGTTTGCCACCTACACGACTCACAACTGTGGAGTGCTTAGGATGGGCAATGACGACACGTCGAAAGTCATCGGGAGGGTAGACATGCACCTGAAGACGAGCACTGGAGGATTGCTAATCCTAAGAGATGTGCGACATGTTCCTGACATTCGCTTCAACCTAGTTTCAGTTGGAAAATTAGGTGATGAGGGACACTTAAGTGTCTTTGGTGGAGATTTTTGGAAGCTGATCAAGGGGTCGCTAGTAGTGGCCAGAGGTTATAGAGAGACTGGTCTATACTACATGGAGGGGAGGCCTGAAGCTGCTCAGGTCAACAATGTCAGAGATGGAGCATCCACCTCCTTATGGCACATGAGATTGTGTCACATCAGCTAGAAAGGGCTAGGATGCCTCTCCAAGAAGCAGATGATCACTGATCTATCTGAGGATCATTTGGAGAGATGCGATCATTGTATGGCTGGAAAGCAGAATAGATTTTCATTCAGCCATAGCTCCACCAGGAGATCCGAGCCACTAGAGCTCGTACGTACTGATGTCTGCGGGCCACTGAAGGTCTAGACGAGAGGAGGAGCGTCTTACTTCGTGACGTTCATTGATGACTATTCGAGAAAACTTTGGGTCTATGCTATTAAAACCAAAGTGAGGTTCTCGACACTTTTCAGAGATTCCACGCTGAGGTGGAGAGGCAATCTGGGAAGAAGCTAAAATGAATCAGGTCCGACAATGGGGGAGAGTATATTGGTCCCTTTGATGAATACTGCAAAGAGCAAGAGATCAGACATGAAAAGACTCCGCCCAAGACGTCGCAGTTAAATGACGTAGCTGAAAGAATGAACAGGACCTTGATGGAGAGGGTGAGGTGCATGCTATCTGAGTCAAAGCTATCTGGCATGTTTTGGGGTGAGGCTTTATACACAGTTGCACATGTCATCAACTTATCTCCCAGTTATGCATTGTAGGAGGATGTTCCTAATAAGGTCTGGTATGGGAAGGATCCTTCGTATAGTCACTTGAGGGTCTTTGGGTGCAAAGCCTTTGTGTACATCCCTCGGGATGAAAGATCGAAGTTGGATTCTAAGACCCGTCAATGCATATTTTTGGGATATGGACGCAACGACGAGTTTGGCTACAGGTTCTTTGATCCAGTTGAGAAGAACCTTGTACGCAGTCGCGACACCATATTTTGTGAGGATCAGACTATGCTTGATCCTGAAAAGACTGACTCTCGCACTGATGAAGAGTCTCCTATGACTGGAGGTGATGATACTGAGGAGGCCGTAGAGCCCGATCCAGTGCAGGGCATTGAGCCACTTCCAGGCAATGAGGACATGAATGATGGCGAGCCTACAAAGGACATCATTGATGATGTGCCTATACCAGCAGCTGAGCTAGCTCCACGGAGGTCTGATCGAGTCAGAAAACCATCTTCGAGATACTCTGCTACTGAGTATATTTTGTTGACTGATGTGGGGGAGCCCGAGTGCTTTGATGAGGCGGTACAGAGCACGGAGAAAAAAGAGCGGATGGTTGCTATGCAGGAGGAGATGAAGTCTCTGCATGAGAACCATACTTATGAGCTGGTACGATTGCCTAAGGGAAAGAAGGCTCTGAAGAATCGGTGGATTTTCAGAGTAAAGCAGGGAGACCCCTCGATACCACTCAGATACAAGGCAAGATTAGTGGTGAAGGGTTTCAGTCAGAAACATGGAGTTGATTTTGATGAGATCTTCTCTCCTGTTGTGAATATGTCGTCTTTCTGGGTTATTCTTGGCCTTGCTGCAAGGCTAGACCTGGACATTGAGCAGTGGATGTCAAGACCGCCTTTCTTCATGACGATCTTGAGGATGAGCTTTATATGGAGCAACCTGAAGGTTTCAAGGTGAAAGGGAAGGAGAGCCTAGTCTGTCGCCTGAAGAAGAGCTTATATGGCCTGAAGCAGGCCCCACGACAGTGGTACAAGAAGTTCAATACTTTTATGGGGGAGATCGACTACAGGAGGACCACCCTTGATCACCACGTGTTTGTGAAGCAGTACGCTCCAGAGGATTTCATTATTTTACTCCTTTATGTTGACGACATGCTGATAGTCGAGAGGAGTACTGCGTGCATTGCCGAGCTGAAGCGACAGTTGAGCTCCACATTTGCAATGAAGTACTTGGGAGCTGCGAGGACCATCCTATGGACGCATATTCGGAGAGATAGAGGCTCTAAGTTACTTTGGTTGTCGCAGGAAAGATATATCAGGAAGGTGCTACAGAGATTTAGTATGGATCAGGCCAAGAAGGTGAGCACGCCGCTTGCAGCTCACTTCAGACTTACCGCTGACCAGTGCCCGAGCACACCTGAGGAGAAAGAGGAGATGCAGAAGGTCCCTTATGCTTCTGTAGTTGGCAGTCTCATGTATGCCATGGTTTGCACCCGCCCTGATATAGCGCATGCTGTAGACACTATTAGTAGATTTCTCTCCAATCCCGGAAGAGAACATTGGGGCGCTGTGAAGTGGATTCTAAGGAACCTACATGGGACGTCAGAATTGACGTTAAGGTTTGGAGATAGTGAGCCAAAGCTTCTGGGCTATACTGATGCTGATATGGCTGGAGATTTGGACTCCAGAAGATCGACCTCTGGGTACCTGATCCTATTTGCGGGAGAGCTGTGTCGTGGCAGTCGAGACTATAGAAGTGCGTTGCACTATCGACTACGGAGGCAGAGTTTATTGCAGTCACTGAGGCAGGAAAAGAGCTTCTTTGGATGAAGCGTTTCATCAAAGAGCTGAGTTTCACTCAGGAGCGCTACACACTCTTATGTGACAGTCAGAGCGTGATTCATTTTGGGAAGAACCCCACCTTCCACTCGAGATCCAAGCATATTGATACACGGTATCATTGGATACGTGATACTCTAGAGCAGAGAGAGATGGTTTTGCAGAAGGTGCACACGGATGACAATGGAGCAGATATGCTTTCGAAGACCGTGTCAAGGGGGAAGTTCGAGCATTGTGTGAGGATCGCTGGCATGACGATCTCTTTCACATAAGAGCAAAGTGGATAAATTGTTGGGTACAGTTGTAAGACCCCCTCCCCAAAACTGAACCCGGTTCAGGGAGGGGGGATCTTACTGCCCAAGGACAGCCACTAGTGCTTCCCGAATGGCAACGACCCACCCTCTCAAGCACTGAGTGGTCGCCTTGTCAAACACAAGAATCACAACAACACATCAGAATCACATAACGGAAGCAATAGAATAGGAAAACTTAGCACACAACTTATATTTACATAAAGATAAAAGGCCGAAGCCTATTGTTTACAACATCTGCCTCGGGGGCTACACATAACTTGTTGGAACTGCGGTTCAGAATCGCCCCGGTGCTGCGGTGCTATTCGAAGCGGAAGGGTGTGTCCCCAGTGGGCCTAACTGGCTGCCCCGTGGATCCGCCCGAGGACCAGGTTGATATAAAGAACAGTTGCGCCTTCACCAAACAGACCGGTCTTTTGGTTGAGTTGGTGGCACTGGGTCCTCTCAATTGGTATCAGAGGGGGTCGCGGGTTCGAAACCCCGGGGTCGTTTCTGGGGGAGGGGGGGGGGGGGGGGGGGGGGGGGGGGGGGGGGGTGTTCGAACTGCGGTTCAGAATCGCCCCGGTGCTGCGGTGCTATTCAAAGCGAAAGGGTGTGTCCCCTGTGGGCCTAACTGCTGCCCCATGGATCCGCCCGAGGACCAGGTTGATATAAAGAACAGTTGCGCCTTCACCAAACATACCGGTCTTTTGGTCGAGTTGGTGGCGCTGGGTCCTCTCATAACTATAACAAAATACTCCCAAGCTAGTCCTATACTCTAGGACTCACGTCGCGGAAGACAGGGGGCGAGGCTGGAGTATCCTATCGGGCCATCTCTAAGGCCGATAACTCATCCTGCGCTGCGGGGGCTTCGCGCTGTCCCATATCCTGTGATTGGTTATAAGAATAACCATTAGTCACAGAGCTAAGTAGAAAACACATTCCCTCCCCGGATCCATATCCTGGGGGCGGGCTAAAGTACAAGAATAAATAGCCGAAGCAAGGTAGATGGTTAGCAGTAGGCAAACATATATACGTATATATATCTATAGGGCCTACCAACCATAATATCCACGAGGTGATATAGACGCGCAGTACGTAATAAAGGCAATACTATCTCGCGCACACTCGCACCCAGATATTCAAACCTGCACACACAAAAACCCTTTGTCGACATAGCTCGGACCGCTTCGCTTCAAGTGGGGTTGCGAACCCCGCGGGCCTCACCGATGTGTCCGTCAGTGACAGTGGTCAGTCCTGCCACTTCTGAATGTAGTTGTACCGTATCACTCAGGCCCTCCCGTACAACTTGGTGTACTAACTGGATGTGAGCGACATCCGGCGATTCCGAGATTTAGGCCGACCAGCGGAGGCAAAACTGTGGGTTCGGAGTGGTGGTAACCCG
This sequence comes from Dactylorhiza incarnata, assembly GCA_033032865.1. Classification (NCBI taxonomy): domain Eukaryota; kingdom Viridiplantae; phylum Streptophyta; class Magnoliopsida; order Asparagales; family Orchidaceae; genus Dactylorhiza; species Dactylorhiza incarnata. The sequence continues at coordinate 186,367 of JAWHQI010000181.1, read as the reverse complement.
CTGTGCACATCTACCTGTCGCCATGAGTCGTCAACCCTCCCGCACCGGTACGAACGGTCTGCGGGCGTGACCGATCCGCCACTTTCACAACAAACAATCTTCAAACAACTTAAACAAAGAGTAAGCCCTTTAAGTCTCGACGCGACATTCTTAACTCGACCGGTCGCTCGACTTTTGACCGGGAGGCTCGGTGGTAGGAGGGCTCCTTATTTGGGGCTAACTCGGGAGGAGGGACTCAACTCCGGGTTTTCCCCAACTAAGGCCTCACAGAAAGGAGGAGAAGCACCGCTTGCCAGCGTAGGACCGCAGTTAGCAAAATATATAAAGTGCAACATAAGCAGTAAGAAAGGCCGGAAGTAGGGGCCGAAATATCAGGACCAGTACGAGACTAGAGAATTTAAAGTACAAAAAGCAGTAAATAAAGGACCAGTGTGAGACTGGAGAATTGAAAGTACAAAAGCAGTAAATAAAGGACCAGTGCGAGACTGGATTACTGGAAATGAACGAACATAAATATAAGTAAGGGAGACCAGTGCGTGACTGGAATACTAAAAGCATAAACAGAAAGCAAAAGTAGGGGGACCAGTGCGAGACTGGATTTAAGGAATACATGCAGAAAGTAAATACAGGACCAGTACGAGACTGGAGAGCATAATAAATAAATGAGGTTAGTAGTCCAATCGCTCCATAACAGGAGGATTCAAGGTCGACTCCGTTCTTAGGAGGAAGTTCCGTTCAATCCCTGTTCATAGGGGTCTTTTCTCCGTTCATAGGAGCTTACTTATATTTCATGAGATTCCTTATTTTCGTGTGCCTTGGGTTCACATTTTTAAATATCTTGACATTATTGAATTGGTGGTGTCGCCTCGCGATTGCGACCCAAATTACGCGTCGATACTTTTAACTTAGTCGATTCCTTAGATCGATGTGCATGATTTTACTACGTAACTAAAATACGCGTCGTGAGTCCGCCAATTTATCCCAATTAATTTCGCTCACTTTCGGGCGTTTAATTTGCTCGTAAAAGATTTTTAAAAGACCAAAAGAAAAGGTCACGCCTTCCAACTTTGATAGTAACTGCAAAATACCCTAAATTAGAGCCTATAATTTTTGGGGGAATTTTCCAAATTTATTTGGGCTTTTAATTCTATTAAATAAACCTTGTATAGGGGTTTAAAAATAGCAAAACTCCATCTAAGAATCTCAAAAAATTACAGGAGGTGCCCCTCTGAGTGGGGAACATTTTTCATGTTGGGAGTTTTTGCCAAAGGTGCCCCATTTACCCCCACAAAACTAAATAAGGGGAAGGGGCTTTGGGGTGTAAATAGCGGAAAGGGGAGAGGCAGGGGCGCTGCACTGTGCGCCCTCCTGGGGTCCCCACAGCGGATCTACAGCGGATCTGCTGTGGGGGCACATAAATGGAGGCGGGGGGGGGGGGGGGGGGGGGGGGGGGGAGTTAAGGAAAGGGGAGCCGCCCGATCTCCTGTTTGAGATCGGACGGCCCCCGCTTACCCAGCGGGAGACGGCCGCCACCGTCGGGCAGTGGCCGGCTGGGGCCAGCGCTGCCACCGACCGGTGCGCCGGGGGGCCGGCGACCACTCCGGTGTGGCCCGGCGGCCTGGCGCCGCCGGCCACCGCCGGAAACTGCAAAGAAAGGGAGGCTAGGGGTGGTGGCGCAGCCTGCATGCGCCATGCAGGCTTGCTGCGCCACCTCCCTTGCTGGGGGAGCCTCCCCTGCCGCCCCTGGATGGGGCGCCGTGTTGGAACAACCCTATTACTGATTTGGGCTAGGATCACTATCTGTTGACTATGACTAAGTTGACCCCAATGCGTAGTCTAAAGGGTCAAAGTTTTAGGCTGATAAGTTAGCTAGAACTTAAGGAAAAGTTAAGTTTCTGCATTCGACGAAATGCTTCCTGCGTTCGACGAACGGCATGCTCCTGCATTCGACGAACTTGGCAAGTCTCAGCGGTCGACGAGTTTGTTCAGTCTCAGCGGTTGATGAACCCAAGTCTCAGCGGTTGACCAAGTCTCAGCGGTCGACGAATTTATCCAGTCTCAGTGGTCGACGAAATTGCTCTGTCTCAGCGGTCGACGAATTTGCCAAGTCTCAGCGGTCGATAAAATTCATTCGCAGCTCGACTAATTCAATTCTTCCAGCTAGATTTAGCAGCTTATCTTTCAGTTCGACGAACTCCAACTTGAGTTCGATGAATTCCAGTCTGCGTTCGACGAATCAGCAACAGATGTTCAGATCGACGAAATCCAATATTCTGTTCGACGATCTCAATTCTCAGCTCGACGAAATTTCTCCTCAGTTCAGAATTTCAGACAGATCAATTTTATTCTATTCTCCGAACTCAGATCTTTCAGCAACAAATCTATTCCTATCAGATAAGTCAAAGATTATATCTTTCCTTTTGTTATTCTCGTATTTCGAGAATATAGCCGTTGATATATAGCTGAAATGGACACTTTCATGGAAAAGGGAAAAGAAATAAAGCTTATCAGATTTGTAGTTCCAAGAACATCTCTTCTGAATATTTTGTTCTTTAAATTAAAAGATTTGAATTTCAAATCTGATGGAGATTTCTTTAAGGGCAAAAGAAAAAGAAGAAGTAATATATTATTACAGTAGTACAGGCAGACAAGAAAGTTTTTACAGCAAGAGAGGAAGAAGAAAGTGTCAGAAAAAGAAATACAGAATAACAAGACAGCAATAGAGAGGAAGAATACAGTCGAGAGAAAAGTAACAGGAAGAAAAAGAAGAAAGAAAGCATTCACAGATCGTCTTCATCTTCCTCAAGCAGCACCTTTCATTCTCTGAGAACATCAACACCTTCTCTCAGTTTCTGCTACTAGATCAGATCTTCAAGAGCAATAATAATCTAAGAAACCTTTGTCTCTCAGATTCATCAGCTATTAAGGAAGATATTTGTTTCAAGTGAAAGCTCCATCCTCAAACTGTCAAGAATTTCAATCAGACAGGGGAGCTTTTCAACATCAACACATTTCACTAGTCTTCTCTCAGATTATTGACAGAGAAGAACATCTAAACCCTTTTTATCCCATTTTGTATAGGGTTATAACTCCCTTCAAAAGTTAACCCCTTGGTGGCAGGGCACCTGAACAAAAACCTGTAGTTTAGTTAGAGCACCTGATCAAAAGCTCATTGGTGTTTGGACACCTGATCAAAAATCCATTGGTGATAGGGCACCTGATCAAATACCTAGTGGAATCCTACCAAGGGCGGTAGAAGAGTAGAAGTACCCAGGTTTATTGGGGAACTACTATAAAATCCTTGTGTCCTCTGTGTTGTGTTTATTTTTCTGTACTGTGCTGTGTGCTTTGTTTTTATTTTGTTTTATAACTCACTCTATTATACACATATAAATATCACTATTTTAATTCCGCTATAAAAATAAGTGAATTTTTTTTAATACTCTATTCACCCCCCCCCCCCCCCTCTAGAGTAAATCTAAGATCTAACCTCACTTTCAATTGGTATCAGAGGTTGGTTGATTGTATATAGGCTAACACCTGAATCCAAAGATCAATTAGATCTTAAATTTATTTTAGAGTTTTCTTTTGCTTAAAAACTCATGGCACAGAACAAAGAATATTCAAGCACAAGACCTCCTTTGTGCAATCTAAATAAGTTTGCACTATGGAAGGCAAGGATCAGATTATACATGAATTCTATTGACGAAGAAATTTTTAATGTTATTTTGACAAGACCTCCTACTCCTACTGCAACAACAAGTGCTGAAACAACAACAACAAATAATACCGTTCCACCTCCTAAGTGGACAGATGCATATAAGAAGCAGAGAAGTGATGATGCCAAAGCTATGAATATATTTGCACAAACAATGTATGGTGACATTTTTCAAAAAGTTGTGGAATGCACTTCAGCAAGAGAAATCTGGACCTCCCTCAACAACATGGTTGAAGGATCAGCAGATGAAAGAAAAGATAGAAGATCCCACCTCATTTCTCAGTATGAAAACTTCAAGAAAGGAGAAACTGAGACAGTGGCTGATATGTACAATAGACTCAGTCTCATAATCAATGAACTGAAGACTTTGGACAAAGTGATCTCCATCACTGAAGTCAATGATAAGATCCTAATGTGCTTCCCCAGCACATGGGACTCTAGGATCTGGCCAATCAAGGAAGCCAGAAGCCTTAATGAGATCTCCACTGAGACTTTGTTAGGCAAGCTCAAATCCTATGAGTAGCTCATCAAATCCAGAGAAGCTGAACAATCTACTTCCTCACCAGCATCCAAGAAAGAAAAGAGCATAACTTTCCAAGCTACTGAAGAGGAAGAAAAAGCTCCAAGAGATGTGGAGTTCATGAGCCTTCTAGCAAAGAGATTTTATAAAATGGCTAAGAAGGACTTCAGAAAGAAGGATTCCAGATCAAGAGAAAAACCAAGGTATGATAAATCAATTTCTAAAGAAATTATCTATTTTGGTTGCAGGAAACCTGGACACATTCTACCTGAGTGTCCAGAGAACCAAAAGAAGGAGAAGAGAAAAGAGAAAGAAGAGAAAAGGCACTCCAACAAGCCTTCCTCCCACAAACACAAGCATAAGGGAAGAGGATTTGTAGCTGAAACATGGAGTGAGACAGACTCAGAATCTTCATCCAGCTCTTCTGATGATGAAGAAAATGCAAATGAGAATGACCAAAGCTTGATGGCTGTCTATGACTCAAGCAGTGAGTCAGAACTTGCATCTTCATCCAGCTCTTCTGATGATGAAGATAATGAAGAAAAAAGAAACTTCTGCATGATGGTTATCAATGCCTTAGGACATAACTCTGAAGAATCAGAATTTGAAGCTGACAGTGATCAGGTAATATCTAATTTTGATTTTAATTCAATTGAATTCAAAGATGAATTCAAAGCTCTTTGTATAGATTTAATTAAATCTGAGAAAGAGATAATCTCTCTCAGAAATCAGTTGGCTGAAATGAACCAACTAAGTAAAGAAAATATCAATCTTAAGAAAGATTTGGCTGCCTCCAGAGAACATATTATTCTCATTGAGAACAAACTATCTGAGGCTAAGAAATTTGAAGAATCCCTAAATGGGAGAAGTATCAAACTGATGGACATCACAAGCACAATGAATGCCAGATTAAGTGGCAAACTAGGCTTGGGTGCATCATCAAGTGAGCCACATCTGATTAAGAAAAACATCTTATCTACACCAGTAAAATTCATTTCTGCTAAGAACAAAGAGCCAGTAGAAATAGATGAAAACATTTCAAGCATGGTTGTTAAGAATAAAAGAATTCAACAGAATTCGTCGAACGGAGCTCGATGAAATCAATTCATTTCGTCGAACGGAGATTGACGAAATCAATTCATTTCGTCGAACGGAGATCGACGAACTCTGAAGACAAAATTTCAGTATATTCATTATTCGAACGACGCTCGACGAAAGAAATTCACTTCGTCGAACGATGATCGACAAATTCACCCGAATTCGTCGAACGGAAAACATACTGAAAATATAAAGAATTTTTATTCTTCACATACTAGAAATCCTTTTGCTGAGTGGATAATTCCTCCAAGGAGATATCATCCACAAGGCTACAAGGATCAGCCTGAGATGTCTTTCATTTCAGAATTTTGTGGTAATACAAAAGGACCCAAGGTAGTCTGGGTCAAGAACAACTAGACTGTTTTCTGTTTTTGCAGGTACACAACTATCCAAACATAAAAGAATATTGGTATCTAGATAGTGGTTGTTCAAAGCACATGACATGAAACAAGGCCAATCTAACAAACTATAAGGCAAAGCTTGGACCCAAAATGATATTTGGAGACTCCAACTGTGGACAGACAAAAAGATATGGAAAAGTCAAAGTTGGAGTAGTCACCTTCAAAGAGGTAGCTTATGTCAAGGGTCTGAAGCACAACAACATCAGCATAAGCCAGTTATGTGATGAAGGTTATCAGGTAACTTTTAATAATTCCTTATGTCTTATTACCAATAATAAAAACATAAATGTATTATCTGATATTAGACATGGAAACATTTATTTAGTCAACTTTGACTCTGCCAATTCAGATATTTGCTTATTTAATTCTATAAGTAAAACAAATGAATTATGACATAAAAGGCTAGGACATATTAACCTTAGAACTATATCTAAGCTTTCTAAGGACAATCTTGTTAGAGGACTGCCTTCTAGTTCATAGAAGAAGGAAGGACTCTGCATGGCTTGTCAATTAGGTAAGCAAATTAAGAGTAGTTTTAAATCTTTATCCAAGAGTGATTCACCTAGGATTTTGTACTTACTGTATTTGGACCTTTTTGGACCCACTGCAATACAAAGTCTAGGAGGGGAGCATTATTCTCTAGTTATTGTAGATGACTTCTCAAGATTCACTTGGGTGTTCTTTCTTAGGAACAAGTCTGACACCTTCAATTTCTGACAGACTTTCTCAGGTCCATCAAGATTGAGTACTCTACTCTAGTTGCATTGATCAGAAGTGATCATGGCACTGAGTTTGAATCTCTTCTGATGAGAGAATTCTATGGAAAAGAAGGGATCATGCAATGTTTCTCTGCTCCTAGAACTCCTCAACAAAATGGGGTAGCTGAAAGGAAAAATAGAACACTTATTGAATCAACAACTACATTGCTTGCTGATGCTCACTTGCCAATCTCTTTTTGGGCAGAAGCAGTGAACACAACAAACTATGTGTTGAACAGAAGCCTGATACATAAGCTTAAGGGTAAAACTCTATATGAATTACTCAAGAATAAAAAGCCTAAGGTTAACTATTTTAAGATATTTGGATGTAAATGCTATGTGCATAACAATGATAAGAAGTATCTCAGGAAATTTGAAGCAAAATCTGCTGAAGGTATATTCCTTGGATATTCTCTTTCTAGTAAAGCATATAGAGTTTACAACAAATCAACTCTTAAGATAGAAGAGTCAATGCATGTATCTTTTGATGAAACTAACATGTTAAATGAGGAGAGGAACACCACCTCTACCAAAGATACTTTGCAGGTACTAGCTCAATGTGAAGAGCTTAATGGATTGGATCTACAGAATAAAGATTCTCTACTTCCATCAAATGAAATAATTGAAGACAGTGAAGAAGAGGATAATCCAAATCTTGCTGACAACTCAAATCAAGTGACAGCTGAACAAATCCCTCAAGAAGAAACTATTGCTGAACCAACTCCAACTGTTGATCACATCACAGTTAGAGATCATCCAATATCCCAAATCATTGGAGATATTTTAGTAGGTGTTCAAACAAGGCATCATCTACACCAAAATCAGATGCACACTTGTTTCCTATCACAAGTTGAACCTCAATCCCTAAAAGATGCAGAACAAGATCCAAAATGGATTCTTGCAATGCAAGAGGAGCTCAACCAATTTGAAAGGAACAAGGTTTGAGATTTGGTTCCAAGAATAAAAGGCCATCCAGTCATTGACACCAAGTGGGTCTTCAGGAACAAGCTAGATGATCAAGCCATAATCATCAGAAATAAAGCAAGATTGGTAGCCCAAGGATATTCACAGGAAGAAGGAATTGACTATGATCAGACCTTTGCTCATGTTGCTAGACTTGAAGCTATCAGAATTTTTCTGGCCTTTTCTTCATTCAAGAAATTCAAAGTATACCAGATGGATGTGAATAGTGCATTCTTGAATGGAGACATCAAAGAAGAAGTCTATGTGGAACAACCACTAGGTTTCATCTCTCCAACCCACTCTTCTTATGTATTTAAGCTTAATAAAGCTCTCTATGGTCTCAAGCAAGCTCCCAGAGCATGGTATGAGACCTTAGCTAATTTTCTTTTGGAGAACAATTTCTGTAAAGACATAGTTGATAAAACCCTATTTTTTAGGATGCATAAAAATCAAACTTTACTAGTTCAAATATATGTAGACGATGTAAGATCCCTCTCCCGCACCGGAAGAGTTCCTGGATCTTACGCCCAGAACCGCCGCCTTACGGAGATGCTAGCACACAAGTTAGCCACCTCCGCAAGACGCCGATCCTGCCGGCAAGAACGATCAACCAGGCCAACCAGAGATAAGAAAAAAAAAAGAAAACTAGAACCAAGTCCACAATCACACATTTATACAACAAAATATAAAAGTCCATCAATGAGTACAACAAATGAAAGAGAAAGAGGGCTTATGCCCGGTACATGTCCGAAGTAGAACAAAATCTCACTCTCTCACTCTACATTTATGTGGAAGCTAACAACTCTCAAATCTTCAAACACCTGTCTTGTAGTAGAAGTACTGCATGACTTCTGCTCCTCAGGTCCTGCCATCATGACTTGACTGGTCATGCTGGTGCTCCAGCTCCCCGAACACTTACGGTCACAACCGACCGTTAGTCATAAAGACTAAGCCGATTTTGTCCCCGCCTCCCCCTGCGACTCCTAGGCACCGTGCGGGAGGAAGAAGCGGAGGACAACAAAGTGGAGTAATCAAGAAGGTAGCAGGTGACAAATATTCTACGCTATCAAGAGTATATCCATACAATTTCTAAGCTAGCAGTAAAAGCAAGTAAACAGTAATAAGTGCACTAAAGTAATATAGAGAAGCAGTGCGACGCAAGTAAAGTAATTTAAAAGTAACCATTGATTTATAGGAATGCCCATACAAACCTATAGACCAATGGGTCGTTTAGCAGGGCCTATCGTATAAAAAGTCTCATACCAATTTATACGATAGGGGTAGGGGTTGAAATGCAATGTTCATGCTATGACATGCAAGGTATGTTGTTATGCTATGTTCATACAAGTGCAACTCACACACTACGACTCTATGCGCATAGACCTTTAGTTCCCCCTTTTTGGAGCTAGCAAGACTCCCAGGGTACTCCCGTAGTGGCAAACGGAAGCGGTGGGTTGGGCCTCGCCCACCTCTAGGTTGGTATTCACACTACCTAACCTAGACCTATCGTACGCCTCAACACAAAACCGCGGAGCGTCTGCGTACTCTTGCTGACTGGACCGCCAGACTTTCATGGCTAAGTGTAATTACCACACTTGCCGAGTCAACGTATTGACGTCGGTGTGAACGACCATCCAATACCGAAGACCCACCACCTTCGTGCACATGCAACATGTTCTACTATCTACCTCCGAGCCATAAGCTCCCCGGGCTAACCTGCCCGTCAATAATAACCTTCTGAGCCACCGGCTCACCGGACCAACCCGTCCGTACCAACATACACTACCGAGTCACAAGCTCACCTGACTTATCAATCCGCTCTTACAAACACAGAGCTTACTGCTCGTAGCACCAAACCGACTAAGCTCCCGTAACCACGGGGTGTGGGTGAGTGTGTTATTAAATTATTCTTGAACAACATCTTATCCCTACGGTTTACGCTTAATCTTGGACTCCCGAGGATTACCCTGTAAAGGGCTCGCTACGGTATTAGGAACTACAATGGGATGACACCCCAAAGTTCCCTTTCCCAAGACACTTAGTATCACTGATATCTACCCATAAAATTACCCTCTTATCATTCCACTTAAATTAAACCTCCTATTTAGACTACCCTTGTTTAGTTATTATTATACTTGGAAGTTTAGGGTGGATCCTGAACTTCCCGAGGGCTACCCGGTGAAGGGTTCACAAGGTACTAGGGTATGTGATGGGATGATGCCCAACCCCTTTCCAGGACAATTAATATTCTTGGTGACTACCCTGACCCAACATTCCACCTTCTCATTATTCTTTATAACTTAAGTGTTTTCACGCCTTATGTTTCATCCTGCTCCTAAGCAATCGTTCTTTTGGTTTCAACTCTAATAACTTCTAGTCCTCTACGTGGTCTATACTCATCTCTTGTTATAATCAAATTCTCACCGATTTCCTTGTGATTATATTGACCTATTCATCATAATGAGTTTTTACTATCCGCAGATCACGACATCTAACTAACTTAGATTCCTATGATGGAACCTTGGTCAAATTACTTCCAAATGACTTCTAATTTTTATCATAGGTTCATAGTGGATAAAATAAGGGATGATCAAAATCCAAGCATGTTTCATATAGTTTTGCTCTCTATAAAAATTCATTAATTACTAATCTGAATCTAAAATGTGAAGGAGGTATCATGCTAGTGAATTCAAACTTGTTAAATATCCTTCCAGAGATGAAATGTGACATGATAAATTTTTTTTTCCAATATTTCATATTTTTCCAGCAAATAAATAACCATAATCCCTAATTTTCAATGAATGAATGGAAAAATAATTTTACACATCAAGTACAAGATTTTGACTTCCTAAAATTCTGGAAAAATTACAGTAGCTTCATATGAACATAAAATCACTATTTCCAGAAGATCATATTTTTCCAAACATTTTAAACCCACAATTTCTATTTATCTTTAAAGTAGAGAAAACATGGCTCTACACTACAAGTACTGAAATTAGACTTCCAAAAAATTTGGAAAAATTACAGTAGCTTCATATTGACATAAAAACTATATTTCCAGAAGATCATATTTTCCCAGCAAATTTATAATCATAATTTATATTTATCATGAAAAAGATGAAGATGTGACTTTACACACCAAGTACTAAAATATGAATTCCAAAAATTCTGAGAAAATTAACCTAGCATACTAATCATCTAAAAATACCAAATCCAAGGTTTCATAATATTCCAGGTAATATTTATCCACAATATTCATTTAATACAAGTGGTGTGCCAATAAGAGTTTACACTACAACCACCACCTACAGGTCTCAATAAAATCTGAATAAATCACAGAAGTATGTTATTGACCTAAAAACAGCAATTCCTAAGTTTCATATTATTCCAAGGAGTATTTACTCTTAATTATCATTTGTTACATTTGGTGTGCGTATAAGGGTTTACACTACAAGTGCTATGTTAAGACTTCAATAATTTCTGGGAAAATTATTATAGCACCATATTGGTCTAGAAACACCAAATCCTAAGTCTCATGTTATTCCAAGGATTTTACCATCATAATTTCTATTTAAAATGAAAGGTGTGTAAATAGGATTTTACACATTAGGTACCATCTAATGATCTCTAAAAATCCTGATAATATCAACCTAGCACAATAATCGTCTAAAAACACTAAATCCAGAGATTTAGAATTTTACAAGCTATTTTACCCCATTAAATTAATTAATTACAAAAGGGGATTTTCCTCAATAAATTGATAATTACCACAAAAATTCATCTAAAATTATAATAAAATTTACAGAGCTATAGAATCACCAAGGAAACCTACTAGAATAATTTCATAATTCTCCAAATGCATATGAGACCTAAATGTCATATTTGAATAAATTGACCTAATCAAATAAGTCAAATTCAGAGAAATAAATGAGGTCCAAAAATTCCAACAAAATTCCAAATGTGCCTTTCCAGTCAAGGATCCATTTCCCAGAGTTTTGGATTTAACCCTAAGTTTTTGATTCAAATCATTTCATTAATTTAAAAGTGTGACAATTTTCATTTAATTAAAAACTTTAGGAAAATAATTTCCAAAAATCATGGAACTTAGGACAATGATGTATATCCTCATGACATATACTAACCCCAAGGTTTCAGAGGCATGCAAGGTGATCCCCACCTTCAATTCCATCAAAAAGCTCAAAAGCCCAAATTGACTATTAGCACCCCAAATTTTTTTTTTAACTTAAGACCCTAACTTCATTTTGAAATTCAAAGAAAAATACTCATGCACATGTGATGAAATTTTAAACAGAGATTTAGATATATATAAAGAGCTCACCCCCCCAAATTAGGGGGTGTTTGGAGTTATACAACTCCATAAATACCAAATATTTACTTTTACTAATAACTGAAATATTTCAATGAATATACCTCCATAAATTCTCAAATTTTAACCCTAGGTGTATCATCATACCATGCATGCATGGTAGAAATTTCAAGGGATTTGGTTAAGCCATTTAAAAGTTATAGCATTTTTAATTTCTGCCATACACAAGGAGCAGTCCTAGAAAAATGAGTGCCCTGGTGTCCACGGTGCACCAAATCAGTTGATTAAAGTGGCAAATGAAAGTAGACTCCTAGAGCTACAAAAGTTATCTCTCCCCTTTTTTGCAATTATGGCTTCTAGGGCCTTCAAGTTTTGCATGCAAACCACTGCATATTTAAGTTTTGACCAGTCTCACAAGAATGACTACTGTGGACCCTACAGTGGTCCAAATGACCTGATCTAAATTCCTACTGAAAGTAGACATCCATATCTAAAAATCTTGTCTCTGGTCATTTTTCATATTAAGGCATCTAAAGGCCTCTAAATAATTAAGCAAAGCTATGAAAGGAGTGTGACAGCTTATTACATTTAATAATTATACAAATACATGTGAAATAACTGATCCAACACGAATCTCGGCGCAAGATCGTGCGGCTTCCCTTCATCATCCCCGACAGCCAACGGCTGCGATTTATCCCGCCTGGGCCAACTTCTCCGACCCTTTCCCGGCCATCCACGACCCACCACCGCCGGCCACCGCCTCCACCACCTCCGTTGAGGTGGTGGCCATCGATTGACGGCGGCACGGCCGCCTGAGAGCCCGTCTCCGGCGATCCCAAGCAAGAAAAAGAGCTCGGTAAAACTCCCTCGATCTCACATGGGATCGGGCTCAATTGAGCCCGATTTCTCTCCTAGATGGATCTAGATACTAGCACAGAGGGAGAGGGGGAGAAATCGTACCCTAGTGGGGCTCGGCGGCGGCGGCGGCGGATGGCCATGGTTCTTCTCTCCTCTGGCAATCCTTGCCATTTCCTCCATTCTCAGCCGATTCCTTCGATCCAGGGTAGCAGATCCACTCCTCCAGGCCTTCTGAAGCTGATGGTGTCGTCGAAAAGAAGTGGGGAGGGCTCTAAGTGGAGCTGCCATTAGGAGGAGCTCGGCCACACCTTGGATGCTCCTCCTAGCTGCCAAGTGGTATTGCTCCAGCCTAAATTCGGATGGCATTGATGTAGGGAGCTCAGTGGGGGCTTTGGGCAGAGGTGAGGATGGCCACATGGCAAGCTCTCCTCAAAGACTTCTTTGTCCTTAATGGAGGAGGGGAAAAAATTCCACTTTTGCCCCCATGCATGTCTTTGCATGTTGGGAATGCGGGACAAGGCTGGTCATTGACTCTTGGGCCTCAGAATGGGCTTTGGGTGAGGGCCTTAATCCATTGGAATCTGGATTAATTTTAATTAAGCCCAATTCAGGCAAAGTTGACCCTATGTTGACTTTTGGGTTGACTTGGTCAATTGGGTGTGTTGACTGGTCCAATGTGTTGACATTGAGCCTAGTGACACCACCCAAGGTTGGTTGAGTCATGGTGAATACCTAAGTGAGCCAATTTGACCCAAAGGTGTGATTTTGACCAAAATTGGGGAAATGTTGACTTTGGTCAAATTGGTCAAATTGTTGACCCCGTGGGGGCTTTTGGGTCAATTAGGTCCCCCATGATGTTCTAAGACTAGGGGTGAAGTCAATTTCATGCTTTGGGGTTCAATTGAACTTATTGGGGAGGATTTGACTTATGTTGACCCAAGTTTGACTTGGTCAAATTGGGTCAATTGGTGACTCCATGATGGGGCTTTTGTCCGGAATGGGCCTGGGGCGTCGGTGCCGGCAGTTCCTGGGGTTGCCAGTGACCCGGATGGGCTTGGGCCAGGACTGTTACAGCTTTTGGGTCTATAGCATTCCTTGGAGTGTTTATCATCTATTGGTGGAGTCAATTTGCAAGTGTGAGTTCATGTTGAGCTAGTTGACCTAGGTTGACTTGAGCCTTATAGTAGACCACATATGAGTTCACCTAACCTTAGGTATCCTACGGCTGCAATCTAGCTCAAACTCACCACACTCACCACTTGTCTCACCCTAAATTGGAGTTAGGGGGTCTAGTAGAAAATGGGATGTTACAGACGATACCATATTTGGCTCTACTGATTCAAATCTATGCAAAAGGTTTTCTAACCTAATGCAATCTAAATTTGAAATGAGTAGTATGGGTGAGTTATCTTACTTCCTTGGTCTTCAAGTGAAGCAAACTCCAAATGACATATTCATATCACAATCTAAGTATGCTAAAGAATTAGTGAAAAGATTTGGTATGTCTGATGCTTCCACTATGAAAACACCCATGCCCTCCAATGCTGTTGTTGATACTGATGAATCAGGGAAACCTATTGATATGAAAGTATATAGAGCAATTGTTGGCTCATTACTTTATTTAACAACAAGTAGGCCTGATATAATGTTTGCTATTTATATTTGTGCTAGGTTCCAAGTTACCCCCAAAGAATCTCACCTAATTTTACTAAAAAGAATTTTGAGATATATAAAGGGTTGTCCAAATCTAGGACTCTGGTATCCAACAACATCAGAATTTGAATTAACTGGATTCTCAGATTCTGATTATGCTGGATGCAGAGTAGACAGGAAAAGCACATCAGGAACTTGTCAGTTTCTTGGGGATAAGCTTGTGTCTTAGTTTTGTAAGAAACAAACATCTGTGTCTACATCAACAGCTGAAGCAGAATATATTGCTGCAGGCAGTTGCTTCTCACAAATATTGCGGATACAAAATCAACTTCTAGACTATGGTATCAATCTAAATAATTCAATTATATTTTGTGACAATACTAGTGCAATATCTATAACACAAAATCCAGTACTCCATAGTAGGACTAAACACATAGAAATTATGCACCACTTTATCAGAGATAATGTGGATAAAAATAAAATTTGCATACAATTCATTTCTACTAATTTGCAAAGGGCTGATATTTTCACCAAACCCTTGGAGGAAAAGAAACATATCTTCTTTATAAATCAGCTAGGAATGATAGATAGAGATTCAATCAACTAAAAAAATTAATTTTCTACTTATCCCATTTCTTCATCGAACTGAGATCGACGAAATCTAGTCGTTCGTCGAACGGAGATCGACGAAGTCATCTAGTTCATCGAACTGAGATCGATGAAAATTTATTTTTCGTTGAACCCAATTTTGATGAAGCCTGCTTCTGATCTTTCTTTTTAATCAAATCCTTTATCTCATTTTAACTGTATGCCTACAGAATTGCTTCTCTTTCCAGATCCTTTGCACTAGATCTTTATTTTATTTTGCATGAACAATAGCAATATTTCTTCAAAAAGATTGCATCCTTCCCTACCTCCTCATCCGTCCCTTCTTCTAGGGGCCTAGCTTCAGGCCTTCCTGAAACTAGGCAGGGGGAGATGTCTTGAAGAAGCTCCTTTTTGTTAGGGGGAGATACTTTCCTTTTTGACAGGGGGAGATGTTTTAAAGAAGCTCCTTTATGATAGGGGGAGATGTTTTATGAAGATGCTCAAAGTTTCAAGGGGAGATGCTGTATGAAAAAGAAAAATCATTCAGTTGATGAAGAATCATGTTTTCAGTTCTTGATAAATCTCACAGCAGCTTGCAGTTTTAGTTTTGTTTCAGATATAGCAGAATCAAATGCAGATTGGTAGCAAAGCAGATTAAGAAATAATTTTTGTTAGAACAGATTCAATTCAGATCAACAAATTCAGAAAGCTGAAAAATGCAAATTCAAAACTTTTGTTTGATACAGCAGATACAGCTCAGATAATCAAATTCAGAAAGCTGAAGGAAATGTCAGAATTCAGAAAGCAAGAGGTTCTGATTATTTGTTTTTTATTATTTCTGTTTTCATTGTAAAATTTCAAAACTCAGGTATCATATTTTATATCTGCTGAAATATTTAAAATCTATCAGATATATATGCTTTGTTGTTTGTTTTATTATTCAATTTTTGTCAAATAGTGTCCTAACCCAAATAGGGGGAGATTGTTGGAACAACCATATTACTGATTTGGGCTAGGATCACTATCTGTTGACTAGGACTAAGTTGACCCCAATGTATAGTCTAAAGGTCAAAGTTTTAGGCCGATAAGTTAGCTAGAATTTAAGGAAAAGTTAAGTTTCTGTGTTCGACGAAATGCTTCCTGCGTTCGACGAACGACATGCTCCTGCGTTCGACGAACTTGGCAAGTCTCAGCGGTTGACAAGTTTGTTCAGTCTCAGCGGTTGATGAACCCAAGTCTCAGTGGTTGACCAAGTCTTAGCGGTCGACGAATTTATCCAGTCTCAGCGGTCGACGAAATTGCTCTATCTCAGCGGTCGACGAATTTGCCAAGTCTCAGCGGTCGATAAAATTCATTCGCAGCTCGACTAATTCAATTCTTCCAGCTAGATTTAGCAGCTTATCTTTCAGTTTGACGAACTCCAACTTGAGTTCGATGAATTCCAGTCTGCGTTCGACGAATCAGCAACAGATGTTCAGATCGACGAAATCCAATATTCTGTTCGACGATCTCAATTCTCAGGTCGACGAAATTTCTCCTCAGTTCAGAATTTTAGACAGATCAATTTTATTCTATTCTCCGAACTCAGATCTTTCAACAACGGATTTATTCATATCAGATAAGTCAAAGATTATATCTTTCCTTTTGTTATTCTCTTATTTCGAGAATATAGCCATTGACATATAGCTGAAAAGGACACTTTCATGGAAAAGGGAAAAGAAATAAAGCTTATCATATTTGCAGTTCCAAGAACATCTCATCTGAATATTTTGTTCCTTAAATTAAAAGATTTGAATTTCAAATCTGACGGAGATTTCTTTAAGGGCAAAAGAAAAAGAAGAAGTAATATATTATTACAGTAGTACATGCAGACACGAAAGTTTTTACAGCAGGAGAGGAAGAAGAAAGAGTCAGAAAAAGAAATACAGAACAGCAAGACAACAATAGAGAGGAAGAATACATTCGAGAGAAAAGTAACAGGAAGAAAAGGAAGAAAGAAAGCATTCACAGATCATCTTCATCTTCCTCAAGCAGCACCTTTCATTCTCTGAGAACATCAACACCTTCTCTCAGTTTCTGCTGCTAGATCAGATCTTCAAGAGCAACAATAATCTGAGAAACCTGTCTCTCAGATTCATCAGCTATCAAGGAAGATATTTGTTTCAAGTGAAAGCTCCATCCTCAAACTGTCAAGAATTTCAATCAGACAGGGGGAGCTTTACAACATCAACACATTCCACTAGTCTTCTCTCAGATTATTGACAGAGAAGAACATCTAAACCCTCTTTATCCCATTCTGTACAGGGTTATAACTCCCTTCAAAAGTTAACCCCTTGGTGGCAGGGCACCTGAACAAAAACCTGTAGTTTAGTTAGAGCACCTGATCAAAAGCTCATTGGTGTTTGGACACCTGATCAAAAATCCATTGGTGATAGGACACCTGATCAAAAACCTAGTGGAATCCTACCAAGGGTGGTAGAAGAGTAGACGTACCCAGGTTTATTGGGAAACTACTATAAAATCCTTGTGTCCTCTGTGTTGTATTTATTTTTCTGTACTGTGCTGTGTGCTTTGTTTTTATTTTGTTTTATAACTCACTCTGTTATACACATATAAATATCACTATTTTAATTCCGCTATAAAAATAAGTGAAAAACTTTGTAATACTCTATTCACCCCCTCTAGAGTAAATCTAAGATCTAACCTCACTTTCACGCCGGGGAGGGGGCTAACCTCTAGTGGGGGTCCGACGGCCTGGTGCCGCCGGCCGCCGTCGGGGGTGGGGCTTTTACCCCGTACAGGAAGCAGAGAGGGAGGGGGAAGGGCGCGGGTGCTGCTGGAGGCGCGTCCTCCGGCGGCCCTGCCGCCTCCTTCCGTCGGAGCTAGGGTCCCCGGGCGGGGACCTGCCCCCTAACGCCACCACCGGCGCTAGGGGTGTGAGGTTCACGGCCAGCCCCCCCACCCCCCCCCCCCCCCCCCCCCCCCCGTCGGAACCTGCAGGGTTTGGGGTGGGGCTGGCGGCGCTCCGACGATGGGGGGGGGGGGGGGTGCCTTAGGGAGGTAGGAAGGAGGGAGAGGGGTTCACCTGGGTCGGACGGGAGGCCGAGGGGCGGCTGGCCATGGTGGAGAGGTGGCAGCTTGGCTAGGAGGAGCTCCGACAGGGGGAGGGGGAGGGCTGGCCGGTAGGGGAGGAGGGGGATGGTGTGAGCTTAGGGAGGGGCCGGGGCCCCTTTTATAGGGGAGGAGGGGGCCCTCCCTCCCTTTACCCACGATGTGGGACTAAAGGGAGGGTGGGTGGGGGGAGATATTTTCTCCCCCCTCCCCTCCACTACCCTAAGGGCTGCCCACTCATGGGTAGCCCTCCTCCCTCGGGGGAGGAGATTCTCTCTCCTTCCCCCTCCCTTTTCTCCTCTTTTTTCCAAACTTTCAAGCTCGGGGGGGGGGGGGGGGGTGACCAACGTCAACTTATGGTGAGGTCCTCCATGGTCCCGGGGGTCCATCAAGATTCACCGGGGCCGATTCCGAGTTCGTGCGCTCCGTATTTCGTGCGTTGTGCCAAAGCGGTCTACATAATCCAAAACGGGCATATTCTCTGTATGATCTCATATTGAAATGGAACGAGTTCCATTACACCCGTATAGATTACATGATTCTAACAGAACTGACGGAAGTCAAATCGGAGTACATTTGGTCACCGTACCCCAACGACTTAGTTGCGGCGCACAACGATATTAAAAATGGTCGTTTTCTCCAAATGACTTCATATTGGAATAGAACGAGCTCCATTACACACGTATCGATTATACGAGTCTAACGAAACTGACGAAAGTCAAATCGGGGTACATTTGGTCACCGTACCCCAACGACTTGGTTGTGGTGCACAACGATACTCAAAACGGTCGTTTTCTCCAAACGACCTCAGAGTGGAATGGAACGAGCTCTATTACACTCGTATTGATTGTACGAGTCTAACGGAGCTGACGAAAGTCAAATCGGGGTACATTTGGTCACCGTACCCCAACGACTTAGTTGCGGCGCACAACGATACTCAAAACGGTCATTTTTTAAAACGACCTCGGAGTGGAATGGAACGAGCTCCATTACACTCGTATCGATTATACGAGTCTAACGGAACTGACGGAAGTCAAATCGGGATACATTTGGTCACCGTACCCCAACGACTTAGTTACGACACACCACGATACTCAAAACGGTCGTTTTCTCCAAACGACCTCGGATTGGAATGGAACGAGCTCCATTACACTCGTATCGATTATACGAGTCTAACAGAACTGACGGAAGTCAGGTCGTAGTCCCTTAGTACACAATCCTATATTGGGTCATTTTCTATCGCTCAGGCCTACTTTTATTGGGCTCACTAGGGTCTAGTGACCCAATAAAAGTCAGGATATTCCTTTGTGGAGGAAACTGTGGATTCGAGTTTGATTGCGCCGAATCTATTGATCAAAGAGGAGACATATTGATGGAGGCCGTAGTGGAATGCAAACTGGAGATTTGAAGAAAGATTGTTAGAATGACAAGTTTCTTCACTTAGTCGAAAATGGGGAGATTTGATGAGATAATTTTCTCCTAATTGAAAGAGGCTAGCAACCTTTTGACCATGCTTTTCAAGCATGTGTTTCATGCCAAGTGTGAAAAGGGGTAGCCGTCGTTGACTATGAAATCAACATGTGCTCTTGAAGGAAACTTCTAGGAAAGTGCCCAGAGGAAGCTTCATGACATGTGCTTTTGACTGAGGGAAGCTTCATGCACATGCCATCTACCACCTTTACCCTCTTGGTTTTAGCCTTATAAATATGCATGAAGGAGGAGGGGTAAGACATCCACTTCTCTCCCATCTCAAGCATTGAAAGAGTTTCTAGAGAGGCCTTTATGACAAGCATCTTAGTTTGGGGGAGAGCTTTCGGACGTCTCTGCGACGTTGATGAGGAATACTTTGCCTACACTGATTGGATCTGGAGCAGACTTGGGCAAGGATTTGAAGAGGCACCTTGGAGAGGATTTGTGTAATCCGTCTCATCCGCCATTTTCGGTAACTTTCAAATTTTCTGCTACTGTTTATTGTGTATTATTATGTGGTACGAAGTTGGTGAAGATCATGTGTGGATCGAGGAGGAAAAGCCTTGTAATTGTCTATCTGTTTTACACATTTTTAGTGGCGGCTTTCCGGTTTGACTCCAATCGTCCCGTGGTTTTCACCCTATTGGGTTTCCACGTTATATCTGTAAAGGTATATTCGGACGAATAACGGGCTCGGGGGCTTTGCGCGAGGAAACCCTAGGTATTCTTCTATATATACCTAGCTGGGGGGTAACGGGGAGGGTGTTCCACTTTGACACCCCTCCGGATGTTTCGAGCAAAATCTAACATTCTCGAAATACTCCTCTCCCGAAGCCCCCCGCTGGCGATTTTTCTCTCCCATTAGGTTACGGAACCAGCCGCTCGATCTTTGCCGCCGTAGTCGATCGATCTCTCCTTCCGTTCGATCGCCTAGGTCAAGCAGTGTAGCTCACGTCGCTCCGTCTCTGCGCGAATCCGAAGTCGCAGTCGTCACGCGAGTTCGCGTCTTTGCCGCCGCAGGAGATCCCTCCTCCCTTCGATCGCGCGCCTTCCCTGCAAATCCCCGCAGTTTTTTTTTCGTCGCCGCTGAAGGAGGAGCCCAGTCGCCGATCTCGCGACTCTGTTGCCGCTGGAGGAGTAACCCCTTTTCTCTGGCTTCTGTCGCTGGTACTAGGGCTTGAACAGGAAGATCGATCTTGGGGCTCGATCTTGCCGGAAGATCTACAGGAGAGGTCGCCCGGGATTCTTCAGTTTCCTGCCTTCAGCCAGAGTAGTGCCAAACTCCATCCAGTGAAAAGCCGGTCAGCCCTAGTTCAAAGGAAGATCAGGATGAGGAACTCCAGCTTCTCCTCTCCAGTGCCCATGAATAAATTGGAGAAATTCACGGCCACCGAGTTCAACGATTGGAAGCTGAACACCAAGTTCGGGATGAAGTACCTGAACGTCTTCTACACCCTCAAGACTGTTCGTGCTGACGTTGCTGGGACTGAAGACGAGGCACAGTGGATCGAAGACGAGGACTTCTGCAGGGATTACCTGCTGAACTGCCTCTCCTCCAGCCTGGCCAAGAACTACATTAAGATGCAGTCTGCCAGGGAGATCTGGGAGGCACTGGAGGAGCACTTCAAGCAGTAGGAGGACCTCTCCAAGGCTCATCTGGTGGACAAATTCCATTTCTTCAGTTTCGACGAGGAGAAAGCCATTCTCCCTCAGGTATCCGAATTTGAAAATTTAATTGATTCCTTGCATAGTGAGTCTATTAGTCTGCCCGATAGCTTTGTTGCGGGCACGATTGTGTATAAGTTGCCCTCCTCGTGGTACAGTTTCAAAACGGAAATGTACCGCAAGAAGATGCAGGTTGGTCTGAACGACCTCAAGCGTTTCATACGCATTGAGGATGAGAACAGGACGAAGCACGCTTTGGAAGCTGTTGGCAAGCAGAAGGTTACTGCCAGCATGATTTCAAGCTCCAAGCGCCCTCCTCCCCCTCACAAGACCAAAATGTTTCGTAGTAGCCCCCAGGTTGCAGGCCCGAGTAGACCCTCTAAGAAATTTAAGGGTAAATGTTATAACTGCAACAAGTGGGGACACTGCGCATCTGACTGTAAGCTACCGAGGAAAGAGAAAACCAAGGCACCACAAGAAGGCAACCAAGCCCATCTGGTCAGCCAAGCTGAGCCATCCGACTTTGTTGCCATGGTCGGACATGCGCATGCCAGCATAGAGTGGTACCTGGATTCTGGGGCAACGTGCCACGTGTGCAACAATGCTAATCTTCTAACAGAGCTGAAGGATGCAAAGGAATCAGTGACTGTGGCAAATGGAGACACAGCTGACGTGATGAAGGTGGGGAACACAACTCTGGTGCTCTCCTCAGGTAAGTCTTTAATTTTAAAGAACGTTAAATTTATTCATTCATTAGCTGCTAACTTAATGTCTATTAGTTTATTATGTGATGCGGGTATGTCGCTAAGCTTCTGTAGCGGTAGGGTTACTCTGTCAGTTAACTCTCACTATTTTGGATGTGCTTATGTCCAAAATAGGATGTACCGTCTGAGTCTAGCAAGTGAGGTAGCCCAACAAGTTCAATTGAACTTAGTTAGCCCTAGGACTCTACACGAGAGACTAGGACACGTAAACTACAGAAAAATGTTCAAAGTAGCTAGAACTCATAAGATCACATTAGACACTAAGTCTCCACTTAAAAATTGCGAAGTGTGTTCTCAAATTAAGATCACTAGGAAACCTTTTGGCACGGTTACTAGGAGCACAACACCTCTTGAGCTTATACATTCTGATATTTGTGACTTTAAAAGTTTTGTCACTAGAGGTGGAAGGAAGTATATGATCACATTTATAGATGACTGTACAAGATTTTATCATATTTCGTTGCTTAAAACTAAAGATGAAGCGTTTGAAAAGTTTTGTCTTTTCAAAACAAGGGTAGAAAATCAATTAAGCATGAAAATAAAACGATTTAGGAGTGATCGAGGAGGAGAATATATGTCCAGTGAGTTCAGATGCTTCCTTGCTTCACAGGGCATCATAGCAGAAACCACTGCTCCTTACTCCCCCCAATCTAACGACATAGTCGAGCGCAAGAATAGAACATTAACATAGATATTGAACTCTATGCTGCTCACTGCAGGCATGCCTTCCGCTTATTGGGGCGAAGTAGTCTTGACTGCGAACCACATTCTAAACAAAGTTCCTCATGCTAAGTTAGAGGTTACACCCTACGAGCTTTGGTTTAAGAGACCCCCGTCTTTAACTAGACTTAAGACCTGGTGCTGTATAGCCTATGTCAGGGTTCCTGACCCTAGACGGCCTAAGGTTGGACCTAGGACCAATACTTGTGTCTACCTAGGTTGTGCTGAGGATAGTGCTGCAGATAGGTTCCTTGATATTCATAATAATATCATAATAGAATCTAGGGGTGCGGTGTTCTTCGAGGATAAATTCCTCAAAGATAAGAACTTAACGATCCCAGGTATGCAAGCAACTATTATTGAGGAAGATCCTGAATCAGTACCGAGCACCTCCAATTCCGTTCTGGTAGATAACTCTGGCCTAGAGTCTAGGAGAACTTCTCTAAGAGAGCGAATTCTCAAAACCTTCGGTAGTGACTTTGTCACTTACCACGTTGAGGCTGATCCATCCACCTATAAGGAAGCGATGAGATCCAGGGATTTCCTGCTCTGGAAAGAAGCTATTGATAAAGAGATGGATTCTCTAATTCAGAATAACACCTGGACGTTGGTTGATAAGCCAAAAAAGGCTAAAACCGTAGGGTGTAAGTGGATTCTGAAAAAGAAACTAAATCCTGATGGTAGCGTAGCTAAGTATAAAGCACGCCTGGTGGCTAAAGGTTTCACACAAGTAAGCAGAGTAGATTATTTTGATGTCTACTCACCCGTGTGTCACTTAGCAACCATTAGGGCCCTCCTTGCTATTGCGTCTATTGAGAACTTTATTGTTCATCAAATGGATGTTAAGACTGCGTTCTTGAACGGAGATCTGACCGAAGAGATCTACATGAATCAACCTGAAGGTTTCATTGTAGACGATCACGAAACGAAAGTTTGTAAATTACTTAAGTCTTTATACGGACTAAAGCAAGCACCCAAATTATGGCATGAGAAATTTGACTATAGTGTAAAGATGGGATTCATGTCGAGTCTCTCAGATAAATGTCTTTATATACGTCATAGATTAGATAAAGTCGCCATAATATGCTTGTACGTGGATGATATGCTCATTCTAGGGTCTGATCAATCCGAAGTGGATGACGTTAAGTCAGATCTAATAAAAGAATTTAGCATAAAAGACCTAGGTGTAGCTGTAAGACCCCATTTTTTTTTTGCAAAAAAAAAAAACCACCGGGTCTTAGGCCCAGAACCGCCGTTTTGTGGTGACACCTTCGCTCGGGAAGGTCGTCACTACAAAACGCCGATCCTGCCGGCCAAATCGATCACAAGAAAAGTAAGCTAACATGAACAAAGCAAGCAAAACATGTCCACATCACATATATAAATAAATCATCAAAAGATGTCCACAATGTAACTGAAAAGAAAGGAAAAAAGATAGCTAGGGCCTTGTCCAATACATCAGATCCTCACTACATGATTCACTCGCGGAAGCAAAACAACTAAATCAACACTCACGGATCCTGTTATCTGAGCTCCTGAGCTAGACTGCCCCGCCTCCATTTGCACCGGCCTCCGGTGCTGCTCCGTCGCCGCGGTCTCCTAAAATGATAAGGTCCACCGACCGTCAGTCATAAAGACTCAGCCAATTCCCCACCCCTCCCCCCAGGGCTCCTAGGCACCGGATGGGAAGGAGGAAGCGGAGGACAAACAAGGGGTAGAAACAAATGCAGGTGACAAGGTAATATCTACTCTACACAGGTGATATATATATATATATAAATGAAACAAAATAGAAACAGCAGGGTAAAGTAAAGGGAAAACAGTAAAGTGCAAAAGTAGAGGCAAGTAAGTATTATAATATAAACCATTGATTTATAGGAATGCCCATACAAACCTATAGACCAAGGGGTCGTTTAGCAAGGCCTATCGTATAAAAAGTCCCATACCAATTTATACGATAGGTGTCAGGGGTTGAATGCAATGATTATGCTATGTCATGCAAGTATGTTATTATGCGGTGATCAAACAAGTGCAACTCACCCACTACGACTCTATGCGCATAGACCTTTAGTTCCCTCTTTTTGGAGCGAGCTAGACTCCTCAGGATACTCCCGTAGTGGCAAACGGAAGCGGTGGGTTGGGCCTCGCCCACCTCTAGGTTGGTATATGCACTACCCGACCTAGACCTATCGTACGCCTCCACAAAACCCGCGGAGCGTCTGCGTACTCTTACTGACTGGACCGCCAGACTTTTATGGCTAAGTGTAAATACCACACTTGCCGAGCCCAAGTGTTAACGTCGGTGCAACGACCGCCAACACGAAGGACCCACCACCTTATGCACATGCAAATTATCTTCCAACAATACCGAGCTACAAGCTCCCCGGGCTAACCCGCCCGTCACCAATAAATATCTCAGAAACAAAAGATCACCGGGCTAAACCGGCTAGACTTCCATAAGCACACTCTCAGAGTGACTTTCCTGCCTTAGAAATTCAGGTGCTAAAAGACGCTAACAAGAAAAGACGATCTTTCGTCAATTCCCGGACGACCTAGCCGAGGGTGGCACCCCACCACCCTAAGACTTACCAAACCCCAGCTTCTCTAGAGACCCATACATAATACAAGGCTACCACCCAACCTTCATCACTTCAGACCCAAGACTACCAGATTGACCTCTAACCCCAAAGTTGTCAAATTGCTAAACGCAGACCACCCTTAACGTTTTGATGCTCATGAAGAGAGGTACACTAAATATCCAACTTCTTGACCCAAGGGATCTACTGGGGACCCATACTACCTACTTCAGATCAAATCTAGGGTTTCATAATTTTCCAATAATAATTGTATTTTAAATAATTTTCCAAATGGCCATTTTACTAAGGTTTGAACTACAAGTGTATTTTTCTGACCTCCAATGCCCACTCCAATTTATTCATAAATCAAGGGTACCTAATAAACAGTAGATATAAAGTTTTAGGGAAAACCAGCAAGATTTATTATTTTTAGAAATTCCAAAACACAATTATTTCCAATAATTTCCAAAGGAGGTACCCTCATATGAACTCCAATCCTTGTGCAAATTAACACAGTGGTGCTTATTAATAAAATATTTAATCCTACAAAGTTTGACCATGCTATTCAGAGGGTATGTTTGTAATTCCATCCAAGGATATATTTGCAATTTCTTTCAAAATGAACTAGAGGTACCAAAAATATTGATCTATAAATTATGAGAAAATTACAGTGGATACATATTGATATAAAAAGGCAACCAGCAAAGTTTCATGCAATTTCAGAGATTTAATATCCTAAAATTGATCATCCCAAAAATTGCCCACAATGTGAAATATTACAATTTAACCCTCCAAGAGTTTACTCATGTTCTAACCAATTCTTCCAGAGATATATGACATTAAAACCATGATTATGACAGAAGATGGTAAATTGATAAATACTATTTCTTCCTAAAACCTCAAACCCTAAATAATTACAAATCTACCCTAGGGTTTATTACCTAGGTTAGACAACTCCAAATCTCTTCAAACTCACAAGGGAGTCTTCTCTGGTCACTAAGACCTACCCACCAAAACTTTAGGTCAAACCACTAGGGTTTGACCCTACTCCCTTCATTGACCCCTATTTGCACCCCTTTAGGGTTTAGCCTAGGGTTAAGGTCTAACCTTCTCCAATAGCTCTAGTAGGAACTCCAGAGATTTATAACCTCAAAAACAAGTGGGTGACAGAAGATGATGATTCCCTAAGTGTTATTTCTTCCTAGAACCCCAAATTCCAATTATTTACAAATCTACCCAAGGGTTTATTACTTAGGTTAGACAACTCCAAACCTCTTCAAATTCACAAGGGAGTCTTCTCTGGTCACTATGACCTACCCACCAAAACTTTAGGTCAAACCACTAGGGTTTGACCCTACTCCCTTCATTGACCTCTATTTGCACCCCTTAAGGGTTTAGGCTAGGGTTAGGACCTAAACATCTCCAAACCCACTCAAACCTCTTGGGAGGGGATTATACCACTCTTAGGACTCAGAGAGGTCTATTACACTTCTCCCCATGGGCATTTACTCCTACCTCCTTCACAAACCCTAAAAGGTACCATAAACTCAACCATTAGGATTTATGGGCACAATAGGTCCTAACCCACCCAAAGTGGCTCCTTGGGGTGCCTCCTACTTCCCAAGTCAGTGACCAAAGTTACCCCAACAATCAGTGGGAGGAAACCCCTCCACACCCCAAAACTAGCTTAGGTTTACCTTTACCCTAAACATAACCTTTAAGAGAAACTAGACTCAAAGGTCTCCCTACCTTGCCCAAGTCCATACTACTCACCATACTGACCATGGGTCAGAGTAAGACCACCCAAGATCCTACCAACATTTGGTGGGGAGTGGAATTCCAATGGGCACCTATTTGGGGTGCAATTAGCAATTTAGCCCCTTTTTGATTTACTAGGGCAAAACCCATCCAATGGCCACCAAACTTGGACCAGAGGTTGGCATGGGGGAGGGTGAGGTGCACCCCAAATATGGAGCCAAAAGACCTTGTGGAAGAGTGGGGGCACTCACCCAAAGTTTTGCCTAAACCTAGGGAGCCTAAGGCTATTTTGGTGGAATACCCTACCAAAACAACTCCATAAATCATGATATTTTAACCAGGGCCTATACATACCCCTTAGGACCACCCATCCAAGTTTGGGAGGGTTTTGAGGTGTTTAGGACACCTAATTAGGTTAAACTAGGATTATTGGTCTTTCCCAAAAATTAAGAAGAAAACTTCTCCAATCCTTGTGATCTTTGGACATGACCTAAGTATGCACAAGACTAGACTACACCCCAAAAATCAAGTCATTTGGAGTTCTATAATGGGGTGGGCATCAAAAATGAGTTCTGATTAGCCCTAAAGACAGCCTCCACTAGAATGAGTGCTGAGCCCTAACCAGGACTCCAAATTGAGTGATTTCAATTTTGTATGAAACTAGACCCAAAGGGCTACAATTTATATGTAGACCACTTTTTATGATTCGGCCTCTAAGTATTTTTCCCAGATTTAAATAGGAGCTGCAGTTTAATCATAAGAATAAGCAAAATCCTTAAGGGAGCGCACGAATCCTAAAGCGGATCGGAAGGCGCCTGGTCATCGTCCCCAGGAAATCAACGGCAGAGATTCACCGCGCCTGGGCCGCCTTAGTGAGTGATTTCCCGGCCACCTGAGCGCCGCCCCGGCCGACCAACGCCACCACCACCTCCGTTGAGGTGGGGACCGGCGATGAGCGGTGTTTGATCGGCCGGAGGTGGCCGGAATCGAGTTCTGTAGAAGGATACCCAACCCGATCAACGGGAGGATTGGCCGACTCGATTCACGGCCGATTGACCACGATTCGAGCCGCCGTCGATTTGGATCTAACCCTTAGAGTTCAGGGAGGAGAATTGGACCTGCTGGAGGGCTTGCCGTCGAGTCAACCTTGAGTACACCATGGGAGCTGCCGCCGGTTGAGAAGCCATGCCAATTCCTCCTACAGTGCACGAAATCCTCTGGTAACTAGGGGGTTTCTCTCCTCTCAGGTCTCTGAAGGTGAAGGGGGGTTCGATTGGGGGTGGTGATGGCTTTAAACATCATTGCCATTAAAGCCCCCCTTCGGTTACATCAAGGACCGACCCCTCTTCCTCTCCCTGCCTTAATCCCCCTTTGTAACTGATGGAAACTCCTCCTAATCGGCTGAGGAGTTGAATGGAGGCATCAATTGGGGAGGCTAAGAGGTAAATCCTCTTAATGGCCATGAATGGCCTCTTCTCTCTCTTCAAAAATGGTGAAACCCCCATTTTCTCTCTCCTAATTACCATGGTCGGTTTCTATACTCTCTCCTGAGCTTAATGAGGGTCCACATGGGCTGGTTGACCATCCAATTGAGCTAGCCCAAAGAGATTGGGTTAGGTTTGAGCATTTTGACCTAAATTGGGCAATTTTGACTTTTGGCCAAATTGGTCAATTGGGGAACCCTAGGATGGGGCTTTTGGGTTCAATAGGTTCTAAATTAAGTTTAGGAACTAATGGTGGAGTCAATTTGGTCATATGGTTCTTGGTTGACCCAATCTAAGATGATTTGACCAAAATAGGCTAGATTGACTTTGGTCAAATTGAGCCCTAGGGTTGACTTGGTCATGGGGCTTTTTGGTCCACTAGCTCCCCTATGACATGATAGCCCTATGGGTGAGGTCAATTTAATGTGGTGAAGGTCAATTGGGGTATTTTGAGAAGAAAAGTCATTTTGACCTAAAAAGGGCATTTTGGTCAATTTGCACCCCTGGGGGTCCCATGATGGGGCTTTTGGGTCCACTAGGTTTATAATGGTATTCTAAACCTAGGGGTGTGATCAATTTGACATGGTGAGGGTTGATTGGCTCTAAGAGGGCTACTTTGACCAATTTGAGGGTTTATGTTGACTTTGGTCAAATTGGCCTCTTAGGTTGACTTCAATGGGCCCAAGGTGCCCTAAGGGGACCTCTAAAGGGTTAGGGACACTATGGTGGGGTCCAAGGGTTAAGTTGAAGCCCTAAATTCCAATCCCAAGCTTGGAAGATGGGAATTGCTATTTGCAGACCAAGGTGGCTTCCTCCTCCTTTCCTAAGCTCTTAGGTTCAAAAAGGTTCTTCCTATGGTTTTGTCATGACCCAGTCATGACAAAACCAACTTAGGGGTCTAGCAGTTTGGAGGATGTTACAGTAGCTAACACTATATTAGGCATGCAAGTGAGCTTTGGGCAGACTGGCATTTCCCTAAGTCAAAGCCACTATATAAAGTCCATGTTGGACACGTGGGGATACAGTGACAGTAGAGCATCTGAGATACCATACGACTACACTAACCGCCTGAAGCCCAATGATGGAGCTATGGTTAGACAGTTAGATTACTCCAAACTGCTTGGTAGTCTCATATATGCCATGGTCTGCACTAGACCTGACATAGCCTTTACGGTCGGCATGTTGTGCAGATTCACTAGCAATCCTGGCCAAGACCACTGGAACGCCTTAGATAGGCTAATGAGGTACTTAAAGCACACCCAAAAGTATGCTTTAGTCTACACTGGTCATCCTTCAGTTCTTGAAGGTTATTCTGATGCATCATGGTGCTCGGAATTAAACGACAGCAAGTCCACTAGTGGGTTTGTATTCACATTAGGAGGAGCAGCTGTAGCCTGGAAGTCCAAGAGGCAATCCTGTATTGCACTCTCTTCTATGGAATCCGAACTCTACGCTCTTGCGCAGCAGGAGAAGAAGCCGAATGGCTGAGAGATTTGGTGATGAACATTCCATTATTGAGCCTGAAAATGAGTTCTGTTGCAGCTTACTGTGACAAACAGGCTACTAAAACGATTGCTACGAACACTTTGTTCAATGACAAAAGAAGGCATCTCAGGCTGAAACAATCCTGGTTGACCTCACTCACAAGTCAAGGGATAATGACCCTAATTGATGTGAGATCGAAAAATAATGTTGCAGACGCCTTGACCAAAGGCCTAAATAGAGCTCTCACAATAAAAACATCGGGAGAAATGAGACTAAAGTTTATAGAAATATGAAACTTTCCTCCGCAGTTTATATTTTGATAGTGAGAACCTATAGTCGCAACATTCAAGCATCTAATAACAGACTGAAAACCCCAAATAATTTCTTGATGAAAACCCAAGATGGCTAGATGCTTGTTATTCCACATTTGATAACTAAGCATCTTTCTCATTGTAAGTTGATTCGAGAGTTATTCAACTGGGAATTGAAAGTCGTTGTAAATGTTAATCTAAACATTATTGGTCACAACACATTATTCCACATTTGATAATGTTGCATGTGATGTGTGCCTACATGTGTTGGTGAGGCACATAGTGATCAGTAATGAGTAAGATAACGTGACTAGTCCTAGTTAGACTGGATGAGATGCTGACGGAGTTACTTCACCGTTGCTAGAAGTGCTAAACTCATTTAGTAAGAGCTAGTTTACTTTAAACGTCACTGCATATGTTTATGAATTCATAGAGTCTGACTCATGAAATTCCTTGCATGCTACAATGGAGATTATGGAGGAGAAGTAGACTTGGACATGAATGACGATGATCTACTAGATAAGTAGAATCATCAAACGTTTTAATTCATGTTATTTTGTAATAATTATTCAGACTATGTTTTGGGATAGAATCTGTGCCTTTTGGTTTGCCGTTTAGGCAAAAACCTTTTTCATGTGTTAATTAGTATGATCTGTCCTGAATGTTTTGTTTAGCTTAAATTATTATTTTGTCTACTCTCCAGCACCCTGAAACGTTATCGTTATTTGTCACGAATATAGAAGGAGATTGTAAAGGTATATTCAGATGAATAACGGGCTCGGGGGCTTTGCGCGAGGAAACCCTAGGTATTCTTCTATATATACCTAGCTGGGGGCAACGGGGAGGGTGTTCCACTTTGACACCCCTCCGGATGTTTCGAGCAAAATCTAGCAATATCTGTGTGTCACCTTTATTGTTGTTATTTTGTGCTGTATTTTTGGTTGTGTATCGGCATACCGCTAAGCGGTCGTGTAGGTACTTGCTCAAACTAATTTGCAGGTGCTCTGATCGGGCTTGCGTGCTCTCTAGCCCAACAGTCTAGTCCCCTAAAAATAGCTCAAAATGAATAATTCGCTCACACTTGCGAATAAAATAACAGTCCGTCCCGCCAAAGCTGTGGTGGGGGCAGAGGCCCAGCACGCAATCAATAAGTCCCTGTCAAATGTTTGCTCAAAAATAAATTACTGATATATAATTAAATATATAAGGAGTAAAAGGAAGTGGGCGTAAATTAAGCTACAATTAATAATTGCATCCAGCACTCCATAAAGATAACAACATGTACGTGATGGAGGGAGGGAGGGATGGTTTTGATGAAAAAATAGTGGCAGTGGTTGGGTTGGGGGCAGGCATGCATGCATGGGGAGAAAGAATTATATGGCTGCAGGTTACTCACACATCACATGGGGTGTCTCCCCCACCTTTTATTTTGATTTACAGCTCACTTTGTCACCATCTCGATCCCACGCAGATTGCTGAGTGAATTTAATAACATTATCATTATTATATTGTTAAGGGTTTAGCTAGGGAGGAGACTCGGAGTGTCCTCGCCGCCTTTTATGATACATTTTGTAACATCCCGAATCCTACGCGAGCTTGCTGATGAGGGAGGGGAGCGTCTTAATTAGGGGCGGTGAAGCGCCCAGACAAACCAACTCTTAATAGTTTTATAGAATGTTAGAGGACTTCTAGGTGAAAAGAGGTGCCTGATCATGAACTGAAACTCGCACTAGATTTGCAGAAAAGTTATCAATAAAATCGCAATGATTGGAAAATGATGGTTCCATGCATTTGATGATTAAATGCTAGTTTTTTTATTCTATAATATTACAAATGATGTTGTTGAGTTCTTGTCATGATTTACAGGTTATTAAATAACCTTATTTTCTTCTGGTTTTATGGCCTTTAAAACTTAATGAAATGTGATGATATACTGCAATTGAACATGTATACTGCAATTGACTTCAGAGTTCGGGCTTAGGTACGGGTAAAGGTTACTGGGCCTCTAAAATAGAAATCGCAGACGAGGAATGGTGAACAAGAAAGAAAATACCTGGGAGAGAAGGTTGACGAGGTGAACAAGAAAGAAAATAGCCAAGAAAGAAAATAGCTGGGAGGGGAGGCTGACGAGGTGAACAAGAAAATTGCTGGGAGGGGACGTGAACAGGAAAGAAAATAGCCAAGAAATTGACGAGGAATGGCAGAGTGTTGGAATGGGAAGTTGACGAGGTCAACCTGGCAAGCCGCTTCGACGTCACATCCCTTTGGTAAGACGGTATCTAAGATCGTCATAATTGACCCTAAACCCTAAACCCTGAGCACTAATGAGCTCCCCTAAGAGGACGAGGTCCATCAAGGAGTCATCAATGTGTGGCACTCTTCACTGCTTGTCAAACATTTCATCGCCCTTCTGTAACGACCCAGCTTTGGCGTTCGAGCGGGACCCAGTCCACGATCTGTCCTCAGCTGGCATCGCTACCGGGCTGCAGCCCAAGCACCCCAACCCTTCTCCGCCCACTGGCGGGTTGTTGGTGGCCACAACCTCCCTTTTGATGAGAGAAAGCTCCAGTTAAGCTGCAGCGCGTGGACTTCCCAGGAGGTCACCCATCCCAGTACTACTCCAGCCCGAGCACGCTTAACAATATAGTTCTTTCACTTCTCATCACCAATTGAGCTGAAGCTCAATTGGTGATGAGAAGTGAAAGAACTATATTGTTAAGCGTGCTCGGGCTGGAGTAGTACTGGGATGGGTGACCTCCTGGGAAGTCCACGCGCTGCAGCTTAACTGGAGCTTTCTCTCATCAAAAGGGAGGTTGTGGCCACCAACAACCCGCCAGTGGGCGGAGAAGGGTTGGGGTGCTTGGGCTGCAGCCCGGTAGCGATGCCAGCTGAGGACAGATCGTGGACTGGGTCCCGCTCGAACGCCAAAGCTGGGTCGTTACATAAAAAGTGCACTTTTTATTGTAACGACCCAGCTTTGGCGTTCGAGCGGGACCCAGTCCACGATCTGTCCTCACCTGACATCGCTACCGGGCTGCAGCCCAAGCACCCCAACCCTTCTCCGCCCACTGGCGGGTTGTTGGTGGCCACAGCCTCCCTTTTGATGAGCTAAACTCGATAGTCAAGCATGCACCACGGGGACTTCCCAGGAGGTCACCCATCCCAGTACTACTCCAACCCGAGCACGCTTAACTATGGAGTTCTTTCGATTCTCATCACCAATTGATTGTAACGACCCAACATTTTGGCGTTCGAGCGGGACCCAGTCCACGATCTGTCCTCAGCTGGCCTCGCTACCGGGCTGCAGCCCAAGCACCCCAACCCTTCTCCGCCCACTGGCGGGTTGTTGGTGGCCACATCCTCCCTTTTGATGAGCTAAACTCGATAGTCAAGCATGCACCACGGGGACTTCCCAGGAGGTCACCCATCCCAGTACTACTCCAACCCGAGCACGCTTAACTATGGAGTTCTTTCGATTCTCATCACCAATTGACCTGGGTTGGGGTGCTTGGGCTGCAGCCCGGTAGCGATGCCAGGTGAGGACAGATCGTGGACTGGGTCCCGCTCGAACGCCAAAGCTGGGTCGTTACACCTTCAATGGAGCAGGTGAGCTAAATTTGGTCTGTGAGCACTAACTCCTCCGGGGGTTCTCCCCAAGATGATTGGCACCCATCTAGGGCCTCAAGACGGTCACTGAGGGGGAGAATGTATTTTCTTTAGAACACTTCGCACATGGGTTGTGGCTTCCCCTCTGTCCCGAAGTGGTGGAGATCCTCCGACAATTTGGGTTGGTGCCCGCCCAAACCATATAACTTGTATGAGCAATTTTATATGATTGGTTACTTTATGCTTCGCTCTTATTTATAATATTTAATGCATTATGAGTATGTGTGTGTTGTGGATATTGCTAGGATAGAACCAATATTGAAGTATTTATTTGCTATTATTACGGTGCTCGGGGAGGAATCCGGCGAGGGGGGAGGGCCGAGTAGACAAGTGAGAAGAAGAGGAGAGGGAGAGAGGAATAGGGAGCAGCCCTAATTTCAGAATTAATCCAAGCATGCAAAATAACATTCAAACACCCCCTTATATAGAGGAGGGGTGCCAATAGCCAACGTTCGGAAAATTAAAATACGGAATACAGCGACATAAAATACTCCTGTGGTCATTCCTCTGTCGGGTTGGTCTTCCTACGCGTGTACACCCTCCACGGTGGCTCCTCGTCGGGCGTGTCCGTAACAATACCGCCGTCTGGAAAATTTGCCTTGTCCTCAAGGCAGTAGTCCGCGAACTGGCGGCGAAAATCCTCCCGGGGTAGCCAGGTAGCATCCGAGTCGGGTTGGTCAACCCACGCGACGAGGATTTCCTCGGAAGTGGGGTCTCCGGCCATCGGGCAACGACGGTCAAGGATCCGGGCTGGGTAGAATGACGGTTCGCCGGCGAGGTCAATGTCGGGGGGAATCTGTTCCGCAGTGGTGTGGTCGCCCACCGCGCGACGTAGCTGGGACACATGGAAGACCGGGTGGACGCGGCTCCCGGCGGGGAGGCGGAGGCGGTAGGCCACGACGCCGATGCGTGCTAACACCTTGAAGGGGCCGAAGAACCGCGGGGCCAGCTTCGGGCACGGGCGTCGGGCCACTGTCAGCTGACGGTAAGGGTGCAACTTGATGAAAACCCGCTCCCCCACTTGAAAGGAGAGGTCCCGCCGCTTCCGGTTGGCGAAGGCCGTCATCTTCTGTTGTGCTCGCAACAGATGTTGTTTCAGATGCTCCAGAATGGTGTCCCTGTCCCTCAGGGAGTGGGCTAGACTCTCCACCTGGCATTCGCCCGGCAAGTGGCGGAGGATGGAGGGCGGTGGTCGGCCATAAACGGCCTCAAAAGGGGCGGTGCCCGCCGACAGGTGGTAGGCGGTGTTGTATGAGTACTCGGCCCAGCACAGCCACTTGGCCCATGTCCGAGGCTGCTCCCCCACGAAACAACGAAGGTAGGTCTCCAGACAGCGGTTGAGGACCTCAGACTGACCGTCTGTCTGGGGATGGTATGCCGTACTCATGCGCAGGCAAAAGGTACTCAGGAAAAGGGGGTCGCGATCGCTCACGATCGACCGCGGGAATCCGTGGAGTCGTACTATGCCGCTGATGAAGCTGTCGGCCACGGAGGCGGCGGTATAGGGGTGGCGCAGGGGAATGAAGTGCCCGTACTTGGACATGCGGTCCACCACCACCAGAATGCAATCGAAGCCCTGAGATCGTGGGAGACGCGTGATGAAATCCATGGCGATGTCTTCCCAAACTCTGTCCGGAAGTGGAAGGGGCTGCAGGAGGCCCGCTGGAAAGGTGGCCTCATACTTGGCCTTCTGACAGGGCAAGCAAGCGGCCACGTACGCCTTGACCTGGCGGAACATGTTGGGCCAATACAGGGAGGCTGCGAGGCGGCGGTAAGTGCGGAAGGCGCCGGCGTGCCCGCCGGTAGGAGACGCATGAAACTCAGCCAGGAGTCGCGGAATGCTCGGTGACGAAGGTGCAACGACCAGGCGCCCCTTGTAGAACAGGCGGCCCGCGATGAGTGAGTACGGGGGATGAGCGTCTCCGTTGACGAGGAGAGCGGTACAGATGCGGGCTAGTACGGGGTCGGCGTCCACCTCCTACTGAATGTCCGACGCATCCTCCCACACTGGGCGGGAGATGACAGACAACTCTGTGGTCTGGCTCTGACGGGAGAGTGCATCCGCTGTGCGGTTGGCCTTGCCGGGCCGGAACTCGATGGTGAAATCGTACCCGAGGAGCTTGGCGACCCACACCTGCTGGGCGGGGGTGGCAATCTTCTGCTGAAGAAGGCAGCGCAGGCTGTGATGGTCGGTGCGAACCACGAAGGGGCGCCCTAGTAAGTACGGGCGCCAATGCTGAACGGCGAGAACGAGGCCCATGAGCTCATTCTCGTAGGCGGAGCGGCTGCGGATGGTGTTGGAGAAGGCACGGCTGAAGTAGGCGACCGGTCGGCCGGCCTGCATAAGGACAGCTCCTACCCCGGAGCTGGAGGCGTCACACTCTACCAAGAAGGGCCGAGTGAAATCCGGCATGGCCAGCACCGGGCCCTGGACCAGGGCCTGCTGGAGGGAGGAGAAAGCGGCAGCGGCCGCGGCCGACCACTGGAAGGGGCCCTCTGCGGACTTCGTCAGAAGCTGGGTGAGGGGCCGCGCTAACGCCCCGTATCCATGAATGAAGCGACGGTAGTATCCGGTCAGCCCGAGGAAACCACGGACGTCGCGGAGCGAGCGGGGTGTCGGCCAGTGGAGCACCGCTGAAATCTTGTCCTCGTCCATGGCGACCCCGCGGGCCGAAATTGTGTGGCCCAAGTAGCTACCTCCGTCACTCCAAAGGAGCACTTCTTCGGATGGAGCCGAAGGTGATGTTCGCGGATGGTGGAGAGAGTCTGTCGGACGTGACTGAGGTGATCCTGCCATGAAGAGCTGTAGACCAAAATGTCATCGAAAAAAACAAGAATGTGTCGTCGAAGTACCGCCCGGAAGATGTCGTTCATCGTGGCCTGGAAGGTGGCAGGGGCGTTGGTCAGGCCGAAAGGCATAACCAGGAACTCGTAGTGGCCGTCGTGTGTCCTGAATGCCGTCTTCGCAATGTCGGCAGGCCGGACCCGGATCTGATGGTACCCGGCTCGGAGGTCCAACTTGGTGAAGAAGAGTGCGTCATGGAGCTCGTCCAGAAGCTCCTGAATCACCGGGATCGGGTATTTGTCGGGGACGGTGGACTTGTTGAGCTCGCGATAGTCCACGCAGAAGCGCCAACTGCCATCCTTCTTCCGGACCAGGAGGACGGGGCTGGAGAAAGGGCTAGCACTGGGCCGAATGAGGCCCCCATCAGCATCTCGTGTACTAGCCGCTCGATCTCATCCTTCTGCACATGGCCATAGCGGTAGGGTCGAACTGACACAGCCGCGGTGCCGGGCTGAAGGGGAATGACGTGGTCCGTCGGCCAAGCCGGCGGCAGGCCGGTCGGGGTGTCGAAGACGTCGGCGAACTTGGAGAGGAGCTCCTGCAGGTCCGCACTCAGTGGCAGAGTAGGAGGAGGCGGAGCAGACACATGCCACAGCCAGGCGGAGAAGTCGACGTCGGCGGTATGCTGAAGGGCCCGAAAGGTGACCGGCGTGCGGAGTAAGGTCGAGTCCCCCACCAGACTGCAGGCACGGCCCCCCTGGAGGAACTGCATCGTCATACGCGCCCAATTGACGCGCACGTCACCGAGTGTGCGGAGCCAGGCCACGCCCAAGATGGCGTCAATCCCGCCGAGGCCAAAGGCATAGAAGTCCGCAGTCACCGTACAAGAGCCCACCGAGAGGGAAAGGTCGTGGCAGCACCCCTGAGTCGATCGGCGGCGGCCATCACCGAGGCAAACGGTGAACTCCGGGGAAGGAGTGAGCGGAAGCTGGAGCCGGTGGGCGAGCTGTGTAGACAAGAAATTGTGACTCGCGCCACTGTCCACCATCACGACAATGGGGCGGGTCTGCAGCTGCCCCATCAGCTTCATGGTCTGAGGACCCGAGATACCCCCCACAGAAAAACATGGTAACTCCAGTCGGCCACAAGTCGCCGGTGTGGGGTCCGCGACCACGTCGTCCTCCGAGATCTCGAGGGCCTCAAAATACGCAGCTGTAATCTCCGAATCGAAATCGCCGATGATGGCGTGAAACTCCTTGACAGGGCATACATGTGTCGGGGAGTAGGGCTGGCGACAGCGGAAACAAAGGTCCTTGCGACGAAGGTCATCCAGGGTTGAGTTGGAGATGTGCTGGTGAGGGGGTCGGCCGGGCCGAGGGCCCCCGTGAGGCGGCCGAGAGGGAGGCGGGGCAGCAGGAGGTCGCCAAGGTGGCCGCGGCGGAGGGGGGGTGCTCGCACTAGCGGAGGCCCGAGGTCCCAGGTCGGCCTCGACCAAACGGGCCATGTCGAGAGCGTCCGCGACCGTGCGCGGATGATGCGTG
The DNA here is from genome assembly GCA_033032865.1 of Dactylorhiza incarnata. NCBI lineage: Eukaryota > Viridiplantae > Streptophyta > Magnoliopsida > Asparagales > Orchidaceae > Dactylorhiza > Dactylorhiza incarnata. Next base: position 148,147 of record JAWHQI010000181.1, on the reverse strand, counting down.
CGAAGGCGGGAGCGGATGTGGGGAAAGAGGCCCTGCATGAAGAACCCCAGGTAGTGATCGGGCGGAAGGCCCGGAACATGAGCCACCAGAGTGACGAACTCATCGATGTATTCATCCAGTCCGGCAGTCTGCCGAATGCCGCATAGGCGCTCGATGGCGGACCCCGAGGAGCGAGGGTCGTAGCGGCGGATCATCTCCTGCTTGAGGTCAGGCCAGGAGATGGACGGATTGGTCTGACGGAGCCACCGGGCCCAATGGAGGGCGGAGCCGTCCAGACCGATCAAGACGGTGGACACCTTGTCCAACTCCGGCGTGAGATTGAGATCGAAGTATTGCTCGGCCTTGGCGATCCACCCCAAGGGGTCGCCGCCCGTAAAGGAGGGAATGTCGAGGGAGAGAGCGGACCGGCTCGGAAGGGCTGGCGGTGGAGCGGCGGCGCGGGGGATGGTCGGTGCGGCACCAAGGAGGGAGCCGCCCTCGGCGGAGGAGGACGAACCCGGGGCGGCGGAAGCATGGAAGGAATCGATTTTGGAGTGGAGGGAGAGAAGGGATTCATGCATGGTGGCGAGGAGTTGATCGTGGGCCTCCACGCGGCGGGAGAGGGCTTCGGCGGAGAGATCCGCCGCGGGAGGGTCGGAAGATCGAGTGTTGGGCGCCATCGGAAAGCGGGATGCCAGCAGCGACGTTAGGGCAGGGACGGAAGAGAGGATGCGGAACCTGGAGCGGGGCTGCAGGGAGAACGCGGGAGGGCGAACGCGAGAGGAACGACGCTAGGGGGAAGCGGGGCTGGAGGGCGAACGCGAGAGGAGCGAACGCGGGAGGAGCGAACGCGAGAGGAGCGACGCTAGGGGGAAGCGGGGCTGGAGGGCGAACGTGAGAGGAGCGACGTGAGGGAGAAGCGGGGCTGGAGGCGAACGCGGGAGGGACTCGCTGGATGCGGGACCTGGAGCGGAACGGAAATGGAGGATGCGGTGACTCGCTGGATGGCGGGATTTCTGACGGAAGAAGCGGGATCGAAGCAGGCCGATGGACGGGACAGAAAAAGAACCGCGCAGTAAGGACGGCTCCAACGGCGAGGAAGGCGGGCGGAGCGGCAGGTCAGACCAAATATTACGGTGCTCGGGGAGGAATCCGGCGAGGGGGGAGGGCCGAGTAGACAAGGGAGAAGAAGAGGAGAGGGAGAGAGGAATAGGGAGCAGCCCTAATTTCAGAATTAATCCAAGCATGCAAAATAACATACAAACACCCCCTTATATAGAGGAGGGGTGCCAATAGCCAACGTTCGGAAAATTAAAATACGGAATACAACGACATAAAATACTCCTGCGGTCATTCCTCTGTCGGGTTGGTCTTCCTACGCGTGTACACCCTCCATGGTGGCTCCTCGTCGGGCGTGTCCGTAACAACTATTAATTTATTTTGCACACTAATTATACTCTACTACTGCATTCTTTTAAATGTGTTATTGTTCATACTATCTTCATATTATATATACATATATTGCATCGTGTTAACACTTACTACACGATAGTTTACTTCAAGAGACAAGATAATAAGAGGAAGTTAGCTGAGTGGATCCCCTGGAGTTCATGCGGGAACTCCAGGGGTGGAGTTCCCGCGAGTGGAGTTTGCGGGAACCCCATGGGTATAAATAGCCTAGGCGAGTAGAGTTCATGCCTAGGCGCGATGAGTTTATGCGGGAATTCCTAAATTACTATATCAGTAGTTTAGGGTTTAGAATTAAGAATTTAGGATTTAAGGTCCTCATCAACTACGCCCATTCCTCAATTACACATGACCTCTTCGTCTTCCTTATCGTTCTTGGGTCCTCAATTACCATATCAGTAGTCTTAAGGCATTATTATAACATAGGTGACGCCCATGCACCATCATCACAAGCCTGCTTAATTATATAAATTTTGACAGACATTTCTTTAATATACATAGAGATAAAATTACTCCTGTTTTGCTAAATGATTTTAGTCTTTAAATAAATAAATAAAATCAGAAATATTCCATGTAATTTATCATAAATTTAAAGCTAGGAGAATGAGGAATGGCTCTTCTTTGGCGTGGTGTAGTTTGACAGTTCAAAGGACGACAGAGTCCAAAGTAGGCATTGACCACAGCTGCCAACAACTACCCTCAAAAATCCACCGAATTAACACGACCCATTCCAGCTGCCCCGGCCACCTCCACGCGGCTGCGTCTTCCACCAAATTCAACTTAAGTCTTCCACCAAATTCAACAAAGTGTTGGGTTTTAGGATTTCAAATGTATCCAATAAACTGAGTACAACGTCGGCTGGAGCTCGTGCATCTCGCCTTGATTGACGCAATAAAATTTATGCAAAAAATACATAAACCAGTCTATCAAATTTAGTCTGTTTGAAATTAAATGCTTATTTCTCTAGCATTAATCTCAAAATTTTAGACAAAATTTAAAATACATCTCCAGACTAACCAAAACATGTTTAGGTTTGATTGAATAAATTCTTAATTGAATGCTCTCTATATTTAGGTTTGATTGAATGCTCTCTATATTTAGGTATGGAGCATATGGCCTCTTGGGCAAAGTTGAAGGATTTGATATTGGTAACCTATTAATTAAGCCAATGTTTAAAGGGGTGGTTATCCACATGTATTTGATCTTTGAAAAGGCACTCAAGTGGAATCCATAGTTTAATAGTTTATCATCAGATCGAGTGAGCTTTGAGAAATTATCTACAAAGCCATCATTCTCTGAAAGCCTGTTTTTTGTGAGTAGTAAGTTACTAATGAATCACATTCATCGCAGTGATTACTAATGAAACAAATAATGTGATATTCAGCATTCAAGATGTATTGGTTTCAATAGATTTTGAATCCCGCTGCAATCGAACAGAAAGAGAGTGAATCATATGTATTAATGCTGGAGAGAGACTAAGGAGGAAATATAGTTGTCACTTAAAACCGATAACTGTAAATCGAACCAGAACCGAACTGGAACCGCAAAGAACCGGACCGAGCCGTTTATGAATTATTTGGGGTTCGGTTTGAATTTTGGAACCGTAAACAACAATGGTCTGGGTATGGTTCCTTCATTTTATTATCCGGACCGGAACCAGAACCGAAACCGCAACATAAATATCTCAAGTGGTTTCAGAATTTTTAGAGACCGGACCGAAGTTGACCAGAACCGCAATCCGTTTATTATTATTCTTTATAATATATATATATTATAATATTATTAATATATATTTATTATCACGAATATACCTATATCAGTCGTCTAATTGCAGCGCCGTCCGATTGCAGCGGGATTCAAATACTCATTGTGAAATATTTTGTAGTCGGAAGAACACGTCAACCAACATGAGAATAAGGACACCAAGAAAGGAACAATACTATCACAATTTAATAACTCTGACAGCTAGTTACAAATGAACAAGGCTGAATACAAGTTGCATCCAACTTGAATCACAAAAGCCAATAGTAGGAAAGAACTTGGTCACGGACAAGGTCCGCTTCTCCTCCGGAGCAAACCGCGCAGGTGATACTCGCTCCTCGCTACCGCCGGCGTTAACGCTAGCGCCCAGCGTTAGCTCTCCAACTCGCAAGCTCGCTGATTGCACTCCAAGCTACTCGCACGCTCGCCGCGCTTTGCTTCCTCCACTTCTCGCTACCGCGAGCGTTAACACTAGCGCCGGGCGGTATCTCGCGAGTAGGTAACTCTCCTGCCGAACTTACTCCAAGTTCGATGCTCGCCAAGTAGCGCTCTGGTATCTCTAACTCACTCAAAGTTGAGGATACTCGCCACTTTCAGAATGCATACTCTTGGGGGGGGGGGGGGGGTACCCCTCTATTTATAGACAAAAAACCAAGGGGGGCGAGAAGGAGCTAACGTCGGCGCTAGCGCTGGCGCTAGCTCACTTCAAATCTAACACTCCCCCCTTGAAGTGAGCTCCGGGAACAACTCCAAGCAACGAGCGAAGCCTCCGGAACGGCCCCGCAGATAGGGGCTTCGTGAATATATCCGCAAGGTTGTCTTCACTCCGCACATGCTCCACAGCGATCAAGCCACCCAGCACCTTCTCTCTGATGAAGTGATGCTCGATCTCAATGTGCTTGGTCCTTGCATGACATACTGGATTGGTTACCAGTTTCAATGCACTCTCATTGTCCCCGCGAAGCACAGTAGGTCCGCTGACCTCCTCGTCCACATCCTCCACTAGTCTCCTTAGCCAGACACACTCCTGAGCTGCTAAGGACGACGCCTTGTACTCGGCCTCCGTGGTAGAATGGGAAATAGAGTCCTGCTTCTTTCTACACCACGAGATAGCATCAGCTCCACACAAAAACACGTAACCTGATGTCGACTTGCGATCATCAGCGTCACCTCCGTAGTCTGCATCCGTGTACCCATGCAGCTTGAAGTCAGACTTCTCTTCATAGGACAACCCCATCTCAAGGGTTCCCTTCACGTACTTCAGTATCCCCTTGGCTGCCTCTAGATGAGGCTTCCGCGGCTCCTGCATATACCGACTAACTCGGCCGACAGCACAGGCGATGTCCGGCCTCGTGATAGTCAAGTAGATAAGACTCCCCATCAGTGCCCGAAAGATCTTCAGATCAGGAAGAATCCTCCCTTCTTCCTTCCGAAGCTTCAGCCCAGCCTCCGGTGGAACGGAACTGTTCTTCCCCTCCTTCATGCTGAATCTTTCGACGATCCTCTCGGCATACGCCCTCTGGGAAACATACAGCCCGCCTCTTCTCTTCTCAACTTGGAGGCCAAGGAAATGGTGCAACTCACCAAGATCCTTCATCTCGAATCGTAGGAAAAGCTGCTGTCTCAGCGCTGCGACCTCCTCAGGGTTGTTCCCTGTCACGATCATATCGTCGACGTATAGCAGCACCAGCACGTGAAGACCTCCACTCTTCTTCACGAACATGCTGGAGTCTGAGTCTGAGGCATCGTAGCCACAGAACTGCAAGTACTCCGCAATCTTTCCATACCAGGCTCTCGGCGCCTGTTTCAACCCGTAGAGGGCCTTCTTCAGCTTGCAGACGTGATGTGGAATTGACTTGGACACGTATCTAGGTGGTTGCACCATGAATATGTCTTTGTCAATCTCTCCATATAGGAATGCGTTCTTCACATCAAGCTGCCACAACTTCCAACCTCGGCACGCCGCCAGAGCGATGATCGTCCTCACCGACGTCATCTTTGCGACAGGACTAAATGTCTCCTCGTAGTCCTCTCCGTAGGTTTGCGAGAAGCCCCGAGCGACAAGCCTCGCCTTGTACTGCTCCACTTCTCCATCCGCTCTCTTCTTAACCTTGTACACCCATTTGCAGGTGACAGGTTTGATGCCCTCCACCATGGGAACCAAGTCCCATGTCTCATTCTTCTCTAGGGCCTCCATCTCCTCGATCATGGCCGCGTCCCACTCCTTGATGCCAGCGGCATCCTCAAAGCAGGCAGGTTCCCTCTCATCGAGTGGTCCTGCGAAGAAGCAGGAAACCAAACTCACGAAGTTCCCCTCCTTATAGCGAGCAAGTGGGACGATGGTCCGCTTCGACCTCCTCAAGGCTTGGCCACTATCTACCACTCCGGTAGACTCCTCTGCTTGAGCTCCTCTCTGAACTCCTCCTGAAGCAGTGCTCTCCCTACTTCTTGAGTTCGAAGCTCCCCCTGAGCCAGAAGCTCCTCCTGAGCCAGATACTCTCCCTGAGCCAGATGGCGATGGAGCATTGGGAGATAGCTCCAACTCCACAGTAGGGTCCTCAGTGACCCTCTCTTCGCTGCTAGATTCTCCACTCTCCGGCAGCACCACAGTAGAGACTCCCTGGTATGAGACCAGTTCGTCAAACACTACGTCGCGCGAGACGACGAACTTGTGGGTCTGCGGATCCATGCACTTCCACCCCTTCTTCCGCTCATCGTAGCCGATGAAGATACACTTCCTCGCTTTCGGCTCCAACTTGGTTCTCTGAGCGTCTGGGACGTGCACGAAGCAGGTAGAACCAAACACTTTCATGTGACCCATATTAGGCTTCTCCCCGAACATGAGCTGGTGTGGAGACACCATCCTGTTAGGACTCAGAGGTAGCCGGTTGATCACATGAGTAGCACACGACATTCCCTCCACCCATAAGGCCTTGGGAATGCTCTTGGCATGTAGCCAACTCCTGGTAGTCTCCACCAGATGGCGGATCTTCCTCTATGCCACCCCATTCTGCTGAGGGGTGTGAGCGCAGGAGAGCTCCCGCCGAATGTCGAACCTCCTGCAGAAAGAAGCAAACTCATTGGAGGTAAACTCCTCTCCATTGTCGCTTCTCAGCTTCTTCACTCTGCGGTTCAGCCTCCCCTCCACAAGTTCCTTCCACTATAGGAACTTGTTGAATACTTCTGACTTCTCTCTCAGAAAGTATACCCACGTATAGCGGGTGAAGTCATCCACCAGAACCAGCGCATACTTATTGCCTCCATAAGTAAGGGTGGCGCACGACCCCATAACATCAACATGTACGCACTCAAGAGGTGCCTTACACCTGGTCTCTGACTTGTCAAATGGAAGTCGATGTGACTTTCCATATTGTCATCCATCGCACACATGGTCGTCGCCGTAGGAAGAGAGATGAGGCAGACCACTCACTAGGCCCTTTGCCGCCATCATCTTCAGCTTGTCCATCCCCACATGACCCAGTCTCTCATGCCAGATCACAGCGCTGTCGTTTGTCTTCAGCTTGTCCACGTAGGCATTTGCAGACAGAACATACAAATCCTTCACCCTTCTCCCGGTGAGCGTGATGTCAGCATCGACAGACGATAGGTTCTTCAGGAACTTCACCTCCTTCGGTCGAAATAGCATGTGGTATCCAGCATCCACTGCGTTAGCAACCGAGAAGAGATTCTTCTTCATGCCAGACACGTGATACACACTCTTCAGTGTCACTGGCGTCTCTCTACTCCCAAGGGACACCTTCCCTTCTCGCTCCACGGGATGTACCGTATCATCCGCAGTGATGATAGCATCCGTTCCTTCATATGCTTCCAAGGAGTCGAACTTGGACATATCTCCTGTGAGATGATGCCCGCAACCGGAATCCACTATCCAGTCATTCTCAAGGTTGATGGAGGCTAAGACATCGACTGACGTTGCCGCCATCTCTGCCAGGAAACAATTGTCCCCCCTCTCACCGCCCTGGTGACCTCCACCTCTTCCTCCACCTCTCTGGTGATCTCCCTCCTTGTTAGCAGCATGACCGGCCTTCAGATTGGACCGACAGTCCTTTGCCATGTGCCCGTACTTCTTACAGGCAAAGCAAAGGGATCACCCCATCTCATCGCGCGCAGGGAGGAACTTCCTCCCATCTCCCTGAGAGGACGTTGAAAGTCCATCTCCGGAGTTCTTCTTTTTCTTGTCCCAGGATCTCCTTTTTCCTAAGAACAAAGCCTCGCCATCTCCTCCTGAGATGGATACTCCCGCCATCTGCTTCGCCAAGCTCTCCTGTGACGACAACAGGTTCTCTAGCTCCAGAAGGGAGGGCTGAGTAACCCATCCTTGCACGGAAGTAACGAAGGGGACATACTCCTTCCTCAAGCCTTGGAGTATGTGCTGCTTCAACTTCGCCTCTGAGATTGGCTCTTCAGGGTCCAAGGCCGAGATCTCCCCACACAGGTTCTTCACCTTTAGAAAGAAGGTGGATATCGTCATCTCGCCTTGAGTTGACTTCGCCAACTCATTCTCCAGGAATTGTAGCCGCGCTACATTCTTCTTGTTGAATAACTCATCGAGGGCTATCCAGATCTCAGACGCTGACTTGCAACCTATGATGTGGTCGAACAAGTCAGGTGAGATGACTCTCTTCAAGGTGAACTCTGCCTTGGCGTTGTTCTTCCTCCAGGCTCTCACAGCTTGACCATTGTCTTCAATTGGAAACACTTCTGCCTGCTCTTCTCCTCCAACGACCTCCCATAGGTCCTCTCCAAGCAGGTAACTCTCCAGCAAGACTTCCACTTCTTGTAGTTGGTCTGGGTGAGCAGCTCGATTCCAAGTCCTCTAGCATACCCTCCTCCGCCGCCCATCTTGGTTGCTCAGTCCTTGTTCCCACTATCCCTCTGATACCATGTGAAATATTTTGTAGTCGGAAGAACACGTCAACCAACAGGAGAATAAGGACACCAAGAAAGGAACAATACTATCACAATTTAATAACTCTGACAGCTAGTTACAAATGAACAAGGCTGAATACAAGTTGCATCCAACTTGAATCACAACAGCAATAGTAGGAAAGAACTTGGTCACGAATAAGGTCCGCTTCTCCTCCGGAGCACACCGCGCAGGTGATACTCGCTCCTCGTTACCGTCGGCATTAACGCTAGCGCCCAGCATTAGCTCTCCAACTCGCAAGCTCGCTGCTCGCACTCCAAGCTTCTCGCACGCTCGCCGCGCTTCGCTTCCTCCACTTCTCGCTACCACGAGCATTATCACTAACGTCGGGCGGTATCTCGCGAGTAGGTAACTCTCCTGCCGAACTTACTCCAATTTCAATGCTCGCCAAGTAGCGCTTTGGTATCTCTAACTCACTCAAAGTTGAGGATACTCACCACTTTCAGAATGCATACTCTTTGGGGGGGGGGGGGGGGGGGGGTACCCCTCTATTTATAGACAAAAAACCAGGGGGGGGGGGGGGGGGGCAGAAGGAGCTAACTCCGGCGCTAGCGCTAGCTCACTTCAAATCTAACACTCATACACAAGTCGCGTGACATTAGGTCATTTCCCCGCTCACCTGCTTCGAAGGCTTCCTTCTCGCTCTGCTTGCTCGATCGCTAAAGGCTTTATTCTCCCCCATTTCGGTGGTGTTCGGTCTAACCTTTTTAATAGGGCTTCATATCTACGTACGGAGTCGACTAATTCCTCGACCGACTTGTCCTGAACGGTCTTCCGGCAGTGTTCGTTTTCTCCCTCGCTACATGTTAGGGTTTCAAATTTAGGGGCCTACGATGACCACCTTGTGAGCTAATTTCTTCTGACCTTTTTGTCTCCATCTCCATCTCGTCCTCTGATTTCGTTTCTTCTTCCCATTTCTTCAATTGTTAGGGAATTTTGCTGTTGTCGCCACCTCCATCAAAGATCAGACATTTCATTTCATTCCGCATTTCATGCTCGCGATTAAGCTCATTCACAAACATCGTACATGTAACACATAACCTTCGTCCTCGACTTAACATTCAATTCATATTCATTTAATTTCATTATTTAATTTTATTGATGACTATACTCTCTATTTGTTGATACATATGTTTGTCATTTCTCAACTACTTCGGTAAGGCGGCTATTTTTTTTGAGCACCGGGTATTACAGTGTTACTTGTTGTCCATCATGCTAATGTCTATGTTTATGTTAATTAATTTTTTGGATCATATTTATTGTAATCATACAATATTATCATTTTTTTATTCAGTGCACCAAATCAGATATTATTGCCTGCATATTTGTATTAGTTCAATTTTAACATATTTAGACTTAAGAAACCATAAAATTATTGCTCCAACCATTTGAATTTCAATTTTCTTTTCAAATATGCATTTTTAAATGTTGAAGCCAGGTAAATCCTAGCTCCAAATTGTTGGAACATGCTTTCCACATTTCTTGGCTTGAGAATAACAAATCACATTGTATTTGATCATACTTGTCATGAGTTTATAGTGTGCAAGAACTTCCACTTTCAAGCCTCTATGAGCACGAAAAAGAAAAACGACGAATTCCCTACCAGGTCAAAGCTCTGGTGCCAGCGCGACGCGCTAACACTACCGCTGGCGGTAGCGTGTGCATATTTGAAAACTTCGTCGAAAAGGAAACATTCGTCGAGAAAGGGAGGTCGTCGAGACTGAATATGGCAACTCTTACCGCGGAGCGTTAAGGCTAACTCCCGACGGTAATTTATGGAAGTCCAGCGATCACGGTGCTGATTGAGGAGTAGAAAAGAAAGGAGATCTGACGGCTGGGAATGATATATACTAACATGACGCATTAGCATTACCGCGGCGCGGTAGGAGGGGATACCAATTGTGGATCCAAAAGGTTGCCAAAAATGTCTTGATCCGCGTGTCAGCTTGTTGCCTAAAGAGGCTGCCGCCCGGTGGTAGCACTACTGTTGGCGCTAGGATTCGAGCCTATTTAAAGAGCGGTTCGCTTCCGTTTTGATTTGCCAATTTGAGAAGATATTGAAGCCACAACTCCTGTATTCGTGAGAGCCTCCTCTTTGCAAGCCAAGAGAACTCCGTCAAATGTTCGTGAATGCTAAGGACTTGAAGAAAGATCAATCACGCCGACTTCATCTTCAAGTTCATCCTTTGAGGGAGTTTCTTTGATGTTTTAGTTTGTATTATATGTAACCTTTATGTTTTTATCGGTAGAGAAATTCGCCGCGTGGTTGGCGACTAGGGCCTTGTAAGGACTAGGGAGAATTCGCATCATGGGTGTGGCGACTAGGTCTAGGGTTAGATCTAGGGGCGGCTCGAGGCCTCATCTGGGGAGAGAGATGTTAGAGCCAACCGGTCCTTGGGAGAAGGGTCGATATAGAAAACCAAAAAGGTTTTTACGCATTCGCCTCAATTTCAAGCGTCATTGAGATAAATTTTTGTAATGTTTTTCAAGCAATAATATTATCTGTATTTCTCTAATATTGTCTTGCAATTTCTGATATTTGAAATCTAAACGAAAAGGGGGTTCTCTGTCACTAACGTCGCGCGGTAACGCTACCGCAGGTGGTAGCAACATAGTTCACTTCTGTCGTGCCAAATACAACACACTTTCATAAAAAGCCTAATGCAGTATTTAAACTGAGGTATTTTTCATGAATACTATCAAGCTATTTGAATAAAATCAGTTAAGTTCAAAAATTCTTAAAACTCTTATTCACCCCCCTCTAAGGGCGCCTACAGATCCAACAAGTGGTATCAGAGTTAGGTTATTCAAAAATGGTCTAACAACCCGGAATAATGGCGCTCCATGATCTCGCTTTTCATGAGGGACAAGGAATATCTAGACCTCCCCTTTTCACAGGAACTGACTATAACCACTGGAGAACGCGAATGCGCTGTTTTCTGATTAATTTAGATCTAGACGTCTGGTCTTGTATTGAACAACCGTATAATACTCCTACATATGTTGTTGGAGAAATAACCATGGAAAATCCTAGAGATAGGTGGGATGATGGGGATAAACATAAATGCAAAAACGAGGACATATTTTGTGCCTTAGATAGAACTGAATTTAATCGAGTTAGTGCTTGCGAAAATGCATATGATATTTGGAATCTATTGGAAATAACGCATGAGGGTACTTCACAGGTTAAAGACTCAAAACTATTCCAACTGGAATCAGAGTTTGAAAGGTTCAGAATGGATACAAACGAGGACGTAGACTCGATGTACACTCGCTTCACCAAGATCATCAACGTCTCAAAGATACTTGGAAAAACTTTCTCAAGCGGTGACTTGGTGAGTAAAATCCTTCGATCTCTCCCTCCGAAGTTCAATCCAAAGGTGAGCGCTATTTCCGAATCACATGATCTAAGACGGCTCCAAATTGAGAGCCTCATTGGGAACCTCAAAACCCATGAGGTTGAACTCAAAATCCAAGAAGAAGAATACAACAAAGAGCCAAAGAAGAAAGTCTTGACACTGAAGTTAAGGAATGAGGACGACAATGATGACGAGGACTAGTAGAGCCTTTTTTTGAAAAATTTCACAAAGTTCGTGAAGAAATCGAAAAGAAAGAACGCTTTCTGTAAGTTTTTCCGAAAATGCTCATCATTCAAAAGAGAGAAAATGGAGAAATCAAGCCACGACGACGAGTGGCCTCCACCCGAGTGCTTCCACTGCAGGAAGTCCGGGCATATACGAAGCCAGTGCTCAAAATACCTAAAAGAGCAAAAAGAAAAGCGGCACAATGGTAAAGATAAGAAGAAGGTTCTAAAGGTTGCAACATGGGATGACTCTTCTTCTGAAAGCTCAAGTGGGTCTACTTCAAGCGACGGTGATGAGACAAATTTGTGTCTCATGGGTAGAAGTCATGAATCATCGGATGACGATTACAGTGTCCAAAGCGACACTGAGGTACTTCCTACTACTTATGATGATCTTTATATTAAATATATGAAAATATGCAAATATTTTAATAGGAGTCTAAAAGATCTTGGTCTTCTAAAAACTGAAAATAAAATTATTTTAAAACAAAATCAAAAGTTAAATAAGGAAGTGAAAGCATTGGGAAAAGTGATAGGGTCTTGCCAAGAAAATGATCCTTAATTGGAAAGGGTAAAAGAACTAGAAAATGATCTTTCTAAGACTCTCTCAAATAATGAATCAATTACAAAATAAAAGGGAGACTTAGAAAGAAGTTTAAAAACCTCTCTTTCCCAAATTGAAGTTGGAAAGAATTTTTTTGCCAATTGGTGCGAAAACCTAATAAATGAAAACACCCTCTTTAAAGCCCAGATCCATGATTTAAACATAGCCATAGAAAAATTTGGGGTTGGTCAAAAGACTCTTGATATGATTTTGGCAAACCAAGGCATGGAAGTGCAAAATATGGGCTTAGGTATGGATGTGGAAGCTACCGCCCTGTGGTACCTGTTACCGCTGGCGGTAGTAACAGATTAAATAATTCGTTTAATAAAAAACCCATATTATTTTCTTCTGGTTCCCCATCTTCCAGCAAGAGTCCACAGAAAAATTTGAAAAAGGTCTCAACTCCTTTTGTGTCGTGTGCTAAGTGCTTTCACTTTGGACACATCATGGACTCTTGTAGGATGAAGGGACGATGTGCGTTCAAGCAAATCTGGGTGCCTAAGGTTTCCACCTACTCTATGGGAGGAACATCTTGGGTATCCGGATCTTTACTCTCATCTTATTTTTAGGTATGCTGGCAGGCTAAGGAAAATGAGGACATGTGATACTTGGACTCGGGATGCTCCAAACACATGACGAACGATAAAGCAAAGTTCCTTAGCCTCATAAAGAAGAAAGGTGGTGTACAACCCTCATATTTTCTGAGTCGGTGTGACCCGACCCGGGTGAGGCCGAGACAGTGAAGGTAGCCGAAACGGGAAAAACGACCGCGCCGAAACGGTCGAGACTGGTTAAGGCAAAAAGAGGCAGTGGGGGAAGCAGAGGGAGCACCCGCTCCCCCAACTCCCTTCGGGCGAGTGGGAAGAGCCTTCCCACTCGCCCGGTCTTCTTTGGGCGAGTGGGAGGAGCCTCCCACTCGCCAACCCTCTTTGGGCGAGTGGGAGGGGCTCTCCCACTCGCCGACCCTATGTAGGGGGAGTGGGAGGAGCTCTCCCACTCGCCGGGCGAGTGGGAGAGGTCCTCCCACTCACCGCCCCCTTTGGGCGAGTGGGAGGGGCCCTCCCACTCGCCGGGCGAGTGGGAGAGGCCCTCCCACTTGCCGGCCCCCTTTGGGGGCGAGTGGGAGAGGCTCTCCCACTCGCCGCCCCCTTTTTGGGCGAGTGTGGGGGACCCTCCCACTCGCCCAGCATCCTTAGGGGAGGCAGGCAGGACCTCCCCTGAGGGGGGGAGTGAGCACCTCGAACCCCACTCGCCCCTCCTCCTGCGTTGACTGTTCATGGTCATGGTCGGACTGCAGATAGCAGGATTTTGACTATCCGCAGTCCAATTTTGGCTATTCGCAGTCCATCTTTGGGAAAGTCTATAAATAGACCCCCATGGGCACCTTGGGAAGGGTTGGACTCTACCCCCTCCCTCACGCGTGAGCAAGCACTACCCCTCCCCCTCCCCTTGTCGTTGAAGGTGGTCGGTGAGGTGATCCTTAGTGCCCTCCAAGGTGCCCAAGCTCAGCATTGCCTTGGGAGGGGAAGTTCTGAGTGAGCTTCCGGGTATGTGGTGGGACCTCCACGCTGCAGCTTAAGGGTCCGTTCGTGAACTTAGGTGTTCTTTAAGGGCAAGGTTCTTTGGTTCTTAGTGACTGGTCAAGGGTCTCGCTCAGGTCAAGTAAGGGTTAGCTGCATCCCCCTTGCGAACGTCGAAACCGGGTTACTGGTTTCAACATTATGGTGCGGTGAGCGTGGAAGCTGCTAGTTCGGAAAGCTCTAGGCAAGTCTCATGGCTGGAAGTGATGAGCTGGAGGACTCACCCCTGACGGCGAGTGCATGAAGAAAGGTGACTTCGAGGAGTTCAGGAAGTCAATCCGGGAAGTCTTGCGGTTTGCACTCCCCCATCAGGGCGAGTGCACGGCATCACCAACACCTGTGCTCGCCTCGCCATCTTTGATGGAGATAGAGCAAGCGTGTTGGCAAGGGAAGGGGCCAGCCTCAGAGGAAGGCTTGAGCCTTCAAGCGCAAGCGCTCTTCAACAGCTCTCCTGAGGCCAGCTGCCCCGAGTGAGGGGGCAGGGAGGATGCCTCCGTCTCACCAGGAAGGGGGTGTAGTCCCTGTTCCTGATTCAACAAAAGCACCGGGAGACGCAAAGAAGCTACGCAGGTCGATTCCAAAGGCAGGTCTCCCACCTGCAGGTTGACCAGGGAAGCAGGAAGGACCAGGAGAAAGGAAAGGAATGAGAAGACAGAGAAAGTGGAGGAGGTGATGAAAGAGATGGTCAAGGTGCATGTGACCAAGTAGGCCCAGAGGGGCGCGTTGTAATAAGCAGGTAGCTCCTCGATGATGAATGAAGAGGTCTCAGGTAACGCCTTGACTAAGTGGCTTGGGGTAAGTGCTGAGTTCCTCTGCCTCCAGGTGAAGGTAAGCACCTAGGACGTGGATGGGTACTCCGCTCCCATTTGGTAGTATCCCTGACTAGAGACCATTCTCCTGGCTCAGTCATGCCGGCAGATGGGAGACTCATCGGGTCGACTCGCTACTTGGTAGCTGGATTGGGAGGGCGTTGAGTTCCTCTGCCTCCAGGTGAAGGTAAGCACCTAGGAAGCGGATGGGTACTTCCGCCTCCAATCGATAAGGGACTGGGAGGGCGTTGAGTTCCTCTGCCTCCAGGTGAGCTAAGCACCTAGGACGCGGATGGGTACTTCCGCCTCCAGTCAGGTTGGGACGGCGTTGAGTTCCTCTGCCTCCAGGTGAAGGTAAGCACGTAGGACGCGGATGGGTACTTCCGCCTCCAATCGGTAAGGGGACTGGGAGGGCGTTGAGTTCCTCTGCCTCCAGGTGAGCTAAGCACCTAGGACGTAGATGAGTACTTCCGCCTCCAGTCAGGTTGGGAGGGCATTGAGTTCCTCTTCCTCCAGGTGAAGGTAAGCACCTAGGACGCGGATGGGTACTTCCGCCTCCAATCGGTATGGGGACTGGGAGGGCGTTGAGTTCCTCTGCCTCCAGGTGAGCTAAGCACCTAGGATGCGGATGGGTTCTTCCGCCTCCAGTTAGGTTGGGAGGGCATTGAGTTCCTCTGCCTCCAGGTGAAGGTAAGCACCTAGGACGCGGATGGGTACTTCCGCCTCCAATCGGTAAGGGGATTGGGAGGGTGTTTAGTTCCTCTGCCTCCAGGTAAGCTAAGCCCCTAGGACGTAGATGGGTACTTCCGCCTCCAATTAGATTGGGAGGGCGTTGAGTTCCTCTGCCTCCAGGTAAGCAAAGCACCTAGGAAGCGGACGGGTACTTCCGCCTCCAATCGGTAAGATCCCCGACTAGAGACCATTCTCCGGGCTCAGTCATGCCGGCAGATGGGAGACTCATCGGGTCGACTCGCTACTTGGTAGCTGGATTGGGAGGGTGTTGAGTTCCTCTGCCTCCAGGTAAGCTAATCCCCTAGGACGTAGATGGGTACTTCCGCCTCCAATTGGATTGGGAGGGCGTTGAGTTCCTCTGCCTCCAGGTAAGCAAAGCACCTAGGACGCGGACGGGTACTTCCGCCTCCAATCGGTAAGATCCCCGACTAGAGACCATTCACCGGGCTCAGTAATGCTGGCAAATGGGAGGCTCATCGGGTCGACCCGCTGCAGGTAAGACTTCAGAAAGGGTAAGTGGTTCGGTAAGATGGCGGAGTTCCACTGCCTCTAGGTGAAGGTAAGCACCTAAGACGTGGATTGGATCTCCGCCTCAGTTGTTTTGATAAGACGGTCGAGCTCCTCCACCTCTATGAGAAGGTAAGCACATGTGACGTGGATTGGATCTCCGCCTCAGTTGCCTCAATTAGATGGTTGAATCCCTCCGTCCATCAGTGAGGGTAAGCACCTGGGACATGTACTGGTTCTCTGCCCCCGGATAGTTCGGGAAACTGTTAGTTCCCTCCCCCTACAGGTGAGCTTGACTCCCTGTTAGGTGTGGAGTTTCCTCCACCACCGGGTGAGCTCGGCTCCCTGGCGGGTGTGGGGTTTCCACCTCCCACCTCAGGTCGAGCTCGGCTCGACTAGAGGTGTTGAGTTCTTTTCCACCTAAGGTCAAGTTCAATTCGACCTAAGGTGTTGAGCTTTCTCCACCTCCAATTGAGCTCGGCTCATAGGAGAGTTGTTAAGTGGAGAAAGGTTTGCCTCCCACCTCAGGTCGAGCTCGGCTCGACTAGAGGTGTTGAGTTTTTTTCCACCTAAGGTCAAGTTCAATTCGACCTAAGGTGTTGAGCTTTCTCCACCTCCAGTTGAGCTCGGCTCATAGGAGGGTTGTTAAGTGGAGAAATGTTTGCCTTCCACCTCAGGTCGAGCTCGGCTCGACTAGAGGTGTTGAGTTCTTTTCCACCTAAGGTCAAGTTCAATTCGACCTAAGGTGTTGAGCTTTCTCCACCTCCAATTGAGCTCGGCTCATAGGAGGGTTGTTAAGTGGAGAAAAGTTTGCCTTCCACCTCAGGTCGAGCTCGGCTCGACTAGAGGTGTTGAGTTCTTTTCCACCTAAGGTTAAGTTCAATTCGACCTAAGGTGTTGAGCTTTCTCCACCTCCAGTTGAGCTCGTCTCAAAGGAGGGTTGTTAAGTGGAGAAAGGTTTGCCTTCCACCTCAGGTCGAGCTCGGCTAGACTAGAGGTGTTGAGTTCTTTTCCACCTAAGGTCAAGTTCAATTCGACCTAAGGTGTTGAGCTTTCTCCACCTCCAGTTGAGCTCGGCTCATAGGAGGGTTGTTAAGTGGAGAAAGGTTTGCCTTCCACCTCAGGTCGAGCTCGGCTCGACTAGAGGTGTTGAGTTCTTTTCCACTTAAGGTCAAGTTCAATTCGACCTAAGGTGTTGAGATTTCTCCACCTCCAGTTGAGCTCGGCTCATAGGAGGGTTGTTAAGTGGAGAAAGGTTTGCCTTCCACCTCAGGTCGAGCTCGACTCGACTAGAGGTGTTGAGTTCTTTTCCACCTAAGGTCAAGTTCAATTCGAACTAAGGTGTTGAGCTTTCTCCACCTCCAGTTGAGCTCGGCTCATAGGAGGGTTGTTAAGTGGAGAAAGGTTTGCCTTCCACCTCAGTCGAGCTCGGCTCGAGTAGAGGTGTTGAGTTCTTTTCCACCTAAGGTCAAGTTCAATTCGACATAAGGTGTTGAGCTTTCTCCACCTTCAGTTGAGCTCGGCTCATAGGAGGGTTGTTAAGTGGAGAAAGGTTTGCCTTCCACCTCAGGTCGAGCTCGGCTCGACTAGAGGTGTTGAGTTCTTTTCCACCTAAGGTCAAGTTCAATTCGACCTAAGGTGTTGAGCTTTCTCCACCTCCAGTTGAGCTCGGCTCATAGGAGGGTTGTTAAGTGGAGAAAGGTTTGCCTTCCACCTCAGGTTGAGCTCGGCTCGACTAGAGGTGTTGAGTTCTTTTCCACCTAAGGTCAAGTTCAATTCGACCTAAGGTGTTGAGCTTTCTCCACATCCAGTTGAGCTCGGCTCATAGGAGGGTTGTTAAGTGGAGAAAGGTTTGCCTTCCACCTCAGGTCGAGCTCGGCTCGACTAGAGGTGTTGAGTTCTTTTCCACCTAAGGTCAAGTTCAATTCGACCTAAGGTGTTGAGCATTCTCCACCTCCAGTTGAGCTCGGCTCATAGGAGGGTTGTTAAGTGGAGAAAGGTTTGCCTTCCACCTCAGGTTGAGCTCGGCTCGACTAGAGGTGTTGAGTTCTTTTCCACCTAAGGTCAAGATCAATTCGACCTAAGGTGTTGAGCTTTCTCCACCTCCAGTTGAGCTCGGCTCATAGGAGGGTTGATAAGTGGAGAAAGGTTTGCCTTCCACCTCAGGTAGAGCTCGGCTCGACTAGAGGTGTTGAGTTCTTTTCCACCTAAGGCCAAGTTCAATTCGACCTAAGGTGTTGAGCTTTCTCCACCTCCAGTTGAGCTCGGCTCATAGGAGGGCGGACAGGTAGAGAAGGGTTCGCCTTCCTCCTCAAGTCAGGTTCAATCGATAAACTCGGCAGGAGTATCCCGTTGGCAGGACCCATCGTGGATTCCCCTAAGGTCCCACCTACTCGTCAAATAGGTGGGTTGGACTTTCTTTCCGAGCTTGAGACAAGCTCGAAAAGAGTGGGGATTGTGTACAACCATCATATTTTCTGAGTCGGTGTGACCCGACCCGGGTGAGGCCGAGACAGTGAAGGTAGCCAAAACGGGCAAAACGACCGCGCCGAAACGGTCGAGACCGGTTAAGGCAAAAAGAGGCAGTGGGGGAAGCGGAGGGAGCACCCGCTCCCCCAACTCCCTTCGGGCGAGTGGGAAGAGCCTTCCCACTCGCCCGGTCTTCTTTGGGCGAGTGGGAGGAGCCTCCCACTCGCCAACCCTCTTTGGGCGAGTGGGAGGGGCTCTCCCACTCGCCGGCCCTATGTAGGGGGAGTGGGAGGAGCTCTCCCACTCGCCGGGCGAGTGGGAGAGGTCCTCCCACTCACCACCCCCTTTGGGCGAGTGGGAGGGGCCCTCCCACTCGTCGGGCGAGTGGGAGAGGCCCTCCCACTCGCCGACCCCCTTTGGGGGCGAGTGGGAGAGGCTCTCCCACTCGCCGCCCCCTTTTTGGGCGAGTTGGGGGGGGGGGGGGACCCTCCCACTCGCCCGACATCCTTAGGGGAGGCAGGCAGGACCTCCCGTGAGGGGGGGAGTGGGCACCTCAAACCCCGCTCGCCCCTCCTCCTGCGTTGACTGTTCATGGTCATGGTCGGACTGCGGATAGCAGGATTTTGTCTATCCGCAGTCCAATTTTGGCTATTCGCAGTCCATCTTTGGGAAAGTCTATAAATAGACCCCCATGGGCACCTTGGGAAGGGTTGGACTCTACCCCCTCCCTCACGCGTGAGCAAGCACTACCCCTCCCCCTCCCCTTGTCGTTGAAGGTGGTCGGTGAGGTGATCCTTAGTGCCCTCCAAGGTGCCCAAGCTCAGCATTGGCTTGGGAGGGGAAGTTCTGAGTGAGCTTCCGGGTATGTGGTGGGACCTCCACGCTGCAGCTTAAGGGTCCGTTCGTGGACTTAGGTGTTCTTTAAGGGCAAGGTTCTTTGGTTCTTAGTGACTGGTCAAGGGTCTCGCTCAGGTCAAGTAAGGGTTAGCTGCATCCCCCTTGCGAACGTCGAAACCAGGTTACTGGTTTCAACAGGTGGAATGTTGACATTTGGTGACAATGGAAAGGGAAGAATCTTAGGCATCGGTACAGTGGGTAACAACTCTTTCTCTATTACAAATGTCTTGTATGTTGAAGGCTTAAAACATAACTTAATCTCTATTAGTCAAATGTGTGATAAATGTATTAATGTTTTATTTGAGTCTTCCACAAACTTATGTAAAATTATAGATCCTAAAACTAATGATATTGTACTCACTGCACCAAGAACTTACAATATCTATTTGATTGCTTTTCATGATCTTTCACGTGCATCATTAAAATGTCTAATCTCAAAAAATAAAAAACTTGAATAATGGCATAGGCGTCTTGGTCACTCTAGCACCAAGTTGACTTTAAAACTGTCAAAAAAATAAAATAATAAGAGGTTTACCAATGCTTAATGAAAACTTATTCTCATTATGCCCGTCATGCAAAAAAGGAAATTTTTCTAAAACTTCATTCAAAAATAAAACTGAAATGTCTACCACTATACCTCTTCAACTAATTCACATGGACCTGTTTGGATCAATTAGCACGTGTAGACTAGGAAGTAAAAGTATACTTTGTGTTGATTGATGATTATTGTAGATTTACATAGACTCTATTTCTTACCTCCAAATCCAATGCGTTTTTTGAATTTACAAAATTATGTAATCGCATTCAAAATGAGTTAGATTTAAAAATAAAATGCATCCGCTCGGATCATGAAGGGGAATTTGAAAATGAAAACTTCACTACTTTTTATAATAATCTAGGCATCAAACACGAATTTTCCGCTCCACGCACCCCCAACAAAATGATGTGGTGGAAAGGAAAAATAGAACACTTCAAGAATTTGCACTCACTATTGTACAACCCCTATTCTTCGAGGGTGGGCCCATTCAAAGCCACATAGGCAGAAGTCAGAGCCAATGGTCAACACGAAGATATCAGATAGCGTACAAGGACTATGTAACCCCAGGGTGCGAGTAGGGCCATGCTCGCTCCCAACCGGCGAGAAGGAGCATGCCCCGAAGTTATCCAGACAGACGAGCGAGAAGGTAACAGGCATGTACATACTCTCCTATAGGCGACTTTCATCAACCAACTCGCCGGCCTGCGACGAGATCCTTACCTACTCGCTCGCTTAAGCCTTTGTTCACCCATCTCAAAAGGGGGTCAGGGACAATCTCTTGCACCCCTCCCTCAAGATTTGTATATAAATAGACCCACAGGGGTATCAGGAAGGGCACTTGTCAAAAATCAGAACTTCAACCTACTTATATGCGAGAATCCTCCCTAGCCAGTGCCTTCCTAGTACCAAGCTCGGCCATTCGTTGGTTGTGGAGGAGAAGACTCCTTTGAGCTTCTAGGTTTGTGGTGGGACCTCCCTGCCGCAGCACCTGGGGTCCTGTTGTCGTTGTTGCTCTTCTAGTTCTTTGTCGTTGCCGGTCAAGCCTTCTCGTTGGACTGCTGGGCAAGTAGCCTCCGACTGTATTGGTCCGAATCTTGGAGTCAGGATTTTTTCTTGGCTTCAACACTTTGGTGCGGTGAGCGTGGATCGTAGTCAGAGGGATAAAGTCTAGCAGAAAGGCGAGATGGTGGTAGTTGGCAACCACGAGGAGGTAGTTGGTAACTCGGCCGGAGGAGGCGAGTTTGTGACTTTGGCTGTCTTTGAAGAATTCACGCAGCGACTCGAGGGGACCATACGAGAAGCTCACCAACCTCGAATGGAAGGAACAACGACCTCGCCTCATCATCTGATTCTTGCCGAGGAAGGTGTTCCATTCCGGCGAGCAGAGAAGGAACATGAAGAGTAGCCCGAGCGACCAAGGAGGTCGCAGTTCTACCAGCAGGCCTCGCAGGGAGCAGGCGGAATTTGATTCCGCGAGGAGGAAGAGCAGGCGAGGTACTACGGTACTCGCCAAGTGAGCGAGTATGGAGGGGATACTCGCCAGGCAGAGGATCGCCGCCAGGTGGGTGGGAGGAGCCAATTCTGTGAAGAGATCATTGTTGCGCTCGTGCCAGAAGGGTTCAAAGATCCCGTGATGAATTACTACTCAGGGAGGGATGACCCTATCCGACACATCTAGTGGTTCGAGAATGTAGCCTCCATCCGAACCATGTCAGATGCCTTTAAGTGTAGGCACTTCGCTATCGCCTTTCGAGGGAAGGCTAGAGACTGGTTCCACCAGTTGCCAGCAGGTTCGATCTACTGCTTCGAAGATCTATGCCGGGGCTGACGATGCGGTTCGCCACGACCAAGAAGATGAAGAAGGAGGCAACGACCATCTTCCACCTCGTGCAGGGAGCCAAAGAAACGTTGGGGCATTACATCGATTGCTTCCAGGAGGAGATGTTAGACATCCAGGAGGTGGATTTCCCCACCTTGCAGCTAGCCCTGACGTTCGGCCTTCGTGAAGGCCTCTTCAAGTTGGAGCTCGGCAGGAACCCTCCTTATTCCTACGGCAACCTCATCGAGAGGGCCAACAAGTTCGTTCAGGGGGGAGCTTCTAACTGAGGTTTCCTGGCCCGGCTCACCAGGGAACCAGAAAGGATGAGGAGGAAGAAGAGAAGACCCCAGAGAGACGGAAGAGAGAGGAGCCCAGAAGGGAGAAGAAGAGGAAGCCTTAGGAGAGGCGAAGGGAGGAAAGGAGGAAGGAGGAGCCCAGAAGGAACGATGAGAGGAGACTCATCGTGGCTCCGGAGCGTCGGGAGGAGGAAAGACGCTACTAAGTTCCCGTCAACCGGCCGCCTTGGAGGCCGACAAGAGGACCTCAGCCTCAGGATCGGTGAAGGAGATCCCCGGAGAGAAGACGCTTCGACCGACCAGAGAGGCGTCAGGAAAGAAGAAGGGAGGAAGCAATGGCGGTTGTCCGGTGCGACAAATGCCAAGGTCGAAAGAATCAGCAAAGTAGGCCGCAGGCGGAGGAGAACCCCTCTACTGTGATCTACATCAAGTAGAGGGACACGAGATGATGGCTTGCCCAGATTTTTGGGAAGCCAGGAGAAGGTTGGTAGCAGGAGAAGCGGGAGGAGAGCAGCGGAGGATCGAAGCCCCTGTCGAGCCGCCGATAGTGCAAGCCGTCGGTCGAAGGAGGACCGAAGATCGGGTCGACCATGGAGGTTGAGGGGACATCGCCCAAGGAGGCAGAGGTGAAAGTGGAGGTTAGATCTTAGATTTACTCTAGAGGGGGGGGGGGGGTGAATAGAGTATTAAAAACTTTTCACTTAATTTTATAGCGGAATTAAAATAGTGATATATATATGTGTATTGAGTGAGTTATAAAAGCAAACACAAAGAGAGCACACAGCACAGTACACAGAAAATCACAACATAGTGGACCCAAGGATTTTTATAGTAGTTCCCCAATAAACCTGGGTACGTCTACTCTTCTACCACACTTGGTAGGATCCACTAGGTTTTTGATCAGGTGCCCTATCACCAAGGGGTTTTTGATCAGGTGTCCACACACCAAGGAGCTTTTGATCAGGAGCTCTAACCAAATCACAGGTTTTTGTTCAGGTGCCCTGCCACCAATGGGTTAACTTTTGAAGGGAGTTAGAACCCCGTACAAGAGGGGATAAGAAGGGTTATGAAGTTCTTCTCTGTCAATATTCTGATAGAAGACTCTAGTGGATCGTTGATGTTGTAAAACTCCCCCTGTCTGATATAAAATGTTTGACAGTAGATGGCTGGAGCTTTCTCTTGGATGTATTGATCTTCCTGTAGCTGATGAATCTGAAAGAATAAGTTCTTCAGATTATTGTTGCTCTTTGAAGATCTGATCTTGCAGCTGATGACTGAGAGAGTAGAGTTGATGTTCTCAGTGAATGAGTACTGCTTGAGGAAGAAGATGAAGATGATCTGTAGAACTTTTTCTTTCTTCTTCCTGTATATTTTTCCCGACTGTTTCTTCTTTCTCTTCTTTTTCCTGTACAACTATTTTGTGATATGTTCTGTAATGCTGTCGTGTAAACTGTGTATATTGATACTGTATATCTTCTTCCTTATTCTTTTGATACTCTCTGACTGATTTGAAATTCAAATCCCTTGATTTAAGGAATAAAATAATCTGAATAGATATTCTGGGAACTACAAATCTGCTGCGTCGTTTACCTTTTTCCTTTTCCATGAACGTGTCCTTTTCCGCTAAATGTCAACGGCTATAATCTCGAAATAAGAGAATAAAATAAAAGGAAATATATTATCCTTACTTATCTGGAAGAATAGAGCTGTTGCAGAAGAGATCTGAGTTCAGAGAAATAGAATAACTAATCTTCTGAAATTAAATCTGCTGTAGAGAAATTTTTGTCGATCTGAATAATTTTCGTCGATCTCAAGAATTTTCGTCGAACACAATGTTGAGTTCGTCGACCTCAACTGAATCTGGCTTGGAAGAATTGAATTAGTTGAGCTGAGGAGAACTTTCGTCGATCTCAACATCTGATACTTATTCTTCGAACGCAGAGCTGAGTTCGTCGAACTGAAGAATTCGTCGACCGCTGAACTGAGCAAATTCGTCGACCGCTGAGACTGAATAATTTTGTCGACCGCTGAGCCTGGATAATTTTGTCGACCGCTGAGACGAGTTCGTCGACCGCTGAGCCGCTGAGACACTGAGACACTGAGATAGAAGCAAGTCATTCGTCGAACGCAGAATGTAAGCCGTTCGTCGAATGCAGAGTGTAAGCCGTTCGTCGAACGCAGAGAGCAAGCCGTTCGTCGAACGCAGTATGGAGTTCGTCGAACGCAGAACCTGAATACTTTCTTGAGTTCTAACAGCCTAAACTCTTGACCCATTGACTATACATTGGGGTCAACTTTATCCTAGTCAACAGATAGTGATCCTAGCCCAAATCAGTAATAGGGTTGTTCCAACAAGAGGAGGAGTAGGGGTAATCCACGAGGGAGAAGGGCTGGGAGCTTCCCGCAAGGGTAGCCTCCATCAAATCTATCGAAGGAGTGTCGCTTCGACCTCGCAGGCACCGCCCCCGTTGGAGGAAATCACCTTCTCAGAGGAGGACATGTTGGGGAATGAGAATCCCTTTCATGATGCCCTCGTGATCTAAGATGTTGTAGAAGACTTCACCGTTGATCGAATCCTGATCGATACGGTATCTCCGTGAACGTCATCTTCAAGGAGACGTTCGACGGTCTGGGCGTCGGAGCCGAAAGAGTCCGGGCGTCCGATGGTCCCCTCTTTGGCTTCTCAGGAGAGAAGAAAGAGGTGGAAGGGGGAGTAGATCTCCTTATAACACTCGGTGGCACCTCCCTCAACTGCCGCTTCGTCATCGTTGATGCCCCGAGTTGTTACAAGGCCATCTTCGGAAGGCCGTTTCTCAACACCTTCAAAGCCGTCCCGTCTTCCTACCATCAGTGCCTCAAGTACTGTCAAGGGGACGTCCATGTGAGGATCAGGAGCGATCCAAGAGCCACCCGCGAGTGCTATCTCAGCACGTTTAGCACCATCAGCTGGATGGCTGACGCGGAGGAGTTCGAAAAAGTGCAGGGGGGCACGGCTAGGCTGGAAGTGGCTGAGGAAGTAGAAGAGATCGAGGTAATCTCCAGGGAGGGAGTACCTGTACTGCTGAAGGTCGGAGGGTTGCTGAAGACCGAAGAGAAGATCAAGATGGCGACGTGTCTTCAAGAGAACGTCGACATCTTCTCCTGGAGAGCTGCTGAGATACTGGGGATTGACGCGGAGGTCGTATGTCATCGCCTCAATCTAGACCCCGCGGTCAAGCCGGTCCGCCAGAAGAAGAGGTCAAGTGCCACCATGTTGGCCAGACCTATCAGAGAGGAGGTGAAGAAGCTGCTGGAGGCGGGGTTTGTGTCAGAGATCCAGTACCCAGGCTGGGTCTCGAATGTTGTAATGGTGAAGAAAGTTGGGGGAAGTTGGAGAATATGTGTCGACTTTTCGTTATTGAATAAAAGCTGCCCGAAGGATTGTTATCCCCTATCTCGAATCGACGCGCTGGTTGATTCAGCCGTCAGTTTTTCTGTAATGAGCTTTCTCGATGCGTTTTTAGGATACCACCAGATCCGGATGCATCCCCCAAACTGTCGTGATGTCTCCTTCATCACTGGTGATGGTTGCTACAGCTACAAGATGATGCCCTTCGGGTTAAAGAACGCAGGGGCAACTTACCAGCGGATGATGGATCATGTCTTCAAGGAGCAGAAGGGGAGGAACATGGAGGTGTATGTGGACGATCTCTTGATCAAAAGCAAGAGCGTCCAAGAGCATGTAGCTGATCTGGTGGAGACCTTCGCGACACTGATGAAGTTCAAAATGAGGCTCAATCCGGCAAAGTGTGTGTTCCGAGATGGAAGAGGGTAGTTTCTGGGGCATCTCATCACCCCGGAAGGGGTAGAGCCGAACCCTGACAAGGTTAAGACAATCCTGGAGATGACTTCGCCTAAGACGATGAAAGAAGTCCAAAGGTTGACAGGAAGGCTGGCGAGCCTTAGCCGCTTTCTGTCAAAGGCAGGAGAGAAGTGCTCTCCATTCTTCAAAATGCTTCGAAAGAGCGAGGACTTCGAATGGTCCGAAGAATGCGAGAAGGCGTTCGGCAGGCTAAAACAACATTTAACCCAAACTCCCCTCCTCCAAAGTCCGAAAGAAGGCGAAGACCTACTCATCTACCTAAGAGTACGAGCGGAAGCCGTAAGTTTCGTGCTAGTCCGGGAGGAAGGGAAGAAGCAGCTACCCATTTACTATGTCAGTCGGGTGCTGAAGACGGCAGAACTTCGGTATCCGATCCTGGAGAAGCTTGCCTTCGCCCTAATAGTGTCAGCGCGGAAGCTCCGACCTTATTTACAAGCTCACTCCATCCATGTCGTAACTGATCATCCTCTATGAAATGTCTTAGAAGGAGTGGAGCATTCGGGAAGGTTGGCGAAGTGGTTGGTCGAACTCAGTGAGTTTGACATTTCTTTCTCACCCCGGGTGGCGATCAAAGCGCAAGCAGTGGCTGACTTCTTAGCCGACTTCTCAGGAGAAGCGGGTCCAAATGAGGGACCTTCCGATCTAGTCCCCTGGAAGATGTTCGTGGATGGGGCATCGGGCAAGAGCTATGTGGGAGTAGGCATCGTGCTTGTCAGCCCATATGGAACTAGGATCGAACAAGCAGTCGAGATCCTCTTCCCCGTCACGAACAACCAAGCAGAGTACGATGCCATAGTAGCAGACTTGCATTTCACAAAGGATTTGGGCATCCAAGACATCAGGCTTTCACTAATTCAATGGTGGTTGCGTCACAAATTCGAGGAGAGTTCGAAGTGCGCGACACCATTCTACAGAGGTATCTTGTCAAGGTAAAGGGATTGATTGGAGGCTTTCAATCCTTCTTCGTCGAACATGTACGGAGAGAGGAGAACTCGGCAGCAGATCGCCTGGCAAAGTATGGGCTAAGGGCCGTCGGGACCATCACTAAATTATTCCGACCATCCATTAAAGAAGGGGAGATCATGGAGATTGAACATCGCCCTTCATGGATGGATCCGTTCGTAGCATTTGTGAACACCGGACAGCTCCATGTGGAAGAAGGGGATCAAAAGAAGTTTCGATACAAGGTGGCTTACTACTTATTGCAGGACAGAGAGCTATATCGTAAGACCATCTCGGCCCCCCTGGCCAGATGCATCTCTGAAGACGAAGTACCTCGAGTGTTGGAAGAGATCCACTCGGGAGAGTGCAGAAGTCATTCTGAGACTCGTACTTTGGAGCAGAGAATCCTAAGGCATGGTTATTTCTGGCCTACTATCCGTAAGGATGCGGAAGTCTTCTCGAAAAAGTGTCAGAAGTGCCAGTTATTCCCCCCCCCCCCCCCCCCCCCCCCCCTTCAATTGCAGCCGGCCCAGCAACTTCGCTCAATCACCGCCTCATGGCCGTTCACTATCTGGGGAATGGATTTGATAGACCCCTTTCCTTCAGCCACTGACCAGAGGAAGTTCATTCTCGTCAAGGTCGACTACTTCTCCAAATGGATTGAGGCCAAATCTCTGGCCAAGACCACCTCTCAGGTCGTGAAGAACTTCATCTGGGGGGAGATTGTCTGCAGATTCGGGATCCCTCTCGCCATCGTCACCGACAACGGTCCCCAATTTGCAAACTTAGAGCTGGAAGATTTTTGCAGGCAGCTAGGGACTGATCTTTGATTCGCTTCAGTGCATCATCCTAGGAGTAATGGATAAGTGGAAGCCGCCAATAAGCTGATCATCAACCTCCTAAAGAAGAAAGGCGAGAACCTACGAGGTAATTGGGCGGAGCAGCTCCCCTCGGTGTTGTGGGCTTTGAGGACCACTCCTAGCTCAGCCACAGGGGAAACCCCGTTCAAACTCTCTCATGGGTCCGAGGCTCTCATCCCAGTAGAGTTCAAAGTTAGAAGTCCAAGGGTGGTTGCGGCTAAAGATGGAGACGAAGAATGGTGGCTGGAGAACGATGAAGCTCAAAAACTATCTCTCGACTACATCGAAGAACTCCGAGACTTGGCCTCAACTCGGCAAGAGGAAATCAAGCGCCGAATGGCGAGACTCTTCGACAAGCACGCCCGCCTCAAACACTTCCAAGCAGGTGATCTAGTCTTAAAGAAAGTGGATGCGACAGGAAGATCAGCGGTCGTTGGGAAGCTCAACCCAAATTGGAAGGGGCCCTTCATCGTCCACGAATCACTAGCTACCGAAGGATATCATTTACGAAATTATGAATGAGAGCTGCTTGGCAATACTTAGAGTGGTGACGACCTGAAAAGGTTCTACCCCTAGCAGGTGTATGTACATCCCTCTTTTTTTTAATAATACTTAGATTATATAATAAAATCTCCCACCCCTGAAACATGGGATGGTGTGAGTCTTTTTTAGCAAGACATTTCAAGAACAATGAAGACATGTGAGATCGATCTCCACGGCAGGTTGGGAAACAGGCCTCCAACTCAATCCTCATAAAAATCGGAACGGATGATGGGACAGTGCCTCGATAGTGAGTTCTCCTAAAACCAAGCCTCTGCACCGACGGTCGAGATCAGCTCCCCCCATGCACGTTGGCCGTAGATACCCTCCGACAGCATTTCTCATCCGACTGGAAAGATTATTAGGAAAGAGTCTGGACGCCGACCTCCCGACTCAATGAAGAGATGAACGATCTAACTGTGCCAAGATCCTTGAACAAAGGAATTTCATACCCTCCTAAAAAGAGCAAAAAAGCTCGCAGCTAAAGCTTTTCTCCTGTTATTTTTATCCAATCACATGAGTTAATGCGATTAATCTCCTCTGATTGTTGAGTAACAGTAAGAAGACTCGTCAGAATCCAAGAACGAGGGAAATGGGATGGAGACAATCGAGATTGTGTGTCCCCTCGGCCCCCCGACTGTCCTTCCCTATCTTGCAGTTCTCTCGGCGTCCGGCAGCAGCGTAGGATGGAGACTATCGGGATTGTGTATCCCCTGGGACCCCCCAACTGTCCTTCCCTACCTAGAAGTTCTCTCAGCGTCCTGCAGGAGAGTATGACGACAACCCTCGGGATTATAAGGTAAAGTCAGAGCTTTAAGAGCTTGCCGAACCCTCCACAAAATCATGCGCAACTCAACTGACAGCAAGTTTTGAGTACGACAAGTATCCGTATAGGCGAGCATCTCCTATGCGAGTATCTAGCGGCGAGTATCCATATAGGCGAGCATCTTCTATGCGAATATCTAGCGACGAGGACCCCATAAGCGAGTAAGATAAGATAATCGGCAGGTACAAATCAATCAAAAAGGTAAACGAGTACAAACGAGCGAGCCAATGAGCCCAACGATATCGTTGTAATAGCACAAGACAAACACAGATGATATATCATCCATCTGTACAACCCCGGTGTCTGCCATGTGGAAAGCAGGGACAACAAAACCAACAAGAGAAAGAAGAGGGCGAGCGAGCCAGGCGGCCGGGCGAGCCGGGCCCTCTCTGGTCACTCGCGAGAGGGCGAGCGGGCTAGGCCCCCATCGGTCGCTCGCGGGCGAGCGAGTGAGCCGAGCCTCCCGGTTCGCGAGGAGAAGTACCTACAGGTGGCTCGCCCCAAAAGGCTTTGGGATCGTGCTTACCTAGAAACCCCTGGTGGTCTGCAGTTAGCCCCTCCAAACAGCGGAGTTTGGCTGTTGGCAGACCATTTTGGGCTGTGTATAGCGGAAGTGTAAGGCGGGATCATGCTATTAACAGACCAGACTTAAGAAACTATAAATAGACCTTGAAGGGCACCTTAGGAGAGGATTCCAATCTCAGTACTCTGAGCTTCTTCCTCCCTAGGTTACTTTGGTTTAGCTCTCAGGCTCTCCAAGGTGCCCAGTCTTAGCTTTGGCTTGGGAGGGGAAGCTCTCAAAGATCTTCCGGGTGTGTGGCGGGACCTCCTCGCTGCGACCAAGGGTCTGTTCTTAGTTCCGAGTCTCCGATCGGTTCCTTTCGAGGAATTAGTAAGTACTAGCTGCCCCTCTTCATTGAGGTCCCGGGCTCCACAAAGAAGCCAAGTCCTGGTTTCAACATTTTTGGTGCAGTGAGCGATGAAGCGCAGCTAGTTCAAGAAAACTCCAAGGAAGAGATGTCAGGAAACAACGAGCGAAAGGAGGAGTTCGGTGGCTCGCCGCCACCCGGCACGCCAGCAACTGTGGAGATGTTGGCCGATCTGAGGAGAGATTTGCTAGGGGCCTTTCAGTGCGCCCTCGCCTCAGCACTTGGGGGGGCTCGCGACTCCTGCGCCTTAGGTGGTCCCTCCCTCGGGAGTAGGTGAGCGCGCTCTGGATCAAAGGCCCAGAAAGGAGGCGATGTACCAGGCGTCAGACCGAGATCTCGCGGGGCGGGAGGTTTTCCCCAGTCCGGTGCAAGCGAGTGGGGTCCAGGCGAATGCCCCCCAGGCGAGCACGACCCTGACCGGCGGGGTCCTGGCGAGTTGCCCTTCAGCGAGCGCGAGGTCGGTCGGAGCCGGGTCGCCGGGGGAACTCGCGGGACGAGTGGAGCAGGGTAGGGGTGTGAAGGGGGGAAGTCCCTTCTGTGAGTTGGTGCTCTCGGCACCACTCCCCGAGGGGTTCAGAGAGCCGGCAATGATGCTCTATACCGGTAAGGATGACCAGTAAGACCCCCCACTCCCCAAAACTGAACCCGGTTCAGGGAGGGGGGATCTTACTGCCCAAGGACGGCCACTAGTGCTTTCAGGGTGGCAACGACCCACCCTCTCCAGCACTTAGTGGTCGCCTTGTCAGGCACAAGAATCACAACAGCACATCAGATTCACATAGGGGAAGCAATAGAACAGGGAAAACTAAGCACACAGCTGATATATACATAAAATGGAAAAAGACCGAAGCCTATTGTTTAGTACATATGTTCACTAAGAATTGGGAGCGTAATCAGAAGAGTTCGACTGGTCATCCTCCTCGTCATCCTGGCCTTCATCCTTGCTCGCATCCAAAATATCTAAGCGAAGCCCTTCCGTCGTCAGCTTCTCGGCTCCTGGTACCAGCAGGCCCGTTACCCAAAGCTTCGCGAAAACCAAGTCGTCGGCGGCGAGGGCTATCTCCCGCCGAAGCAATGACAGCTCCTACAAAGATAGGAATGTCCCCTCCACACGGCGAGAAGGTCCAGCTTCCGAGGAAAGCTGGGCGTGCATCCTCTACTCCAACTCAGCAATGCGGACTTGCGCCGCCTCCAGCGAAGTCTGGCTAGACCGCAAGTCGCTCTCCAACTTGGAGTTCGTCTCGTCCGCGACCAGCTGCTCTTCCTACAGAGGCGAGAAAGGTAAGGTTACAAAAACAGGATAAAAACAATACACAAATTAGAGCCCTGACGAACTACCAAGATCACCTTGAAGCCTCTGCTCGTTTTGGCTTTATCTTCGTCCGCTCCGGCCCGTTTCACGGCCTCGACCTCGCGCTTCTCTGCCTCCACGGTGAGCTTCTGATAAAGCGCGAGCTCCTGCTCTGCGCCAAGGAGGTTCCGGGCAGTTTGATGAGCAAGCTCCGCGGCCCGCAACACGCGCGCGACCCCTGATCGGCAAGGAAGCGAAGAGTAGCATTCTGAAGCACCTTCGCGTCATCTCGCCCGTAAAGTCCAAACGTGACACAAAAGGCATCATCGTTGGAAACCTCATCCTCGCTCCATGAAGGCAGGCGAGAACTCAGGCAGACGTCGCTCCGCTCCCTACTCCAGGAAATGAGCGGCTCGCCATCTAGTCCCCGATTCAACGAGCCTTGCCCAAAGTTGGGGTGATTCTCAGGGACGATGTCCTCCTCCTCACGTGAGCGCTCCGCTGTTGGGCAACTTCATTCCTCTTCCTTTTCTTCGCCGTCGGAGGTTCATGTTCGTCCGGCCAGCCCGCCGCGCGAAGATTCTCGGTTGGATCACCGAGCTCAGGAGGGATTCCCGAAAGAGGGGAATCCTCCCCGCCTTCCTCTTCCTCTCCCTGCCGCGCCGCCGCCGAAGGAGATGGAGGAGGTGGAGTCTGGCCCGATGCAGGCAAAGGCACCGACGGTAGGTGGCGACAACCTAGAAGAGAGATGTTAGAGGATGATAAAGAACTGATCAAACCAACTCGTGGCATAGCAATGTTACCCTCGCCAGGCTCCACATAGGAGAGTTGGTCGAAGTTCTTCCGCCAAAATACGATGTCGAACTTCTTGTCCTTCATCGCCAGGAAGAGGTCCTCGCGCCCACCGCGAAGCAGAGGGGTGACGAACGCTGCCGCCAGTCTCTGCTGAGGCCGAACAGGTATTTGCGAGAAGTCGCCTGAAACAAAGACGAACTTCTCGTTCCATCGGTGAACCTTGTTCGAGGTTCCCGATACCTTGCAGTGATGGTTGCCGAAGTAGATCACCCCCACCCTGGTCGCACCCATGTAGAACACCTTCAGAAAGACATCGATATCGAAGGTGATCTTCTCGGACCGCAGGAAGCATAAGTAGCTGATGATGATGGCTACAACATTCGTGTTGATCTGCGTGGGGACCCACCCATAGTACCTCAAGATCTGGCAAAACTTAGGGTAGAGCGGAAGGCGCAACCCAACCTCGAAATGGGAGAGTGGAAAGGTGAGCTTCCCATCCGAGAAGGTATTGATCCGCTCGCCAGAGGCGGGAAGACAAGTGCGGAATCCCTGGGCGAGGTAGTGATGAGCGAACCTCTCCAGATCGTCCGGGCGAGTAGTGGACTTCTTGAACTTCTTCGCGACGAAGTTCTGGGCATAGCTCAGGCGGCGAGCTTCGACATCCACAAAAGGCGTCATCGAGAAGGAAAGAATCTTGCCGTGATGGTTGGATGCATGAGGGGTTTCGGGAAAGCGTATCGACTTCGGACCCCACCCCCTATTTATAGAAATCACAAGGGGGGGGGGGGGGGGGGGGGGGGGGTCGCGACTTAACTACGTCCGAGATACCTACCTACTCGCTCGGTATAAAGTCGTGTACCGTCAATATAAGCGACAATCACAGGGACCTTCTCGCGGAGAAGTGCGACAATCAACAATTAACATACAAACCCTACAGAAGATGGAAACAGCACAAGCGCGACTAACCAGAAAGTTCAAAATTATTACAGAAAGTTCGAGGTTATTACAAATATAGTTCGAATAATGTTCATAAATAGGGTACAAGAAGAAGATGAAATTTCTAAATCACAAAAGGATCGCCGCGTCTGTCCGAGGTCACACCATGTCGCCCAGAGAAGCCCAGCTGGCGAGCGAAAGCCATCTGCTCCCTAGCCCTCGCCATGAGTTCTTCACTAAGACGAGTGTGCTCCTCCATTCGAGTAAGGGTCCCAAGGGATCCCATACTCGCTCAGATGCCGCAAATGTCCTCCTCCAGCAAGTCCTGGTGATGCTCCACATCCGTCATTCGCCGCTCCAGCTCGTTGATAAGGTAACGCTTTACCTCCGAAGTCTCCATCTGATGCTCGAACCCTTCGATATTCGCAACACGCACCTCCAGCTGAGATATGTGCCGATGAACCTCGTATGCCATCTACCTTTCAACTTTCATCTCAAGGTCGAGATAGGCAGAGACCATCTTCGTCCTATACTCGCAAGTAGGAAGACCCAGCGCCTCGATGAAGGCCGACCCCGGAGACATCGCCCGAGCTGGAAAGAGGGTGCATTAGTAAAAGATAATCAAGAACATAGTTCGGCATATCATTTATACCTGCTCGCACTGGTGCTGCCCTTTGTTGACGACGAGGAGAAGGCGATCGCCGAGGAGCATCCCGACGAGGAGGTGAGGCTATTCTGCGAGGAGATGGCGATCGCCGAGGGCTAGGCCGCCGCCGAGGAGGAGGAGAATGGCGTGGCGAAGGCGAGCGATGAGGAGAGATACGCCGGCCCCCTGAACATCCGCCCCGACCATTCCCGCCACCCGAGTGATGAGGCGGAGGTTCCACGTCGTGCCGTTGAGGAGGAAGATCAGCAGGCAGATCTTGGGGCGCCGCCCCGCGAACACCAGACCTCGCCGATGGCGAAGGTTGAGTCCCAGACGAAGAAGCCGGCTGCGAAATGGTAACCCGAGAGTTCTTCAAGGTTACCCGCCCTAAACGGATGCCCCCACCTTCCGCGCACTCCGATAAAGGGGGCAATTGATGTATCCTTGCTCCTATGGTGATAAATCCACTTGCTCCTATGGTGATAAATCCAGATTCTATGAAAGAGATTAGACTGGTTTTATTTGGGAGCATTCATGACGGTGGTATTTATGTAAGTAGAAAAATTTTAACGCTCAAGTCTAGAATAGAATGTTTCATTTTCATGGATCTACTGAGTGTAATATCAACCTGATAGGGAAAGGGTGAATTCACAAAATTAAAGAAGCAGAGAAGAGATGATGGACAATCAAACTTATTTGCAAGCCGACCTCACTGCAGTAATCGTATAATTATACTTAATATGTGTTGCTATGAAAGAGAGAATGCTAGAAGTCAAATGTGGATAGGGTATGTATGTACGTTTCTGAAGGTTGCAATGCAATTTCAACAATTTGTTGCAATAACCATCTTTATAAGCACCATCTAAAGTATTTGAGGTGCCATATTAGCCAATCAATTGTAAGAACAATCAATTGAACAAAAGGCACTTGAAATTGAGTGTAATTAAAATTTGATGTAAGCCTCCGTTACAATACTAAAATTTGAGTTAAAGAAAAAGGGATCCTGTCTACTCCCCACAATCATAGAAAAAGTTTTTACCCCTATAATAATAAGTACAGTGTTTGAGAAATACTCCTTATTTTAAGATTCCTACTAACTGTGGAAGCCCGATGAAGAAGACTCATCTTGAAGGCACAATTTCTTCATGGTATCAAAGCAGAACAAATTTTTTTTGCTCACCCACTCTCATACCAACATTAATGTGAGCTCACCCCACCACCTAGTATTTCGCTCACCCTCTCAATCTCTTGCTGCCATCGCATATATTGAGCTCGCTCGTTGCAACATATACCAAAACTCTCATATCTCGCTTGGTCGTGACAAGCCCCGCGGACTCCTCTGTCGCACAATAAGGCTCTGTTTGGTTGGGCTGTTGCTGATGGAAAGCTGCTGATAAGAAAATTGCTGATTCTGGAAAACGGAGTTTTGTTAAAAAACTGTTTGGGTGAAATGGAGTTTGTAAAATGGAGTTTTGAAAAAGTTGTTTGAAAACAAAACGGAGTTTTGAGCGATTTTTTTTTTACCGAATATCAGAAAAATATATATATTTTCCATCATATAATACTGTACAACCCCAATATTCACCAGGTAAGAAAAACGAGCGAGACGGGAGTGGCGAGATCCAGACCTCGCCGAGATCGGCCCCCAGCCGATGAGACCTCGGCAGACCACCAAAATAGGCAGCGAGGTCCTCGCGAGGCGACCCTCTAAAAGAGACGTCGCGGGCAGTATTCGCGAGAGGACCCGCGAGAACTCCTTCAGCAGGGTTCTCGCAAGGCGACCCTCTAAAAGAGGCACCACGGGCAGGGTCCGCGAGGAGACATGCGAGAGCTCCGATAGTAAGGTTCTCGTAATCCTTCATCCCTAAATCATTAGGGTCAATTTACCCTTCTACCCTTGGTGGTCTGCCCTTAGCCTCTCCAAACAGCGGAGTTTGGCTGTTAGCAGACCCATTTGGGGTGCAGATAGTAAAATCTAAAGGCGGAATCCTGTTATTTGCAGACCAGATCAGAAAATCTATAAATATGACCTTAAGGGCACCTTTGGAGAGGATCTCATTTTCAGCTTCCCTCTCCTCAGGCTTTCTTTGGATAGCACTTCCGGAGCTCTCCAAGGTGCCTGAGTCTCAGCTTTGGCTTAGGAGGGGAAGCGCTCAACGATCTTCCGGGTTAGTGGAGGGACCTCCTCGCTGTGACTAAGGTCTTAGTCAATTTCCTAATCTTCCGTCCACCCTCCTCGAGGGACCAGTAAGGGCTAGCCGCCCCTCATTTCGGTGAGGGCCCCGAGCTCTACGAGAGACCGAGAAATCGGTTTCAACATTTTGGTGCGGTGAGCGTGGCTGGTTCAAGAAAGTTCCAGAGAAGGGTTATGGCGGGAGATGAGGAGCAGGGCGAGGAGTTCGGCGAGACTCCTCAGGAGGCAATGGCCAGGATGCTCGCGGATTTCAGAAAGGAGGTGCTCGACACCTTGGGGTTCACGGTCACAGCTCTGCGAAGTGAGTTTGCGACCCCAGCACCTCAGGCGACCCCTCCCCCAAAAGTAGTCGGCGAGAAGGCACCAGGGGGAAGGGCTGGAAAGGAAGTTGCCGTTGGTTTAGGTCAGAGCCAGGAAGGGAGAGTGTTGTTCGCCAGTCCGGTGAGCTCCGTGCCGGCAAGCTCAGTGCTGGCGAGCTCCGCCCCAGCGAGCACGACGCAGGCGAGTGTGCGCCAAGAGGAAGCGGCGACGGTCGGGGTGGTTCAGGCGAGCACCGCCCTCGCGAGCACAGTCCCGACGAGCTCAAGTTTGGCGAGCGAGCTCGGGGGACGAGTGGAGCCAGGAAGAGTGACAGGAGGGGGAAGCCCCTTTTGCGAGCTGGTGCTTTCCGCACCCGTCCGTGGGGGATTTGGAGAATGGGACCGGGTGTACTACAACGGTAGAGATGACCCTGTCCAGCACCTGCAGAGTTTCGAAGACTCGGTCTCCATCAGGCCGATGTCAGATGCCTTCAAGTGTCGGCTCTTTGCCGTCACCCTCAAGGAGAAGGCCAGGGACTGGTTCCATCATCTCCCTGCAGGGTCAATCTACTCGTTCGAGGATTTGCGCCGAAGTTTTTTGCTGAGGTTCTCGACCTCAAAAAAGAGGAAGAAGGACGCTGATTCCCTCTTCGCAGTGAAGCAGGGACCCAGGGAGTCGCTGGCTCAGTATGCCGATCGGTTCCAGGAGGAAGTACAGCTCACCCAGGAGATGCCTGGGTTTGCACTCCAACTCGCCTTCACGGTCGGGTTGAAAGAGAGTTTCTTCAAGATGGCGTTGAAGAGAAAAGCCCCCGTCTCCTTTGAAGAGCTGATGGAGAGGGTGTCGGAGGAAGTCGCGAGTGAGGAAGCCATCCGGAGCTCACCAAGAGGCTAGCAAAGCTCAGTGAGCCGGAGGTGAGGCAGCAGGAGGTCAGGAGAAGGGAAGAGCCCCGGGCCCCGGAGGGGGAATGGAGGCCGCAAGGTGGAGGAATGCAAGGGCAGGGAAGGGGTTACGGCCCAGGAAGGGGTAACCATGTCGGAGGTCAATGGAGGCCCCCCCCCCCCCCCCCCCCCCCCCCGTTAGGGTGGAGGCAAGGTCCGATGCAAATGCCTCCCCCTCCCCAACAGGCCATGGCAATTGGAAGAGGAAGAGGAAGAGGAAGAGGAAGGGGAGGAGAGGTGGAAACGGCAGCCGCTAGGAGGAGAAGGAATAGGGTGGCAGAGGCCGATGCAGGGGAAGTGACGTTGCCATATTGTATCTTTCATGATGTGGAAGGTCACTCGACAGACACCTGTCCGGAGTTCCTGGAAGTAAAGAGGGGCAGAGCGCCCGCGCCACCGCAGCAGCAGCCAGCAAGGATCGTGGAGGTCGAACCTCGAGAGGAGGGTGAGGAAAGGTGTGAGGATAGAGCCGATATGGGAAGTAGAGGAGGGATCGGGGTGATCCATGGGGGGGTAGGGGTAGAGGCGACCCGCAAGGCTAGCCTCCATACCATCTACCGCCGGAGCGTGGCTTCGACCTCCACCACTCCGCCCCCGGCCGAAAAAATCATTTTCACCCAGAAAGACATGCCGGGCTACGAGGACCCGTTCTGCGACGCGCTGGTCATCCAGACGGCGATCGAGAACTTCACCGTCTCCCGGATCCTAGTGGACAACGGAAGTTCGGTCAACGTCATCTTCAAGAAGGCGTTTGACAAGATGGAGGTGGAGCCCAGAAGGGTGTTGGCCTCAGATGGCCCTCTGTTCGGATTCTCGGGGGAGAGGAAGGAAGTAGAAGGGGGAGTGGGGCTTCATGTGACCCTGGGTGGGCAGTCCCGGAACTGTCGTTTTGTCATAGTGGACGCCCCAAGCAGTTACAACGCCATCTTCGGACGGCCACTCATCAGCGCGTTCCGCTTTGTCCCTTCCACCTTTCATCAATGCCTTAAGTTCAACGACGGAGGGGTTCAGGTGCGGATCAGGGGGGATCCCAAGGTGGCAAGACAGTGCTACGTAACGGCTGTCAACACCATCTCCTGGATGGGAGAAGCTGAGGAATGGGATAGGATGATGGAGGAGGCGGCCGAAGCCGGAAGTATGGAGGTAGCCGAGGAGAAGATGGAGGGAGATGAAGTCCATGCCCAGGAAGGGGTAGCTGAGGGACCCCGGGCGGAAGGAGAGGAAGAAGAAGAGAAGGCCCAGGAGGGAAGGGCGGAAGAGCTGATGGTGGTAGAGAAGGAAGTCGAGGAAGAAACCCAGGCTCCCACTTGTGCCGAAGAGGAGAGGGCTTGGGGAGAGCAGTCCCGGTTGGAGGCTGTGGACGAGGTCGTAGCTCTCGAGGTCACCACCCGGCTGGGGGTGGTGGAAAAAGTCCGGGTCAGCGGAGGACTCAACCCGGAAGATCAAGCGGAGATTCTGGCTTGCGTACAGAAGAACGTAGACGTCTTCGCTTGGAGCGCCGCGGAAATGCCCGGGATCGACGCGGATGTGGCTTGCCATCGCTTCAACCTCGACCCCGGCGCCCGCCCCATCCGCCAGAAAAGGAGGGCCGTCGCAGACAAGCTGGAAGGGCCCATCCGCGAGGAGGTGGGCATGCTCCTGCAGGCAGGCTTTGTATCGGAGATCCAGTATCCACGCTGGGTCTCCAACGTCGTTATGGTGAAAAAAGGGGGAGGTAAGTGGAGGATGTGTATCGACTTTTCCTTGCTTAATAAATCATGCCCTAAGGATTGTTACCCCCTGCCTAGAATCGACGCGCTGGTTGACTCAGCCGTCGGTTTTCCTGTAATGTCTTTCTCAGATGCTTTTTCAGGTTACCATCAAATCCGCATGCATCCCCAGACATCAAAGATGTCTCCTTCATCACGGGAGATGGATGCTACTGTTATAAAATGATGTCGTTCGGGCTCAAGAATGCAGGTGTCACATACCAAAGGATGATGGACAGGGTCTTCCGCGAGCAGAAGGGAAGAAACTTAGAGGTTTATGTAGATGACCTCATGGTAAAGAGCCGGGACCTCGGGTCTCACCTCCGAGACCTTGAAGAGACGTTCGGGACCCTGCGGCGGTACAAGATGAAACTCAATCCCTTGAAGTGTCTTCGGGGCGAGCCGAGGAAAGTTCCTGGGCCACTTGCTCACCCCCGCGGGAGTGGAACCTAACCCAGACAAAGTTAAAGCGGTGATGGAGTTGGGGTCGCCGAGAAATCCTAAGGAGGTTCAGAGCCTTACAGGGAAGTTGGCTGGGCTCAGCAGGTTCCTCTCCAAGGCAGGAGAAAAGTGTGCGCCTTTCTTCAAGGTGCTGCGGGGCAACAAGAAGTTTGAATGGACCCCGGAGTGCGAGAAAGCCTTCCAGGCTCTGAAGGAACAACTCACCCAAACCCCTTTGCTCCAGGGACCGAGGCCCGGAGAAGACCTGTCCCTGTACCTGGGGGTAGGGTCCGAAGCAGTAAGTTCCGTATTAATCCGGGAAGAGGGGAAGAAACAGTTCCCTATCTACTATGTCAGCCTAGTGCTGAAGAAGGCAGAGCTCCGGTACCCGATCCTAGAAAAGTTAGCCTTCGCATTGGTGGTGTCGGCCCGGAGGCTCCGACCTTACTTTCAAGCCCATTCAATCAAGATAGTGACGGACCACCCGCTCCGTAAAATCATGGAAGGGGTGGAGCACTCAGGGAGGTTGGCAAAGTGGTCTGTGGAGTTAAGTGAATTCAATATCACGTTCGTGCCCAGGACGTCTATCAGGGCTCAGGCGGTGGCAGACTTCATGGCCGACTATGCGGCCGAAGTGGGGGAGCACGAGCCACCTCCCCCAGAGGCTTGGAAGATGTTGGTGGACGGAGCGTCGGGAAAATACTCCTATGGAGGGGGAATGGTCCTGGTAAGTCCTCAGGGTACTCGGATTGAGCAAGCTTTAAACATCCATTTCCCAATTACCAACAACCAGGCTGAGTATGAGGCAGTGATAGCGGGCCTTCGGCTGGCCCGGGAACTGGGTGTGCAGGACGTGGAGGTCTCCACGGACTCCATGGTGGTAGCATGCCAAATCAAGGGAGAATTTGAAGCAAAGGACCCGACCCTCCTACTATACCTGGAGAAGGTTAAGGGAGTCATCGGGCAGTTCCGCACCTTCTCCATCATGCACGTGCCGAGGGAGGAGAACACCCAGGCGGACCTCTTAGCCAAGTTCGGTCCCCGAGCGGGAGGGACGACTTCGGAACTCTTCCGTCCCTCCATCGAGGAAGGAGAATTGATGGAGGTGGATCAACAAGCCTCGTGGATGGACCCATTCATCACCTTCCTCTCCTCCGGGCAGTTCCCTGGAGGGGACGTGGACAAGAGGCGCTTCAGGTATAAGTCCGCCTATTGCTCCTTACATGCAGGAGGGCTATATAGGAAGACCCTCTCGGGACTCCTGGCCCGTTGTGTTTCCGAGGAGGAGGTTCCGAGAGTCCTGGAAGAAATCCACTCGGGAGAGTGCGACAGTCACTC
This sequence comes from Dactylorhiza incarnata, assembly GCA_033032865.1. Classification (NCBI taxonomy): domain Eukaryota; kingdom Viridiplantae; phylum Streptophyta; class Magnoliopsida; order Asparagales; family Orchidaceae; genus Dactylorhiza; species Dactylorhiza incarnata. The sequence goes on along the minus strand of JAWHQI010000181.1, from coordinate 107,569 downwards.
CGGGAGTCGGACCCTGGAAGGGAGGGTGTTGAGGCAAGGCTACTTCTGGCCCACTCTCAGCAAGGATGCGGCAGAGTTCGCGAGAAAGTGTCTGAAGTGCCAGCTCTATGCTCAGCTCCAACTCCTCCCAGCTCAAAGGCTCCGGACCATCACGGCCCCCTGGCCCTTCGCCATATGGGGGCTGGACCTGGTCGGTCCCTTTCCCCAAGCCAGCGGCCAAAGGAAGTTCCTGCTGGTCATGATCGACTACTTCTCCAAGTGGTTAGAAGTGAAAGCACTCGCTAAGGTAACCTCTCAGGTTGTAAGGAATTTTGTGTGGGGGGAGATAATTTGCAGGCACGGACTCCCTCTAGCTATAGTGACGGACAATGGGCCGCAGTTTGCTAGTGAAGAGTTTGTTGGCTTCTGCGCTCAGCTCGGCATTGACCTCAGGTTCGCATCGGTCCACCACCCGAGGAGCAATGGGCAGGTGGAGGCGGCGAACAAAATAATCGTTAACCTATTAAAAAAGAAAGTGGAGAACCTTCGGGGAAACTGGGTGGAACAGCTACCCTCCGTCCTCTGGGCCATGAGGACTACTCCGAATACCGCCACCGGGGAGACTCCATTCAAGCTCTCTCACGGGTCCGAGGTCGTTCTCCCCATAGAGTTTGAGGTAAAGACCCCCCGGGTGATCGCTGCGAGCGAGGGGGATGAAGAGTGGCTAGAAGGTAACAATGCAGAGCAGAGGCTGTCTTTGGACCTGGTGGAAGAACTCCGGGACTTGGCCACCATCAGGCAGGAAGAGGTCAAGCGGCGGATGGCTCGATATTTTGACAAACATATCCGGATAAAACACTTTCAGAAAGGAGATCTAGTCCTGAAGAAGGTCGATGCGGCCGGCAGAGGGGCCGCGGTGGGGATGATTTGAAAAGGTTTTACCCTTGAAAAGGTTTTACCCTTGAGAGCTTTATTATGTTGTTTAATTAATGTCTTACTCCTTTTTTATGATGCTTATAACTACTGCCGTGCCGGCGTGACAAAGGTTGGATATGTTGGCGCTGGAATGCCCCAGATCGATTCCGCTCCCGGGCTCTCACCTAGACGGGGGGTTCAGGTTGATCTCTGGAGAGGCTGGCGAGGTTGGATATGTTGGCGCTGGAATGCCCCAGATCGATTCCGCTCCCGGGCTCTCACTAGACGGGGGGTTCAGGTTGATCTCTGGAGAGGCTGGCAAGGTAACAAGTGTTGGTGCTGGAATGCCCCAGATCGATTCCGCTCCAGGGCTCTCACTAGACGGGGGGTTCAGGTTGATCTCTCGAGAGGCTGGCAAGGTAACAAGTGTTGGTGCTGGAATGCCCCAGATCGATTCCGCTCTCGGGCTCTCACTAGACGGGGGGTTCAGGTTGATCTCTGGAGAGGCTGGCAAGGTAACAAGTGTTGGTGCTGGAATGCCCCAGATCGATTCCGCTCCCGGGCTCCCACTAGACGGGGGGTTCAGGTTGATCTCTGGAGAGGCTGGCAAGGTAACAAGTGTTGGTGCTGGAATGCCCCAGATCGATTCCGCTCCCGGGCTCTCACTAGACGGGGGGTTCAGGTTGATCTCTGGAGAGGCTGGCAAGGTAACAAGTGTTGGTGTCGGAATGCCCCAGATCGATTCCGCTCCCGGGCTCTCACTAGACGGGGGGTTCAGGTTGATCTCTAGAGGGGCTGGCAAGGTAACAGGTGGTGGTGCTGGAATGCCCCAGATCGATTCCGCTCCCGGGCTCTCACTAGACGGGGGGCTCAGGTTGATCTCTGGAGAGGCTGGCAAGGATGAGGTCTTTATGCTAGAATACTCCGTCTCGCTCGGCTTACCTGTCCGTTCGGCAAAGAGAAATTTCGCACAACGACAGGAGAGTGGAGAGAATCAATCTTACACGATCCCGGACAACTGGTCCTCAGCAGAAAGGTTGCCGACACCGGGTAAGAGGCGAGCCCTCGCCAAGAAGAAAAACGCCTTGCGAAACCTAGGAAGAAATACGCATAACCCGAAGGGTAGTAATCCTAAGAAACAACGAAAGGGCCGAGCAACCAAAGTATCCTCTACCTATCTATTCAACAACGCGTGACGCGAGAACTACCAACGCGAGAATAGCCTCCGCGAAGGCGGATATCGAGATAAGCGAGAGCGAGACATTCAACGCGTAAAAATAACAAGACAGGAAAGAGAAGACACAATGAGCAAAGCAAAATTTGCATTCCACAGTTCATAGTTTGGTTACAATCTTCGGCGATCTCGCCGATCATAATTACAGCGCAAAAGAGAGGAATAGCGGCGAGCTTCAGGAACCACCCGCCGATCCTTCTTCGTCATCACTATCCTTCACGGGCGGAAGAGGGAGGAAGAGCTCCGGGATGATGTCTTCCAGAGTCATGTCGGCCGCATTATCAGCCAAGAGGCCGATCGCCTTCGCCACCGAAAAAATGTAGCGAGCTGACTCTATAGATCCCACGCGGATTTCTTCATCTCGCGTTCGCCGGTCTTCTTTTAAACGGCGAGGCGAGGGGGGAACAACGGAGCGAGTGAGGTCGCAGTTTAGGGCCTTCAGCCCGGCCACCTCGCCCTCCAAATTCTCGATGCGAGCGTTGGCTCTCCCGGCGGCCTCGACATCCTGCAAATAAGTTCAGTTAGAGGTGAAACGGCCAGGGGAAAGGAGGATGAGGGAGGTCTAGATGACTCACCACACTGCCCTCCGCGGCGAGCAGCTTCTCCTTCAGCTGCGTGTTCTCAGCAAGAACCCCCTGGTAGGCCCTCGCAAGCTCTACATTCTGAAGCTCCAGCTGTAAGCAACGCCTCCCCGTCATGTGGGCGAGCTCGGCAGAGCGCAGCTGGGACCTCGCGCTCTCGTAAGCAAGGGTCCTCGCGGTCTCATCCTTATAAGACCCCGCATCCTCGCGACCATAAAGGGCGAACGCGAGGTCAAAGGCATGACCACTGACGGTCTCCTTCTCCACCCAGGAGGGGAGGATAGAAGAAATGTCCACCCTGTTGGTCTCCGGCTTCCAGGTGACGAGGGGCTCACCAGTCTCGTCCCGACGCCTCTGGCCGAGCCCGAAGTTGTAGTGGTTCACCGGGATGGGGAGGGCGGAGGTCCTGACCGCCTCCTGGCAGGGCTCTTCGTCCTCGCCCACCGAGAGGCCGGTGAGGTCAAACTCGTCGAAGGCGGCCTCGCGAGGTTCCTTACCTTTCGACGGAGTGAGCGAGGCCGCACTCTTCTTGCTCTTCTTCTTGGGCGGAGATTTCAAAGGGGCAGCATGACTACCGGAAGCCCCCGATCTCTTGCGAGAAGAGGGCTCGGCCGGAGCGACGACGCCTCGGCAACTTCCGCCCCCATGGTAGCGAGAGCCATGGTAGCGTCGGTTTTCCGGTTGCTCGCGTAGGGGGGATGAAGGGGAAGATCTCGCTCACCTAAAAACAAACAATAATATGGATAAGTATAATATGCTAGCGAATTGAGACAGATATTAGGCGAGATTTTTACCTTCTCCGGCGAGAACCGGAGGCAGCGAGTCTAGGTTGCGGCGGAGGTAGACGACTTCGAAGTTCTTCTTGCAGAAGAACTGATGGAGGAGGGCGTCATGGCCGCCGAGGGCGGTGGGCCGGTAGGTGGTCTCGCTGTGTTGAACCGGCGAGAGGGGAATGTTGCCGAAGTTCCCCTTGACGACGACGAACTTCTGGGCCCAGAAGTGGGCCTTGTTGACGGTCTCAACCACCTTCGGGCCCGTGCCCACGAAGTAGGCTGTCCCATCTTTGTAGGCCCGAAATGAGAACAGCTTCCGGAAGACCGGGAGGCTGAACTCGATTCGCTCCTTGCGGAGGTAGCAGGCGAAAGCGGTGACCACCGCCATGACATTAGGTGTGAGCTGGCCGGGAACCACGCCATAATGCTTGAGCACCTAACAGGCAACGAGAACAGGATTAATCCGCGTGGCGAGCGAGACTCGAGTGGAAAAAAAATAGGAAGTAAGCGAGAACGATTATTACCTGGCGAACTTCTGGCCATAAAGGAAGGCGCAAACCGACCGCGAAATGGGCGGTAGGAATGGCCAGCTCGTCGACCAACGGGTCTTTGATCACGTCGTCCTCGCTATGGCGGCGTGCCTCGAACGGGGGGGGGGGGGGGGGGGGGGTGACGTAATCAGCGACCGCGCTGAAGTACTCCTCATCAGTCAAGTTGCAGGTAAAAAAGCTATGCTCAGCAAAGGCCTTCGCGACCCTTCGCCGACCCTCCGACTCCGCGTCGCCGCCCATCTGGAAAACCTGCGAGAAAGGAAGGAACGCGAGAACGAGAAAGAGCGAGAGCTCTGCAGCAGAAGAAGAAGATCGAGAATAAATGCGGTGGTTGGCCCAGTCAAGACCACCTATTTATAGCCAAAGCAAAAGGGCGGGAGGAAGTCCAAACGTTGGCGAGCACGAGTATCAACAAAAACATCACATCACGTACGCGGGCGAGGGAGACCCGCGGGGTTAGCGCAAACGACATCCCTGCAGAATACGTTTAGCGAGGACAGAGGGTCCTCGCGAGCGCGATGTAACAAAATAAATAAATTCATTCATAGCGAGCGAGAAACCATAAAAGGTAATAATACTTATTGTCGAAAGAAATAGCAGCCAGCAGGAGTGGCGAATATGCGAGTCGCAAAACGTGGCGAGACCGTTCAAAGACGACGACGATTATTACAGTCACAATATAACGTCTAGCGAGAATCGTGGGGGAGCCATTTCCACCGGCCGCCACCCCGCGACCCTGACCTCGGCGGTACCCTAGAATTATAATAGTCCTCTGCCAAACGACCCTCCCGGTCCATGAGGTAAGCGTAGTCTCTCATTCTCGCTATGTGCACCTCCGGCGTCGTGGCGTTCTCGTCCTGATCGCGCTGTCTCGCTTGCCGGAGCCTCGCGCACTCCTCCATCAGGACCGCGTGCCTATCCTCCGCGGCTTCCCTATCCCGTCTCGCCTGCATGTTGAGATCCATCAGCATTCGCCCATGCTTCCTCAAGAGCTCCGCGGCTCGCTGCTTCATCGTCTCCGGATCTCGCGGATCCCCAAAGAATTCCTCCACCTGGTCAGGAAGGGGAGACATCTCGTCATCGCCCAGTTCGGAATCGGTATGCGGATTTTCGGCATTGTCTGCAAGATTTTACAAGGTTAGATGACGAGCGCGAGATCACGCAGGGTTTCGGCGAGGCCATAACGCTTACCGAGAGGGGGGCGAGAGGCCGAAGGACGGCCCTGGAACACATTGCCATAGTGGGGGTAGAGAGATTTGCCCAGGCCGGCGGGATAAGCTGTGCTGTTGGTCGGGGGAATCTTTGGCGGTGCGGAGCCACCGGTCTCCTCGCTCGTCAGGAGCTGGAACCCGGGCTTATCATTGATTTTACCTGGAGGAGGCGGAGACGGCGGCCGCGACGACGGGCGGGCCGGGGACTTCAGGGGCGAGACTGTGAGAAAAGAGTAACGGAGGTCATATACGGTTGACAGAAGTATTACGGTATGCGAGATTAAGATCATACCGGTGACATCTTTCCCAGCAAGGTTCAGATCCGCCTGTGGACTCTTGCGAGGCCTCTCAGCGGGTTCTCCAATGTTCTCGCTCGGCAAAGCATCCTGCGAGTAGAAATTAGTGAGGAGCGATTTATTGACGTGAATTCGAGTAGCTCATACCTCCTCGGGGCGGCGATCATCCGGGGAGGAGTCCAGCATCACGGAGTCGTCGCCGGAGCGACGAGCCGCCTTCACCTTCTTGACTTTCGGAGATTGAACGGGGGGCGGCCGGTTCATCCAGGCGGGGACCTTGGTCGTGGAAGGTAGCCCGCCAGCTCTCATCGCCCTCAGGCGAGCCTCTGCTTCTTCGGAGATCGGCATCTCCAGGCAGCTAAAATAAGAAAGGGAAGAAAAGAAACGGCGCGCGCCAATAGGGGTTCGGGATGATATTTATAGCCTACGGGGTGGGTCCCACCAAAGATTCCTGACAGGTCATCCGGGAGCGGTCGAATATCAGGGGTTGGACGATTCTTCGCGAGGACATTAGTCCTCGCGAAGAGCGGGGATTGTGTACAACCCCGATATTCGCCGGGTAAGAAAAACGAGCGAGACGGGAGTGGCGAGATCCAGACCTCGCCGAGATCGGCCCCCAACCGATGAGACCTCGGCAGACCACCAAAATAGGCAGCGAGGTCCTCGCGAGGCGACCCTCTAAAAGAGACGTCGCGGGCAGTATTCGCGAGAGGACCCGCGAGAACTCCTTCAGCAGGGTTCTCGCAAGGCGACCCTCTAAAAGAGGCACCACGGGCAGGGTCCGCGAGGAGACATGCGAGAGCTCCGACAGTAAGGTTCTCGCAATCCTTCATCCATAAATCATTAGGGTCAATTTACCCTTCTACCCTTGGTGGTCTGCCCTTAGCCTCTCCAAACAGCGGAGTTTGGCTGTTAGCAGACCCATTTGGGGTGCAGATAGTAAAATCTAAAGGCAGAATCCTGTTATTTGCAGACCAGATCAGAAAATCTATAAATAGGACCTTAAGGGCACCTTTGGAGAGGATCTCATTTTCAGCTTCCCTCTCCTCAGGCTTTCTTTGGATAGCACTTCCGGAGCTCTCCAAGGTGCCCGAGTCTCAGCTTTGGCTTGGGAGGGGAAGCGCTCAACGATCTTCCGGGTTAGTGGAGGGACCTCCTCGCTGTGACTAAGGTCTTAGTCAATTTCCTAATCTTCCGTCCACCCTCCTCGAGGGACCAGTAAGGGCTAGCCGCCCCTCATTTCGGTGAGGGCCCCGAGCTCTACGAGAGACTGAGAAATCGGTTTCAACAAATACCAAACACACAATAATAATGTCCACATTAACCATATATCATGATATCTCCTACGATCTAGATTCATACAACTGATCTGCTATACTATCACGTAGCGCGATCATCTCCTCCACACCACCTGCAGTGTCAGGGCATGTATCTTGTCGCTCTTGTGTGACCAGTCCATCATCTCTACCCCTCTGCTCGGACTCACTGAAATCAAAATCCACGCGTGAAGGGTGGCGACGAATGAAATTATGTAAAGTCGTCGTGGCCATGACAATATGTGCCTATTTGTCAAGCCTGTTTGTCAACAGGCACATATATACGAACACACACACACACATATACATATCAACACACACACACATGTATATGAACACACACACACACAACACAACACACACATCAACACCAACATACACATACACAGCAACAACACACATCACACCAACAACACACACATCACACCAACAGCAACACCAACATACACATATACACACACATCAACAACCCAAATACACACACACATCAACGGCCCACATACACACACACACACACATCAACAAATACACACAGCAAAAATACATACACATACACACACACACACACACACCAACAACACACATACACACACCAACAAAACACAAACAGCAAGCACACAGCAATAAGCCAACCATAAATCCACAAAAACAACCATAATAAGAAGGAGGAGGAGAAGAAGATGCTTACAGTGAAGATCTGGAGCCCGAAGAGGAGAACGGGGGTGGATCAGCGCGAAGATCTGGAGCCCGAACCCTAACACCTGCAAGAGAAAGACGATGAGAATCGGAAAACGGAACCCTAGATCTGCGAGAGCAGGGAAAAGGCTAAAAATCGGTGAGAGATACTGACCAACGGCTGGGAAATCGCAGAATCAGAAAACGCCGCTGGGAAATGGCCGCTGGGAAGGGGGAGGAAGGGAAATCGACCACTGGTTTGGGGGAGGAAGGAGAAATCGCCGCTGGGATGGGGAAGAAGAAGAACACGCGTGGGTAATGCTTTTGCGGCCAGACGCGAAGAAAAGCCGCGGTCGGGCCATAATAGAAAATTGCGGACATAAGTAAACGGCTTTTTCGAAATAAGCCGCGCCAAACGCCGCTTCCGCACTAAACACCGGTGCGTTTCCACGGCACAGCAGCCTATAAGCCGCGCCAAACGCCACCTAACTCTCTCGCACAGGAATTCTCATGCGCTTCAAGCTGCGACTAATTCTAGCTGCGAACTCCCGCACGACTACAAGCTCTCATGCGCTTTTCTCTCTCATAACCTCTCACACGGTCTTTCTCCGAGACAGCGCGAGACACTCCAAGCTCTCGTGTGCTCGTCTCTCTCAGGAACTCCAAGCTCTCGCACACAGTCTCTCTCCCAAACAGAGCTTCGCGAACTCTCCTTGTCATACTTGCAAATTCTCACGTTTTCATTCTTTATTTCATGAAGTTCTGTATTTCATGAAGTTAATGAGTTCTATTAGGTGCTTTTTCATTCTTTATAAATAGAATAGTAACCTTGACAAAAAAAAGTAGTTCGGTATTTCATGAAGTTACTGATTTCTATTAGGTGCTTTTTCATTCTTTATAAATAGAATACCTCCCCCAGTTTTGTTGGATAATTATTTACATTTATCGAGATCAGAAACCATTCGGATTATTCATGACAAAAAAATCTTCTCTGCATTGAAAGTTTCAGAATGAACCCCAACGCGAGAAAAAGGTAGCTCTCTACAGCAAGGATACTTTGAATTCTTTTATGTGCATTTTGATTCATTATGAATATTAAAGTGGTTTTGTATCTAAATTATTTACATTTTATCAAGTTCAGAAAATAATCAGATTATTCATGACCATCAAAACCATGGAAATCACCGAGCAACTAAAATAAAACTGACTTTTCATATCAACCATTCACCTTTTGAAACAATGTGTTTTTGTGTGGAGAAAGGCTATGTCGTGGAAGGGTTTGTTGAAGATTACCTCTCCAAGTCGCCCAAATGCTCCAGAAATACCTCCATATATAGTTGAGAAAATTGCATAGAATAAACCTAAAAAGAAAGAACTCATCCAATGTTCAAAGGACCCATTGTTGAAAACACAAATCAACCAATTCAGTAAACAATTATAAATATAACTTACCTGTATAACCTGTAATTCGTCGAGATGAGAAAAACACGAGGACAACGCAGAAGACCTCCCCCACCTGGGCGAGTACAGAAGACCTCCCCCACCTGGGTGAGTGCAGAAGACCTCCCCCACCTGGGCGAGTGCAGAAGACCTCCCCCACCTGGGCGAGTGCAGAAGATCTCGCCCACCTGGGCGAGTGCAGAAGACCTCTCCCACCCGGGCGAGTACAGAAGACCTCCCCCACCTGGGCGAGTACAGAAGACCTCCCCCACCTGGGCGAGAACAGAAGACCTCCCCCACCTGGGCGAGTACAGAAGACCTCCCCCACCTGGGCGAGTACAGAAGACCTCCCCCACCTGGGCGAGTACATATTTTCACTCTGTCAAAAGGCGGGAGCGGCTATCTGCATCCCATTTCAGAAGGCGGGAGTAGCTATTCGCAGTCCATTTGGATTTGCCTATAAATAAGACCCTAAGGCACAAGTAGAAGACACCTTCACCCCCCCCCCCTATGGTGGGCGAGTACATTGTCTGCCTCTCTTGTGCCAAGCTCAGCATTGGCTTTAGGAGAGGAAGTTCCTATAGACTTCCAGGTATTTGGCGGGACTTCCTCGCTGCAGCGCGCGGGTCTTGTTTATAGGCAGGTTGGAGTGGTTTTGTATGCTCTCTAGCTCCTTATCACCTTGTATCACGTGGGTCGATCACTAAACGAGTAACCTTTGGCCACCCCCAAGCCTCGAACAGTTGGACCGGTATCCGGGTTCCAACATTACCAAAATTACAGGGGTCCAAAGTGATATAACAACACCGATATTATCTTTAACTGTATAGATAGTAGATTAAGGTTGTCAGGATCGAGATCCTAGGTAAGATCGTTTCGAGGTTGGATCGGATCGGATCCTAGGATCGGATCGAGGATCGCAAGATCCTACAACATTCATAGATTAAGACTAAAAATATAAAATTGAATTTTGTATCATCCAATTACATGTTCAATTAACAAAAAATCAATAAATTGATCAGTATGTGAATAATTATATTAAATTTTTTTGAATAACTAAATAAAATAAATAATATCATACTAAGTTCACTTTCAATTTCAGGTAGGACACTAAATGTCTACTAACAGTAAAAACAAATCTGGACTGATGGATTGGTGGAAGCCTAAAAGTAGGAAGACGAACCCAGACTGCTGGATTGCTCGTACACTGGAAGCAGGAAGTTTGAATTGCTCGTATATTGGATTTCTAACCGTTAGATTGCTCATAGGCTAGAAAGGAAGAGAAGACGTCGGCCTGAAAGTAGGAAGCAGGATGCCACTGGATTACCAACCACTGGATTGCTCATTTGCAAAAATATAAGATAAGACATTGACACCACTTGAAATGAAACCTGGTAAGGAAGGAAAAGGAAGACATTGTCTGGACTGAAAGCGACCGAAGATGTCGGTTTTGGATTCCGCTTGCAGTCAGCAATCGACACTTGGGATATGGTAAAACAACATGATATGATTTTGTGATGGGGTAAGTGGGTGGGATTGGGATAAGGTTAAGCAATGGGTTATGGGCATTGGACCGGTTGACTGGGGTCGGGATATTTTTGGACATGTTTCTAGCTCCCTTTGTCCGGACCGGTAGAATCGGGTCGGGATCGCGATCCTAAAGATCCTAAGATCCGGATCGCGATCCCAGTCGTAGATGTGCCGATTTAGATCCTAGGTAAGATCCGGATCAATTTACAAAATCTGGATCGTAGAAACGTAAGATCCTACGATCCGGATCGCGATCCTGATAACTATGGATTCAGTATTACGACATATGCGTGCAAGAAGATCTTGTTGCATAGGAAATGAATGAAATAAGTACCATTTGGAAAGAACTCATGCCAAGCATAATGGATATTATGAACTTTCATTATATCTTTTGTTGGCTTGACTAGAGGCTTTATCTGAATGAGAATAATAATTTACAGAAATGTGAATAAATTGGTGTTAAAAGTTGGATTCATCATTTGATGTCTTATAAGGTAAGAGCATGCCTGGACAATGTAGCTAAAGTCAATTTTGGAGCTCAACAGCAACACCCAAAATAGAGTATACCTAATATGAGAAAACATTTGTAAGATTCCACTGATTGAAGATGATTAAAAAGCTCTGATACCAATTGAAAGTGCACAGTTAACCTCACTAGAATTCTCTAGAGGGGGGTGAATAGAGATTTAAAATATTTTTGTGCAAAGTTAATAATTATATATATATGGGTGTAGTGATCACAGATTAGAGCTTCTCACACACCAACAAGAATTAAACAAGTAAAGAAAATAAATGCAAGAGGAAAAATCACAACACAACACAAAGAAATATAGTGGTTCCCCAAATTTTGGGTAGTCCACTCTTCTACCCCTTGGTAGGAAATTTACTATCTTGCACTCAGTCTTTTGATAAGGAGACTCTTAGAACCACCCTGAGTCTTTTGATAAGCAGGCTCTTAGAACCAACTGAGTCTTTTGAAAAGGAGACTCTTAGAACCAGTACAACTGAATTTTTGAAGAGAGATTCAAAAAAACTCTTTTACAATATTTGAAAGTGAAAATAAGATAAAGAAGAAAGAGAGATAATAAAAAGACAAGAAAGAATCTTCTTCCTAGCAAGAAGATTGGAAGCACAAGAAGTAGTGAATAAAATCTCTCTTCTATAGTGAGAAGGAGATTGTAGCCCTTTTCTCTCTTTTGTGAGAGCTATCAGAGTATGCAGCAGAGTGGCTTCAGAAGCAGGAGAAGATGGAAGCTTGATGGTTGCTGCAGAATTATTTCTCAATTCTCTCTCCTTTTCTCTTGGGAGCTTTTCCTCTTTTTCAATGTGTATATGGTGGATCACTTGTCACTTGCTCTCTGCCGACCACCTTGTTATTTATAGCTCTGTTCATTAAAATAACACTATAGGAGAGTAATCAATTAGCAGACAGAGTATTAGAAAGAAGGAGAAATTTCCATAACTATTATATCCATAGAAGGAAAGTATTCATTCTGATTTCAAATAGTGTCCATAATGGATTTAATCAAATTAGCCAAGAATTCATTAGAGGAAAAGAATAATTCAGAACGGCTATAAAGAATAATTTGATTCCATATAAATCAGATCTATGAAAGAAGGAAAGAGATCTGACAATTTTTGAATTAAACATAGAAATCGACGTGCGTCGATTACTATTCGACGTAAGCGTCGAATTCGTCCTGGCAGAACGTCGAGAGGAGAATAAGGAAGGTGCGTCGACTAAGGTGCGTCGACTTCTCAAGTTACGTCGACTAGAAGTCAGAGCTACGTCGACATAGGATACGTCGAATTCTACTTTGAGCTACTTCGACTCATTCTGATAGAAACGTCGACTTTATTTCGACGTTGCGTCGAATACCATTCGACGCATATTTACTTATCCGAATTTTTTATCTTTAGAATTTATATTTTACTCATTTCTAGGGGCTAAGAGAAATCATTTTCCCAACAAACGCTCTCGTCGTTATTCTGTTCTCCGCCTGGCAGAAGGGATCTAGGTCGCGATTCTTTCCCGTCGCTGGAGGTTTCCGCCTTCGTCTCCCTTCGTGGAAGAGCTTCTTTCGACACTGCTGCTGGAGGAGTTCCTTTTTTTCCTAGTAAGAGTTGCTTCCGCTATCGTCACTGTCGCTGTCTCGTCCCTGCCGCTGGAGGAGAAGGTTTTTCCCCTAAATCTACTCGACGCAGGTCTATTCGACGCAAGTCGAGTCGACGCAGCCTCTTCAATCGACTCAGTCCAGTCTTTGCAGGATTGTTTCAACGCAACCCCTTTTTCGACGCAGATTTACTCGACGCAGACCTATTCAGTCGACGTTGATCCAATTGACGCAGGTCTACTCGACGCAGGTCTAGTCGACGCCTCATTATTCGACGCGGACCTATCCAGTCGACGCAGATCCCGTCGACGCAGATTCTTTTTCGACGCAGATCCAGGCGAAGCAGGTCCAGTCTATTCGACGCAGGTCTTGTCGACGCTTTCAGTCGACGCAGCCAGTGCTTCCAGTCGATTTCAGCCGAGCTTCTCGTCGAGTGCTTGCTTTTAGCCAGCTAAAGAATCAGAGGTGACTCTAGATTGGATCTGAAGTTATTTGTCTCTACTCGGATCAGGTGATCACTTTTCAATTTCTGCATTTTCTGTTTCCAAAGCATAAGAAAGATGTCTGTCGGGAATATTGCCCGTCAATGTTTCCTATATTTGAAGATGCATCACACTCAATGCTAAGTACATATTATATTTAATAAGCCCATTCCGTATAATAATTATGCAGGCTTAAGTCATTCCAAATATTGGAATAGGTCTCTGGTTTTCACTGTTAAAACCGCTGAGACAACAGTCTGGTCGCAGCTGAACTGCTGAGACGCAGCTGTATTGCCGCTGAGGAGTTTGTCTCAGCTGAGCTGCATATAGAGGAAAACCGCTGAGAAAACTATCTGTCTTAGTGAATTCGCTGAGACGAAGTCTATTCAACCGCCGAGACTGGAGCCTGTCTCAGCCCATCCGCTGAGACAATTTCAAATATGAATGTCTCTCTGGAGGGATCTTTTTTTGGCGCAAGTGACAAGAAAGCAAGAAAATGATTTCTATTCTTGTCCATGATGTGACTAAGCATGTCTTAGAGCCGTTACAGATTGCAGGGAGTATAAAAGAAGATGTTAGGTCAAAAGAAGAACTACTGTTTTATCGGGAAGAACATTGCTGTGAGCTAAAGAACAATCTTCATCTTCTTCCTGAATAGTGATCTCTCTCTCTCAAGCTGAAGCCAGACAAATCAAAGAGAGAAAGTTTGTTCTAGCTGATTTGATTCAGCAGAACAAGGAAATCTTTTTTCATCTACTACAGAAGAAGATTAGAAGAAGGAAGGATGGAAGTTGCTGCTATCCAGTCCTACTTCAAGACAACATATGATGTGCTCAACAACAGAAGAATAAGCTGAAAGGTTTACTTATATTGTCTTCTGTTGTAAAAAGTATAATCATAAATCTCTGTAGGAACTTTATTATTCTGAGTGTGTAGTGTGACGACCCAGGATTTACCCTGACTTCACGCAGGACTAATTCCTGGCTTCCTGAGCTTGACCTGGCACCGTCACCGGGCTGCAGCCCAAGCACCCAACCCCTCTCTGGCCTACTTCCGGGCACAGCGAGTTGTTGGGGGTCTCTGCCCCCCTTTTGATGAGTAAACTCCATAGTTCAGCGTGCACTACGGGGACTTCCCAGGAGGTCACCCATCCCAAAATTTCTCTAGCCTGAGCACGCTTAACTATGGAGTTCTTTCACTTCTCATCACCCTTGGCAACAGCGTGGAGGTCCCACCACACACCCGGAAGATCTTTTGAGCGCTTCACCTCCCAAGCCAAGACTGTAGCCGGGCACCTTGGAGAGCTGAAGGAGATAACTAAAGAGTTCCCGAGGAGAAGCAAAGATCTAGTATGCTCTCCCAAGGTGCCCCAAAGGGTCTATTTATAGCCTTTCTAAACTGGTCGGCTAATAGCGAGATTCTGGCTTTTGATTTTGCTATACGCACCCCAAATTGGTCTGCTAACAGCCAAACTCTGATGTTCTGGAGAGCTATTGGCTGCCCACCAAGGGTATCAGGGTAAATTCACCCGCATCCCCTGCTGGGCGAGTAGTCCATGAAGGTGCCACTCGCTAGCCTCCTTGCGAGCTGGGCTCGCGAGACCTCTGTTGGAACATGGTTTTCCGCATCCCTTTGATTTGAGAATAACAAATTGTACTTGTATTTGATCTTGTTTGTCATTGAGTTTTTAGCATGCAGGTTTGAACTGATATGACACTAGGTTGCTGCATTATTGGTCTGGAACTACCCACAAGCAGAAATTATGATTGTGGTTTAACGCCATGCGTTAAGACTTAACGCTGGGCGTTGACGATCGACGGGATGGCTTGCCGCTGAGATGATCGACGGGATGGCTTGTCGCTGAGATGATCAACGAGATGGCTTGCCGCTGAGAAAATGAAAGAGGTGTAACGCCAAACGTTAGATTTTAATGTTGGGCATTAACTTTCGATGATTATGGCAAGGAGGGAAGCAGCCGTAATTGAAGGGGCACTTTAGGATTGATCTGACCTAACGCCAGAATTATCCTCAACGCCAGCGTTAGGGTTTCCTAAAATGAATGTTTCCTAAAGTGCATAATCTCCTTCCCGTTTTGAAGATCCGATCCATCAAAATAATCCCATACTGGGTCAACGCTAGGCGTTAGCTTTAACGCCGGTGTTAGCCTCCAGTCCTATAAATTGGTGGATTTCGTCTTCTCCAACTACTGATTGAAGAGAGCCCTATTCAGAGAGGGACGCATTCTCCAGAACATCATCTCCCACACAAATTCGAGCGAAGAATTCAAGGAGGACCGGATCAACGCTCTCAACGCGAAGAACGCACGCTTCGACTCGAGAATATTCAACGAGCCTTCGCCATCTCCAGAATTCTTCATAGGGAGTTTTGATTTGTGTTTTGTATTTTAGTTGTAACCTTTTTATTATAATCGTGAATTAACTTCGCCTCGTGTTGGCGACTAGGTCTAGGTAGGACTTAGGGAGGAAATCGCCTCGTATTGACCACTGGGTCTAGGGAGTAAATCTAGGGGGTGCTCGAGGCCTTTCTGGGGATAGATGGGCTAGAGCGGCTTGAGGCCGTATCTGGAGAGAGATCGTCTAAAGTCAACCGGTTCTTGGTGACAAGAGTCGGTATAGAAAACAAAAAGATATTTTACTTTATCACCTACGATTTCTAACGTCATAAGAAATCGAATTTTGTAATCTTATATTTCAAGTTAATAAAATCATGTCTTTCATTTATATTACTTAATCTCCTCTTTTTGTGTGATGCTATCATTAGTTTAATCTCTTATCATTTCAAGTATTTTAAAATATAAAAAAAGTTTTAAAACCCTTATTCACCACCCTCTAAGGGCGTCTCAAGATACAACAAGTGGTATCAGAGCGATGTTATTCCAAATCGGCTTAATAACCGGGAATAATGACGCTCTGTGATATCGCTTCCATGAGGGGCAAGGAATAAGTAGACTCCCACTTTTCACCGGAACTGATTATAACTATTAGAGAACGCGAGTGCGTTACTTTCTAATAAATTTAGATCTAAATGTCTGGGCTAGTGTCGAAACACCGTACACGACTCCTACTTATGTTGTTGGAGAGGTAACCATGGAAAATCCTAGAGATAGATTGGATGATGGGGATAAAAATAGAGTGATGTTACATGCAGACCAGTTTTGGCTATATGCAGACAGTTTTTTAAAAAGAGCGATGTTAAACGCAGGCCGATTTTGGCTATATGCAGGCCACAAAATTTTTTTTTTAAAGTATCATTTTTCCTTTTCAACCTGCGACTCTCCCTCCTCCGGCCGACCACTCTCCTCTCCCTCCGGCGACTCCGGTCGGTGATCCTCTTCGGCCGACCACCTCCTTCCCTTCTCCGGCCGGCGAGCTCCTCTCTCTTCCTCTATAACTTATTTTTTTATTTTCGAAAAGGCTCCATTTATCCAAAATGTTGTAGATCGTGCATAAATAAAGTCTGATGTTTTTGTGATTCTACACGTCTTTTATTGATTGAAGCCCTGAAAGGGGTGACCACAAACATATTTTTTGTGATATATAGAATCAAAATGATTATAATGTATTTTGTTGGACTATTATTGTGGATCAAATAGACTGTAAAAATGTATTTATTTGACTTTTATGAATGTTATATTTTGCTTGATGATTTATTTAAGAAAATATTAATTTAATTTTTGAATATGGTCTGTGAAATTTGGCTTGCATGAATAATTTTTTGGCATGCATATATCCGCGGCCTGCATAAAGCCAAAACCGGCCTGCATTTAACATCGCTCTAAAAATAAATGTAAAAATAATATTAAAGCTATGAATGCTTTATTTTGTGCATTAGATATGACTGAATTTAATAGAATTTGTGCTTGTGAAACTGCTTATGACATTTGGAATTTACTAGAAATAACTCATGAAGGTACCTCTCAGGTTAAAGACTTCAAACTCTTCCAACTGGAATCGGAGTTTGAAAGATTTACAATGGATCCAGATGAGGACGTGGACTCGATGTACACACATTTTACCAAAATCGTAAATGTCTCAAAGATCCTTGGAAAAACCTTCTCGAATGGTGACTTGGTGAGGAAGATCCTTCGATCTCTCCCTCCGAAGTTCAATCTAAAGGTGGCAGCTATTTCAGAATCGCATGATCTAAGACGGCTCTAGATTGAGAGCCTCAATGGGAATCTCTAAACCCTAAACCCTAAAGTCAAGGAAAGTGGATGACAACGAGGAAGAGGACGAAGAGAGTCTTTTTGTGAAGAATTTCACAAAGTTCATGAAGAATCCAGAAAGGAGAAATACCTTCTGTAAGTTCTTCTGAAAAGGCTCTTCCTCCAAAAGAGAGAAAAAGGAAAAATCAAGCGACGACGATGAAGAGCGACCTCCTCCCGAGTGCTTCCATTGCAGGAAGGCCGGACATATAAGAAGTCAATGCCCAAAGCACTTGAAAGAACAAAAAGAAAAGCGGCATAAAGGAAGAGAAAAGAAGAAGGTTTTGAAGGATGCAACGTGGGATGACTCTTCATCCAAAAGTTCAAAGGAGTCAACTTCAAGCGATAGTGATGAGGCAAATCTGTGCCTTATAGGGGAGGAGCCATGAATCAAAGGACGATGATTGCAATGTTCAAAGAGACGTTGAGGTAATTCCTAATACTTATAATGACCTCTATAGTAAGTACATGAAAACATGCACATTTTTGAGTAAAAGTCTAAAAGATCTTAATCTTCTAAAATCTGAAAATAAAATTCTTTTAAAACAAAAATTAAATAAGGAAATAAAAACTTTGGGAAAAGAGTTATGGTCTAGCCAGGAAAATGATCATAACTAAGAAAGAACAAAAATACTAGAAAACGATCTTTCTAAAGATCTCTCCAATATCGAATCTCTCACAAAACAAAAAGGAGACTTAGAAAAAAGTTTAAAAAATTCTCTTTCTCAAACAAAAAATGAAAAGAAAATTTTGCAAAGAGGTGTGGAAACTTAGTAAGCGAAAATTTTGCCTTAAAAACCCGAATCGATGATCTTAATATGACAATAAATAAATTCAGGGTTGGCCAAAAATCACTGGACATGATTTGGGCAACCAATGCTATGGTTCTGCAAAGTTTGGGTTGGGTTATGGTTCGGATAGCTACCGCCCAACGTTAGCTTCTAACGTTGGCGTTAGCTCTAGTTCCAAAAACAAAAATTCTTTTTATAATAATATTTCTGTCACCCCTTCCACTTCTGTGTCTACCATCAAGGGTCAACAAAACTCTCTGAAAAAGGTCTCACTTCTGTGGATACCCATGCGTGTGCCAATTGTTTACTTTTTGGCCACACCACGGACTCTTGCAAGAAGAAGGGAAAGTGCACTGTAAAACAAATCTAGGTACCTAAGGTCACAACTTATGTTATGGGAGGAACCACATGAGTATCCAGATCTTCACTAACATCTTCTTCTTAGGTGTGTTGGCAGACTAAGAACAAGGAAAACATGTGGTACTTGGACTCAGGTTGCTCCAAGCACATGACGGACGATAAAGCAAAGTTCCTTAGCCTCACAAAGAAGAAAGGAGGAACTATGACGTTTGGTGACAATAGAAAAGGAAGAATATTAGACACCGGTACAGTGGGTAATGACTCCTCTCTTACAAATATCTTATTTGTAGAAGGCTTAAAACACAACTTAATTTTTATTAGTCAACTATGCGATAAAGGTCTTAATGTGTTATTTGAGTCTTCTACTAATTTGTGCAAAATTATAGATCCTAAGACTAATGATATTGTACTCACTGCACCAAGAATTCATAATGACTATTTAATCTCTTTTCATGATCTATCACGTGTATCACTAAAATATCTAATTACAAAAAATGAAGAACTTGAATTATGGCATAGGCGTCTTGGTCACACTAGCACCAAGTTGATCTTAAAATTATCAAAAAATAAAATAATTAGAGGCTTACCAATGCTTAATGGAAATCTATCATCGTTATGGCCACCATGTCAAAAAGGAAAATTCTCTAAAACATCTTTTAAAAACCAATATGAAATGTCCACCACTAGACCTCTACAATTAATTCACATTGACCTATTTGGGCCAATTAGCACTAATAGTCTAGGTGATAAAAAGTACACATTTGTATTAATTAATGATTTCTCTAGATTTACTTGGACACTATTCCTTACCTCCAAATCCGATGCTTTTTCTGAATTTACAAAACTATGCAATCACATTCAAAATGAATTAGATTTAAAAATTAAGTGCATTAGATCAGATCATGGAGGGGAATTTGAAAATGATAGTTTCACCTCTTTTTGTGATAATCTAGGCATTAAACATGAATCTTCTGCTCCACGCACCGCTCAACAAAATGGTGTGGTGGAGAGGAAAAATAGAACCATTCAGGAACTCGCACGCACTATGTTATAAGAGTATGGGTTGCCTAGATCCTTTTGGGCTGAAGACGTAAATACGTCTTGCTATGTTATAAATCGAGTCATGCTTCGCCCAATCATAAAATTAACTCCATATGAATTATATTACAAAAGAAAACCTAATGTATCTTACTTTCATGTTTTTGGATGCCAATGCTTTATCTTAAACATCAAAACAAATTTTGATGAAAACTGTGATGAAGGAATATTTTTTGGTTACTCCACGCACCGCTCAACAAAATGGTGTGGTGGAGAGGAAAAATAGAACCATTCAGGAACTCGCACGCACTATGCTATAAGAGTATGGGTTGCCTAGATCCTTTTGGGCTAAAGACGTAAATACGTCTTGCTATGTTATAAATCGAGTCATGCTTCGCCCAATCATAAAATTAACTCCATATGAATTATATTACAAAAGAAAACCTAATGTATCTTACTTTCATGTTTTTGGATGCCAATGCTTTATCTTAAACATCAAAACAAATTTTGATGAAAAATGTGATGAAGGAATATTTTTTGGTTACTCTTCAACTAGTAAAACATACAAGATATACAATACAAGGTCTAAAAAGGTTGAAGAGTCCATTCATGTGAAGTTTGATGAATTTGTTCCTTGTGTAAATTCTAACATTACAGGAAAAGAAGAGGGATCCCCTTCACCCTTGGAGGATGATAATGTTGAACAACTTGGAGATGACAAAGAAATAGAGGCTGTGCAAGAAGAGTCCGTACCTCCAAGCGCGCTTAGATTCAAAAAAGATCATCCAAGAGAACTTGTCATTGGAGAACCATCAAGAGGGGTAACAACACGCTCTTCCATTCATGAATCTTTCTCTAATTTATGCTTTGTTTTCGAAATTGAGCCTAAAAATGTTTCTACCGCGCTAAACAATGAATTTGGGTATTTAGCGATGCATGAAGAATTAGAACAATTTGAACGTAATAAGGTCTGGAATCTTATAGAAAGACCATCAAATCATCCGGTAATAGGCTTAAAATGGATTTTTATAAAAATAAAATAGATAGTGAATCTAGAATAACTAGGAACAAAGCTCGTTTAGTAGCACAAGATTATTCACAAATCGAAGGGGTAGATTTTGATGAAACCTTTGCACCCGTAGCTCGCTTAGAATCCATTCAAATTTTTCTTGCCTTTGCAACTTCAAAAGATTTAAACTTTTTCAAATGGATGATAAAAGTGATTTCTTAAATGGAATTATTAAAGAAAAGGTTTATGTTGAACAACCTCTCGGTTTCATAAATGAAAAATATCCCAATCATGTGTTTAAACTAGATAAAACACTATATGGTCTAAAACAAGCGTCTCGTGCTTGGTATGAAAGATTAACTTCATTTCTTTTAAAACATGATAATGTAATGGGTAGTGTCGATAATACACTTTTTATCAAACATGTAAATAATGATGCAATTATATTACAAATGTATGTGGATGACATCATTTTTGGATCCACTAATGATCAATTATGTAATGAAGTTGTAAGTATAATGCAAAAAGAATTTAAAATGAGTTTGGTAGGAGAACTTACCTATTTTCTTGTCTTTCAAATCAAACAAAGAAATGATGGAATTTTTATAAATCAATCTAAATATGTTCATGACATGTTAAAAAGATTTGGATTTGAAAATTTAAACAAGCCTCCACACCTATGAGTGTCTCTCTAAAATTAGGAAAAGATGAAGCCGAAATTTCTATTGACCAAACACTATATAGAGGAATGATATGATCGCTATTATATCTAAGTGCGTCTAGACCCGATATTATGTCTGTCGTTCGCTTATGCGCTAGATTCTAAGCCAATTTTAAAGAGTCTCGTTTAAAAGCGATCAAACGAATTTTTAGATATTTAATCAGCTCATCTAATCTAGGCATATGATATCCTTATAATGATACATTTATTTTACATGGATATTCCGACTCTGATTATGTTGGGTGTTCACTATATCGTAAAAGCACAAGCGGCACATGTCACTTCTTAGGCCCCTCACTAGTTGCTTGGTCGAGTAGGAAGCAGAATTATGTTGCCCTCTCCACCACTGAGGCCGAATATGTCGCACTAGGAAGTTGTTGTGCACAAGCCCTTTGGATGAGTCAAACATTATAAGACTTTGGGGAACATCTAAATAATATTGAATTAAAATGTGACAACAAAAGTGCAATAGACCTAACAAACAATCCCGTTCATCATTCACGATCCAAACACATAGATGCGCGTCATCATTTCATTAGGGATCGTATTAAGAAAGAACATGTGAGAGTTAGCTTCATAGGCACAAAATCTCAACTTGCAGACATTTTTACAAAACCTCTCCCCGATGCTCGTTTCAACATGCTTAGACTAGAATTAGGAGTCTTAGATATATCAAATTGAAACCCATCAAATGTTATCCCTCTTCAAAACTAACTTCCGTACTTTAATATTAATCCTCTAATTCTAAACTTATGAGATATTTATTTAAATCAATCATGAAATTAAATTTCTCTCTTTCAAAAATCAAAAATCAAATATAAAAGTTATAAACATTTAAAAAAAATGCCAAAATATGCTTAAATAACTTTCTAATCACTTTCAAATTCTCTGAAATTTCTACGCTAAGAATATACATACTAACTATTTCAAAGAAATTGTTTTCTAAAATCTTAAAAACAGTGTTTTGTTTGGGCGTTAAGTACTTAACGCCAGGCGTTAGCTCCTTTTGCCATATTGAAATTCTGATTTCTCTGCATATTTTTATAATGGTTTTCTCTGTTTTTTTTCTCAGATTTGAAATTATTTTGTTATTAATTTGGTTGTTCCATTCTAAAGTACAAAAAAATTCAAATAATTCAAAATAATCAAAAATATGTTTTTGTTATTTGTTTTTGGTTTAAATATTTACAAAACTATGGCTTGACTATTAGATTTCACAAGAGCAAACATCTTAGTTATTTTTATTTCAAATGGTCAAAATTGATTTTGGCATACACTTAAAGATTTTCTTCAATGTCTAATTTTAATTTCAAATTTCCTAAACATTATTTTATCTTGTCATACCTTGACCTTAATCTGATTATGTGCAATGAAAGTCTATAAAAATTGTGTATGATTGTCTAGCATGTCTCTAAGTATGAGTAATGTTTTATGCTAATCAATGATTCACTCACTCACTATTTTGGTAATCTACATGTGTTCATAATCTTAGTCTTGCATGATTGTGTAGTGTAATAGTTTTTAACATATTAAGTTGTATGTCTAAATTACCTACATCATCTTTCAAACAATAAATTTCTTGCACACATAGAAGTGTTATTGCAGAAATTGTTAATGTTTGCATCAACAAGTGAATTCGGAGACCTTTGACCCAAACTAAAAAAAAAATTATGAAATAAAAAACCAAAGATAACTCCACCAAGTACTACTCACCCTCCTGATAGGTCTTAATGAGCATTGTGAGGTTGAGCACCTTAGAAAGAATTATAAAGTGTCTTGTGCAAACGCATTGTTTTTTATCACTTCTATTCGTATACCAGATCACTAAAAATAAAAAATTTAATAAAATTGCTTATGTGATCCCCCAAGCAATACTTCGCTCCCTGATAAGTCATAATGAGCATTGTGTGGGCGAAGCACCTTGGTAGTTATACTCCTTTTATGTGCTTTGAAATTTTATTCTAAATTTGATGTGTGAAAGTAATTATAAGATTACAATCTTAATGTTGTTGTTACTATTTCATTACATATGTCATGTGTTTTGATTATTTCACTTGTATAATTTTATTAAAACACCTTATGCACACATAATTATGTTTCATAAAGCTTCTACTCATGAGAATTGGATCCTAATGCAAAATTACATAATTCTCTAAAAACTTCAGTAAAAGCACTAGATTGCAATGCATGATTTCTACAATGTTTTCTTTACTTGAAATACGAATTGGTTACATTGTAGTTATTATCTTTTTGAATATGTTAAATCATGCTTGCCTATTAGTTATGAAAATTTTCAAAGTTAAATGCTCAAATGTAAAGAGTCTGGACATATTGATGGAATGGTCAAACTATAACAAAAATACTACTCTTAATTGTTTTGTTTTTGTTTTCCGCATTTCTCTTTTTTGGTCATGTCTTTCGTTTACCATGGTTTATCATGCTTACTTCTAAGGTTTTTCTTCACTTGTGCTTGTCAAACTATATTGCTTTTCTTCCAACAAGCTTCTTAAAAAATATTTTCGCTTTAAAAAGCAAGTGGTAGAATTCCTTTGGTAAATCAAAAAAATGGAATGTTGCTCTTTCACGCTTATCATATATTTTTCCGTTGTGCCACTCTCTCCCTTAGCTAGATCACGACTTACCTTATGCTTAAACAAAACTAGAAATCCTCTCTTAGTTATGTCCTAACTTTTGCCTTCCTTCTTCTAGTTTTGTTTCAACTCCACCCACTTTTGCTAATAACAAAAGAGGGAGAATAAAATGATAAATCGTAATGATTAAAGGAGTATAATTCACTAGATTAAGAGAGAGCATACACTAAGAGGGAGCACTTAAGTAGGGGAGAAAAACTTAAACAATCTATAATTCTTATTATTATCTCTATATTGCTTAGTGTCATATATCCTTATAAAAACACACCTCTCTTATATATGAATCTGATTTATCTATATTGGATTTGTTATTATCAAAAGGGAGAGATTGTTAGAACATGATTTTTCGCATCCTTTTGATTTGAGAATAACAAATCATACTTGTATTTGATCTTGTTTGCCATTTTGTTTTTAGCATGCAGGTTTGAACTAATATGACACTAGGTTGCTGCATTATTAGTCTGGAACTGCCCACAAGCAGAAATTATGATTGTGGTCTAACGCAAGGCGTTAAGACTTAACACTGGGTGTTGATGATCGACGGGATGGCTAGCCATTGAGATGATCGACGGGATGGCTTGCCGCTGAGATGATCGACGGGATGGTATGTCGCTGAGATGATCGACAAGATGGCTTACCGCTGAGAAAATGAAAGAGGTTTAACGCCAGACGTTAGGTTTTAACGCTGACTGTTGAAACCAGTTTCCCAGTTTCAGCGTTCGAAAGGGGGTTGCAACTAACCCTTACTTGACCTAAGCCTTGACCCGTGACTGGTTGCTAGGAACTAAGGGACTCGGACTTGATGACAACTAGAGTCTAGGGACAGACCCCTTAAGCTTCAGCGTGGAGGTCCCACCACACACCCGGAAGCCCACTCGGAACTTCCCCTCCCAAGCCAATGCTGAGCCTGGGCACCTTGGAGGGCACTAAGAACCACCTCACTATCAGCTGAAGGATGACAAGGGAGGGGGGGTGTTTGCTCACAAGACACACGCGAGGGGGGGGGGGTAGTGACCAACCCTTCCCAAGGTGCCCATGAGGGTCTATTTATAGACTTTCCCAAAAATGGACTGCGGATAGCCAAAATCGGACTGCGAATAGCAAAAATCCGGCTATCCGCAGTCCAACCATGACCGCAATCAACCACATGTGAGGGGGGGGGGGGGGGGGTGAGTGGGACTCGAAGTGCCCACTCCCCCCCTCACGGGAGGTCATACCGACCTCCCCACCCATGTCGGGCGAGTGGGAGGACCCCTCCCACTTGCCCCCAAGATGGTCGGCGAGTGGGGGGGTGTCCCTCCCACTCGCCCGACGAGTGGGAGAGCTCTCCCACTCAATCGGCGAGTGGGAGGGCTTCTCCCACTCGCCGGGGTGAGTGGGAGAGATCCTCCCACTCCTCCCGCAAAGGGCCGGTGAGTGGGAGGATTTCTCCCACTCACCCAAGGGTGACTGGCGAGTGGGAGTTTCCTCCCACTCGCCCAAAGAGTGTCGGGCGAGTGGGAGGATTCCTCCCACTCGCCTGAAGGGAGTCGGGGTAGCGGGTGCTCCCCCCGCCTCTCCCGCGGCTTCTCTTTGCCTTAATCAGTTTCGCCGTCTCCACGCGGTCGTTTTGTCCGTCTCGGTCACCTTCGTTATCTTGGCCTCGTCCGGGTCGGGTCACACCGACTCGGATAATATGAGGGTTGTACACAATCCCCGCTCTTTGCGAGCTTGTCCCAAGCTCGGAAAGAAAGTCCAACCCACCTATTGGACGAGTAGGTGGGACCCGTAGGGAATCTTTGGAGGGCTCCACCTGATGGCTATATATAAAACCCCTCGATGAGGGGGGTAAGAAGAGCACCATTCCTGAGAGCCCCCCTACTCCCCCTTTCGAACAAGATGGATCCACCTCGAGATTTCAGGGCTCGCATCAAAGCTCTTGCTGGGAAGGGTCCGTCCGACGTGACGGAGCTTAAAGCTCTAATCCATGGCCCTCCGCCTTCTCCTACCCGGTCCACGGTGAGATCACCTCGGAAGAAACCCCACCCCGAGTTGGTGAAGGAGGTTGCGTCGTCATCCTCTCATGGGGCGACCGAATTCGTCCGGGGCCTGGATATAGATTTGGTATCGATTCTCCCCTCAACTCTATTTCACCCCTATGGTCATGTATGACCATAGTGACGTGTTTCTTAATTGTCTACAGCTTCTCGCGGAGGACCTCGAAGGGGTTCGAAGAATGGTGGAGGGAACGGATGTAGATGCCCGGGTGAGTCCTGTCTCTCTCGCTCGGGAACCTGCCGCCCTCTCGATTGCTCACGACAACTCTTCTGCTGGAGGGAACCAGACTTCGACGGGTCAATCGAGCCGAAAGGAAGTCTCGGCGCCACCCCGCTCTCCTACTGCAGTCGTGGAGCCCATCGGGGACCGATCTGACGTCTTCGAGCGTCTGAGCCGTCTGGAGACCCTTACCCAGGAGCTGCGGGAGGGGAGGCTGTCTTCTGGACTCGACCCCCTCGCCCGTGTTTGCGTGCTGGAGCGTCGGGTGGAAAGATTGGAGGATGAGCTCAACCTCCTACGGGGAGAGGTCCGGCTTGCATTTGGGGGCATGACGACACCGTTCGAGGATCACTTCCGCCGGGTGGAGGCCTCCGTGCGCACCGTGGGCGAGGAGCTCTCCTCTGCCAAGGCATGCTTCGAGTCAACGCGTGGGGGGGTCCCTTTCACCCAAGACCAGGGCTACTGGAAGTGGACGGCGCGTTAGTTACCCTTTTTCGGGGATCTACTATTTGTTATGCAATAATAAGGACCGGCTTGTCATGGCCGTTCGTCTGTTTCGCGACCGGACTGTTTGTTTCGTTATGTCGCCCTTACGTTCGCTTCAATAACCCCGCTGATTCATGTCTCGCCTGAGTTGCTATCTTTTGGTTATAACTAACATGCAGGGTGATCGTAATGAGGCTAAAACAGTCAACTAACGGGCGGGAGGCAGAGGCCTCGAAAGGACGATCCGGGAACGAAGTGGTCGGGTGGTGTCAGGGGAAGGTGTAGATGAAGGGGATCCCTTGGTCCGCATCCTCACACCAGGCGAGAGGACCGCAAGGCCCTCCCTCCTCTGTCGGGCGAGTGAACCATGAGGTCCACTCCCATGCACGGGGCGAGTGGACCTCCAGGTCCACTCGCCTGTGCTTGGGGCGAGTGGGCCTTGCGGTCCACTTGCCCGGGGCGAGTGGACCACCCGATCCACTCTCCCTTCATGCCCTTGGGCGAGTGGACCCATGGTCCACTCGCCTTCTCTTTTATCCCCCCTATAAATACGCCCCCTTCCACCTCTAGGTCCTCACCTTCCTCTCTTCCCTTGCCTTGCCTTCCTCCCATAGCCAGCTCTACCCCTTCCTTTCACTCCTGTAAGATGGCATCCAACCGCCCACCCGTCAAGAGGAATGGCCGGGAGCAGAACGCGGCCAACTTTTCAGGGTGTTCTTTCCCTGTGGGGAAGGTATCCAAGGAGGACCTCTCGGCCTTCAGAAGTTCCTACCTCCCCAAGGGGTGGTCATGCAGACGCCCGTCAGGGGGTGAGACCATCAACTCCTTTTACGATGATTGGCTCGCATTCCCCCTCTCTCACTTTGAGGCTGGGCTACGGCTGCCCTTGTGGCCTGAGGTGAAGGAGTTCCTGGACTACTTTGGCGTAGTCCCGGCTCAAGTCAATACGAATGCGATTTCGATGTTGACAGCTTACGCATGCTACCTGCGGGGGGAGAGGGTGGTGTTCGACCTGAGCGTATTCCGCAAGGTCTTTATCTTCCGATCAACAGCCGATGGGGTTTGTTTCTTGACCAGCACACACGTGGACGTGCATGAGACCTCCAACAAGGTCCATCACTGGAACGACTCATTTGTGTTCGTTCGGGGTGATCTGGACGGCATCCCTTTTCCCCCACACAGAGACCTGAGAAGGTCTGCAGACCCCCCTCGCTACGTGGGGAGGCCGCTGAGCTGCACCGCTTCCTTAAGGGTGCGAACTTCGAGGTTGATCACCTCCGGAGGAACATTAATCGGCTCACCTACGTGGAGTCGGGGACAGGTACTTGGACCTTGCCAACTCGTCTCCTTTATGGTTCATTTCTTCCTAAGGTTGCTTATCTCATCCTAACTTGTGCAGGCGAACGGTCCCTTCCTCGACACCTCCCCTCTGCGGGGGGAAGTTCCTCTCTCGCCCATGGGCTCGTCGAGGAGGTCGCAGCTGCCTCTGCCTCGGCCCCGAAGGTGTCCGGGTCGAGGCAGAGGAAGGATAAGGAACAGGTGGGAGAGGAGGGAGTGCCCTCCTCTCCACCGAAGGGACCGAGGATGCGGCGAGGGAAGGTCGTCTGCCGGAGGGACTCCGGGGCGCCGGCCATGGAGAGGGGGGAACCGAGTGACCCCAATGCGTTGGCCAACCACCCCAACTTCGAGATGGGGGGGAAGGCCACGGACCTTCTCGGCGAGCCCGTCGTCTATTGGGATGAGACGATGAACCGGGTCTCCTTCTCCTCTCAGCGACCCTCGTGGGCCGAGGGGGACGTCATCGACGACGCGGCATACAACTTCATCTATGGCATCTACGGTCGGCAGGACACCGCATCTTACAAAGAGATGTCCATGCGTGACCTTGCGTATGCGAGCTCTCAGGCCCAGCTCCGCGCGACCGAGCTCTCCCACATGGCCGCCCGCCGAGGTCTTAGTCTCTCGTACAGGTCGGTGCGGGCAGATGCGTCGAAGCTGGATGCAGAAGAGAAGGCTACTGACCTTGCGGCTCGCTTGGCCATCGCTGAGAGACTCCTGGAGGAGTCATCCGGAGGCTTGGTTCATGCCCGCCTTGATGACTTTTCCTTTTCTCTTTTTAATCCCTCATTGTTCGTGGGTTCTAATTCACTTTCCTTGCCGGCCTGCAGGGACCCGGTGCCGCCGACTCGCTCAGAAGACGATACGAGGAGTCGGACCAGGAGGTGCAGGACCTGAGGGCTCAGCTCGCCGAAGCTCATAGGCAATTAAGGGAAGGGGGAGGAGAAAGGAGTGCACCTTCGAGGGTGGCGATGCCGGTACCACCTCGACCTGCTGAAGTCGAGCGCGGTCGGAGGAGCATCATGGCGTCAACGGCCCGAGCCATGGTGAGTCGCCTCCATGACGTGGATGCTCTTCGGGATAGCTGGAGGGGGGTCTCTGCCAGCGACATCCTGCCTGAGTTCTTCCCTTCACCTGGGCGATCCGGCTCGCCCCCTAGCAGCGGCGGCTACTCTCCACAGTCGTGAGGGTGGCCTGCGACTTTCCTTTTCTCCCGTCCTCATGGGATCTATGTACTTCTTGTGTTTGCTTTTCTTCTTCAAGCCTGCGTGTACTAGTAAGAATGAAGTAACAATTCATGTAGTACGCGTTATCAACGAACCAGTAGTTATTTGAACGAATTTCCTCAGCTTACTTTCTTCCTTTACTACTTGAGGAATTGACATCTTACTTGAATCGATCACCGAGTCGTTGATTGGCTCGATGAGTCTCCCATCTGCCGATATGTCTGAGTCTGTGGAGTGGTCTCTCTTAGTCAGGGATCCTACCGATTGGAGGTGGAAGCACCCATCCATGTCCTGGGAGTCTTAGCTCAACCGGGGGTGGAGGAACTCAACGCCTTCCCAATCCGACTGGAGGTGGAAGCACTCATCCACGTCCTGGGAGTCTTAGCTCAACCGGGGGTGGAGGGACTCAACACCTTCCCAGTCCCCTTATCGATTGGAGGTGGAAGTACCCATCCATGTCCTGGGAGTCTTAGCTCAACCGGGGGTGGAGGAACTCAACGCCTTCCCAATCCGACTGGAGGTGGAAACACCCATCCACGTCCTGGGAGTCTTAGCTCAACCGGGGGTGGAGGGACTCAACACCTTCCCAGTCCCCTTATCGATTGGAGGTGGAAGTACCCATCCATGTCCTGGGAGTCTTAGCTCAACCGGGGGTGGAGGAACTCAACGCCTTCCCAATCCGACTGGAGGTGGAAGCACCCATCCACGTCCTGGGAGTCTTAGCTCAACCGGGGGTGGAGGGACTCAACACCTTCCCAGTCCCCTTATCGATTTGAGGTGGAAGTACCCATCCATGTCCTGGGAGTCTTAGCTCAACCGGGGGTGGAGGAACTCAACGCCTTCCCAATCCGACTGGAGGTGGAAGCACCCATCCACGTCCTGGGAGTCTTAGCTCAACCGGGAGTGGAGGGACTCAACACCTTCCCAGTCCCCTTATCGATTGGAGGTGGAAGTACCCATCCATGTCCTGGGAGTCTTAGCTCAACCGGGGGTGGAGGAACTCAACGCCTTCCCAATCCGACTGGAGGTGGAAGCACCCATCCACGTCCTGGGAGTCTTAGCTCAACCGGGGGTGGAGGGGCTCAACGCCTTCCCAGTCCCCTTATCGATTGGAGGTGGAAGTACTCATCCATGTCCTGGGAGTCTTAGCTCAACCGGTGGTGGAGGAACTCAACGCCTTCCCAATCCGACTGGAGGTGGAAGCACTCATCCACGTCCTGGGAGTCTTAGCTCAACCGGGGGTGGAGGGGCTCAACGCCTTCCCAGTCCCCTTACCAAGCAACGAGTTGACCCGATGCGTCCCTCATCTACTAGCATGACTTAGCCCGGCGGAGGGTCTCTAGCCAGGGATTTTGAACCTGGATATCCTTGCAGAACCCCTTTCCCATTCATAGTTCTTACCTATTACAACTTACCTACGCTACGACCCTTTGGGCATCCTGTTACACCTCGCCCTTTTCTGGGCCCCTCCTTACATCTCGCTCCTACCCAGGCACTTCACTACATTTCGCCCCTATCTGGGCACGCCGTTACACCTCGCCCCTCCCCGGGCACTTCCTTACACCTCGCCCATTCCGGGCTCACTCTGTCGCCTGCTCCTTGGCCATCTCTGTCATCGCTTCTTCCACTTCTTCAGCTGCTTGCATCCATCCGATCGTGTTGACCGCAGTAACGTAACACTGACGCGCCTCCCGGGGATCCCCCCTGACTCTCACCTGGAGTTCTCCGGAGTTGTACTTCAAGCATGGGTGGTAGGAGGACGGCACGCACTTGTACGCGCTGATGAGGGGACGTCCGAAGATGGCGTTGTAACTGCTCGGCGCATCCACGATGACGAACTGACAGTTCTTTGAAGTTCCCCCCAGGGTGACGAGGAGTTCAACTCCCCCCTCCACCTCCTTCCTCTCCCCGGAGAATCCGAAAAGTGGCCCATCCGATGCTAGCACTCGCTTTGCGTCAACCTTCATTCCTTCAAAAGCCTTCTTGAAGACCACGTTCACCGAGCTCCCGTTGTCGACTAGGATCCGGGAGACGGTGAAGTTCTCGATCGCCGCCTTGATGACCAGCGCGTCGCAGAAGGGGTCCTCATTGGCCGGCAGGTCTTGGGTTGAGAAGGTGATCTTCTCGCTTGAGGGCGGGGATCGGGAAGTAGAGGCGACGCTCCGACAGTATATGGCGTGGAGGCTCCCCTTCCGGGTGGCCTCTTTGCCCGCTCCCCCGTGGATGACCCCGATCCCTCCCAGGGCCCCTACATCGACCCTCTCTTCACATGGATCATCCTCTTCCTTGTCCTTCCCCTTCTCCCCCGCCCGCGGTCCCTCCAGGCACAACTGCTTTCCCCCTGCTGGGGCTCTTCCTCCTTCCCTCATCTCGAGGAACTCTGGGCAAGCTGCGGTCGCGTGACCCTCCTGCTGGTGGAAGTCACAGTATAGCAGCGCCAGCTCGCCCCCCCCCCCCCCCCCCACCCCCCCCCCCCCCCCCCCCCCCCCCCCCGCTTCCCCCAACGCTCCTTCTTCCTTCCGCCTCTCTTCCGGCCGATGGCCATGGCTTGCAGGGGCTGGACTTGCAGTGGCCCCGAGTTCTGTTGCCATCATGCCGGGTGGAACCGCCCGTGCCTCCCCTGATAACCTCGTCCTCCTTGGAAGTGGCCCCTTCCTTGGCCCTGAGGGGGACCAACCTGTGACCTCCAAGCTGGTCGGGCGGCTGTCGGTTGCGACTTCCAGCCTTGCTCCTGCCCAACGGGAGGTCCCTGTTGTCCCTGACTCCTCACTTCCTCCTTTTTTCTTCCTCTGTGTTCTTTCCTTTCCTCTTCTGCTACCTCGGCTAACCTAGCCACGAACTCCTGATTGGTAGCTTCACACTCGGTCTCACGATCAGCACGCTTCATCAACTCCTCGAAAGACAGGGGAGGGTCCCGATTCAGACTCATCCGGAACAGCCCGGGCTGCAGCCCAAGGGTGAAGGCTAGCTGCAGGGTGTGCCCGGGTACTTCGACGACAAGAAGGACCTCCGCCTGGAACCTATCAATGTAGCTAGCCAGCGTCTCCCCTGGCTTTTGCCTGACTGCGAACAAGGCCTCCATGCTCTTCCTCCTCTTCTTCGAGGTAGAGAACCTTAGCAAGAAACTTCGACGCAGATCCTCGAAGCGGTAGATGGTTCCCGCCGGAAGCGAGTGGAACCAATCCCTCGCCTTTCCCTGGAATGTGACGGCAAAAAGCCTGCACATAAAGGCGTCTGACATTTGCCTGATCGAGGTCATGTCCTCGTACCACTGGAGATGCTGGAGAGGATCGCTATCCCCCTCGTAGTAGGACATGGCAGGATCGCGAAACCCATCCGGAACGGGGGCTGACATGACCAGCTCGCAGAAAGGGCTTCTCCATTCTTCTTGATTGGGGGGAGGCGTTCCCACCACTCCCCCGCCGGGGCAGCTGGTCCGGGGTGAACTGTTGAAAAGCACTCGTGCCTGGAGGCTCAAGCCCTCCTCCGAGGCTGGCTCCTTCCCTTGCTGACTGCTTCTTACTTCCACTAGGGGGAGTGAGGGGATCCTAGGTGCAGGTGGTGTTGAGCACTCGCACGAGCGGAGGATACGGCCTGCATGAACTCCAGGATCCTCTTGCTGAATTCGTCGAAGTCTCTCTTCTTCACATACTCGCAAGGTGGAGACGGGTCTCCTAACTCTTCGCTTCCAGCCATGAGACTTGGCTCAGAGTTTTTCGAACTAGTCGCTTCCACGCTCACCGCACCAGAATGTTGAAACCAGTTTCCCGGTTTCAGCGTTCGAAAGGGGGTTGCGACTAACCCTTACTTGACCTAAGCCTTGACCTGTGACTGGTTGCTAGGAACTAAGGGACTCGGACTTGATGACAACTAGAGTCTAGGGACAGACCCCTTAAGCTTCAGCGTGGAGGTCCCACCACACACCCGGAAGCCCACTCGGAACTTCCCCTCCCAAGCCAATGCTGAGCCTGGGCACCTTGGAGAGGGGGGGTGCTTGCTCACAAGACACACGTGAGGGGGGGGGGGGGGGGGGGGGGGGGGGGGGGGGGGGGGGGGGGGGGGGTAGTGACCAACCCTTCCCAAGGTGCCCATGGGGGTCTATTTATAGACTTTCCCAAAAATGAACTGCGGATAGCCAAAATCGGACTGCGAATAGCAAAAATCCGGCTATCCGCAGTCCAACCATGACCGCAATCAACCACATGTGAGGGGGGTGAGTGGGACTCGAAGTGCCCACTCCCCCCTCACGGGAGGTCATACCGACCTCCCCACCCATGCCGGGCGAGTGGGAGGACCCCTCCCACTTGCCCCCAAGATGGTCGGCGAGTGGGGGGGTGTCCCTCCCACTCGCCCGGCGAGTGGGAGAGCTCTCCCACTCGCTCGGCGAGTGGGAGGGCTTCTCCCACTCGCTCGGCGAGTGGGAGGGCTTCTCCCACTCGCCGGGGTGAGTGGGAGAGATCCTCCCACTCCTCCCGCAAAGGGCCGGTGAGTGGGAGGATTTCTCCCACTCACCCAAGGGTGACTGGCGAGTGGGAGTTTCCTCCCACTCGCCCAAAGAGTGTCGGGCGAGTGGGAGGATTCCTCCCACTCGCCTGAAGGGAGTCGGGGTAGCGGGTGCTCCCCCCCCCCCCCCCCCCCCCCCCCCCCCCGCCTCTCCCGCGGCTTCTCTTTGCCTTAATCAGTTTCGCCGTCTCCACGCGGTCGTTTTGTCCGTCTCGGTCACCTTCGTTATCTTGGCCTCGTCCGGGTCGGGTCACACCGACTCGGATAATATGAGGGTTGTACACTAACCGTTAACTCTCGATGATTATGGCAAGGAGGGAAGCAGCTGTGATTGAAGGTGCACTTTACGAATAATCTGACCTAACGCCAGTGTTAGGGTTGCCTAAAATGAATATTTCCTAAAGTGCAGAATCTCCTTCCCGTTTTGAAGATCCGAGCCATCAAAACAATTCCATACTAGGTCAACGTCAGGCGTTAGCCTTAACGTCGACGTTAGCCTCCAGTCCTATAAATTGGTGGATTTCGTCTTCTCCAACTACTGATTGAAGAGAGCCCTATTCCAGCACAACAGAAACTCAGAGAGAGTCGTATTCTCCAGACCATCATCTCCCACACAAATTCGAGCAAAGAATTCAAGGAGGGCCGAATAAACGCTTACTCAACGCGAAGAACGCACGCTTCGACTTTGAGAATATTCAACGAGCCTTCGCCATCTCCAGAATTCTTCATAGGGAGTTTTGATTTGTGTTTTGTATTTTATTTGTAACCTTTTTAGCTAAAGTCAACCGGTTCTTGGTGAGAAGAGTCGGTATAGAAAATAAAAAGAATATTTTACTTTATCGCCTACGATTTCTAGCGTCATAAGAAATCGAATTTTGTAATCTTATATTTCAAGTTAATAAAATCATGTCTTTCATTTATATTACTTAATCTCCTCTTTTTGTGTGATGTTATCGTTAGTTTAATCTATTATCATTTCAAGTATTTTAAAATATAATAAAAGTTTAAAAATTCTTATCCCCCCCCCCCCTCTAAGGGCGCCTCAAGATCCAACAACCTCCTCTTGCGAGTAGGGACGAGTTCCCACTCGCTTCGCTAGATTGACACTGTGAGCCCTCACTTGACTCGCTCTGGCTAAATGCACCCCAAAGCGGTCCCTTAAAACTCACTAAGTTGTCGCCCCTCGCTACTCGCGAGCGAGATCCCTGATCCGTCTCACCTTGCCCTGGTCGGGTGCTCGTCGTGAATCGTCGAGTACTCCCCAAATTGCATGTGATTGATTTCTCCGCGTGTCAGTAAACACTGGGTTGTACATTTAGCTCAATTACTTTTCAAAGTTAAATTTTCTAAATACAATTTTTCATTATGTTCTTTTACAAAAAGAAGTTCCATTTCAAGTTCCTTGTATTTTTATTTTAAATCATTAGATTATATACAAGGTGTAATATTTTCAATTAAAGAGACATGGGTAGAATTAAAATTTGATTCTGCATTAATTTTTGTCTTTAAATATTTATTTTCTAAGAGCAATTTGCAATTAGCATTTTTTTAATTTCTAAATTTTGCGCTTTGTAATTTGTAGCAATTGTAAAGTAGAAATAGAATTGCAAACAATAAGGGAATTTGATTTCCTTACAGTGTTTTTGGATGCGGTAAGATGTGAGCATAGAGTTCCTTTGCTATCTACATCTTTTTGACATTTCTCTTCCAAAGATAGGATTTCTTCTTTTCCACTTGATGTGCACTTCATTGATCCATCATGAGAGGAGCTTTCTTGACCATTTGTGCAAGTTTGTACGTTCTCCACTTTTTGCGTTTGTTCCATACCTGTGAGAGGAAAATCATATATTTTTTCAAGAAATTTTCATACTTTTTATGCACTAGAAAAACAATATATTAATTTGAAAATTTCTTGAGATAAAGCACAAAAGATACTTTTCAAAGCCTTTGCATTTAGGTGAAGTTCTTTTTTATTTGTTTCATCCGCTGATCTTATTATTGCTATATTCCATGCTTCGATATCTAAAGTTTTAATAATTTTTTTCATTAAAAAATTCCACCCTTTATAATTTCTCCCTTCGAATGAAGTGGTGCAAGAGATTTTTCTTCTTCATAAAAATTTCCCCCACTAATAGAAGCGAGATCATGAGACGCCATTATTCCTGGTTATTAGACCGTTTGAAATAAAACCTATCTCTGATACCACTTGTTGGATCTGTAGACGCCCTTAGAGGAGGGAGGGGGGTGAATAAGGGTTTTAAAACTTTTAATATATTTTGATATACTTGAAATAAAAAGAGATTAAAATAGAGACATGATTTTATTAATATGAAATGAAGGATTACAAATTTTGATTTCTTATAACGCTAGAAATCGAAGACGAATAATAAAATGACTTTTTTGTTTTCTATCGTGACTCGTATCCCCACGAACCGGTGACTTTAGCCTATCCTTCCACAGATACGACCTCAAGCCGCTCTAGCCAATCCTTCCACGGATATGACCTCGAGCACCCCCTAGATCTATACCCTAGACCTAGTCGCCAACACAAGGCAAATTTCTCCCTAAGTCCTACCCAGACCTAGTCGCCAACACGAGGCAAATTTCTACACGATTATAATAATAAAGAGACAACAACAATATAAAAAACTCCCTCTATGTGGATCTCCAAAGAAGTATACGAAGACCCGCAGAGTATGATCGTAGTCAATGCGGTCTTTCGTCACGATGATGAAGCGTGCTGAAATTTTCTCCATGGATCGCCTTAAGCCTTCATGGATTTGTGAGAGTATCT
This sequence comes from Dactylorhiza incarnata, assembly GCA_033032865.1. Lineage (NCBI taxonomy): Eukaryota > Viridiplantae > Streptophyta > Magnoliopsida > Asparagales > Orchidaceae > Dactylorhiza > Dactylorhiza incarnata. Next base: position 71,074 of record JAWHQI010000181.1, on the reverse strand, counting down.
CTCTGAACCTTCCTCTATATGATGTGGCACGAGGCTCTGGAATTTAGGAGTGTGAGGTTATGAAAAAGACGGAGCCAAGGGGTCCTCTTTATAGCCTTGGAGCTAGCGTCGGCGCTATCCCGGATTAGGAAACCTTCTCCGCGTGCGTATCTTCATTCCAAGAAAACCTTTCCAAAAATCCTCTTGTGCTTCGCGCTACCGCCGACGCTATCCGCTACCGCCTGGTGTTATCGCCTTCTATACTTGCCGCCTGAACTTGCCTAATCAGAGCTAGCGCCCGCGCTAGGTACTACCACCGACGCTAGTGGACATGTTGGAATTTTGGCTTCAAACTTGAGAGCAACCTTCTTATGTTATCCTTAATTCATATGACTTTGTTTCCTGCACACTTAAACACACAAGTTCAAATACACATAGAATTTGTTATTCTCAAACCTAAGAGATGCGGGAGACCATGTTCCAACAAAGACGACGTGCAACCCACTCAGTTCCGTTGACAAAGCAAGTCGATAAGCTGCCTCGCCGATGCGTTCGGTGATCTCGAATGGCCCTAAGTACCTCGAGCTCAGTTTCTTCCATTGTCGAATCCTTGACAGTCCTTTGAAGGGCTTTATTTTTAAATACAGTCAATCACAAACTGTGAACTCCACGTTCCGGTGTTTGGCATTGTAATACTTCGCTTATCGGTCTTGGGCAGTCAACAACCGCTCCCGAATGTTCCGTCGACTCATTCGCATCCCTAACCTCTTTGCGCTTCAGCAGCTTGGTATCACCGGTCTCCGCCCATGCTAGAGGAGTGCGACACCTCCTCCCATATAATGCCTCAAACAGAGCCATCTGAATACTCACCTGATAACTATTGTTATAGGTGAACTCTATCATGTAAAGGTGATCTTCCCAACGCTGTCTGAAGTCTAAGACGCACATACGAAGCATGTCCTCCATTGTCCGATATGTCCTCTCGGTCTGCCTATCCGTTTGCAGATGGAAGGATGTGCTAAACTTGAGTTTTGTGCCCAACAAACGATGGACATGACTCCAATCTCCGGACGTAAACCGTCCATCACGGTCACTAACGATGATGCGAGGGACGCCATGCAATCGAACAATTTCTTGCGCATAAAATTTTGCCAGTTTCTCAACTAAATCACTTTTTTTTATTCGGAATAAAATGCGCCACCTTAGTCAACCGATCTACGATCACCCAAATCGAAACATTTTTCTGCAGCGACTTTGGCAACCCGTGCACAAAGTCCATGGAAATATCATCGAATTTCCACTCGGAATCGGTAATGACTTCAAAAATCCTCCTGACCGTTGACACTAGGCCTTCACCACCACGCACGTTTGATATTTTGCCATGAAAAGAGCTATATCTTTCTTCATACCTGGCCACCAAAACAATGTCTTCATGTCCTGATACATCTTGGTACTCCCCGGATGAATCGAGTACTTGGTGAAATGGGCCACGCACATCAATTCAACTCGCAGTTTCCCATAATTTGGAACACAAAGCCTGTCATTCTTCCGTAGTAACCCATCCTCAAAAAGAAATCAGCGTTCGGCCCCACAGCAGACTCCGCCAAATACCGCTGCAAACTCAGATCAAGCTTTAGGGTCTGCCTCACACGATCACCAATGTCGTATTGCACCTCCATCCAGCTCAGAACGGTGGTGGAAGACGATCCTCGATCTACACAGGAGATCTCCAAAGCCTCCAACTCACGTATCAACCGCTCATCGTGAGCCAGAATCCAACTTGCCTGCGCCGGTGCCCGACGACTCAGAGCGTCTGTTACCACATTCACCTTCCCAGTGGTATAAAGTATATCGAATGTGTAGTCTCCCAAGAACTCCATACACCTCCTTTGGCGCATATTCAGATCTTTCTGATCCAGCAGGCACTTCAGGCTCTTATGGTCCGTGAAGATTTCAACTTTCACCCCATATAGATAATGTCTCCACAACTTCAGAGTAAACACTACGGCCGCCAATTCTAGATCGTGGACCGGGTAGTTTCTCTCGTGTAATTTCAGCCGACGCGAACCGTAAGCGATAACTTTTCCAAACTGACATAGAACACAACCCGGACCAGTACCTGAGGCGTCACTGTACACCTGGTAACCTTCAGCACCACAAGGTGAACACAGAATCGGGGCGGAAATCAATCAGCTCTTTAGCTCCTCAAAAGCTCGAGCGCACTCTGGCATCCAAACGAACCTCTGATCCTTAGTCATGTAGTGAGAGGAAGTTCAATCTGCGAAAAATTCTCCACAAAGCGCCTGTAATAACCGGCAAGCCCCAAAAAGCTCCGGACCTCCGCTACACTCCTCAGCTCATGCCACTCTCGGATCGCTACAACTTTCGTCGGGTCTACCGTAATACCCTCTCCACTGATGATGTGCCATAGAAATGCTACAAACAGTAGCCAGAACTCGCACTTGGAGAATTTTGCATATAACGGATGCCTCCTTAGGACTGTCAAGACTGTACGAAGGTGGCCGGTATGCTCTTCCTCGGACTGCGAGTACACCAAAATATCGTCGATGAAGACGATAACAAATAGATTTAGGTACTCCTGGAAAGCTCTATTCATCAGGTCCATAAAGACAGACGGCGTATTCATGAGCCCAAAAGGCATCACCGTGAACTCATAATGCCCGTAACGTGTGCTGAATGTAGTCTTTGGGATGTCAGACTCCCGTATTCTGAGCAGATAATATCCCGATTGCAAATCCAGCTTTGAATACACCGTGGATCCTACCAACTGATCAAACCGATCATCAATGCGGGGAATCAGATACTTGTTCTTTTTCGTAAACTAGTTCAGCCCCCTGTAATCTATGCACAGGCACAAACTACCGTCCTTCTTCTTCACGAAAAGGATCGGTGCACTCCACGGTGACGAGCTCGGACGTATATATCCTTGCTCAAAAAATTTCTGCAGTTACAGCAGAAATTGCTTGAGCAAGGATATATATGTCCGAACTATTTGTATATTTTCTGCTGTCTTTTCTAATACCTTTTTAGAAGTTCTACAAAGCTAAAAACTGTTCTCTAACGGCTCGTTTATTGCAAGAAAGGAATGAAGCATTCTAGAGAAACAATAATGAAATTCTTGGAAGATATTCAAATCAGTGTTGACGGGTCGGGAACAGAAATATAAGAAAATATTTATTATCCAATAGACATTTCTTCTAAGGACAGTCTAGATGAAGAAAGAAATTCAAACACAAAGAAATAGAGAATAAGTATGTTGAGGAAAAAAGAAAACATTGATCACACTTAGTCGATTTTCTAGGGTCTTCTTCTTCCTCCTACAACCCTAAGACAGAATAGAAGAACAACTTCTCTGCACAGAAAAACAATACAAAAAGCCTGCTGCTTTCAATTCTACATCATATAGTAGCAAGCCAACAAAAGTGCAGAGAGGATCAGGATCAAAGCTTATACCCCTTGCAATCAACACTATCTTAAGCAAGGGTTCATCATTTTCAGATCCTGAAGTATATATAAGTAACAACATCTAGAGAGATAGCTGCTGAAGGATTCTAACTGAAGAATCATATTCTCTTCTTTCTCCTCTTCTACTGTTCTTATTCTGCAACTGTAAAAGAGTTTTATGAATCTCTCTTCAAAGGATTTAGTGGTTCTAAGAGTCTTCTTAGCAAAAGACTCAGTGTTTCTAAAAGTCTCATTATCAAAAGACTCAATAGTTCTAAGAGTCTCTTTATCAAAAGACTCAGTGGTTCTGAGAGTCTCCTTATCAAAAGACTCAGGCACTGTTAGTTCAATCCTACCAGGGTGATAGAAGAGTGGACTACCAATATTTTGGAGAACCACTATAAAATTCTTGTGTCTTCTGTATTGCTTTTCTGTGCTGTCTCAGTTTACTGTTTTCTGTTTTATATATTTCCTGTGATTACTTTATTCTGTTTTGGTGTAGATGATTGCATAGTACTTAGTAGTTTTATTGTGTGTGCATAATTAGTGTAAAGAATTTTTAAATCTCTATTCACCCCCTTTTAGAGAATACTCAGAGGCATACTGTGCACTTTTAACTTTCTTCCCTTGGTCCATCTTCTTCTCCAACTTTAATTTTAGCACCTCCTCAAAAGAGAATTTTGACTCCTCAAGACCAAAAACCTCTTGCTCCTCCGTGCTTAGCCAAACAAAACTAGGCCTTACCTGCACATAAGATATTAGTAATCGACAATTAGCAAGAAGAACAAAACTAGAAACTAACAATGCATTCTCGTAAATTATTTACCTATTTTTTGGGAACAACATTGTAGTTAACTCAGAACAAAACTTGAAACTGAAACCACCTTTGGCAGCCCATCGACACAAATGTGATCGAGCTAGCTCATCGACTAGAACCTAGATATTAGTATGCTTGAAAAACCAAACCTAAAAGATAACAAACCAAAACAAATTAGTTAGTGATATTTTAAACTTGAAGTATTATACATATTAAGCACTCAATACAAGAACAATAGAGCACCCTTCCAGATAACCTAGGCTGGTTGGTTCTTTTCGGGAGCAACTAAGAATATATAGCTCCTCAAACTACTTATGTAGAAATGTGTGGACTGCTTTCAGCTAGTTATATCTTCGAAATTCATCCAAGCCTCCAAAATCTTTCAGGCAGGCTGGGATTTTAAGAGACTTGAGGGGAAATAAAAATCTACAAAGTAAGTAGTTCAAAAATACATCTACTCTCTACATTTGAACTTCATTGAAAACTGTTTATATATTTGCTAATTCATTTAGTTGGTTGACAAGGTCAGCTTGTTTAACCTTGGAGGCCGAAGATCTTCTAAAATCATAATCCTCTCCCATATTGGGAAGGCTGAGTATCAAAGCCACCTCGTTGATAGTCATCCTTATATAATATTGCCCTAACAAGAATGCATACTTATCTGGCATGTACAGGCTAATTAGCTGATAAACTAGAGGAATGTTTTGTGGTAAATCAGGAAGTGTGAAAAAATACAAAACTGAAGAGCTCAATAATAACTACTTTAATGGCTTTGAAATCACTGCCAATACCGGTGCAGTTAGCTTCTTAAAGGTATAAACATCACATCGGGAGTTCAAGTATGTCCCAGTATGTTGGCTTTCTATCTGCATATATGGGTGAGGGGTGATGAGGAGAAAACATAAAAATAGATAAATGCAAGAAATAAGCATATAGCATCTTCCCAGCATTTTGAGCCAAAAAATAGTTACATTAATGATGCATCATTACTTCCTGATTGATGCATAAAATGGAGATATTCCAAGCATCTTCCCATAATTTTGATAACAAGTCAATATTGTTACTGATATAGGACTGATCCAGCCGGATATATCAAATTTTGAACCTCTCTTAAGACAATTGACATACTTCAAGCACATCCATTTGATCCAGGATTGATCCAAACGAAAATACCAAATTTTAGGCCAAGAAAATAGAGTTACATTGCAAATAATGTGAAATTTGCTTGAAGTTCGAATCTGCATATGGAGTCACTAGCATCTAAAATCAAGACTCGGATTTGGTGATGTATCTTGCGGGAACAAAAATAAAAATTATGGGAAGGAGACAATACATTTAAATATTGAACCAGCAAATCACGGTCACTAATTGCATGTTAAGGAGAAAAAACAATCAAGTTTTACTATTAAAAGTTGGCATGATTTTGCTTCACATGAAGCAGAACAGGAAAAAAATCATACTTAAAGTTCATCTGTGAAAAAATCATGGGATTCCTGATATAAAATCAGAATGCTTGCAGAACAACGGGATCAGAATACTGATAATGCGAAGGAATTCCAAAAATATTGAAACTGAGTTGTCTTGATAATGTATATTGACATTTTAATACTGAAAATTGTTTGAGTGCTTACTCTTCGTGAGCGTCAGTATGCGGTCTCCGCAGGTTGTATTAGCTCTCAAACCTCTACCCCACGAGCAGTCGTGCTACCTCTACAGAAAGTAGTGGATGACCTAATCCTGCGCTGCGTCTCCGTCGAGTTAGGGCGAGAGATTTTCCCGGCAAGGTGTGCGGTGGATTTGGCGTCCCCGTCGAGTTAGGGCGAGAGATTTTCCCGGCTAGATGTGCGGTGGATTTGGTGTCGCCAGCGAGTTAGGGCGAGAGATTTTCCCGGTGAGAGTTTGGGCGAAAGTTTTTGAACTTGGGAAAGAGAAGCTCGAAAAAAGTGGGGCCCAGTGTCCCCTATTTATGCGCGGACGGCTTTTTAGGTCGGATTCACGGACCAATTCTTTTTTCCAAAACGCCACGGGCGAAACAAATAGAGGCTACGACACGGTTCCATCAGGTTATGGATGTTATCGATATATTATTAAAATAGTAAATAAAACAAGATTCCACGTTTGCGTCTCCCCGTCCAGCTTGCATTTGTTAAACAAAAGAAAACGCACAAAAAAACATTAATTAATATAATTTCATCCAAAATATTATTAAACAAACGCTCATCTCCCCAGGATTGTACGTTAGTATTCTTCGGATCCTCCGCCGCATTACACCGTTAAAGAGGTTACTTCGCCGACTGCGCTGGCCGGCACTTCACGCCGGCTCTCCTGCTCCCACTCCTGCGACCGGAGATGACCGACGGGCACTTCCCTGCATCATTTCTTTCGACTCCGTAACATCTAGAGCCATTCCTCAGCCGCCGGTGCTCTCCGTCGTGGTCACCGGTGTCCGCGTTCACGCGACTCCTTACCGCTGCCACTTGCACCGGGAGCACGCATTTGCAGAGAAAACCTAACACATACAGTAATGTTCGTAAAAATATTATGAGGTTTTAAATCCAACCGAGACATAATAGCCTGAAAAGGGTACCGAGATTCGCGAGGCGATTGACCCAGCGCGGGATGGCATTGCCAGTGAGGCGATGGCAGGCGTCGTTGCAAAAATGGTTACAGTTCTTGGAGATGAGATTGTAGGTGTTTCCGGCGTAGCTCTCGGAAAGCTCCTCGATCAGATCCTGTACTTCATGGGGCCCCAAATCCGTCCACCCGATCAAAATAGACTTCCGGAACACGAAGCCAGGGCACAACCGCGGCTCAGCGTCGAAGATCCCAGTCGTCGGATAATCGTGAGCGCCGTACGCGTACTCGACTCCGTGCACTGCAAATGCTAACCCCCAAATTAAACTAGACAAGAAATGCCCTAAATCCTATCCCTGATTTAACTGATTGGATAGAAATTGGGGGAGAATAACCAAGTTAAAATCCATCTAACCATGGACGCCGGAATGGTACACACCGAGCCCGAACCAGTAGGCGTAGCCGTTGAAGGCAGTGACGTCGTAGACGTTTAGGTAGACCGGCACTGCCCCCTTCCTCCGTTTCCAGATGGAGGAGCGCCAGATGAACATCTCGGCGGCAGTCGTTTAATGGCTCTGAAATCACTGCCAAATACAGGTGCAACTAGCTTCTTAAAGGTAGAAACATCGCATCGGGTGTTCAACTATGTCCAAGTTTGTTGGCTTTCTATCTGCATATATGGGTGAGGGGTGATGAGGAGAAAACATAAAAATAGATAAATGCAAGAAATAAGCGTATAGCATCTTCCCAGCATTTTGAGCCAAAAAATTAGTTACATTAATGATGCATCATCTCTTCCTGATTGGTGCATAAAATGGAGATATTCCAAGCATCTTCCCATAATTTTGATGACAACAAGTCAATATTGTTACTGATACAGGACTGATTCTGCCGGATATATCAAATTTTGAACATCTCTTAAGACAATTGACATACTTCAAGCACATCCATTTGATCCAGGATTGATCCAAACGAAAATACCAAATTTTGAGCCAAAAAATAGAGTTACATTGCAAATAATGTGAAATTTGCTTGAAGTTCGAATCTACATATGGAGTCACTAGCATCTAAAATCAAGTCTCGGATTTGGTGATGTATCTTGCGGGAACAAAAATAAAAATTATTGGAAGAAGACAATACATTTAAATATTGAACCAATAAATCATGATCTGCTACAAATTTAATACCAGCAATTTTGGATTACTTGTTCACGGCAATGGTGGTCTATGATTTCAGCAAAGCCCTTTTAACCGATCTAAGTATCCTGAGCATGAATTGAAATTCCTTCCAATGACTAGATCGGAAGAGATCCGAAGAACCAACCCCTCTGCCCGGCTGTGAACCCGGTCTGCTCCAATGTCGCAGATCTTCTTTCTCCAAGAAGCAGAATGGAAAGAGGACTACAGATCGAGGACTTCTCGTCGATTTGCAGCGATGAAAACGCCGTAGATGCCTTGCCTTCCTTGACTTTGCAGAAACCGAGAATATGAGGAGGAAACTAAGAAGCTTCTGTAGGTCAGCGGGGCTTGATCTTCTCAAAGTTATGAATGGAGAAGACGGTGAACAGTGCCGGGGATATGGGCGATGGTGATGCCGCTGAAACAAGAGCTCCTCCTATTAAGGCTCAACCTTAGGTCACGCCATTTATCCATCCCCTATTTATGCGCGGACGGCTTTTTAGGTCGGATTCACGGACCAATTCTTTTTTCCAAAACGCCACGGGCGAAACAAATAGAGGCTACGACACGGTTCCATCAGGTTATGGATGTTATCGATATATTATTAAAATAGTAAATAAAACAAGATTCCACGTTTGCGTCTCCCCGTCCAGCTTGCATTTGTTAAACAAAAGAAAACGCACAAAAAAACATTAATTAATATAATTTCATCCAAAATATTATTAAACAAACGCTCATCTCCCCAGGATTGTACGTTAGTATTCTTCGGATCCTCCGCCGCATTACACCGTTAAAGAGGTTACTTCGCCGACTGCGCTGGCCGGCACTTCACGCCGGCTCTCCTGCTCCCACTCCTGCGACCGGAGATGACCGACGGGCACTTCCCTGCATCATTTCTTTCGACTCCGTAACATCTAGAGCCATTCCTCAGCCGCCGGTGCTCTCCGTCGTGGTCACCGGTGTCCGCGTTCACGCGACTCCTTACCGCTGCCACTTGCACCGGGAGCACGCATTTGCAGAGAAAACCTAACACATACAGTAATGTTCGTAAAAATATTATGAGGTTTTAAATCCAACCGAGACATAATAGCCTGAAAAGGGTACCGAGATTCGCGAGGCGATTGACCCAGCGCGGGATGGCATTGCCAGTGAGGCGATGGCAGGCGTCGTTGCAAAAATGGTTACAGTTCTTGGAGATGAGATTGTAGGTGTTTCCGGCGTAGCTCTCGGAAAGCTCCTCGATCAGATCCTGTACTTCATGGGGCCCCAAATCCGTCCACCCGATCAAAATAGACTTCCGGAACACGAAGCCAGGGCACAACCGCGGCTCAGCGTCGAAGATCCCAGTCGTCGGATAATCGTGAGCGCCGTACGCGTACTCGACTCCGTGCACTGCAAATGCTAACCCCCAAATTAAACTAGACAAGAAATGCCCTAAATCCTATCCCTGATTTAACTGATTGGATAGAAATTGGGGGAGAATAACCAAGTTAAAATCCATCTAACCATGGACGCCGGAATGGTACACACCGAGCCCGAACCAGTAGGCGTAGCCGTTGAAGGCAGTGACGTCGTAGACGTTTAGGTAGACCGGCACTGCCCCCTTCCTCCGTTTCCAGATGGAGGAGCGCCAGATGAACATCTCGGCGGCAGTCGTTTAATGGCTCTGAAATCACTGCCAAATACAGGTGCAACTAGCTTCTTAAAGGTAGAAACATCGCATCGGGTGTTCAACTATGTCCAAGTTTGTTGGCTTTCTATCTGCATATATGGGTGAGGGGTGATGAGGAGAAAACATAAAAATAGATAAATGCAAGAAATAAGCGTATAGCATCTTCCCAGCATTTTGAGCCAAAAAATTAGTTACATTAATGATGCATCATCTCTTCCTGATTGGTGCATAAAATGGAGATATTCCAAGCATCTTCCCATAATTTTGATGACAACAAGTCAATATTGTTACTGATACAGGACTGATTCTGCCGGATATATCAAATTTTGAACATCTCTTAAGACAATTGACATACTTCAAGCACATCCATTTGATCCAGGATTGATCCAAACGAAAATACCAAATTTTGAGCCAAAAAATAGAGTTACATTGCAAATAATGTGAAATTTGCTTGAAGTTCGAATCTACATATGGAGTCACTAGCATCTAAAATCAAGTCTCGGATTTGGTGATGTATCTTGCGGGAACAAAAATAAAAATTATTGGAAGAAGACAATACATTTAAATATTGAACCAATAAATCATGATCTGCTACAAATTAATTGAATGTCAAGGAGAATAAAAAATCAAGTTTTACCATTACAAATTGGCATGACTTTGCCTCACATGAAGCAGAACAGGAAAAAATATCATACTTAAAGTTCATCTGTGAAAAAATTCGATGGGCTTCCTGATATAAAATCAGAATGAATGCAGAATAACGGGATCAGAATACTGATGATGCGAAGGAATTCCAAAAATATTGAAACTGAGTTGTCTGATAATGTATATTGACATTTTAATACTAAAAATTTTTGAGTGCTTACTCTTCGTGAGCGTCAGTATGCGGTCTCCGCAGGTTGTATGAGTTCTCAAACCTCTACCCCACGAGCAGTTGTGCTTCCTCTCCAGGAAGTAGTAGATGACCTAATCCTGCGCTGCGTCTCCGTCGAGTTAGGGCGAGAGATTTTCACGGTAAGATGTGCGGTGGATTTGGCGTCCCCGTCGAGTTAGGGCGAGAGATTTTCCCGGCTAGATGTGCGGTGGATTTGGTGTCGCCAACGAGTTAGGGCGAGAGATTTCCCCGGTGAGAGTTTGGGCGAAAGTTTTTGAACTTGGGAAAAAGAAGCTTGAAAAAAAGTGGGGTCCAGTGTCCCCTATTTATGTGCGGACGGCTTTCAAAAACCAATTTCCAAAACGCCACGGGCGAAACAAATAGAGGCTATGGATGTTATCGATATATTATTAAAATAGTAAAATAAAACAAGATTCCACGTTTGCGTCTCCCCGTCCAGCTTGCATTTGTTAAACAAAAGAAAACGCACAAAAAAAACATTAATTAATATAATTTCATCCAATATATTATTAAACAGACGCTCATCTCCCCAGGATTGTACGTTACGTCATTTCTTTCGACTCCGTAACATCTGGAGCCATTCCTCAGCCGCCGGTGCACTCCGTCGTGGTCTCCGGTGTCTGCGTTCGTGCGACTCGTTACCGCTGCCACTTGCACCGGGAGCACGCATTTGTAGAGAAAACCTAACATACAGTAATGTTCGTAAAAATATTATGAGGTTTTAAATCCAACCGAGGCATAATAGTCTGAAAAGGGTACTGAGATTCACGAGGGGAGTGACCAAGAGCGGGATGGCATTGCCGGTGAGGCGATGGCAGGTGTCGTTGCATAAATGATTACATGCAGTTCTTGGAGATGAGATTGTAGTGTTTCTGGTGTAGCTCTCGGAAAGCTCCTCGATCAGATCCTGTACTTCCTGGGGCCCCAAATCTGTCCACCCGATCAAAATCGACTTCCAGACACGAAGCCAGGGCACAACCGTGGTTCAGCGTCGAAGATCCCAGTCGTCGGATAATCGTGAGCGCCGTACGCGCACTCGACTCCGTGCACTGCAAATACTAACCCCCAAATTAAACTAGACGTCGGGAGAAATGCCCTAAATCCTATCCCTGATTTAACTGGTTGGATAGAAATCGGGGGAGAATAACCAAGTTAAAATCGATCTAACCTTGGACGTCGGAATGGTATACACCGAGCCCGAACCAGTAGGCGTAACCGTTGAATGCAGTGGCGTCGTAGACGTTTAGGTACACCGACACCGCCCCTTCCTACGTTTCCAGATGGAGGGGCGCCAGATGAACATCCGGCGGCAGCGGATTAGGCGATCTCCGGCATCGTTGAGGAAAGCATAGAGGGTTCGATTTCGGATTAATTCTTGTCGTCCTTTCGTTGATTTGAAGCACCGACTTGGACTTGGTCTAGACTTTGGGGAACAATGAGCGAGAAAGGAACAATGAGTGAGAAAGAGAGCAGACAGAGAGGTACGAGGAGGATATTGTGGGTAGAAAAGCGAAGATGATGATGATGTCCGCTGTCCATATCGCACTGCTAATCCCCATTACTAGGATTTCGCCGAAAAAGGTGAAGTTTCCATGAGCATGAGCATCGCGTGCTTGTAACTGCAACCAATTCATTAGAATATCAATTGTTAATTCCATGATGCTTAAATCGTAGCCGCCCGGTTAAAATGCGTTGATGATCTTATTATGCTGCTGCGCCCTAATTTTTTACCTGAATTTGGATAATTTTTGGCAGTTGATTAGCACTCACATTTTGGCTATTAGCACTCATATTGTAAGTGTTTTAGGGCATTCTAAAATCCCTACCCGCAATCACTCTCTCTCAGCCGACCCACACACTGTTTCGCGATCTCCAAACCCGTCGCTCCTCCATGTTTTGCAGAGGCTGCCCCCATTTCTCGCCGGCTGCTATGTCACTTGGGTTTCGCCGGAGGTTGCTCACTGTTTCTCTGGCGGTTGCTCACTGGTTCGCCGGCAGTTGCTCACTGGTTCGCCGGCGGTTGCTCACTGCTTCGCAAAGGTTGCCTCTCCTCTCTGACCAAGGTAAAACCTTTTTGTACCCCTTTCCTTAATCTGCCGTCTTCGCTGCATCTGGTCTGATTCTACAATATTTGTATAGAGATTTTAGTGATTTAGTAGCTCACCTGTTGATACTTGTAGGAAAACTTTAAGCCTCTTAAATCTCTTTGCAAAGCTCACGAGCCTAAAAGTTCCTATGGTGTTTATGTCAAGTGCAACATTATACCTTTTTTTTTGAACTTTTCTCAATTTATTCATACTGAAAACATGCAATATCTGTAATTAATTAAAATTTAGAGGAACATTGGAGAGAAGATGAGCAAAAACCTCTCATCAAAAGTTGTGTTTGCATCAGAATTCACTATATGTCAACCTCCTGTGAAATCTCCTCCGCCATTGCTGCCTTGATCCCCATTTTAGCTTTTGTCACATTTCTATTGGAAATTTCCCATAAGGTGGACTCGATTCATCGAGGCGATCCGTTAAAATCGTACGCGAATATTTGAGTCTATTCGGACTTCTGCGAGCGTGAGTGAATTCAGTCGCGCGAATGATCGAAGCCTGTGATAGGTTGGCCAGATCGTCTCGTAACTTCAGAACGCGAACCTGGTCTCACCCCTGACGCGTTTTCCTTTTATTTTGGCGTGATTATGAAATCCAATTAATTCATGGATTTTATTTCATTAATGGGGATTTTTATTGGAATGAATGAGTCCAAATTGTAACCTCCCATTGAGCTCCTCCTATTAAGGCTCAACCTTAGGTCACGCCATTTATCCATCCTAAGAAAAACGCGAATAGGGGCTGAAAAGAACGGTTCGCAAAATCCCTCTCCCGTGCCTTTTGCAACCTAGGGCATCGCTGCTCTCTTGTTTCAGCGGCATCACCATCGCCCATATCCCCGGCACTGTTCACCGTCTTCTCCATTCATAACTTTGAGAAGATCAAGCCCCGCTGACCTACAGAAGCTTCTTAGTTTCCTCCTCATATTCTCGGTTTCTGCAAAGTCAAGGAAGGCAAGGCATCTACGGCGTTTTCATCGCTGCAAATCGACGAGAAGTCCTCGATCTGTAGTCCTCTTTCCATTCTGCTTCTTGGAGAAAGAAGATCTGCGACATTGGAGCAGACCGGGTTCACAGCCGGGCAGAGGGGTTGGTTCTTCGGATCTCTTCCGATCTAGTCATTGGAAGGAATTTCAATTCATGCTCAGGATACTTAGATCGGTTAAAAGGGCTTTGCTGAAATCATAGACCACCATTGCCGTGAACAAGTAATCCAAAATTGCTGGTATTAAATTCTTAACCGATTGGTGATTTAAACTTGATTATAAGAATTACTTAATTTTTTATGGCTTTGATATCATTTCCAGTCAGTTATAAATTGTTATTACTTCAGAATTAACCACAGATTTAATATAGATCTACTAGAGGGTTAATTATCTCTTGTTAGTTCCATTAGTTTTCAGATTGGATGGTTGAATCATCTCTATACATATGTCGCACTAATTGCCTCTTGTTTAGTGAACCAAATAACAGATAATTATTGTATGCTAACGGGGCCTGTTAACGCTGCAGAGTTCATAAGGAAAAATACGTCAAGACTCCTCCGAATCGCGGCCATCATGAAACACGAGCAAGATTCTAAGAACGGTATAAATTAAGCTTCCACACTTCAGTTATATTGCCGTTCATTTCAGTTTATATAATTTGTGTGTTCTCTACCTGCATGTTAGATTAGAAAATTATATTCTGTTTTATACTTCCATTGAGACCGGTAGCTTTTGAATAAGAACGATCCTGCATAGTCGTAGCGTCACCACTTTAGTTTTATTTTGTGCTGCATTTAATTTTCGATAGCATAATTTGGTGATGCACGCACCCTAAATTCTCTAACAGTTGGTATCAAAGAGACTTATTTCAAAATTATCGGTCTCCTTCATTAATCAGAGTAATTAATTTTCTAATTGAATTAAGTAAGAACACCAAAATTAAAAACTCATTCATTTTGAGAGAAATAAAAATAAGGGATTGAAAAAACTAAAGTGCATTAATTAATCAATTCCCGACAAAATTGTTGTGTTTTCTTTAATCGATTAAGTGCCCACACGTCATTAAGCAAAAGAAACACGATATTAATTTAGGGCAATTTTCAGATATCCCGGTGTGAAAGGGTCTCGTGGATTGATAAGAACTGTAGCCGCCAAAGTGGTCTTTTCGAGTCAATTTGTGAGATTACGGTTTCACATATTTTAGGGAGTTCTCTGAGACTAGTGCGCAATCATTCTCCCAAAGGAGGTGCTTGCGCAATAGGTTAAGAGGGATACACACAGACATTTGGACGGTAGTGCGGGGCTCTAGCAATCTATTCGCCCAAAGGTAGTAGAACCGCGAAAAGCTCAAGTGTAACTGTTGCTCGTTCTTGTGTTGAGAATCACTAATTGTGTGCCGCGTAGTCTGCCCAAAGGTGTTGTGTGCTGACACACTAGGATTCTCTACCTAGTGTGCTATTTAGGGTTTTATAGCCACTGTTTCCCTATTTGTCTCTAATATTTTTCTTTTCTCTCCATTCAGTCACCTTTACAGTTCACAATAATATGGCGACCATTGAGAAACTCACTGGATCAAATTTCAAGAAGTGGAAATCCGACATCATGTTTGCGTTAGAGACGGCGGATATAGAGATGGCCATGAATACCGACCAGCCTGCAGTCCTCACAGCGACCAGCACTCAAGCTGAGAAGGATCTTTGTGGTGCATGGAACAAGTCCAACAAGATCTGCTTGTTGATTATGAAGCGTTCCATTCCAGAGCACCTACTGAGTGGTCTTTCTGACACGGCCGTCGCTAGGGATTTTCTGACTGCCGTTGGGCAGAGATATAAGGTGTCTTCAAATGCTGAAATCGGGACGCTGATTTAGGACCTCTTCTCCATGAGGTATTCGGGAGGAGGCGGTGTCCGCGACTATATAATGAAGATGGTCTACTTCCAGACCAAACTGCAGGAGATGGAGATTACTCTCCCTGAAGCATTAATTGTGCACCAGGCACTCAACACCCTCCCTGCAGAGTTCAGCATCCTGAAGACCACCTACAATTCCCAGGATGAAGCGTGGAAGATAAATGATCTGATCACTCGCTGTGTTGCTGAGGAGGAAAAACTGAAGAAAGAGAAGACGAATACTGCATTGCTCGCTGTCAAATCCCCCTTTAAGAAGAAGAAGAAATCTAAAGCTCCTTTCAAGGATCGGGATGGACAAGTTTCAGGGAGCAAGGATACTGGTGGCAAGAAGCCTCTTAGCTGCTTCTTTTGCAGAAAGAAGGGGCATGTGAAGAGTGAGTGCCTCAAGTTTAAATCTTGGATGGAGAAACGTGGTTTCGCACCTAAAGGTAACCCTTTAGCTCTTGTCCTTTGTGAATTCAACTTAATTGAAGCCCCATCTAGTTCTTGGTGGCTCGATAGTGGAGCAACTAATCATGTTGCTTACACACTACAGGGATTCATCAAAAAGGAGGAGGCCAAGCAAGGGTGAGTGCAGGCTCACAATCGGCAATAATGCTGAGGTGGAGGTGGAGTTCATCGAGGACATTTGCTTAGTCCTTGATTCAGGATACGAACTTTTACTGAGAGACATATTTTATATTCTTTCATTTAGGAGGAATTTGATTTCAGTTTCATCTTTAGATAGACTTGGTTATGGTTTCAATATTTCTGCTGGTTTAATTAAGTTATTTTATGAATCACAGTTTATTGGCCAATGGTCTCTATCTAATGGTTTTATATAGAATATGTCTTGCACCTATTAATTGTTATACTGCATCTTATAGTGTAGAAAATGTTGCCACTAAAAGACCTCTAATCAAGGAACAATCCTCCATGCTATGACATAAAAGATTGAGACATATCTCTAGGGAAAGAGTGGAGAGATTAATGTTGAAACCGGCAACCGGTCTCCTTGAGTTCGGACCCACTGGGGGGTGTAGCCGACGCTTACTTCTCTCTCACCAAACTCTCCTGATGGTGGATGAGAAAACTAGAACAGACCCAAGGCCGCATCGAGGAGGTCCCGCCACACACCCGGAAGATCTTGGAGAGCTTCCCCTCCCAAACCAAAGCTCAGCCGGGCAACTTGGAGGGCACTAGCAGCCAACCAAAATCTGCCTGGAGGAGAGGATTCTCTTCAAATCGGTCTCCTCCAAGGTGCCCTTAAGGGTCTATTTATAGATTCTCTAGACTGGTCTGCAAATAGCATGAATTCGCCTTTTGGTTTTACTAACCGCACCCCAAATTGGTCTGCTAACAGCCTAACTCCGCTGTTCTGAAGGGCTGTTGGCAGCCCACAAGGGGTATCAAGGTCATTTCCTCCTGGAAGCCTTTGGGGGCGAGTGGTCTGGGAGGGCACCACTCGCCGGACTCCTTTCTCGCCCCGTTCGACCTGGCGGGTGCTCGCGCGCGAGATGCTCAGCCTGCTTACGCTCATCAAGCGCTCCCCCGCACACGTCGAATGCTCCTGGGCTCTGGGCGTGCGGCCCGCGAAGGCGCCACTCGCAGGTCTTCTCGCCTATTGCTTGCCCTCATTCGCTTACACCCCTCACCGTCGCGCGGGTGCTCTGAGAGTGGGACCACACTCGCCCTATGGTGAAAGGTCCGTTGGGCTCGACTCTTGCCCCTTGGTCCCTTGGCCTGGGCAAAAGGTCCGTTGGGCTCGGCTCTTGCTTCTTGGTCCCTCCTTTCGGGTCCGGGGGCCCACTCGGCGAATACGGGGTTGTACAATTAATTAAGCAAAATATTCTTCCTACTCTAGACTTCAGTGACCTAGAGACATGTGTGGACTGTTGTAGGGGTAAAATGACCAAGATTAAAAGAGGCTCAACTCGTAGCTCAGATTTATTAGAGGTTATTCATACAGACATCAACGGTCCTTATTCCACTACCCTCTGTAGGAACACCTACTTCATTACTTTCATAGATGATTACTCCCGTTTCGGATATTTGTATTTAATTAAAGAAAAATCTGAATCTCTTGACAAGTTCAAGATTTTTAAGACTGAGGTTGAAAAGCAAATAGGGAAAGTCATCAAGATTGTTAGGTCTGACAGAGGTGGCGAGTATTTTGGTAGACATGATGCCTCCGGGCAACATAAAGGTCCGTTTGCCAGATACTTGGAGAGTTGTGGCATTGTAGCCCAATACTCCATGTCGGGTAGTCCTGAGCAGAATGGTGTGGCCGAAAGGCGGAATCGCACCCTTAAGGAAATGATGAAGAGTATGATGAGTAGGAAAAATCTTCCTGAATTTTTGTGGGGTGAAGCGCTTAAGACTGCGGTGTACATCCTTAATAGAGTCCCGTCTAAGTCAGTACCCAAAACCCCTTTTGAGTTATGGACTGGTAGATGACCTAGCCTTAATCATTTACGCGTTTGGGATTGTCCTGCGGAAGTCCGTTTATACAACCCATCGGAAAGTAAGATCGCCCCTAGTTCTTGTCATTGCTATTTCATAGGCTACCCAGATCACTCCAAGGGATTTAGGTTCTATTCCCCTTCAGGAGGACCCAGAATTGTGGAGTCTCAAACAACCAAATTTTTAGAGTTTAATGTCGCTGACGAACCGAGTTGCTCTCGTACTATTAATGAAGTCGAGGAAATCATGCCTATTAATTTATCTGTGCCCTTAGTGGGAGATCCTGTGGTGCCTAAACCCGTGACGGAGCGTGTGGAGGATATGGATTCAGTTTTACCACCAATCCCAGTTGAGGTTCCTCCGCAAGTTCAGGAGGTTCATCCACCCGTTAGGAGATCCATTAGGGAGAGAAGACCTGCAATTTCCTCAGACTATGAAGTCTATCTGGGCGAGAGTGATTTTGACATAGGTCATGTGGTTGACCCAGTGACATTTCAGGAGGTTGTATCTGGACCTCTAACTGATCTGTGGTGGGATGCGATGAAAGACGAGATAGAGTCTATGAAGCTGAATAAAGTGTGAGAGTTAGTTGAGTTACCCAAAGGCTCTAGGCCCATTGGTTCTAAATGGGTGTTTAAGACCAAGAAAGACTCTAAAGGTAAGGTCGAGTGGTGTAAGGCTAGACTGGTAGCCAAAGGATTTACGCGGAGAGAGGGAATCGATTATAACGAAACCTTTTCTCCCGTTTCCTCTAAAGACTCTTTCAGAGTGATAATGACACTTGTGGCTCATTATGATTTGGAGCTACACCAGATGGATGTAAAGACCGCATTCCTGAATGACGATCTTGCCGAAGAAGTCTATATGGTGCAGCCTGAGGGATTCAAGTCTGGTCATTTCGACCAGCTTGTGTGTAAACTCAATAAATCTCTATACGGTCTGAAGCAAGTTTCTAGACAATGGTATCTGAAATTTGATGAGGTGGTTACTTCTTTTGGTTTTATAGAAAATCAGGTAGACCGTTGCGAGCTCTGTCTCTCCGAACGGAACTGTGGCTGTCTGGAAGGCGGCTAACAGGGCTACTAGGGTCTGTCCGAGCTCTATCTCTCCGAACGGAACTGTGGCTGGAGCGGCCGGGGATGGTGGTGGAGTGGTAGGGTGGTACTGGTCCCGAGAGGAGGACCTTCCGTTACTCGACTCCGGTATCTGGAGAAGTAACAAACGGGTATAAGAACTTGCAAAAATAAGGGAATTTTGCAGGACTGAAAGAAAAGGAAGCGGAAAGCGTGTGGGTGTACTACCGTGCAGTTTCAAATCCTTAACCTTAAACCTAAAGGGTCCACCAGGCTTCCGCTGCGTGGTTCGTCCCGAACCAAGAAACGGAACCGGGGAAGGGAGGATCGAAAGACTGCCCCATGTGGTCGGATCGTGGTGGCTCTGATCCATTTGTAAGACCCCCCCTCCCTAGACTGAACCGGGTTCAAGGAGGGGGGATCTTACTGCCCAAAGAGGACTACCCAGCGCTTTCCGGGTGGCGACGTCCCACCCTCTCAAGCGCTGAGCGGTCTCTTTGTCAGGCACAAGAATCATCACAACACATCAGAACGCACAGCGGAAGAAATCGAAATAAGAAAAGCTAAGCATGCTGATTATATTACATATTTAAATATGGCTGGGGCCTATCGTTTTACAAAACATTGCCTCGAGGGCTACATAGTCTAAAACAAAAGGGAGCCCTAGGCTAGTCCTTATACTCTCGAAATCACGTCTCTGAAGATATGAGGAGAGGCTGGGGTGTCTGATCGGGCCATCTCTAAGGCTCGTAACTCATCCTGCGGGGTGTGGGCTTCGTGCTGTCCCATTTCCTGTGATTGGTTATAAGAAATAACCGTTAGTCACAGAGCTAAGTAGAAGAATACATCCCCTTCCCGGATCCTTATCCGGGGGGCGGCTAAAGGACAGAAATGAAATAGCCGAAGCAAGGTAGAGGGTTAGCAGTAGGTAAACATATATATATATATCCACGTATATATATAGGGCCTCCCGCCCTGAAGCCCGTAATCGCGTCGTATAGTAAGTACACAACACTATAATGCGCAGATACACACACCCAGGTATTCAAACCTATACGCACACAAAAGACCCTGTGTCGATACAGTTTAGACCGCTTTTCTTCAAGCAGGGGAGCTAACCCCGCGGGCCTCACCGATGTGGCCGTCGGTGACAGTGGCCAGTCTTGCCACTTCTGAATGTAGTCGTACCGTATCATTCAGGCCCTCCTGTATACCTTGGTGTACCAACTGGATGTGAGCGACATCCGGCGAGCCGATTTGTAGGCCGACCAGTGGAGGCAAAACTGCAGGCTCGGAGGGTGATAACCTGTTGTGCACATCTCCCTGTCGCCATGAGTCGTCAACCCACCCGCACCGGTACGAACGGTCTGCGAGCGTGACCAACCAGCCACTCCCAAACAATCTTCACCCGCTTTATATAAAAACAAGCACATAAGTGACGTGGCAATTCTACTCGACCGGTCACACGACCTCTGACCGGGAGGATTAGCGGTATGAGGGCTCCTTGCTTGGGGCTAACCTGGGAGGAGGGACTCAACCCCAGGTTTTCCCCAACTAAGGCCTCGCAGAAGGGAGGATAAGCACCGCATGGTTGTCATGACAGCAGAGGCCATGGTAATAAGCAGAAAAGTAGGCCGAAAGCAGAGGCCATGGTAATAAGCAGAAAAGTAGACTGAAAGCAGAGGCCATGGTAATAAGCAGAAAAGTAGGCCGAAAGCAGAGGCCATGGTAATAAGCAGAAAAGTAGGCCGAAAGCAGAGGCCATGGTAATAAGCAGAAAAGTAGGCCGAAAGCAGAGGCCATGGTAATAAGCAGAAAAGTAGGCCGAAAGCAGAGGCCATAATGATAAACAGAAAAGTAGGCCGAAAGCAGATGCCATAATGACAGGACCAGTGCGAGACTGGATTTAAATGAAAGTACAGAAAGTAAGTGCGGGGGACCAGTGCGAGACTGGATTTAACGGAAAGTACGGAAAGTAAGTGCGGGGGACCAGTGCGAGACTGGATTTAACGGAAAGTACGGAAAGCAGTAACAGCATAAAAGAAAGGGTTAGTAGTCCAATCACTCCATAAGAGGAGGCTTCGATCGTCGACTCCGTTCTTTTATTATTGTCGCGGCGGGGTTAAATTTCGGCCCTGCGCCGCGATTTCATTCTGATTTTCGCGTCGATTTTTCGAGCTTAGTCGATTCCTTGGATAAATACGCATAATTTTTAATAGGCATTTAAAAATATGCGTCGAGGGGGCGCCGATTCATTTCGTTGAATTTCGCTCTTTTTCGGGCGTTTATTTTTGCTTGTAAAAGCATTTAAAGGACCAAATGAAGGACTTATCCCTTGAGATTTTGATGGTAGGTGAAATATGTCCTAACTAGGGCTCATGAATTTTGGGTGATTTTTCCCCACTCATTTGGGCTTTAATTTCCTTAAAATAAACTTTATAGGGGGTTTTAAAAATAGTAAAACTCATCCTAAAAATCCCAAAAAAATACAGTAGGTGCCCCTTAGGGTGGGGCACATTTTTCATTTAGAAAACTTTTTCTGAAACTGCCCTGATTTGCCCCAGGAAATTAAAATAGGAAAAACCTATTTGGGGTGCGAATAGCGGTAGGGAAGGGCGCAGGGGTTTTGCACCCTGCGCCCTCCCGCGGCCCCCACAGCGGATCCGCGGGGGATCCGCTGAGGGGGGCGCACATGCTGAGGCGGGCGGCAACGAGATTACGGGGGCCGCTGGATCTCCCGGGGGAGATCGTGCGGCCCCCGATTAATCTCGGGTGGCAGCCGTTGCCGCCGCCGGGCAGGGGCCGGCTGGGGTCGGCGCCGCCCCCGGACGGTGCGCCGGGGGCCGGTGACCACTCCAGTGGTGGTCCGGCGGCCTGGCGGCGCCGGCCACCGCCGGGAGGGCTGCAGGAAGGGGGACAGGGGCGGTGGCGGGCCTGCATGCACCGTGCATGCTCGCCGCGCCACCACCTCCGCCTGGGGTGCGGGGAAACGCCCCCGGTCGGTGCGTCGGGGGCCGGCGACTCCTCCGGTGGTGGTTCGGTGGCCTGGCGCCGCCGGCCACCGCCGGGGGAGGGTTATAAAGGAGGCGGGAGGCGGTGGCGTGGCCTGCATGGGCCATGCAGGCCCGCTACTCCACCGCCTCCGCTGAGGGGGGGCCTCCGGTGCCGCCCCCGGTCGGTGCGCCGGGGGACGGCGCCCACTCCGGTGGTGTCCCGGTGGCCTGGCGCCGCCGGACCCCACCGGAAAGAGAGACAGAGGTCGGGGAGGCGCGGCGCAGCCGGCACGGGCCATGCCGGCTTGCTGCGCCGCCGCCTCCTCGTGCACGGCCCTCCCTGCCGCCCCTGGTTGGGGCGCCGGGGAGGGGGCAACCCTCCGGCGGTGGTCCGGCGGCCTGGAGTCGCCGGCCGCCGCCGGGGGAGGGGGTTATCCCCCTACTGGAAAAAAAACGGGGAGGAGGAGGAGGCCACAGGTGCCGCCGGCCGTGTCCGCCGGCGGCCCGGTCATCTCCCCTGTGCCGGCGCCGAGGTCCCCGAGGGGGACCCACTCCCCCCCAGCGCCACCACCGGCGCTGGGGGAGGAGACTTCCACGGCCGGCCTCCTCCCCGAGCCTTGCAAGGCTCGGGGCGGCGGTCGGCGGCGCTCTGGCGACGGAGAGAGGGGGGGTCTTCCCCGGGAGGTAGGAAGGAGGAGGGGGAGGTCTTTTACCTGAGGGTGAGGGGCTCGGGTGGTGGAGGGGAGGCCGACCATGAGGGAGGAGGAGGAGGTGGCTCGGTGGCAGGGAGAGGCTGAGAGGGAGAGTGAGTGGGGTGGGGGGTTTGAGAGGGGCTGCCCCTTCCTTGTATAGGAAGGGGGAGCTCTCTCCCCCCCCCCCCCCCCCCCTCTCCTCCTTTTCCCCCACGTGGGGATAAGGGAGGGGGAGATATTTTCTCCCCCTCCCCTCCCTTCTCTCTCTCCTGCCCACTTTGCCCCAAATAGGGGTTGCCTATTCATGGGCAGCCCCTTTTCTTGGGGGGGGGGGGGGGGCTTTCTTTCTCTCCCCCCTTTTTCTTTAGCAAATTCGAGTTTTTTTTTGGGGGGGAGGGGGGGGGGGGGGGGGGGGGGGGGGGTTGACCAAGTCAACTTAGGGCGGGGTCCTCCATGATCCAGGGGTCCATTATGATTCACCGGGGCTGATGCCGGGTTCGTGCGCTTTATATTTCGTGCGTTGCACTGATGTGGTCTGCATAGCCCTAAAATGGCATACTCTCCATACGACCTCGAATCGAAGTGCAACGAATTCCGTTGCGCTCGTATTGTTCATACGAGTCTAACGGAACCGACGGAAGTCAATTCGGGGTTCGTACGGTCACTATTTATAATAATGAGGTAGTGGCGCGCTACGATACCCGAAATGATCGTTTTCTCCAAACAACCTCGGATTGAGGTGCAACGAATTCCGTTGCGCTCGTATTGTTCATACGAGTCTAACGGAACTGACGGAAGTCAATTCGGGGTTCGTACGGTCACTATTCATAATAATGAGGTAGTGGCGCTGTTGGAACCCGGATACCGGTCCAACTTGTTCGAGACTTCGGGAGTAGCTTGAGTTACTTCTCTCCTCGTCGAATCCTAGAACTAAGTGTCCCGAACTAAGAACCAACCCTCACTGGTTGTTAGGTAGCTCCCTAAGAATGACCCACTGGCTGCAACGGGGAGGTCCCGCCACTAACCCGGAAATCTAACTTGATTTCCCCTCCCGAAAACCAGAAGCTGACCTGTTTCAGACAGCACAAGGAAGAAAGCACAGGCTCTCTCAAGGGGGTGGATCTGTGCTGATCTGAGACATAATGGGTCCTATTTATATGGAAAGACTTCCCAGGGGTAGAATGGTCCGGATGACCTGCGGATAGCGTAACTCCGCCTTACTATTTTGCTAAACGCACTCCAAATTGGTCTGCAGATAGCCAGACTCCGCTGTCCCGAAGGGCTATAGGCAGACCACCGGGGGTGCCCGGATGATTCTATTCCCCAGAATCTGACTCTACTCACCGGGGGAGGCACCGGTCTACTCGCCAGGTGCCTTCGGCTCTACTCGCCGAGAGAGGCATCAGCCTACTCGCCAGGTGCCTTCGGCTCTACGCGCCGAGAGAGGCATCGGCCTACTCGCCAGGTTCCTTCGGCTCTACTCGCCGAGAGAGGCATCGACCTACTCGCCAGGTGCCCTCGGCTCTACTCGCCGAATATGGGTTGTACACAATCCCCGCTCTTTGCGAGCTCGCTAGAGGTCGGAAAGAAGAGTCCAATCCCTTATTCGGCGGAACGGCGAGCCCACGGGCTCTTCCTCTATAAATAGAGTGGGGGTATGCTTTTCATCCCATGTGCCAGAATGTCTTCCAAGGGGGGGGGTCTTCCGCAGCCGCCGACCGGGGGCTCGTTGATGACGAGCCTGAGGCTGCGGCCGTCATAGACATCATTGGAGAGTTCTTGACGCCTCGCCCTCCCGGCTCCGCGAGGAAGAGGAAGTCCAAGCGGAAGAGAATTGACCTGGAGCTACGCGAGAGATCTTCCACGGATCCGGAATCCACGGCGAGGTGCGGACCCTTGCTTGGGAAGGTGACGACCTCGCCTATTCGTGAAGAGCTCGCTGCTGACTCATCGCGTCAGCAAGGAGGGGGCGAGGTCGGCATTACAACAGGTGGGCTCGAGGATGCGAGATTGCCTCCAGCGGATCAGGGCGCCCCGCTATTTCCTCCCGTTCGTCCCACTGTGACCTCTGGTAAGGGCGCTATCTTCTCGCCCCACTAGGCTGAATTTGTACTGACCTTTTGTTACCCGCAGCGCTTCCTGGCCACCTGGTTCAGTCTGGTCAATTTGGCGCGGCGCTATCGACGGGTCTTGGGACCGCGTCCTCCTCGGCCCCAGGGCAGATTTTGGCCCTCCCTCCTCCTCCCTTGCAGTCGCCTCCTTGGCAATCTGGGGTAGGCCAGCCGACCCGCCCCACTGCCGGAGGGAAATCCTCGACGATAGGGCCTTTATCCTGGGGGACCGGTGTGGTTCTCCGCTTATCTGCCTCTACTGGGAGGTTGCAGGAAGATCCGCCTCGCCACCAGGAAGGGGACACTACTCACGGGGGTACTCGCCTTGCTTATCTTCGCCGCCTTCTTCGTTTCCATGGCTTACTCTTGTCCTTTATCTCCTTTCAGATAACCGGGGATCTTCCTCTTCCAGTCGTCCTCCATCGACGAATTCACTGCTGGGGTCATCACCGCCCGTGGCGTCTACTCCTTTGAGAGAGCTATTCGCGGACCCACCGGGCTTTAATGAGGGGTCGTCGCTTGATTGCCGTCCTTCGAGCCCATGATTCCTTTCTGATGTCCACGCCCCCCGCCGAGGTGAACGTGCGATTGGCTGACCTCGGGGACCGCCTCTCTGAAGTGGAGGAGTTTCAACAGCAGGTGCAGGGCGAAGACGGCCTCTTTGACAGGGTGACTGACCTAGAGACGAGGTTGTACGAGGTGGAGACTCGCCAGCAAGCTACCGAAGACGATCTTCACCGCTTCTCGCAGGTGGCTGGCACCGTGGGCGAGGCCTCTTTACTGGAAGAACACATCCGCCGAGGCAAGGATCACATCCGGCAAAGTGAGGAGAGTCTGGGGCAGGCCCGCGAAGACCTGCGAGCAGCTCGCGGCATTACTTGGAGAGCTCGTCACCCCCAGCGCACGCGTCGCCTGGGTCGCGGTCCGCGGCGCCGCGGTGGAGCTTCTTAGGCTGTATTCTCCCTTTTGATGCGTTTCGCTGTTTTTTCTTTGGCGCGTGATATGTAAAGGCACTCGCGACCTCTTGGGTACCTGTAATGTGCGGGCGATGTTTTTGTCTTTTGTGTACTCGCGCCATGCGCTTAGAGAATTTTTGTTAAAGGTTTTTTGTACCCGCGTTGTATTTATGTGTGTTAGGGTTGCTGCCTCTTACCCGTGCGTTGTTGAACTAGCTACTCGTTTAGGCGTACTCGCATAGGTGGTTATCCAGTTCGCGTGTGATCAGGCCGGATGAGGCGGAGTCTATAAATAGCAGGCCTCCTAGAGTGGATGGGTATGCTCCCACACCCCCCTCTCCTCCAAGCGCTTTTCTCCGAACCCCGCCTGTTAGACCTTCCCCTCTACTCGCCACCCGCCATGGGGAAAGAGCCATCCGAAGACGGGCGTGCCTTCTGTGTTCGCAATTTTTGAGCGCACAACTTCCCTAGCTCGCAGACCCTGGGCGAGGAGCTGACGGACGTCGAGAAACGTTACCTGCCATCGGGCTACACAGCGAGGCGGCCAACCCCTGGTGAGTTCCTTAACTCCTTCTTCGACGGTGAACTCGCCATCCCCCTAGCCCATTTCCAGGTGGGGTTGAGGCTGCCTCTATGGCCTGAGGTGCGCCAGGTCCTTCGATACTTCGGGATGATCCCCGCGCAGGTCAACCCTAACGCGATCAGCATTTTGGTCGCATACGCCTGTTACCTGCGCGAGGAGAAGATCGAATTCGACCTTTCCGTCTTCCGCAAGGTCTTGACCCTGAATGCGACTGGAGACGGCACCCTGTTCTTTACCAGTGTGTGCGTTAAGGTAGCCGAGACACTAAACAAGGTCCATCATTGGACCGATAAATTTGTCATGGTGCGAGGCGACTTCGGGAACATTCCCTTCGCCCCCATTCAAAAGGCAGAGACGGAGTACAGACCGCCTCGCTTGAAAGGGGACGCTCTGGCCCTCTATACTTACATGAAGAGTAGGGTTATGGACGTGGTTTTCCTGCGGTGAGGCGTGGATCAGCTCGCCTTCGTGCCTCCTGGAGCGGGTAAGTCTTGGGCAATACTCGCCGCGCTTCCTCCCCTCTCTCCCAATCCTCTGCTCTTGGCAGGGATCTGAATTAATTTTCACCTTCTTGCAGGTGAGCGCGTCATCCCCTCCCGCCCTCCTTGCGATGCCTCGCAGCGTCAGTCTAGCGAGCCTCATCCCGAGGGGGTCCTTGGAGCGGCGGTAGTTTCGGTGGATAGCGGGACGCCCCCGTCAACGGACAAGGGAAAAGGTCTGGTTGATCCTGAGACCGCCTCGGCTAGTGAGCCAAGGCGAAAGAAGCAGAAGACTGGGAGATCTTCTCGTCCTCCAACGAGCCCGCCTCCTGAACCCTCATCCCACACAAATTTTGGGTTGGGGATGAGGAGCGAGGACTCCAAAGGTAATCCGTTGTTGATATGGGACCATGATGGGAACAGGGTCCTGGTGAGTTCGCTCCTCCCCTCCTGGGAGGATTTCGAGGAGGTAGGCGAGCAGGCGTATAACCTGCTCTTTGGGTTATATGGTCGAGAAGACGCCGAAGTAATCGCGGAGGCTCCCATTCGCGAGCTAGCCAACCTCACCAGCTGTTCCGCTCTTCGCACCGCCGAGCTGGCTCACCAGACGGCGCGGCAGGGGCTTCAATCGAATAGGCGACTCCGCGAACTGGGCGCCACCTATAAAGAGCTGGAGGAGAAGCTGGTGGCAATGGCGGAGGAGCTTGTCGGGTCCAAGGCTAAGGAGGTCGTTCTCCCGGAGGTGAGCGTCCTTGTCCGTTTACCTCCCACTCGCTGGCCGACGCTATTGTTTGACCTTTGCTAATGCAGGAGTCCACCGTTGCGCTGGTGACGCGGGTCTCTGAGTTGGAGGCGCAACTGGCCGCCTCGCAGCGGGAAGTCAACTACCTAGGGACTCGCCTTGCCGAGGCGGAATCGGAGATAGCTGAGCTCCGACATCCTAGCAGAGGGGAGTCGTCCACAGCTCCGCAGCTCCTTCACTTCACCCCGGCCCAGGTCGCCGAGACGCGCAGGCAGCTGGCCATCAAGACGGCGGTGTTCACGCGGGAGCGACTCCGGTGGCGATTTCTTCTTACTGCGGAGGGGGCCACAGTTGATCTCGCGGATCTTCTCCCAGAACTATATCGCGAGGCGATGAGCCCCACCCTGGCGAGAACTCTGAACGACGGCTCATCTGGCGAATCGGAAGAGGGTGACGATGGCGAATAGCTCGTTTTTATTTTTAGTAATCCCTGTAATAATACTTTCTTGGGAATATTCTCGGTGTACCCGCCCTTTCTGTCTGACAGGATGAGCGTGTTCGACGTATTTTAATCCGCTCGATCTTTTCTCTTCCTTCGCCGCAAATCCCGTCTGACGTGCTCGTTACGATCGTTTATTATTTAGATATACATTTTTTTTGCGACGCGTTTGCCTATGTGGCGTACTCGCGCCTGGGGGGTACTCGCCCGTGGCGAGGGCTCGCGCGAGATCTCTCCTCGCCTTGGTCGGGCGCCCATTTACTTGCGCCTTTCCGGCGTGTGAAGCGGATGGGGCGCTCTTCTTCCCCTTATTAGGGCTTTTCGCGAGATGATTGACGAATAGATGAGTAATTTCGCTATCTATGAGTGTGGGAGGCTTTTATGATATTCGTCTCGCCTCCCCTTCTCCTATGTGATCGCTTTTTTAGAGTTGGCCCTCGTTGGGGTCTGGGGCTCACCTGAGGGGGCAAGTAGCCAGTATGCCGGAGAGGAGCTCATGCAGTGACCTGGTCTACGGCAACAACACATCTCGAGGACTTAGAACTCACTCGAGGGGGCAAATAGCCGGTATGCAGGAGAGGAGCTCGTGCAGTGACGTGGTCTACGACAACAACACATCTCGAGTACTTAGAACTCACTCGAGGGGGCAAGTAGCCGGTATGCAGGAGAGGAGCTCGTGCAGTGACCTGGTCTATGACAACAACACATCTCGAGGACTTAGAACTCACTCGAGGGGGCAAGTAGACGGTATGCAGGAGAGGAGTTCGTGCAGTGACCTGGTCTACGTCAACAACACATCTCGAGGACTTAGAACTCACTCGAGGGGGCAAGTAGCCGGTATGCAGGAGAGGAGCTCGTGCAGTGACCTGGTCTACGGCAACAACATATCTCGAGGACTTAGAACTCACTCGAGGGGGCAAGTAGCCGGTACGCAGGAGAGGAGCTCGTGCAGTGACTTGGTCTACGACAACAACACATCTCGAGGATTTAGAACTCACTTGAGGGGGCAAGTAGCCAGTATGCAGGAGAGGAGCTCGTGCAGTGACCTGGTCTACGGCAACAACACATCTCGAGGACTTAGAACTCACTCGAGGGGGCAAGTAGCCGGTATGCAGGAGAGGAGCTCGTGCAGTGACCTGTTCTACGACAACAACACATCTCGAGGATTTAGAACTCACTCGAGGGGGCAAGTAGCCGGTATGCAGGAGAGGAGCTCGTGCAGTGACCTGGTCTATGGCAACAATACATCTCGAGGACTTAAAACTCACTCGAGGGGGCAAGTAGCCGGTATGCAGGAGAGGAGCTCGTGCAGTGACCTGGTCTACGGCAACAACACATCTCGAGGACTTAGAACTCACTCGAGGGGGCAAGTAGCCGGTATGCAGGAGAGGAGCTCGTGCAGTGACCTGGTCTACGGCAACAACACATCTCGAGGACTTAGAACTCACTCGAGGGGGCAAGCGGCTTAGGTGGTGAAGCATTGCGAGTTTGCCAGGGAAAGTGTTATTATCTTAAGTAGAACAAGAATAAACTAAGTATTACATTAAGGTTAGGAGTAGAAACGCTTCAAGTCGTCTCCACTCCAAGTGTTTCCTAGGAGTTCCCCATCAACGTTCTGCAGGCGGTACCCGCCGGTCCTTAACACCTCGAACACGATGTAGGGGCCTTCCCAATTGGGATGGAGTTTACCCACCGTGGCGGATCTTCCTGCGGCATCCACCTTCTTGAGAACCAGGTATCCCTTGATGAACTGCTTGACTCGGACCTGTTTGTCAAAGTGCTTCGTCATCCTTCTCTTGATCTCTTCCTGTCGGATTGTGGCCTGGTCGCGAAGTTCCTCCACGAAATCCAAAGCGAGTCGTTGCGCCTCTTCGTTCTCGAGTCTCCACCCTTCATCCCCATCTTCTGCCGCCACCACCCTGGGACTCCGGACCTCGAACTCTATCGGGATGAGAGCCTCCGAGCCGTGTGATAGCTTGAACGGTGTTTCGCCGGTTGCCGTGGTGGGGGTAGTCCTCAGGGCCCAGAGGACCGAGGGGAGCTGTTCCACCCAATTTCCCTTCAGGTTCTCCACCTTCTTCTTGAGCAGGTTGAGGATGACTTTGTTGGCTGCTTCAACCTGGCCGTTGCTTCGTGGGTGATGAACTGGGGCGAAGCGGAGATCGATGCCAAATTGGCTACAGAAATCGGTGAGCTCAAGGCTTGCGAATTTTGGACCGTTGTCGGTGACGATGGCGAGGGGTAGACCATGTCTGCACACGATCTCCCCCCAAATGAAGTTCTTCACCACCAGGGAGGTCGTTTTTGCCAGGGCTTTCACCTCCATCCACTTGGAGAAATAATCGATCATCACCAGGAGATATCTCCTTTGCCCACTTGCCGGGGGGAATGGTCCCACCAGATCCATTCCCCAAATGGCGAAGGGCCAGGGGGTGGTGATTGACCGAAGACGCTGGGCTGGCTGTAACTGGAGCGGAGCATAGAGTTGGCACTTTGAGCATCTCCTTGCGAACTCCTCCGCGTCTTTCCGGATGGTGGGCCAAAAGTATCCTGCTCGGAGTACCCTCTTCTCCAGGGTTCTGCTTCCCGAATGACTGCCGCACTCGCCTGTGTGAATCTCCTCCAAGACCCGGGAGGCATCCTCCTCGGACAGGCACCTGGCCAAGGGACCGGATAGAGTCTTCCTGTAGAGCACCCCGTCAGTTAGTAAATAATAAGCGGACTTGTACCTGAACCGCCTCTTGTCCTGAACCTCCGCAGGCAAGCATCCTGTGGTTAAGAAAGTGATCAGGGGGTCCATCCACGAAGCGGGTTGGTCGACGTCCATCACTTATCCTTCCTCGATCGAAGGCCGAAACAACTCGGTGATTGTTCCCCCGACCAGGGGGCCATATTTGGCCAGTCGATCTGCTCGGGCGTTCTCCTCCCTTGGCACATGTTGTATGGAGAAGGACTTAAAGGCACCCACCAGGTCTTTGACCTTCACCAGATAGCGCTGCAGTACCGGCTCTCTTGCTTCATACTCTCCTCGGATCTGGGAGGTGACCACCAGTGAGTCGGAGTGGACTCTGATGTCGTGGATCCCCAGCTCCTGGGCTAGGCGCAGTCCCGCGATTACAGCCTCATATTCTGCCTGATTGTTGGTAACGGGGAAGTGAATGCTGACGGCTTGCTCAATTCTAGTGCCCTGAGGGCTGATCAGGATGATGCCTCCTCCACATGAGTTCCTCCCCGACGCTCCATCCACGAACACTTCCCACGCCACCTGCTGGGGTATCTCCTCCTTGCCTACTTCTGCGGTATAGTCGACTAGGAAGTCTGCCACCGCTTGGGCTTTCATGGCCAGTCGGGGCACGTAGGCGACGTCAAACTCGCTGAGTTCTACTGACCACTTCGCCATCCTGCCAGAATGCTCTACCCCTTCTAGGACATTGCGGAGAGGGTGGTCGGTCACTACCTTAATCAGGTGGGCCTGGAAGTAAGGTCGGAGTCTCCGCGCCGATACAATCAAGGCGAACGCCAATTTTTCCACGATGGGGTATCGCAATTCCGCCTTCCGCAGGACCCGACTTACGTAGTAAATGGGGAGTTGGCGTTTCCCCTCCTCGCGTACTAGGACCAAGCTTACCGCTTCCGACCCCACCCCTACGTATAGGAAGAGATCTTCTCCCTCTCTAGGCCCTTGTAACAGGGGTACCTGGGCCAACTGAAGTTTTAGGCTTTCAAAGGCTCCCTGACACTCTGCCGACCACTCGAACTTTTTATTGTCTCGGAGGGTTTTGAAGAAAGGTGAGCATTTCTCTCCTGCTCTGGAGAGGAACCTGCTCAGCCCGGCTAGGAGACCTGTCAGGCGCTGAACTTCCTTGACGTTCCTGGGTGCTTCCATCTCCATGATCGCCTTCACCTTGTCCGGGTTCGGTTCTACTCCAGCCAGAGTCAAGAGGTGTCCCAAGAACTTCCCCTTTCCAACCCCAAACACGCACTTGGCCGGATTTAGTCTCATCCTATACTTTCGCAGCGTGGCGAAGGTCTCCTCCAAGTCATGGAGGTGCTCCCCGACGCTCTTGCTTTTTATCATGAGATCATCGACGTATACTTCCAAGTTTCGCCCCTTCTCCTCTTTGAACACCCGGTCCATCATGCGCTGATAGGTTGCCCCTGCGTTTTTAAGCCAGAATGGCATCATTTTATAACAATAGCATCCGTCGTTGGTAATGAAGGATACGTGCTTCACGTCGGGTGGATGCATGCGGATTTGATGGTAACCAGAAAATGCATCTAAAAAACTCATGACAGGGAATCCGACGGCCGAATCTACTAGCTCGTCGATTCTAGGCAAAGGGTAACAATCCTTGGGGCAAGCTTTATTAAGGATAGAAAAATCGATACACATGCGCCACTTCCCCTCTCCCTTCCTCACCATTACAACATTGGAGACCCAGCCTGGGTACTGGATCTCCGACACAAACCCTGCTTCCAGCAGCTTCCTGACCTCCTCCCTGATGGGCTCGGCTAGGGTGGTGGCGGTTTCCCTCTTCTCCTGTTGGCTGGGGTGGACTCCTTTATCCAAGTTGAGATGATGGCAGGCGACGTCTGCATCGACACCTGGCATATTGGCTGTGCTCCACGCAAAGATGTCCGCATTCTTCTGGATGCAGGACATGATCTTCTCCTTGTCTTCCTCTTCCAGCTCACAGCTGACCTTCACTCTTCCCGGCCTTCCGCCTTCTGCTAGGATCTCCTTCTCCTCCACTTCCTCAGCTGCCTCCAGCCTTGCCGTCTCCTCTGCTTCTTCGGCCGCTTCCTGCCTCGCCATCTCCTCCATCACCAGGTCCACCGCCTCTGCCTCCTCCTTCCAGCTGATCATGTTGACAGCGTTAAGATAACACTGCCTCGCCACCTTGGGATCGCTCCGGATCCGGATCTGCACGCCTCCCTGGTTGTACTTCAGGCATTGATGGTAGGAGGAGGGCACACACTTGTAGGCATTGATGAGTGGTCTGCCGAAGATGGCATTGTAACTGCTGGGGGCGTCTACAATGACAAACCTACAACACTTGGTGGTCCCTCCCAACGTCACCACCAACTCCACACCTCCCTCTACTTCTTTTCTTTCTCCCGCGAACCCAAAGAGCGGTCCTTCCGTCGAGGTAACCCTCTTCTCTTCCACCTTCATGGCATCAAACGCTTTCTTGAACACGACATTGACGGAGCTCCCGTTATCCACCAGGATGCGAGAGACCGTATAGTTCTCCACCGCGACCTCGATCACCACCGCGTCGCAGAAAGGGTTTTCGTTCCCCAACATGTCTTCCTCCGAGAAAGTGATCTCTCCTGACGGTGGCGGAACCTGGGAGGTAGAGGCCACGCTCTTTCGATACACGACGTTGAGGCTCCCCTTCCGGGTCGCCTCCAACCCTGCTCCTCCGTGGAAGACCCCTATCCCCCCATGGGCTCCCAGATCCCCCCTATCCTCACACCTCCTTGGGGCGGGGGCTCCTCCTCCTTCGATCCTTAACATGTCTCCTTCTCGCCTCTCATGCCCTTCCTGGGATCCTCCAGCTCCTCTCCTCAACTCCAAGAACTCAGGGCATGTGGCCGTCGCGTGGCCCTCTACCTGATGGAAGTCGCAGTAGGGCATCGCCTGACGCTCTTCTTCACCTCGGGGCTGTCGCGGCCTTCCCCCTCTTCCTCGTCCTCGTCCCCTCCTGATCACATTAGCTTCTCTGGGCGGCGCTTGGTTCTGCCTCCACTGCCCTTGCCTCCGCTCGGGAGAGCGACATCGGTCTCGCCGTTCCGGAGAGTACCTCCCTCCCGGTCTCACTTGGTAGCCTCCTCCAGCAGGTCTCCAGGCCGGCCGGCGAGGCGGAGCCTGGAACCTCCTTTCCCGTTCTCGCTGATCCCTGTTTTCCCCTGGATCCCTCCTCTTCTCGCCTTCTCGGCTCACCTCTCTTATTGGACTCGCGTCGACCGCTCCCCTCTCCTTCTTTCTCCCCTCCCTCCAATCTGGCTAACTTGGCCACGAACTCTAGGCTGGTTGCCTCCCCCGCGATCTGCCTCCCGGCCCGATCGACTAACTCCTCGAACGATAGGGGGGATTGCGAGTGATCTCCATCTTGAAAAACCCTGGCTGCAACCCCAGCTTGAATGCCAAGATCAGGGTATGTCCATGGACCTCTTGGACCAGGAGGATCTCCTCCTGAAAGCGATCCAAATACGACCCGAGCATCTCCTGGGGTCTCTGCTTGATAATGAAAAGATCTTCTAAACCCTTCCTCCTCTTCTTGGACGTGGAGAAGCGGAGCAAATAACTTCTGCGCAGGTCATCGAACCCGTAGACGCTTCCCGCCGGTAACTGGTGGAACCAATCTCTG
Organism: Dactylorhiza incarnata; assembly: GCA_033032865.1. Lineage (NCBI taxonomy): Eukaryota > Viridiplantae > Streptophyta > Magnoliopsida > Asparagales > Orchidaceae > Dactylorhiza > Dactylorhiza incarnata. Next base: position 36,553 of record JAWHQI010000181.1, on the reverse strand, counting down.
GCTTTTTCCTGGAAGGTTATGACGAACAACCGACATTTGAAGGGATCCGTCATCGGCTTGATGGAGACCATATCTTCAAACCACTGCAGATGCTTGACGGGATCTTCTTTCCCGGAGTAGAAACTCATGGCGGGCTCTGTGAATCCTGCAGGAATGGGAGCAGACATCACCAACTCGCAGAAAGGACTGCGCGGGGCGAGCTGGCGGATGGGACGAACTTGGTCGTACTCGCCCTCTGACTGGCGAGTCTCCGTCGGGCTGGCAAAGAGCACTCGCGCGCGGAGAGGCTGGTCTTCCTCCCCTAGGAGCGTTTCCTTGCCGAGGCGCTGACTGGGACCTGCCTCCGTGGGCGAGGCGACTGTGACAGGGGGATACTCCCAACTCGGCACGAGGTGTGAGTAACCTCCGGATGGTATCCTCCATCGCCTTCATCCCCTGCTCGAAGACACTCTTGGTCACGAACTCGCCCAAAGGCGGCGAGTTCCCCTGGTCGGTTCCCAGCTCGTCATGTTCAGTCATGGGATCGTCAGATGAGATTTTCTTCTCTTGCTACAGTCCACGCACACCGCACCAAAAATGTTGGAACCCGGATACCGGTCCAACTTGTCCGAGACTTGGGGAGTAGCTTGAGTTACTTCTCTCCTCGTCGGATCCCAGAACTAAGTGTCCCGAACTAAGAACCAACCCTCACTGGTTGTTAGGTAGCTCCCTAAGAATGACCCACTGGCTGCAGCGGGGAGGTCCCGCCACTAACCCGGAAATCTAACTTGATTTCCCCTCCCGAAAACCAGAAGCTGAGCCTGTTTCAGACAGCACAAGGAAGAAAGCACAGGCTCTCTCAAGGGGGTGGATCTGTGCTGATCTGAGACATAATGGGTCCTATTTATAGGAAAAGACTTCCCAGGGGTAGAATGGTCCGGATGACCTGCGGATAGCGTAACTCCTCCTTACTATTTTGCTAAACGCACTCCAAATTGGTCTGCAGATAGCCAGTCTCCGCTGTCCCGAAGGGCTATAGGCAGACCACCGGGGGTGCCCGGATGATTCTATTCCCAGAATCTGACTCTACTCGCCGGGGGAGGCACCGGTCTACTCGCCAGGTGCCTTCGGCTCTACTCGCCGAGAGAGGCATCGGCCTACTCGCCAGGTGCCTTCGGCTCTACTCGCCGAGAGAGGCATCGACCTACTCGCCAGGTGCCTTCGGCTCTACTCGCCGAGAGAGGCATCGACCTACTCTCTAGGTGCCCTCGGCTCTACTCGCCGAATACGGGTTGTACAGGCGCGCTACGATACTTGAAATGGTCGTTTTCTCCAAACGACCTAGGATTGAAGTGCAACGAATTCCGTTGCGCTCGTATTGTTCATACGAGTCTAACGGAACTGACGGAAGTCAATTCGGGGTTCGTACGGTCACTATTCATAATAATGAGGTAGTGGCGCGCTACGATACTCGAAATGGTCGTTTTCTCCAAACGACCTCGGATTGAAGTGCAACGAATTCCGTTGCGCTCGTATTGTTTATACGAGTCTAACGGAACTGACGGAAGTCAGTTTGGGGTTCATCTGGTCACTATACCCCAATGACTTAGTTGCGGCGCGCAACATTACTTAAAATGGTAGATTTCTACTGCTCGGGCCTACTTTTATTGGGCTCACTAGGGTCTAGTAGCCCAATAAAAGTCGGGATATTACAATCCAATAAAAATAAGGAGATTTTCGTCCCCGAAAATTGGCTAAAGTAGGGGTTTAAAGGATATACCTGGGGGAAGAGTGCCGGGTATTTTTCTCGAACGAGCGTCTCTGGTTCCCAAGTAAACTCTTCGCGTCCACAGTTTGACCACAAGATCTTGACCATCGTGATGTTTTGTTTCGCAGTTCTTTGATCTTGGAGTCCACTATCTTCACTGGTTCGAGTTGGACGGCTCGGTGAGATTGTACTGATGTCGGTGATACGGGGAGATGTTGCTCGGGTTGGCGTAGAACACGTCTTAGCGAGGAGACATGAAATACGTCGTGAAGGTTTCCCAGTTCGGCTGGCAGAGCTAACCTATAAGCCACCGGGCCAACTCTTTCGATGACTTGATATGGGCCTAAATAGCGGGGGTCCAGCTTTTTCTGCTTCTTTATTCGGGATATCCCGTGCATCGGCTTAATTTTCAAGAAAACCATATCTCCCACGTTGAATTCCACCATCCGATGACGCGCATCATAATATTTGGCCTGACGACTCTGTGCCTCCAGCATACGTTCTTGAATTAACCTTATTGCGGCAGTGGTATCGTCTATGTAGGTGACCCCTAAGGCTTCGCGGTCCTCATCCTGTGCCCAAGATAGTGGGGTCCGACAGCGTCTTCCGTAGAGGGCTTCGTAAGGTGCCATCTTGATGCTTGCCTGAAAGCTGTTGTTATATGACAATTCCACCAGAGGTAGTAACTGCTCCCATGGCTCGTTCTGTTCCACTATGCATAATCGGAGAAGGTCTTCCATCGTCCGGTTCGTTCTTTCGTCTGCCCATCGGTCTGGGGGTGGAAGGCGGTGCTAAATGCCAATCTGGTTCCTAGATAAGCTTGCACTCTTCTCCATTCCTTCGATGTAAAGCGCCCGTCGCGGTTCGAGACGATCGATTTGGGTATTCCATGAAATCGGACTACCTGCTCAATAAATAGTCGGGCTAATATGTCGACACCGTCGCCTTGCCGGTTCGGGATGAATCGGGCTACCTTGGTGAGGCGGTCTACTACGACCCATATGGAGTCGTTACCTGCACGAGATCGGGGTAAGCCATGGACAAAATCCATGGAATATCCTCGAACTTCCATTCTGGTATGGGCAGGGGTTATAGTAGGCCCCCTGGGCTTCGACACTCTGCCTTGACCAGTTGACAGGTCTGGCAGTGCGCAACATAGTTGGTGACGTCCCTCTTCATTCCTGGCCAGTATAAAGTCCTTCGTAGGTCTGTATACATCTTCACTACCCCTGGGTGTATTGAGTACCTTGTCTGGTGTGCTTCGCGAAGGATCTCTTCCCGAATTCCCTCTGCTGCGGGGATGAATATGCGGTGTCTGAACTGCAGGATGCCGTCATACAAATTGTAGTCCTCCTGTGCACTATGTTGCAAGGCCTGAATAATCGGGGCTGCTTCCACGTCGATCTTCTGTGCTTCTCTTATCCTGTACCTGATGTCGCACTGAATCTCCATCCAGTAGAGCTGGGCCTGGTATTCCATCGGATTCCTACGGGTGATGAGGATAATATCCAGTTCCGCCAAGGATTCGACTAATTCCTCCGGTACCATTTCTAACCAACTCCCGGTCCTCGGAGGCTGCCGACTCAGGGCATCTGCAACCTTATTAGCCTTGCCGAGGTGGTACAGAAGGGCGAAGTCGTAATCGCAGAGAAATTCCAACCACCGGCGTTGTCGGAGGTTCAGCTCCTTCTGGATGAAGACATACTTGAGGCTCTTATGATCGGAGAAAATCTCGCATCGTACCCCGTAGAGGTAGTGTCTCCAAACCTTTAATGTGAAAACTACCGCCCCCAGTTCCAGATCGTGGGTGGCGTAGTTTAGTTCGTGTGACTTGAGCTGACGTGAGGCGTAGGCAACTACCTTGTCATGTTGCATAAGCACGGCTCCCAATCCTTTCAGAGAGGCATCAGCATAGATCTGGAAGCCCTTAGTTCCTGAGGGGAGAGTCAGGATCGGGGCCGATATCAGCCTGTTCTTCAGTTCGATGAACGCTGCTTCGCACTCGGGAGATCACTGGAATGTCACATCCTTTTTGGTGAGGGAGGTAAGCGGTAACGCAATCTTGGAGAATCCTTCGACGAACTTACGGTAGTAGCCGGCGAGGACAAGGAAACTTCGGATGTCTGCCGCTGTCTTAAGTGGCGGCCAACCTCGTACCGCTTGTACTTTGGCTTGATCCACTGCTACCCCGTTCTTGTTAACTGTGTGTCCCAGAAAACCGACTTCTTCCATCCAGAACTCGCATTTGCTAAACTTGGCGAACAACGAGTGCTCTCTTAGCTTAAGCATAACCATTTGAAGATGCCTGGAGTGATCGGTTTTGTTCTTCGAGTAGATGAGGATATCATCTATGAAGAATATTATGAAATGATCCAGGAAGGGTTTAAATACAGTATTCATTAAAGCCATGAAGGTGGACGGGGCATTGGTTAACCCAAATGACATTACCATGAACTCGTACAGTCCGTAGCGGGAGCTGAAGGCGGTCTTGGGAATGTCCTCTTCTCGCACTCTGAGTTGATAGTAGCCGGATCTTAAATCCATCTTGGAAAAGACGGACGCGCCTTGCAGCTGATCGAACAATTCATCTATCCGGGGTAGGGGATAGGTATTCCGGACAGTGAGTTTATTCAATTCTCTGTAGTCAATGCAGAGACGCATAGATCCATCCTTCTTTTTAACAAACAGTACTGGGCTCCCCAGGGCGAAGTACTAGGACGTACGAATCCTGCGTCGACTAACTCTTGTAGTTGAATCTTGAGCTCGGCCAGTTCCCTCGGGGCCATCTGGTACGGTGCTCGGGATACTGGTCGGGCTCCTTGAGTAAGTTCGATTTGGAAGTCCACTTCCCGTTGCGGGGGCAACCCCGGAAGGGACTCTGGGAAGTCCCTAATCACAGGCACTTTAGCGAGTACTTGTGTCGTGTCTTACATCTCAAAGTAGATTAGGTACACCTCGTCCTTCCGTCGAACTGCCTTGACGGTTTGTGCAGATGTTAAGATAATGCGGGTGACAGAGGGTATACCTGCTAGCGTGATAAATTGCCCATTCAGATTCTGGAGGCGGATTTCTCGAGTTGAACAATTGATTTGGGCGCTGTGCTCGGCCAACCAATCTGAAAGTGGAGTGTTTTAGTTCTTATTCTTCTTATTAAAAGATCTTGTTTAAGTTTTTCTTTAAAACTTTAATGATATATATATATATGTATGCTGGGTGAGGAATAAAATCAAGCACTAACAGTGCATACGAAAAATCACAGCACAGCAGTAATAAAAGTAAAGTAAGAACAAACAAAGCCAGATGACACAAAATATATAGTAGTTCCCCTCAACTGGGTACATCTACTCTTCTACCCACTGGTAGGAATCCACTAGGAGGTTGTTGATAAGGTGCCCTCACACCAAGGGGTTTTTGATAAGGTGTCCACACACCAAGTGAGCTGTTGATAAGGTGCTCTAACCAAGATGCAGGTTTTTGCTAAGGTGCCCTGTCACCGGGAGTTAACTTTTGAAGGGAGTTATAACCCTTTACAAGATGGGAGAAATAAATAAAGAAAACAGAAAACAGATATTGTTCTTCTTTTTCTAAGAAGACACTTGATGAATATGTTGAAGAGAGCTCCCCCTGTCTGATGTAGTTTGATGACAGCTTGTGGAGGCTCCTTCTTTTGATTCCAAATCCTTTATTCTTCTTCTTCTTGCAGTTTTAGATCCCTGAGCAAATGATAGTGTTTGATGTCTCAAGTTGTATGTGATCTGCAAGAGAAGAGTTTAGCAAAAATAGAACAAGATAAAGTAATAAATTTGTTCTTTGTTTTTGCCCCTGTTCTTTTTTTTCTCTTCTTCTTCTTCTTCTTCTCTTTTTCCTGTACAGAAGATGTAAAATGTATTCTGTCTCTCTATTTTAGCTGTACAGCAATATAATATATATATAATCTGTCTGATTTGAATTCTTGCCGACAGAAGAGGAAAGAATATAATATCTCTTTTATTTAGCAGATCCTCGAGAGCATAAGTTGCCGTCTTTGGCTTCTGCAACGGCTATATTAATTAATGTCTGCAACGGCTAGATTGTTAAATCAACAATATATATATAGCAATATATAAATAGAATAAATAAAATATTGCTTTAAATAAATCTGACAGCTAAATATCTATTTTAGTCAAGCTAAATAATAAAAAGTATTCCTGTCAGAATTTCGTCGAGCTCAGCTTAACTTTCGTCGACCTCAATCATTTGATTCGTCGACCGAATAATGTAATTTACTGTTCCTTTAATTCTGCTGGATTTCCGTCGACCGCCGTTCATCATTTCGTCGACCGCTGTTGAATTGTTAATCTGTCGAGCGCTGCCTTTGTTCGTCGATCGCTGTTCTGCATTTCGTCGACCGCCTGTAATATAAGATATCGACCGCTGCTCGACAACAGCTGAGCGCCGTTCGACGAATGTCGAATGCAGCTAGTCAAATATGAAATATAATATTTCTCTTATATTATTTTATATTTATTTCTCTTCTTATTTCTCAGCCAATATTTATATATATATATTTATTAGTATATTATATATATATATTATTTTCAGCTTAGTAAATATATATATATATTAGTATATTATTTATATTATATATATATTATTATTTTCTCTTGTCTCTTTTCAGGCTTCTAACTTAATAGGATATTTAGTCTAAGTTATACAATATGTTATGATATGAACTTATATGCTAAAGGTGGATCCTAACTCAAATCAAACCTAAGGTTCCAACAATCTCCCCCTATTTGAGTTGTGATCCTAATCCAAATTAACTAGGATCTAACAATCTCCCCCTATTTGGTTTAGGATACCTAATCATAAAAAATCTTTAAAGCTTAAGGGTTAGAGATTATTTATTTTTCTTTTATAACTAAGCAATTTCTGATTTCCTAAATCTTGATTAAAATAGGAATTTAAAATGAAATGTATTTCTAGTTGTTAACAGATTCTAAGAATTTTAAAATCAAAAAGACAAAATCCCATAACTTTTTTCTATAGAATCCTCTTAATCAGAAGAGACTCACACTCAGAGCTCTGATCATTTCTGATCCATGCTACTAGAGTAGAATGCTCAAACTGATTTTGGAGAAAATCTGTAAGATAGTGAAGTTATCTGATATTGCCCTTAAAAAAAAATAAAAAATTCAAAGAAACTTAAAACTGCTGTTTTAATTATAATTGTTTTAAAATTGGTAAAAACAAATGTTTTATAATTTGATATGTACAACCCCGATGTTCGCCAGGAAGAAATCAGCAGCTCGCGCTCGAGGAGGCGAGCCAAGAGGGGCGAACCCTGAACTCCGGCGAGGCAGGCCAAGGAAGAGCAAGAGACTGCGCAGGCGAGCGAGCCCGGAACCTTGGGGTACAGTTAGCCATTTTGGGGTACAGTTAGCCATTTTGGGGTGCGGATAGCCATCCTGGGGTTCGCCGACCCAGAGGCTCGCGAGCTCCACTCGCGAGGGAGATCGGCTTGGCCGGGTCACTATTGGCGAGCCCAACCAGTCGAGGAAGGAGTTCGCTAGGCGAGCCCGCCTAGAGGGAGAGCAGATAGTCATCCGGGGACTCGCCGAGGTAGTGCAGGCGAGCGAGCCATATAATGTGCCGATAATACCTCTGAGGTTCGCCGACCCAGAGGCTCGCGAGCTCCACTCGCGAGGGAGGTCGCGAAGCGGGCTGGCTCGCCCCGTAAAAGTCCAGGAAGGGATTTTTACCAAGAGGCCCCCGGTGGTCTGCGTTTAGCCTCTCCGAACAGCGGAGTTTGGCTGTTAGCAGACCAATCCGGTGTGCGGATAGTGAGAATGGACAGCGGGATTTTGTTATTGGCAGACCACAAAACCAAAATCTATAAATAGACCTTGAAGGGCACCTTGGAAGAGGACCGGTTCATTATCTTTGAGCTCTTCTCTCCCTAGGTCGCTTTGGTTTGGGCTCTCTAGCTCTCCAAGGTGCCCGAGTCTTAGCTTTGGCTTGGGAGGGGAAGCGCTCAACGATCTTTCGGGTTAGTGGAGGGACCTCCTCGCTGAGACTAGGGTCTTTGTTCTTTGCTCGAATCGTCGGCCTTACCTCTCCCGAGGGACCGGTAAGGGCTAGCTGCCCCTCATTTCGGTGAGGGCCCCGAGCTCCACAAGAGACCTAGAAATCGGTTTCAACATTTTGGTGCGGTGAGCGTGGAGCGCGGCTGGTTCAAGAAAGTCCCAGAGAAGAGTTATGGCTGGAGATGAAGAGCAGGGCGAGGAGTTCGGCGAGACCCCTCAGGAAGCAATGGCTAGGATGTTCGCGGATTTCAGGAAGGAGGTGCTCGACACCTTGGGGTTCACGGTCACGGCCTTGCGAAATGAGTTTGCGACCCCGGCACCTCAGGCGACCACTCCCCCAACATCAGTCGGCGAGAGGGCACCAGGAGGAAGGGCTGGAAAAGAAGTTGCCGTCGAACCAGGGCATGACAGGGAAGGGCGAGTGCTGTTCGCCAGTCCGGCGAGCCCGGTGTTGGCGAGCTCCGCGCCGGCGAGTTCGGTGCCGACAAGCTCTGCCCCAGCAAGCGCGGCGCAGGCGAGCGCGCGCCAGGAGGATGCGGCGACAGTCGGGGTGGTTCAGGCGAACGTCGCCTTCGCGAGTGCGATCCCAAGCTTGGCGAGCGAGCTAGGTCCGCGAGCCGAGCGAGAAAAGATGGCAGGAGGGGGAAGTCCCTTCTGCGAGTTGGTGTTGTCTGCACCCATTCCAGCGGGATTCGGGGAATGGGATAGAGTGTACTACAATGGCAGAGATGACCCAGTTCAACATCTGCAGTCTTTCGAGGACTCGGTCTCCATCAGGCCGATGTCCGATGCCTTCAAGTGTCGGCTCTTCGCCGTCACTCTCAAGGAGAAGGCCAGGGACTGGTTTCACTCACTTCCGGCAGGCTCTATCTATGCGTTCGAGGACCTGCGCCGAAGTTTTTTGTTGAGATTTTCAACTTCAAAAAGGAGGAAGAAGGACGCTGATTCCCTCTTCGCGGTGAAGCAGGAGTCCAGGGAGACGTTGGCTCAGTACGCGGATCGGTTCAGGAGGAAGTGCAGCTCACTCAGGAGGTGCCTGGGTTTGCACTTCAACTCGCCTTCACGGTCGGGTTGAAGGAAAGTTTCTTCAAGATGGCATTGAAGAGGAAGGCCCCCGTCTCCTATGAGGAGCTGATGGAGAGGGTGGCGGAGGAAGTAGCGAGCGAAGAAGCCAACCCAGAGCTCACCAAGAGGCTAGCAAAGCTCAGTGAGCCGGAGATGAGGCAGCAAGAGGTCAGAAGAAGGGAAGAGCCCCGGGCCCCGGAGGGGGGATGGAGGCCGCAAGGTGGAGGAATGCAGGGGCAGGGAAGGGGTTACGTCCCAGGTAGGGGTAACCGTTTCGAAGGTCAATGGAGACCCCCCCAGTTGGGGTGGAGGCAGGGCCCGATGCCGTTACCTCCCCCACCTCAACAGGCCATGGCAATTGGCCGGGGGAGAGGAAAGGGAAGGGGAGGAGAAGCGGAGACAGCGGCCGCTAGGAGAAGAAGGAACAGGATAGCGGAGACCGGGGCAAGGGAAGTGGCGGTGCCATATTGCATCTTCCACGATGTGGAAGGCCACTCAACGGACACCTGTCCGGAGTTCCTGGAGGTGAAGAGGGGCAGAGCGCCCGCGCCACCACAGCAGCAGCCATTAAGGATCGTGGAGGTGGAACCTCGGGAGGAGGAGGAGGAAAGGTGTGAGGATAGAGCAGATCTGGGGAATCGGGGAGGGATCGGAGTGATCCATGGGGGGGTAGGGGTGGAGGCAACCCGCAAGGCTAGTCTCCATACCATCTACCACCGGAGCGTAGCGTCAACATCCACCGCTCCACCCCCGGCCGAAAAAATTATTTTCACCCAGAAGGACATGCCGAGCTACGAGGACCCGTTCTGCGACGCGCTGGTCATCCAGACGGCGATTGAGAACTTCACCGTCTCCCGAATCCTAGTGGACAACGGGAGTTCGGTCAATGTCATCTTCAAGAAAGCATTCGACAGGATGGAGGTGGAACCCAGAAGGGTGTTGGCCTCGGATGGCCCTCTGTTCGGATTTTCGGGGGAGAGGAAGGAAGTAGAAGGAGGGGTGGGGCTCCATGTGACCCTGGGTGGGCAGTCTCGGAACTGTCGCTTTGTCATAGTGGACGCCCCGAGCAGTTACAGCGCCATCTTCGGACGACCACTCATCAGCGCGTTCCGCTGCGTCCCTTCCACTTTTCATCAGTGCCTCAAGTTCAATGACGGAGGGGTCCAGGTGCGGATCAGGGGGGATCCCAAAGTGGCAAGACAGTGCTACGTGACGGCTGTCAACACCATCTCCTGGATGGGAGAAGCTGAGGAGTGGGATAAGGTGATGGAGGAGGCGGCCGAAGCCGGAGGTTTGGAGGTAGCCGAAGAGAAGGAGGGAGATGAAGTTCATACCCAGGAAGGGGTAGCTGAGGTACCCCGGGCGGGGAGAAAGGAAGAAGAGGAGAAGGCCCAGGAGGGAAGGGCGGAAGAGCTTATGGTGGTAGAGGAGAAAGTCGAGGAAGAGACCCAGGCTCCCGCTTGTGCCGAAGAGGAAAGGGCTTGGGGAGAACAGTCCCGGTTGGAGGCTATGGACGAGGTCGTAGAGCTCGAGGTCACCACCCGGCTGGGGATGGTGGAAAAAGTCCGGGTCAGCGGAGAACTCAGCCCAGGAGATCAAGCGGAGATTCTAGCTTGCGTACAAAAGAACGTGGACGTCTTCGCTTGGAGCGCCGCGGAAATGCCCGGGATCGACGCGGATGTGGCGTGCCATCGCCTCAACCTCGACCCCGGTGCCCGCCCCATCCGTCAGAAGAGGAGGGCCGTCGCGGACAAGCTGGAGGGACCCATCCGCGAAGAGGTGGGCAAACTCCTGCAGGCCGGGTTTATATCGGAGATCCAGTATCCAGGCTGGGTCTCCAACGTCGTTATGGTAAAGAAGGGAGGAGGTAAGTGGCGTATGTGTATCGACTTTTCACTTCTTAATAAATCATGCCCGAAAGATTCCTACCCCCTGCCCAGAATCGACGCGCTGGTTGACTCAGCCGTCGGTTTTTCTGTAATGTCTTTCTTAGATGCTTTTTCAGGTTACCATCAAATCCGCATGCATCCCCCGGACATCAAGGATGTTTCCTTCATCACGGGGGATGGATGTTATTGCTATAAGATGATGCCCTTCGGGCTCAAGAACGCAGGGGCTACGTACCAAAGGATGATGGATAGGGTCTTCCGCGAGCAGAAAGGAAGAAATTTAGAAGTCTATGTCGACGACCTCATGGTTAAGAGCCGAGACCTTGAGACTCACCTCCGCGACCTCGAAGAGACATTTGGGACCCTGCGGCGGTACAAGATGAAGCTCAATCCCTTGAAGTGTGTCTTCGGGGCGAGCCGAGGGAAGTTCCTGGGACATTTGCTCACCCCCACGGGAGTGGAGCCCAACCCAGACAAAGTTAAAGCGGTGATGGAGTTGGAGTCGCCGAGAAATCCGAAGGAGGTTCAGAGCCTTACGGGGAAATTGGCTGGGCTCAGCAGATTCCTCTCCAAGGCGGGAGAAAAATGTGCACCTTTTTTCAAAGTACTGCGGGGAAACAAGAAGTTTGAATGGACCCGAGAATGCGAGAAGGCCTTCCAGGCTCTGAAAGAACAGCTCACTCAAACCCCTCTGCTCCAGGGACCGAAGCCAGGGGAGGACCTGTCCATATACCTAGGGGTAGGATCCGAAGCAGTAAGTTCCGTGCTGATCTGGGAGGAGGGGAAGAAACAGTTCCCAATCTACTACGTCAGCCGAGTGCTGAAGAAGGCGGAACTACGGTACCCGATCCTAGAAAAGTTAGCCTTCGCATTGGTGGCGTCGGCCCGGAGGCTCCGGCCTTACTTTCAAGCCCACTCAGTCAAAGTAGTGACGGACCATCCGCTCCGCAAAATCATGGAAGGGGTGGAGCACTCAGGAAGGTTGGCGAAGTGGTCCGTGGAGTTAAGCGAATTCAACATCACGTTCGCACCCAGGACATCCATCCGGGCTCAAGCGGTGGCAGACTTCATGGCCGACTATGCGACCGAAGTGGGGGAGCACGAGCCACCTCCCCCAGAAGCATGGAAGATGTTGGTGGACGGAGCGTCGGGAAAATGCTCCTATGGAGGGGGAATAGTCCTGGTGAGTCCTCAGGGGACTCGGATTGAACAAGCCTTAAACATCCGTTTCCCGATCACCAACAACCAGGCGGAGTACGAAGCAGTTATAGCGGGCCTTCGGCTAGCCCGGGAACTGGGTGTGCAGGACGTGGAGGTCTCCACGGACTCCATGGTGGTAACATGCCAGATCAAAGGAGAGTTTGAAGCAAAGGATCCAACCCTCCTACTATACCTGGAGAAGGTTAAGGGAGCCATCAGGCAGTTCCACACCTTCTCAATCAAGCACGTGCCGAGGGAGGAGAGCACCCAGGCGGACCTCCTAGCCAAGTTCGGTCCCCGAGCGGGGGGGACGACTTCGGAGCTCTTCCGGCCCTCCATCGAGGAAGGGGAATTGATGGAAGTAGATCAACAAGCCTCATGTATGGATCCATTCATCACCTTCTTATCCTCTGGGCAGTTCCCTGGAGATGATGTGGATAAAAGACGCTTCAGGTATAAGTCCGCCTATTACTCTTTGCATGCAGGGGGGCTATATAGAAAGACTCTCTCGGGACTCCTGGCCCGTTGTGTCTCCGAGGAGGAGGTCCCGAGAGTGCTGGAAGAAATCCACTCCGGGGAGTGCGACAGTCACTCCGGGAGTCGGACCCTGGAAGGAAGAGTATTGAGGCAAGGCTACTTCTGGCCCACTCTCAGCAAAGACGCGGCCGAGTTCGCAAGGAAATGTCCAAAATGCCAGCTCTATGCTCCACTCCAGCTCCTCCCAGCCCAAAGACTCCGGACCATCACGGCTCCCTGGCCCTTCGCCATATGGGGGCTGGATCTGGTCGGTCCCTTCCCCCAAGCCAGCGGCCAGAGGAAGTTCCTGCTGGTCATGATCGACTACTTCTCTAAGTGGGTAGAAGTAAAAGCACTCTCTAAGGTAACCTCTCAGGTTGTAAGGAATTTTATGTGGGGGGAGATAATTTGCAGGCATGGACTCCCTCTAGCTATAGTGACGGACAACGGGCCACAGTTTGCTAGTGAAGAGTTTGTCGGTTTTTGCACCCAGCTCGGCATTGATCTCAGGTTCGCATCGGTCCACCACCCGAGGAGCAATGGGCAGGTGGAGGCGGCAAACAAAATAATCGTCAACCTACAAAAAAAGAAAGTGGAGAACCTTCGAGGAAACTGGGTGGAACAGCTACCCTCCGTCCTCTGGGCAATGAGGACTACTCCAAATACCGCCACCGGGGAGACTCCATTCAAGCTCTCTCACGGGTCCGAGGCCGTCCTCCCCATAGAGTTTGAGGTGAAGACCCCCCGGGTGATCGCCGCAAGCGAGGGGGATGAAGGGTGGCTAGAGGGCAACAACGCAGAGCAGAGGCTATCTTTGGACCTGGTGGAAGAACTCCGGGACTTGGCCACCATCAGACAGGAAGAGGTCAAACGGCGGATGGCTCGCTATTTTGACAAACATATCAGGATCAAGCACTTTCAGAAAGGGGACCTAGTCCTGAAGAAGGTCGATGCGGCCGGCAGAGGGGCCATAGTGGGTAAGCTTAACCCCAACTGGGAAGGCCCATATATTGTAAGCGAGGTGCTCAAGTCGGGGGGGGGGGGTATCACCTCCAGGATGTGGAAGGGATACCTCTTGACCGGGCTCGGAGTGGGGATGATTTGAAACGATTCTACCCTTAAACTTTATTATGTTATTCAATCGATATCTTACTTTCGTTTGTTATGCTTTTAACTGCTGCGGTGCCGAGGTTGGACACATTGGTGCTGGAATGCCCCAGATCGATTCCGCTCCCGGGCTCTCACCTAGACGGGGGGTTCTGGTTGATCTCTGGAGAGGCTAGCAAGGTTGGACACATTGGTGCTGGAATGCCCCAGATCGATTCCGCTCCCGGGCTCTCACCTAGACGGGGGGTTCTGGTTGATCTCTGGAGAGGCTGGCAAGGTCGGACACATTGGTGCTGGACTGCCCCAGATCGATTCCGCTCCCGGGCTCTCACCTAGACGGGGGGTTCTGGTTGATCTCTGGAGAGGCTAGCAAGGTTGGACATATTGGTGCTGGAATGCCCCAGATCGATTCCGCTCCCGGGCTCTCACCTAGACGGGGGGTTCTGGTTGATCTCTGGAGAGGCTGGCAAGGTCGGACACATTGGTGCTGGAATGCCCCAGATCGATTCCGCTCCCGGGCTCTCACCTAGACGGGGGGTTCTGGTTGATCTCTAGAGAGGCTGGCAAGGTTGGACATATTGGTGCTGGAATGCCCCAGATCGATTCCGCTCCCGGGCTCTCACCTAGACGGGGGGTTCTGGTTGATCTCTGGAGAGGCTGGCAAGGTTGGACACATTGGTGCTGGAATGCCCCAGATCGATTCCGCTCCTGGGCTCTCACCTAGACGGGGGGTTCTGGTTGATCTCTGGAGAGGCTGGCAAGGTCGGACACATTGGTGCTGGAATGCCCCAGATCGATTCCGCTCCCGGGCTCTCACCTAGACGGGGGGTTCTGGTTGATCTCTGGAGAGGCTGGCAAGGTTGGACATATTGGTGCTGGAATGCCCCAGATCGATTCCGCTCCCGGGCTCTCACCTAGACGGGGGGGTTCTGGTTGATCTTTGGAGAGGCTGGCAAGGTCGGATACATTGGTGCTGGAATGCCCCAGATCGATTCCGCTCCCGGGCTCTCACCTAGACGGGGGGTTCTGGTTGATCTATGGAGAGGCTGGCAAGGTTGGACATATTGGTGCTGGAATGCCCCAGATCGATTCCGCTCCCGGGCTCTCACCTAGACGGGGGGTTCTGGTTGATCTCTGGAGAGGCTGGCAAGGTTGGACACATTGGTGCTGGAATGCCCCAGATCGATTCCGCTCCCGGGCTCTCACCTAGACGGGGGGTTCTGGTTGATCTCTGGAGAGACTGGCAAGGTCGGACACATTGGTGCTGGAATGCCCCAGATCGATTCCGCCCCCGGGCTCTCACCTAGACGGGGGGTTCTGGTTGATCTCTGGAGAGGCTACTAACAAAGGTCAAGGGCTATGTTAATAGGTTGAGGTGTTAGAGCCAGAAGGGTTTGGATCGAGGCAGGTGAAGCCTAAGGTAGCGTGTTGAAATACTATAGTCAGAGAAGTTCAGCTCGCGGGATGCCAGTGTCCATGCTCGCCAAGGTTAGGTTCACCGGGCAATGTCCGCGGGCAACGACAACCCGGGTTCACGCGGTCCGTGAGAAGAAAACCTTGGCGAGGCGAGCCCAGACATGCCTGTTCGCGAGCCCTCCGAGAACACTGCCGCGTAACAATTAGCTAGGAGAGGTTGAAAAGAAACCCAATGCGAGGAAAGAAATGAACACAAGCATGATCATAAATGTTAACGAAAGAAAAACTATCACAAGGTCCTTCTATGTTCGGCGGCAATCTCGCCAGCCCAAAAAGAATAATATACATTCGCAAGAAGAGGGGAAGGAAAAAGGGAGGTCATTCCGGAGGGCCCTCGCCATCTTTGCGAGCCCCCAACCAGGGAGCCAAGGCGAAGAGGTCCGGGCAGACGTCTTCCGCTGTGAACTCCATCGCGTCCTCGGCCAGCAGGCTCGCATCCTTAAGGGTCGTGAAGACAAGGTTGGCGACCTCCTGTGCATCTCGCCGCCTCTGCTCCTCACTTTCGGCAGCCTTCTGTTGGGGACCGACTCGCCCAGGAGAGGGAGGTAGCACGCTGCGAACCAGCTCATCCACTCGAGCCTTCAACATAGTATTCTCCAACTCCAGCTCGCCGTTGCGAGCGAGAAGCTTGGTGGCTACGTCGGCATCCTGAGCGTCAAACGAGTTAGGAGAAGGCTAGAGGTCGCGAACGGCAAAGAAAAGAGACCCAAGGATCACTTACCATCTTGCCCTGCATCCCGGCGAGAAGGCTTTCCGTCACCTCCTCCTTCTCCTTAAGACCCTTGATCTCTTCGCGAGCTCTCTTGAGCTCCTCCCGGTACGCGCGGATATCCCTATCCGCCTGCAGATAGCGGCGCCCCGCCATATGCGCGAGTTCCGTCGAACGGAACTGGTCTCGCATTTCTTCATAGACCAGTTGCCGTGGCCCCATATCTCTATAAGCAGCGGCGTCCTCGCGGCCATATAAGCCGAAGTAGAGAGAGAACGCCTCCTCCCCAGCCTTACCAAGCTCCACCCAGGAGGGGTGGAGGGTGGAGCAGGAAATCCGGTTGGCATTGGGGTCCCAAGCGAGCAGGGGTTTGCCGAGGACGTCAGAAACTTTCTCGCCCAGACCGAAGTTCCTGTGGCCTTTGGGTTGAGGGGTCACGGAAGAACTCCCAGCGCCCTGGTCCGCCGGGGGTCAGGCTTCTTCGCAGGGGAAGGAGGCGAGCCGTCGGTCTCTCTTAGATAGACGACCGCGCTCTTATCCTTAGTAGCGAGGGTCTTTCCCTTCAGCTTCTTGGAGGACCGCGAACCCGGCTGACTCACAGAAGGGGGCCGCTTCTTGCCGGACCCGACGGCAGGAAGGTCGCGGCAAGCCTCTGCCGCTGCGGTCGCGAGAGTGTCCACCGTGAGAGCGATGCCTTGCGCGTGCGGGGGATTAACAGGGATCTCACGCTCGCCTGTAAAGTAAGAGCGTTATACAATGAAGAGAGGAAAAGAGAGTGGGGCGCGAGCGAGCCCTACCTTCCCCTTGAGGAACGGCGAGTAACGAATCGACGTTGCGCCGCAGATAGGCGACTTCGAAGTTCTTGCCGGAGAGATATTGGAGGAGTTTGGCGTCGGCGCTGCTCAGCGAGCTCGGAGGGCGGTAGGTGGCGTCATCCCGCTGGAGGGGGGTGAAGTGGAGGTTGCCGAAGGGTCCTTTCACCAGGAGGAACTTCTGGGTCCAATAGTGACTCTTGTTCACCGTCTCGCAGACGGTGACGTGCTGACTCGCGAAATAGGTAGTCCCGTCTCGGAAGGCGCAGAAGGAAAATACCTTGCGGAAGACGAGGAGGCTGAACTCGATCCTCTCCTCCCGCAGGTAACTGGCGAACGCGACAATATCCGCGATCGCATTTGGGGTCAACTGGCTCGGTAATACTCCATAATACCGCAACACCTACAAAGAACGATGAGAAAGTTGCGATAGCGGGCACGAAGCGGCGAGAAGGCTGGGCGAGGTACCTGACGAATTTCAGGCCACAAAGGGAGTCGCAACCCATTCTCGAAGTGCGCGATGGGGATCGCGAGCTCGTCAGCCCCGGTCTCGTTCAATGTGGATCTCTCACTCGGACAGCGAGCCGAATAACCCTCCGGGAGATAGCGGTCCACAACGAGTTTATATTCCTCGGCTGTGATGTTCGCGCAGTAGAACTCGTTGGCTTGAAACGCTGAGGCGCATTTTGACCGCCCCTCGCTCTCGCCCTCCGCTCCCATTTGCTGATTCGTCCGCATCGGGTCAGGAAAAGGCAACTTACAAGCAGCGAACGCGAGCACGATCTTGCGAGAACGGAGGTGAGCGCAGACGCGAGAAGACTGGAGAAATAAATGCGACGGGTAGGAGAGTGAATCCGGACTATTTATAAGAAATTCGGATGGGCACGGGAATCGAAGCGTCAGGAGTGCGGATAGCTAAAATAAAGTGGATTTCTGCTCAAAGGGACTGCAGTCTTGTGAGCCAGGGCTCGCCGTCGCGCGGTAATTGAGTCCCGCCCAAGGCCGGCCCGCGAGGAAAAGGGGTCCGGGCATAGCGTTGCACAGAAGCTCGCGAGCGCTCCGCGAGGGCGATCATATCAAACACAGCGGGCGAGCCAAATAAACCACATGCACACCACAGAAATAAAGGGAAAAATTAAAGAGGAAAAACGATAAAAGGCGAGTCGCGAAGGACTCACGAATATTACCACACCAGATATTGTTCAACAGACGTCATGAAAGAAATAAAAGCAAAAGAGTAGAATTAAACCCGCTGCAGCCTCAAGGGTAAGGAAGCCATTTCCAGCGACCCCGACCCCGCTTGCCCGCACGCGGCGGCACTCTCGGATAATGGTATTCGCGAAGCGCTTTAAACTCGCGCAGGATTAGGTGCGCTTGATCCTCGCCCCGCGAGATGTGCACGCCGGGCGAGGTAACATCTGCGCGAGGCACAGGCTCCGCCTCGGCGATCAAGCGCGCATTCGCGTCTTCCAACACGGCGAATCTCTCGTCAAAGGCAGCCCGGTCCGCGTCGTACCGCTCCTCCAACTCGCGTAACATCATGCCGTGCTTCTGAAGCACCTCGGACACCCGACTCTTCATCCGCACGGGGTCGCCAGGGTCACCCAAGAAGTCTTCGATCTGGCTAGGCGAAGGCGGTGGTGACATCTCCATCCTCCCGTGCTCTGACTCAGGGGTGGCTCCTGGGATTTCAACGAAGGAAGAGTTAGTAGGGTCCGAGGGCGAGCAAGAGATGGGAGCTCGCGAAAACATGCTAACCTGGCGAGGAGGGGGATTCGCGGCGGGGCTTGCGCGAAGACTCCGGCCGACCCTGGAAGTTTTCGCGGAATCCCGAGACGTGGGGTTTCCCCAGACCAGGAGGGTATACCACTCTCTCCGCGACTTGGGCGCCGTCGAGAAGCGAGCCGCCTGGACTTCGCCTGCCCATCAGACCGAAGCCGGGGGTCGCCACGTTAACCTTAGACGGGACCGGCGAGTTCACCGGGGTGGAGACTTTCTCCTTGGGACTCGACGATGGGGTATCTGCATAGGCCACCAACGTGTAGATATCACCGACTTAAGCGGAGATAAAGTAGGGTGCGAGTGACTTACGAGGTTGCGAGAGAGGCGCCTGTTGGGACGAAGTCCCGACCCCAGCATCTAACAATCCCAGCCTCGCGGGGGACGGAGCACCGAAAGTTGTCAGCGTAAGGCTCGCCAGGCGGTCCTCAGGTGGAGGATTCTGCGAGAAGAAAGGAAATGAGCAAGGGGCCGATGTAAAGAATTTAGACTGAAGATACCTGTTGTGCGAGCACGGTATTCGGCGGAGGGGGGGAATCAGGAGGCAATGTCATGTCCTCCCCCGGCGACCTCCTAACCGTCATGGCTTTCTTGGTCTGGGGAGAGGTGGCAGGGTTGAACATCCAGGCGTTGCGCTCGGCGGCCCGAGCTTTCGCCATCTCCCTAGAAGCCTTCAGTCGTTCCAACGCGCTCTGCTTGGTAGACATTCTGAAGGGAGGACGTTTTCAGCGAGAAAGGAGCAAAAGGGAAGGCTTGATCACTAGCCACGGTGGACAGTATTTATAGTTTCGGGCAGGGGACCCACCAAAAGATTCCCGCCACGTCAGCAGAATCGGCGAACACCAGGGGTTGGATGTATCTTCGCGAGCTTAGGGCAACCTCGCGAAGAGCGGGGATTGTGTACAACCCCGATGTTCGCCAGGAAGAAATCAGCAGCTCGCGCTCGAGGAGGCGAGCCAAGAGGGGAGAACCCTGAACTCCGGCGAGGCAGGCCAAGGAAGAGCAAGAGACTGCGCAGGCGAGCGAGCCCGGAACCTTGGGGTACAGTTAGCCATTTTGGGGTACAGTTAGCCATTTTGGGGTGCGGATAGCCATCCTGGGGTTTGCCGACCCAGAGGCTCGCGAGCTCCACTCGTGAGGGAGATCGGCTTGGCCGGGTCGCTATTGGCGAGCCCAACCAGTCGAGGAAGGAGTTCGCTAGGCGAGCCCGCCTAGAGGGAGAGCAGATAGTCATCCGGGGACTCGCCGAGGTAGTGCAGGCGAGCGAGCCATGTAATGTGCCAATAATACCTCTGAGGTTCGCCGACCCAGAGGCTCGCGAGCTCCACTCGCGAGGGAGGTCGCGAAGCGGGCTGGCTCGCCCCGTAAAAGTCCAGGAAGGGATTTTTACCAAGAGGCCCCCGGTGGTCTGCGTTTAGCCTCTCCGAACAGCGGAGTTTGGCTGTTAGCAGACCAATCCGGTGTGCGGATAGTGAGAATGGACAGCGGGATTTGGTTATTGGCAGACCACAAAACCAAAATCTATAAATAGACCTTGAAGGGCACCTTGGAAGAGGACCGGTTCATTATCTTTGAGCTCTTCTCTCCCTAGGTCGCTTTGGTTTGGGCTCTCTAGCTCTCCAAGGTGCCCGAGTCTTAGCTTTGGCTTGGGAGGGGAAGCGCTCAACGATCTTCCGGGTTAGTGGAGGGACCTCCTCGCTGAGACTAGGGTCTTTGTTCTTTGCTCGAATCGTCGGCCTTACCTCTCCCGAGGGACCGGTAAGGGCTAGCTGCCCCTCATTTCGGTGAGGGCCCCGAGCTCCATAAGAGACCGAGAAATCGGTTTCAACATGATATGTTGGTCTCTTTATTTCATTAAAATATAAATTAAAAAATTTTCTTTGATTTTGCTGAACATACATAATTTCTTTTTCTTTAAAGTTCTGTTTATCAGCTTTAATAATTTTATTTTTTAAATAGATAGTCTGTTCTACAAAAATTTTCAAAGGAGTTAAATTAATTATTTTTGTTAACTCTTCTTTAATGTTATTTTCAGATGTTATTAAATCTGTACATAATGAACTAAGAACAGATTTAAAAACAGATTTTATTAAATCTGGGCATGATGAAGTGAGAACAGATTTATCATTAGAGGTAAAAATAAGATGTGAAGATACCTCTACTACCATTCCTTTATCAAGTTCATCAGATTCAGATTCTGATATGTAATCTGAACCATATATTGCCAACATACAAAATTTTATGGCCTTTTGTTCTTCTTTTTCTTCTTCTTCAGTTAAACTGAATGATGGTTCTGCATCAAAAGTAAAGTTAGTTGAAGATGTAGAAGAGGACTCATTTACCATCCTTGAGAGGGAGTTCCAGATGACCTTTGCTGAAGTGCAATCAGCCACTTTTTGAAGAATGTCTGTTGACATTGATTTAGCCAATATCTCCATGGCTATGGCATCAGCACTGATCAACTTTTCTTGATCATCAGATGAAGAATTTGAAGATTGAGTTCTTGTCAAAACAGATTTGTAAAAGTCTTCATCTATGGCATTCATAAATAATTTAATTCTAATTTGCCATAAATCAAAACTATCCAAATTACATAAAGGTGGATCTGAAGTAGAATAATCTGCTAGTGCCATTTGGAAAAACTTTTTCTAAAAAGAAAAACAAATAAGAACTAAGGCGATCTTTGTGATTTCAGGTGTTAGCCTGTGTGAAAAATCAACTTCTCTAATACTAATTGAAACAGGAGTTTTTAATTTAAAGCATTAGAAACTAGAAATTGAAATGGTAAAATCAACACCCTCTGATACCAATTGAAAGTGGAGTGTTTTAGTTCTTATTCTTCTTATTAAAAGATCTTGTTTAAGTTTTTCTTTAAAACTTTAATGATATATATATATATATATATATGTATGCTGGGTGAGGAATAAAATCAAGCACTAACAGTGCATAAGAAAAATCACAGCACAGCAGTAATAAAAGTAAAGTAAGAACAAACAAAGCCAGATGACACAAAATATATAGTAGTTCCCCTCAACTGGGTACATCTACTCATCTACCCACTGGTAGGAATCCACTAGGAGGTTGTTGATAAGGTGCCCTCACACCAAGGGGTTTTTGATAAGGTGTCCACACACCAAGTGAGCTGTTGATAAGGTGCTCTAACCAAGATGCAGGTTTTTGCTAAGGTGCCCTGTCACCGGGAGTTAACTTTTGAAGGGAGTTATAACCCTTTACAAGATGAGAGAAATAAATAAAGAAAACAGAAAACATATATTGTTCTTCTTTTTCTAAGAAGACACTTGATGAATATGTTGAAGAGGGCTCCCCCTGTCTGATGTAGTTTGATGACAGCTTGTGGAGGCTCCTTCTTTTGATTCCAAATCCTTTATTCTTCTTCTTCTTGCAGTTTTAGATCCCTGAGCAAATGATAGTGTTTGATGTCTCAGGTTGTATGTGATCTGCAAGAGAAGAGTTTAGCAAAAATAGAACAAGATAAAGTAATAAATTTGTTCTTTGTTTTTGCCTCTGTTCTTTTTTTTTCTCTTCTTCTTCTTCTTCTTCTCTTTTTCCTGTACAGAAGATGTAAAATGTATTCTGTCTCTCTATTTTAGCTGTACAGCAATATAATATATATATATAATCTGTCTGATTTGAATTCTTGCCGACAGAAGAGGAAAGAATATAATATCTCTTTTATTTAGCAGATCCTCGAGAGCATAAGTTGCCGTCTTTGGCTTCTGCAACGGCTATATTAATTAATGTCTGCAACGGCTAGATTGTTAAATCAACAATATATATAGCAATATATAAATAGAATAAATAAAATATTGCTTTAAATAAATCTGACAGCTAAATATCTATTTTAGTCAAGCTAAATAATAAAAAGTATTCCTGTCAGAATTTCGTCGAGCTCAGCTTAACTTTCGTCGACCTCAATCATTTGATTCGTCGACCGAATAATGTAATTTACTGTTCCTTTAATTCTGCTGGATTTCCGTCGACCGCCGTTCATCATTTTGTCGACCGCTGTTGAATTGTTAATCTGTCGAGCGCTGCCTTTGTTCGTCGATCGCTGTTCTGCATTTCGTCGACCGCCTGTAATATAAGATATCGAGCGCTGCTCGACAACAGCTGAGCGCCATTCGACGAATGTCGAACGCAGCTAGTCAAATATGAAATATAATATTTCTCTTATATTATTTTATATTTATTTCTCTTCTTATTTCTCAGCCAATATTTATATATATATATATTTATTAGTATATTATATATATATATATTATTTTCAGCTTAGTAAATATATATATATTAGTATATTATATATATTATTATTTTCTCTTGTCTCTTTTCAGGCTTCTAACTTAATAGGATATTTAGTCTAAGTTATACAATATGTTATGATATGAACTTAGATGCTAAAGGTGGATCCTAACTCAAATCAAACCTAAGGTTCCAACACAATCCATCCCCAGAATGATGTCGAATCCGGTTATTGCCAAAACGGTTGCGTTGACTTCGAATTCTATGCCTCCTAGCATTGCTTGGATGGAACACTTTTCAGTGGAAGTCATATCTGATCCATCCGGGAGTTGTATTCGGATTGACATCCCGGATGATCGCACCGTGTTCTCCTTGTCAGCGATGAAGTTTTGTGCAACGAAAGAATGTGTGGCGCCGGTATCGAACAGTGTTTTAGCGGGATGACCTTCTACCAAAAGTAAACCTAATAACATATATATATATTATGATCATAAGCTTTTCACAGATATACAGGAGTAGGGATGACATATACAAAAATCCTAATATATAAAGCTATAACATCTCCTAGGATATCGTACTACCGGAAGTAGATACCTATCACTACGTCAAGAGCAGGACCGTGCTGAAGATCCAACGCGTATGCCTCGAGCGGTGCTGCTCTGCCCTACCTAGCCGGCTCCCTCCTGCCTGCGGGACGTCCTCTGCGTCCACCTCGTCCTCTCTCCGCCGCTCTCTTTACTGCTCCTAAACCGGGTCTCCCGGTAGCCTGCGGGCAGAAGGCTCGTATATGCCCAGGCTGCTGGCATAGGTAGCAGTTCCCTGCGAAGGGAACATCTCGTCGTGCGGCTGGGACGACCTGATGTGCTGGAGGTGGGGGTGCTGGTCAGGGCTGGGGTGCTGGTCAGGGCTGGGGTGCCTGCCTATACGGCTGGTGACGCTGACACTGTCTCCCGTCTCGACCCTGCCTGCGAGGACCTACTCCTCTCTCTCAGCTCTGAGCCTGGGGAACACCTACGTGTCCCCTCCGCTGCTGGGCTACCATCCGCTGATCCATCTCTAGAGCGGTGGCATGTGAGGCGATCGTGTGGAAGGATGCCTGGGAAATCATGATCAGGGCCTGACGGAGGTCGTCTCGTAATTCCCAATAAAATCTGGCCGCCCTGTCCTTATCTGTACCTGCTAAGGTCCCGGCGAAGCGGGCCAGGTGGATAAACTCTCTCTGGTAGTCTGGAACCGTCCTATCTCCCTACCTGATCTGCAGGAACCGCTCCTAGAGTGCCATCCGGTCAGCATCCGAAATGAAATGCTCTAAGAAGGCATCTGAGAACTCCCCCCAGAGGATCGTGCTGAGTGGTCGTCCTCTGAAGGTAGAGCGGCTAGCGGCCCTCCACCAGTCCCGGGCATAGCCCTCCAGCATGGTCACCACCAGGGACACTGCGGCTACTGCGGGGCACATCATCCCTACTAGAAGCTCCTCTACCCTCTCCACCCACTCCTCGACCTGGATGGCTGACTTGGTACCTCGGAAGGTGGGGGGCCATAGCCCCCGGAATGTCGTCAGCAGATCCGTGGGTACGGTGGCCTGCTGTGGTGGTCGTAAGGTGGCTGTCTGGAAGGCGGCTAACAGGGCTACCAGGGTCTGTCCGAGCTCTGTCTCTCCGAACGGAACTGTGGCTGGAGCGGCCGGGGATGGTGGTGGAGTGGTAGGGTGGTACTGGTCCCGAGAGGAGGACCTTCCGCTACTCGACTCCGGTATCTGGAGAAGTAACAAACGGGTATAAGAACTTGCAAAAATAAGGGAATTTTGCAGGACTGAAAGAAAAGGAAGCGGAAAGCGTGTGGGTGTACTACCGTGCAGTCTCGAATCCTTAACCTTAAACCTAAAGGGTCCACCAGGCTTCCGCTGCGTGGTTCGTCCTGAACCAAGAAACGGAACCGGGGAAGGGAGGATCGAAAGACTGCCCCATGTGGTCGGATCGTGGTGGCTCTGATCCATTTGTAAGACCCCCCCTCCCCAGACTGAACTGGGTTCAGGGAGGGGGGATCTTACTGCCCAAAGAGGACTACCCAGCGCTTTCCGGGTGGCGACATCCCACCCTCTCCAGCGCTGAGCGGTCTCTTTGTCAGGCACAAGAATCATCACAACACATCAGAACGCACAGCGGAAGCAATCGAAATAAGAAAAGCTAAGCATGCTGATTATATTACATATTTAAATATGGCCGGGGCCTATCGTTTTACAAAACATTGCCTCGAGGGCTACATAGTCTAAAACAAAAGGGAGCCCTAGGCTAGTCCTTATACTCTCGAACTCACGTATCTGAAGATAGGAGGAGAGGCTGGGGTGTCTGATCTGGCCATCTCTAAGGCTCGTAACTCATCCTGCAGGGTGGGGGCTTCGTGCTGTCCCGTTTCCTGTGATTGGTTATAAGAAATAACCGTTAGTCACAGAGCTAAGTAGAAGAATACATCCCCTCCCCGGATCCTTATCCGGGGGGCGGCTAAAGGACAGAAATGAAATAGCCGAAGCAAGGTAGAGGGTTAGCAGTAGGTAAACATATATATATATATATATCCACGTATATATATATATATATATAGGGCCTCCCGCCCTGAAGCCCGTAATCGCGCCGTATAGTAAGTACACAACACTATAACGCGCAGATACACACACCCAGGTATTCAAACCTGTACGCACACAAAAGACCCTGTGTCGACACAGTTTAGACCGCTTTTCTTCAAGCAGGGGAGCTAACCCCGCGGGCCTCACCGATGTGGCCGTCGGTGACAGTGGCCAGTCTTGCCACTTCTGAATGTAGTCATACCGTATCATTCAGGCCCTCCTGTACAACTTGGTGTACCAACTGGATGTGAGCGACATCCGGCGAGCAGATTTGTAGGCCGACCTGTGGAGGCAAAACTGCAGGCTCGGAGGGTGATACCTGCTGTGCACATCTCCCTGTCTCGATGAGTCATCAACCCACCCGCACCGGTACGAACGGTCTGCGAGCGTGACCAACCCGCCACTCCCAAACAATGGTCACCCGCTTTATATAAAAACAAGCACATAAGTGACGTGGCAATTCTACTCGACCGGTCACACGACCTCTGACCGGGAGGATTAGCGGTATGAGGGCTCCTTGCTTGGGGCTAACCTGGGAGGAGGGACTCAACTCCGGGTTTTCCCCAACTAATGCCTCACAGAAGGGAGGATAAGCACCGCATGGTTGCCATGACAGCTCTGCATTAGTAAATAAATTAGGCTGAAGGCAGGGGCCATAACACTAAGCAGAAATGTAGGCCGAAAGCAGAGGCCATAACAATAAGCTGAAAAGTAGGCTGAAAGCAGAGGCCATGGTAATAAGCAGAAAAGTAGGCCGAAAGCAGAGGCCATGGTAATAAGCAGAAAAGTAGGCCGAAAGCAGAGGCCATGGTAATAAGCAGAAAAGTAGGCCGAAAGCAGAGGCCATCGTAATAAGCAGAAAAGTAGGCCGAAAGCAGAGACCATGGTAATAAGCAGAAAAGTAGGCCGAAAGCAGACGCCATAATGATAAACAGAAAAGTAGGCCGAAAGCAGATGCCATAATGACAGGACCAGTGCGAGACTGGATTTAAATGAAAGTACAGAAAGTAAGTGCGGGGGACCAGTGCGAGACTGGATTTAACGAAAAGTACGGAAAGTAAGTGCGGGGGACCAGTGCGAGACTGGATTTAACGGAAAGTACGGAAAGCAGTAACAGCATAAAAGAAAGGGTTAGTAGTCCAATCACTCCATAAGAGGAGGCTTCGATCGTCGACTCCGTTCTTTTATTATTGTCGCGGCGGGGTTAAATTTCGGCGCCGCGCCGCGATTTCATTCTGATTTTCGCGTCGATTTTTCGAGCTTAGTCGATTCCTTGGATAGATACGCATAATTTTTAATAGGCATTTAAAAATATGCATCGAGGGGGCGCCGATTCATTTCGATGAATTTCGCTCTTTTTTGGGCGTTTATTTTTGCTTGTAAAAGCATTTAAAGGACCAAATGAAAGACTTATCCCTTGAGATTTTGATGGTAGGTGAAATATGTCCTAACTAGGGCTCATGAATTTTGGGTGATTTTTCCCCACTCATTTGGGCTTTAATTTCCTTAAAATAAAATTTATAGGGGGTTTTAAAAATAGTAAAACTCATTCTAAAAATAAAAAAAATATACAGTAGGTGCCCCTTAGGGTGGGGCACATTTTTTATTTAGAAAACTTTTTCTGAAACTGCCCTGATTTGCCTCAGGAAATTAAAATAGGAAAAACCTATATGGGGTGCGAATAGCGGCAGGGAAGAGGCGCAGGGGTTTTGCAACCTGCGCCCTCCCGCGGCCCCCACAGCGGATCCGCTGGGGATCCGCTGCGGGGGGCGCACATGCTGAGGCGGGCGGCAACGAGATTACGGGGGCAGCTGGATCTCCCGGGGGAGATCGTGCGGCCCCCGATTAATCTCGGGTGGAAGCCGCTGCCGCCTCCGACCAGCGGCCGGCTGGGGCCGGCGCCGCCCCCGGACGGTGCGCCAGGGGCCGGCGACCACTCCAGTGGTGGTCCGGCGGCCTGGCGCCGCCGGCCACCGCCGGGAGTGCTGCAGGAAGGGGGACAGGGGCAGTGGCGGGCCTGCATGCACCGTGAATGCTCGCCGCGCCACCACCTCCGCCTGGGGTGCGGGGAAACGCCCCCGGTCGGTGCGCCGGGGGCCGGCGACTCCTCCGGTGGTGGTTCGGCGGCCTGGCGCCGCCGGCCACCGCCCGGGGAGGGTTATAAAGGAGGCGGGAGGCGGGAGGCGGTGGCGTGGCCTGTATGGGCCATGCAGGCCCGCTACGCCGCCGCCTCCGCTGAGGGGGGGCCTCCGGTGCCGCCCCCGGTCGGTGCGCCGGGGGACGGCGCCCACTCCGGTGGTGTCCCGGCGGCCTGGCGCCGCCGGACCCCACCGGAAAGAGAGACAGAGAGGTCGGGGAGGCGCGGCGCAGCCGGCACGGGCCATGCCGGCTTGCTGCGCCGCCGCCTCCTCGTGCACGGCCCTCCCTGCCGCCCCTGGTCGGGGCACCGGGGAGGGGGCAAACCTCCGGCGGTGGTCCGGCGGCCTGGAGTCGCCGGCCGCCGCCGGGGGAGGGGGTTATCCCCCTACAGGAAAAAAACGGGGAGGAGGAGGAGGCCACGGGTGCCGCCGGCCGTGTCCGCCGGCGGCCCGGCCGTCTCCCCTGTGCCGGCGCCGAGGTCCCCGAGGGGGACCCACTCCCCCCCAGCGCCACCACCGGCGCTGGGGGAGGAGACTTCCACGGCCGTCCTCCTCCCCGAGCCTTGCAAGGCTCGGGGCGGCGGCCGGCGACGCTCTGGCGACGGAGAGAGGGGGGTCTTCCCCGGGAGGTAGGAAGGAGGATGGGGAGGTCTTCTACCTGAGGGTGAGGGGCTCGGGTGGTGGAGGGGTGGCCGGCCATGAGGGAGGAGGAGGAGGTGGCTCGGTGGCAGGGAGAGGCTGAGAGGGAGAGTGAGTGGGGTGGGGGGTTTGAGAGGGGCTGCCCCTTCCTTTTATAGGAAGGGGGAGCTCTCCCCCCCTCTCCTCCTTTTCCCCCACGTGGGGATAAGGGAGGGGGAGATATTTTCGCCCCCTCCCCTCCCTTCTCTCTCTCCTGCCCACTTTGCACCAAATAGGGGCGCCTATTCATGGGCAGCCCCTTTTCTTGGGGGAGGGGCTTTCTTTCTCTCCCCCCTTTTTCTTTAGCAAAATCGAGTTTTTTTGGGGGGGGGGGGGGGGTTGACCAAGTCAACTTAGGGCGGGGTCCTTCATGATCCAGGGGTCCATTATGATTCGCCGGGGCTGATGCCGGGTTCGTGCGCTTTATATTCCGCGCGTTGCACTGATGTGGTCTGCATAGCCCTAAAATGACATACTCTCCATACGACCTCGAATCGAAGTGCAACGAATTCCGTTGCGCTCGTATTGTTCATACCAGTCTAACGGAACTGACGGAAGTCAATTCGGGGTCCGTACGGTCACTATTCATAATAATGAGGTAGTGGCGCGCTACGATACCCGAAATGGTCGTTTTCTCCAAACGACCTCAGATTGAGGTGCAACGAATTCCGTTGCGCTTGTATTGTTCATACGAGTCTAACGGAACTGACGGAAGTCAATTCGGGGTTTGTACGGTCACTATTCATAATAATGAGGTAGTGGCGCGCTACGATACTTGAAACGATCGTTTTCTCCAAACGACCTCGGATTGAAGTGCAACAAATTCCGTTGCGCTCGTATTGTTCATACGAGTCTAACGGAACTGATGGAAGTCAATTCGGGGTTCGTACGGTCACTATTCATTATAATGAGGTAGTGGCGCGCTACGATACTCGAAATGGTCGTTTTCTCCAAACGACCTCAGATTGAAGTGCAACGAATTCCGTTGCGCTCGTATTGTTCATACGAGTCTAACGGAACTGACGGAAGTCAGTTCGGGGTTCATCTGGTCATTATACCCCAATGACTTAGTTGTGGCGCGCAACATTACTTAAAATGGTAGATTTCTACTGCTCGGGCCTACTTTTATTGGGCTCACTAGGGTTTAGTGGCCCAATAAAAGTCGGGATGTTACAGTAGATACATCTTCTTAATTCTTTATGTAGATGATATCTTGCTTGCAAGTAGTGATTTGTCGTTATTGCATGAATCTAAGCAGTTTCTGTCAAAACACTTCGATATGAAAGATCTTAGAGAAGCATCATTCGTTCTAGGAATTGAAATCATTAGGGACCTATCTCACCATACTTTAGCGCTCTCTCAGAAAGCCTACATCGAGCGTGTACTTGAGAGATTTAGCATGCTTGATTGTAAGCCTGGTGACGTACCTGTGCTTAAGGGTGATAAGCTTAGATTAACACAATGCCCCAGTAACGATACAGAGAGAGTGTATGAAAGAAATACCTTACGCTAGTGCGGTAGGCAGCTTAATGTATGCCCAGGTCTGTACCAGACCGGACATTGCCTTCGCAGTAGGACTTCTAGGCAAATACCAGTCAAACCCAGGACCTGCTCATTGGGTGGCTGCCAAGAAAGTCTTAAGGTATTTGAAGGGAACTAAGGATGTGAAATTGGTTTACCATAGAGTACATAACCTTGAGTTAGTGGGGTATACTGATTCTGATTTTGCGGGGTGTGAGGATGATAGAAAGTCTACCTCAGGTTATATTTTTAAGTTGGCTGGCGGGGCCATTTCGTGGAAGAGTGTCAAACAGACACTCATCACTTCATCCACAATGCATGCGGAGTTTGTTGCTCTTTTTGGAGCTTCTACTCACGCGGTGTGGCTTAAGAATTTTCTTACTGAGTTAAAGGTCGTCGACTTAATAGCTGGACCCATTCGGTTGTACTGTGATAATATTTCTGCAGTTATGTTCTCGATGAACAATAAAAGTATCACAGGGTCTAAGCATATGGAAATTAAATTTTTGACCGTTAAGGAATTGGTCAAGAAGGGTGACATTACAGTGGAGCATTTAGGGACAGATGACATGTTAGCCGATCCACTTATTAAAGGACTTCGCCCCAATGTGTTTCAGAAGCATGTCTTCAATATGGGGCTTAAAGAGTCATTTGATGTACTTGATTAGTGGGAGGCTGATGGAACTCCGTTTTCATTTATCTGTCATTTTATTGCACTTTGTTAATTCATTAAAGTTAAAGAATATTCATTTGGGAATATCATTAAGTTTCGATATTCGTGAAAATTTTATGTGACACGTCACACTACATTAAAAGTGTCATGACTTGTGTCAGTCAGAGCGTAAGGCCCAGGGCATTACAATTTCATTAGGGCCTATGGTATGTCTTTTGACATATGCATTCAAAATCTTAAGATTGGACATACTTGTTCTTTTGAACACTTAAGAACTTCTCGCAGCATGGTTTAGTGCATTCATTTGAGAAGTTTAGTTGACCACCAAGTAGAACAACCTTCATGTGCACATTTTTATTATATTGTTCTTGTAACGGCCCAAAGCTGAAGTGACGCAAATGAATAATATAAAACTCATTTTCTTATGATATATATATATATATATCCCCTATGATGAAAAAGTAAATCAGTGTCAACTCCGATTTCTTTGAAAGTTGAGTATGAATGTAAGTACGCGTTGTGGCGCTTGAAATGTTTTATCGCAAATATGAACTTTTTCTATCGGTATAAATGTTGGCGATCTATATAAAGAAATACGTGAATGTTAGTAAAGCTTTGGAAAGAGATATATATGACAAACAGTTCCTCCACATGTCATTTCAGTTTGGTGTGCCAGTAGTGTATTAATTATGTTGAAATCGGTTAATAACAGCTGAGATGGGTGTGAGAATAGCTAATATTGGTAATTGGCTTTGGAGTGCTATTAGAGGAAGTGGTGTGCCAATAGGGAAATGGAAATGAAAATTAGGATGGCATAAGCTCAGCTTGTCGGCTGAGAGGCGGTGGGAGAGGATATATTATAAGAAATTTATTGACATTGCCGCTTTACTCCTCTCGCCTTTGTTCCAGTCGCAGCTAGGGTTCACGGAAACTTCTTCGACACCTCTCCTTCCTCCGATTTCTTTCTCCCTCGCTGGATTAAGGGTTGATTGAGACTCTTTCTCGGCAAGAACCTGGAGGAACTCCTCTCCTCTCTCATGGACCGACTATTATTCTTCTTTGGGGGCTGTAATATGGCGTCTTGTGTCATGTTGAAAGAAATTCTACACAGCTATAGTTACTTCTCCTCACTGTGAGCTCCTCTTTCCTCTTTTCCTCTTCTTCTAGTTAATTCCTGGATTGGCTGTTGGCTATGGCTTTATGGATTCATTTATATGGGGGAAAATTAGGAATTGGGAAAAGTTTGGGGGGAGTTCTATTATGTTGGCCGGCTGCTGAAACAGGAATTATCTTACCATGTATTACCAATTGCTGCCTTGAAATTTATGTTGGGGAAAGGCCGGCGGCTTCTACTCATTTTTTTTATGAATACCCTAGCTGGGTTATATGGAGATGTTGTCCGATTTCAATCCATGCCCCCTCTTCTTTCCTATTTATGGGCATTGGATGGTATGATGCTGTTATGATAGGATTTCAATTTTTGGAATCTGGGGATGTTCTCTTTTGAGTTTACTAATCTGCTGTTTTATAAAAAACAAAAGCTGTAATATAAATGCTCTTTAGTCGATTGCTATCACTTCCTTTTGGGGGGGATCAATTGCCATTGTGAACGGCTATGGCTGTTTCACTATTATTAATTTGGGTGGCTATCACTATACGTATTGTTATTGCTTTCCTCTTTGGTTATGGAGGATTTCTGTTAACTGAAATGAGGAGGATTCCTATGTGCTGCTATCATTTCATAATGATTTTATGATTTTAACAAAACAAGAAAAGAAAAGGGGAATGATAGGTTGACTGTTTATTGCTGCTCCTCTTTCATCTTATAATCTGGGATTTGAATTAATTACTGGCCGACTGTTTTCATAAAGAATCAGTTTTACCTTACCTGGCCGGCTGCCCCTCTTTTTAATGATAGCTGCTGGTAGGAATTTGGGATTTACTTCATTTTTTTTGACCAGCTGCTATTAAATTTCTTCTTTGATTGATATTATAAATGAAGGTTTTGAACTCTCCTGCCACTAATTAGAGTTCTAAAGTTAGACTAATTAATTCTTAAAAGAAAAGCTATATGGGTTTCTTTAAATTGGCCAGTTGTTGCTATTCCTGTTTCAAGCTTTGGGTTACCTGTTCATGTTTTATTTAGGGAGGGAAACTCCTTCAAGTGAAATCTTATGTTATGAAAATTTAGCCTTGCTTTATATCTGACCCCTATTGTTATTTTAAATAGTGGAGACTCATTGGAATGATATTTAGAACAGTGTATATAGTTAAAGCAAGTGGGTCGAATTAAGTTATATTAAAATGTCTTTTATTGCGTTAAGTAAAATAGAGGGCCGGTTATACCAAATGATGTAATCATAATAGTCCACATTATAACTTTAGTGAGGTGCAACCCTGATATAAATGCCCTAAATGATATGATGCTACACAGATACCGCGAAGGATGGCACCTTCATATAGGCATGACAATGACTTGAATTACTGATGGTGAGAGCTACCTGTTTCATTTAAGCTTTATTGCTTTATGTTCTGTTTACCTATGCACTCTTATGATACTGAAGTTGATATCACTGATAATGAATGTCGCTATATTGTATGGCCTTGATAAAGGCAAACAGACGAATTACTTCTGATGGGGATTAATAAATATGAGTAACTCATTATTATGTAAACGTGTCGACACGAGGTTATATTACGGGCGACTTGAATATGCATGCACATGAATGACCCTTCGGGGTAAAGGACCCTTCGGGGTATCTAAGGACCCTTCGGGGTAAAGGACCCTTCGGGGTATCTAAGGACCCTTCAGGGTAAAGGACCCTTCAGGGTAAAGGACCCTTCGGGGTAAGGGAAAAAGAATTTGAATCGCCCCTAATATATCCTAAGAAAAGAAACATAGATAAATGCTCATAGACATGAAAACTGACATGAAGTTATGTATTTGCACTGCTTCCATGATATAGAAACAGTTTATGATACTTGCATAGTTTACATATTCCATAGTTCATATAAATGCTATAGCTCCTTATACTGTTTATGATTACTGAAATATTTCCCCCAGTCATTATGTTCTTTCATAGATACTTATACATGGACACACTGATATAATGCTATACTGATAGACTGATATACTGCTACCTTGATAAACTGACACACTATTGATATAGACATACTGATACATGGAATTATTACTTACACTGATATACTGATACAATGATTTATTGCTTATACAGATACACTGCTTTAATGTTATATTGTTACATGATATGATTATGATTCTATACTGCTCATACTGTTTTAGTGGTACTAACAAGTTCGAATAGTTATATGTTTCATAAGGTCACTACTGAGACAGATAAATGGTTAGTATGAAAAACATGTTTTAAAATGTGTAAGTTTTACTTTAATTATTTATAGCAATGAAAGAGGTATATCCTCACTTAGTCATATTTTTATGACTAAGCCTGTCGTCAAATTTGTAGGTATCGGACGTGACTTGGGATACGCACAGCCAAATGAACTTATTAAGATAGAACAGAAAAGATTCAGCGAATAATGCAAGGTATGAAAGTAAATTTATATTATGTGTTGTTTATTTCATATTCACTAGCCCTACTTCAACCTGGGACACATGTAAGAACATAGCTTAGATACAAATGTATGTGGGGTCGAAATAGGGGCCTCACAGTTCTATCAATATATAACCGCGCTTTGTCCATGTTGATTGAGTCCGTAAGCTGCTGTGACCATGGAAGGTCCCGTGTCGCTCAATGATGCGGTTGCCGCCATGATTCGGAGTGAAGGATTTGGTCGGACCAGATTGACGTGGGAGTAGACTCAATATCACGTTCGCTAATTGGTACCCTTAAGCTTAGTGAAGATTTTATCGGAACGTCATAAATTACGATGAATATAAGTCCAAGTGGGAGAATGTTGGAAATTTCCCATAAGGTGGACTCGATTCATCGAGGCGACCCG
Source organism: Dactylorhiza incarnata (assembly GCA_033032865.1). Classification (NCBI taxonomy): domain Eukaryota; kingdom Viridiplantae; phylum Streptophyta; class Magnoliopsida; order Asparagales; family Orchidaceae; genus Dactylorhiza; species Dactylorhiza incarnata. Next base: position 2,314 of record JAWHQI010000181.1, on the reverse strand, counting down.
TTAAAATCGTACGCGAATATTTGAGTCTATTCAGACTCCTACAAGCGTGAGTGAATTCAGTCGCGCGAATGATCGAAGCCTGTGATAGGTGGGCCAGATCATCTCGTAACTTCAGAACGTGAACCTAGTCTCACCCCTGGAGCGTTTTCCTTTTATTTTGGCGTGATTATGAAATCCAATTAATTCATGGATTTTATTTCATTAATGGGGATTTTTAATGGAATGAATGAGTCCAAATTGTAACCTCCTATTGAGCTCCTCCTATTAAGGCTCAACCTTAGGTCACGCCATTTATCCATCCTAAGAAAAACGCGAACAGGGGCTGAAAAGAACGGTTTGCAAAATCCCTCTCCCGTGCGTTTTGCGACCTAGGGCATCGCTGCTCTCTTGTTTCAGCGGCATCACCATCGCCCATATCCCCGACACTGTTCACCGTCTTCTCCATTCAGAACTTTGAGAAGATCAAGCCTCGCCGACCTACATAAGCTTCTTAGTTTCCTCCTCATATTCTCGGTTTCTGCAAAGTCAAGGAAGGCAAGGCATCTGCGGCGTTTTCATCGCAGTAAATCGACGAGAAGTCCTCGATCTGCAGTCCTCTTTCTATTCTGCTCCTTGGAGAAAGAAGATCTGCGACATTGGAGCAGACCGGGTTCACAGCCGGGCAGAGGGGTTGGTTCTTCGGATCTCTTCCGATCTAGTCATTGGAAGGAATTTCAATTCATGCTCAGGATACTTAGATCGGTTAAAAGGGCTTTGCTGAAATCATAGACCACCATTGTCGTGAACAGGTGATCCAAAATTGCTGGTATTAAATTCTTAACCGTCAGAAAGCTTTGGTGATTTAAACTTGATTATAAGAATTACTTAATTCTTTATGGCTTTGATATCATTTCCAGTCAGTTATAAATTGTTATTACTTCAGAATTAACCACAGATTTAATATAGATCTGCTAGAGGGTTAATTATCTCTTGTTAGTTCCATTAGTTTTCAGATTTGATGGTTGAATCATCTCTATACATATGTCGCACTAATTGCCTCTTGTTTAGTGAACCAAATAACAGATAATTATTGTATGCTAACGGGGCCTGTTAACACTGCGGAGTTCATAAGGAAAAACACGTCAAGACTCCTCCGAATCGCAGCCATCATGAAACACGAGCAAGATTCTAAGAACGGTATAAATTAAGCTTCCGCACTTCAGTTATATTGCCGTTCATTTCAGTTTATATAATTTGTGTGTTCTCTACCTGCATGTTAGATTAGAAAATTATATTCTATTTTAATACTTCCATTGAGATCGGTAGCTTTTGAATAAGAACGATCCTGCATAGTCGTAGCGTCACCACTTTAGTTTTATTTTGTGCTGCATTTAATTTTCGATAGCATAATTTGGTGATGCACGCACCCTAAATTCTCTAACAATTCACTGTAACTGGAATCAACTTCTTCAACATGAAATCCTGGAAGTCACTACCATGGATCTCTTGCAATGATGTGAAGAGTTCAATATTTATAATCTGAAAATAAAGAGAGTATAAATTTATAATCTATATTGTACCAGTTATAAAGAAACTCCTCTCCTTTAAGAACATAGCAATTCCGATTCTAATTTCAAATCCTCTCATAGAAGTGCTTATGTTGGCAATGTTGTTGCAGTGCACCAAATCAAACACACATATCTCATCTTTGTTCTTCGGAAACATCATATTCTCCTCGGCGGCGGCCAGGGATCTCCTCGTCTCCTTCATCTCTTTGATGCCTCTGCGCTGATAGCAAGCTGTTATTTTGCTGTCATTCCTTACTTGCATCATCATAAAACTGTTGGGTTTTTCTCAATACCATTTCATAAATGATAATACAGCATATCACATATGCGCAGCAGAATAAATAACTAGAACAACCCAAAAGAGTTAAGGAACTTGCGGATTTCATGAATTAAGAAATAGTAAAAGGCAATAAAATGATATATCTTTGCGTGATTGAGTCGATACTCAATCGAGATGCTCCAATGGCAGATTCAAGATCGTGCGGGTTTAGGGTTTAGGGTTTAGGGTTTACGACTTAGGGTTTTAGGGTTTAGGATTTTAGGGTTTAGGGTTTAGGGTTTAGGGTTTTATGGATTAGGGTTTAGGATTTTAGGGTTTAGGGTTTAGGGTTTAAGGTTTAGGGTTTAGGGTTTTAGGGTTTAGGGTTTTTAGGGTTTATGGTTTAGGGTTTTAGGGTTTAGGGTTTAGGGTTTAGGGTTTAGGGTTTAGGGTTTAGGGTTTAGGGTTTTAGGGTTTAGGGTTTAGGGTTTAGAGTTTAGGGTTTAGG